>JARGCV010000003.1:8222500-9590000 GCA_034064705.1 Bothrops alternatus | reverse complement strand
AAAAATCAATAAATTTATGACTTCATTTCTGGTGAAAGCCATCCAATTTCCTCTAGATACTGATTTGTTTTATTTCTTTGGGATTTTAAAAATCTGGATCTTGTTACTGTCAGAACTATAACTAGAGCTCACTAAAAAAAATAGAGAAACATTTTCAATAAATGCCAAATATTTAGTTTATTCAAAGATTCAATAGACATAAACACATTTGCCTAAATACAGCCAAAACTGCTTAACTTTAATATGCTATATATATTTGATTTCATAAGAATTTTTTTCTGTTTTTAATCAGGGATACCTTTTGGTTCTTTGAGCAATAATATTTATAAAATCTGAAAGGCTAGGCTATTCATTTCAGTATTCTGAAACTGTTAACAAGGTCAGGGTCATTAGTGCTGCTTCAAAAAGTAAATGGGGATGCAAAAAGTAAGGGAAACAGTAAAGAGCCAAGTGACTGATACCCGAAGACTGAATAGTCTTTGGTGAATGTAAGGCCTGAAATGCTTTTGGATGAGAAGGATGGCGAGATTTCTCTATTGTTGCTTACTCTGCTCATACTTAAACTGGGGTGGCTTTTTCCTGAGAAAAATACAATAGTATGACTTTCCAAAGCATATATGAAGTGCCTTTTTATTATCTATACTTTGTGCCCTACTCACCAGGAGATGCCCTTCAGCTCTTTCCTCCCACTCCTATCCTGTTAATTTGTTTAGTAGTTACATGGATTATTTTATAATGAAATGGACAAGGCCTGTTGCCAATCTTTTTTCAGTTGTCCCTGAAGGCATCAGTTAAGGCAGGGGTTCCCTGGTCCATGGACTAGCACGGGTCCGTGGCATTCCAGAAACCAGTCTGTGCAAACAAGCAAAGCTCCATCCATCACAATGCAGACAGTAGGCGAAACCATCCCCCCTCTCGTCCATGGAAAAACCTCTTTCCACAGAACTGGTCCCTGGTGCTCAAAAAGTTGGGGGCCGCTGACTTAAAGAATTAAAATAGTATGTTATCTGACTTGTAGCTCTAAGCTATACTTTCGGCCTAGAGCAGGGGTGTCAAACTTGCAATGTCGTGACGTGTCGTGACATATCACAACTTTTTTTCCATTGCCGGCAATGGGGTGGGCACGGTTTCTCCATGACGCATCTGGCCCATGGGCCGGCAGTTTGATATCCCTGGCCTAGAGGGTAGGGAAGGGGCAGAACTATCAAGACACACAAATTCCGACAGGGATGCCAAAGTGAAGATGACAACTGCAACAAGGCAATCAAAACTCTGTCTGGTATTTATACGTGTCCACATATAAAAAAATATTTTTTTTCCTTTCAGTACATTATATTTCATTGGATGCTGAAAAAAATGGGGCTAATAGGCTGAGCAGGAAATTAAAATCAACTACGCAAGTTTCTTTTTTAAGTTTTGAGTGATTCTAATATTAAGGAGCATGATTTTCATATTCACAGAATTGCGTAGAAAAGAAGTATAGGAAAAGGGGAGAAGTGATATCCATTTAAAATGCTAAACTGGTCTCCCCCTTTCTAACTAATTGCGTTTGACACAAAGTGAGTAAACCATTTGGCTGCTGAAAAACTGCATAATGAGATATTAGGCTGAGTGGGAGGCAAGGCAGGCTGCTTTTTATACTGTATTGGCATCATCACTCCTTTTTAAAAAAAGATGTTTGCTACTCATAATGTTGTATTTATTATTCTTCCAAACAATTCATTTCAACTCTTCCATTGCGCTTCACTATTTTTCAGATTCTTATTGATATTTTAACCCACTAGCACACCAGCTTTGATTAATGGATCTGTATTTACATAATAAATTCTCCAAGCATCGAACAATTAAAATTAAAGCAATAAATGAATTACATAAACACTTAACAGTAAGAGTTACAGTAATACAGAAAGCAAAACAAATCCTACCAAAAAGAAATATGAGTCAATCCAGGAGAAGACACCACATATAAGGAACAAAAAGTATTTTACAAAGGAGACAAAAGTTTGATTTGCATGACATAAGATAAATGTTTTAAAACTGTAGAGGAAAAGAAACTGGTAACAGAAAGAAAGTTAATTACATTTTTGAGAAAATACAGCATTGAGTAACTACATGACAAAGAAGGTTCACTTTTGCTCTTTTAAATGCTGTAGAAGATTTGGAATGAGGGAGCATAGGGAGAAGCAAAGATCAATTCAAGGCACAAATAACCACGTGTGTGAATGTCCTTCATTATAGCTGTGTATTTCCCTAAGTGCCATTTAGATATAGGTCATTCTACCACCAGCCCTCCTTTGTATTTTTAACCATTTTTGGATCCAGACTTTAGTTATCCTCATTGAATGTTGTCCATAATCAAAATCTGTGATAGTTTGTTCCAATGCCCAGCCAGATTATAAGTGCAGTTCCTCATTTCTTTACTGAAAATGTAGCCTTATTTGTTGTTTTCAGGGGAGCAAATAATGAGGAAATAATATTCCAGAAATATTGTTGCAGTCTATCCCCATTTAGCTCCAGAATTTTAATTATTTAAATATTACAGAAGCAAAATCATTTGCAGTGAACATCATATGAAATATGCTTTTGTATTTTAGTTACTACAGTAACTAAAACTACGTTTTAAATAGGCTGGACACATGCTGCTCCTTGACCTATTATTTGTGAATGTGTAATCTAGTTATGATATCTGCAGATAACAACGCCTGTCTGGCCCTGGAAGGTGGCTTGGGATATTGGATGGGACACCTTCAAAGAATATCAAAGTTGTAGGCCAGAGTGCGGAATTAAAAGTCAATCTAAAAAAAGGCAGCTGTAAGCCATTTATATTCTGTTATCAGGAATATAGTTATTGCCAAGCTAAGTCCAAGAATGTGGTGGAACAATTCAGCCAGGGCTTTATTTGTTTACACCCAACAGTCAGAATCTAAGCCCTTAATACCTCCAGCATATAGATATACCCTGGAAGATATTAGGGAATGGCTAGCTTTACGGTTTTCCTCTGTGTTCTATCCACCTCTGGGCTGGGCTACCTCTTGTCTCCTCTTTCTGAGATGTAGACCCTCCTTCCTGGGAAAGTACCATTTCACCTTAGCCCATCACACCAACTCCTCCTCTGTAGGCACCATCTCTAACCATTATGCCCATGTAGTCATAGGGGGTCAGTCAAGAGGCTACTTTTTCACTTTCTGCTTCACCATACTTGTAGTGTTAATGATACTTAAAGAAAAACTTCAATAACATAACAGAAGGAGAATCAGGTCGTAGTTTTCAGAAGTCCTCAAATGGCGTTTTTGTTCTTATTCATAAAGTTATTTGCAAAAATAACTGCCATCTTATCATCATGAATTATATAAACAGTATCGAGTGACTTTTGGAGTTTCCTGAAAAGTAATGAAAAGTAAACATAGAGGTACCCTTGCTTTATTTATTTATTTATCGTATTTGTACACCTGCCCATCTCACAGGAAAATGATCCTTGGGTATACAGCTCTAAATTTGAAAAACCCAATACAGTTGTTACAATTATAAACTAACTATATATATATATATATCACAGTAAGTGAGCCATAGCAAAATCTCCCTGGTCCCTTGGGTCTCCGAGGCCTGATAACATAGCCAGGTCTTGAGAGAGTTGCAGAATGTTGAGAGATAGGGCTAATCTCACTTCTGGGATTCCACATGTCAGGCATTAGGGCAGAAAAGGCTCACCTCCTAGGACAGTGGTTCTCAACCTTTTTAATGCTGCACCCCCAACCGGTTGTAAGTTAAGGACTACCCAACCGGTTGTACGTTGAGGACCCCAACTGGTCATAAGTTGAGGACTTTCCCTGCCCGGGAGCGCTGCGCATGCGTGGTGCTGCCCCCTGCGCCAGCCGAGGCGTAGCTGGCAAGGGGCAGTGACGGAACAAGGTGACCACCGGCTGGGCCACCAGCTGGCCCAGCCCAAGGGAGGTAAGGCACCCGCCGGGCCCCACGCGCACCAGCAACCCTCCCTGTGCCTGCCAGCCTCCCACCCCTGGCCCTCTTTTACTTACATTTTTAGTAGTTGCTCAGCAGGGAGGGGTGGAAACTTCTAGACAGCTCGCCTTCGCTGCAGACAACTTGCAGCACCATTTGCAGATTGCGACTTTTGACGGGCTCAGCAGGGCAGAGACAGCCTGGACAATTCCTATTGACTTTTGAAAGCCAATAGAATTAGACTCTATTCAACAGAGTCTATTCTATTGGCTTTCAAAAGCCAATAGAATAAGAGGGAGTAGCACAGCTAAGGAAAAGGGGGAAAATGGCAGACTGTGTTTGGCGATCCCCGTGAAATGGTCGTTCGACCCCAAAATGGGGTCACGACCCACAGGTTGAGAACCGCTGTCCTAGGACCTGCAAGATATAACATATTCGTTCAGTTAAAGGGACTAAGTTCTCCAGTGTCTATAAATTGAATATTGTCCTACAACATTTCAAGGAGTACTAGCTAGAATTTGGGATATAAAATGTGTAGTGAACGAAAACAGTGCATTCATTACTGACATTTTAGCCTTCACTCACTCTAAAACAGTGTTTCTCAACCTTGGCAATGTTAAGATGTCTGGACTTCAACTCCCAGAATTCTCCAACCAGCTGGAGTTGGCTGGGGAATTCTGGGAGTTGAAGTCCAGACATCTTAACATTGCCAAGGTTGAGAAACAGTGCTCTAAAATAACCAGGAGAGCAAGAGAAAAGAACTGCTACACAATAGTTCTATTTTGTCTTTGTGCTTCTGGTATAAAGAGTAAACTTCTGAAGATCTTCTATCTGGTGAAAGTTTTTCTAAGCAATGAAGTACCTAGATCCATGAATATATTTTAAGAGAAAGCACTGGTATGAAGTTTGAAAAACAGTACCTAAAAGGCAATTTCTAGTTGCATTTTCATTCTGCATTTTATTCTTTCAGATTCAAACAGTTACCAAAAAAGTGCTCATGCCGCAAGAAGTGGAAGAACCATCTAATGTTACAGATTCTATCTTTACCATCATGAATGAAACAGAAGTTACTCCAGAGCCTCAATTTATTGTTAAGAAGGGCCTTGAGTTTAAGGATGGAATGAATGTCTTAGGTATTCTCTCTGTCTTCAGACACCTATTAAATTTATTTCATAAATATTGTTCAGGCACAACTGCAGACAAAAAAAGGAATTGCTGCTGAGAAGCAACAGTATTGGATAATAACAGACAGTTATCAGCTGTGCTATTAAAGGTGGGGAGTTGCAGGGGAAACACCCACAGTCCTTCTGAACTGGACAAATCACACGTATCAATTAACAAGAAGCATTTGAATCAAAACTACACTTAATATGCTATTTTTTTTAGAAGTGTAACATATATATTCTAATGTATTTATTAAAGGTCAGGTATTGCGAAATCCTGCCAAGGAGAATCTGAATAGGATAAATCTTATCTTTGGTCTCCAATCATTTTTTGTAATAAGCAATCTAAGAGACAAAGCTAATGTTTTTAAGAAGGCTGAATCTACTGATTGGAGGATTAGGTCGCTGACATCAGAAATGGAACTTTATCCCACTTGACAAAATTAGCTAGTTTCCATTTAAGGAATTTCACTTATTCTCAGGCACATCTAAATAGATTAGACTTGTTTTCCAGCTTTGATCCTCCTAACATCTTATCAGAGGCCAAGAAAGTTCTTTCTGAGACATTTTTTTCTGCAAACCTCTGAAACCAAGACTCAGTTCAGTTATATCAGAATGAATATTAAGCAAGGAACTTAAAGTAGAATGTCTTTGCACTATCTGTATTCCCAAATCTGTTGTAGAAATTTTCCCTTTTTCTGGAGTATATTTAGGAAGTGGGAGGACTGAATCAGTTCCATCATTAGTTTTTGTATTGTTTAGAAATTTGTAGACAGCTTGGTATCATTTCAAAATAATTAGTCTCACAGACATTTTCTTGTAGCCCTGCTCCAATTCCTTATGAGCTTCTGCATCAGATTCACAAGGATATTAATGAGATGAGAAACTAAACTAATCCTTGACTAAGAGCCACAGAGCAAAGCTATTCCTTCAGCTTCATAATCTGAGAATGCATGGCCAATTAGGACTGGATTTCTTCAAAATAATATCTCAAATCCTACATCACCCAAATCTCCCATAACTAAGGTCAGAAATACAGGAAGTCACTGAGTGGTTAAGAAAAATCAAATGTTTATTGAATTATATGCTATGTATTTTATTTTGGGGGAGTGATTAAGGCATCAAGCTGTAAATGCAGACTGTGAGCTCTAATCCCACCTTGTGCAGTTTTCTTGGTAAGGTTTTTCAGAAGTGGTTTGCTATTGCCTCCTTGCTAGTGCTGGCAGAAACTGGCTGGCCCAAGCTGGCTTCAGGCCAAGGTGGGATGTATGTGTGTGTATATGTGTACACACACACACACACATACTATGCATCAGAATTTATCTAAAGATAGTCAAGGAATGCTTTGGGATGGAGTGCTCTTATCACTATTAAAAGGCATTTCCAGCTTTTTAAACAGATTGTTAACAATAACAAATCTTATTATTGTGTTTCCCCGAAAGTAAGACCTACCCCGAAAATGTGCCCTAGCTTGATTTTGGGGGGTGGGCCTAATATAAGCTCCACCCAAAAAATAAACCCTGGTTTTGGGCCGACGCACACACCTAAAAATCAAGTTGGGGTGGGGGTGTGGAGCTGCCCCATGCGCCCCTTACCCACTTACCTTGCAGCCAGGCCTCTCCTTGCTGGCCCGCTTCTTCTGCAGCGTCCCCAGCCTGCATTTTGCAGTCAGAGGCCTTTCTGGAAGGCCACTGCAGCCAAGAACTACGGATTCAATCCATAGCTCAGTTCTACAAGGCCTCTGTGACCTTGTAGTGGCCTTCCGGCAAGGCCTAACTGCAAAATGCAGGCCTGTGCGCCATTCTCAGTTGCAAAATGAAGCTGCTCCTTCATCCTCAGAAGAAGTGGGCTGGCTGGGAGGGGGGCTGTCGGTGCCGGAGGTGAGTGGAAAAGATACTACCACCACCCAAAAATACTGTAAGACCTGGCTCCTCTTTTGAAGGCAAAATAAATAAGACTGGGTCTTATTTTCAGGGAAACATGGTAACAGATGTCTAAGAAAAAAAAATACAAATTTATTTTGACAGACATATAGGAATTATTCCAGATGGAATAACAAAGGCTGGATTCTTTACAAAATTCTGCACTGTGAAGCTTCATTAAAAAAAATACATTACCTAGAATAGAGCAAGGAAATAATAACAGTTGCTGGAATCCATCTGAGCTTCCATGCAATGGAATTAATGCAAAATCAAAGGAAATCCTGCTTGTTTGAGCTATGCCTATCTTGTTTTGTCCCCAATTCTTCTCTCTAATTGTGCCTCCTCTACAAAATCACAGATTTTTTTAAATGGTAAATTGAGGTTGAAGAATACAGAAAATTCCCCTTCAGAAAAATTCACAATTTTAAGAAAAGTTTCATAAAAGAGTCTGACGGTAATATTCTTTCAACAGGTCTCATTGGATTTTTCATTGCTTTTGGTATTGTAATGGGCAAGATGGGAGAACAAGCCAAGATGATGGTGGATTTCTTCAATATCTTGAATGAGATCGTAATGAAGTTAGTAATTATGATCATGTGGTAAGTTAAACTCATAATCTATTAGATACTCCAAACCCTGTTCTATTTTTGAAATCATTTGGAATTTGATCAGTAATAATACAGAGAACTTTGTTGAGCCAGGTCAAAAGTATGTGTAATCCAGGAGTCCGGATTACAGATATATCCAGGAATTTCTCAAGCAGGATATGATGATGATGATAACATTTTCCATTCATGCCTTCTAGCTAATGATGATGAAATAATGTAAGCCTGTCCTTTGCCAAAATATTTGCACTGATGTATTTTATTATATTGGATTGAAACTACAGTGTGTGTGTGCGCGCGCACACGCACACGCACACTTTCCAGTTTTGTTTCCAGTTTCATAATACAAAGTGCTCAGAGGAAAACACAGAGAGGAATTATCATGGTTTCTTTTTACAATAAGTAAGCAGACAGAAGTTTGTGCAAGTGTGGATTGGGTTCATTAAAAGGTGAACATGGGCTATCAAGAATATTTCTGACTGCTACATCATGCCACACTATATAACATTTTAGCTCATCAAAGAATCCTAGTAGACTATCATTTCATTCTTCATAGCTTCCTTGCTTCTTGAAGATGATTAGCAGCATCTTGGAAGATGATTAGTAGTTGTGAGCCTGGTTTTTAATTTGGAAAAAATCAGTCTACTGTTCATTTAAAATCTATCCAATTTGACTTGGCTCCTGTTCAAAGAAAGATTCAGGAAATCATGTGCAGTACCTCTTACTAAGGAGCATGGAAAACTCACATCTGATAGCTACTGTGCTGTAGCACCTCCTCTTCCTTCTCAGAACAAAGGAGTAGATTCAAAGATTTTGTAGCTAGGTTTTATTACATTTATTTGCATTTGAGCTAAGTTAGATTACATAATAGTGTCTGCTTATGGCAGCCTTTTGAAGCATTGAATTGTACAGAATGTCTGTGATTGTTGTTTTTCAGCTCTAATCACTTTGGAAGCCCTTCTTCATCTTTGGGGAGCTATAGAAATGGTCCATAGCAGTTGATTCATGTCTTGGTCCAGCAAAATGTAATACTTAATTTACTGTGTGATGCTCTAGTTTTTCCTGTTCCAGAACTGGATCTTTGCATCACAGTTATTTTCACATACTGTTTAGAATCCATTCTAAGCTGCTAATAGTGATTCCACAGCTTCTAGTGTCATGGGGATTTTACTCATGAATCTTGTTTATTTATATAGGCAAAATGTTTATTGTATGGAGATAAAGATATTTGTTTTCAGATCTAAAAGATACTTTCTGTCTAATTATTAATAACTGTTCTTTGAGGAAATGTTCCATATTTACGAGCACTTCAATGATTTATGAAACTCTCATAGACTCCATAAAAACATAAAACAACGTTGAACATTTAGTAAGGATTCTTTGAAACCAGATTGTAAGAATTATCCTCAGTGAATATTTCAGGAAAGAGACTATCTGGTATTTTTGGAAACAGTGCTTAAAACAACATTATTGAGAGGCTTATAGATTCCTGGTTGATTACTAGGATTCTTTATTGAAGGATCAGATATAAATCCATAGTTTCAGTTTAGTTCATAGTAAAATAGTGAAGATGTGACATGTAAGGGCATTCGTGAAATTCCAGTTTCCAGGAGCTGTAATAAAAGCATTAGTCTTTAAATAACACAATATTTTATTGCCATCAAAAACTACCATGACTACTCTTCTATAATTTGTTATAAAGATCTGATTGAATATTTCCCTACTAATACTAGTAGAAGAAGGCAAGTGGGTAAGGAGCAAGTGAAAGATAGCAAAAAGAATGTGTAAACAGATAAGTAGACTGAAAATGTTGAGTTTAATTTTCTCATTAGCAGCATTATATTAGGCAAAATTATACAGACTTTATCCTTAGCAAACGTATAAACAATAGTGAAGTAGAATGTGTAAGTTCAAGTTTTCTGAAAGTGAAATAAAATTCTAATTGTAGGGGGGAATTTTTCTATTTTTAGTGCAGTTGATTGTTACCAGATGGATATCTAATTCTATTCCATACTTTTTATTTATTTCTTCTAGGTATTCTCCATTGGGCATTGCCTGCCTCATTTGTGGAAAAATCATTGCAATCAAGGATTTGGAAGTAGTTGCTCGACAGCTTGGCATGTACATGGTAACCGTGATTGTAGGTCTTCTCATCCATGGAGGGATTTTTTTGCCTCTGTTGTATTTTGTAATTACAAGAAAAAATCCCTTCTCATTTTTTGCTGGAATCTTTCAAGCATGGATCACTGCTCTAGGCACAGCTTCAAGGTATTTAATAGAAAATGATGATGTTTGCTAGCGATGTGTCTCCTTTCGCAGGACTACCTTTTAAACAAAATGGGTGGGAAATTCAATATCATGATAAAGAATTGTGTCCTGAAACATTTTTATCCAAGGCGATTGCCTGCCAACTGCAAGATTGTAGACTGAGACTATCAGAAGGCTTTGTTAGTGTAAAAAGTGCCCCAAAAGTAGAAGGTCAAAGAATTTCACCACCAAAACTGGGTTCAGTCTGATTTATATTGATGAAAGAGATTGGGCTGGACCCGTTGTAGTTGACATCTAGCTTGCTCTGAAGACTCTACTTTTTCTTTGAGCTGATGGGGACTGGATTGTCACTTTTACATAGTTAGGTTTTATTTTTAAGTGTCCCTAGTCCATTGACTGGGTGATACAAAAACTGTGCAAACAAACAAATAAACATATAAATGCATATGCATACATACATGCAGAATAATGACAGCGGGGTCAGCAACATCAAAGTATTGCAGAACACATTTATGCGTATCAGTTCAAGAACATAAAACAGCCAATCATCTTTGCAAGTTTCTCCTTTGGGCCGAATGTTGTATTAACTTGTAGCGTGCCTAGAGAGTGGCATATGCGGACAAAATTAGAAATGCAGAAATAAAATAAACTATTTCATGACTCACGATACTGTCTCCATGGAATCATATTACAGTGTGTCTGTAATATGTGAGCTACTAGTTTATACTGGGTCCAGAAAATAATACTTGGCCCCTACCTTTATTCTTGGTCTATTCTTTCTGTTCTGTCCTGTCCTGTCCTTCCCTGTTGGACTAACTGTAGTCTGTTCTAATTCTAGTCTGTTCTGACTTGTCTAATGAAGACAAGGACTGGGGGTGACATGCCTTCCAATATTTGAGGGACTGTCACAGAGAAAAGGGGACTGCAAAGCACCTGAGAGAAGGATAAGAAGTAACGGATGGACGCTTATCAAAGAGAGATCCAGTTGAGGAGAAATTTCCTGTCAGTGAGAACAATAAATCAGTAGAATGGCTTCTTTCCAGAGATTATAAGTGCTCCTTCACTGGAGCTTTTTAAGAAGAGATTGGATGGCCATTTGTCTGGAATGGTTCGTTCTGCTTGAGCAGGGGGTTGGATTAGAAGACCTCTAAGGTTCTGTTATTCTATGTTCTACTTTTTCCCTTACACTGAGTTCTATTTTCTATTCTGTCTCATATGTAATTACTTAGGTAGCTACAATTAGAGATAGGAAATATGACCGTTTTGGTTTCTCAGAGTTCTTCACTTCTGCAAATCTGCCAGTTTTGGTTCATCAGACTGGAAAATATTTTTCAGAAGATGGACAATTAAGTGCACATTTCTTCAAAATGTAATAAAAACACATTTATGTTATTTTCAAGTTCTTTTATGTGTAACAAATACACATGAATGTAGACAGATGCTTTCCCTAATTTTTAAAATAGCCTGCATGCACCAATTCAAAAGCTATGAATATTGAATTAGAACTATGTTTTGGTTCATCTGTTATCCTAAACGAAATGTGTCCAATTGAGTGTTTCCACCTTCTCTAGCTACATCATTGGAAAATACTATTATCATCAAAGCAAAGTATTTCTTTTAGGTAGTGGAGGGGTTAAGTATTTCTTGGTTGTGAGCATGTTTATAAACAAGTTATTTTGAATCTCCATAATGTTCGCTGTGATTTTTTTCCTTTCAAACATAATCAGAAGAGATACAGATCGTGGAGGAAGGAATGCCTATGGGATAAATATTAGATTGATCAATTCATTTATGTTCTTATTTTGGAAATGAAGCTAATTGTCAGCATGTTACTTCTTATTTTGTTTCTATCCCCTGTAAAAAGAATATGTGGGTAACTGGAGGAAAAACTGGATACAAAATGCATGATGATTTGTCCATGTTGAAATGATGCCAAATAAAATGAACACTAGATACTGGCATTTTTGC
This sequence comes from Bothrops alternatus, assembly GCA_034064705.1. Taxonomy (NCBI): domain Eukaryota; kingdom Metazoa; phylum Chordata; class Lepidosauria; order Squamata; family Viperidae; genus Bothrops; species Bothrops alternatus. Next base: position 9,578,117 of record JARGCV010000003.1, on the reverse strand, counting down.
TTATCTAACAATTACAACTTAAACTGGAGTGTGGAGGTATTTGAAGGATTACTTTACAAAGTACTTCACAAAGGGTTTTGGCATGAGTGAAGTGCCTCTCTTTGAAATGTTGAAGCACCCATGTCCCTTCTGAAGTTCGCTTTGCATAATATGTGCATGTCTTCATATCTACATCACTTCACCAGAGTTCCAAGTACAGTGTTCTATATATATGCACAGACAAGCTGGGAAAGACACACCAAGCTTTCTGGAGGACATAGCTGCCTCTATATTACAGAGAGAGGAAGTTCACTTGCACCAACAAACACTTCAAAAGTTTTGAAGAGCTCTATCTAGTCGAGGTTAACTGGTAGCAAAAAAAAGCTAAACAGGATGGAACCTGAAAGTTTTTGGATGGAGATTATCGATGGATGGACATTTTCATTTAGTCTTCAGGAAGTGAAGAACCTGTTCCTTTACTAATAGCCACTTTTAAAGGGTAATATATAATCATCTAGCCAGATCAGTTGAATTCTGTACTTAGAGAAAGAATATCCATTGCTGGTACCTGAGGCTGAATTGTTTGGACACCCTGGGAACCAGTTAAGATGTTGGAATAGGACCAAGAAATTCTGGTTCAAGCCACCCTTGAGTTATGAAACCTTAATGGCCAAGTTTTGTCCCATCACTGAAAAGCTTCACTCACAATGTGTAAGTTTCTAGAGTAGATGAACAAAGTTCACTTGGGCACTGGGAGAATCCTGGCTGACAATGTGCTGCCAGATATTCTCCAGCACTGGAGATAGAGAATCCACCCATGGGTTTAGACTGTATTTCTGCCCAATCAGATCAAGTCAGCCAAAGTTGCCACGCCTATCCTGGACCATTAGAGATCCCAGTCTTGACTTGATCTCGCCCAGACAGACGTGCAAGTTTGGCTCTTAGGTAGGTACAGTCTCTATTGGTGGATCTTCCATTTCCCAGTTTGCTGAACTGTGCTGTATTCAGCACAAAATTTGGATTCCTTTTAGCAATTTAGTCTCAATTCAGGAATAGCTAAATTTCCCAATTTGATGCCTGATTCGGGGGGATGAGACACAAACTGAATTTCCAAGGAAGGGACTCCTTCCTTACCCCTCTTCTCCCCACCCTGACAAAGAGGTCTCCCTCAAGTCCCTAATTTTGCTAGTTTCACCTGTGGATTAACGGCTGTTAGTCCCCAAGTTATATTAGCCGGCCTCATTTCTACCGGAGCCTGCAGCTGCAGCTCCAGTAACTGATTACGAGGCCGGTGGGGGAGGTAGTTTTGCGATGCGCCCAGGATCTCTCTCGGGAATCCCACGGGTCTAATCTTCCTTTGGAGCTGTGGCTGCAGCTCCGGAGTTTGCTTAAGCCTGTCGCCCCCTTTTCGTCTTCTCTAGCTTCGGAACTGTGATCGGCCCTTTCATGGCCGGAGGTGCGCCGCACCAAACAGCCACTGCCAATCAGCTGTTAGGTGGCTGACTGGAGGGATGAAAAAACTCAGTCTCCTCGTTTCTGGCTATTTTGCAAGTTTCAGGGTGCGGATACTTTCCTTGGAACATGGGAGTGCTCGGTCTGCATCAGCGCCTTCCGGGGAGTCTCTCGGGCTGCGGCAGGCCTCACCGCCTTCTCCACGCATGGCCGCATTTTGGGCCACGTGTTCAAAAACTCCTGCCGATTCTGCTCCATTGCACAAGGGTAATACTGGAGGAAGGGGATCCTTCCTCCTCATTTCAGACCAATCTTCCTTGTTGCGGAGAGGGGATTTCCATTGGGGGAGGTGCACTAAGACAGGCAGTTTGGGGGAAGCAAATTCTCAGCTCCACCGTCGTCAAGCAGACCGCCATTTTGGGGACGGCCGTCATCTTGTTAACCAGATAGGCCCACCCTTATTCTGAGGCCTGATACCTCCAGGTGCACCTGGCCCTTTTTAGGGCACAGTTAGTGATCTTATCTTCACTCCTCCTGTGCTCTATTCAGGCACAATAATCACAAGTCTCCATATCTATCCAGGCCCACTCTCTTTTATACTTTATTGTTATTGGTCCTTTTTGAACTTGGTGTCTTCCAGCTCCACCTGGCTCATACCAGACTCAGCGTGATTCTGAGCTTACCAAATTACCAACAAGTTTATCTGCATTCCAGGCATACCCTGTAGTGCGCCTATTCTTATCCATAACAGCCCCATCTGGATTCCAGGTGCCCCCCGTCATGCGTCTGTTCTTATCCACGCAACAGCCTTAGCTGAATTCCAGGAGTCCCCTCTTGTGCGCCTGTTCTTATCCACGCAGCAGTTTCACCTGGATTTCAGGCGTCCCCTATAGTATTATCCAGTGTATAATACTCTCTGATACCAGGGGTCCCCTATCGTGCTCCTGTGTTATCAGAGAATTAAGGATTCTATATATTCCACAAGGGGCATTTTGCTGTCTTCATCGGCTCCAATGAATCCTAATTCATCTAGTCTGGAGGGCGCTGACAAGACTGCGGCCAAAACCAAGGCCAGATCTACCGCCAAGCCCTCCAAGAGAGTTGAAAAGCAGGCCAGCCGGAGACACCAAGCTCTAGAAAAGGAATTTTCAAAGGCACAGAAGATAGTCATGTTAGAGACCTCTCAAGCCAAAGGGTCGATTTTTGACCTACCCCTGGGGCCCCCAACCTCCCCTCTGGGGATATGGTCGACAGGGGAACCTTTACATTCCCAACGAAGCGTGAGACTCCCACCTCAGGTATGGCGCTCCCTCACGTGGTGGCTATCATCCGCCATGCTCAGAGGGTCATGCTTCAAGGAGCCATATCGGATAGTACTAACGACCGATGCCAGCCTGTTCAGCTGGGGAGCACACCTTTGCTCGCAGTGGGCACAGGGCCGTTGGTCCCGCTCAGACCTTCGGCACAACATAAATTGGCTGGAGCTACGGGCCATATATCTAGCCCTCTGCCACTTTCACAGCCTGGTGACAAGGCGTCACGTACTGGTCCTCACGGACAATGTGGCTGCCAAGGCCCATGTAAACCAACAAGGGGGCACCCGATCTCGGACTTTATTGACCGAGTCACTCTTACTGGGATCCTAGGCAGAACACAATCTGGCCTCCATCAAGGCCGATCATATTTCAGGGGAGGCGAACACTCAGGCCAACCTTCTGAGCAGGGCAACGATAGATCACTTGGAATGGCACCTCCACCTGAGGGTCTTCAGAGAAATTTGACACCGTTTCGGCCTACCACATTTGGACCTTTTTGCGTCCCCGATCAATGCCCAGCTGCCTCGATTCTTCTCCCAGTTCCCATCTCCAGGGCCGGAACAGACAGATGCTCTTCGGAGCCCATGGCCACAGGGTCTGCTTTATGCCTTCCCCCCTCTCCCTCTTCTCCCGGCAGTAATACGCAAGCTTCTTTGGGAGCGAGCGGAGATACTCCTAGTGGCCCCTTATTGGCCAAGGAGGCCTTGGTTCGCAGATTTGATGAGTCTCTCCCTTGCAGATCCATGGCGGATTCCTCCGGACCGGGTCTCACTCAGTCAGGGGACCATTCTCTATCCAGACCCCCAATGGCTCCAGTTAGCCGTCTGTCACTTGAGCACTCAATCTTGTCACGGAAGCTTTGCTCACCAGGGGTAATTACGGTAATCCAGGCTTCCCGTCTCCCTTCCACAAACCGTATTTACAAGGCCACATGGAAGAACTTTCGCTCCTGGTGCTCCGGTCAACACTTGTCACTCTCGGAACTCACAATTCCCCATATCCTGGACTACCTGTTAGAAGGCCTGGAGAGGGGCTTGGCCCCAAACACATTGCGCAGACAGATAGCTGCTCTTTCCACAGTCCTCACCTGTGACTCCGTGGGGTCATTGGGACATCACCCCTTAACTCCGCTCATTCCTTAAGGGGACCGCTAACACCAGACTCCCTACAGTGCACAGGTACCCTTCATGGGAGCTACCACGGGTCCTTTGGGCTCTGACCAAGTCGCCCTTTGAGCCCCTAGAGACGTGCAACGTTCGCTACCTGTCCCGCAAAGTGGCATTCCTGGTGGCAATCACGTCGGCATGACGTATTTCTGAATTGGCAGCGCTCTCAACCCGGGATGACCTATGCATTTTCCACCAGGATTGAGTGGTCCTTTGCCTCGACCCTACTTTCCTTCCAAAGGTCAATTCACTATTCCATAGAACCCAGGAAATAGTGCTCCCGGATTTTTGCCCTAACCCATGCATGCTCTGGAACGGCAATGGCATCTACTGGACGTCCGCCGAGCGCTCCGGTACTATATTTTATGGACAGCGGTGTTCCGCAAATCAGAGGCCCTCTTTGTATCCTTCCATCCTTCCTCCAGGGGTCGGAAGGTTTCCTCTTCTACAACTGGCAGGTGGATTAGGGCGTGCATTGCCGGGGTATATTAAGCTGAGTCATTGCCGGTTCTACGATGGGTTACAGCCCACTCTACACGCAGTGCAGCTACTTCTGCGGCCTGGGCCACTCAGGCGTCCATTGAGGACATCTGCAGAGCGGCATGGTCTTCACCATCTCCTTTCATACGGCACTACAAAATTGATAGGTTTGCCTCTGCTGAGGCTTCCTTCGGTAGGAGGGTTCTTCAACAGGTTGTACATCAAAGTGCCACACTGGACCGGTCTACTTCCCATCCTCAGGGACAGTAGGCTTTGGTATGTCCCATTGGTGGATTCTCCATCTTCAGTGCTGGAGAAGGGGCATTGTCTTACCTGAATGCCTTTTCTCAGCACGGAGATGGAGAATCCACTCCCACCCTGGTAGGTCATCTAGGCCTAGGGTTAGTCTTAGTTTAGTGAGCCACAACATCTTGCTGTCAGTCAATGGCTACACTCGCGTCAAGACTGGGATCTCTATGGTCCAGATGGAGAATCCACTCCCACCCTGGTAGGTCATCTAGGCCTAGGGTTAGTCTTAGTTTAGTGAGCCACAACATCTTGCTGTCAGTCAATGGCTACACTCGCGTCAAGACTGGGATCTCTATGGTCCAGGACGGGCGTGGCAACTTTGGCTGACTTGATCTGATTGGGCAGGAATACAATCTAAACCCATTGGTGGATTCTCCATCTCCGTGCTGAGAAAAGGCGTTCAGGTAAGACAACGCCCCATACCATGAAATCAGAATTATTATTTGTTAATTATATGAAGATACATTTGGTGCAATATCATCAGTGTGCTGCTGATTCTCAATTGTATATTAACCTCCAGCCAATCAAGTAAAGCTATCAAGGTTTTATCCCAATATCTAGAAGCTATGGGGTCTAGATGAAGAAGAACAAGCTTCTGCTCAGTCATACCAAGATCAAAAACTTTGAGTCCATAGACTTGGAACTGGAGATACTTCATTATTGATTCTGGATGAGTCACTGTTCTGCCCAGATTCAGTGTGCAATTTGGGGGTCCTCCTGCTTGATGAACAGATGGCAGTTGTGGCCATGGGACTTTTGAGTAACTTAATCTTGGATGCCACTTGTGCCTGTTCTTACATTGGAGGTTTCCCCTTTCAGTCCTACTTTCCTTAGTCACCTCCTGGATGTATTATTGCACTATACTCTACATGTGACAGACTTTGATCCAAAGGCTACAAAATGCAACAGCATAGATAGTTATGAGCATTCCTGAACTATGCCTATGTCACACTTCACCAGTCATCTTGTGGAATCCAGGAAGCGTATTTCTCTGTGCCAATGTTGCCCTTTGGAATAATATCTCCTTGCTTACATATCATTGGCTACAACCCTACAAGCCTTCAGAAAGACAATTAATAATTGTTTCTTCCTTCAAATGGTTGGCCAGGAAGAGCAGACCTCCCATTTGGTGGAGATAAAAAAATGTTAGCTTCTGACCACTATTTAATTGTTTATTGTTTCAGTTGTATGCATTTATTTTTCTTTTGTATTTTGTTTACTGTTTTTTGTATGCTGCCCAGAATCAGGCTGAGTTAAATGTACAAATGCTTAAAATAACAAAACAAAAGAATTCATTTTCCTTGGTCCTTCAGTGCCGGTACATTGCCTGTTACTTTTCGCTGCCTTGAAGAAAATTTGGGCATTGATAAGCGTGTGACAAGATTTGTCTTGCCTGTTGGAGCCACTATTAATATGGATGGAACTGCTCTTTATGAAGCAGTGGCTGCCATCTTCATAGCACAGATGAATGGCATTGTGTTGGACGGCGGACAGATAGTCACTGTCAGGTAATCTATTGGGGTTGGTGGAAAAAAATGGTATCCCAAAATTAAATATTGTATTGCAAAATGATTTATATTTGGAAGTACATGCTAGTCTTTACTCATGCCCAGAATCTGTAAAAAGTTTCCATTTCCATCATAATAAGTGAAAAGAGCTCTTTCCAGTTTATCCATTTACATACAAACACAGGCAGTCTGATAACCATCATTTTATATTGTGTTAACATTGAGCATGATTTTTTCACTGTATTAATTGTAAATAGAAAAAAAACAGTGAAGGGCCAATTGGATAAACTTAAATGAATCACATGTTATTTTAATGTTAGAACAATTAATAAAAATATATATAACTGGGGGAAATGGTTTTGAAAATGAACATATAGGCATGTTACAGGTAATCCAAGCTTAATGATGGTAACTGGGACCAGAATTTCTATCACTAAGTGATGTGGTCCTAAAGTGCACTGTCATGTGACTGCATCCAGCAGTCCCCAGTTACTGTCATTAAGTGAGGATCTTACGTTATCATGGCTTTTGATTTCCTGCTGGGTTCCCCATTGACTGTAGTTGTGGGAAGCCAACAGGGAAGGTTGCAAATTGTGATCATATGCCATGGGACACTGTCATGCTCAGAAATCTGGGCTGGCTGGTGAGCACCTGGAATATGATCACATGAGTACAGGGGTGCTGCAATGATCAGAATTTGAGGGTTGTAAGTACTACTCACTCACTATGACAAGTTCAAATGGTTACTGAATAGGTGCTCATTAAATGAGGGCCCTTGTAATAAAAGCACTTGAAAATATTTTGATTCTGATGGTGGCTTGTTACTGTGTTGGATTGTACCTCCCACCATCTCTAACCATTAACAATGCTGACTTGAATTCTTCAAGAATATCTAGAGGGCCTCACCTGTTCTAAATTCAACCAACTACCTTTAATATAAAATTAATAGATGTTATGAATTTATAAGAAAACCGGATTGGGTCCAAGTCTATCCATTTGTCAGTAGAAAACACTCCTCTTTGGAAGTTTGAGGAACACTGCTGAGCAGAGTTATGAAGTGTGCAAGGTGATGATAGTTCAGGAGAAACAAGTGAAATATTTCCCATGCACGTAGGATTGTACAGGTAGTCCTTGATGTATGACTACAACTGAGCCCAAAATTTCTGTTGCTAAGCGAGATTTGTTAAGTAAGTTAAGGCCTTTCTTGCCACTACAGCAAATAACTGCAGTTAAGTTAGTAACATGTTTGTTAAATAAATATGGCTTTCCCATTGGCGTTGCTTGTCAGAAGAAAAGGTGATCACATAACCTGCGACACTGCAGTCATCATAAATGTGAACCAGTTGCCAAGCATCTGAATTTTGATCATGCAACCATCAGGATGCTGTAAGGGTCAGAAGTGTTAAAAATGGTCATAAGTCCCATTTTTCAGTACCATTGTAACTTCAAATGATCACTAAATGAACTTTTGCGAGTCAAGGACTGCCACTATTATTTTTGAAAAGATAACAAACAGAATCCATGTTTGTACAATTCCTGTATTATATAAGCGGACATGTTTCATTTACAGTTTGACAGCCACCCTTGCCAGTGTTGGAGCTGCAAGTATACCGAGTGCAGGACTGGTGACCATGCTTCTTATCCTCACTGCAGTAGGACTTCCCACGAAGGATATAAGTTTACTTGTGGCAGTAGATTGGCTCTTGTAAGTAAGACTGTTTTTATGATATAAATCAAAATAATGATTGATTATTAACTTTTGCCTTCAATCATCTCCTCATGATACACTGAAAACTAGCGATTAAGATCTCAGACGGGTAATACGGATATCCATGGTCAAGCTCCTATTGATCAGGGAATTTCCTACATGGCTAAGGAACAGTCAGACACTGTGTCTTAGCTCAACCCACTTCATAGAATTTGATCTTTGTCAGAGCGTGCACAGTCTTATTGTGCTGAGATAACCCAGGAGTAAACGCAGTAAACAGTGGTTTGTATTAAATAGTGGTTTATCTTACACTATCTACAATATCATACACCAGGAACAATATACATACACGTGCTAATACATCAAACTCCAATATACAGCAGTTACAGCAGGAAACGGACAAGAGACACTCCAGCAAAACCTTCCCTTTTATACTCAGGCTCTTAAAGGGATACACAATCTACTGAATCATTCCTATCATTGCATCATCCATCTTATATTACAATACATCATTACATCTTCTTATCACATAAGCTGTTTGGCTGTTAAATCATAACGTTGACAATTTTCAGCACTCAAAGTAAAAGCAAGATGTTTACATTATAAAGGGGTTAATGTCATGTATGTGAATTGTTTCTGATATCCAGCTGTAGGTAATATGTACATGTTGCATACTATTACTATTGTTATTATAATAATATAATGTCTTACAGCAATAGCACTTAGACCAGCGGCTCCTAACCTTTTCTATACCCCGCAACCCTAAAACACTTCTGATATATTCTCGCACCCCTTACAAAAGTTTGAAATAACGGGAACAAATTATGCATATACACTATAATTTTGAAAACCCAAGTTTTCGCACCCCCTGGAATATCGTCTCACACCCCCGCCTTAGACTTACAGTATATACCACTCCGTAGTGCTTTACAGCAGGGTTTTTCAACCTTTTCACAGATTGTACCACTTTTAGGACATGACAATATTCGAGTACCACCAGTGCTTAGCAAGGTGTCAAAAACTTGATGACTAAAAAAGGGGGGGGTGAATTTTGGTTTTTACTGATTAGATTGATTTGTTGTTATAGAAATGGCTAGTTTATACTACTATGGAAAAGTAAAAAGTTGAGGTTTTATGTTAATGCTTCATTCTACTGCAACAGAGGAAGCCTCAAGTCAATACCTTTCCTTTTTCTCTTCTTCCCCTCACTTTTCTTTCCCTTTTTCCTTCCCACTGTGTCCTACTATTTGATTTTGTATTTTATTCTATAATCTAATAAAATGTTACAAACCATTTAAAAAAGGAAAAAAGTACCAGTTTTATTCCTTCTTTTATATCCTCTCTTCTCTCCCCCTCCTCCTTTTATATCCTCTCCTTTCTCCCCCTCCTCCTTTTATATCCTTTCTTCTCTCCCCCTCCTCCTTTTATAACCTTTACTCTCTTCCCTTCCTCCTTTTATATCCTCTCCCACCTCCTCCTCCTTTTATATCCTCTCCTCTCTCCCCCTCTTCCTCCTTTTATATCCTCTCCCCCTCCTCTTCTCTTCCTGGTGCACTGGAAGCTCCGATCAGTTGGAGCTGCACTTGCCAATACTGGGCTCTCAGCAGAACCCTGGCAACACCGCAGCTCCAGCTGACTCTTCCCCATGCCTCTTTGGCATTGCCACCGCTTCAGTTCATCCACTTTTACACTTTTTTTTACAGTGCTTTTCAACCCGTCGTATGCATACCACCTGCCAGATGACGAAGTACCACCAGTGGTACACGTACCATGGGTTGAAAAGGCCTGCTCTAAGAACTATGGCTTCAATATCACTGTTTCTGGGCTCTCTTTCATATTATGAAACTATATAGGGCATATTTAATACACACCACACTCATATAAACACAGAGGCTATATATTCTGTAAGAATGAATGGCTCCTACTAGAAAAAATATTTTGGATACTATTTACTATTATCAGGAAAGATTTAATCACTTTTTAATGTAATTTTAATAATTCTGATCCTTCCAAGCCCTGGAGATCAGCTAAGAAAATTATATAGGTGGAAGAAAGTTGATGTTAAAGAGTATATTTAAGAGATGTGTTCTCTGATTTTACAGTACTTTTCAACCTGTCGTACGCATACCACCTGCCAGGTGCCCAAGTACCACCAGTGGTATGCATATATGGGTTGAAAAGCCCTATTTTACAGCATTCTCTGAGTTTACAGAGTCAGCATAATGCCCCCAACAATCTGGGTTCTCATTTTACCAACCTAAGAAGGATGGAAGGCTGAGTCAACCTTGATCGAGCTTCTGTGCCGATTTACAATAGCAGCTCCAGTTGCAGTCATTAGGCAAATCCTACATGGTTATTAGATGTGGCATCATGTGATTGCCATTTGTGGCCTGATGGATTTCCCATTGACATAATTTGATGCTGACAATAAAGGTCACAGATAGTGACTTTAGGACACTATGACTCATAATTGCAAGCTGGTTGCTAAGCACCTGAATTGCAATCAAATGATCGCAAGAATGCTGGAATAATTAGAATTTAGACAACCGGCCACAAAATCTCCTCATTCAGTGCCTTCATAACTTCAAACAGATATCAAATAAAAGGTCATTAACAAGGACTACATGTAACAATACTGATTTGTGATTGGGGGAACCATTCCTTTTTTAAATCCTGGAACGGTAGATGGACAAATATTCAATCCTGACCCTGGCCATGAGCTATAATATATGTAGAATAATGAGATGGATGCTGGTTCTTTTGCAACTCTATTTTAAGGACTATAATGTACAGAAGGACTGTCAGGATTGCATTGCAACTCTTGCTTAGGACACTAAAACTACACATATGTTTGTAGACCTTCTTCAGTTGTTGACATAGCTGTCCTATCACTGGATCTTCCTCATTGTTGCCTTACAGATTTATTTCCTCAAAAGATAGGATAGTGATGCAGCATTTGCTGTTCACTTTTTGAGCAAGCTTCTAATCTCATCAACTTCTGATTAGAAGCTTCTATGGACACTTACCATAAAATGTTTAGAGGTCCTGAAGGATTTGATCTTGGCTTATTTCTTCTCACCCCAACGCACACACCATTTAAAAATGCTGAAATTGACTTACGTATTGTAGCAATAAACAAGACAAGCTGATAATTAAAACACAGTGCTAAAATATTAAAACTGCAGAGGCAGCAAGAGATGACAGAATAATATCAGCCAGTGGAACGATAAAACAGTCACTTGATTAACTATCTATTGCAGTTGAGCACGTGAGATATTCATCTGACACCAAGAAGACGTTAGTATTGATGCTGTGCAATTCTCCTGGGAGGAAAAGAAAAAAACATTCCATACCCTAGCTATTAAAAGTTAAGAAAGATGAGCTCTATCACAAAAAGTCCCATAGGCTCATGTACAGATAGTCATTGTTTAGCAATTGCCTTGGACAGCAACTGTTTGCAGTGATGATGATAATGAAAAAGTAACTTAGTGATGAATATGCCCATTTATGACCTTTGCAGAATCTCTGTCTCAATCACAGTCACATTTTTGTGAGCCTGACCTGTTTAAAATTTCCCCACCCACATCGAGTGGAGAGATTGCCTAAATAAGCTTTCTTTTCTTGAGCTGCTTTTCTCCTGCTGCAACTGATCCCCCCCAAGTGCTACCCACAAGTTAACAAGCTCAGCTCCGTGACCTTAATTAGTTGATTAGAACCTTTGGCCCTCTAATTGCAAGCCAGTTGCCGAGTGCCTGACTTGAAATCTTGTGGCCTTAGGAACGCTATGACAGCTTGAGGACCAGTCATTAAATCTCCTCATGGGTGGGCTGCTGCCTGACTCTGACAAGATCCTATTTGATTTCACACTGAAGCTTTTTTGCTACCTAAGCAGGGCCTGACTCATAAACTTAGTGTGCTAGGCAATTAGCCAGCAATAGCCAGTGTACATTCCTTATTATATGCCTGCTTACTCTCTTCTAATCCCTTCCTCTCCAATGAATCTAAGTACAAACATCAATTCTCTTCCTGCTAATTATCCCAGTGCTGGCGTGAGCATTTCAAAGGTCAGGGAAGTGGGAGGGGAGGGGAAATGGCTATAGGATTTGTCCTTTTTACCCAACTTCCTTGTGAGTTGAGTTTCAGAAACCTTCCGCATTGTTTGGGTTCACCGGGGTGTTTAGAGTTGTTATCCTTCTGAGTTTATAAAGCAAAGGAAAACTGAAGTAAGATTGTAAGCACATTCGGAGTCATCTGAGTTTAATTTAGTGACTGCTTTCTTTAGCAACGAAGTTGCTGGTTCTAGTTTCAGTCACTAAACAAAAACTACCCGTAATGCTATAGAAAAAAAGATGCTCTAACAACTGGTTTATACAAAATTTCAGCCTCATTCCTATCTTCTGGGTTAAAAAGTAAGAAAATAATCCAGCTTTGGTATGAAAGCCAGCTGGCCAGACATCCTTTCTCAGCCCAATCCACCTCACAGGGTTGTTGCTGTAGAAAAAATAGGAGGGGGGAAAAATAGGCGTGCTTGCTGCCTTGAGTTATTTATAAAAATAATAAAGGTGGTATATAGATAAAGTAAAATATTTATATTTTAAGTGCACGTTTCTATTGAAGCAAAAAAGAACAAAGCCTGACAGGCCAGTGTTTCTCAACAATGCTGGCTGTGGAATTCTGGGAGTTGAAGTCCACATGCCTTAAAACTGTCAAGGTTGAGAAACACTGCTGACAGGTGGTAAGAGGATGTTAAACTGATATCGGTGATTGCTTTCTTGTTCAAGGAAGCAATGTCACTTGTCAAAACAGTTCTGCCTCTCCTAAATGGAGAGACTTCATAGCCATAATTCACCAATGGAGCCAACCAAGCAAACTGGGCAGGAAAGGCTGGAGTTTGGGTTGGGTAATGCTGGGGTTTAACATAAGCATCCCCTGAAGCAATTCTGCGATGTCATCTTTAGAGTAAAGGTCAGGTATAGCAAAGGAAGCTTGGGATCTTGAACAGGCTTAAAGGCTTTAGTGACAGGAGAGTTGTTCTGTTATTGAGAGAAACTTCAAGCTGATTCATGCACCTTGTTAGACTGACTTTACATTCAGAGATGGAATGTTGTTTTTTAAATTCTTTTTTACTAGAAGGGACAATTTCATATTTCAATGAATCTCACATGAAAAAGCCATGTTTGTACTAGTAAACCTAAGTGGTTCCAAATGAGACTACTGGTTTCGTCACTTTCAGAAACAACAGCATAAAACCTGACTGAGGTTTTGTTTTTTCTAGTTTGTCTTCTAGTTGGCTTGAATTACCTGATATTTATATTTATGCAGCGAATAGTGTTACTGTGTACCCAGTATCCAACCTTTTAGTACTAGCAAACAAAAGCCTTTGACTAATCATCATGAGCTAATTAAAATTGATTGATTATTATTATCAGCCTGGTTTGAATTATACACCTAAATATAATGTGATATGTAGCACTGGCTACTTCATGCTTAATTCTTAGATTTTAATATGCATATAGCTTTTTCAAAATTGCTGTGTAATCATATTGCAAAAGAGATCTAAAATTTAAAAGTAGACTACACATATTTCACTTTGATCTGCATGAATGGGATATATATAAACACACATATTTATAAGAATATCTTTCTAGTATTAGCAAATTGCAGTGTTCCTATTTTAAAATGCAGCCTTTATAAAAAAAATAGTGCTATATTTTCACAGGGGAATTAATTCATTATCTTAGTAGTGGTGAAGAACTGAATTTTACAGAGGGGAAATTGACAAAGCAAAGCAAACATCATAGGAGAACCCCCAGAACAGGGATTTTGTATTTTGATAAACAGGAAAATAAGAATAGTTTTGTACAGTCTTGATTGTTAAATTTTTGCTTCTGAGATTTCTGAGGAAATGAATTATCTCTCAAATTTAGTAGGACATCTGGTTTTCTTTCCATTTATCATCATGTAAATTCAAAGTTTCTAAAATTACTTGGTAAATGGCATTTTAATGTTAGTGTAGAAATCATAAATCAAGATGAGGTTCAGCCAGTGAATGAAATAGCCAACAGACGGGCTATAAAGAAAGAGCGAATTTTGAAAATCTTCAAATTAAGAAGCAAAAAATCAAAAACATATTGGAAAATTATGTCTGGTTAGTCCTTTTCTAAGTGTATTTAATTATGATAGCTTTTCAGTATCTTTTTCTGAAGAAGGCTTTTTCCACCTAATCTACTGGTGTTTCATGGTATTACTGGCATCTAAAGTATTTCCATCTAATCTACAACTAAAAGTGGTTGGATGATTAATGTTCATTTTCAGAAAAACAGATGTGCTGTGATATCCTTCTTAAATAATTTCCTTCTCAAACAATAAAATTAGAAAGTGTCATAACAAATGTCCTCAGGAAACAAATTGGCTCTAGACAAAATATGCTCTGCATAGATTCTGTGCAGCTAATGTCCTGAGTCTTAGCTGGATTCCAGTGGATCAATTCTGTACAGTGTTTGTGCAGTATTCAATCTATGGATAAGACTTTTTCTACAGAAATACAGACATAAGAAAATTACCAATCTTTCTAGGAAAATAATAAAGAAATAAAGGGTCACAGGGTGACTGACGTTGAAACAAACATTACAGCAGAAGCTACCATTTTGGAAAGCTTTTTAAGAACTTTTCTTGGCTATCCAATAATTAGCTCCTTTTAAGGTGAACCTTTTTACACATTACCTTCTTAATCAGAGGTTTCACCATTAACGTTAACCAAGTTAAGAGGTAAAAATGTATTCTTTTCCAAAAGGGGAGAAATTGAAATGAAGGAATTTTGTAATTAAGTAATTACTAACTGCAACTTCTGGAATGCTTTTTAAGAAAATATAGGATTCTACTTTATATTGTTCCTTTTCTCTTGTCATGTAAACATTCTTACATTGGGGATTCACACTGCAAATAGGCCTAATGTCCTCCAGAAACATTGGATTGCAACAAGGTTAGAGCTTGGCCATTGGTCAAGTTTGGCTCTGACTACCATCACATTTGGAGGATTGCTGAGGTCTCCTGTAAATTGATTCTTTGTGCTTCAAGTCTTCCATCTTTTGGTAATATTTTCTTTGTAGAGATCGAATGAGAACATCTGTCAACGTAGTAGGAGATTCCTTTGGAGCTGGCATTGTTTATCATCTATCCAAGGCAGAATTGGAAAACATCGATGCCCATCACAAGATACATGAGGATATTGAAATGACCAAGACTCAGTCAATTTACGATGATCTGAAAAATCACAGGGAAAACAACTCAAACCAATGTGTTTACACAGCTCACAACTCTGTCATAATAGATGAATGCAAGGTACCTTTCACATTTATGGATATTGAGACTTGCATCTAGCAAGTCATAGTGCAAACCTTTTTTTTTAAAAAAAGTAATAATCTTTTTTAAAAAACATGTAATAAGGAGACAACTGGCTCCCATTAAAACTGTTGAACATGTGTATATTTGCTTGTACATTTATTTTATTTATTGCAATTTTGTTTAACCTGAAAGATGCATGTAATGTTTACAACCAAAAGCATGTTTCACTATGTGTTATGGAAAGAATATGGCTTCATGTTCTATTTCAATATTCATTTGATTTTTTTAAAAAGCATTTTGATTTAATTGATATGAAGTAATGGATTTGTTGCAAACTATGATTGCTTCCTAAAAAAACCCTTTGTTTTTCTTCTTCAAAATTCATTTATTTATAGAATGTATAAGGCCACCCATCTTAACCTAGTGAGTCTGGGTGCTTAACAATAGACAGCCATAAAACATCACAAAATAAATTTATAAATATTATACCACACAATACGATACAAATGCAACAGACAATTGAATTAACTAAGAAAAAAATTAAGAAGTTGGATGATGATTAATATGAAAGACTATTGAGAAACAATGAGCCTCAAGCAAAATGTAAAGGCAATATTATTTTAGATTAATGCTTTCCATAATACACCATACAGGCATATGTGTTGGACTTCT
Source organism: Bothrops alternatus (assembly GCA_034064705.1). Taxonomy (NCBI): domain Eukaryota; kingdom Metazoa; phylum Chordata; class Lepidosauria; order Squamata; family Viperidae; genus Bothrops; species Bothrops alternatus. The sequence continues at coordinate 9,562,183 of JARGCV010000003.1, read as the reverse complement.
TAATATGTGGAAACTCACTAATCCAGGCATGTTTGTTCTTGCTTTCAGAGTTATTTTTGGTCATCATTACCATGTCAATTTTGTGCTTTGTGTTTGATCCTGCCAGTAATAATGTGAGTTAAGAGAAAGCTATAACAAGAATTGTCCTGACCAAGATTGGTTTGAATTTCAAGGAACTCTAGGGTCACAAAGACTCCTGGAATAATCTTATTTTATTAATCACAATTTGAGGTGGCAATTGAATCTGGTAAAATATTAGAGAATATGAACTAAGTTTTGTTTGCAACAAGCTAGGTTAAAAACATAGATTCCAAACTGTCTTTTTCTCAATCCCAAGTAATTAGGATTAGTTACTGTTGAGGGTTCAGATGAAACAATAAATAGTTATCAGTCAAAAATGGAAGTGATTGCTTCCAGTCAGGGTGGGAAGAAAGAGAGAAGTCAGTACACAAATTAGTGATTTCTTTAGCTTGTTCAAAGCACAATAAAGTACAGTTGTCACTAGCAGCTCAAGGTTTGACGAGAACTGAATCCAGTGTTTTCTTTAGTAGATCTACAGCTTCATCTTTATATAATTATGCTGATAATAGCTGATTCTGTTACTAACTTCTTATCGGCCATAGATGTCCACTGCTAACTGAAATGATGTGAAAATGACAACATGTGCGTTATGACATCACAATACAAACGATGTGCTTTGATACTTGTACCCTAATGTTGGAGACAAATATTCTATGTAACTCACATAGTTTGAGTTGTGATGATCCCATGCAGGTTTTGCCTTTTCTCCCATTCAATCTGACATATAATCATGGTTTTAATTACATAGTCATTAAGCTTTTTATCCACAGGGGTTAGTTTTCACTTTCAAAAGAACATCATTTAAATACAATAAAATTAAGCTTCAGTCCAAAAACATTGTAATCAGAAGATTTTATCCATATGTCAGTTTCCATGACAGAAAAATTATGATAGCACTATGATTATGTTCTCAGTTTAAGCAATTTTTTTTCAGGTATAGGCATTAAACTACTTCTTCCATAAAATATTATCAGTTATGGTTATAAAATAACGCTACACAAAAATTAATCACTTTTAAGTTTTAGTCATTCAAACAGTGGAGCACACATTTAAAATGTTAACGTTGAAATGAATGGGATACAAATGTGATTAAATGTTTAACTTGATCATCTCCAATAAAAATTAGGAAAAAGCAATAAAAATGAATGCGTGGATATGAAAATTTGCAACAGGATCCAAGTTTAGTCAGCAGTTTTTGTTATTGGTGCTTGACTTAATTACTAATACAATTATTTGTCCTCTTGACTTTTTAATATTTAACTGGCTTCCTATCTTGATAGCGCTGCATGACTATTATAAGTTTATTGGCAAGCAATATTGGCTTATAAATTGCATGACAGTTTTTCTTTGTATTTTTATTGTCACGTTTTATATTTCTTTTGATCTAACCCTACATTTTCAACTTCAAATATGAAGTGAACTTTATTGTTTTTAATGCATGTATTTTCCTCTTTGTAATCAGAAAAAAAGATTGCAATTGTTTCAAATGTGAATGCATACCTCATGTTTTCATGTCCTATGCTTATGTACATCCAATTTGTCCATCATGTGGAATAATAATCTTGTCTTGTAAGGTTCTTTTTTTGAAGCTGAGGACTAGAACATGGAAGGTAAGTGCAAATAGATAAAAGACAATTATGATGTAAAGGTCCAGTTCAGTTCTAATCAGGTCAATAAGTACATTAACCCTTTGGGTTTTCTGGCTGTGTTTATGATATTACAACTGTTAAAAAGGTATCCATGGCCAGGAAATACTTTTTCAGTTAACTACCTGACTATTGCTTACTAATCGGTGTTTACCCTAGAATGTTTTCATCATTCTGGGCTTTCCATCATTTTTATCTAATTTAAAAATTTAACAGAAATAAATAAAATGCACTCTCGTCAATACTTGTTTGACTTCACTGTAACTGTACCTTTAACATGCACCAATAATGAAAGATGTCACTCTCTTGTGGCAAATTAAGTCTGCTATTTACAGTTTTGCTATTTTTTTAATAGTGTGTGTACAAAAGAAATAGCCTATCGGTCTGCTATCAGTTTTTCTCTGTGTTGTATTTTGTGCTGTAAATTTGAGTATTTTCAATAGATTTTTTTTTAAAAAAAGTGAAAGGACAGAACTGAATGACTACAAAAAAAAAATAAAGTACGAACATAGTCAGTTCTGTAAATATTAAGATTTGCATAATTCATTATGTTTCTTGCAAAAGTGCCTTGATTTTAAGCTAGGTGTTGATGGTAATTACTTTCAGGTAACCTTGGCAACCAATGGCAAATCTGCAGACTTCAATGCTGTTGAAGAAGAACTTTGGAAACATGAGAAATAAGGTGGAAACACTCCAGGTCCATCTTGAATAAGTCCCTGAAGTTGTCTTTTGGTAAAGCAGATATCAAGATCCAAGATTTTCCACTGTTTTCATTTAGCATAGAAATGTGCTTACTTAATGCTGTTAACGGAAGCTTAGAAGTGGTCTTGTGAAGTCTTTGCTCTTCTAGTTTCTTGGCCAAATAATTTATCTTAATTATTTGTTTGGATGTAAGAGAGATCATTGGTTGGGTTTCTTCCTTCTGTTCAAAACAGAAAATGTAGGCATTTAAAGAAGAAAGATTTTTAAAGGCACAATATAGGTGATTTGCTTCAGGGATTAAATGTTTAGCATTAAGTATCTCCCTCCTGTTGAATATGTGAATCTATATCTTGGTGCATACTGAATACAGTGAACACGTTATGCAAAACATTATTTCTGAAAGGCTTTTCATGTGCTTTATTTTGCATATGGTTTTCTTCAGTTCCCTTTTCTTCAAGCTGTCTTAAAATAAGTGATCTACCTAAATTCCAGTTCTGAACTCCAGTGAGTGCCAATAGATCAAAAAAAGTATTTTTAATAATAAAATCTTCATCTCTCCATTTTAGCTCTATAAACAATCAACGCTTTTGAAATCAGAAGGCAGGATATAGTTTTTGCATAACTCAGTTGGATAAATTTATGATCGTGGGTTGATATCCCTGTAATCCCTGTGGAACGTCCTTCCAGTAGGCAAATATGTGACACTGGGATTAAACAAATGACGTGTTTGCACAGCTAACAATCCATGCCAGGAAGTATGTTCACTTCCCTGGGAAGATATTCAACAGTTAGCAGAATCTTAATACATCTATAAAAGCAGAAAATCGTCATATTTGTCTGGATCCAGCAGCATCGAGAAATCACAGGAATTCTTATGCAGTAGTTTATCCGACTAAAGCTAGCCCAGTGCCAATAGCTCAGCATACACCCTTCTATTCTCCCCAGTGATATCTTACTGCCCCTTTGTTGAGACTGGAGAGTGCTTCTTTTTAGGGAACATATCATCTGCTAGTTCTTTCGTCATTCCTTTTCCTCAGAAGAAATAAGCTATATTTAGCACGAATATTGCTGTACAACATCAATTAGTTATTTAGTCAGGGCTAAGATATTTTCCTGTAAATACTAGATATCTTCCCACCCAATATGTTGAAGCTTAATTATATTAAGTAATTTGAACAAATTAGTTTTGGCAAATATCAGTTCATTTCTCTAGAGTGTTTTATTTTTTTATTTGCTACGGTACTCAAAATGTGATTATTTCTTTGCCACAATGTCGTAGAAGAACAAATCCTGCAAAGTAAGGCCAATTTAATCTCTGATAACTCTTTTCAGAATAGTGTTATTCTCTATAGAAATATGAAAAGATCAGACAAACCTATGTTTCTTCTTTTTGTTCCAGTGTATTAAATAATTGTCCCTGGTGAGATCAGAGATTTGGATGTAACTCCCACATCCACATCTATATTTCTCTTTCTCTTACTTTTGGTGAACTATGTAGGCAGTATAATTTAACTCAGAAAGACAAAGGATAGTTATAAGGAAAGCACACCTCTAACATTTCCTTTTCAAGTCAGGTCTGGCACAGGAAAAAAAAGAGAACTCTTAAATTTTACACAGATGAGCACTATATCCTTATGGAGAAGTACATTTGTGGCTATCACATGTTGGTGCAATTTTTTTTTTAATGGGCAATCCAAACTGAAGCGCCTTTTAGGATTGTCTTACAGTCACTAAACACCAATATCGCTTGTGCTCAGCTTCACATATTTCCCCTTCACTTTGAAGTAGTGAAGTACTGACCACTAATGCAAGCATAGGTTCCCTTGTATGGGTATACTTTCTGAAATGCTAATTGAAAATAAATCACCACTCTGAGAAGGAAGCTCTCAAACTAAAGTAAAAAGAAACTGTAATTTTGCAATTAGAGATTTCTGATATTTACACAGGGGGGGGAAAAAGCCCTGTGTAGGATTTGGGAAAACATTTTTTTTGGATGTTTCATAACTCAGGGAATTTGTGCTTCTTAAAAACAAAGCCACCCTTTACTTACAATCAGGGGCATTCATGGGGAAGGGTCAAAAAAGTCAATATGGCCTTGTAATTAAAACCCTACATCTTTTTTATGTGCATGGCTATATAACAACATAACAGGGAGAGGTGACCAGTCTTGCTCAGCATTTGACTCCTGAGTGAATTCTAACGCTCTGTATTCTGCTGTGGTAACCAACAAATTTAACAAACTTCCACAGCTTTCCATTTCACAGTAGAAAACTGAACCTTAACTGTTATCCCACCTTCTTTATCCAGGGTAACTAGTTTCTGAATTTCCAAAAGAAAGATGCAGAAGTATTTTGCAATGCTAGTTTATAAACATTGCTCGTTTGGGTGAACATGCTTTTCATTTGCAAATGCAAAATATAATTAACAATTCCACTCAGTATTTTTTTTCTTAGTAGTTGAAGTTTTCCTCCATATTAATACCTCCATTGTTGGTAACATTCATTATGAATGATTAATAATTAACTGTTAAAATAATACTTAAGCATTTCTGCAATTTAATCCCTGATGTGCAATAATTTATTTCTTGCCTGTGCAACCATGACATGTGATAGCTACCTAGAGACTCAGCAAAAGAAAACAATTAGGAATTTAATTTATAGGAAATTATTTTGCACCAGCACTTTGCACTTCGTTCAGGTCCAGTTTGTTAATTTGCATTAGCAAACCCAGCCTTTCTTTTAATTGGGTGTAATTTCTTGATTAGATAAAAAGGGGGATCTGAACAAGCAAAATGTCATTTATCTGATATGGCATTGCAAACCTGAAAAATTCTGGCCGCCTTGAAGAGAAAAATCTTCCCATTATTCCATTCCTGGTATGGTTTGATTCATGGAGTTCAACGGAATGATCATTTGTTTTCTTTTTGGTGCTACTATATGCTCCCCACTCTTTAAAACCAGCCGTAAGTATATATTCATAAGATCCCTGAAGTAAGTTACAGCAGTGCTGACAAAAAAAATATTACATTTGCATGCATGAGAAAACATTTGTTTTTAACCCTTTTTTATCAATAAGGTCTCTTCTTAGCAAGGTGCAATGTCTTCTATCTCACTTGTAGATGTTTGTTCGAATCTCTAGATACTCTTCAGCTTTTTAAAGTATCTTTTAATGTTTAACATGAGGAATACTTTTGCACTTATCTTTCATTCATCTACTGTATATTTCTCTCTTATGGCTCAAAATGGTTATGAAGATTAATATAAAAATCTTTATCAAATACAAAACCCCAAAAGACTGGGTCTTTCACAACCCAGTATAATGTGGAATGTCAGGAATGCTCTTTTATATGCATCCTCTTTACTTTTCAAAATTTTATCCCTTGCTAGTGAGGCTGATTGTGCAAAGTCAGAGAAGATGGACACTGCAACTTTGCTAAACTTAAATTCAAACTATTAAGAATATGTACCTTGCATCTAGGGTTGCATTTTTTACACATCTGCCGTTCCACCAAGCCTAATGCTAATTGGTGGTTAATCTATTCACATCTGATTCTATTCCTTTGACTGTATGTTTCTAAACTGAGTTCATAAGTATGTGAAATTATACTTATATAATTTCATGCTTTGATGCTCACAGTACTCTTACTTCATGATAGAGATCATGCTATCATGTTTTAGCTAAACAAAATCATACGTGCACTTGCTGCCTTTTTTGCAGCAATACTGAAGAATTTGGCCCTAGAGACCCTAACATTTGTTAACACTAAGAGTGGAAAATCTCATACTGTGGGGTTTTACCCAAGAAGGTGCAGAAAATCCCCATCTCTGATGAGAATCTAGAATCAGAATCATTAGAATTCTGATGTTATACATTGGACAACTTGTATGTTATAGATTTACAGAATTCAGACCTGCCTCTTTCTCTGAACATGTAGGGTGGAATAGAGAACCAATTTTTTTTAACCGTTAACCATGATGCCTATAAATGCCACACCAACATCTAGAAAACATGACTTTTCTATCTTTTATTCTCTCCCGTCATCCCCGAACAATAGGAAAGTTTATTACTGAACTCATTTTTTCCCAACTTTATCCACATGTTTAATATTGCACTTCACAGACTGCCAGGGTAATATTTTATTAGACATAATCAAAAATCAGAAGATCCACATTTTTTTTAGCTATGTGAAAACTCCCATCTTTTAAGCAGAGGAGGTGATTGATTAAGCTGAGCTCTTGCTGAAAAAAAGAAAGCTATTTGAAATTAGATTCAATGTATAGCACTTTGCCTCAAGTAAAGCTTGTAAATCATGTTTTAGACTATACCATCTTTCACATTAGAAAACAATGTATTGTATATAACTTAAATACTTCCTCTGAAAATTATATTTTAGTTTGCTATAACTTTGACACCTTGTTTTCAGAGCTAGTGGAGTGGGTTTAATCAGTGCTATAGATCTCAACTTTCCATTATCTTTATTTCAAAGCTGCTTCTTCAATTTTTTATTGACTACTGTAACAAAATTCTTTCCTAATGTGTGAATGGTAATTTATGGAATGCATGAGGTGTATTTCTACTTATACTAATTTAGCCATTTATTCTTCTGCAACCATGATATACAGTATAGAATGAATTAACTTATTTCTGGCATCTGTAATTTACAGACAATTGCAGAGGTTATTTTCTTATACCATTTGCAGACAGTTATTTTATTATACAACCATATAACCAGGCAAGAAGAAAATGCTATAATCCTTTTAAGGAAGATTCTTTTGTAACAAACTCTGATAAATAAAATTTGTGACTGGGTTCATGCAACACATTAAGCCATTGTATCAGTGGGTTGGTTTTGACCTAGCACAACATACGAACTCAACTCTTGTGGCTTGTAAACCATGATTTATAGCTGAGCAGTATATAAAGCAGGCCACTACAGCTTGTTCCACAAACCATGGTTAAAATAAACTATGACTTGTGTGACATATGAAACCAGCCACTGTTATGTTAAATTAACATAACTCTTTAAACTTTATAACTTTAAGCAAAGCACAAATGGAAGTTAAAGGTGTCTTTATGCTACAGTTCATTATGGAATACTATCACAGTGTTAATATAGATTGAGATTGAGCCTTTTTTTATACTTAGCTTGTTTTTTTACCAGGATAATTCCAGAATGTTTCTACCCTACAGATAAATATTCTGATTCAGAATATATTTTGTTTTTAATGTACTTACTTGCCATTATTTTCAATGGAATTAATTTACAAAATCCATGTACTTTAGGATTAATGCTTTTGACAAAATCTAATATATTTATGCCCAGAGCCAGTCAGGCTCAGCTTGGTGTCCAAGATTTGCACCAAATAACATTTCATGAGTTTGGTAGGCCTTCCATGGAAATGATGATGCAGACAGAATGAAGTGTCAGCTTTTTATGTACCAGATTCCCAGATCGATCATTAATGGTTACATTTCTTCAGTAATGTGACATACATCACATCCCATGCTGACAGAGAGAAATGTTGTCTTCTCAAACAGTATTAAGATATAGTATTTGCCTAACGATTGAATGACAAAGATTACTGACACCAGGAATTATTTGTTAAGCTACTAATGAACTCTATTGGTTCAAACAGTTCTAGTTTTTAGATGTATTTTGTTGAGATATACAAAGACAAAAATGAAAGCTATGTAAGTTCAAAATGTGTAAGGAACTGCAGCATTTGATCTCACATCTTTGCCTTTCTACAAAAGGACCAAACTACATTCTTAGGGGATTATGTCAACTGAATAGCACATATATAAATACCTCCTGATTTTTAAAACATTTATAAAAGCAAGCAATATATTTTTTCACCATAATGATTGAAATCTGTTTTTCTTCCTTTATTAACAGTTAATTACAAAATACCTATATTGCTAATGCCTTGTTATTATCCAAGCACATTGAGAGAGCAAATAAATTTTTAAAACCCAAATTATAGTTTGAATAGGATTCAGACTCTGCCCCTTATGGCATACAACTGCACAAAATTAAAGGGGTGATACCTACAGTAACAATTTATGAAGCAGGTATATTTAACTTGTGCAACCTGTCATATATGACCTACAAATGGATGAATAAACTGTACAGTAGGTATAGGCAGTATATTATTGTGGTTTTATTTTGTAATACTCTATTGTAAAGCAGAATTTTTAAATATTCTCGTAATTAGAACTAAATACAATCCAGTCATAAGATAAAGCATAAAGCATGATGCTCTTATACAGGTTGGATGTGTTGTTTTCCGCATGAAGAACAGTGCCTCCCCACCCTTTCTGTAGATAATGTAGCTTACCTTGGTGTAATTTCAGTGAAATTGTGTATATGGTATTAATAGTTGGTATTTTATTTTAATTTAATTTAACTTCAACTCTGCTGGAATATAATTTTATAGTAATATGTTTGAAAATAGATTGGATTAAGTTGGCTGGCTTTGGTATTATATTGGTATTTCCACTTCCATGTTTAACAGCAAAATTTCCATAATCTGCTAAGCACTGCTACATGGTGGTGTAAGCAATATAATTGTGTTTAAATAATTGCTATAACCCTCATGTTCCAGCCATGTTATTTGTAAATATGTTATAGTACTTGTCTTTATATATCTAAACAAGCAGCATGCATGTGAGGGTATGTGTGCAAATCCCTGGCACTTAGTGAATGTGAGTGACTGTCTGATATCGCGCTGTGATTGCAATAGCACTGCTACTTTAAGCACAGTATTATATTGAGTTGATTGTGTATTTTTCTGTATACATGATTGGAGATATAAAGATAGATATTAATAAATCATTGCAACTATCAACATTTTGATCCCTTGTAAAAAAAATCATCTTTTATTTTGAATGCTATGTTTACCTTTTGAAACTGCAGTCTCAGCTTTTGCTTCTCAATCAGGACATTGTGGTGATCTAACCCTTCAAGATTCCTCAAGTGTTCATTTTTCACTTCTTCACTGACCATAGTAACAAATCCAAATTCAAGGCAAAATGAGAAAAGACAGACTTCTTTTTGAAGCATATTCTTTTACTTGTTAATATTCCAGTGTTAATAGATCATGTGAAGATAAATGATTGAGATAAAATATGGTATAAAATAGGCTTTCTTAGAGATTGTTATTTGAAAAAAAGCAGTCATTATATAAAGTTGAAATCAGGTAAAGCCAGGAAATTCAGGAAAAGGAGCAAAAGGTCCCCAAATGTCATTTATGAAAATTTTGTGTGAGCCAAGCTGGACAAACATACGTAATAGATCTCATACTAGTTATAAATCCCAGCACAAAGCTAGTTCTACTGCATTTCAGTTGCATGCAAGATTCATTTCATGCTTTATATATTATAATATGTAAATTTAAATATAATTCATGATAACCCTGAATCAAATTAGTTACTACCTGTCTTAAATTCTCTAGAGCAATGTTCCCAACCTCAGAAACTTGAGATGTGTGGACTTCAATTCCTAGAATTCCTGGGTGGGAAGTTGAAAGCCACATATCTTAGAAGTCACTAAGATTGGAAAGCAAGGCTGAAGAACTAGGTTGTAACTATTCCTTTCTTAATAGAACAAGGAACAGTTTTATAGTTGTAAACTGAACCTAGTTATTGCCCAAACATAGTTATATTATTTTGCTTCTGTAGGCCTTGAATGCATGGATACCATATAATTATGCATAGAAAGGAGAGATCCACTCAATTCCAAGCTCTGCAGATATATTCAGCTAGGGGAATTATTGTGGTTATGATCTCTTTTGAGATCATGGATCTTGTGTACATGACCTCTTAGACTGCATTGTTAGTTGATTACCCTGCATACAAAAGAAAGCACAAACCTGGCTTTGACTGTAATTAAAAATATTCATCTGAAAAATGAAATGTTGTATTGTATAATATCTATGCCATTTTGTGTAAAATCTAATACATGGAAATGCTAAATCTATTAATGTTGATTACTTTATTACAGTAGCAATGACTTGTTTTACTATGCATTTTTCATAGTTCTTTATCTATAGCAATTATTTTTTCCTGTGTGAACTGATTTCTGTAACTTGTATATAAAACAAAACTGGATATTCTTTATACACTGGAAATAATCAGCAAAGACAATATTTCACTAAATGTTGGATTTTTTTATGTACATATCAATAAATGTGAATTCATAATTTTCATGGATAGAATCAATGTGAGTATATCTATTTACTTGCAAGCTCTAGAGAGAATTTGTGATGGAAGGATGTATGAAGAGTTATAGTCCAGTAACAAATGTTTGATATATGTTGCTAATTTGCCAATGACTGACATATCAATTTAATTTAATTTTTCGGACTTATATGCCGCTCCTCTCCGAAGACTCAGAGCAGATTAGAACATAAACAAAACAGTACTTCAAAACTAAGTCCAAATCTAAAAATCATAAAAAAATACAACCCCAGACGCATTCATCATTCACTCAACATTCCAGAGTCAACCCCAGGCCTGCCGGCAAAGATAGGTCTTAAGATTCCTCCGGAAGGCCGGGAGAGTGGGGGACGCACGGACTTCAGGAGGCAGTTGGTTCCAGAGGGTGGGCGCCACAAGAGAAGGCCCTCCCCCTAGGACCCGCCAGACGGCATTGTTTCGCTGATGGGACCCGGAGGAGGCCGACCCTGTGCGCTCTCACCGGTCGAAGGGAAGTATGTGGCAGAAGATGGTCCCGTAGGTATCCTAGTCCAATGCCATGAAGGGCTTTATAGGTAATAACCAACACTTTGAATTGCGCTCGGAGACCGATAGGCAACCAATGCAGCATGCGGAGTTGGCGAAATGTGGGCACAACATGGAAGGCCCACAATTGCTCGCGCAGCTGCATTTTGCACTAATTGTAGTCTCCGAACACTCTTCAAGGGTAGCCCCATGTAGAGAGCATTGCAGTAGTCGATCCTCGAGGTGACAAGGGCATGTGTGACTGTGAGTAGACTCCCGATCCAAATAAGGGCGCTACTTTCACATGTGTTATATATGCAGTTCTCCAGATTTCTGTTTATCCATGTACTTTTATAAACAGTGAAGTTTCTTTCTGATAAAATAATTCAAGACATTTATGCTACCAAAATGTTAAGGTTTGTGTGTGTGTGTTTGTGTGTGTATTTTGATGCATAAAAGCTGCCCATGAAAGTAAAAATTTACCTGCCCTGTTGTCTTTTAGACCAACATTGGCCATAGCGTCTAAAAGTGGGAAAATAGTTACACTTGAAGAAAATGGTTCATCGTAGCAATTGCTTATATTAATCAGTCTTCATTTTGTAAAACTACGGTAAATTAGTACATTAGGTAATTAAGTCTCAAATAATGAATTTCAAACAAAAAAGGGACAGGAGCACTTAGGTTAGTTTATGTACCTGTCAGTTACATGGCTATAATAGAACTAAGCCTCTGAGCCCCTGCCCATCCTTGTTGCTCTTCTAATTTTTCCAGTTCTTCAATATCTTTTTTGTGTTGTGGCAAACTAAACCTTTGTTCAGGTATAGTCTTAACCACTGCAGCATAAGGAAGTAATATCACTTCCAGTGATCCTGACATTATGCATCTGTTGGTGTACCCCACAATTAGTTTGGGCAGTTGGTCATCTGTGGTCTACCAAGATACCCATACCCTTCCTGCAACTACTTCTAAATCAAGTGCAGGTAGTCCTCGACTTACTACCCATGAGCCCCAAAATTTTTGTTGCTAAGTGAAACAGTTGTTAAGTGAATTTTGCCCCATTTTAAACCTTTCTTGCCACGTTTGTTAAGTGAATCATTGTAGTAGTTAAGTTAGTAACATGGTTATTAGTTTCCCCATTGACTTTACTTGTCGGAAGTTCCAAAATGGTGAGCATATGATTTTAGAACACTGCAACCATCATAAATATGAACCAGTTGCCAAGCATCCAAATTTTGATCACATGGCCATGGGGATGCTGCTATGGTTGTAGGTGTGAAAAATGATCAGAAGTGACTTTTTTCAGTAAGGGCGTAACTTCAAACGGTCACTAAATGAACTGTCATAAGTCAACGACTACCTGTACCTAAATTGTACAATGCATCTGGTTTTTTTTTTCCTGCCAAATGCAGAACCTTACATTTTTCACTACTGAACAACATTTTATTGGATAGGATCAATGTTCAAGCCTATCAAAATCCTTCTGAAGCTTGAGCCTGTCATCTGGGGTGTTAAAGAAAGTTTTCCAGCATTGTGTCATCTGCAAATTTTATGAGCAATCCTTTTAGTCCCTCATCAAAGTCAATTAGAGAACTGGGTTCTAGGCAGAACCCTAAGCTATCCTTTGCATGCTTCCTTCCATGTGGATGTAGACCTATTAAGGGCCATATGTTAGTTGTTGAGCCAGCTGCAAGTCCATTTTGTAGTGGGATGATCCATTTCACATTGGTCCAGTTTATCAAGGTTATGGTCAAGTTTTTCAAATCCCTTTCTGAAATATAAAATGAAGTATAAAAAAACCCAATGAAGTTTATTTCCCCATGCACTTCTACAAGAAAAGCTGATTCAAATATCAAAAACCCACAGAAGAACATGTTGCTAGGAATCAGAAGTAGCGTTTCTGATTAAAAGAAAATTAAGTTTGCCATATAAACCGGGTGAAAGTACTGTTCAAAGTTTTATTCCAACATCTTTGAGCAAAGAAGTATATGGCATCAATTATTATTGTAATTCAAATGGAAAGTGTGATAGCTGACAATAATTGTTTCCTTAACGTAAGCACATACGGGATGACGGTTATGCTCCAGACATTCTTTCAGACTGAAAAACAATCCAATAAAAATTCAAACAATTGTTTCTTATATCTGATCAGCTAAATTATCACAGTGGATTCCAAAATAAGGTAGTTAGTCTATACTTTCTATATCTTATTACTAAAAAGTATAACATGACTGAAAACACTCAGTAATGCACACACAACACAATATTCTACAAAATTTTCTCCAACCTTCAATATCATATTCTGGAAAATTGGGAGGCACATACAGTACATTCTACTAAAGGCACTTATTCTGTGTATAGATATCCTGGCTGGATTTCAGCTAGTGGCATGTTTTCAAGAGAACTTCTGAATTACTTATTTCAAATATGTTTCATGTGTTCTTCCACTGTACGTCACGACTGCACAGAAAAGATCTCACATAAACATACTCTGCTAGAACTGGAACTGTAGGAAAAGAGGTGCCCTGTTTTATTCTTAAGAATCTTTTTACTCTCTAATTCTCATTAGACTGTGATCTATTAATTCAGACTCAAATAGGAAATGAGTATTTCAAGGGAACGCAAACATTGAGGGACAGTGGGAAAAGAAAAAAGGAATGTGTCTTGGTTTGGTCCCATCCAAATATTCTAGGGTCAGTTCACAGCCCATAAGATAATTAATGGGATCCCTAATAAATGGAATAAGATACACCAGAAGTACAGCAGGCTGACAAGGAAGGTGAACACTGAAATTTAAAGATAACATCACCACATTATTTAGATTATAGAGAATAAAAATTTATTTGCTATAAATCAGATTTGGATTTGGGGTTTTGTTTTGGGTTTTGTTTTGGTCTTTCCACCCTTTTTGGTGAGTGTGTTTTTAATATGGTGGAGATCTGTGGAATGTTGTAAAAACATGCTTTTCATATTCAACTATTACAACATGTAATTCCAAAATATTAAAACATTAACGAGATTTAATAAACCTAACAATTTCTTAACTGACCAATAAAAATTCAATTCCAAAATCTATGAGTCAAATCTCAAGATAGCCTATCATTGTGAATTCCCTGGGAATGCATTTTATAATACCTTAATGGCTACAGATTCTGGAAAGTTCCAAAATTCTGTATGTCAGGCAAAATAAATGTTGGTGTTTTTGCCTTACCAAACTGATTGCAATTGGGGAACAAATACAAGTAATAAGAGGATGGTCACTAATTTAAACTGGGCAAAATGATGCAATGTTGGGCAAAACCAAAAATGACATGTTATTTTTTGAAGCTGACCATTCATTACAAAAGAAAAAAAAACAAGAAAATGTATGCTTAGTTATGTTTTAAAGAGATCAGTAGCTCATTGCATTTCTGAGTTCTAGTCCCAGTTCAGTATGATGCTTTTTGTTTTCCCCAACTCTGATTCAATTTGATTGGCACAGCTTTCCTACATGCCACTCTTCAAGGGCACATCTTGCTGGTTCTGTGTTTCATCAATTGCCTGGAATTCGTCATGTGGGCCCTTTTGGTCTTCTGGCTTCTCTTTGTGTACCAAGTGCACCATTTCCTGAGATTTGCTGGCTTCTCCATTTAACCCATCTTTCTTTTTCTCATCTATGCCTCCTTTACCGTTGTTGATCACAAGCTTCTTCTTCTGCCCACATCTAACAGAAAAGGGAAAAATTGTAAAGTAAAAACATTTAAAGACAGCATGTTAAATACTGCCTTCATTTTGTCTGAAGTAGCAGATTACATTAAAAACATTCCTTGCTTATTTCTTAGGTAAGAACTTCAATTATTACAGATTAATCATTATTTCTGGTGTGTTGACATAATTGGAAAAAAGCATAACCTATCAAAATAGCTTTCTAACAAATTCCTTATTTTGAATGGAGGATATCTTTGGATTCTTCAGAAGGATAAGGCTATGTCTATGGTTCTCAAGTTACACATGGATTGAAGTAATTGATGGAGGGAGAGAGGGAGGGAGGGAGGGAGGGAGGGAGGGAAGGAAGGAAGGAAGGAAGGAAGGAAGGAAGGAAAGAAGGAAGGAAGGACCCACAGCTAGGAGTCAATGCCTACATTTACATTATAAACTCATAACTCAAATGCACTATGTCATATATTTCAAAGAATGTCACAATTCATATACCAGTGCTCAAAAAGCAAATGCCTTTTCATCTTTTCAATTATCCACATGATCCTTGGAAGGAATGGGCAAATATTTCTTGTCAGCACTCCTCACCAAAACGTTCTTACCCAGTAGCAGCAATGTACATTGATTAACAGCAATTTTTACTATTATAATGGTTCTTCAGAAAAACAAGAAAGCGAATTTCAAAATGACATCAAAACTGAGATTCAAATGTATCAGTTGAAAACTTTTTTTTATACTGTGGGTTGGTTCATATAACATTCAGAGATGGGAATACTGACCTATGAATCTCCCTTTCATTTCATTCATCTGGTTTTAAATATTGCAGAAACAGAAGATAGCTGAAATGAGGGCATTTGTGGGGCAGCCTGTAACATAGTATTTAGCCCTAGAATTTTAAGCAGTCTTATATGTAGTTTTCCAATGAAACTGTAAAATCGTGCCCCTTCATTAAACTGAGATGTTTGGTAAAAAAAAAAAATACTTCTTAGACTGGGATAACAGACATTAAAGAAAAATTGATATGTGCTTCACATATTAAAAGAGAATTAAGCCATTAACTTTGGCATTCTATGATAGGGTTGTGTCCGATGTATTCTGGAAAAAAATGTTTCATTTTAGAATACATCCATCCCCATTTCTTTAAAAGAAAACTCTTATATTCTCCTCCCACCAATCTAATTTTGTTGAAAATTTTGGAAAGCTCAGTAACATCTTCTGATCAGTTCATCAAATGGAGTATTTCTTCACTAACTTTGGAGTCAGTAACATTGACATTACTACTGAAAACCAGATGCTACTCATAGAAAAATACAAATGGAATTTGCAACAAATGGTTTTTGCGGGTTCCAAATAAAGACGTATATATATCCTCTATGAGAAATGTTACAAATTAAAATTACTACTAAAATCCTTTAGAGTTCTTAACTGAAAATTTCCTGAATATTTTTCTGCAGAATTAAACCACAGAACTATTGCACATTTCAGAGGATGCTATCTGCATTTGATTATCATTGATCAGCTTTAAAAATATTTGTTTAAAAATTAGCAAAATGTTCCTTATTAAAAAAACAATAGCATCAAGATTTAATATAGATTAGTGAGGAGCAACACTTAAATTAAGGAATTATGTCACAGAAAAGCTGAACAAGCAGGAAATATGCTGGTTCTTAACTACAAAGCTAGTAATTAATCTCCAGGCAAGCATTTCATGTGAGAAATACCATCCAGCTATCTAATTACTTCAATATAGCCTTGTTTTTTTTATGTATACTATAACTAAGTGGTCATTTTCAAATACTACTCAGCAAAATAATCCAGAGTAAATCCCAGCAAAGGTGGCTCTTTGCTCTGATTGAAGAGGAGAAAAGTTATATGACAAATGTTGAGACTGAAAATCCACTTTTGAATTGACATGGAAAAGGACATATCTTACAATGAACACTGGACTAGGAGATAAAGTAGTAAGCTTTTGATGCATTATATGTTTAAAAACAGTTGTCTATAGCTTCCAAGTGTGCTTGTTGATTAAGTTCTTTGTGACACAGGAACTGCTGTCTCTTTTGAATGCTCTAAAATTGCCAGTCCTAAGAATAACTCAGCCACAGACAGTTTTGGCACTGAGAAATGGAAAACTACAAAAGAATTTCTTACCTCCTTCGACTGTTTACAGCAATGCAAACACCAAGAATCAATGCCAGGGCCAAAAGAGAAGCAACTACAATAAGCCAATCTGTGGGTAGAAAAAACATTACTTTGTTATCTGACCAGAGAACTGACATATTCTCTTTAATATTTAATTTTACTTCCTTCAGAATAATGTCCATGAACTGTTATTTTTAGTTGACAGAAAACTATTCTTTATGACCTGGTTTTCACATAAGTGAAAGTTACGTTCCAGCTACTCTTAACAACAATTATATATAAACAGTGATATTTGTGCTGATAATTTATATCCATTATTATATTGTCCTATGTGAGGTAGGGGACAATGTGTTACTTCCACAATTATGAGTGTGGAACAAAATGTAACTCTGATTTAAAAAACATCTCATGGTTTCTGTACTACTTTAGCCACAGTAAGATTTTCCAGAAAGTTGTATAGTCAAATGGCATGGGGTGGGGAAAAAACCTATAAGAAGGATAATAATCTAAGAATGAACTACATAACTTGTTTTAATCTGACTTCAAAGCCGATAATCAAATTATCTGGTTTACAAATTAGAGATCTGAAATTATAAAGTTACAATTCTTCAATTAAAGCAGTTTTCAATATTCAGATTAGCATCAATATTGCTATATTAAACAGTTAAACAGCTATTTATTTTCTATGATAGATAGGACAACACTTATTGGGTACTGCATATATCACAGATAAAAATTGTATAAGAAATAAAACAATTATGTAGTTGAACCATATGATCTCACTTCTTTGCCATGGAGTTATATCTGGATTACAGTTGTCATAGTTTTACCCATTCCATGCCACACTCTACCAAATTACACTATGTTCCTATATGCCAGTGAAATTGTGGCATTCTATAATGAAGTTCAACAGAATTTTCCCTATTGAATATATGCATAATTGAGCTATTTTTTCTGTTGGCAGTATTTCTCGTGATTTAAGCCAAGTGTCAGAGAACCTTTAATTCCGATGTATCCCAAGACATGGGCGTATAGTGTGGAGGTGGGGAGAAATGAAATGTGTGCAATAACATGACATCATTAGAATGTATATTACCTAATGGTGGCATTTGCATGTTTTAAACACAAAAGATGACAACAAAAATACAGGAACGTCACAGTATGACTTCCTGATAAATACCAATAATAAAAGCACAGAAACAAACCTGGTATATGAGCCATTCGTGGTTGACTTTTTCCTGAAGGTGTCATATTTTTGTCTCCCGCTACACTGGGGTGTTTGTTTGGATCAGGACCTAGAGAAAAGACATGCTTTAATTTCTGCATTATCAATATTTGGAATGTCAGCTTTTGTATTTGCAGAGGACAAAATAATGTGTTATTATTTAATCATCATCTATGGACCAATGTGTTTCATTTATAACAAACTTTTAATTCCCATAAGTACTGACGAGCTATGGAGATAAATTGGTCTTTTTGGCTTTTTCTTTACCCAAACAGGAATCATTATTTCACACATACTCCACAAAAAGGTTGCTTTTCTTTCAGAAGATGTGGGAGAGCTGTGCTATGCCAGGGAAATATCACAAAGCATAATAATGTTTCAGTTTACTTCGGCACGTCTTTTGTAGGCAGAAATATCCAGACTGATTTGAATTGGAGAGTATACCTAAATGCCAGGTGCAAATAAGTAAAAGACATTCCTTTCAAAAATTGGTATTTCTAATATTATACAACTATGCTTGCCCCCACCTTTCCAATAGGTCCTGCTGGTTTGTATTCGGAACAATAAAAAATGGTGATTTAAATGAATACAAAGGATAAAAAATAAAGTACTGGCATTTGAACACAAGGGTACAATACAGCATAACTGTGACTGTGAGCATATGTTGCAATATACCTAATTCAGACAATTCCTAATGGCTACCAGATTATGAGCAAATCAAAAGGAATCAACAAAGACGACATAGGGCTGATTAGAAAGATTAGAAATAAAATACTCAAACTGATTCGTGAATTTGGAAAGAATTTATCCAGCAAAATATAGTCTACATCAGATTAGTAAAACTGTACAGTGTCTGCTCTAGGATTCATGATTATAAATTCACATACAGTTCACATTAACTATATTCTCAAAAACAGGCCTATAATTAGTATAAATTCTGTTTATTTCTATATTGATAGCTCACATTCTAAGATGTTGCTAGAAACCCATCAGATTTAAATTATTATTATATAACAAAAGTAGTTTAAGTATTCTGTGCTAATGGAAAGATCAAAATCAGATATACAGGGTAGCGGCTTTTAATGGTCATACTATTATAAACATTCAGGATTCCAACCTGATCAAGCTCCTTTTATGTCTTTCAGTCTTAAGGGCCACTATGAATATCTCAAAAATGCCTTTTTTGCACTGAAAGGATTTAACACTTCCTTGCACTGAGATCTGAGCAGGCACATCAGAAGATGATGGAAAAGGAGGCCTTTTTAAGTGTTGATCTGCTGTGGAATTTTATTAGGAGGCATAGAGCTTTTACTCTAGTCAAAATTTCTGATAGAAATAGTCTTTCTACAGGAGAATCTACTGCTACATGTTCTAGAACAGAGGTCCCCAACCTTTTGGGTACCAGGGACCAGTGCCATTGAGAAAGATTTTTCTGAGGACCAGAGAGGATGTGGTTTTGAATACTGCCTGCATCCCGAGGATGGAGCTTTGCTTCTTTGAGTTTTGCTTGCTGGCATGCTGCGGACTGGTGCTGGTCCACAGACCAAGGGTTGGGGACCCCTGTTCTAGAACAGGGGTGTCAAACAGGCAGCCCGTGGGCCAGATGCGTCACATACAGGCCATGCCCACCCCGGCTCCGCAAAGGCAAAAAAATCACGATACGTCATGGTACATCATGTGACACAATCAAGTTTGATACCTGTGTTCTAGAATAAACAGAAAGAGCTATTTGAAGTATTTATACAAAGCCCATAAGATTTTTAAAGTGTTAAATTGGAATATCTGGAAAGTCCCATTTCCTCTTAAGCAGGAGCTGAACAAATCTCAGGTGATACTCAGAGGAGTATCAGATGTAGCTGCTGCTATCAATTTGGAACCTCACTTGCTGATATCAAGGTTGACCTATTTGATGTCAACTGGTTTTTAACATGGCATAATCTAAAGACTGTTAAAAATGACAGAAGATGCATTTAAAGTTCTAATTAAGGTAGCAAATATATTTAAATAATCTGCTTGCTTTTTCAAATTATTCTCTTGTACAGCTTTTAGACTGAACATTGACAATCTTTCTGACCCTGAGTGTCCCACTCCCAAAAATCAAAATTGTGTGAAATATCATGCAATTTTATTACATCTTCTCAAAGCTCATGGAGCAATAGCAAAATTTTATGAGATTTTGGTGTTCTCATGCAAGATTGTGAAAACCTGCAAATTACAGTATTTTATTATTTTAAGTGGGAATCTATGAAAATTCCCTAGTTTCAGCCAAAATCAGTTATATATAACCGTATTTACAAACAATAGTCAATTGTAAAACATTAGAAATTAGTTGTGTGCATGCAATTATGTCCAAAGTGATACTACAGTAATTACTTATTCTTCGGAAATAAGAAAAGAATATTCCACAGTGAGGAAAGATAGAAAAATTATCACTCTAGCCGCAAAGTTAAAGAAATTTCATAGAGAATCACACACCTCCTGGTGGACAACATTCCAACCATATATCTTTATATGAAGCAATACACCAGAGAGAAGGTTTTGTTTGTAGTAAGATTTTCATTGAAAATCAAGAATGCCACACTGCTTTCCTCATAATTTGTCTTTTTATTTTTATTGATAGGTCGCCCAGATTCATAAATTATGAGATAAGAACTCTTACAAAATGCAAAAATAAATGTTAAATTTATAGGAATATACATCATAGGTCTTACTGTCAGTGGAAGGTGGATGTCTGTGTATTGCAGCGGTTAGAACATAAGAACATAAGAAGAGCCATGCTGAATCAGGCCAAAGCCCATCGAGTCCAGCATTCTGTGTCACACAGTGGCCCACCAATTGTACATGGGGATCTTGAGCAGAAAGAGAAGGCAAAACCCTCCCTTTCCCTTGACCCCCAACAAATGGTACTCAAGGGAATCCTGCCTGCCTCAACCAACATAGAGGCGGCACATGGACATCTGTTTTAATAGCCACCGATACACTTGGCATCCATGAATCTGTCTAACCCTGCCTTGAAGCTATCAAGGCTGACAGCTGTCACGACCTCTTCTAGAAGTGAATTCCATAAACCAACGACCCTCTGGGTGAAGAAATATTTCCCTTTATTTGTCCTCACTTTCTTAGCTATGAGCTTTAGGGAGTGCCCCCTTGTCCTAGTATTGTGTGATAGAGAAAAGAATTTTTCTCTATCCATCTTTTCTATCCCATGCATGATTTTATACACTTCGATCAAGTCACCCCTTAAACGCCGTCTTTCAAGGCTGAAGAAACCAAGGCGTTGCAATCTGATTTCATAAGGGAGGTGCTCCATTTCCTTGATCATTCTTGTTGCCCTTTTTTGCACCTTTTCCAGTTCCATTATATCCTTCTTGAGGTGCGGTGACCAGAACTGTACACAGTACTCCAAGTGTGGTCTCACCATCGATTTGTACAGAGGCAATACAACACTTGCTGACTTATTTTCGGTTCCCTTCCTAATCATGCCAAGCATGGAATTTGTTTTTTTTACTGCTGCTGCGCATTGGGTTGACATCTTCATCAAGCTGTCCACCAAAACCCCAAGATCCCTTTCTTGGGTTGTCTCAGAAAGTTTGGTCCATCAGTTGGTAAGTATAATTGGGGTTCTTTGTCCCGATGTGCATAACTTTGCACTTGTTTAGGTTAAAATGCATTTGCCACTTTGTTGCCCACTCACACAATTTTGAGAGATCCTTCTAGAGCTCCCGACAATCAGTTTCACTTTTCACTACCCGGAACAATTTAGTGTCATCAGCAAACTTTGCTACCTCACTATTTACTTCTACATCCAGATCATTGATGAATAAATTAAAAAGTAAAGGTCCCAAAACTGAACCTTGGGGTACACCACTTCTCACTTCTTTCCATCCAGAGACTTGTCCATTTATTGCCACCCTTTGCTTCCTACAATTTAGCCAGTTACCAATCCAGGACAAGACCTGTCCTCTAATTCCATGGCTGAAGAGCTTTTTTAGGAGCCTTTGGTGAGGGACTTTGTCAAAAGCCTTTTGAAAGTCAAGATATACAATATCAACTGGGGCCCCTTTATCTATGTATTTATTTACACCCTCAAAGAATTCCAACAAGTTAGTAAGACATGATTTGCCTTTGCAGAAACCATGTTGATTTTCTTTCAGTAATGCCTGTTTTTCTGTGTGCCCTGTAATTTTATCTTTAATAATGGTTTCCATCAGTTTGCCTGGAACTGAGGTTAAACTGACTGGTCTATAGTTTCCTGGATCACCTCTGGACCCTTTCTTGAAGATCGGGGTTATATTTGCCTCCCTCCAATCCTCCAGTACAGTGCCTGATCTTAGAGAAAGATTATATATTTTAGCTAGAAGTTCAGCAATTTCACACTTGAGTTCCTTGAGAACTCTAGGGTGGATACCATCTGGACCCGGCGATTTGTTGACGTTTAGTTTTGAAAGGCATGCAAGAACATCTTCCTTGTTTATCTCTAACAGGTTTAATTCTTCTATTTCCCTCCCTGGGAAAACTAATTCAGTGGCAGGCAAATGCTCTCTATCCTCCTCAGTGAAAACGGAGGCTAAAAGTCATTTCGCCTCTCAGCAATCTCCTTGTCTTCTCTGATTATCCCCTTCTGACCATTGTCATCGAGTGGTCCAACTGTTTTTCTGGTTGGGTTCCTGCTTCTGATGTACTTAAAAAAGGTTTTGTTATTATTTTTAATATTCTTTGCTATATGCTCCTCAAAGTCTTTCTTGGCTTTCATGACTATCGCCTTGCATTTGGTCTGCAAGAGTTTGTGATCCCTCCTGTTCTTCTCGGTAGGAAGAGCCTTCCATTTCTCAACCTGTGGGTCGCGACCCCATTTGGGGTCAAACGACCATTTCACGGGGGTCGCCAAACAACGCAGTCCGCCATTTTTTCCCCTTTTCCTTAGCTGTGCTACTCCCTTATTCTATTGGCTTTTGAAAGCCAATAGAATAGACTCTCTTGAATAGAGTCTAATTCTATTGGCTTTCAAAAACCAATAGGAATTGTCCAGGCTGTCTCCGCCCTGCTGAGCCCGTCAAAAGTCCCAGTCTGCACGTTGTCTGCAGCGAAGACGAGCTCTCCGGAAGTTTCCACCCCTCCCTGCTGAGCAACTACTAAAACTGTAAGTAAAAGAGGGCCAGGGGTGGGAGGCTGGCGGGTGCAGGGAGGGTTTTTGGCGCGCGTGGGGCCCGGCGGGTGGCTTACCTCCCTTGGGCTGGGCCAGCTGGTGGCCCAGCCCGTGGTCGCCCTGCGCCGTCGCTGCTGCGGCCACCCAGGAGTACCTGGGCCTGCCTGCCGCCGCCCCGAACGGGCAGCAGCGAAGGTAAGGCTAGCGGGACAGCGGCAGGCGTAGGGAAGGTTTTTGGCGCGTGTGGGGCCTGGCGGGTGGCTTACCTCCCTTGGGCTGGGCCAGCTGGTGGCCCAGCCCGTGGTTGCCCTGCACTGTTGCTGCCGCTGCCGCCCAGGAGTACCTGAGCACCTGGGCCTGCCTGCCGCCGCCCCAAACTGGCAGCGGCCTATGCCTCGGCCGGCGCAGGGGGCAGCACCACGCATGTGCGGCGCAGCACCATGCATGCACCACGCAGGGGGTAGCACCACGCATGCGCGGCGCAGATCAGGGTCGCCGCCTGAAAAAAGTTGAGAACCAGTGGTGTATAGGATCTTGACTGTTATTTACAAGATTTTTATCATCTCTGGTCCATGTAGGATGCCACTCTGGACCAAGATCTGATTTTTCATTTTTGTCTCCATCACTGGAGGCCACAGCAGGGGTAACAATAGTTAAACCAATTATGAGCAGGATATATGTAAGATCAAAACTTTTCCCACCAAATTCTTACTTCTTCAAGTTTAAAAAGTGGAAAAGAAGAGGTGAAATATAACAGACATTCTCTCTTTTTTTTACTGGCAAAGGTTGTGGCCTGTTACAATGCGTGCAGGATGATGGGTCAAGAAGCAGATGAGGGACAAGGGGAAAAAAGAAAGAAATGCTTCCAATAATGCTCAGCAAGAAGTCCATCTCCTTAGCAAGCAAAGTGACTTTTATGCATGTACAGACATGAACATATAGGAAGAAAGTTCATATAGTTTTACTTGTAATAAATGTAATAACACCAGATTATAGTAATTGATGCTAAAAGCTACTGCAGTCCATTGTATTTTCATTTTATTTCTTTTTAAGAAGGTAAACACAATATAGTCCTCAACTTACAACAGTTCACTTAGTGACTGACCCCTGCCATATATCACTGAATAAAGTGACTTATGACCACTTTTCACACTTACAACCATTTCAGCATCCCCATGGTCACATGATCAAAATTTGGATGCTTGGCAACTGGTTCATATTTATGACGTTGCATTGTCCCAGAGTCATGTGATCAGCTTTTATGACCTTCTGACAAGCAAAATCAATGGGGAAGCCAGATTCACTTAATAACAATGTTACTAACTTAGCATTTGCAATGATTCACTTAACAACTATGGAAAAAAAGATTGTCAAATGGGGCAAAACTCATTTAACATATATTTCACTTAGCAACATAAATCTTGGGCTCAATTGTGGCCATACGTCGAGGACTATCTGAGTTTCATTCAACATTTTATCTCCACAGATAGATATTCTATGTATCAGCACTACTAGTTGTTTGAGGAATCCTTGACATGTAATTGGAACAACAAAGTAGTATGCACTATAGATACATCTCCTCTTATTAGTAAAGTTATGCATACTCTAATCTAAATGCCATTTAAAAAAAAAAGAACTGTAATGATAGCAGGAAACAACCTAATTATAAACAGGACTCCAAAAAATTGCCATATTATTACATTATCAACAAATATCCTCTAGTACATGAAATCTGCTAGTCATGCTAACTTAAAAAAAACATTTAAAGATATCACTAGGCACAAAGAATAGAAAGCAAAATAAAGTTATAACTGTGAACAGGCCTAAATGGTGACTTGAGAGCAAAATAAATGGCTTAGAAAATGAAATTTATGCAGTTCTATACAATATTGCATAAAAATTACCTAAATCATTTTAAAAACGGGTTTTAAGTACATACAATACATGCTTTTCAAAATGTATACATCAGGAAAATGTAGCTCATTTCCTCATGATGCCAAATGTGAAGTTATTTTAATCAAGAACTGGCACTGAACTTTGAATGCCTCACCAACATGTGATTCTTATGATCTTATTGGCCAAGAGCCACCAGAACGACCATCTCTATTGCATTCATAACAATCACATGCATTCTGGTATGAACATACTTATGCAGCTACTATTCTTCCACATAGAAAACAAATTTCAATGAAATACTACATTATATAAACATCTATATTATTGAAGATCTTGAGTTAGTAATTTCAAACCCTAATTACACTTTAAAAGGGCCATTAGTTCACTAGTTTCAGATGTTGATTTCATAGTTATTTTTTGTATCATCATCATCATCATCATGCAACAAATTAATTATCAATAAAGGAGAATATTTGTAGCTCAGGGTTGAAATGAGGGGTCCTTGTTGCTCTCTGAGCTTGGTTGTTTTGTTGCAGACATTTCATTACCCAGGCCAGGTAGCATCATCAGTGCTAGCAAAGCACCAGAGAGCACCAAGGACCTCTCAGCCGATTAATTATTTTCACCAAATAACCTGTATAACGCTAATGATACAGTAGGCTGAAATTTACAAATGAAAAGAGGATATAAGAATCAGTTTTTATTTATGTATTTGAGCACTAGAAATACCTAAAACAAAGATTGGTGGCTGCATAACTTACAGAAATAAATAGAACCATTGAGACTATGAGTGAACTTGGGTTAAAGAAAAACTCTGCTTTCCAGACACTCATTCTATCCAATGGAAAGTGACATACCTCATAAAGTGTTGTTAGACGTACTTTTTTTTTACCTGCCTAAAATAGACAAGGAAATTAAAAACAGAAGATTATCTCACCTAACAGAGGGGTAAAAAAGATCCCACCACCATTCTAGTGGATACCTGTATGATCAGTTTTATTTTTTTGATTTATTCCTCTTCGAGGAACAATTCCGGAAAATAAGACATCCATTGTGGCTTTTGTAGTATACATGTCTTCACTAACCCATTGCCTCACTGGTTCTGGGGTTGAATCTTCTTTGGTCCCATAAAAGCTCACATCTACGGCAATGATAAAGCAATGGAGAATGAAACAAAACTATTAGCTGCATTTTCATTCCTTTGGCAGCATAGGGCCAATATTTTATTTCTTGCAGAACAATAGAATACTGGTTATAATTCAGGCACACAAAAAAGCACACTATAATTCTAACAGCAAGTCCCATTCTAATTAACTCCTGTTGGGTTCTCTTTGTTTTCTTTCCTGTGTCCACCAAAGATTATTAGTGGTAGTAAATTTGATACACAGATTTTCCATATTTATTGTTACGCACTTTTAACAGACAACAAAATAATTCACAAGTAAGGACAATTGTCACTTAAAATTGGGATTTTAAAAGGTTCCCCCCCTTTTCCCCATCACTATTTCTATTCTTGCTTTGGTAATATTATATCCTAAATCTAACCATCATTTTGCACACTCACTGCAAGTTTCCAACCAATTTGTTATTACAGAAATAATCACTGGATACCTTTGGAAAATCATAAAAAACACATATCACCATATACTGAATAAAATAATAAAAATATCAAAAAGTATATTATAAGACTAAGATTCAGAATGTATTTTTTGATTCAAGGCTTATACAGAATGAGGATTTATATAGAATCACAATGAAATTATACCATATAAATCAGCTTAAGAACAAAACAAATCAGCGTAGAAATATTTAGTAAGTTGGTATATATTATTTGAATTATGATATGAATACTAGTCTAATATGAAAACCTTTTCAGGAGTTGTAATAATGAAATATATATATATATATATATATACTGTAGGTACTATGAAACCATACTTCATCCATGCATCACTATGAAAGGACAATATTATTCACAGCAATACCTTCATAAGAATGATGTTCATTTTCATGCTGTTTACTGATTTCCGTGCCATTACTGGAAGTATTAGTAGGTTTTTCTTCACTGAACCAGTCTGGCTGGTAAATAGGAGGCAATGGTGATTGAGCTGAATCTTCAAAATCCTTGAGTATGGCAACTGTTTGATGAACCAATGATGAACTTAGATTTGGATATTTAACATTTTAATCTGTGCATTGTCCAAATGAATTCCCATACAAATAATCACTGCCCAAAATTTCTACTTCATTCATATTTTCTGTACTTTTTTTTTAAAGAAAAGCTTTTGAGCATGTTTGCCATCTCGTCAATTATATTTACTGACTAAAAATAAGAATCTAATGATTCACTCGATGTAATATATCCCCAAGAACCAGTGGTGGGATTCAACCGGTTCGCACCACTTCGGCGGAACCGGTAGCTAATTTTTTGTTGCCCAGGCCCAGAATGGACTTTCGGAAGCGGCATCCACACAGAGAACCCGGTTGTTCACATATTTGAATCCCACTACTGCCAAGGACCACTGTAGTTGGAAGAATATTAACCATTACTACCCATATGAAAGGTTTTTGCTGCACTACTCTGTCCAGTTGATGGAATAACATGTACTGCTCCTGTGACTTTTGTGATGTTTGTGAGATTTTTATCTTCTTTATTCCATTCATCGTACGCATTATGTATTACTTGATTATGAGTAGTATCTTCATAACTGGTATTTTCATTGATTCTCACAATTGTTATAATGATGGTTAGATAATTTGTAAATATCCCAGCTGCACAATCACATCCTACATTGTTTACAGTAGACAGCACTATTTTTTATCACTGTATTAATATGCAAGTAGATAACCACTATGAAAATGTAGCCATATGAATTTAATCCTTGACTAAAGCAGGGAAAACTAGAACTACAAAATGGTAGCCTACTAACTTTCATACTAAAGATTTGAACTTTATATGCAGCACCATATATCGGGGTGTCAAACTGCCAGCCCATGGGCCGGATGCGTCAAACCGCACCCCCCATTGCCAGCAATGGGAAAAAAGTTGCGATACATCGCGACACGTCACGTGATGTTGCGAGTTTGACACCCCTGCCATATATCATTACAAGTATGCAGACTATTTTCAAACCTCATGCCAATTTTACATGTATAAATGCTTCATGTAACAATTATTAAAGACTACAGCTGTTTCAACAATAGAGTTTTGTGTAAATGTGATGCCACTTAAAACTATTCCACCCACTGCATAAGTGTCTTCCATGTCCTGAAGGATTTTAGCAGAATTAATTTAGGCTATTATTTAATTGATCTAGAATGGCAATATAGAGAAAATTAATTCTTTTTCTTCCTAGTACCTGTATGTGATGTTTTATTTTCTTGCACATTATCTGGGAGATTACTAATTCCAGATATCGAATCATTTATTGATGAATTTGTAGGATGATGAAGTTTCTCATTCAAATCAGGATCTTCTTTAATCAATGAATCTTGGGTAGAATCCTCATAATCACCAGCTTTTGTGGAAATCACAGCTATTACAATATTATTGAATTGATTTGAAACAACATAGGAGTGACTTTCACTAAATAAAATTCTAAAACATATATACAATACATTACTTCTGTCTTTCTGTCTTATACTGGTTGACACATATATTTTAATTTAAAAGTATTAATATTTCCCTGACTTTGGATTATGATGATGGAACATGTCTAATGAAGCATTCACAGCATTCATTTTCAAGTGCCTATTTTCATCACCTAAACAAATGAAGTGAATTAGCATTCTTCCATAAACTGATATGGAAATTATATGTCCTCTCGTAAACCTTGAGGAATTGATGATCAGTTTAAGAGCTATTCAGCATCATTTCTCACATACTTTTTGGCTGTATTTTTAATACAGATTATATGTTGAAATACCATATAATATATTTATGGATTTTTTTCTTTTTTGAGAAAGACCACAAACATGGCAGAATAAGCTGATTAAAATTGTATTTTCTGAGAAATACCTGTCTGAGTTGTTTCCAGTTCAGGCTTTCTTTCAATCTGAATACTTTCAGACTGAAAATCATCCCTAGTTTTGTTTTCAGGAAGATCATTTTTACTGTCCAGTCCTGGATGGATGTCATAAAATAATGGATTTTGTGTGGTTTCGTTGCCTTTTCTTTTTTCCTTGGAGACTACAGTTGCTGCAACAATTGATTTCAAAATCAATTCTCTTGATAGCATATTACTTATTATTTACAATAGATTAAGTAATCTCTTACCTAGTTCAGAAATATGAACTAGGTAATATCTACTAAATTTTTTGGGAGAAATTTTCCAGAGAAAATCAATTCTGTCAATTTTTCTAAATTTAATTTATGAATTTATCTAAAGTAAATATAATATATTCTAATGTACAAATACAATTTATCCCTATACAGGTAGGATTTATTCTCACATTATATATTGATCATATATGAGAAAGTTTTATTGATAAAAATTTACAATCCATGTGGAACAATAGTTAATGGCCTCACATTCTACGTTTTTAAAGCAATAACCCAACTCAACCAAAAAAATAATAGAAAACAAAAATTAAAAAATATTGCTAATACCTGTATGTGAAAGTTTATTGTTATGCTTACTTGCAGTTGGATGAAGAATTCCAGGCAATTGCTCTCTAGATGTGTTTGTGTGATGTTTTTCTTCACTATCCTCTAGGTGCAATATTGAAGGATGAGTAGGAACTTCAGAATCAGTACTAACACTGGAAACTACTGCTGTTACAAATATGGTTGGGTCAGTTTTAAACACTTTTCAGAGCTACTTTTCCAGTTGCTCTTTTACATAGTTATAAATAGAAAGATAAAACCAAGACTATCTTAAAACTGTTTTAGTGGAGTTAAAATGTTTATGCATTGTATGAAATAAGTTTTTTTCTTCCTTCCATTCCTGGAAACTGATTGAACATGTCTCTGTAGTTTTCTTGGCAAGGTTTTTCAGAAGTGTTTTGCCATTGCCTGCTTCCTAGGGCTGAGAAAAAGTGACTGGCCCAAGATTACCCCTCTGGCTTTGTGACTAATGTGGGATTAGAAGTCATGGTTTCCTGCTTTCTAGCCTGAAACCTTAACCACGAGATCAAACTGGGTCTCAATATAAAGTATTGTTGTCGTCATTTAGTTGTGTCCAACCCTCAAGCCAATGAAGTATATTATACCTATATCTACAGTGCCTAATTCAGCTAGAAAAGGGGCGTTGTCTTACCTGAACGCCTTTTCTCAGCATGGAGATGGAGAATCCACCAATGGGTTTACACTGTATTCCTGTCCAATCAGATCAAGTCAGCCAAAGTTGCCACGCCCGTCCTGGACCATAGAGATCCCAGTCTTGACGCGAGCGTAACCATTGACTGACAGCAAGACGTTGTGGCTCACAAAACTAAGACTAACCCTAGGCCTAAATGACTTACCAGGGTGGGAGTGGATTCTCCATCTCCGTGCTGAGAAAAGGTGTTCAGGTAAGACAACACCCCTTCTCCAGCACTGGAGATGGAGAATCCACCGATGGGACATACCAAAGCCTACTGTCCCTGAGGGTGGGAAGTAGACCAGTCCAGTGTGGCACCTTGATATACAACCTATTGAAGAACCCTCCTATCGAAGGCCTCCGCTGAGGCAAACCTATCGACCTTATAGTGCCATATGAAAGGAGAAGGTGAGGACCATGTGGCCGCTCTGCAGATGTCCTCAATGGACACCTGAGTGGCCCAGGCCGCGGAAGTAGCTGCACTCCGTGTAGAGTGGGCTGTAACCCATGGAGGAACCAGCAATGACCCAGCTTGGTACGCCCCCGCAGTGCACGTCCTAATCCACCTGCCAATTGTGGAAGAGGAAACCTTCCGTCCTTCCTCCAGGGGTCGGAAGAAGGGCCTCTGATTTGCGGAACGCTGCTGTCCGTGAAATATAGTACCGGAGTGCTCTATGGACATCCAGCAGATGCCATTGCCATTCCAGAACATGCGATGGGTTAGGGCAAAAATCCGGGAGCACTATTTCCTGGGCTGTGTGGAAAGGGGAATTGACCTTTGGAAGGAAAGTAGGGTCGAGTTGAAGGACCACTTGATCCTGGTGGAAAATGCACAGGTCATCCCGGGTAGAGAGCGCTGCTAATTCGGAAATACGCCGCGCCAATGTGATTGCCACCAAGAATGTAACCTTGTGGGACAGGCAGAGAACGTCGCACGTTTTTAGGGGCTCAAAGGGTAACTTGGTCAGAGCCCGCAGGACCCGTGGTAGCTCCCAAGAAGGGTACCTGTGCACTGTAGGGGGTCTGGTGTTGGCAGCACCCTTGAGGAAGGAGCGGAGTAAGAGATGATGTCCCAAGGACGCCACGGAGTCACAAGTGAGGACTGTGGAAAGAGCGGCTATCTGTCTGCGCAATATGTTTGGGGCCAAGCCCTTCTCCAGACCCTCTAAGAGGTAGTCCATGATATGGGGAATTGTGAGTTCCGTAAGCGACAAGTGTCGACCAGAGCACCAGGAGTGAAAGTTCTTCCACATGGCCTGATAAATGCTGTTGGTAGAAGGGCGACGGGAAGCCTGAATTACCGCAATGACCCCTGGTGAGCAAAGCTCCCATGACAAGATTAAGCGCTCAAGTGCCAGATGGCTAACTGGAGCCATTGGGGGTCCGGATGGAGAATGGTCCCCTGGCTAACCAAGACCCGGTCCGGAGGAATCCTCCATGGATCTGCAAGGGAGAGACTCATCAGATCGGCGAACCAAGGCTTCCTTGGCCAGTAAGGGGCCACTAGGATTATCTCCGCTCGCTCCCGAAGAAGCTTGCGGATTACCGCCGGGAGGAGAGGGGGGGGAGGCATAAAGCAGACCCTCCGGCCATGGGCTCCGAAGAGCATCCATTTGTTCCGCCCCTGGAGAGGGGAACCATGAGAAGAATCGAGGCAGCTGGGCGTTGGTCGGGGACGCAAAGAGGTCCAGAAACGGTAGGCCGAAGCAGTGACAGATTTCTCTGAAGATCCTCAGGTGGAGGGACCATTCCGAGTGATCTACCATTTCTCTGAGTGTTCGCCTCCCCTGAAATGTGATCGGCCTTGATGGAGGCCAGGTTGCATTCTGCCCAGGAGCCTAGTAGGAGAGCTTCGGTCAATAAAGTCTGAGATTGGGTGCCCCCTTGGCCTTGGCAGCCATGTTGTCCGTGAGGTCCAATACGTGACACCTTGCCACCAGCCTGTGGAAGTGGCGGAGGGCTAGATGTATGGCCCGGAGCTCCAGCCAATTGATGTTGTGCCAAAGGTCTGAGTGAGACCAATGGCCCTGTGCCCACTGTGAGTGAAGGTGCACTTCCCAGCTGAACAGACTGGCGTCGGTCGTTAGCACGAGCCGACCTGGCTCCTTGAAATAGGACCCTCTGAGCATGGCGGGCGACAGCCACCATGTGAGGGAGCGCAATACTTGAGGTGGGAGTCTCACCCTTCATTGGGAAGCGCTGAGGTTCTGCCTCTGGAAGGGAAGCAGGAACCACTGCAGTTCCCTGGAGTGGAGCCTGGACCACGGGACGATTGCTATGGCCGAGATCATCTTCCCTAACAATTGGGAGAGACTGACCAATGTTGCTGTTCGACCCCTGCATAGTTGGAGGACTGACTCCCTTATGTTGTCCCGGCGTTCCTGTGATAAATACACCCGACACTCCACCGTGTCTATGATGGCCCCCAGGTGTAACAGCCGTGTTGTGGGAACCATATGGCTCTTGGGTTACCGAGAACCCGTGATCCTAGAACAGCTTTACCATCAGTTCGAGATCCGCCATGGCGGACTGGGTGGACGATGACTGGATTAATATGTCATCCAGGTAACATTGGACTCTGACTGGAACCATCCTTAAGTGAGCTGCCAGAACCGCCAGGATTTTGGTAAATACCCTGGGAGTCGATGATAGGCCAAATGGTAGTGCCCTGTATTGGAAGTGACACCCCTTGTGTGCGAATCTTAGAAATCAGTGGTGGGCGAGAGAGATGGGGATATAAAGGTATGCTTCCATGAGGTCGATAGACATCAGGAAGTCCCCTTTTCTTACGCTTCCCAAGATGGAGCGGAGCATTTGCATCTTGAATTTGTGGTATGCAAGATGATAATTCAAGCCCTTGAGATCTAAAATGGGTCTCCATCCCCCTGACGCTTTGGGGACGACAAAGAGGATGGAGTAAAATCCCTGACCTCTCTGGTCCACCAGTACCGGTTCTATATCACATATGTTTAATTGATGTTGAACGGCTTCGTTCATTAATCTTTTCTTTGTTCGATTCCGGGGGTATGGGCAAGAGAGAAACCGATTTGGGAGTTTGGAGATGAACTCCAAGGACAGGCCGTGACGTATGGTGTTGAGTACCTATGCGTACATGGTGGTGGCCTCCCATTGGTGGGCAAAGAGAGAGAGTCTGCCCCCTATGAGAGGGACTGCTGGAGAGTCACCTGGAACATCTGAATGGTCAGCCATTCCCCCGAAAAGGCAGCTTGCCCTATGATTGCTGTCTGGGTCTGGCCGTCTGTCTGTCAGACTGTCTATCCTGTCTGTCCTGCCTGGCCGGAAAAGGATGGAAGGGCTGGGTATAATTGTACCTAGTCCCTGCCCGAAAGGACTGCCTTTGTGGGTACAAATTGGACCGTTTGTCCGCTTTCTTAAGGAGATGATTAAGGACCTTGCACTTGTCCTTATTTTTGGTGAGATAAGGATTCAAAGCATCTCCAAACAGTATACCTCCCTGATATGGTGCTGCCGATAGACGCCACTTAGACTTGGCGTCAGCGTGCCAGTGCTTCAACCAAAGCATGCGGCTACCAGTGATGCTGGAAGCCATGGCCCTGGAGGAAAATCTGGCGGCCTGGAGAGTGATGTCTGACGCATACTCAGTGGCCGCCACCATCTTGCTAAGATCCTGGTGGGTGCGGATATCCTCCGCTGGAATACGGGCCTGGAGCTGCCTGAGCCAGCAAAGGGCGGATCTGTTAAAGAAAGATGCTGAGGTGGCTGCCCTAACAGCCCATGCAGCCACTTGGTGCATCCTGCGATAGGCGAGTTCACACTTACAGTCCTCAACTTTGACAGCCTGAGAAATCGCCGGGAATGATGGTGGGTGATACTAGGGGCCCTAATGGCTCAACCACCGCTGGCACTTCCAAGGCCTCCTCCAGATCCTTGGCCACGTTATATAGCTTTTTGTCAGTGTTACCCGGGAGTGGAAGGGAGGTCAGAGATGTCCACTGTTTCTGGAACGCATTCAGGAACATGGGAGGACAAGGAATGCGGTTCTGAGCTGTCACCAATTCGGTGAAGTTTGGGTCCACCTCCAAGCCTGGGGAAATGGTGGTTGTTGCTGAGAAAAAATCAGGCCCGAGATGGGCCATGGATGTGGCCTTGCAGAGTAAGGGGACAAAGAAGGAAGGATTGAAGAGGCCGCTGAATGGAGGAGCTTCAGGAGGAGGCTCCTCCTCCTCCTCAGACATTGGAATCCCCTATTCAATGTCATGCTCGCAAAGGGATGGGCCCTCAGAACAGGTGGACCCAGATGGGGAAGAAGGAGCGTAATAGGTTTCAGGAATCGGTTGATGAATAGGAAGGTGAGCAACCGCCGCTGGGCTAGGAGCTTGCGCTCTGGCCTCAAGACCGCAGTCTACCGCTTGAGCAATCAGCAAGGCTAGACGGTCCTCCGTGGGGAGGGGAACAGGCTCACTAGGCCAAAGCCCGGCTGCGGTAGGGGTGAAGGTAGCCTTGGGGGTCCCGTGGTGAGCCCGGGAGGCAGTGGGTTGGGAAATGGGGAGAACTCCCCCCATCCCGCACTGTGCCGGGGAATGTAAAGGTTCTCCCATCGACCATATCCCCAGGGGGGAAGTTGGGAGCCCCAGGGGTAGGTCAAAAGTCAACCCTTCGGCTTCAGAGGTCTCTAACCTGGCTATTTTCTGTGCCTTTGAAAATTCCTTTCTAAGGCTTGGTGTCTCCGGCTGGCCTGCTTTTCAGCTCTCTTGGAGGGCTTGGTGGTAGATCTGGCCTTGGTTTTGGCCCCAGCCCTGTCAGCACCCTCCAGACTAGATGAAATAGGATTCATTGGAGCCAATGAAGAAGGCAAAATGCCCTTTGTGGAAGGCAAAGAATCCTCTATTCTCTGATAACACAGGAGCACAATAGGGGACCCCTGGTATCCAGAGAGTATTATACACTGGATAAGGACAGGCGCACTATAGAGGATGCCTGGAATCCAGGTAAAGCTGCTGCGTGGATAAGAACAGGCGCACTATAAGGGATGCCTGGAATCCAGGTAAAGCTGTTGCGTGGATAAGAACAGACACACGACGGGGGGCGCCTGGAATCAAGATAAGGGCTGTTGTGGATAAGAACAGGCACATGATAGGGGACACCTGGAATCCAGATAAAATTGTTGGTACTTTAGTAAGCTCAAAGTCACGATGAGTCTGGTATGCGCAAGGTGAAGCCGGAAGACACCAGGTCCAAAAGGGACCAATAACAATAATGTGTAAAGAAAGTTATGGAGACCTGTAATGATTGCCTGACAGCTCTTGAGCTGAATAAAGCTCAGGTGAACCCAAGACAAGATTGCAAACTGTGCCTTGAAGGGGCTAGGTGCACCTGGGGGGTATCAGGCCTCGAGGTAAAACGTGGGCCTATCTGGCTAACAAGATGGTGGCCGTCCCTAAAATGGCGGCCTGCTTGCTGATGCTGGGCCCAAGAATCTGCTCTCCCCAGACTGCCTGACTCAGTCCACCTCCCCCAATGGCAAACCCCCTCTCCAGTAACAAGTAAGAATGACAGAGATTGAGGAAGAAGGGGCCCCTTCCTCCAGTATTTCTGTTATACAATGGAGCGGAACCAGGTTCAGGGACCACGTGGTCCAAGATGGCGGCCGCGCATGGAGGAGGCTAGGCCTGCGACAATCCGGGAGGCTCGGGGGGGGGAGATGCTGGCGCAGAACGCGTGCTCCCTTGTTCTGGGGAAAGTCTGCACCCCAAGCTGGCAATTAGGTGAAGAAACAAAAAAACAGAGTATTCCGTCCGTCCGATAAGCCGCCTAACAGCTGATCGGTGGTGGCTGTTTGGCGCACGACGCATGTCCAGCCATGAAAGGGATGATCACAGGCCCTGAAATCAATTGAGGCGAAAAAGAGGCAACGAGCTTAAACAAACACCGGAGCTGCAGCCGCAGCTCCAAATAAAAGTTGGCCACGTGGGATTCTTGAGAAAGATCCTGGGCGCGTTGCAAAAAAAGCCTCTCCCACAGACGCTCATATCCAGTCACCGGAGCTGCAGCTGCAAGCTCCGGTAGAAATGAGGACAAGTCGGAATCAGTTGAGGACTAATAGCTGTTAGTCCACAGGTGAAAACAGCAAAATTAGGGGCTGAGGGAGAACAATTTCTCAGGGTGGTAAGAAAAGGGGTAAGGAAGGATCCCCTTCCTTGGAAGCTCAATTTCTGTCCCCCCTCCAGCCAGGAATTGAATTGGGAATTTAGGATGTTCCTGAATGGGAACTAAATTGCTGCTAGAAAGCCAAATTCTGTGCTGAAAACAGCACAGTTCAGCAAACTGAGGAAATGGAAAATCCACCAATAAAGACTGTACCTGCCTAAGAGCCACACTTGCATGTCTGTCCTGGGCGAGATCAAGTCAAGACTGGGATCTCTATGGTCCAGGACAGGCGTGGCGACTTTGGCTGACTTGATCTGATTGGGCAGGAATACAGTCTAAACCCATTGGTGGATTCTCCATCTCCAGTGCTGGAGAAATTCATGTTCTTTTCTTTCTTGACAGCAGAACAAATACTGCTGTGGAATAAGTCCCTTTCCTGCTAGAACTAAAAAGAGGAATGTTATATTGTACAGGTAGTCCTCAATTAATATCTACCCCGTTTGAAATTAGGATGACTGTTTGAAATTAGGATGATATTGAAAAACTAACTTTATGACTTGTTCTCATATGTACAATCATAGGGTTGCTGTCTGGGCAGTTTAAAACTGGCAGGCATTAACAATTGTCACAGGATCCAATGATCACATGATTGCCATTTGTGCAAGTCACAGCCAGCTTCCAACAAGCACAGTCAACAGAGAAGCCAGAAGTAAAGACAAAATTCAGTCATGTGATGTCTCACTTAACAAATGACTCACTTAAGAATCTCACTGCTTAGTGACTGAGTTGCTCATCCCAATTGTGGTCATTAAGCAAAGAATACCTATACAAGAACTTGGGAAAGTATAATAAACTCTAGAGCAGTGATGGCGAATCTTTTAGAGACCGAGTGACCAAACTGCAACCCCAAACCCGTTTATGCATCGTTGGGTGTCAGGTGGGCGTGGCCATTGGGTGGGTGTGGCCTATTGGGTGGGCGTGGCTGCAATGGTAACAGCAGACTGGGTAGGACTAAAAAGTTCAATCAATTCCAGCTTTGCAAGATCTTTTTTTTCCCCACAAGAAGTTGAAATTGACTGATTGATTGAACTTTTTTTTTTTTTGTGCACATGGCGGCAGAGGCCTAAAGTGAAAAGGCCTAGGACTGGGGCGACAGCGCGCATGCCCACAGAGAGGGCTCTGAGTGCCGCCTCTGGCACCCATGCCATAGGTTCGCCACCACTGCTCTAGAGCAACAACAACAACAAAAAGGGAAAATGTAATTTTTTTAACCTTTCCTTTTTCATGGCCATTTTCATCTGAAAAGTTATTTCAGCTGATTTCTATTCTAGCTATGCTTTTAAAATGTAGACAAGGTATCCACCTATTTAGACAAGTGTTGACATCAACAGGTCATGAGAAACAGACCTTTTGTAACAGTGCTTGCAACTATGTTAAGACTATATTCACACTATTTTTCTTCTTAATTCTCTTCTGTCTATTTCACCTAGCTCTATCTAATGTATAAAAAATTCTGAGAAGCAGAACAGCATGATTAAGAAAATAAAGAACTTATTCAGAAGAATGAACATCACTGACTCACATAATTACCAAAAAGATCTCCATTTTTAGTCAATAAACATGATCCATTTTTCCTAACTGCCAGAACCAAAATAAAGGAAATTTCAAATTTCCATTTGTACAATAGCATTTTCTTTCATGCAACAGATTTTAGAGGATGCCCACAGTGGAACCAATGGATGCTGTTAATGGACACATCATTGGAAATAATTTTATATGCCACACAGTAACATTATTATAGACAGTCAAACTGCCAATACCTGACTGAGAAGATGCATTTTCATAATAGCTGTCCCTTGGAGGCACAAGTACTTGTCCGATATCATGGATTGTCCTGTTTGTGACAGAACTTTGGCTCCTGTGTGAAACTGTATCAACAGCTGATGGCTGATGTTGATGTCCTTCTTCATGTTCAACACTTCCATTGAAGAATGTAACTGTTACAGTTATGGTAAATAAGGCAGGAATAAATTTTGACTATTCATGTATTCAGTTGATGGTGTCTCAGATCCAAAGATCTGAGGGCGCTTTTAACAAACAAATATGCATTTAGGCTTTCTGGCTCAGTTTAAAAGGAACATATACAAAAGTTTGCTTGCATGTTAGACATCTAATATCAACAAGCTGCCAAGGTTATTAAGGTGTCTTGGATTCAGTGTATTTCACAAATTTTCTGCCAGAATTAAAGTAAGTAACTGCATGAAGTAAAATTCCCCAAGTTATATGGCAACAGAACTAAGTCAAAATATTTGCTTTTTCTAATGAATCAAATTTAAGCAACCAACTAGTTTCAGTGATTTCAGAAGGTTCAAATCACCTGAATTCCAAGATTTTACTTCAAATTGTAGGCAGCATGGAGTACAAATAATTGCAAATGGGCATGAATCATTGCACTGCCAGATAGGTGCAGCAGAGACTTCTAGTTTGTTCACACAGTAAAGTCTATAACCCTCTATTCTCACATCTGAAGCCTTTTATTACATCAAACCACTGACTCATGTACCCTATGTGACTTTCCAGATCAGCCAAAGATATGTCAGATATCAAAGGAAGAGCCTTGTTACCTGCAATGAACCTTATTGCTCCTTATAAATTGGTACTGCAAACCTGTTCTAGGACGTTAGTAAATTCACAGGTGAATTTACAGAGAAATACAGAATATAGGTTCTGAGAGAGTAATTATGTTCGGAAGCCGACTTCATGAATCTAGTATATTTCTAAACCTAATGCCTTTGCAAAGTAACTATGTAAATATATTTTCACATAATGACTTGCTGAAGAGTCAGTCACTATTTAAAAGTGTAAACTGCTGTCTAAATCAACTCTAAAATAGTCGGAGTGAATTGAGGGGGGGGAAAGCAAAACTCAGTTCTTATTTACACC
Organism: Bothrops alternatus; assembly: GCA_034064705.1. NCBI lineage: Eukaryota > Metazoa > Chordata > Lepidosauria > Squamata > Viperidae > Bothrops > Bothrops alternatus. The sequence continues at coordinate 9,522,559 of JARGCV010000003.1, read as the reverse complement.
TTGTGTGGAAGGGTAACATCTTTTCTTTAGAAATTTGGATGAGAAAACAAATGCAGCTATTTTAAAGAGAAAGTTGGCTCTGTAATGGAAGTATTCATATTGTTACCTGGGTGATGAAAAGGGTCTTTTTCCAGGGTATTTTCATTTTCATCAGAAGTGGAAAATTCTGGATGTAACATGTCTGAAGTGTTGATTGCAGGGGATATTGTGTCTTCAATTTCCAGCTCAGGAAATGCACTCACCAGTTGAGGCTGCTTTGAGTCTTCCTGCTTGAAGAAATCATCACTGGAGGACATAGCTGTTATGATGATGTTTTGAATCAATTCCATTACTATGTTTGCTGAATAACTATCCAGATTATCTTGTTAAAAGTATACATGGCTTGCACTTTCATTTACGTGTGTTAGGCAGAGGAAGAGGAAAGTAGATAAAATTTTGGAAAGTATTGTTGAATTCACAGGTCCCAGAATCATCACCACAATTTTCAGAACTGGTTGATTTTCCAGAGATGCACCAGACACCAGAAACAATAGTATAAGGAATGTAACAGCAATAGAGGCAGAAAAAAATGTGATAGCAGCTTGCACCCTTATCTGATCTATCAAATGTGTTTGATAGATGCAAAGGCTTTGTACCATCTGGATTCACAGTAGCATCTTAAGTCCAAGAACTTGATCCTTTTCCTTCCTTTTCTTCTTTTATTTGGACATTTTCTTTCTTGGAAATATTTTGGACACTCACTTCAGAGACATAGTCCAGATTTACATTTTCACCTCAAAGGCTTATTTTGGATGGCATTCATTGCCTGGATGAAGTTCAGACAATTAAGCTTATTCAGTTCTAAAGGTGCTGCTGTATAAATCCAAGGAAATTAAAGTAGAAATACTATGAAATACTGAAGCCACACTACCAGATTTATCCTTTATTGTCAATTTATTAAATCATTTAGCAGAAAACATAATGCATTACACATTATGATTACTAAAGCTAAGAGAAAAAGCTTTTTATAGTGAGAAAAAATTGTAATTGATAACTCAAAAGAGAAAGCCCACAAAAAGCCCCGTGCAGTAAGAGAGATCTTCCCATCTTCAAGAGAAGATGTCAATACTTTTAATAAGAAATAAAGCTGCAACTGTACAACAAGTTTGTCTATCAGCATACAAATGCAATCTATTTCTCTTGTTCTAATGTTGGCAAAAGTATGCCTTTAGATAAAAGCAACTATTATTACCCAAATATTTGTTTGCGAAATGGTTTAAACCAGTGCTTCCAAAACATTTTCCTTGATCATACAAAACAACTTATCAAAAGTCCTTTTTACCCAATGTAGGTAAAACACTCTAAGTCAATTTAAATTTCCCTGTTCTGATTGGGAAATGAATTTGTGGGTCGTTACCCAAAGAAAATCCACTTCTGAATAATTTACCCAGGTTTAAGAAGCACAGTTTAATGCACCAATTTAGCATTTCAGTAACTTTCACAAAACTCTGGAGCCTGAAATAATGTTAAAGTGCCGAGATTCTGGCTTCACCAAAGCTGCATAATATTTACATCTTCAATATTATGGTTTTGGTGGATAAAGCAAGCACATTTGGAAAATATCTCTATTATATGTTTCAGTCTATTTTCCTGTTTGAAGGAAGCACAATGTATTATCTGCATACTCCAGTTGAAAATAGCAATACTTCCAACTACTAACTACATTGAATTTTGATATTGGAGAAAGAAATTCTACTTCAAACTAATATAAATGAAAAATATGTTCATTATCATGCTTAATTCCTCATACCGGTAGTGGTTGAATATTGTTCATCATCACCTAGAGGAATAATTCCAGGTAAGACATCCACTCTTGTGTCATTTGTTGAGTATCTGACTTCACTGTCCCTTCCAGAATGTACAGCAGGTAGCAATATACCATGGGTTGATTCTTCTTGTTTGACATCTCTGCTGGAGTTCACAGCTGTTATGACAATGGTTCAATTGACAATGGGTTGAATATTTGGAATCCCATCATCAACTAGCACTTGAGCTTAAGCTATTTTAGAGAATAATGTAACTGTACATGTTAAGACACAGGTTTCAAAAAGTACAGATCATATATGTACTTTCATGTACTTGACAAATGTGCATACGTGAGTCCCCAAGCATGATGGTCTCATCAGAAATGCACTATTTCTGGTACAGACAGATGAAATAATCAGTCGTAAAAGCACAAGCAATATCTTCTTCCTAAGTTGAAAGCATTCATAAGAACATAAGAAGAGCCATGCTGAATCAGGCCAAAGCCCATCGAGTCCAGCATTCTGTGTCACACAGTGGCCCACCAATTGTACATGGGAATCTTGAGCAGAAAGAGAAGGCAAAACCCTCCCTTTCCCTTGACCCCCAACAAATGGTACTCAAGGGAATCCTACCTGCCTCAACCAATAGAGGCGGCACATGGACATCCGTTTTAATAACCACCGATACACTTGGCATCCATGAATCTATCTAGCCCTGCCTTGAAGCTGTCAAGGCTGACAGCTGTCACGACCCCTTCTGGAAGTGAATTCCATAAATCAACGACCCTCTGGGTGAAGAAATATTTCCCTTTATTTGTCCTCACTTTCTTAGCTATGAGCTTTAGGGAGTGCCCCCTTGTCCTGGTATTCACTGTGGGTAGTTTGTAGTGTAATGCCTTAACCACTACATCAAACTGGTTCTACATTAAAGGAAGTTAGGTTTGAGTCAACAACCCCAAGCATGTAAGTGTAACACTAACATTAAAAAAAGCTTCTGAACCTTGAATAGTTTCATGGTCCACAACATCTATACAGGTAAAGATCTTTTTGGCCTGGAACTACGTAAGAGGAAAGTTTTCATCTCGCAAATAGTTACTATAGGAACAGAATCAGTCATGTTGTGAAATGTAGAATAAAAAGAATAAAAGGTAATACCTTTTCAATATGTTCTCATATTTTAACTTCTCCATATAATGCTAATGTGCATTAATAGTAATAGTAGTAGTAGTAGTAGTAAAGTTGGAAGGGACCTTGGAGGTCATCAAGTCCAACCCCCCTGCTCAGGCAGGTAACCATGTAGTTCCATCACCAATGCCACCTGCTCCCCAACAGTAGCATAGATATAACAAAATAAATTAAAGTAGAAAAAGATAGCAATTAACAAGAAAGAAATTTATCCAGATTTATGCGTAGAGAACTTTGCACCACGATAATAACCACCACCAAAACCAAAGCTAAACTTGTCAAAGAACATAGATGTTTACCAATTTGACGTTTAATTTTGGATTTGCCAAGTGAAAGTATAAAACAGACATCAATGGAAAGCAGATAAGGCAGCTCAGAATTTAGCCCCTTCCCATTCCATTTCCAGCATTAGCCAAGACACATTTTCCAGTACAAAAGCCACTGCCAGCTATACAAAATAGTCCATGCAGAGAAATACAGAGCAAAATCATCCACAGTTGAAACTGCAATTTTGCTATTATTTACTACTATCTCAGATAAAATATTCTTTTGTAGATCAATACAAATACTATACTATTGAAAATCTAAGCCTATATATAAATGGTATTTTGCATCTTTATAATGGCTTAATTATTTTCTATAATACAATGCACGATAGGGATTAGTTCTTACTGGTATTTGATGACTGAAGTTCCTTATCACCACTGTTGTCCCACTCAAGAACTGTTTCAGGATTTTTTTGCCCAGACCCTTCTTCGTCATCATCATCATCACCACCACCATCATCATCTTCAAAACTCTGATCTATTGATTTATTGATGTAAACTTATGGTAAGATTTTTATATTTTCATCCAGCTATTCATTTCTCTGTTGCCTATATCATTAATATGCTGTTGCTTCACTGATTGGAATAGTCAATAAGATATGAAGAATGGGTTATCTAATTTCAGTTCCATTGTGCTCTCTCTCTATATTTCTCTCTCTCTCTCTCTCTCTCTCTGTGTGTGTGTGTGTGTGTGTGTGTGTGTGTGTGAATTCAAAACAACAACAAACAAGGTCACTTTAAATGAATGATAGAATCTGGATTGTGCCCTGATTGTGATTTAAGAAAGGCAAAACAGGTTGTGCTAGTAAACACATACAGAATCATTTTTACTTCAGCAACTGCAACATTTCAATGAAATATGAGGTACTTAAGAAACTGTTTCAAATCACAAATGTAATCTAATTCTAACTCTTAAAAGGATCTCCCCCATAAAATGGGGGGAGAGATTTCTTTGGAAAGAAAATAAGTGGAATCTGAATATGAATTTATTTGGAAAGCAGGGAATGGAATGGAATGGAAGCATTGTATTCTCACATAAAGTTAATTAATATAGAAATAATAGCACAATAGGAACTATATTACATTCTGAGCTGACTCAAGAAACTATTCAGTGAATGCACATCTCCCAGGTTCACTGGGCTTGCTAAAGTTATGCAAAATCATAGAGCAGGGAATAAATCTATGTATAGGCAAAGAACAAATATTTCCTGCAACAAATCCAATCAGGGGAATGTACTAGCAAGTTACTAAAAAGCTGTGATTATCTTAAATACATTAATATGATAATATAGAATATATTTTTATTCCAAATAATTAGAGGTGATTTAATTGAATTTTCTGAATGAATTTGAATGAAACTGAACAGAATAACTTTTTTACTCTTAAATTACAATATTGAGATAATAAACTAAAAGAGTAATAAACTTAGTAATCAAAGACTCCTTCTGGTACTATTATGAAAGTTAATATTATGTACATCTTTTAAGATAACATAGTTGTCCTAAAGCTTATGCTATAAATCCCTAAATCAGTATTGAATCAAAGATACAAAAGGAGTCAACCAACAGTCAACTGAATTGACATGTTAACTGTGGAAATACTGTCATTGATATCTGGTTGGAAAACAGGTAAATGAGTTTGCAGTATTTTTATTAAGTAAACTAACAATTCCTGATTAAGCTGCAGAAAAGAATGTTAAAGTCTTTGCAGTTCATTTACATACACACACACATGCCAGAGCAAAGTTACATTAAGTTATGGAAAGATCAGAAAATTGATGCTCATTATAATATAAACTAAAAATTTTCTTCCTGAAAAATAATATAAATTGGGAAATGGTCAAGTGTAAGTTCTTTCCTCTCTCATTATTCATATTCTGGTGTCTATATTTATTCTTACACTTCATTTCAATGAGTATCCATGTTGTGTAAGCAACTTAAGAGATGCATCTATAATTTGATGGATAGATGTTTCAAGGAAAAATAGGACAATATGAAAAGCAAACACTGTTCACCTTTGGCATCCTGCTCATGTATTTTGCAATCAGGTATTCATATCAAAGTATCAGTACGCTTACTGCAGCCAGCTTTCTCTTGCTAAAGCCCCATGTTGCCTTTTAAATATATATTTCAATTCTTTTCTGGTAGATAAGTATTTATAACATGGGCAGCATACAAAAAGTCAACTATAAATACAACCCCCACCCCCCCCCAAATCCCCCACAATATACTGAAAGTCAGCTAAAGTCATAAAATGGCAACCAACTGTTTCTAAAAAAAAAGTTTATACCAGGAGATAAGTATGTACAAACTGTTCTCTCTGTGAAGATAGAATATTTCAGAGAAACATACATTTCTTCCTCCTGATAATGCTGATCCAGCTAAATCTGGGCATAACCTGGTAGTTTTTCCAAAATGAATCTTGCTAAAAAGGGTCTGATCCTACTGAATCATATCCAGAGCATGACAATCATTTCATATTCTAGAAAGTATATGTCCAGAAAACTGCAGATCCATACTAAGACTGGATGGATTGATGTAACTGTGATCCAGAGGGAGAATAACACATTCCACAACCATTTATTGATAGCACAGTAGATATCCAGCTGATAAAATGTGGAGGAAAACTTCCCAAATGAATGGAGAAGCACAATGCAGGGCTTTAGAAATATTTTGTTTTTCTCCAATTATACAGCACAGTTTAAATCCATTAAGGAACCAGCTCATATGACTTTTCTTTGTCATGTCAAGTTTTTTTCTTTAAATTGTAACTCTTATAGAAATGGGCTGCATTGAATAGTTATAATTTACAATGCACCTAGATAAACAATATTGGTGTAGGATCTGAGGATATGAACTTTTCACTTACATGTTAAAAAGGAAATGTTTGCAGGGTCTTATCTGCGTGTAAATTAAATGACACTTTTTATTTTTAAAAGTAAACTGAAAGGAAGATGTAGATTAGTCTAAAACGGGGGTAGGCAACCTTGGCTCTTTTATGACTCGTGGACTTCAACTCCCAGAATTCCTGAGCCAGCATGGCTGGCTCAGGAATTCTGGGAGTTGAAGTCCACGAGTCATAAAAGAGCCAAGGCTGCTTACCCCTGGTCTAAAGCAATTAACTGTTTAGAAATTGAATCTGTTTATTAACAAGCAATGCCCCGCACTATAATTTTAGTTGAAGCAATATGTCTTTCCATACTTTATATGCAAGAGATATGCCCATTAGCGTTTGTGCATGTCAGCACATAGATTAATTCCTAAAATAGCATGCCCTTAAACCATACTTAAAGTAGTATGCTCTTAAAGAAACAGTTTCATTTAGGTCCAAACAACAGACTTCTATATGACATAGCTGGTTACTTGCCTACCGGTGTTACAGTTCATGTTTCTAATGCACCAATACCAGAACTATTCAAGCAGCATTCATGAAGAATATATGCCATATTTTTTTCCCAGGAAAACCAAATTTTTGGCCAGACATTTTGAAAAAAAAGCAAGAGACTATGATTGACTAAAATGTTGCAAAAGTTTACCCTCGCTGAAGGTTGTATTCTGCATTCGTTTAGGTTCTTCAGGTGGCCACCATAATGGAAAATCTTCAGTGATTTGCTGATCTTGACTTGAATTTCCATGATGCTTTCCATGATTTGAATTTTCTTCAGCTGTAATGATGGCAGAATAACTATAGTGTTGAATACGTGTTGCATCTTCGATCAATAGAATGTCCTCATAGAAGATGATAAAGGGCTACCTCCTGTGTCCTTAAACAACATTGCTGTTGTTGGTTTTCAAATAATATACTCATACATATTTTATTTTGGGAGTATCCTAAGGCAAGATGGATTGCACACTAACAATACAAGCATTATGAACCCAAAATAAAGACTTGGGGGTTGGAGAGAGAATCCAAGTAATAAACATAGTAAGTTGAACTGGGTTATCTTTAAATCCAGATGTTTTGCTTCTCAAACAAATCTAATTTCATCATGGTTATATTAAAGGATGATAAGAATTTGCATTTCTATGGTCAATTCAGAAATAAAATGGGATATTCAGCATTCTTGAATTGAAGCTTCATAATTTTGATAATGGAATTTTCAAACAGGAAGCTAGTTCAAGGATCACATTTCCACAGTTATTTTTGTTCAAATGCCAAGTCTTAGTCTTTCCTTGTGGCAATGCAAAGGTAGAGAAGAGCATAATAATTTCCACCATTGTAAAGTATAGAGATGTAAATCTAATGGAGATCATTTTCAATGATAAAAAAGAAAGCAACAACAATACAAAGAACAGAAGCGCTCGAAGAGATGAAGATACCAGGAAGAAGAGGAAGAACCCACTGAAGTAAATATAGCAACTTTCTATTTCAGCACAATGGGAAGAGTGGAAGTGATGATGGTTAAGAAATATATGTTGGAATTCCATTACATATTTTCCCTTCGCAGACACAAGTGATAGCATGTTCTTTTATACAGTCTAAGAATGGAAACTCTTAATTTTCAGTTTTGAGTTTCCAAACAAAATCAGGAATGAAACTTATTTGGCATAGGGATATTTTTCTGGGTTATCTATTCAATGTAATTTTCATTATCTGCCAGTCAATCCCATAATCTGAAGTTCATACAATCATAATTGTATAAAGTTATTTTAGAACTTTAATTTTTCTCTGTTCAATATACAACATACACGTATTCTATTTACATGGAAGTATCAAAGGTAAAGTTCAAGTCTATTCACTCTCTAAAAAGCCACATAAATGTAGCAGTATTAATATAAGCAAAGTTCCTTCCCCAAACCAAAGTTTCTTATGTAAAATACTTCATGTGATGCAATCATATTTTTCATGAATATACATTCTGTGCACCAACAATAGAATATTCAGTGCAATTATAATTTATAGCTAACAAAAAGTCAATTGCAAAATAGCAATCTTAAACCTGGGAAATTCCATCATATCACCCATGCATTCACCCAAATGCAGAAAAACACATACAAGTGATTGAGATATGCTTTTGACAGAATGAATCATGTGAGAGGGAGGAAGGAACCCAGAATATAACATTGCAACCAACACAGATCAATAGGATTACATTAATCCTTGATCTAGGCATAGAGCAGAAGAGTACAGAAAAAAACATTCCCATTCGCAACCACCACCTGCAAAGTTTGGAAGAATTTGAAATAATAAATATTTGTCAATTCTATTTTAATGTTTTTACTATACAACATAGACCACCACAGAGACAAAGTTATAGGTTTTAAATCACATAGCTGCAAAGTTCAGCATGTAAAATTGCTTTAATTATTCCTAGGTATTTGAGAAATATGCTTTTCCATGAAATCGAGGAATGGGTCCAGATTTTTAAAAACACACTAGTTTAAATGGCTTTATTGGCCAGAATTTTGAGACCAGTTTCCAGCTTACCTTTTCATGAACTGATAAAAATTGGCTTCTAAGTTTGCCAACTTTCACCAGAAAGAAGTTTATGCTTTTAATCTCTGACAATTCTTGAAACAAACAGCTGCATTCAAAGTAAGCATTGCCAAAAGTAAATCCTGAAAATTTGCAATTGTAGGTAAATATCTAAAGTAATAACAAAGGTTTTCATTATAACTGCAGGATCTCTGAAAAAAATAAAAGCTGTTGCATAAATTAAACCATCTTGCTCTATAGAAAAGAACATTGCGCACTGCACATTTATACCACTAAATATGTTTCAAAATAGAAAAAAATATGCACTTATGAATAATTAGAAACAAATATATTGGATAGAGTGGCCATTATCTTGGAAGGAAAAAACATACATGAAAAGTTTTTCTAATGGATAGATCTCCACTAGATAGTCTCATGCCTATTTGTACGTTTTTAAACATCAGGAGTTGAAAATAATCATTAGGAAGTTAGAGATTATTGATCAATCAGTTTTATGAAGACAATAACAAGAAGTTTATATTAATGTCACCTTGAGAATATCTTCTATTAGTTAGCCTATTGTATAACATAACTTCTAAATCTAAAATTAATGCTGAGAAAACAGAAACTGTTGCAATACCAAAGCATGTATGTAAAAAGACAAACAAGAAGGAAATGATCCATTAGATTAGAACAATTCATATAAAACTGTTATTTGGATTAACATGAAATTCTCTTTGGCTTCACTTCTGAGAATCCAAATATATTAGCAGAAAAATAGAAAAAAAGCCAGTATATATGAAGAAAGGCAAGGTGAAAGCAATTGCAAGATGAAATGCCATCACAAAGCTGGATGACAAAATCTCAAACGGAAGTTCTTCCTCTAGATATTAAATATTATCATAACACAGTAAACACTTTCTTTGCTTTATATACAGGCAGTGGTGGGATTCAAATACCTGAACAATCAGTTCTATTATGTGATGCAGTCCTGGGCATCCGATGCCTAGAATGGACTTCCGGTAGGCCGTTCTAGGCCTGGGAGGCCTCCGATGCCTAGAATGGACTTCCAGAAGTAGTATCCATGCACTTCTGGTGGGCCGTTCTAGGCCTGGGAGGCCTAGATTGGACTTCCAGAAGCCAGCCAGTTCTCCGAATTCAGGTAAATTTAGTTACCGGTTCTTCTGAACCGGTGCGAACCGGCTGAATCCCACCACTGTATACAGGTCAAATAACCATCCCTGGGAGTTTTTAATGAGCATTTTGGCTGGAGGATCCACAATGACATATCTTTCCAATATAACTGTTAGAAATAGTAAGAAAAAAAAACCAATTACTTCTTCCAAGAAGATTTACAAAAAAAGACATGTCTAGACATTTGTATCAGGCCAAGCCCCAAAGACAATAAATCCAGCTGAGTCCAATCTTTTATTGCTTACACCTAATGGATAGAATCTTGCCTACTGACACTCTAACCTTCTATACTAATAATATACACTGACAGATTCTGCATATCTACGGTGTGGCTACCCTAAGACTCCTCACCTTTTCTGGAACCACATTTTCTTAAATTGGACTTCTCTCTGGAATGTACTGCTTCCTCCCTGGGAAAGCTCTGTGCTGCCAAGACTCCCTTCTACTGCTTCTCCAGGTGCACATTCCATCAAAGTTTAACAGGTATTGGGGGGGTGGGGTGGGGTGGATATTCTTAATGAATGCCAGAGATTTTAATTTTAGTCACAGTCTGTAGAGACTCTATTAGAGAAATACATCATTCAGAAATATTTCATAGAACAAAACATGGGCACAAAAGGAGCCAACCACTAGCCCATATAAAATCATCTGATCAGCCTTTACCCATGAGACTCATCCTCCCTTTTTTGGAAAGCAAATACCTAATGGCTCTACAACAGAGATATCAAATACTATGAGCTCATTATTATAACATAGCATCTGTAGCAATTACACAATATAAAAACTGAACACACTGAACCTAAATGTTCTTGTCATATAACAGAATTTTCATATCTTCCTATTCAAGGTACTCTTTACTTTAGAAGATACAAGAGCTTAAATGTATAATTCTAATTATGTGTGTATACATACATATACACACATACATACACAGACACACATACATATACATACACACACACACAAAACCAAGTTACAACAGATACTAGTACAATTATCACACTTACTAGGATTCTGATCTTCAGAAGGATTTTCTGGATGGTGGTAATGGGGGTCTTCACTTCCATATACTGCTGTAAACGTTGTGATATCATCCTCTGTGTCATAAAATATGAATGAGCTGTACTCTTTTCACTTAGAAACCAACCAACAACACAATTCTCAATCATAAATCTTACAACTGTGTTTTGTATTCATGATTTTGGGGGGACCAAATACTTGCTATTTTATGGCATTTTCTCTTAGCGTAAATGATATTTTAGTTATAAAAAGCTTGTACCATATGCTTTCTGTGGACTATCATGCACAATTATTGTATGTACAATTACCAATGTGTTATTCAATTAGATACAGTTTTCCTAACACTTGAAAGAAATTCTCATTTTCTTTTTCCAATGATAAATGCTGCATTCAAGTTTCAGGAATCCTAATAAAGCCAGGGCTGATCAGCAGGAATCCTACTGAAGCCATTTTCTCTTAAGCCCTTCATTTTATATATTCTATAAGTCAGAAAAGGCAGGCTAACAATAAAAGCTATAAAAATAAATAGGTAATACGCACAAGAACCTGAATTTGATAAACAGACGTTTCTTTTTATACTGGGTTAGGTGATGACACAGGAACAGTCATATGGATAATGGAAAGGTTTTTTGGCTGTTTTATTGTGTTTTGCTTTGAGGTGGGATAGCTAGAGAAAATGTATTATATTATATGTACTGCACTGTACAGTAAACCCCAAATAGATTTATGGTGTCATGTTTTATGACTCTCCTTTAAAATTTGCCACTGATTCATTCTCTTGGTGGGGAGACCTCTGAATTAGCAAAAAAATAGGATCAAGGGGTCCAGCTAGGGAGCAACATATTGTCACTTTTTTTCAGTCCTGTTGTAACTTTAAACAGTTACTAAATGAGGGTATCTCTAATGAAGGACTACCTGTAACGAAGAACTTTCCCCAATCTCTTTCAGTTCCCAGAAGCTTCAGTAATGCTGATGCTTGCTGAGTGATTCTGAGAACTGAAGTCCACTCATCTGGAGGCAAGACGGTTTATGAACTTTCCAAGGCACTATTTAAATGTCATTCTTAGAAGGCTGATCAATGCAAATACCTGGTATGAAGTCACTGGGATCTGCAGTTCCTCTGCCAATTGCAGAACCACTGCCCACACTACTGTCATCTTCAGTAACTTGTGGCCTTTCGGTGACCTTCTTTCCTTCAACATACCGTGATCCATCAGCATTGAAAATTTCTGAATGAAAAAGGACATACAGTATTTAACACTACCCAGTTGATTAAAACTAGACAAATGGTGCAGGAAATATATAATGCAATGTGAAAACTTATTAAATCCTTACTCAAACATAAACAATATGTGAATATATCGCTCAGTTTAGATTCTGGATGAAAAATATGAACCTAAGTGGTAGAAAGCTTCAAGCTATTAAGTTCTCCTCTCTTCCTCTGATATGGTCAGAATCAGAATATGTCTTTTTCTGGGGTTCACTGTTACATATGACATTCTGGTTAAATCTACACAATTATTCATTTATAAGGTACTTCAAAAATATATGATTTGGTCCTAGCTTGTTTCAATGAGCCATAATTTTGATTAAGAGTGAACAGTATTTCAGGAATCACAATTCTGCTTCAGAAACGTAGAGATGGTGGCTGCAGGAGCCAATCTATAAATGTGTCAACATGAAAATAAACGATCGGTCCAATTTTCAGTCCATTTGGGAAAGGTTTGTAAGATTCTGCCAATTAAAAAGGATTTTTTCCCACAACAGTATGTCTAAATTATTTTGATCATTATCATGAAATAATCCCTTAATAAATCATTATCTCTGTCATACAATAATGATTGTGCACTTTGTATGTGTATTTACAAGTACTTCTTTTCTATGAAAAGTGGAACATAATATATTCTCCAGTACAGGAGATGGAGAATCCACCAATGGGTTTAGACTGTGTTCCTGCCCAATCAGATTAAGTCAGCCAAAATTGCCACGCCTCTCCTGGGCTAGAGGATCCCAGTCTCGACTTGATCTTGCCCAGGACAGACGTGCAAGTTTGGCTCTTAGGCAGGTATAGTCTCCATTGGTGGATTTTCCATCTTTTGCCATTTACCAGTTTTCTGAACAGTGCTGGGTTCAGCAATGGGTTTGGATTGCTGTTACTTTCCAATCCCCCCCACCTCCCTTAGTTTCAAAGAGAGGCTTAGCAAAGCCTTTTCTTGCATTTCTTGATTTTCTGATTCATTTTCCAACCCCCCCCAGCCTCTATTACTCCTGGATCTCGGCTAAGATCAGTGTTTTTCTCATTCCTCTGAAGAACCTGCTTTCATCCCTCAGAGGCAACAATAATTGCCTTTTCCTTTATGCTTCTTTGAGTGCTTGCCGGAGCTGGCGGCTGTAGCTCCAAGGCCTCATTGCACGCACAGACCAAAGGGGGTGATGGAAGTTCAGCATGCTTCAGGGAGATTTTCCCTATAGCTTGTGCCGCTGCATCCCCGGTGCCCTATTGTGTGCGCAGGCCCAGGAACAGCAGTTTGGGCTCAGCATGAGTTAGGGAGGCTTCCTTGCGGTTTTTCGGCTATTTTTCTGGTTGCTGGAGCTGCAATTGCAGCTCCGGAGGTCGGGCGGCCCTAATATTTTACTTGATTGTTGGGGGGATTGCGGCTGCATCCCCGATCGCATGATGAGCGCGAGCCGTCTCCCGATTGATTTTTTCTTTGAAATCAGCTGGCTGGCGGCTCCGTAAGGCGGCGAAACATTCAGGCAGCACAGACGAGCTCCGTCTCCTTTCGAGGGCAGTGGCCGCGCCCGCTGGAGATCGTGATCATTCTCTCTCTGCCCGGTGGATCTCAGGGGCCTTTAGAGACACGCAGCACTTTCAGTACGGTGGCCTTTTAGGCATTTCACACTCGCAGCCGCCATTTTGTTGCTCTGCACACATATTGGAGGGACGGCCGCCATTTTGGATCCGGCTACCATTTTGAGAATCACCAGTTCTCTCTCTCTCCTTCATCGGCCTGCTTTTATTTGGGGCCTGCACTAATCCTCTTACCCTGAGCAGGATTACTAGGCCAGCAGTCCACTAGTTTTTGTATCACCATCTTGGAGGTATTGAATTGGTGTCTCGTTCTCAATACATAGACACTCTGTCCTTGACTTCCCCTGCACTGCAGTGATTTGAATTCCAGGTATACCCCTTTATGCACCTGGGTTTATCTACATTCTAAAGATCTTTGGATTCCAGGTGTACCATATTGTGCACCTGTGTAGTCCACTAGATTAGCAATCCTTGGATACCAGCGGTACCCTATCGTGCACCTGTATTGTTCACAAGATTAGCAGCCCTTGGATACCTATCATGCACCTGTTGATTATCCATAAACAACAACAACAGTCTCTGGATTCCAGGAGTACCCTATCGTGCTCCTGTGTTTATCCACAGAAAAAAAGCAGCTGTCTCTGGATACCAGGGGTACCCTATCGTGCTCCTGTGATAATCCACGAGGATGTAGGATAGTGGCTCTTCCAAGAAGGGGGCTTCACCACTTTCATCAGCCTCCAAAAGGCATAAATCCTCCAATCAGGAGACTGCAGGTAAAATCTCGGCCAAGGCCAAGGCCAAGGCCAGGTCTGCAGGCAAAACATCTAAACAGGATGAAAAACAGGCCAGTAGGAGACATCGGGCATTAGAGAGGGAATTCTCTAAAGCACAAAGACAAGGACTGAAGCCACTCAGGCTGAAGTTCCTTCCTTCGATTTGCTACTGGGACCCTCTGCTTCCCCTCTGGGGATCTGGTCAACAGGGGATACCATCTCTGCCCCTTTGTCAGGTGACTCATCTCAACAGAACCCCATCTTCCAGCCTGCTGCTTCGCGGGCCCAGCAGTCGGCCCCGGAAGCTACTTTCACTCCTACTGAAATGCCATCCTTTGCTGGTCTCTTTAATCCATCTCATTATGTTCCCTTGCTCCGAAAGGCCACGTCCACGGCCCATCTTGGTTCCGAACCCGTTACATCGACGGCTGCTCCGGACTCGGATCCGAACTTCACTGAACTAGTAACCACACAACACCACATCCCCTGTCCGCCCATGTTTCTAAAGGCGGTCAAGAAACAATGGGAATCCCCGGGTACCCTTCCCCTCCCAAGTAGCAGTGAAAAAAGATTTTATAATGTTGCCCAGGACTTGGCAGATGCCCTGGAGGTTCCCACAGTGGATGAACCCTTGGGACCCCTGGTATCTCCCATTGCCACTCCTGGAGACATGTCTGATGCCCTCAAGGCGGAGGTCCGCAAAAGTGAACTCACTTTCTGCAAGACACACAAAGCTACAGCTTGGGCTATTAGGGCAGCTACCTCAGCATCATTTTTCAATAGGTCTGCTCTCCGCTGGCTTAGACAGTTTCAGGCCAGGATTCCTGTGGAAGATATCCGAACTCACCAGGATCTGAGCAAGATGGTGGCGGCAACGGAATATGCTTCCGATGTAACGCTACAGGCTGCAAGGTTTTCATCCAGGGCCATGGCTTCCAACGTCACCATATGCTTTGGCTGAAACACTGGCACGCTGACGCCAAGTCTAAATGGCGCCTGTCAGCAGCCCCTTACCAGGGAGGGAAGCTGTTTGGGGAGGCTTTAGATCCTTACCTTACAGAGAATAAGGATAAGCGTAAGGTCCTCAATCACCTTATTAAACGTCCGGACAAATGACCCAACACCTTTTTCACGGAGACAGTCTTTTCGTACGAGTACTAGGTCCAATCAGACAGGACAAACAATCGGACAGAACGGGTTCTAGGCCCAGAAAACTATTTCAGGGCAAACGGCCCTTTCGTGGGAGCGGTCGCCCTTTCTGTCGCTCTAGATGACTCTCTGGCGGTCCCTCCCATAGGCGGCAGACTTTCCCTCTTTGCCCGCCAGTGGGAAGCCACCACCACAGACGCATGGATGCTGAACACGGTTCATCACAGGCTCTCCCTGGAATTCTTCACCTTCCCTCCAAATCATTTTCTCTCTTGTCCCCAACCAAGAAATCCCACAAAGAAAAGATTAATTCAACAGGCCATTCAGTACCTTGTAAACATAAGGGCCATAGAACCGGTACCGTTGGATCAGAGAAGTCGGGGATTCTATTACATCCTCTTCGTCATCCCCAAAGCCTCGGGGGGATGGAGAGCAATCCTAGATCTAAAAAGACTAAACCGGCATCTTGTATACCGCAAGTTGAAGATGCAAACTCTCCAGTCCATTCTCGGAAGTGTAAGGAGAGGAGACTTCCTGATGTCCGCAGACCTCACGGAAGCTTATCTCCACATCCTCATCTCTCTCAGCCACCACCGGTTTCTAAGATTTGCTTACAGGGGCTGGCACTATCAATACAGGGCATTACCATTCGGCCTATCCTCAGCCCCGAGGGTGTTTACCAAGGTCCTAACGGTTCTAGCATCTCACCTCCGGATGGCGCCAGAGTCCAGTGTTACCTGGACGACATTCTGATTCAGTCATCATCAGGCCAAGCTGCTCTGACGGATCTCCAACGGGTGATCAACCTTCAAAGTCACGGATTTTCGGTAAATTTCTCCAAGAGCCATTTGTCTCCCACAACAAGGTTATTACACCTAGGGGCCATCATAGACATGGTGACCTGCCGGGTCTATCTATCTCAAGAACGTCGGGACAGCATATGGCAGTTAGTCCTACAACTCTGCGGGAACCGTACGGTAACATTAGCAAGTCTCTCCCAATTACTGGGAAAGATGATTTCGGCCATTGCCATTGTGCCTTGGGCCAGGCTCCACTCCAGGATACTTCAGTGGTTCCTGCTCCCTTTCCAGAGACTGAACATCAGCTCATCCACTCGAAGAGTGCAGATTCCACTCCGAGTCTCGCGCTCCCTTAGGTGGTGGCTCTCATCGGCCATGTTCAAGGGGTCTTCCTTCAAGGAGCAGAACCGAATCACTCTGATGACCGACGCCAGCCTGTTCAGTTGGGGTGCGCACTTACACTCACAGTGGGCCCCAGGCCATTGGTCCCGCTTCGACCTTTGGCACAATATAAACTGGTTGCAGCTCACAGCCATACACCTGGCCCTTCGACACTTCCGCAACTCTGTAGCGAAACGTCATGTACTGGTCCTCATGGACAACGTTGCTGCCAAGGCCCATATGAATCGGCAAGGGGGCACCCGATCCCGTGCCCTCCTGTCCGAGGCTCTCCTCCTGGGCTCTTGGGCAGAGTCCAACCTAGCCTCCATCAAGGCTGATCACATATCAGGGGAGGCAAACACACAGGCGGATCTCCTCAGCAGGGTGACCCTGAACCACTCAGAGTGGCGCCTGCACCCGAGGATTTTCAGGGAAATCTCCCACCGATTCGGACTTCCAGTCCTAGACCTCTTCACCTCCCCGACAAATACTCAGGTACCGAGGTTCTTCTCCCATTTCCCATCCCCAGGGCAGAGAGCACGGACGCTCTTGGGAGTCTGTGGCCGGAAGGTCTGCTCTACGCTTTTCCTCCTCTCCCTCTTCTTCCGGCGGTAATCCGCAAGATCCTCAGGGAAAGAGTGGAGGTTCTTCTAGTGGCCCCGTACTGGCCTCGGAGACCATGGTTCGCCGACCTAGTGAACCTCTCCCTAGCGGAACCGTGGAGGATTCCCACGGACAGGGTCTCACTCAGTCAGGGGACACTCCTTCATCCGGGACCCCAATGGCTCCAATTAGCTGTATGGCACTTGAGCGCTCAGTCTTATCCGGGAGCACTGCTCACCAGGAGTCATTTCTATAATCCAGGCCTCCCGTCGAACCTCGACCAACCGTATTTATGAGGCCACGTGGAGGAATTTTTGTTCCTGGTGTTCAAAGCACCACTTGACAATTCAATATCTGATGATTCCTCACATATTGGACTACCCTCTGGAGGATCTGGAGAGGGGTTTGGCTCCTAACACACTACGCAGACACACCGCTGCTCTTTCCACCATACTTACATGTGATTCTGCAACTTCCCTAGGTCACCATCCCTTGATCCACTCTTTCATCAAGGGTGCTACTAACACCAAGCCCCCTGTAGTCCATAGATATCCCTCCTGGGAACTACCGAGGGTTTTGCGGGCTCTTACAAATCCACCCTTTGAACCCCTCAAAACATGTGATTTGTGATACTTATCACACAAAGTAGCATTTTTGGTGGCTATCACCTCCGTGCGGTGCATTTCCGAATTTAGGGGCAGGAAAGTGTCCTTCTCCACAATGGGCAGGTGGATTAGGGCTTGTATTGCGGAGTCATATCGGGCGGATTCAGTGCCGGTTCCAGGGCGCATTACGGCCCATTCCATCCATAGCGCAGCTACTTCCGCGGCCTGGGACACTCAAGCGTCCATTGAAGACATTTGCAGAGCGGCCACATGGTCCTTTCCATCACCCTTTGTTAGACATTACAAAATCGACAAGTTCGCCTCGGCGGAGGCCTCCTTTGGCAGGAGGGTTCTATAGCAGGTACCACCTCAAAGTGCCACACTGGGCAGGCCTGATTCCCTCCCTCAGGGACAATAGGCTTTGGTATGTCCCATTGGTGGATTCTCCATCTCCTATGCTGGAGAAGGGGCGTTGTCTTACCTGAACGCCTTTCTCAGCACGGAGATGGAGAATCCACTCCCACCCTAGTAGCTTATTAGGCCTAAATCTATGTTTATGAGCCAACACGTCTTGCTGTCGGTCATGGCTGTCAGTCATGGCTTCCCCTTCGTCGAGACTGGGACCATCTAGTCCAGGAGAGGCGTGGCAACTTTGGCTAACTTGATCTGATTGGGCAGGATCACAGTCTAAATCCATTGGTGGATTCTCCATCTCTGTGCTGAGAAAAGGCATTCAGGTAAGACAACGCCCCTTTTGTGCATGTAACACACAAAATGACCTTCCCTACTAGAACTATGCCAACATAACACTGCACAAAATAACATGCCAAAAGGCACTATATATTGAGATCTCTGGAATGCTTCATTTTTGTGAAACTTGTAAATAAAAGAAGTCTATTCAATTCCTTTTGAGCATCACTTGTTGAGTTTACAATCCTATCCTATGAAAAACACCCATAACTGCAACATTAAACTATCTGTGATAAATTCTCACTAAAGACTCCCAGAGAAAAATGTATCTCATGTTTCTTAATTTTGCAACTGATTTCTGCTTGTAAATTAGTCTAAACAGACTTTGTTATCATTTCAAGCAAGGCTAAGTCTCACCCAAGTTTAGTAACATATTCCACACTCTTCATGCCCTTTAGTTTCACCAGAGGAAGGTTTTATATGTTAAAAAAATGAAATTCAATCCTTACCAATACTGCTGTTATTATCAGGCAAAGCTGAATATAACTTTTTCACTGGTTCACAAACCACATCGCTTGATTCTAAAAATGGGAGACAAAATGGGAAACAAAAAAATCAACAATAACTTTTGTAAAATAAAAAAAGAAAGTGGTGAAGGCCTCCAGGGCTACAAAATGTGGGAAGCACTATGTGTTTCCTATCATTGTATGTATGAATGTATGTACGTATGTACATATGTATGTATGTATATAATGGATCCATAAAATTCATGTGGATTATGATTTAGTTGTTTCTTTCATTGCTCCAGTTGCTTAACTACATTGGATTTTTACTTTCAGAGACAATAATGACAGAATCATTATTCAAGACCTTTCCTAACTCCATATAAACAGCAAGTAAAGTTCATGTTTTGGAACAAAAGCAGCATATGGGAGATGAATCTGTGTTGTATGTCACTTACATCTCCATAGTCTTTCTTCTCTGCAGACTTCTGCTATTAAAAGTCTGCAGCAGGATTGACACAGCCTGTGAGGAAACAAGCCAGCTTCAGAGACACGAGGAGTGCTGCAAACTTCAACAACATATTCTATTTTTACTTTTGTTTTTGCTTGCTGAAGGCCATAATACCAAGAGTGCTACGAAGCAACTATCAGACCACAATGTCTGATATCCAACAAATCCAACAAATATTGTTGGATTTGTTCATTTTCATGGATCATGAGGTATGCTGACCAGGAGCAAATGGTTTCTTTGTACACATTGTTCTGTCCTATCTTTATTCTATTGTGTTTCTGTGTCAAATACAAGATTTTCCCAGCAGTAGAAAATATGTGACCAACCCAAAACATACCTGACGAATTGAAGCAATATGCATCGTATCGGTCAGAAAAATTTGAGGAAAGTACATAAATTCCTGTGTTGTTTGCTGCACAGAGAAAATAAGGAGTATGCCTGGGAAGTACGATTTTGTCTTCTATATAACCATATCTAGAAAAAAGGGGAAAACATTAAATCAATGTGTGAAACTATATAGCCAAACCATCCCAAAGAAAAAGAAATGCAAAAAAGCAAAATGGCTGTCTGAGGAAGCTTTGCAAATAGCTGAGGAAAGGCAAGGGAGAAAGAGAAAGATACACCCAATTGAATGCAGAATTCCAGAGAATAGCTAGAAGAGGTAAGAATGAACAGTGCAAAGAAATAGAAGAAAACAATAGAATAGGGAGAACCAGAGATCTCTTCAAGAAAATTGGAGATATGAAGGGAATGTTTCATACAAAGATGGGCATGATAAAGGACCAAAATGGCAGGGACCTAACAGAGGCAGAAGAGATTAAGAAGAGATGGCAAAATTACACAGAACTATACAACAACGAACTTAGCGTCTCTGATAACCACGATGGGGTGGTCACTGACCTCGAGCCAAACATTCTAGAATGTGAAGTGAAATAGGCCTCAGGAAAACTGAGCAACAACAAAGCTAGTGGAGATGACAGTATTCCAGCTGAGTTATTCCAAATCTTAAAAGACGATGCAGTAAAAGTGCTACACTCAATTTTCCAGCAAATTTGGAAAACTCAACAGTGGCCACAGGATTGGAAAAGGTCAGTTTACATTCCAATTCCAAAGGAAGGCAGTGCCAAAGAATGTTCAAACTATCGCATCATTGCACTCATTTCACATGCAAACAAAGATATGCTTAAAATCCTACAAGCTAGACTCCAGCAGTATGTGGATCGAGAACGCACAGTCACTCATGCCTTCGTTACCTCCAGGCTGGACTACTGTAATGCTCTCTACATGGGGCTCCCCTTGAGGTGCACCCGGAGGCTCCAACTGGCCCAGAATGCGGCCGCACGGGTAGTGACAGGAGCGTCGTGGTGCTCCCATGTAACACCGCTCCTGCGCGAGCTGGACTGGTTGCCGGTGGTCTTCCGGGTGCGGTTCAAGGTGTTAGTGACCACCTTTAAAGCGCTCCATGGCATCGGACCCGGATATTTACAGGACCGCTTACTGCTAGTAAATACCTCCCACCGTCCGGTACGCTCCCCCAGAGAGGGCCTCCTCAGGGTGCCGTCGGCCAGACAATGTCGACTGGCGACCCCCAGGGGGAGAGCCTTCTCTGTGGGAGCTCCCACGCTATGGAACGAGCTCTCCCCTGAACTCCGTACGATGATGGACTTACGCACCTTCCGTCGGGAACTGAAAACTTTCCTTTTTCAACAGGCCGGCCTGGCATAGAAGTTCCGGCTCCAGCCGGGTGAAAATGTTTTAGGGGGATTGTGTAATTTTTAGGATTCGCACATATTGGGTTTTATATGGGGATTTATGGCCTAATTGGTTTAATTTATTTTTAATTATTTTAATTCTGTATATTTATGTTTTTCAAATTTTAAGGCTGTACACCGCCCCGAGTCCTTCGGGAGAGGGGTGGTATAGAAATTTAATTAAAAAAAAAACTTCCAGAAGTACAGGCAGGATTTCGAAGAGGCAGAGGAACTAGAGATCAAATTGCCAACATACGCTGGATCATGGAGAAGGGGCGTTGTCTTACCTGAACGCCTTTTCTCAGCATGAGGAATGTAGAATCCACGAATGGGTTGTTATAGTCTTCTAGCCCAATCAGACCAAACAATCAAAGTTGCCACGCCCCTACAGGGTCTGAGCATGCCCCAGTTTCGAAAAGATGAAGCTAATGATTGTATGACGTGATGGCTCCTGAACTGCTGACACTAACCTAATTGCTAATACGGTAATGATAACCAGGGTGGGGGTGGATTCTACATTCCTCATGTTGAGAAAAGGCGTTCAGGTAAGACAACGCCCCTTCTCCAGCATGTAGGGAATGTAGAATCCACGAATGGGACATACCAAAGCCCCTATGATCCCATGGGTGGGAAGCAGGATGGTTAAGTGTCAGCGCTTAAATGGGCCACTTGCTGTAAAACCCTATGGCCAAAGGCAGCCTTTGTGGAAGCAAACTTGTCGATCTTGTAGTGACGAATGAATGGTGAAGGGGACGACCACATAGCCACCTTAAAGATGTCCTCAATGGACGCCTGAGTGTGCACCCGCTGACGTGAAAGCACTACGAGTAGAATGTGCTGTCAGGCGCCTAGGGACAGATAAAGAGTAAGGCTGGTAAGATTGCGCGATACAGGCCTTGATCCACCGGGCTATAGTAGAGGAGGACACCTTCTGTCTCTTGGAGGCCGTGTGGAAAGAGACAAATAATGCCTCTGATTTGCGAAAGGGAGCTGTCCTCTTAAGGTACTGATGCAGAGTCCTGTGTATGTCTAGGGAATGCCACTGCTTCTCTAGTGTGTGAGAAGGATTGGGACAAAAGTTTGGTAGTACATTCCTGAGACCGGTGAAACAATATATTCACCTTGGAAATGAATGAGGGAATCTAACCTCAGCACCACTCTGTCCTGTTGGAATGTACACAGGTCTTCCTTAACTGAAAGAGACGTCAGCTCTGACACAGGCCTCAGCGATGTGATAGCTACTAGGAAGGCCACCTTATGGGACAAGATGCGAAGAGGACAAGACCTGATAGGTTCAAAGTGAGATTTTGTGAGTGCCTGTAGAACTCGAGGTAGGTCCCAAGAGGGATACCTGTGTACTACCGGAGGTCTGGTGTTGGAGACTCCTTTCATGAAAGACCGAACTCTGGGATGATGGGACAATGGATTGGAGTTGGCATAGGTGAACACCGTAGAAAGAGCGGCCATCTGCCTACATAAGGTGTTGGGCGCTAAACCCTTATCCACTCCATCCATGAGGTATTCAAGAATCACTGGAATAGTGATGGAAGGTATAGACAAACCCTTACGGGTACACCAGTCACAAAAGTTCTTCCAAGTGGCATCATAAATCCAGTTCGTCGCCAGCCGTCTAGAAGTTTGGATCATAGATATCACCCTTGAAGAGTAAGCCCCTCTCTTCAGGAACTGGCGTTCAGATGCCAGACGGCTAGTTGTCGCCACTGCGGGTCCGGGTGCCAGATGGCCCCTTGCGTTAGAATTATCCTCTCTGGGGGAATATGCCAAGGGGGAGCTACGGCGAGGTTCACGAGATCCACGAACCATGGACGCCTCGGCCAATACGGGGCCACAAAGATCAGCTCCGCTCGTACCTGTAACAGCTTCCTGATTGACAGCCGGGATCAAGGGAAGAGATGGGAATGCATATAGAAGGCCCGCCAGCCAAGGACTGCGGAGGGCATCTGCTCCCTCTGAGCACTGAGATGGGTACCGAGAAACCGAGGGAGCTGGGCATTCACCAGGGATGCAAACAGGTCGACCTTGGACCGTCGAAAACGGTGAACAATCTCCCGGAAGAGACGGGGATGCAGACGCCACTCTGAATGATCTATCGTAGACCCACTCAGAAAATCTGTCTGGCAGTTCTCTACCCCTGATATGTGTTCCGCCTTAAGGGACAACAAATTCTGTTCCACCCATGACCCCAGACGCTGGGCTTCGGACATTAGAGTCTGAGACCGGGTGCCGCCCTGTCTGTTCACATGGGCCTTTGCCACCACGTTGTCCGTCAGGACCAGCACGTTGTGGCCCGCCACCTTCTTGTGGAAATGGCAAAGTGCCAGGTGTATGGCTCTGAGTTCTAACCAATTGATATTTTTCTTGAGATCCCATTGAGACCACTGCCCCTGGGCGAATTAGAGTTGTAGATGTGCCCCCCATCCAAACAGGCTGGCATCTGTGGTCAAGGTTACCCGAGTCGGTTCTCTGAACAGGGACCCCTTGGACTGTGCCGGGGACAACCACCAGATAAGGGACATGAGTGTCTGTGCTGGGACTCGCACCCTCTGTGGAAAACATGCTACACCTCATTTCTGGTAGGGGAGCATAAACCACTGCAGTTGTCTTGTATGGAGCCTGGCCCAAGGCACTATGGCAACACATGAGATCAGTTTCCCTAACAGCTGTGACAGCAGAAGGAGGGTCACTCATTTCTCCTTACGCACCTTGATGACCATCGTGCATATACTGACCTGACGCTCTTGAGACAGGAAACTTTGCACTGGCTGGTATCTATTGTTGCACCCAAATGTAGTAAACATTTTGTTGGGATCAGATGGCTCTTTTGAAAGTTGATCATAAATCCATGATCCTGGAGCGTCTTGATCGTCAGTGCCACTTCTGATCGGGCATTCAGTGTCAAGGATGACTGGATTAGGATATCGTCCAAGTAGCACTGAACGCAGACTGGTACCAACCTAAGTTGGGCAGCTAGTAATGCCAGGATTTTGGTGAAAACTTTTGGAGCTGATGATAGGCCGAATGGCAGGGCCTTGTACTGATAGTGATGGTTGGAATACCTGAATGTGAGAAACCGTCTGTGACTTGGATGTATGGGGACCTGTAGGTAAGCTTCTGTCAAATCTATGGAGGTGAGAAAATCCCCCGGCCGGATGTTGCCTAGAATGGAATGAAGGGTTTGCATCTTGAATTTGTGGTAAGCTAGGAACGAATTTAGGGCCTTGAGATCTAGGATTGCCCTCCAGCCTCCCGAGGCTTTTGGTACCACGAACAGGACGGAGTAAAAACCTAATCCCCATTGATCTGGGGGTACCCGCTCTATTGCCTCTATGCTTAACAGATGATGAATGGCCTCCTCCATGAGACCTCGTTTCAAGGGATTTCGCGATAGGGGGTAGGTGATGAATCACCGGGAGGGTGAGAAACTCCAACGACAGACTGTCTCTGATGGTGGTGAGAACCCAGGTGTCCGTGGTGGTGCTTTCCCATTTGTGGAAGTAAGGCCCAGTCTCCCACCTATGGGGGAGTCCGCCTCAAGTCACTTTGACTTTCAGAAGGGTCGACCTCCTCTGCCACTAAAAAGGCTGTTTAGCCTGGAATTGTGGCTTTGGCTTGTCACTGTAGCCAGACCGGTCCTGAAAGGGCCGATACCTGCTCCAGGAAGTTCGGTCAGCACCAGACTTAAATGAGGGACGCCGATTGTATGGTGAAAAGCATCTACCCGTCTTTTTGAAAACGTGAGATAGCACCTTCACCTTTTCTTTGTTTTCAACCATGTAGGAAGTAAGAGGCCAGAACAACCGACGCGCAGCCACGTTGGAAGCTATGGCCCGAGCCGAATATTTGGCCGATTGTAGAGACACATCTGCCTGTATTCCAGTGCGGCCCTCAACTTAGTGATATCCTGGTGAACCCTTACCTCGTCTGGGGATATCCTAGCCTGTAATTCCCGGAGCCAGATCAATGAGATTCTGGCGAAGAAGGAGTTAGATGCTGAGTCTCTTATAGCCCATGCCGATGCCTGATGGGTCCTTCGGAGAGAAATCTCAGATTTCTTGTCCTCGCTCTTAAGGGCCTCCGACATATCTCCTGGGATTTTAGTGTCTAACAGTATGGGAGCGAGAGCCTCGTCTACTCCTGGAACTTCAAGGACATCATTGAGATAGTTTGCGATCTATTCCCCCAAGGGCAGAGAAGCTTCTAGGAGATCCCCACTGATCCTGAATGGAGTTTAGAAAACATGGGGGGGGCAAGGTATCTGTAGGTTCTTTGTGACCGGTTCCATTCCAGAAACAGTGGGTCAGAACTCTGTCCAGAGTCCTGATCGGCCACTTGTGGTTTCACCGGTTCAATCTTTCCAGTGACATAAGCCATGCGCAAAAGAGAATGGAAGGAATTTGGATTAAACACCCCTACCATAGGAGTGGGCTCTGTCTGAATGTCTTCCTCGTCTGACCACATGCCTTCTTCGGGAATCTGTGCGGAATAATCCGATACCTCGCTCCCCCCAGATTGAGGTGGAGAACCGTGATCTGAGATCACATACTCCCTGGGATGCGTAGTTTCCGTGGGCGCAGGAGGGTTTGACGGTCCTGGGGTCGGGATGGCCCTCCCTGAAGACGCCATTGCCTGAGCCAGCGCCTGGAAGATCATGGCCTGGAGCTGGGCAATAAAGGAAGGATGTTCGGGGGCCCAAAGGCCCGCCGCTGTCGGAGTGAAAGACACCAATGGCATCGGGGGAGGGGCAACTGTAGCAACCCCCCGAGACCCACATGACATTGAGGAAGGGCCCGGCTCAGTAACCGGGATTGAATCTTGGACCTGCATTCTCAACTCTTGGTCAAAGAGGGACAGATGGTCCTGGTCGTATCCCAGCAGAGAACCCTGGTTCAGGGTCTGCTCTGGAGACCAAGCCCATGGAAAAGGGAAGGGACGATGGTCCCCTGATGTGGTCGCAAGAGGGGAAGTGGAGATAGGTTGTGTCTCCGTTGCCCGTTGCTGGGTCTTGGAGAATTGTCGTTCCAGTGCCTTGTGTCTGCTATCTACTTGCTTGTCATCGGCCTTAGAGGTCCGTTTGACCTTGGCCTTTGCAGGTGCATCCTGACTGGGTGACTTGCGTTTTGCATTTCCACTGGAGGTGGAAGCCTGAGGAACGGTGTTATCCGCCATAATGAGAACAAGTAATAGAGAACAGGTTTTCACCAGGAGATCCCTGGATTGGCCCTGGTCTGCAGGAGAAGAAGGTCAGGTTTTCACCAGGAGATCCCTGGATCGGCCCTGGTCTGCAGGAGAAGAAAGTCAGGTTTTCACCAGGAGATCCCTGGATCAGCCCTGGTCTGCAGGAGAAAAAGGCTACAGCCCACCTGAGTGGTACATGCCTATACAAGGATCAGTGAGATCCGGCCCGCTGTTAAGCACGGAGTCACACCGCGCAATATAAGCCGCGCTACACTCTGTGGGCTGTCCTCCCCCTATAATTCTCCAGGCCCACTGTGGAAGTGAGACAATTGGGCCAATAGTATATCAAATACCAATTAATGATGAATCTATATAAATATATATATAGAGAGAGATAAGAATATATATATATATATATTATTATTATTATTATTTTATTTTAATTTTTTGACCCTCGTGTCTCACTTAGTGGCGGCTAGGACAGATTTGCCAGCCACTAGCTGCAGACAGCGGAAAACAGGCAAAGCAAGCAGCAGTTCAATCTGTGACACTAGCTACTTTAATGAGTAGTTGTATGGTACTTAAAGCCACAAGTCCAGAGAAGGTGTAAAATAAGCAAAGAAAAAAACTTCTCTATGGCCACAAGGTAGCCTAAAATGGCGTCTTGCCAGGAAGAGTAGAAGGATCTGACTAGCAAGGGGGACAACAGGGTCCCCTGTTCTCCCCACACTAAGTTATTCCTTGAAGTAGTACTTGAGGAGGCCTCACAAGGACTAAATTTGGATGATTGACCTAGTAACACTTGCGATCGTACGGAGGTTCAAAAATGGCAGCCGCAAAGATCCACACTAGCCTGAGAGCCTTGGAGTGAACTTTTTCTTGAACCCTGGAGCTCGTAAAGGGGATCCAGACAAAACACCCCCTAACTGTGTGTAATTTGACTGAAAAGACAAGGCAAACAACAGTCTTTGGGGAAAAGAAGGACCATGTGTGGGGTTTAAAATGGCGACCGCGAGGTTGCTGAGGAGAGAGGATTCCCCTAAAGGAAGAAATTGGCCAAAAACAAGGTCAGAAAAAGCGACAATAAAGGAGTTGAAGGTGATGGAGGTGGGGGGAAGGGGATCGTCGCGCTTCGTGCAAACAACACGAAAACTGAAGAATCCACGAATGGAAATAAAATACCTAACTAATTCTAAACTTTGGAGCCAAATATCCACGTCTCTTCAGGGCTGAGACCAAACGAAACTGGGGCATGCTCAGACCCTGCAGGGGCGTGGCAACTTTGATTGTTTGGTCTGATTGGGCTAGAAGACTATAACAACCCATTCGTGGATTCTACATTCCCTACATGCTGGAGAAAGTTCCAGAAAAACATCTACTTCTGCTTCATTGACTATGCTAAAGACTTTGATTGTGTGGATCACAACAAATTGTGGCAAGTTCTTAAAGAGATGGGAGTACCAGACCATTTTATTTGTCTCTTGAGAAACCTATATGCGGGTCAAGAAGCAAGAGTGAGAACTGGACACGGAATCACTGATTGGTTCAAAATTGGGAAAGGAGTCCAGCAAGGCTGTATTCTGTCGCCTTGCCTATTTAACTTATATGCAGAGCACATCATGAGAAAGGCAGGGCTAAATGAATCAAAAGTTGGAATTAAGATTGTTGGGAGAAATATCAACAACCTAAGATATGCAGATGATACCACTCTAATGGCAGAAAGTGAAGAGGAACTAAAGAGCCTCTTGATGTGGGTGAAGGAGAGTGCAAAAGTTGGCTTGAAACTCAACATTAAGAAAACCAAGATCATGGCATCCGGCCCTCTCAATTCCTGGCAAATAGATGGGGAAGAAATGGAGGTAGTGACAGATTTTATCTTCCTGGGCTCCAACTTCACCTCAGATGGGGACTGCAGCCACGAAATTAAAAGACGCTTGCTCCTGGGGAGGAAAGCTATGGCAAATCTAGATAGCATACTAAAAAGCAGAGACATCACCCTGCCAACAAAAGTATGTATAGTCAAGGCCATGGTTTTCCCATTTGCAATGTATGGATGTGAAAGTTGGACCATAAGAAAGGCTGAGCGAAAAAGAATTGAGGCCTTTGAACTATGGTGCTGGAGAAGACTCCTGCGAGTCCCCTGGACTGCAAGGCGATCAAACCGGTCAGTCCTAGAGGAGATCAACCCTGACTGCTCTTTAGAAGGCCAGATCCTGAAGTTGAAACTCAAGTACTTTTGGCCACCTAATGAGAAGGATGGACTCACTGGAGAAGATCCTAATGCTGGGAAAGATTGAGGGCAATAGAAGAATGGGACGACAGAGAATGAGGTGGCTGGATGGAATCACTGAAGCAGTAGGCGTGAGCTTAAATGGACTCCAGAAGATGGTAGAGGACAGGAAGGCCTGAGGAACATTATCCATGGGATCACGATGGGTCAGACACGACTTCGCAACTAACAACAATTTAGCCAACATTTGCATATCAACTATATGGTGCAAAGCAGGGGTCCCCAACCCCCGGTCCGTGGACTGGTACCGGGCCGCAGCAAGTCAGCAACTGGGCCGCACAAACAAGCAAAGCCGCATCTCCAGTCCACAGAAAAACCTCTCTCTGCATAATTAGTCCCTAGTGCTCAAAACATTGGGGACCTCTGGTTCAAAGCACTACAGAAATGTAGCAACATAAAATTATGACAGAATATAACTCTCAGTGATACAGAAAATGGAAAATGCAAGGGGTGTTATTGAATGTTATTCAAAATTAATATAGAACCGAATATAATAATAATAAAAACACAGCTTAAGGAAATGAAAGAGCATATTACATTCCCATGCTGTGGTCTAACTAATTTAAAAAGTGTCCTAAAGTATTCCACTTTAAGTAATTTGAAAGGTCAACAAGATTGGGGCAAGTTTTACTCCTAGGGGATGGGTGTTTCACAACATGGAGGGCTCCTTCTCTTGGTCTCTATTCTCCCAGATCTTACAGAAATGAGGAATTACAAGTAATTCTCCCTGTGATGTTAGCATTGGACAGGAATGCATGATATTGAGTTGTAAAGCTATAGATTTCATTTGTATGGCTTTTGTATTCTAAATGATTTCACAGCTTAGTAGAATGCAAACAAGACAATGAAAAAGGATTAGATATAAAAAAGAATCTACAACCATTTTGTTCCACTGATCTTCCTTAAATTTAAGAAGTACAAATTAGTACTGAGCAAAGTATCTGCAAGAATGAAGCAGCCATCTTCAAAGCACTGAAACAGCTGCCCCTCTTGAAGGCATTCAAGGTTGCTTTGAAGCTTTTCCCAGATTATTTATGCACGCATAATACTACTACTACTAATAATCATAATTTAAATTAGATATGATTAATAGATAATAAATAAATACATGCATCTAGTATACATGCATGGACATTTTGTTCAGGATAAAGAAAGTCTCAATGGAAGTGCTGTTTGGGCATGCACATGCAAGGAACCTGGGAAAAGTTGAAGAAGCTACACCAAGTCTTCTAGAACACGGAAGCTGCCTTAAAAAATGGAAAGGTACTTTGAAAGAAGCTTTGCAAAATGCTCCTTTTGTATCCTATTTATCAATCTAGCATAAATTACATAATTGTATGCATTATTTCCTTAGTATGCTATAGCCAAGGGAACCATACTGCTGTGATTATCTCTCTTACTTTTTTTTTAAAGCAACTTTGGAGAGAATTTCTAACCGAAATCCCAAAGAACCAGAGCAGTTTAGATAGTACTGGGTCATGAGATAAGTCAGGAACTTCACTCTAAGTGCCTGCCATTCTCAGGCTCATAACAATAGTCCTATATATATTGTTTCAACTCCTCCCACCACTCTGCATGTTATAACCTTGGATTCCCAAAGGGTGTATCAGAGGCCCCCAACCTTTTGGACACCAGGGACCAGTTCTGTGGAGAAAGATTTTTCCACGGACCAGAAAGGGCATGGTTTTGTGTACTGCTTGCATCTAGCATATGGGGCTTCCCAGTTGCTGGTATGCCACAGCCCGGTGCCGGTCCATGGACCGGGGGTTGGGGACCCCTGGGGTATATGATAAATTTTCCCACATATGGGTTAGGGAATAATATTAAAGAGACCATTAGTCTTTTTGAAACTGGACTTTTTGTATTCATTATGTGAAGAAAAACATTCTGTTCATGCATTCAGGAAAGGATAAGTACACTCTTCAGCTATTAAATAATACACTATCGCTTATTATAGAAAGAGATATATTAGGCAGTTTATGAAGTTTTATCTCTTTCAGCTCTATGATTCCATGAATCCAGAATCCCCTGATACAGGAGACAGAACCACATTCTAGTGTATCTGCTGAATGTGGAAAAACACCCCCCCTCTCTCTAAACATTGTGATTTTGTAATAAAAATGCTAGTGTGCAACAACAATTTATCAATACAAGACAAGTAAAAAGTGTACTAGCCTTCTTGTTATTCTGTTCTAAATGTAAGTATCTATGGAACCACATAAGTCAAGCAGAAATATTAATATTATATACAGTTAAATGCATGTATAATTAAGTAATAAGTTACGGTAATCTTTACAACCTCACATTAACATTTCCATACTAACAGTGGATTTTATTCACATTTTTTTTCATCTTCTTTTCCATTTGTGTATTTTAAATATTAACAAAGGCTATAATCCTAACAATATTTACATTCTCAATGAATTCTGGACACATGTAGAATCACAATGTATTGTTTTCTAATTTAAAAATGTTATGATGATCTACAGAACACTGCTCTTTCTATTTTTGTTACAGAATTAGGCAAAGAGTCATCATTGAAAAGGATGTTTTTTCATGCCCAGTGGAGCTAAATAACAACCAAGTGAGCAGCACATGCAAAAGCATTCTTCTAATATGGGCAGGTTGATACAGGTAAACTAATCTGATTCCAAAAGATAAAGGGCATTTATAATGAAAACAGATTTCAATTAAACTCGGAAATACAGTGCCTACTGATGAAAAAACCAACATGTTTGTATGCTGATAGAGGGGCAAAAGTTGTTAATGAATGCTCACGTGAAGAGATTCTTATACATTTGGCTACACACAGAAACGCACACACACACCTTCCTTCTCCCTTCTCAACAAACTAAAAGCAGCTGAGTTTTCTAAGAAGAGTAAATCTCCTATCCCCAAGTTCTTCCTAATTTTCTAAAGTTGCAACTTCAGGAAGTCATCAGGCAACAAATTATATACAGGTAGTCCTTGACTTACAACACTTCATTTAGTGACCATTCAAAGTTACAACAGTACTGAAAAAAGTGACTTATGACCATTTTTCAGTTACGACCCTTGTAGCATACCCATGATCATGTGATCAATGGGGAAGCCAGATTCACTTAACAACCAGGCTACTAACTTATCAACTGCAGTGATTCATTTAACAACTGTGGTAAGAAAGGTCGTAAAATGGGGCAAAACTCACTTAACAAATGTTTTACCTAACAACAGAAATTTGAGGCTCAATTGTGGTTGTACAAGTAGAAGCCCCATCAACAGGCTGCTCAACTTTTGTCTAGGCTTATGGACACTGTGTTCTTTTTTTAATTTGGTGTGTTCAGGGTTGAGTTGGAGGTCAAGAGCTTTGCATATATATGCACCAAACCTAGGCCTTTATGCAAAGCCAGCATATATTGGCAACTTTTTAAAGCTTTGTTTTTTAAAAAATCAGAGACATGTATAGTAGTACATCACAACAGAAACACCTATGTTACATCGGTTCATTGTATCAAATCTTCACATGGCATGTACCATATACGAAAATTTTCTGAAAAGCTTTGGTACTGAAATACTAATTTCCCACTTACATTATGCTCCTGCATTCATTTAACCTTACACTATTTTCTTAGCTCAAAAGAAAACAAGCTATATGTAGGAGGGAGCTTGTATATAAATGTGCATTGTGAGTTGGAAAACAGTGAATCGTTACCCAAGACTGAATAATCACATAATTAAGCATGCATTCAAAAATATTGGTTTTCTCTCTCCCACATTGTATATTATTTTGATTCCTTCTGAAAATGGAACAGTGATATAAGCCAGGCCAAAGGTCAAACATTGCTGGCAATGATTTTCTGACATACTGATCATAATGGACATACTGGTTTTATTTTTATTTTTCAGTGGAGTTAAGTATTTTAGAATAACTGCATTAACAGCAACCTGCTAATCAAACTACTTTTTATGTTAATGAGGGTAATTACCTTACATACCACTAGATTTTTATTTATTATTAATACTTTGAAAGTACTCTCATACAAGTCTGAACAATGCATGAAATTATAGCTTAAAAATTCAGAAGCAATAGCTCGGCAACTTTCCATCAGAACATAGGGTAGGAATATTTTCTACATTATATCATTTCTCTATCATCATTGTTAGAGAGATGAATGATTAGAAATGCTGACTTAGCATATATCTTATGCTATAATTTTACTTCCAGCAATTGCCAAACGCTAGTAATAAGCAGTAGTCTTTACAGGGTTGACATTGCCAGACCAGTCTTCAACCTGCCCTCTAGCATAGGTATCTATGCAGGTGGGCAGGAAGACACAGAAATATTTGCAAAGCTGGTGATGAAAGCTACTATAGCACAATGACTAATATTGTACTTAGCCGTAGAAGCTGGGAAGTTTCAGGTTCAAACCTTGACCTGGGTGGCCTTAAAAGAAACCACTATTCTCTTACCCTCCACAACTCAGTCACTGAGATAATTATATTAATCTACTTTGCAGGTTTGCACTAATAATTACTTTACTAATGGCTGTAAATGTGTTTTAAAAATGACGCTCTTCAGTTGGAAGTTTGTGAATATCTCACATTAGTGACAGGGTTGAGTGAGAGAAAGATCTTGAGGTGTCTCATCATTTTATTTTTGTAAAAAAGAAAAACTAGTTAGACAAAGCTGAAAAGACAAAAAAGACCAGCACAAGGAAGACAGAAAGAAAGAAATAACAAAGGCTTCCAAATCAGTCCTTAAGAGTATAATAATTACACAGAGCCATCTGACTGTTACTGCTAAGATTTTCCATATGTAAATCTTCCAAGAGAAATTGCAGGTGCATACAGTAGTTAAAAATAGATAATTCTTCAGGCTATGTTTAATTTAAAAAGTTAGGTCCTGACTCTGAACAGTCTGAAAAAGTAAGGTGGCCTGAAGTTGGTTATAATAATTAATTGTTAAAATCAATCCAAGAAGAGAAAGCACCAGGGAAAATTAGCAAAGATAAATATATTGCACATTTAAGGAGAAAAATTGAAAAAAATGTAAAGGGTAGGTAAGGGAAACAACACATGAAAAAAAATCTGTATCTATTCTTTGACAGTACATTTGTGTCCATTGTATATTTGGAATGGTTTCCTACCTGCAAGTTTCAAAACCAAGGGTGTAGGCTTTTTCCATTTGGTCCCATGTTGGGATGGTACTATTAAGTGCTTCGCAAAGCTGAACAGCCTCTTCTCTCGTAAGGCTGTAGCGTTGATTCTTCTCTACATGGAAAACACCTGCATATCTACAACTTATATTCAAATCTGTTCATAGGGAAAAAAACAGAAAGAAAAGAGCATTGTCATGATAAAGATAGGAAAAAGCATTACAACAAATATTTTCACACATTTGACATCAGGAGTCAAAACAAGGACAAAGTCATATCCTCAATACTCCATAGCAGAAAAACATCAGAAAACTATTGTGAGAAACTGTTGCACTTACATACATCAAAATGTTTCAGGCAATCTCAGATCTCAACAAGCAGTAGGTTTTTTTTAACATATTACAACTTTTATTGGGAAGACCTCATGTGTAACCTGTGTCTGCATAGCCAACCTATCTTCCTCTCAGTTTAATTCCTACATAAGTCCAGCATCTCTGCATCTGATGAAGTGACCTGTAGTGCATGCCTTATAACAAAATTTGTTGGTTGGAAAGGTTCTACCATACTAATTTTTAATATGGCTCTGCTCCTGTAATAGTATGTTAGGTAGGTAAAATAACCAAGTAAAAATGGAAAGAACTAGGTTAACTGTTTTAATGCATGCTGCCATCTAAGGAAGGGAGAAGATCAACTAAGTATTTGACTATTGACTCTAAAAATACTTTACTACTTAACTGAAACAAAAGAAAGTTACTCCCAGGAGGGAAAACAAAACAAAACAAAACAGCCTTGTGCCATTAAACACAGTTGGAACCACACATAACAGCAAAAGTATTCATAACACAGAAACATGAATATTACTAATATGCATATTTATGTCACTAAATAAAGGTATGGTTATTTTAAAAACATACTACCTAAAAGAACGCTCCACTCATTATAAGTCGTCATTATTATTATTATTATTATTATTATTATTATTATTATTATTATTATTATTATTATTATTATTATTATTATTATTATTATTATTCAATTTTACCTATTCCAAATAACCCTGGGTGGCTTACAACATCCAAATGTACAGTTAAAAGAGTTAAAACCCGACAACCTGGACTAAAAAAATCCATAACAAAAAAAAAAAAAACCATGCATCCCAGGCATGGAAACAGAGCCAGGTCTTAAGGGCCTTCTGGAATCCCAGGTAAGTGGACACAGTTTGTATCTCTGGGTGGATTTTGTTCCAGAGGGTGGGGCATTAACAGAGAAAGAACACTTCCCACAAGATCTAGTCCTTTTTAGTTGACTAGATAACATGGAAGTAATTACTACCCAATCTTCTCAAAATACTTTCCATGACTTTTTTTACTCCCTCAGATGTGGGCATTTCAATTGCTAAGTGTGACAAAAAGGTAGAACTTTTGAAATGAATCATTATATACATAATCAGTGGATTTCTTTCTTTCAGTGAGTTTTACTTTCTTTTAGACCCAAATAAATTATTACTTCAGTTCCACAATATTTCTCTTTTGAGACACAGCAAGCCACTGTACTAAGCAAAAAGCTGTGGTGCCTAAAGGCGAGGCACATGTAATCTGAAGTAATCCCAAAATAGCTGATTTGCACAGTCACAAAAATATGAAGTGGAATTAGGTTTTAATCTGGCAAGCACTGTTATTTGTTTCTGACATAGTTAATGAATTTTAAGATATTTATTGTAACTTGCTTATTTATTTGATTTTACTGTTAGCTACCATGAACATCCTTTTAATAGGTCAGATATAAATACATAGATTTTAAGTATTGCCAACAAATGATGAGGAACTCTATGTAGCTGAATGTAACTGGCAAAGGTGGAACAAGGCATTCAATCTATTCCTATGTTAAAAGAAAAACAAACATTTGTCCCACATAACTATTATAATGGCATGGTGGAAAAAGGACTGATTACTCCAACCCTTCTCTACAAACTACTAAGTAAAAAGATTTTCTAAAAAAGCAAACAAAAAAAAGTCTGACCTTTACTCAGTTACAAGACATTTGCATACTGTCCTTTGAAGATAAATTTCCCTGCCTCTGTAGTAACAAGGACATGCTTAGCAGACTAGTATTTTTGTGTACTTTGCTATGGAATTTGTCACTAATCATTGCTATAGGGTTAGATATAAATTGATCATTCTTTTCAAATTAATATTCCACATTCTTTCATTTTGAAAACTGTTGTTTTCATTAGGAATAAGCCCAAAACAAGATTGCTTGTTTAGCACTACACCCAAATGATGGAGGCTCTCTGGCTTATTAAGCTGTTCCATTAACAGTAAAAGCAATTAAACCCTAACAAATTTGGCTTATTAGTATGACATCCAACCAGATCACTCTGTGAAACAAAGAGAAGAGAGGTACAACGTGATAAAATAATTAAAAATCTTATTGCCAGTTTCTTTTTCAGGTCTTTCATGAAATTAGTTCTTTTCCATAATATTGGTTCTTTAATATAAGTACATAAAAATTTCAAAGATCATCAGCTAAATACATTTTTTAAAGATCTGTATTTCTACCTTTTTAAAGATCTGTATTTCTACCTTTTATTTCCATAAAATGACAATTGTTGTTACTATTACTAGGGAAAATATATTCACATTACTGTGGACCTTTTTCTTCCCAGTATCTCAAGATCAGAAAGGCTAGATCTGAGTGACAGAACAAAAACTTTGAAACAGAAGAATCCAGATTGATCCCCAAGCATGGACGGACAATCATTGATAATGTCCATAATATTGCATCAGGAGTAATGTGATCTAGTAAAAGACACGACATTATTTACTCATGTTCTAAAAAAAAATCACTGGAAAAGCACAATGGATTTATAAATAGAATATGATACATCTGGAAATTTTCCCAGATAAAATTCTGTGAATTAGATTAAATGATTGCCAGCTTGAAGCATCCAATATTGTTACCAACTGATATTATACTGCACTGTTTATGGAAGTTTTTCTTCCTGTTGTCATTCAAATAAGCAGTTAACTTTATTAGGGAATCACTGCAGTATACTGCACTGTAAAGTATAGAACGTATAGTGCAGTGTACTACAGTGATTCCCTAATAAAGTTAACTGCTTATCTGAATGACAACAGGAAGAAAAACTTCCTTAAACTGAATTTACGCAAAAGATTTTGTACCATAGAGCAATGGAAGTCTTATAAATTCCAATGACGCACTCTGCAGAATAATTACTATACTTGGACTTGAATTTGCAATTTCTGCCAACAGAAATTAATCTGTAGATACACAATTCTTCAAAGAGTCTTTCAGCAGTTTTTGTAGAAATAAAACCAAGTTAATCTAAGTTTTAACTTGATTTTATCTCATACTGTAAACTGCTTAGAGACTTCAACAATCCACAGTATACAAATCCAAGTAAAAGAATGAATACATCTGAACAGAATAATCAAATTAGCTAGTGGGGATCTGACTAAGACATATGATTTTCATAATACAGAATCACTACAGTGTATTAAAATGTACAGAACTTTGCTCACATGTATACCAGAAAAGCAACTACCTTTATAGAACTAAAAAACAAAAATGTATTTCAAATTGATTTGTGAAGACTGCAAGCCATTTTAAGAAGGGTTGAAGGATGAAGATGGTAAAGCTTTAAAAAGCAACAGTCTACATTGATTATGGAGGAATTTCAGAAATAGGATTGGAAACAATCCAAACAAGAATTCGAACTGCCTGTTCTCCTCTGTGTATTCAAAACAAAAACTGCAAAACAATTGTTGAAGGAAAAGTCTTCATCCTGGTTCATCCAAGCCGGGGACAAATAAACATGGCGACTGCTTTAGAAAGAAGGTTGCCAGTTTATTGAAGAGCCAGACAGAAAGCAGAGAGGAGACAAAAAAGAAAAAGGGCTGAGCACATGTAGGTTTTTATACCCTCTGAAAGCCTTTTGTTTGGAAGTTTCCTGTTCCTGTGGCATGAACTTTGGGGCTATTTCCTGTGTCACGTATTCTGACCTGAGTTTAGGTGTGCCTCTCTGGTATTCTTGATGATGATGGGTTAGTCCTATTATGTCCCATCTCAGGTGGGGTATGCAGATTTTAGGTCTTTGTCTTCTTGATCTCCTAGCTAGGGCCTTTCTGATGGTTTTCATCTGCATTTGTACAGAGCTGGCTTCTGCTTGAGACAGACAGATTTGGGGGCAGGGTTGGCTTCTGCTTTTAAAATCTTTTTTGAGGAAAGGGGCGTTGTCTTACCTGAACGCCTTTTCTCAGCATGGTGGTGTAGAATCCACTTGATTGGGTAATTTCAGCCTTCCTGCTCAGAGAGACTAAGTCAGAGCTTTAGTCACGCCTCCCTTTGGGTGTGTCTTCCCAGTTTTGACGAGGCGAAGGATCCTGACAAAGTCTGACACAATGACACCAAAACACAAAAAAATGATAATGCGCAAGCCTAGACCCCTATCCAAGGGAGGGCGTGGATTCTACACCACCATGCTGAGAAAAGGCGTTCAGGTAAGACAATGCCCCTTCTCCAGCATGGTGGATGTAGAATCCACTTGATTGGGACATACCAAAGCCCCCCATGTCCCTAAGGGAGGGAAGGTCTAGGCTGGTGTCTCCCTAGAACAGTGGTTCTCAACCTGTGGGTCGCGACCCCATTTGGGGTCGAACGACCATTTCATGGGGGTCGCCAAACAACACAGTCTGCCATTTTTCCCCCTTTTCCTTAGCTGTACTACTCCCTCTTATTCTATTGGCTTTTGAAAGCCAATAGAATAGACTCTTTGAATAGAGTCTAATTCTATTGGCTTTCAAAAGCCAATAGGAATTGTCCAGGCTGTCTCTGCCCTGCTGAGCCCGCCAAAAGTCCCAGTCTGCAAACGGTGCTGCAAGTTGTATGCAATGAAGGTGAGCTGTTTGGAAGTTTCCACCCCTCCCTGCTGAGCAACTATTAAAAATGTAAGTAAAAGAGGACCAGGGGTGGGAGGCCGGCGGGCGCAGGGAGGGTTGCTGGTGCGCGTTGGGCCCGGCGGGTGCCTTACCTCCCTTGGGCTGGGCCAGCTGGTGGCCCAGCCGGTGGTCGCCCTGCACCGTCGCTGCCCCTTGCCAGCTACGCCTCGGCCGGTGCAGGGGGCGGCACCACGCATGCGCGGCACTCCCGGGCAGGGAAAGTCCTCGACTTACGACCGGTTGGGAAGTCCTTGACTTACAACCGGTTGGGTAGTCCTCAACTTACGACTGGTTGGGGGTCGCAGCATTAAAAAGGTTGAGAACCACTGCCCTAGAGGAAACAACCTGTTGAAGAACCCGTCTGCCAAATGCGGCATGCGCCGCGGCAAACCTATCAATCTTATAGTGCGTAATGAAAGATGATGAAGATGACCAAGAAGCCGCTCTGCAAATCTCCTCCACAGAGGCCTGGGTAGACCAGGCCGCAGAGGTTGCTGCGCTGCGTGTGGAGTGAGCCGTGATACGAGCCGGGACCGGAAGTGTCTGGGACGTGTAGGCCCCAGCAATGCAAGCCCTGATCCATCTGCCAATGGTAGAAGAAGAGACCTTCCTACCCATGGCGGAGGGCTGAAAAGACACAAACAAGGCCTCCGACCTGCAAAAGGTCTAAGTACGCTTGATGTAAAGACGCAGAGCCCTGCGCATGTCTAGCTTTTGCCACTGACATTCCAGACGGTGAGAAGGATTTGGACAGAAACTAGGCAAAATTAGGTCCAATGACCTGTGAAACCCGGTGTTCACCTTGGGAATAAAGGAGGGGTCTAATCTAAGGACCACCCTGTCCTCATGGAAGATACAGAGATCCTCTCTGACTGAGAGGGCGGCCAATTCCGAAATCCTCCTGGCCGAAATAATTGCAACTAAAAATGCAACCTTCAAGGAGAGAAGATGCAGAGAGCAAGACTTGAGAGGTTCGAAAGGAGCAGTGGTTAAGGCCTGCAACACAGTAGGGTATCTATGTACTGTGGGAGAACCAGAATTGGCTGCCCCTTTAAGAAAGGCGGAGATAGCTGGATGGTGTGAGAGCGGACCCAAATTGTCACAGGTAAGAACCGTGGACAAGGCCACAACTTGCCTACGGATGGTGTTAGTGGACAAGCCCTTGGAAATGCCCTCCAGTAGATAATCTAAAATATTAGGGACTGTAACAGCAAGGGGGTCCAATTTGTGTGAGACGCACCACTGGCAGATGTTTCTCCATGTGGCGTCATAGATCCGGTTCGTCAAAGGGCATCTGGATGCCTGGATCATAGAGATCACCCCCGAGGAATAGGCCTGACTAGCTAGGCTCTCCCGCTCAAGTGCCAAGCAGCTGATTGGAGCCACTGGGGGTCTGGATGTTGGAGCTCCCCCTGGCTGACAGCTACTCAATCCGGAGGAAGCCTCCACGGAGGAGACAGGGACAGATCCACTAGGTCTGCAAACCACGGTTGTCACGGCCAATATGGAGCAACCAATATTACCTCCGCCTGCTCCAGGATCAGCCTGCGAATGATGGCCTGCAACAGTGGAAGAGGAGGGAAAGCATAGAGCAGACCCTCCGGCCACTTGCACCGGAGAGTGTCCGTCCCCTCGGCCCCTCTTGTGGGGAATCTGGAGAAGAATCTGGGGAGCTGGGCGTTGGACGGGGATGCAAACAGATCCAGGCATGGCCTGCCGAACCTGATCGCGATCATCTCAAACAGACTCGGGGCCAAGCGCCACTCCGAGTGGTCCACAGTCGCCCTGCTTAGGGAGTCTGCCTGTCGGTTTGCCTCTCCCGAAATGTGCTCTGCTCTGATTGAGCCCAAATTGTCCTCCGCCCACAAACCTAGTTCCGTGGCCTCCTGCAGGAGGGCCCAGGAATATGTCCATTCTTGTTTGTTAACGTGAGCCTTGGCTGCCACGTTGTCCATCAGGATCAACACGTGTTTCCCTGACACTAGGGAGGCGAAGTGAAGGAGAGCCAAATGAATCACCCTGAATTCCAGCCAGTTTATGTTTTGCTTGAGGTCCACCCTGGACCATCGCCCCTGTGCCAATTGGTTCTGGAGGTGAGCCCCCCAGCCGAACAGACTGGTGTCCGTGGTCAGGACGAGCCTGAGGGACTCCTTGAAGATGCTCCCCTTGGACATCGCCTCGGAGGCCCACCACTGGAGGGAAGAGAGTATGTGGGGTGGAACCAGTACCTTCCCGGTGGAAGCACTGAGGTTCCGCTTCTGGATGGGGAGAAGGAACCACTGAAGGTTCCTTGAATGTAATCTTGCCCATGGGACTATGCCCATGCAAGATACCATCTTTCCCAGGAGCTGGGGCAGCTGTACCAGTGGCACTGCCTTCGCTCCCCGAATCTGGGAGACTAATTTCCAGATGCTCGTCTGTCGCTCCTGGGAGAGATAGACTCTGCAAAGGTCAGAGTCTATCAGGGCTCCTAGATGGAGGAGCCATTTTGTGGGGGTACTGTGGCTTTTCCTGAAATTTATCGAAAAGCCGTGATCCTGAAGGATCTGAATGGTCGACAGATCTGATTTTACTGACTGGAGGGACCTGGACTGTACAAGGATGTCGTCCAGGTAGCACTGTACGCGCACCGGCATCATCCGAAGGTGGGCTGCCAATACCGGTAGGACCTTCGTGAAGACCCTTGGGGCCGAAGACAGGCCAAACAGAAGGGCCCTGTATTGGTAATGCCGGTGTGCGTAACAGAAGCGCAGGAACCTGCGGTGCTCCCAGGAGATCGGGATGTGGAGGTAGGCCTCGGTGAGGTCTATGGAGGAGAAAAAATCTACCTTCCTGATACCTGCCAGGATTGACTTTAGGGTCTGCATCTTGAACCTTCTGTATACTAGGAACCGGTTCAGACCCTTTAAGTCCAGTATCGCCCTCCATCCTCCTGATGCCTTGGGGACCACGAACAGGATGGAGTAGAAACCTGTTCCAACCTGATCCCCTGGGACTGCCTCTATGCCCTTATTTCCAGGAGGTGCTTGATGGCGGTAGTGACCAATCGTGCTTTTGAGGGGTTCCGAGAAACTGGGCACTGTAGGAAGCGGTCGTGTGGGAGGGATTGAAACTCGAGCGCCAGACCCCGTCTGATGGTGTCTCTGACCCAAGAGTCGGTGGTGGTCTGTTCCCAGACCTGGTAAAACTGTTCCAGGCGCCCCCTATCGGAAAGTCCCCTGTGGCGTCACTTGGAACGCCTGTAGGGACGGCCACCTGAACCTCTGAAGGGATGTTTGGCCTGTGACTGACCCCTGGCTCCAGTATTCAGGCGGTCCTGTTGCCGGTCTTGTCTCTGGGAAAAGGACCATGAGCCTCTGGGCCAATCCCAGGACTGCCCTGCCCAAAAGGGCTGTCGCCACTCCCAAGAACTAGAGGAACAAAAGGGCTGCCTGCGGGACTCCTGCTGCGGTCGCCTGTCCGACCTCTTGGATGGGTGTACCAGAACCTTGCGCTTGTTCTTACCCTCGACCACGTGTGGATCGAGAATAGGGCCAAACAGGTCTTTGCCGGCGTACCTGGCTGTGGAGAGGCACCATTTGGCCTTGAGATCTGTCCTCCACTGCTTCAACCACAGTAGCCTACAAGAGGCCACTGTGGCGGCAATAGATCTGGCTGAGCACTTGTGAGGCTGCGACCAGTTTGACAAGTGTCTGGTGTACTCTGACCTGATCCGGTGGGACAAGGGCCTGAAGGTCTTGGAGCTACATGTTGGCCGCTCTGGAGAAGAATGAAGCGGATGTCGCAGCCTTTATGGCCAGGCCCGAGGCCTGATGAGCTCTTCTGGAGGAGAATTCAAACTTCTTGTCCTCCGCCTTCAAAACCTCCACCATGTCGCCTGTGATGGCGGAAGTAGAAAACAAGGAAATTAATGGGGAATCAACAGTCGGAACCTCCAGTATGGAAGCAAATGAAGGAGACACATTGTACAGCTTCTTTTCCATACTGCTTTCTTTCGGAGTGGTGGCCAGGGATGACCACTGGGACTCAACTGCATCCCGAAAAACAAATGGGCAAGGAATCTGTTTTAGGTCCACCACCTTCACCGCAAATAAAGGATTGGACTCCTGATCTGCGGAGGTAGGCGGCTTTTCCTCCTGAACTGAAGTCAGGTTAGTAGTAGTACAGGCCTTCAAAAGAAGGGATTTGAAGAGGGATGGATCAAAGAGACCTGAGGTAGATGCCTGGTCTGGTGTTGCCTCCTCATCCTCAGACATGGGAGTGTCAGCTACGGCCAAATCCACGGACTTCCCCTCTCCTATTTGAGAGGAAGATTCAGAGATATCTGAGCCCGGCACCGTGGTCCATCCCGGCAGAGAAGAGGGACTTGGGGGGGAGGCAGATGTTGGGAAGGACCCTGTGAACTCCTGGAGGAGGACATAAACTGAACAAAGGCATGATGCATGAATGCCTGAAATTGACTCTGAGACCACATGTCCCCCTGGTCCCTGGGAGGAGCCCCAAGCACCGCTGGAGCATAAACAGCTTCGGGGCTCAGATGTATTGAGGAGGGGGAGGAGTGAGAGGGACCTGCCTGTTCGGTTGCCCCCGGAGGACTAATCCAAGTGGCTTCTTGCACAGGCGCAAAAGGTGGCTCCAAGATAGAGGTATCCAGTGGGGCGAGGGAAACCGGTTCGTCCCCACTGGATAAGAGCCACTGTGCTTTGGAGAATTCCCTCTCCAGTGCCTGGTGCCTCCTCGAGGCCTCTCGCTCAGCTGCTTTGGAAGTCTCTTTAGTAGACAAATGTTTGGTTTTGGCCTTTTTCTTCCCCCCTACTTCCAATTCACTAGATCTGCACTTTGCCTGTGCAGGGGGTACACCAGAGGTTTGTGTTGCCTGGGACAAGGAACTGTCTGCCATTGCAACTAGGTAGGGCCTGTCAAGGATACCTAGGAAAAAAGGGGGAATCCAAGGACGCAGGTCAAAACCAGTCAGAGATGGAACGTACCCATTCCTCACACTGAACAGGAGATGCAAAGGCAGAGCAGCCGGACAGGCATTAGTCCTGCCCAATTAGGCCTGGTGGCTAAAGGCCACTACTATCAAAAACAGGCGGTCAAGGGAAAACAACTCCACACTCCAAGAACAGGGCCGTGGGCCTGTAAGCAATATTGAGCCCTGTATTTATAAATGACAAACTCCTTATTATTATTATTATTATTATTATTATTATTATTATTATTATTATTATTATTATTATTTTAATTTTCAAAGAAAACAGTAAATTCTTGACTAAATATATAAGTTGCCTCCGATCAGGCCTGCCAACCCGGCCCCCGGACAATCACTGTAACTCCGGCCTAGCCGGCGCCGATCAGCGTGGAGGTTAAAATGGCGTCCACCTAAAACCTCACAAACTGCTGAAAAGCAATCAAGCAAGCGTTCCCCCCGCTCGGACCTGCCAACACAGGTCAAGGTGACAATGCTCCTAAAGAGCGGCCTAGCCGGCCTGATGACTCTTAAACCAAAATGGCGGCCGATAAGGGAGTCTGCAATGGCGACCGCCTGGTGACCACG
Organism: Bothrops alternatus; assembly: GCA_034064705.1. Classification (NCBI taxonomy): domain Eukaryota; kingdom Metazoa; phylum Chordata; class Lepidosauria; order Squamata; family Viperidae; genus Bothrops; species Bothrops alternatus. Next base: position 9,477,918 of record JARGCV010000003.1, on the reverse strand, counting down.
CAGTCAAAATGGCGGCCACGACTCCTCTTATCTCCTAAAAACGAAGGAAACAAGCGAAAATGGGAGAAAAATGCAGCAACCGCAAAGGCTAGGGCTCCCTGCTTCCCCCCCCGTCCTGTAACTTGTGTTTAGGAGAACGGGGAAGTCCGTGGAGATCCGACGCTGGAGCCTCGTGGTGCCTGTCCTGGGATCGCAATGCTTCCGGCTGAGTAAAGCAGCTCACCGTTCCCGGGAGCTGCAAAGGCGGGTAAGAAACGATCCGAGGGTCCTGCTTCTAGGGAGGCCCAAGGCCTCGAAGGGGGGGGAAAGCCCTGCCGGAGCCCAAGAGGCTCTAACACGAGAAAGGACAAAGTCCTTTGAGTCAGCCAAAACCCAACAGCGGTCTAGGAATTTAGGAATTTAGTAAATTTTTAGAAAAAGCCAATTTAAACAAATTAAGGGAAAAAATCCTATGGAGCCAATAAACCTGCATACTGCTGAGCCTAAGACTAAGTCAAAACTGGGAAGACACACCCAAAAGGAGGCGTGACTAAAGCTCTGACTTAGTCTCTCTGAGCAGGAAGGCTGAAATAACCCAATCAAGTGGATTCTACATCCACCATGCTGGAGAATATATTTTTCTGTCCTTTTAATATTTCCTTCTCTGGGAAACTGACTTCCCTCACAATTTAAATACACTTTTAATGTTACACCTTGCAATGACTTCCAGTTCTGTACTGTTGATAAAGAAGAATCTGCAATATATGTTGATTCTTTCTCTCAACTGCCTCATTTATATAGTAACCCTGGTAACAACAGCTCTATTTAATATGGTATGCTTAACAGGCAATTCTAAAGTACTGATTCTATCCCATTTACACTGAGATCAAAACTAGGCCTCAATTTTTTGTCTGCTCTTCACAGAATTGGCAAACACTGACAGAGTAGTTACTCCCTGACACCATGTGATGTTCCAGAACTGAAAGCCAATATTGTTTAATAATGGCTCCTAAGAAAGGGCAACACTTGTATAACTTTCATAATTCTTCTAATCATTAATCTCACCCAGAGCATGAGATTTTAGTGAGTCAATGTGAAGTCATGAAATGCCCCTGAGCATGTTTAAATTTTAATGATCATAGAAATGTTTAACCCACCAGTACAAGCCACCTTCCTTTTCTTGTCTTTGGTTCCTTATTCTCTCTGCAATAGTTTTAAAGACAACTGTCTGTAACACTATTTTTTTTCAAATTTTATTAAATGTACATTTAAAAACAGAAGTGGACATGATTCAACTTTCCTGGCTACAACACTGCTGTTAGCATTACCTTATGTTACAGAATGCAAAACAGAAACTTAAAATACATTCTATAACAGGACAGAGTATAAAAAACTGTACATATAACATCTGTAAATGTTTTGGTAAACCATCATTCAGTCGTCAACGTTGTATTTACATATCTTTCAGTTGTGTCCTAATATAGGTGTTAATAAGAAGTCCTTACGATATCAACTGTCTGTAACACTATTGTGGGTGAGTTGACTAGAAATAAACAGTGGAGAATAAAATAAACTAAGTGCAGTTTCCTGCCATTGCTATTACTTAATCACTAATGCTGATGAATGACACACATTTTACAAAATCTCACATCTTGTCATGCATTCTGACCCAAGGTTGCACTCACATGGTGTCTTTGCCCTGATCCTCCATGTTCCAACTACTTTACTTCTCTCCTCTATTCATCAAAATTCTAAGTGTTTAGGCATACTTTCTGAGCTATAGTTATTCTGAAGGATACAATCTAGGTTGGTCACTGGGACCACGGGTTTAGTCTTCCGAGGGCTCCAGCACAAATCCAAAAGCTCGGAAGATTAAACCTCTGGTCCCGGTGACCAACCCAAATTGAATCCTGCAGCATTATCTTGGGACACATATATTTACCTTCATTCATGTAGTTGTTCTCCCCCATAAATTGGGTTTTCTCCAATCTCACCTTGACATCATTTTTTATCAACAGAGTTCTATGCTCAGCTTTAATATGCATATTTATAAACATTTATACTTCTATACCTGTATGCAGTACATTTCCTGATAGTTACATTTGTTCTAAGTAATGATACATACTGATAGCTAGACTTTCCATCCTTCAAGTTTTCTAAATGCAGTTTGAACGAAATAGAGTTTGCTTTCACTGTTTAACTAGAATATTAAGATACATTACATTTTCCATCATGAATCTATATTGCTCAGAAAGAAATCATAATCAACTAGAGCTTGCTTTTCCCAACCAATTGATAGCAGACAGCACTCAACTAGTCAGTGCTCAAATGCCAGCCAGTAAGGATCAGGATCAGATTCCAATCCTCCTTCAACAATGGAAGCTTTTTTCAGCCAGCCACTATCTCAGTCCAGCCAAACTCACAGGATTGTTGGTTGTGGAGAAAAAAAGAGGGGGGGATAGGGGTAGAAAGCACCATATGCAAGCAAGCGTGCCATCTCCCCATCTTAGCAGGATACCAAAAATTGAGAGGCTAGGCTAGCTATGCTATGACTCATTACCAGCATTTTTGCACTTTGAAGTTACCTTTGAAATTTGAAACCTCAAAACTCCAGCAGGAAGATGCTGGGTGGGTGTTATCACTCCGTGTCATTTTCTTTTAATCAGTAGCATCTTATTTCAATTTAATGTTGCAATTGCATCCTTGTGCAGAAGAACTCTTAAACATTTCATTATTAGATGACGCTTCACCCTTCCATTTTTTTTAACGCCTGCAAAACAATTTCTGGGCATCTCAATAGTAGTAAAACCTCCTTTGTGCATGGGTGGGATGCTTGAGATTACAGAAGTATAAACATAAAAAACCCTGAATTAGTGTAGTTTACAAAAAAGATAAAACAGATCTAGTTTTATTCCTTCAAGCATTTATTTAGGAAATAATCACACGGTGTTCAGAGACTATAAAGGCAAAGGTAGCAGCTACATCCAAACCAAACACAATCCAAACCAAATACAATCATGCAGAACTAATCATTCACAGTTGCTAGAAGAGCTGTTCCATAAAGTTAGGGTTGAATGTTAGTAATAATGGTGGATATACCTTTGCTGTTTAAGTATTTATCTGCAGGTTTCACACTCAGGCAGGGTACTAGTTGATGTTTTTAAACTGAAAACGGGTATCAAATAATTTGAAGATTCAAAGGCCAGGCAAAATTTCTGCACCAAAAATGAGGTTGAAGAAATAGTGCTTTGCTTCAGGGAAAAAAAGCAATGTGAACTGGTATTTAAACATGAACAACTGCAGTTTGTTGTCAAGGAGACAAGGAAGTGCTCAACTACTTGGGATTTTCCTTTCTGGTTTGTGTGGTTAAAAACAGAGTAGCTAAGAAAGTGACAGGATGTAGGAAACCAAGCTCGGCTTTTTCACTGTATAGAACAGCCTTCTAAGCTTGGTGTCCCCCAGTTGTGTTAGGATTACATCTCTCATACTACTACTATTGTGTCAGTATGAGAACTATTCTCCTAAGACATCTTGAAGAAATGAGAACATAATTTAATTTATCAGGAATTCACATTTAAGTTGCAGTGCCACATTTCCTCCCCCCCCCCCCGATTTTGAACAGAAGCAGACATTTCATCAATGAAGAGCACATAAAAGTTTACTTACTGTTCTATATTACCAAGGAAAGACTGCATTAACCTTCATTTGACTTGGATACATTATTGTATTTTTATAGAACACTGTGGATACAGAAGCACTCCAGTTCTATATTTTTGGAAATGGCTTTCATAGATTATTTTAATAATATACCAAATCAAGAGTACTTGTGAATTACAGATAATCATCGCTTAGCAACCGTTCAAAATTAAATGGAACCCCCCCCAAAAGTTACTTAATAAACCAGTTGCAGAGTTCCAACAAGGACACACACCCCCAAAGTCTCATAACTGCATTTCGGGTACTTGGCAACCGGCTCAACTTTATAGCTGGTACCAGTGTTTCACAGTCACGTGACCTAGTGTACCATTTTTTTTTTTGCTGGAAACTAGCCTTTTCAGCAAAAAATACTCATAGGAATGCACTGACATGCTTAACGACCACAACATTTGCTTAACAAAGGTGGCATTTGCTTAATGACTGCCACATATGCTTCACAACTGCCACAGAATGGTCGTAAAATTATATCAGTCATGTGAGTACCTTGACTTAATCTGTCATGACATGCAACAGAAATTTCCATTATGGTTATAAGTCAAGGACTATCTGTACTCCATTTATACACCATATTAGTTTTCTAGCAATTTTGCTTTCTTTAACTGATATCTATATTGTTGCAGGTATTCTATGGTTATGAACCATTGTGGATTTTCTGAGGCACCCTTCTTTGGGCTAGGCTTTTCTTGGAAAATCAAATTGCTTTGTACACTGCAGTCCTATAATCAATGACTTTGTGGTAAGAGCTACTCAGTTTAATGGGATTTATTTCTGAATAGATCTGCAAAGTACAGCACTGTTAAGGAATTTGTGTGTGTTTTCTACAAATATGAAAAAACACAATATAAGAAGACACTGCTTAACTCAAATAGCAAAATCCCTTCAAGATTACTCAAGACTACTACTGCTGTATCAGCCTCCTTGCTATGTAAGCTCCTAGACTCCATAAGTAGACTGGCATTGATGTTTCTCCAGGCTTATGATCCTGTGAAACTTCAGTTTCCTTTTTCTGAGACTGCAGTCTGGGATAGCTCAGGAATGCATGGGCCCATCCCAGGTCATCCAGGGCCAGGCAAAAGACAGTGGTTGCCATAAAGTTCTCTGATTCTATCTCCCACTGTAAAGAGGCAGAATCCATTTGACTGATCTGCCTCAGGAGACTAATGGATCCCAAGGAGTTCCAGAAGGAGCCTGTGGTTGTCCCTCATGATCTGTGTCATGATGGATTTAGATTTGGAATCACAAAAGGGGACCAATGGTGAGTATCCAGCTGGCCCCACAGGCAGCTTCAGAAATGCAGATAAATTATGAACAGTTAGCTCCAGCGCCACCAGATGGATTGCTGCCTGTGTAGGGAAAAGAACGAATAGCAAAGACAGCTGCCATCATGGTCTGAAGATGAGTGTGTGGAATTAATACTCCTCTCAAGACAACAGCTTGGCAGGCTACAAACAGTGTAAATCAAAGGTGCTCTGTGAGACTGCTTCCAATTAAAGGAGTCTCGCCCTACTAAACGAGCTACACTGTAGCTGATTCTATTAAAATGGAGCAGCTAACACAAAACTCTCATTGAGGAGAGTCACACATTCCCTCCCACTACCTCTCTGCCCTCATTGCATTCACAGATCTGGTGTCCTTGCTTAAGGAGAGCCAAGCTTTCCTGTGTAAGAGGGAGTTGGAGGTTTACTTACAGGGTCATGCAGAGGAAAGTGCAAGGCATCTGATGGATTTGCTTTAACTTAGATATCAGCCTTAGAATAGGTCATTTATAGGTTTGGGGAAGCTGGTCCTGAAGCTGGCGCTTTGCATGCAGATGGCTGGCTTCCCCAAAGGCTAGCAAGAACCAGGAGAGGTTTGCCGCCCAATAGCCAGTAGAGGCTATTGGCCCAATCCATAAGCTTAGCTTCATCAGTCAAGCACACAGGCTTGTTTGGAAGCTGTGGAATATGGTTCTGGGCTTTAATCTAGTAGGGCTGTTTTTGGTTTTGAAAGCCTTTTTCTGCTACTGCCTCTTTTATGGATCCAGTTGGGTGATGGGGCTCCCCCATCCACAAGCTACCCCATGCTCATTTAACAACCTGCAAGTTGTTTAATGGTGGCATCAGGGAGAGCAGGGTATGGTGTTATTAAGCAAGGCTGTCACGTTTAACGGTTGTCACCATTTGTGACCTTAAGGGACAGGCTCTATTATGGATGTAGGTTGATTTTAAATTACTAAATGTGGATGGAATTCACTGCAAAGTCAAGGTTTCCCAATGTTCTTATAGAAGCATTAAGCCAATCAGATTATTCTAGACCAGTGGTTCTCAACCTTGGGGTCGTGACCCCATTTGGGGTCGCACGACCATTTCGCGGGGGTTGCCAGGCACCGCCGGCCGCCATTTTGTTTTTTTATTTTTATTTTTTTTAATTTTTTTTTATTATTTTTTTTAATTTTTTTTATTTTTTGGCGCGCGCGCACTGCGCACGCTCAGATCTGCCCGTTGCGCCGGAAAAAAATTTAAAAAAATTAAAAAAATTAAAAATTAAAAAAAAATAAAAAAACCAAAATGGCGGACCGCGACGGGCGGATCCGCGCATGCGTGGCGTGTGCGATGGGCCAATCCACGCATGCACAGATCCGCCCGTCGTGGCCGCCATTTTGTTTTTTTTGTTTTTTGGATTTTTTTTAATTTTTAAAAAAAAATTTAAAAAAACAAAATGGCGGCCCGCAACGGGCGGATGCGCGCATGCGTGGCGTGTGCGATGGGCCGATCCGCGCATGCGCGGATCCGCCCGTCGCGGCCGCCATTTTTTTTAAATTTTTATTTATTTTGGGGGGGGTCGGGGTCGCGGCGTGCATGGGCGGGGCAAGTGGGGTCTCAACCTGAGAAAGGTTGAGAACCACTGTTCTAGACTTACTCTTCTCTATTTAATGTCATATATTTTGCTTATAAAATGTTTTTTTCAAAGACACCTTCTATGAGGGGGAGAGGACCTCTATGCCAGGGCTTTTCAAGCAGTGGTATAGGTACCACTTGTGGTACATTGGAAGCTGGAAGGTGGTACGCGACCATCCTAGAAAAGTGGTAGTGGGGGAGGGGAATGAGCTGAACCACACAGCACAAGCCTGAGCGAGAGATGGCTGGAGCTGCAGGGCTCAGTGGAAGCGCCAGGATCAGCGCCAGGATCCAGCTGGAGCTTGGTGCTGATCCTGGTGCTTCTCCTGAGTCCTGAAGCAGCACCAATCAGCTGGAATTTGCAGCATCTCCAGGGTCTTGTGATTTACGTTCAGATGCTTGGCAACTGATTCATATTTATGATGGTCACAGTGTCCAAGGGTCATGTGAAGTGACCAAAACCTGCTGAAACCACCCAGCAGACGGGGGGAATAAAAACCAAACACCGTCCACCCCACCCCCACTGCCAATCCTCAACAGAAATGCTCACAACAATGAAAACCTCGGACAGGAGGAAGAGCGCCGGTGGGTGGGCAGGCAAGTGTCTTGCTCGGCTGTGGCTTGGGGGGCACTTTTTTTAGTGCCATTGTAAATTCGAACAGTCACTATGCGAACTGTTGTAAGTCAACCTGTACTTCATCACTTTTTGGGGGAGGGGGTCATCAAGTTTTTGACACCTTGCTGGGCGACTGGTAGTACTCAGATATTGCCATATCCTAAAAGTGGTACAATGGGTGAAAAGGTTGAAAAGCCCTGCTCTATGCCATACAGAGGTAATGGTATTGCAAGAATATCTAAACATACTGAAGTTACAATAACATTATTTTATTTTGTTTACATTATGCCACCATGTAGCAATTAATATACTCTAATTTAACATGGCCAGATATTGATTTATTTAGATTTTGATATACATTTATTATTTTATTACCTCAAGGTGGTGAATATACGTAATATTCCTAACTTCTATTTTCTGTACAACAACCCTGTGAAGTGGTTGTGTTGAGAGACTGACCTAAAGTCACCCAGATGTCTTTCATATCTAAAGCTAGAACTCAGTCTCCTGATTTCTAAGCCAGCACCTTAACTCCTATACCAAACTGTATCTCATCTACTTTCCTATAAAGCCTACATTTTTTTTCTTGTGCCTATAGAAACATTGAAGGAGTATTCACAAGACTGAGATATAGAGGACTTCGACCATAAGAAATGATTTGGAAATAATCATGTCATGAATGCTCTCATTTTGTGATCTGAGATCAAGAGAGGCTGATTCATGCAAAAATTCCCAGTGCACATAGATGCTGTAAGATTTGAATCTGGTTTCCTACAGATAGAGATTGATTATGTGTTCACTAAATTCTACTAGGAATTTAGGGGAGGATATGAACCAAGCCACTCTGTGATGAGCTAGTGGTATAATTGTTAGAAAACTGAAGAGATTTGATTCAATCCCCTCATAGAATCACTAGAGGCCATTCAATTCTCAGTCAGACAAAGTAATTGTGTGAGAATAAAAGGGGAGGAAAAGGGAATCTTATCTACCACCTTGGTCTCCTTAGGGAAAAAAAAGGAATTTATATATAATTGAAATGAAATAAGTGAAATGAAATACATGTTTGGATTAGCCCTACATTTCCATTGCACTGAATCACAGAATGATGTAAGACAGCCCCTTACACATAAATAACATTAATGTTTTTTTCCTGGAAAGACTACTTGCTTTGAAAGATGAGCATGGTAACTGTGAATAATCAAGTGAAATTCCTCTCATCATCAAATTCCCACCCTACACCAGCTGAGTTTCTTCCTATCACACATCAGTTAACTGACTAAGAGCACGGGTGAACAAACCCCGATCTAAGATTAATACTTTCAATGGAAAAATACTGTAATTTATCAAAGCAAGTTTGTATTTTAATCTATCTACTGAATTACTGAATTGGAGGAATATCTCCCAACAACTAGCACCTTTATTTTTATCACATTTGCCAACACACTCCCCAGAACGCTAGATGATCCAACTTCATAAAATGTTGCATGGTTTGTGACTATTATATGGATCCTTTCTGCCTGTCACTTATTTTCTTTCTTGCAAGGCAACCATTAGATGGGGTGAACCCAATGTTACTCATGGGTTTATCACTTTACTAATATAGCTCAATGGCAAATTAAGGAAACTTTTCTAGGGCTTTCATAGGTTGTGTAAGTTTTCTGAATATCCACTGTCTAGCGGCTGGCAAACCTAAATATCTCCCAATACAAACCCAACTCATTTAGTGCATGTAGAAATAAAGTCGTTGAATATAGTGACTAGTAAAATGACATTTCTCCAAGATATCATTAATTTTAATTTCGGGTTCCTTCTAACAAATGCTTTAAGAACCTGGAGCTTCCTGTGACTCAGTGTGAAAAAAACCACTCTTCTGACTTCTTTTAGTATCAGTTGCCATCAATAAATCCTGTTCATTGAAAATATTGATGCCAGAGCTTGTTTGACAGATTTTTAGCTAAAATGTGGGGTTGTATGGGGAGAATGGTGTTAGATTTTGCCTAACAGTACAGAAAGAGATAGTTAGCTGACTTTCAACAGCAAATTTCACAATTATTTTTTTTTCACAAACACCTCATAAGCAGGTTAAGTCTGAAAAATATTGACAGTTCATGATAACCTAATTAGATGGACCATTACAAATCTGAACCTCAGTCTCCCCAATATTGGTATTACTTATCTACTAATTTAGTGTCTATGTATGTATGCATGAATTAACAAGTAACTGCAGACATCTAACCTGGCACTATGTATGATTACATTACATCAGCCCTATTGCATATGAAGACAAATGAAAAAGGTTGAGCCAGACAAATTCAGGCACATTGTGAAGCTACAAGTAAGAACAAGATGTTTCTTTCATTTCCTCAAGTACAGCTGCTTTGTTAAAACCATTGCTAATGGAGTCCATTTCTGTGTTAAAACTGCTGCTAATGGACTTTTACATATGTTTCGTATGTATGACAACCGTTGCTCTGGTAAACACACACTGAGATGGTCTCCACAATGTCAAAATGATAGCTAAACTTTATTCCTGGCTAACGTTCCATACAATAGCTCCAAAAATAGAATTTAAAGAGTTTTCAGATTGCATGAGAATACAGGGCAGCTGTGCAGTTTCTGCAAAATAAAACTGAAATGTTTAGGCTGTGAAATCGTGATTGATTTTGACAGTGATTAAGCATGGCCCCTTGAGAAAAAAAAAACCCCTATCATTAAAAGCCTACCCTACTAGCATTCTTACTGGAAAGTAATGCAGCTTGAACACAGATCGTTTGGTTAATCCCAAAGTTATTATGCAAGCCATAACATAATTTTTTTCTCTTTGGCTCTTTTCTGTGAAACTTCATTTGTGAATATAGTTTTCAATTTTTCCCATCATATTTTACACTGTTAAACCAGAAGTCCATGAATATAAATGTACATTATAATGAATTATTAATCCCCAAAGAGGAAGAAAATGCTTCTGAAGACTCCTAGAAATCATCTCAATTCAAAATGAAAAAAAAAACCTTTTCTAGTACACAAAGCAATCTAAATATTGGTTATTATAATTCTAAACTCACACATGGAAAGTTTGCTGCGGAGGAGGAGGAAGAATAGGCAGTAGACAAATACTTAAAAAAAACAAATGTTAAAAACATCTGTCTTTTTCAGATGTTAAATAAAACTTTTTGTATCAAGAGAACTGAAACAAAAGAGTGACGTGGCAGGGAGCAGGAAGATGAGCTGCCTTTTAAACAGCATGAATTCCAACCAGACAATCCAAGTATACAGGAGCAAAAAGGTAAAGGTTTCCCCCTGTCCGACTCTAGGGGATGGTGATCATCTCCATTTCTTGGCCGAAGGAACCAGCATTGTCCAAACAGGAGCAAAGTAGGAAAAGTATATAAAAGATGAGGCATTCATGAAAGAGGTAAAATAAGCCTATCTTTGAGAATAAGAAGAGGGCTGGATATGCTAGATTAAATTATTATTAAATACAAAACTTGGTCTTTCTCAATAACTTTCTACCTCCATAACTTTCCTGCAGCCTTTCTATAAAGCCCAATATATCCAGTTCTTCTTCTATTGCCAGAGGACACAAAAATAGGAAGAGCACGAATTTGATCAGGCTTCCGGTGGCTCCACCGGCGTCGCTGGAGTCTCTAACGTGAGGCTCCGATCTCTGTGTCAGTTAGCTGTCAACAACAGCGCTCACCAGCTGTTTGTTGCTGCGAAAAAACTCCTCTTCGGGCAAAGAAGGGGAGTAGAGCCTCAAGAGCCGGGTTGAGCCCTTCCAAGACCCCTGGAACAAGTTTTCAGGGGCAGAGAAGGTGTGCTCCCCAGGCACTTGAAATGCTCCTGCTCAGAGACGCTTCTGTCGGCTGACAGAATTAGACGCCGTGACCGCCTCTGCTCTTAAGATTGACCTACAAGGACTTTAAACAGACGGACTGAATACAGGAGTCTTTTGATTATCGCAAGTATACTGCTATTTTGTTTCTGCCTTTGTATTTATAAGTTTTCTTAAATCAACAAAAACTTTTTCAAAATGGCGATCGCTTTCTCTACCTAGTGAAAGTGAAAAATGTAAAGTGTGGATTGCGCAGGAAAATGAAAGTGAAATCTTTTTCCTCTTCCTAAAGAGAAGTTTGAGTGACTATTTGGATTGGATTTATTTGGACTTTAAAAGAAATTGATCTAATTGGATTTTAAAAGAAATAGATAGTTAAAAAAGTTAAATATTTAGGAATTTATATAGAAGCCTCAAATGGTAAATTATATAAGAATAATTATGAGTTTTTATGGAGTAAAGTCCAAAAAGAAATGGAGAATTGGAAAAAACTACAATTATCTATCTTGGGTAGGATAGCCGCTATTAAAATGAATGTATTACCGAAATTTCTATTTTTATTTCAAATGTTGCCAATACTTAAAAAGGATGGGAATCTTGATGAATGGCAGAAAGCTATAAACAATTTTATTTGGGATGGCAAGAAACCAAGGGTTAAACTTAAAATCATTCAAGATACAAGAGAGAGAGGTGGAATGAAAGTGCCTAATTTCAAATTATATTATTATGCAGCAGTTCTAGTGGCAATAAGTGATTGGATTAATTTAACAAATGAAAGAATACTGAATATAGAAGGATATGGGTTAGTGTATGGGTTCCACGCCTATTTAGTTTATGATAAAAAATTGGACAGGGGTTTTAAAGAGCATATATTAAGAAACTCTGTGATGCGTGTCTGGAAAAAGTATTATTATAAGTTAAATGGTAAAATTCCTTTATGGACTGTTCCCAGACATGCAATACAGAGTGTGGGTATACAACAAATTCAAGACGTAGAGCCCTATGATAAACTTTTGAATAAAGATGGGAATAGCTTAGAACTGAAATCACTAGACAGATTAAGGGAGGAAGGTATAGCTCATAATTGGTATCATCATGCACAACTTCAAGCCAGATGGCAAAAAGATGTTAAGATGGGTTTTTCTTTAAAGGATGAAAAACTGATTATACAAATTAGAGACCAAAGAGCGATGCATATTAAAAGAATATATGATGCTTTAATTGAAATTGACTCTGGAAAGGAATTAGTTAAAGATTGTATGATTAAGTGGGAAGGGAATTTTGGACATTCAATCAGGATGGAAACTTGGAAAAGAATATGGGTGAAAAATGTTAAGTTTACACAAGCTCAGCATTTAAGAGAGAATTTTTATAAAATGTTTTATAGATGGCATTTAGACCCAAAAAAATTGTCGTTTATGTATCCAAATCTGAAACCCAAATGTTGGAGATGCGAATCTATGGATGCAACTTATTTTCACATTTGGTGGACATGTAAAAAAATTAAGGCTTTTTGGATAAAAATATGGTGGATTCTTCAAAATATTTTGAAAAAGCGTATTGAGTTTGTACCACAGTTATTTTTGTTGGGTATAACAAAGGACTGTTCCACCACAGAGACTAAGTTGATCTTGAACTTGACTACGGCTGCAAGACTGTTGGTGGGTCAATATTGGAAGTCATCTGAAATACCATCTATTGAAGAATGGACATTAAAAGTTACCCATCTGGTGGAGATGGCTAAGATATCAGCGTACTTGAAGAACCACTCAAATGAAACATTTTTGATGGATTGGAAAAAATGGATTGATTATATGCAAAAGAAATATCAACTGAAAGAATTAGATATGATATATAGATAAATAGTTACTAAATAGTAGATTAGCGGGGTTTCTTGCATTTTTACTCTGTATTCACTCCGGGAAGCCTGGGGGGGAGGGGGGAGGGAGATAATAAGTAATAGATTATGTTTCTCAACTGTAGTTGGGGATATTAAGGGAATAGATTTTTTCTTTTTTTCTTAGGGCGCTCGGGAAAACTCTAGACACCGCATTGGATGGTGAGGAAGGTGGTTTGAAGGTTAGGGGTTAGGATGTGGGAGGATGTGGTGGGGGGGGTTTCCGAGCAGCTATTTGTATTGTTTGTTAAATTTGTTATTTGTTTGTTATCAGTTGAGTTATTATATTTCTGTGTTAAAATTTGTTAAAACTTTATAAAATTTAATAAAAATAATTAATAAAAAAAAAATAGGAAGAGCAGTGGGAGTTGAGATTAAGAAAATGAAGGGTGAACAAGTAAATAATAGAAGAGATCATAGACATGTAAACTTGCTTTACATATAATTATCAACTACGGGCTCGGCTATAGTGAACAAGCCTTGAAGCCACATTGTGTCCTTCCTGTGCATTCCCCTATTACCATAAACTGTAATTTATTAGGAGAGCTAAATGAGACAAATTGTATTTCATGTAAACTTTAAGCTCTATTGAGGCTATATAAGATGTTTAAATTACAACCACATCTCAAAACTATAGGTTGAATTCTTATAAATTTCAAACGCTATTTAATTGGGGGGCAAAGATTACTCTTACAGTCAGCTGTTTGCTCCTAGTGCCTTTTTAAACAATCTAAACCAAGCATGTATCCAGAGGGTGAACAGAAAGAAAATTCAATTAACATAGAACGAATCCCTAACACAAAGAATGACACCAGACCCACACTCACGAAAACCACAGGATGTCACCACCACACATCCACGCAAAAAGCAAACCCAAACCCACACTGATGATGAGGCATGACCACAAACCAGAAGCCACACCACATCTGCATCATTAGCCACTTTAAACCCCTCCAATCCATACATGAAGCAAACTGACACCCACCATGAAGATGAGGCACGACCACAAACGCGAAGCCAAAGAGCTATGCAGCTCACCATCTCTAATCCCCCTGCAACTCAGACTAACCTGAGCACAACAAAGCCCCCACCCAAACAGAACACTCCCCCAGCCAATCAGAACACAGCCAACCACCCAGCCAATCAGAGCACAGCCAAGCCCCTAACCAATCAGAACACACCTCCACCCAATCAGAACATAGCCAAGCTCCCAGCCAATCAGTTCAAACCCCCACTAGCAGTTAAAAGGAAGAAACAGCTACGCTCACACATTGCTCCTAGAAGCACGAAACCGAAAGCACCAGCCTGAAGATGACGAATGGGACTTCGTAGAAACGTCGCCAAGACACCTCAGATTCTACGCGGGAGAAAACCCGAACAACCAAAGACCTACATATATATTCATTCTGAGGTTTTCGTGGGTGTTTGTAAGTAGGTCTTTGGTTATTTGGGTTTTCTCCCGTGTAAAATTGGAAGTGTCTTGGCGACGTTTCGACAAAGTCGAAAGTCGAATATATATGGATATATGCAGTGTTATCTTCATTTTAGATGTCAAAAGAGTCTCTCTGTCTCTGTCTCTCTCTCTCTGCAAATGGCAGAGGAGACAGGGAGCCACAAGGGAAGGTTCAAAGAGTTGCATTTGGCTCCAGAGCCGCAGGTTGCCGACCTGTGGCACAGATGTATCATCTCATCTTGCTAGGACAGTAGAGAGGCCCTACTGCAGATCCTGTCAAAGACATTTGACTATCAGGATTCAGAAGAAAAGCCTTCTCTGCCACAACACCCAGCTTTTGGAACATCCTGCTCTCGAGAGTAAGATCTGTCCCAACCCTTCTATTTCAGGAGCCTGAAGACCTGCTCTGCCAGTTGGCCTGGGACTCAATGGGGGAGTTCCATGCTGGAGGTGGCTGGGAGGATCCACTTCCTCCCCTTACCCTTTGCCCTCCACCTCTCCATCTTTTGGTTATCATATTGATATATTCTCACTGTTTTCCTCTTCTAAGGAAGATGTGAAAATCAGACATTTGCAATCTGCTCATGATTACACTGTCCATTTATTGAAATCATTTGAAGATCTATTAAATTTTCTCTTCTGCTTCTTCCTGCATTAAATATATTATTCATATTATTTTGGAATGAATGTCTCCTTTCTCAAATACATAATTCCTAATCATTCTTACTAACAATATTTTTGTCACACAACTTTTTCCCCGTTGACTTTATTTTATCTTTGAACTCTTTGATGTAGAGGAAACATAATTCTATTCCACATCTAGAATTTGAAATGTTCAACCACATGCACTTGTTTTATTATATTGGTCTCAGATATATTTTTATTCATGTCCATCTCCCAAAAGTCTTTACAAGAAGCTACAGTATAATAAAAATGATATAATAACTGCTCTTGAATTTATAGCTGAAAAAGACAAGACACAAAAATAAAAGTCAGTGAAGAGGGAAAATGATATTATTGTATGAAATAGCAACTTCTCTATATATAACTTGAAATGAAAAGCTTATTTGCATCAAACCTATATTATTTCACTATAACAAATGAATGCCAACTACTGCTAACTGTATTCTACAGATATAATTGTAATAATTACATCACTTGAGGAAAAAGTCCTGATGTAATACTTGTAGCTGCCAAATAGCTATTTCATGAATGTTCAGCAGCAGTCAAGTTTATAATTGCACCAAAAAGAAGAAATATTAATCGGATATTTTTGCAAGAAACATATTTATTTCACAGGTGTAATTTTATTTACAGATTGACTAAACAAGTGGAATGGCTATCGCTTGCAAGATGACATACAATTCCCAGTGGTAATGACAAATGATTAAAACGCTAAGGCAGGGGTGTCAAACTGCCAACCCGGAGGCCGGTTTCATCAAACCGAAATCAATTAGATATGAGATGATTTGTATTTCACTTAAATATACATGTAGAAGAGCAAAACCTTTTCATTCTTGGGATATAGCAGAATAATGTAATCATGTAACTCAAGACTGTTTCCTTATTTCTGGTGGTTTCTTGTTGCTATGTTAAAGCCAACTATTAAATTGACTGATGTGATTGATAGCTGAAAAAAGTGATTGTTGCACCGAGTTAATTTTTGAAAAGCAAGATGAATTCAAGTACTTGGTCCATACTCAACAGTAGTAAACCAGCTGAATCAGCAGCAATAAAGACAGTGCTAATGCAAATGATCTATCCCTTATTCCTAATTTGGAAAAGAACATGAGGCAAAAAACTAAATAATCAGTCATACATTTGTTTCACTGAAATATAAATTAATTAGTGAGGTTAGGCCCTATTAAGAAGACATTACAAATCCTTCTCATCTCTCTCAGAAAATACCTTTGCTAATATTCATTTGTAGAGACAAGTAAATCCATGCAGTTGAAAATAAGTTTGCCAAGCAAACTCTGAAAATATTCAATGGGCAAGACCAAATTTCTTCATGAGTCACACTGATGAATTCCCTTCTTATTAATATTAAGAGACTATTCCATCCAGCTGAAAAAAATGAAAAACCAATTTTTTTCAGGAAAATATTATTAAGTCATATAGTTATCTCACTGAATGTACTGGATTATAACTTCCATCATTCCCAAGTCAGCATGGTCATTATTAGTCATATCACTGGGTTTCATATATCAATGATTGTATGACCTCTGTAAATGCCATATGCTAAATAAAATACTGAGCTTGAGAATGTGTTGCTGACCTACATATATACAAGACTGAAAGAACATAGATCTTTATTGTTAAATGGAAACTAATCATCTGCAGATAATAATAATAGTGGAATATTTATTTATTTATATTTCATATTTTAGACCACCCACCTCTCACAAAGAAGGGCTCTATATAAACATATATAAAGATTGAGGAGATACAATTAAGAAGTATTGCATGAAAAGGCCAACAAAGTTCAACTTGGAAATGAAAAGCAATGAAAGTCAATACTGTTAGTCCTCGACTTATGACCATAATGGTCTCAAGTCATGATGGTCATAAAATGTGTCGGTCATGCGACTGATACAATTTTACAACCTTTCTGCAGCAGTCATTAAGCAAATCACTGAGCTCATTAACTTAAACAAATCACTGTGGTCATTAAGTGAACGATGCGGTCATTAAGCGAACCAATGGTTCACTATGGGTACAGCTTCAGCTTTTTGCTGAAAAACAGCACTTCTGGTTTTGAGCAAAACTGTTGTAAAACACAGTCATGTGACTGCAGGATGCTGCAAATAGCCATAAATGCAGCTGCATTGCTGAATGCCAAGGTTTGGTCATATGATGGGGGGCGACCATTGAAACTTCAAATCCAATCATAAGCAGTTCCAAAGTAGGTCTGTCATAAATGAACAGAGAACCCAATCATAAGTCAAGCACTACCTGCAGCCAAATTTGAAATAAGAAAAGGGAGTGTCTTGAATGTTTGCATATCAAACAGAAATACATTACATAAATTGGAGAAATTCTTTATCAGAAAAGGAGTTATTTTTCCCTCAAAATACAAAATGCAACTTATCAATTATGCGAAGCATTTTATTGATAAGGACAGGTTGGCAAATGTTTGAGAAAATAAGTCTTTTTGGAATTTATTAATTGAAACTCCCCACTGTTTCTACAGAATTCTTAGGCATATGCCTATTTAATTTAAAGAATTCTAGCTAATAAATACTGTGCATGTTTACTGTCCTAAATAGATCAGTGAATAAGTAGCCAGGTAATAAACACAGAAATATATAAACAGAGGTTGATAATAAAAGTGGATGAATGATGTTAACAATAGCTGCCTGATAGCTGCTAAAGAAATATGCAGAAATCCTTTAAAAATTAAATTAGAAACTTAAAAATTAAGTAAATATTTTTAACAAAAATTGTGTGCTAGTTATTTTTTTTGTAACAACTAAAATATTGCCCAATAATTTGAAATAAATTAACAACTAAGTGCTTCTTTTCCACCTAAACTACAGTGTAATATGAGTCATGAAATGGAATAATCCTTATTCCAATAATATGAGCATTATCTCTGACAGATGTATAGCATTTCATCATCAACTAGATGTATTATCCAGTGTCACATGAAACATAATAAATGCTTCCCCAAAATTTTTGTTAACTTTATTTACAGCTGAATTCTAGAACAAATTTAAGATATAATTCTTTAGAAATTACACCCACTCGTCTCTTTAAAAAAAATGTGAATGTATTTCATTCATCTTTGTCATAGTTAAATAAAACCATTCCATTTTATTCAATTGCAGTTAAATTAAAAATATTCAAAGAATTAAGAAGGGAATGAGTTTCATGAATGTCGATATATAATGACTGAGATTTTTACTATTCTTTGTAGGAAATGAGCTTCCACCTCAACAAAATTGTGTACTTCCACAAGATGCAATCCCCAGAGGGCACAGGATCAGTTGCTGATATCTCCTGCTATAGAAAAATTCCATTAAATCCCAACATCTGCTCAATGCAGGAATCCAAATAAAAGTATTTCTACAAGATGGCTGTCTAGCCTCCATTCAAACACATATAATGCAAGGAAACTTACTCCAGGTAATCCTCAGTTAACAATGATTTGTCCAATGACCCTTCAAAGTTATAAAATGTTGCTATACAGGGAGATCTATGAGCCTCGTAGTTGCAGTCATTACAGCATCCCCACAGTCACATGACTGAGATTCATCTGCTTGGCAACCAGTTCAGAATTATGATGGTTGCAAGATTCTGTGATTGCCATTTGCAAACTTCTCTGCTGGCTTCCAACAAGCAAAGCCAATGGGGAAACAGGCAGGAGATTGCAGATGGCAATCTCTCACACAAGTGTCTCACACTTAACAACCATGCAGGGTTAGCCTAAATTGCTATTGTAAGTCAGTGTTCTCACATATGACATTGTGGCTTATGACTGTATATCCTAGTAACAAAGTTACTGACCCCAATTACCATTGTTAACCAAGGACTACATGTTCGTGTTTGGATGTAGAAAGAAAAAAAATCTGGTTTCCAGTCATAGGGAAGTTCTGAACTCCAAAAATCTTTAAAGAGAATTAAAAGAAACAAATGATAATTGCTAATTTAACTTTTTATGGAAGTTAGCTTCTGATTTACCTGTATTAATGCAAAAGTTTTGGAATTCTTACTCCATAAAAGATAGGAACATTTTTTGTTGTCCCATGGTAACTTTTTTTTAACCTTCAGAACTCAGTTGAATATTGTAGCTTATGTATCTTAACAAACGTAATTTTTTTTTGTTTTATGTGGGCGTTCCACTTAGTCATTTAGGCTGGCACTATTCTATAGTTCTTGAAAATAGTTTAGAAATTTCTTAATTCAGAAATGCTAAGAATAAAAATCAGGCTGCAAAAAATAGAAAGTTGACATGGTCTGGGCCCTATTTATTGTGTACTCAAAAAAAACTTAGCCTCAGCAAAGGGTACATATTTATAGAAGTCATTACAATAACCAGGCAATATGGAAAGTCGTAACTACAAAACCTAGAGGTCTAGAGTCAGGGCAGAAAAGTAACCAATTCAATTTGAGTTATTTGCCAAAAAGCAGTCAGAAGAAAGAAATTAAAGAGGATACAAACATAATTTAAATTTGTATTTTTTTATATTATCATTAGTTTTCATCATTTTCAAAGAAACAATTTACCTTTAATTCTTCTTATTAATAATGGATGCCACCAAAGATTAAAAATATTACATGAACATTACAGAAGTTATTAGGTTGGAAAAGGAAGGAAAAGTGCTGATGTAGTCTAATGAAAGGGTTTAGTTCTCCAACAGGATTGTTTTCAGGCCTTTTATTGTTATTCTTTTTGTTATTCAGCATAAATATTCCTATTTACTTATTTGATATGCTTATATTAACTAGAGCAGCATACATAGCACCTGCCACTATCTTTTGTCTCCACCACAGCTTTGTAAGATAGCTTGTGTTAAAGAGACCAGGAGACCTGAATTACTTAGTAAATCTCAAGGTTGAATGGTGATTCCCAAGTTCTAGTAGAACCATCTAATCAGGCTTCTTCTTCTTCTTTACTTCCTCTTTTATTGCTTGGAGTGTCAAGGGAAGATACAAAGTTCTGCCTCTTGCTATCTAATCAATACACAATATTATTTTAGCCATTAGTTGTGGAATTTTTTGCAAAGATTTTTCAAGGAAGTACCGTATTTCTTTGTTACAGAAATATATCATTATCCTTTTCTGATTGATGTTGAAGCTTATGGGTATAGCAGTGTTATAAGCAGTCACTGGGTGGCTACTGTGAATTTACTATCAAAGTCACTGTAATTCGTAACAGGAGAAACAATCAATCCAATCTACTATCCAATATGTTGAAATGTCTAGGCAAATTCTTAATAAAAGTGTTCGTTTTATATGCAAAGACATCAAAATGTACCTCTTACTATTCACTAATCACCTAATTGCAAATAGAAATTCAGAAGAGGAATATATGACAGTTATATTTGGACAAGTTTTGTACAAGTAGGTATTGTTTGAAAATAAAATTGGGAAATTGTTATTTCAACAATTTTCAAATTATTTATTCAGCTGTCATAAAAGATTCTGTGCCTGGCATTTTGACCTGTCTTCTGACAATTCAAAATATACACATATTTACACAGAAGCTGATTGGTAATATTGGAAGACACTCTCACTCTCTCTCTCTCTCTCTCTCTCTCTCTCTCTCTCTCTCTCTCTCTCTCTCTCTCTCTCTCTCTCTCTCTCTCCCTCCCTCCCCCTCCCCTCCCTCCCTCCCTCCCTCCCTGTCATACAGGCTTCCTCTGCCCATATGGAAAACACTTTATAGAAAAAAGGATTCTCTGCATGAAAAAATGAGTAATAAAAAAATCACTTTTAATGCTTAACATGTCTGACACTGCATGCCACACCCTTTTTTTTTTTAAGAGTATCACCAGTAGCAAACAAATGGAAAAACAAAACTGGAGAAGGAAAATCAGCACCAAGTAATTCTTTCTCCACCCGGGCTGCAATTCACACAAATCAAAAGCAAATGCTATTTCCAAAATAGAACCAGGCAATCCACTGTTAATCATTTCCTTTCTTGGGAATTTTTCATTACTAAGCCATGCATTAACACCAGAACTATAAACATTTAATCATGTTGTACTCCAAGTTAGAGTTGATGCTAGAGAAAGATATTATGACCAATATTAAAGGTGAGCTTTCATCATAAGCTTTGCACGACTAAACTATTATTTCAGGTATATTGGTATTTCTGTTTTTCAATGGTAAGTTTTAAACCCATTTGCTGTTTTTTTATATTAAACTACATTACAGAAATCCTAAGCAAAGATGAATTAAAGCAATCATAATAAGATTTTGCACATTGTTTTGTGGGGGGGGAGGGCAGCCCTGTCTGATTCACTTCATCTGAAATGTTTATGCTATAGACATTATCAAATATTGAACATGATTCAATCAACATTAAGCATGTTTAAAGTCCACTGGATTTCAGTTACTGAAATTTAAACATGAACTAACTTTTCTCACCCAAATCAATGACATCTTAAAGAACTTCTCTTTGGTTGCATAGCACAATACTATTTAGAATTAATAATCCTAACAAACAAACAGAATAAAATACAAAATAAGCTGGCAATGGCAAAGCATTAGACCAAAGCAATAGAAGTTCCATTGTGTTGTGGGTTAAGGTAAGCACTGCAACATGCTTAAACTTATGAAACATAATCAAATCCTATTTGCTTTTACATGTTTTGGAAGTGTTCCCTTGTGAATCAAAGTTAACACCAAATATATCCATGAATTTAGAGAGAGAAAAAAAAACTGTATAAATGTACTTATAATTAATTGGAATATCCAGGTGATCAAGAAAATATTAGACACTGCTTTGCTTGTTCCTTTTTTTTTTCTTTTCTCTGATCTTTTCACTCCTTTTGTTCTACTCCATTTAATTGACTTCCAAACATTCCTTTCATGCTGAGGGTGGGGTCATCAAAAGCAGAAGCAGGAATTCACAGCCAACTGCTACTGATGGTACAACCAACTCATCACTACAAAAAAGCTTGATTGTGGTTTGACAATCAGGGAAGACAAGCCGTCAGATCTGGCATTCTGTTCTTTGCAACTGGGATTCTATGTGCAAATCAATTGAAAAAACACAAACTGTTTGCCAAGTTTTTACAGCCCAGAGGATGTTTTTTTGAAATTTATAGTGGAAACTTGTAAGAAAGGTCATGCGGTTTCAAATGAAATAGTATAGAAGGTGACCTACACTCAGTAAAGTTTTTTTTAAACTCTCTATAGAGCAAGATGTTGGTTAGTGAAATTTAAAAGACTATTCATATTCGTAACAAAAAGAATAACAAAAAGCATTTCTGAATCAGAAAAGGACTAAACTTGCATATAGGTTACTATTTACAATGATTATTCCAGATGGTGGAAGCAACAATCACTTTTGGCCTCCTACTAAGCATTTTTCTAGAGTGTGCACATATGGTAAGCCAATGAATAGAGATAGCCTTGACTTACAACTATAACTGAGACCAGGACTGCTGTCATAAGTTAATACTGTAGAGCAAGATGTCACTTGACCATAATGACAGCAGCTATTTCAGCACTTCCAGTTGTGATTGTCAACTGAGAATCATGGGTCATTCAGCAAGTACCCACCCAAATCTAAGCCATTCTGGGTTTAGTCTTTCCCAGTCTCAAAGCCTCAGTAAGGTAAAGAACTGCCTCCAGCTCTCCAATCTGCCTATGTCCCCTCCTGTTGTGATTCCACACCAGGCAGTGGATCCGGCAACTGAGTCTGAGGAATCAGATCAGGAGGAGGGGCCTGGAGTGACATTAGAGTCAGAGGAAGGCTCTAAGGAGCTCCAAGACTTACAGTCAGATGAGGAGCCTGGCCCCTCTACTCACGCTCCAGCTGAGACACAGCTATGCTGGGAGCCTGAGTTGGACAGTGATGAAGAAATCCAGGATGCACGAAAGCATAGGCAAGAAAAGCAAGTAGGACAGAGGAATGCAATGGGGCGGCTCCAAAGGCAAAGGAGAAGGCATTAGGAAGCCACGCCTTGGCTGAATTATAAAAGGGAAGGTGTGGGAGGTGCTGGTTACCGAAGGCAACTGTTCATGTTGAGGATCGAGTTTCTGTGCACTGTGTTTGTTTGCCTTGGACATTAACTCAGGTCTGTGAGAATAAAAGGGGTTGGTTTTTTCCTGCGATTCCTGCCTGTTTCTTGGAAGAGGGGTTTCTCTTTGTGAGCATAACAAGGACTCACGTAGGCTGGGACAGAACACCTCCCTCATCTTCTCTGCCCTTTTGATCACCATGCATTGTGGGGCTTGGTAAGCAGCCCCAGAGCTTTGGCATGCCAAAAGGCCAACCCAACTACATTACCTAGGAATTGCAATGAAAGAATCCAGTGGAACTGAGCAAATTGAATCTGATTTTGCCATTACAGCCCCTCCCTATTTCTCATCATCTCTCTTCCCACTTGCCTGTTGGATTTTTTTCCCAGGGTAAACAGAGCAAGGGCATCTCCCAATTTCTTTACCTCATGGCCCTTTACCTCATGGAAGAGCACCTGAGGGCAGATTTGACTCCTATAAGATGCTTACCAGGCAAACCCTCCCTGAGCCAGCCTCCAGCATTTTCCCACTGGGCAAAATTGCTTCCAGCCCTCCCCATTTGTTTGCATTCTTATCTGTGTTGTCCTACTGGGCTGGGGAGTCACATGCACTAAGCATTTTACTGGAGAAGTTGAAACACCGCTGTTTTTTTACAATATTTTCACTAAAGAGTATTTGCCTTGTAGAACCGGAACCCTGTGTTGGAGGAGTTGAAGCACCCCTTCAGTCCTACAGTAAGTCTGGATGGGCTGCCAAGAGCCTGACTTCTGCTCATATGACCCCAGAGATACTGCAATGGCTTAACTTCAAACACTTTACCTTCAAACGGTCACTAAACAAATGGTTGTAAGTCAAAGACTATCTGTATGCCTTGTAAAATACACAATACACACTTTCTATTTCTGCACAGACGTTCTATTACAGCAGAAGATGCAAGCTGTTATGGAAATTCTGCAGGCTGTAATACATTACCTTTCAAAGAGCCAATAACTAAACAATCCATAGTACCCTGAACTTTCCTAATTGCCTTTTAAACTGTGAACTTAGCATTATACTGCTAAAACCTCTCCCAATAATGGTTCCTAGGAAAAGAAAAAGATGTAAAATTTTAAAACAAATGCTCGCTGAGATCCATGATAAAGACATGATAGCATTCTTTGATCTCTGGTTTATTACTACCTTATGCTCAAATAAACAGTTCAGATCCGGATAAATAAAGGGAAAAAAACTTTCTTGAGCTGAACACATCTTCTGAAAATGAATCAATGTATCTATTTAGTTGGCAATAATAATGAAGCTCTAGAACTTCTAGATCAGAGTTCCCCAACCTTTCCGGCTTTGTGGACCAGTGGGGAGAGAGGGGAATGGTTCTGCGTGAGCGATGGGCACAAGCAGGCACTCACTCACCCGCTGCTCATGCTCGCCCACTACTTCTGCAACCCAGTTCTGAACTGCTCAAGGCCTAGTAGTGGGCCACAGCCCGGAGGGTTGAGGACCCCTGTTCTAGATGCTTTGTCATTCTTAAGTTGGTTAGGTGATTAACTGGATAAAGAATTCCCCAAAAGACAAAAATTCTGCTTAATATTGGAACAGGAAAATAACCTAGTTTGATATAATAGCTTGGCATAAGTAGTAGCACAGGTAGCACTGATGGAGAGTGTCTTTTATGAGCTTAGGCAAAAAAGCCAGTTTTGATCCTACCTGAAAAGGCAGACTACCCAAAATTGTTTCACCAGTAGTTAAATTCAGATAGGCTAATATTACTAAATACACACAGTCCTTGACTTATGACCACTATTGAGCCCAAAATTTCTGTTCCTAAGCAAGACAATTAAGTGAATTTTGTCCTGTTTTATGACCTTTCTTGCCACAGTTGTTAATTGATTAAATGTTTGAGTCTGAGGTTTATAACTATTTTATAGATTGAAAATAATGGAATAATAGAATATCTTGATTTTCATTTTCATTTAAATCAGTATTCAAATGGCACTGACCTTCAAATATCCTTTGCAATAGCTCAGAATGACTTACTGGATCTCTGTTCTATGATAGCGGGGATATTGACCCCTTTCATTTATTCACTATATTGGACTCATAATCTAGTATTTTAAATTTCTAAAATGTCTCTCAAGTATTTTTCTTCTGCTATTATCGAACTCTGGAACTGCTAACTTGAAAACTATACAGATAATGCCCGAATTGCAAGTGTTCCCTTAGTAAACGTTAGAAGTTACGCAATAAACGCCCCTAGTGCAAATCCCAAAATTACAAATGTTGCCACACCACAGCAGTCGTTCACCTTATGAGCGACCACAGTGGCTCTGCAACATTCACCCTGGTTATTCCCTCCCTCCCCACTAGGCACTAAACCTTCAATATTCACCCTGCGAAGATTGAGATCCTTCGCTTTCTTAGCTGCTTTAGGCTTTCAGTGCATTCGCAGAGAATGAAGGCCTAAAGTAATGCAAGATCACATGAGATCAGTGGTGCAAGATCTCACACTACTGATCTCACATGATCTCATGCTACTTTAGGGCCTCTGTTCTCTACAACAGAGAACAGAACTGAAGGTTGGCATCTGAGGCCAAGATATGCTTCTGTGTGCTTCCAGAAGCTGGATCTGGCCATCGGAGGCTTTTTCCAGGCCACTGCCACCCAGAACTGAAGCCAGGGGACGCTTCTGTGTGCCTCTGGAGGCTGGATCCGGGCACTGGAGGTCTCTTCCAGATCGCTGCTTCCTGGATCTGAGGCCAGGAGACGCTTCCGCATGCCTTCAGAGGTTGGATCCGGCTGTCAGAGGCCTTTTCCAGGATGCTGCCGCCCAGATCTGAGGCTTGGGGACACTTCCGTGGCCCTCTGGAGGCCCGATCCAGGGGAAAGGCTTCTGGTACCCAGATCCAACCTCCGGAACCATGGAGAAGGGTTTCCCGGTCTCAAGATCCGAGCGGCAGCGGTCTGGAAAAGGCCTCAAATGGCCAGATCCAGCCTCTGAAAGCACAAGGAAGCATATCTCGGCCTTAGATCCAGGCAGCAGCTGCCTGGAAAAGGTATCTGGTGCCTGGATCCAGCTTCCGGAGACACGCAGAAGCGTCCCCCGGCCTCAGATCCAAGCAGCAGCGGCCTAGGAAAGGCCTCCAATGCCCAGATCCAGCCTCCAGAGGCACATGGAAGCGTCCCCTGGCCTCAGATCCAGGTGGCAGCAGGAACCGTGGCAGAGAGGAGATGGATCTTTTCAAGGTGAGTCCAATGTGGTAGGAAGGGAAAGCATGAGGTATCTTAGTGGGTCAAGAAGGCCTTGGGGGCCTCTTCCATAATTAAGCACTCCGTGGCCTTCCCCACCCTGAGATACCTCATGTTCACTTAATGAACCGTGTGCGTTTTAACGAGCAGGGAGTGATCTTGTTCTGTATGAGATTCACTCCTACGAGTTTTCAAGTTACGAATGAATGGGCAGGCTCTATTACATTTGTAACTCGTGGACTACCTGTATCTGATCTGGATTTCTATTCTTGTATATGCTGTTTATTTTACTGATAAAGTGCAGTGATGATACATTTTATTTTGTTATTCTGTCTTTTCCATTTTTTCTTGTTCAAATTTATTGTGTATTACACTTTTTTGTTTATGATCATTCATGAATAACCCAGCTCATACGTTACACTGCTCTCTGAGGCTCTTTATTCCTTTCTTCGTTTGCTACCCATGCTTTTCTCATATTTCTTGACTCTGCTTCAGAAACATTTATCACATCTTCCTTTCTTTTTCTGAACCCAGAGACTCCTATAATGGTCTCACACTTTCCTTAGACTTGAGTTATAATAAATTTCTGAGGATTCTGAGAAAGTAGGCCAAAACCAAAGCAATATTCAGCTGAAATAAAATGAAAAATATTGCATTTAGGTATACTTTCACACTTATTTTTTGAAAATAAAAAGCTCAGTCTAGGCAACATGTTTTAAGAATATTAAACATACTGAAGCACATCACAGAAAAGCAACCAGGAAGGTGTGGGGGCTGGATAACAAGTTCTAACGGAAACACTTGAAAAAGCCAGTAAATTTAGCCTGCTGGATTATAGCCTGAACACGTGAGGGCTTGTAAAATGGTGCCATGAAGGCAGCTCTGCAGACTGCCTACATTCAGTCCTGAAGTCTGAAGAAAGGTTGTGTGCTCACATCTGCTTGTAGGTTTTAAAGTCTGCTTTAAAACACTTGGAGGTCAAATCTGTTTCAAGCCTTGATGCAACCAGATGAATGCCAGAAGGCGGCCAATAATTCTATATATATAAAACTAAAAACGTGACATGCCAAAGATGCAACAGAACTGTTCTATTGTTCCTAAAACAGAACTCAAAACACTAGGTAGAAACTGCAGGAAGTAAACTCTGGTTAAACATTACAAAAAAATTTCTAAATTTGTGAAATGTAATTGAATAAAATATCATGGAAATTGACAAATTCTACTTTGCTAGAGGCCTTTAAGTAAACTATCTTCAAACCTCTGTAGAAGATGCTGAAGATTCTTCACTGAGCACAAATTGGACTGGATGTTCTCACCCTCTTTTACCTCTGTAAGGACCTCTAATTTCATCTGAAAAGGGATTTCAACTTTACCTATCATAGAAATACAACTACAGTATAATCATAGAAATACAACTACAGTATAATCATAGAAATACATTTATCATAGAAATACAATTATCAGGTATGGCACCAGCCGCGACCCCAGGGAAGGGGGGGAGGAGTGGCTTTTTTGGCCTGGGAGAACCTCAGCCTATGCAGGCTCACTGTTTCCGATATTTTGGGTTGCGAGTCCATCTTTATGACGCTGGACCTTGGGGTTCAGGTGGGCGTATTGCTTACGTACCTGCCTCCCAGCTGCGTGGCATCTGCCCTGCCTGTGCTACTCGAGGAGGTTGCTGGATTGGCGGTGGAGTTCCCCAGGCGTATGGTCTTGGGGGATTTTAATCTGCCGTCACTTGGCGAGTCCTCGGGGATGGCACAGAGTTCATGGCCACCATGACAACCATGGACCTGACCCAAGTAGTGCAGGGTCCGACGCATGAGGATGGACACACCCTGGATATGGTTTTTCTTTCGGAACAGTTGGGTAATGATCTGGTTTTAAGGGGCTTAGATACCTTGCCTTTGTCATGGACTGATCATTTTCTGCTACGACTGAATTTTACGGCCCCAATCCTTCCCCGCAGGGAGGCAGAACCGATTAGGTGGTTCCGCCCCAGACGCCTGATGGATCCAATTGGTTTTCAGATGGCGCTTGGGGAATTACCGAGCTCGTTCATTCACAATTTGGCGGAGTCCCTCGTAGCGGCATGGAATTCGGCCGCGAAGGGGGCTACTGACCGGATTGCGCCTTTGCGACCTCTCTGTGGTGCTGGCCCCAGGAGGTCTCCTTGGTTTACTGAGGAGCTCAGGGAGATGAAGCGCCATAAGAGACGTCTAGAGAAGCGATGGAGACGAAGTAAGTCCGGATCTGATCGAACCAGATTGAGCTCACTTATTAGAGCCTATTTGAAGGCGATTAAGGCGGCAAGATCTTTATATCTTTCCGCTTTGATTGCGTCTGCAGAATCTCGCCCAGCCGCCCTGTTTAGGGTGACCCGGTCCCTCCTTAACCCGAGGGGTCCGGGGCCTCCCTTGCAGGGTAGTGCCGAGGACTTTAACAACTGTTTCGCAGACAAAGTAGCTCAGATCCGGGCTGACCTAGACTCCAATTGTAAAGCAGAGTCGACTGATAACGATTCATTCGAGGGGACAGGGGCATGCTCTTGTCCGGTCATCTGGGGCGAGTTTGAGACTGTTACTCCTGATGAAGTGGACAGGGCCATTGGAGCTGTTTGTTGGACCCGTGTCCCTCCTGGCTGGTTTTTGCTAGTAGGGAGGTGACACATACCTGGATCCAGGAGATTGTCAACGCTTCTTTGAGGGAGGGGTCCTTCCCGGCTCCTTTGAAGGAGGCACTCGTGCACCCCCTCCTCAAGAAGCCTTCCCTGGATCCAGCAATTTTGACCAACTATCGTCCGGTCTCTAACCTCCCCTTTGTGGGAAAGGTTATTGAGAAGGTAGTGGCATTTCAACTCCAGCGTTCTCTGGAGGAAGCCGATTATCTGGGTCCTCTGCAGTCCGGGTTCAGGCCCGGCTACAGCACCGAAACTGCTTTGGTCGCTCTGATGGATGATCTCTGGCGGGCCCGGGATGGAGGCCAGTCCTCTTTCCTGGTGCTTCTTGACCTCTCAGCGGCGTTTGATACCATCGACCATGGTATCCTTCTGCGCCAGCTGGAGGGATTGGGAGTGGGGGGCACCGTGTTACGGTGGTTCTCCTCCTATCTTTCTGGTCGGTCGCAGTCGGTGTTAGTGGGGGGTCAGAGGTCCACCTCTAGGTCACTCCCTTGTGGGGTGCCTCAGGGGTCGGTTCTCTCCCCCCTACTTTTTAACATCTACATGAAGCCACTGGGAGAGATCATTCATCGGCATGGAGTGTGATACCATCAGTATGCTGATGATACTCAGCTGTACATTTCCACTCCTGGCCAAATCAGTGAAGCGGTTGAGGTGATGCTCAAGACACATCTTTGCCGACAGGCCTGGGGCAGTTAACATCTTGCCCCTATCCAATGTATGTTTGTGTGCATGTTTGTTGGATGATTGGTTTTTTAATTCAGGGGTTCTTTTTTATATGTATTTTAATGTTGATTTCTATTTATGCTGTGAGCCGCCCTGAGTTCCCGGAATAGGGCGGCATAGAAATCCAATAAATGAAATGAAATGATGTGCCGGTGTCTAGAGGCTGTGAGGGTCTGGATGGGTGTTAACAGATTGAGGCTCAACCCTGACAAGACAGAGTGGCTGTGGGTGATGCCTCCCACGGACATTTCAATCTGTCCTTCCATTATCCTGGGGGGTAAAGTTATAAACCCCTCGGAGAAGGTGCGCAACCTGGGAGTCCTCCTTGATCCACAGCTGACATTGGAACATCATTTGTCGGCTGTGGCGAGGGGGGCATTTGCCCAGGTTCGCTTGGTTCACCAGTTGCGCCCTTATTTGGATCGGGAGTCTCTACTCACAGTCACACATGCCCTTGTCACCTCGAGGATCGACTACTGCGATGCTCTCTACATGGGGCTACCCTTGAAGAGTGTTCGGAGACTACAATTAGTGCAAAATGCAGCTGCGCGAGCAATTGTGGGCCTTCCACGTTGTGCCCACATTTCGTCAACTCTCCGCATGCTGCATTGGTTGCCTATTGGTCTCCGAGCGCAATTCAAAGTGTTGGTTATTACCTATAAAGCCCTTCATGGCATTGGACCAGGATACTTATGGGACCGTCTTCTGCCACATACTTCCCTTCGACTGGTGAGAGCGCACAGGGTCGGCCTCCTCCGGGTCCCGTCAGCGAAACAATGTTGTCTGGCGGGTCCTAGGGGGAGGGGCTTCTCTGTTGCGGCACCCACCCTCTGGAACCAACTGCCCCCTGAAGTCCGCGTTTCCCCCACTCTCCCAGCCTTCCTGAAGAATCTAAAAACCTATTTATGCCGGCAGGCCTGGGGATGACTGTGATTGTGTGCGAATGATGAATGTGTTTGGGGTCTTTTTAAACGCTTTTTAGCTTTGGTTTTAGTTTTGAAATGTTGAAATGTTGTTTTATTTATGCTGTTAGCTACTCCGAGTCTTCGGAGAGGAGCGGCATAAAAATTTAATAATAATAATAATAACTACAGTATATACAAATGTGCAAAATTAAGTATCTCTTAATTTTAGAGTAAAGCTTCTGAAGGTCAAGCTGACTGGGGAGACTGACCTCTTTGCTGGTCAGTATTTTCCTTTCTAAGATACTAGAGGGTTTTTTGTTCTCCAAGTTATGATCAAATTTCTATGGGACAAGGCATAAAAATAAGATCAAAACAGAAATAATATGTTAAAGCTGGTCCAAAAATCATAGAAAAGAAGCAGAAAAACAATCAGAGAACAAAAAACTGACTACGCATTGAATGAGGAATAAAAGTAGATCTTCTGGTATAAAATGACAGGTGATATGCATGAGAGGAATTGCTTTGGAGAAGGTGCTTTGTAAGTGCACAACTACCAAGGTCTTTTTTGCCTTTTGCTATCTATCTCTATCACCTAATGGGTTAATCCACAGAAATGTCTCAGAATAACAGCTTGGTAGTCTTTTACATGCAGTCCCTTAGATACCCTGTCCCAAACTGTGAAAGAACTTAAGTTATAAACTAATAGTTCAAATTGGATCAAGTAATTACACATTAAGAATCTAAAGGAAAATGTGAAATTAAGTTTTGTTGAGTTCTGGCTCAAACATATCAAACGTTCAAGGAAATGGAAGATATAACTTCATACAGAAATAAAATGAAAATGAAAAAAAGAAGCTAAGAAACATGTTACGCCCATACCCAATCAGGATGACTACATTCACAGTAGTTGGGGCAATTTCAACACAACTGTCAACTTAAACAGCTTATCAGAAAAGATTTTAAATGAATAAGTGTTGGAGATTCATCATCATACATGGACCTGAATTCATCAGATGAATGAAACACATTATATTCCAATAAATACTGAGAGTAGGGAATTGGAAAACTGATCCACGTGGATAAGCTATATTTTACTAGACAGACTTTCTGAAAATTGTACATTACCTACATCATATAACTATTATCCTCTAGGACAGGGCAAGAACTTTGCAATCACTGGCATCTTCACATATTTCTAAAATTCTGATCTGATGATATAAATTTATATAGCTTTTTAAATTATGATTGTCACATCATAATCCAATCATTTTAGGATAACTCATGTAAACATAGGGGTGGTTATTCTACAATGGCCTCCTATAGCATAGATTAAATTTAAAGAAAGTAATGTGCCCAAGGCTGCTTAGTAAAGCTTTCTGGGTAAGAAGGATTTCATAGCGAAGTTTTATTGGCCCATAACAAACAATATTGGGATTAAAATTTTAAAAACCATTAATGTGCCTATTAGTGAAGCAATATAAATGCTAGAAATATGTCATATATCCTCTGGAAAATCCTTTTACTTTCTTCCCACTAGGCTGAAAGTGGCTTGGGAGAGGCATGCCTTTCATTTCTTATACATGAATTTCTGGTACTACTTTGGGTTCTGAATATAAAGTTTTGTAGGACTTTGAAACCTACAAAACTATTCAGTAATCAATGAACATGTGTATCACAAAGCATGATACTATACTTTATTCAGTCTTACTTCCCAGTGAAGGAATTCTATTGCCTATTTCCATCTCAGAACATAGGGAAGGAATAATCCATAGATGCACAGCTATTTCCGCTCACAAAATTGGCCTGTAATGTACTGCACTGCCTACCATCTTAAAATGTTATATAAAGTTTTCTTAAGATGTACATGAAATCTCTTTTTTTCCCTTAACCTTACCAAGGAATGGTGTATACAGGGGACTGGGGCTGCCCTTCCATCTTTGTTACAAAAGATTGCACCAAGACTAATAGCAAGCTGTCCTTATTGATTAAAGATTTGGCAGTTCATAAAATAAGGTATTAGTTGAGAACGGATAGTAAACTGGAAATATTATGTTATTTACTTGTGCACATGCAAGTTACATGTATTGTAATACTTATCTCACATGGATAAGGATCACCTCCTACTGCCTTAAAAGGACATACTCAACTCAATCATTAAAGAAATATTTGTGCACACTTTCTTGGATATTTTATCTTGGTAATTCCAAAATTTATTGAGAAATGTTCAGTTTGACACACCCATTTACAAATCCTCCAGCAACTATTCCTTATTTCTTTATGTGAAACAAATATGAAGGTACTGAGGCCACAGCTGTTAAAAGTGTTTTGTCAGCCCCCAGCAACAGATATGGGGTGCTGAGTAAAGGGAGAAGAAATAAGGGTGAAAGGATAATAGATTCCCTTCAAAACAGCTCAGGGCAACTACTATTAACAATGAGTCTCTGTTAAAGGCACAGTTATTTCTCTGCAATTATTTATGGCTCTGTATCACATCAAACTTTAAGAGCATTTTGACATTTGGGGCATGTGATTTTTAAAAAAACATACAAACCATTTTGAATCCCAAACATGCATTTCACGGAAAGACTAGAAAGGGCGGGGGAGGGGTAGAGAGGATGAAGTTGAAAAAAAACTACTCTTTTCCTGCCAAATGAGCTTAAAATCTGCTTCCAGTTCGCAGCAGTCTCGTCCGAAAGCAAAGGAACACTGTTCACTTTTCATAATGGAAGAGGTACTATGCTTTCTGCATCTCCTATGTGAACAATTAACTTCCCATCATACAGAGACCCAAGTCCAAGTCAGGAGGGTTTGCGCTCTCTCTCATTCTATTTCTCCCTCTTCCTCTCCTTCTCCCTCTTCCATCTGCTTTACACAATGAAGGGAGGGGGAAGTGAATCCATAAGTGTCTTTGCCACTGCGGAATGTGCACAAGATGTGCAAAAACTTGTGTCAAACTCTACCGTTCACTTTTCCGATCAGTGTTCCCCCTCTTTAAGACTAACTTTTCGGACGTCTCTCCACGCGCGCCCAACAACCGCCACAGCTCTCCAAAGGGGGGGAAAAACGCACATGGAGAAACCATCCTTGGAGAGAGAGAAACAGTAAAACGCCACTGGGATTAAACAATGTTAATGACTCAAGGCACTGGCAAGCGGGAGAAGTCTTCTTATCCTAATAAAGCATTTTCCTCTAAACCAGCTCAGATCCTGATAGATTTCCATTCACCCGTCACTTACCCATTCGGGCTGCGCAAATCTGCTGCAACATGTAAAATCCAACGGCTGCACACAACCAGAATTTGGCCATTGCTCTCGCTTCCAGATCTTGTACCCAAAGACGACGGACTTTCCTCTCGCAGCCCACACAATTAAATCTCTCCAGAAAGCCGGCGTCTTCTACTTCAATTCGAAACGCTACTGAAGTAATGAGTGACCTAAACAGGGAGGGGAACAGAATCCAAAGTCACACCCCTGTTGGAACACAAGTGATACAGCATTTAAAAAAAAAAAAAAAGAGGAGGTGGAGATAAAAGGCTACTACTTATGAGTAAGCACAGTTGTCACTAATATTTCATGCAGGCTCCAAACGGCTTTGACTCAACGCTGCGCGCTCTCCCAGAGGCAGCCGGGTTGGAAAGCACCTCGTGGCTGGGGGCGGGGTGGAAAGAGTTTTCGGCGCGGCACGCGGCCTTCCCGAAAGGAGCGCGAGCGGCTGGCTTGCAACTGTTGAGTTTTAGCAAGGATTCCTAATCCCGGCTCTTGTGTGCATTCACTGGAAAGGCAGAGAGTTTAAACAAGGAATGTTTTTTTTTTCCCCTCTGGGGTTCTCCCGGTCCTCTTTTCTCTCTCACCAGACCTTATAAACCGATTAAATTCAGTTTGCTTTTTTTTTTATTATTTTCTGCAACATCCGCTAAGTGGTGCTTGCACTTTTCATCAAGGCAAGGAGAGGAGGTTTGAGGTTTTTCATTTGGTTTCTTTCAGAGATATTTTGCTGTAATCCTGGATTAATAAATGAGAAACTTCTGCATGTGCCATTATGGGCTTTAAACATTAACACCGAGAGTGCAAAAAAAAAAAAAAGAAATCTTGGCCCTGTGTTTTTTTGCCAGTGTTTTGCCCTCAGAATTTACCTTCCCCAACCTCTTCAAAACAGACCGTTAAGGCGGAAGAAAGGAGGAAGCTGACAAACACGGGTGTATTTCTTTCTGTAACCACAAGTGTTGCTCTTTGACCCCTCTCCTCCACAATCTTCTCCCCTCTTAACTTCTTTACTATTGTTATCTGCTATCCCTAAATTACACATTTCATTCCCTAACTGCATCCTTTCTGAACCTGCAACTTGAAATAGTATTTGTCCAGTGTTTTTTTTAAATACTGTATTTAAATGTTCGTTTAAAATAGCCTCTTCAATCCAGAGTCGTCTTCTGCCTGTCCCGTTCTGCATCTTCCTCAAGGGTCCAGTTAGTTCTCAATGTGAAAGAAAATATTAGTTGTTTGATTTAGGTATAGTCCATATTTCTAAAGGGCTATAACCCAAAGATGCTTTTTCAGCGGGCAACTGGACTTCCTTGTTCGTTTGTTTTTTTTAAACTATGTTTCACTTCTCATCCAAAAAGCTTCTTCAGCTCTGACTGGATGGTGGGGAATGGAAGGATTTATACTCCTTGTAGACAGCTGGTCATTTGGATTCTTTTAGAGAGTCCTTGCAGCCATTGGGAGTTTACCTGTGTCCTCAGGGTCACCTGAGTAGTGCAAATGTGTGTGGAGCCTTGAGTCTAAGCTCTTGTACATTTCAAGAACAAGGACAGCTCAGTGAAAGGCTAAAACTGACCTCAACCACATTTTAAATAACAAAAGAAATTTGAAAAAGAAAAGTACTGTGGAAGAGGAAGAACAATTCCAAAAGATGGAAACTGAATGGCTTTTCTGTCACTGATGTGTACAAGCTCCCTAACCTGGTGCCTGAAGGCTGTTGATGATAAGTTCTCAAAAACTACTGAGTAGAAGACATTCATCATTCTGAGAGTACTTCCTTATCTGTAAGCTTTACTTACAACTAAAAATATCCCTTTATTAGAAGAGGGTGGCCAAGGATTTTCATTTATGGGAAGTAGACCTATATTTAAGCTGCCCCCTATCTTAAGTAACGTTTAAGGAGTTTCAAAGAAACCTTTAAAAAGGGGGAGAAGGGAAAGCTAGATACTCCACCGTTAGTATCTATAACAAAAGCACACTATATGTCTGTGGAGATTCTCAATCATCCAGGTCACAGTTGTCCCAAAGGTGCTTTTCAAAAGGCAATTGGACTTCCTTGTTTGTTTTTTCTTTGAAAACATTTTGCTTCTCATCCAAAAAACTTTTTCAGTTCTGGCTGAATGATGGGGAATCATTCCTTAGTAGTCATCTGGTCATTAGCACTATCAATGTTGGTCTTTAACACTCTGAAAGTCCTTAAAGCCACATGGGGCCCTAACCCTAACCCTCAGGGTCATCTGAATTGGAGTGCAAATGGGTGTGGAACCTTTTGGGGACTGCTGAAAGGATTGTATCATAGACAGGAGATAGGTGGTGTTGTATCTCTCCCACTCTGTTGAGAGAAGACTGTTCAATTTTAATATTGATGGCCTCTTTGACCAGATTTTAGAGGTCCTCAATTGGAAAGAGGGCATTTATATTAAAATTGCACAGCCTTCTCTCAACAGAGTGGGAGGGATACAACACCACCTGTCTTCAACACAGTTTCATCAGTTCCAAGAAGGTTCCACACCCATTTGCATTCCGATTCAGGTGACACTGAGGGTACAGATAAACCCCAAGTGGCCTTAAGGACTCTCAGAAAGATATCAACTGATCTTCAGAATGCTAAGGAATATAAATCCTTCCATTCCCCACCATTCAGCCAGAACGGAAGAAGCTTCTTAGATGAGAAAAAAAATGTTTTCAAGGAAAAAAAAACCAAGATGAAAAGCACCTTTGGGACACAGGTCACTAGAATCCACATTACGATAAGAATTTACATCTATATAAATAAATTATCATGGACAAACACTGTGCTCCTCGATACCATCTTTCCTTTCCTTTATGGAGATAGATGGTAGACACACTAAATTGGGATATTAACTTAGACTTCTGGGGTTTTTTTTACAAGAAGAACATTGAGCATTTTTATGGCAGATCGTGCAAAAGTATCTTTTTGTGGCGCCAAACACTATAATAAGATCTACAATCTATTTAGTTCCAGAATTATTTTCTTGGTTTGAGGAGAAAACAGTTTGCTGGAATGCTGGATGCCCTTTTCTTCTCCTGCCAGCAGCTTTGTTCAGACATGTAAGTTATGGCCTGAGTCCTGCAGAGCAGTAAGGAGATGAACAGTGGCTTCTAATAGTAGTTTATGTTCAAAAGGGAAAACCAGCAGTAACCTCAGATGTCCTTCTCTTCCAGTCTACATTTGTACAAAGTTCATGTTCACCTAATGATACAGAGAAAACTATTTCAACGATCATTCTACCATTATAATTTGTCAACATAACAAAGATTTCAAAAGAGCTGCAGCTCTGGTCATTAAGTTTATGGCACAGCTTAAAACAGAAAAAGCTATACCATTCTCTTCAGTCATCTACAATCATAGTCCCACTGAGGGACATTTCATATCTGTAAATGTTACAGAATGTAAACAAACAGAATTAAGGAATGGCATTGATAAGTCTAAGGTTCTGATATTCATACGAATTACACTGATTTGAACATACTGTAAGTTCTTCCCAATGCAGTAAGTGCATTACTAAAAAAAAACATGGATTAAATTGCAGCATAAATCAAAATTTTCACCTGTCAATTACATTGGAGGAGGAAACCTTCCTACCTGTTACTGTATTTGTATACAGCATTACTTGAAGAAAGCTCTGTGACAGAGCAATGAAACTTACCTGTACAATGACCCTGATTCAATCCTGGATACCTCCAATAAAAGTTGTACGGGTGATGATAAAGATGGCCTTAAATTGACTTCATTTCCTGGTAATTACAATAGAAATATCCATACAGTTTTCTTGGCACTGAATGCAAAAGTGATAATTTTCCAGGAAGTTGTTTGACTTCCCAGTCTAGCCTATTTAATGGAATATGTTAAAATATAATAATTATTGCTACAGTGCTGCCAAAAAAGCTCTACATATGAATGTGTAGTTGATTTCAACTTAAAAGAGACTTTTGGGATTTTAATTTATAAATGACGCCATCTATGTACATAACACTTGACAAGAAAACAAGCTTTTTTTTTAAATAATTGGCCAATTAAGCAGGAAAGAAACAAGGATCTTTATACCCCTGTGAATTCTGCTGCATTCATCTCATTTTTGTACTTTATTGTTCCTAAGGCTTTGTTAAAGTTGAGATCCTAGTGCACAGAATCTCAATATTTCAACATATATTAACACATATTCCCCACTAAAGATGTTAGCCATTTCTATACCATTTTATTTTTATTGATAGCCATCCAGACACTTTTGATTTTTGGATTATTTGAATATTACCAATGATTCAAACAAAGAGAGGAAAGAGTACAAGGTTAATAAACTGTGAAAGGAGACAATCACAATTATACAAGGTCACTGAGTTCAACATAAACAATTCTGCATTGTTTCAACTACTGATTAAGACAAGCGGATAAAAATCTGAAAATTTTCACAGAGGCCATGGATTTTATTGGAGTAGATAGGAAAATAACGTGTTATGTAACTATGCAATGAGTAAATTTGCTATATCATAAATACATTACTTCCTATTTTTAATACTTCTCTTTTGAGAAGAAAGAGTAGGGTTGTAATCATCACCTTTAGGTTCTGTTGCTTACTCTTTTAGGTGCCTATTTGAAGCCCAAAGTGTTTTGTGAGTGTGCTTGTCTATTCACTAGTACATTTGCCATGTAAAGAAAGTTTCTTTCATTAAAGTTTTACTAAGACCAAGTACGGGTGTGCAATACTATGTTAGTTAAACTCATATAGGTCAATATTTGCAAATCAAGATAATTACATTTGGAGGCTGCTTATTCTATACGACTTTACATGATCTGTTGTTTGCCATGCCTGTCAATAGGAGGGCATTCTTTTGCGACTGTGAATAATGAATTTGCCATTTAATATATGTTGAACTTTGCTCTATTTATACATTACTTGGAGTGACATTGCTGTTTTTATTGCTTTTCTATTAAACAAAATGTGATAAAATGATGGCAAGTGTAGGTTAAGAATTAAAAAAAACAGGTCATAGTCTGAAAGGATATTCCTAATCCTTTCATTTCTGGTGAATTCAGCTATGTAGTATGCCAGTTTAGATATTGGTGGTCTTAAGCAATTTTAAATTTGGGTGGAATGGTTTCTACACATTCAGAAATGACACATTTCTGGTGAGTGTGAGGATGCTAGACATGTGCCCCAAATTTTTCCTTTGAGGACACCATAGAGGATAAGGCTTAATAAGACATTTTAATAAATGCAGGCCTTCAGGCTATTTTAAATGGAAAAAATATCATTTGTCTTTGTCTTCAATATAAGTCATCTGAAAAATATAGAATTGAAAGCTGATATACAGAATTTTAAATAAAAAGCTAATTTCTCAGTTGCAAAATTTGCTATACATACTCCATTTGCAACTAAGCTTTGTGTGGATGAATGTAAATGAAATGGCAAATTTAGTGGATAATCTTCAGCTTTACAAGGGTCACATATTCCTATGTTTTATAATAATTGGAAAATAATCAAAATTCAACTCAAAATGATAAGAGACTGATTTTTCACAAAGTTTTTGTACAGTTTGTATATTTATTTGGCATCCTATCAAACACCACAATGTTTGAGGCACCAACATCTTTGTTTTTACATTATTATTCATGATTAAGAAGAGATTGGAAAACTAAATCAGGTGGCTTTCCCCCACAATTCCCCATTTTTGTCTCACGTGCAATATTGTATAATTCCCCTCTACAATTCTACAAGGCACTGGAACATTCTGAATTGATGAAAAGGAAAATTCTATAAGAAACAACAAAGGAATACTGTCCTCTGTAGTAGGCACCCATCAAGGATTGAAAAATCTAAAGGTCATTGCTTAAGAAAGACCCTCTCTATTTTTGACATTTAGGGGTAGAGGAGTTAAAATGACCATTGTTCACCTGCTCAAATCCCAGTGTTTTCAGTGTTTTCAAAACAGATAAGATGGTGGTCAGGCCCTAACTCTTTACTACTCATAAAACTCATTAAAAAGAAAAAAGAAATGTAGTGTAGCTACTGCAACTGTCATCCCTCACTGCTGGGAAAAAGCCAGTCTCAACTGATTCAAGTGACTTTCATACAGCTCATTTATATTAACAATAAAAAATATGGAATTGAGAATTGAAGCCTTTTGTTTTCATTAGGCCATTCACAGGTTATATATAAACAGCCACCGTGGCTGGCATTTGATTTTCAGTGTATGACCCAGTGCAGAAAGAAAAAGGGGGAAAATGTGTTATATGTTTAGGGAAAATAATAAGCATTCATTTGCTTCCACTGACTCAGGTAATAACTGGTTATGTGCAGTGCTGACTGAAAACATATTCCAGTGACTCATATGTGGGATATAATAAGAGTTAAAAAGAGACTTTAAAGACTTTATTTTTTGATTCAAGATGTTGATTAAAAAAAACTTCTTATACTTTTTTTCTTTCCTTTTCATTGATGAAGTAAGAATCACTAAAGGACTGTGATATAACTGACTTCTAGGACTTACTTTAAAACTTCTATTTTCTTAGTTTTACCTGACAGTTGTTTTCCGGGGGGGGGGCGAATGGAAAGAGAAGAACTTTATGTCCTATTACTATTGGAATAACAGCAAAATACAAATATATGTTGAAACTCTCTCTGTGAACATATTTAAGACCCCGTCACTGCAATAAAAAACCCTGTGCTCCTCATTCACTTCAACTAAAAATATAAACCAACATTTTCATACTGTACTGTATGTAATTTCCTTGCCAGATTTCAAACTAACGTAAAATTTAAATCAGACATGAATTTGTATTTTTCCTTACATATTCCAAGTAAACTAGCAAAGTGATGTGGGAAAAAAAAAGGTGTGTGTGCAACTTTTTAATGAAAGAAACTTTTTAGATGAAATGATTAGGTAGCTGCTTTAAAAATATGCAGGGTGCAGTGCACATTTCTTCTGAGTCAAACTATGCTTGTAGAAGGTGATGCAGGGTTTCCCCCCCCTTTCCTACTTCCTTTCCAGTATCCAGTTCCACCTCCCAATGTCACTAAGCACCCTGGAGCAATTTGCTTGTGAAGCTCTGAAATATAGAGAAAGAAGCAATGCTTCTTTTCCACAATAACTAAATAACTATTTTATGTGGGAAAGAAACAGCACTAACTCTGGAGTGCTGAGTTCCTGGTTTCAAGTTTAAAAAATGAATGATAGGCATAAAGAGTGATAGAACTACTGAACTCCAGCCTCATGATCTTGACCTTTTAGGCCAACAAGGAAGAAGTAGTACATACTCCCTCTTTAAGCAGTTATTCCTGAACTGCAAAGTTCTGGAAAATATTTGTCCAGATCTCCAAATTCCATTTTTTGGGGAAGATCATTGAGAAGGTTGTAAGGCTGTAGCTTCAGAGGAGGCTGGAGAAAATATATTATCTTGGTGCTATATATACTATATCATATAAGTGCTACAATAATATACATATACGTATATTTATACATACATATACATATACACACCTTTAAAAAGGAAGATTAAAAACTAATACAAACTACAATATAGTAAAAGAAAGAAAAACGGAAAACAGGAAGAAAGCTAAGAGTGAAAAAAGTAATAGAAAAATAGAAAGAAAAAAGATACGAAGAAGTAGATTCTGATATTCTTCACAGCAGTTAAAAGTACATTTATTTATTTATCAAATTTATATAGCCAGTTATCTTACAAAATAACTCTATAAATATATTTTTACCTCTCTATCTAAAGTTACATAATAATTCCCTTCTTTCTATACTTTCCTTTTTCTCAGTCCTCATTAAAATAGTACAAAATATATTTAACTTCAAAATATCCAGCCATGTAAAAAACAATTATAACTTTCATTTCTGGGAAAACTAATTTTAAAAAATAACATCACCACCTGAAATGGGTCCAAAATGAAATTTATGGAATGAATTTAGAATTTGTGGTAGATGTAACTGGTGTCAAATGTTACCTAATTTTCAGGAACAGGAGAATTGTCTGTTTTCTTTAAGATCCATCCCTTGGCTGAAGACACTTTTGGCAGTTTCTTTTTCTTTTCCATTTTTGAGGGAAGAAGATATATTAGGCCTTTTTTACAATCAGAAAGGATTTTATAGCATTGGAATGATAGAGGCAATGACTCAGTGAATCACTGCGTCACCATGTAGATGAATGAAGGCTGCTATTTATATCCAAGGCCTTACTTAATTTTTCCCAAACCTATGCATGGAGGGATATCCATTCTCTTGCATATTGTTAGATTGAAATAGTTATATAATTAATGCATGATAAATTATCTAAAATAAATATTCATAGAGGTCCAAAAATATTACCAGCTTGTTGATTTCATACTTACACGGGAAAAAACCCTATACTGCTTATGTCCAGGGCCCATAGCCTAGTTCTACATTTTAACAGGGATGTCTAACGTCAAAATGAATTGTATAGGCAAGGCTGGCTGAAGGTCAGATTGAGTCAGAGACAGCAGCAGGTGTTCAGAGAAAAAAAAATAAAACTTAATGTTAGATCAAGAAGTAATATGGGTCCAATCCAAAAGTAAAAGAAGTAGTTAAATGTGGAAAGTGAAAAAGCAGTAAAAAGAGACTGGGTTGCAATTGAAGATACTGTTGTTTACTTACACTGTTATAAAGGTATATGTGTTCCCTATTCTCCCCTGTGATAACATTTTCACAGATCACTTTCAAAGATCTAAGCAAAACACTTTCATTTATCACCAAGGAACAGTTTTACTATAGTGAACTTGACTTGCCCTAAAACCTTTTGGGGCCCTAAGAAAATCCTTCCAGTTTCGGAAAGATTTGTTCATTGCTTTCTACAACAAAGAAATTACTTATATTTTATATCCGTTTCAATCTAACAATATGCAAGAGCATCTATGAGCCATAGATGAGGGTATGAGGGAGAAAGAAGCCAGCAAAAGAAAGATTGAGTACAAAAATGGGCTGAATTAGGCTGGAATGGAATGACTTTGACTTCAAAAATATAAAAGGTTGGGTGCACTGCAATGTTTGTATAAACTTTCTGAAAATTGTGGGGGTAGAGTTCATCTTTCAGCTTGGAAATGCTACTTGAAGATTCCATAAAGTACCTCTAAAGCACGTAAAGCAAGTAAAATATCCTTGTCTTTAGGTCTCTAAATAAAAATATTTCAGAAGAGCTGCCTCAGAGTCAATTTGAATAGAAGATAAACACATCTCTTCCACAGTGAAATATTTTCCTATGTCATGCCTAGCTGGTCTTTTGGTAAGCCAATTCAAGCTATAGTATTTTTAAGTGATCTATATACTTGTCTGTAAGTCCACAAACTGTAAACCTTAGCAGCAGGTGTCACTTGTTAAAAATTGGCATCCTTTCTATCAAACTGTTCTGCTTCTTAAATAGGTGCAACATTTGTAAGGAATGAGGCAGTATTTTTATTAATGCCAGAACAGTGGCTCTTTGCCAATTTGACTAATTGCATTCTTGTTCAGCAAATATTTATTTTATATCTTTAAAAATTAAGAGATTGTGTTATAGAACTGAATAATTTCAACATGATTACAAGTCTCTCTATTTCAATAGTACCGGTAGGTGATCTCTATTGGCAGAAATAAATGTTTTTCAGAATATAAAGTGAAAGAGAACAGCTTTGGATCCTTTATGGAATATCCAGGTAGCAATTCCAAGCTAAAAGATGAACTTTACATCCACGATTCCCAGA
Organism: Bothrops alternatus; assembly: GCA_034064705.1. Lineage (NCBI taxonomy): Eukaryota > Metazoa > Chordata > Lepidosauria > Squamata > Viperidae > Bothrops > Bothrops alternatus. Next base: position 9,434,321 of record JARGCV010000003.1, on the reverse strand, counting down.
CAGTTTATACAAAAATATTATTGCAGTGCACCCAATGCTTTATATTTTTGAGGTCAAAGTCATTCCATTGACAGATAATTGGCATTCTTGTATTCCATTTTTCCAAATGAAAAACATGAAGTTCATGGCCAATCATAATCTGTCATATTGCCATTTGTGAAAAAGAAGCAAACAAATTATCCAAGCCAGAATTTCATTTACACACAGAAAATAAAGCACTGTTCATGGTGTTAGTACTAAAAACAAGCAGAAAAAATACCATAGATTATACAGCTTGGGATAGTTCTGGATTCTGGGATAACTTTCTTCCCTCTTATAATTATGCACTTGAGAAACTAGACTTCGCTAAGCTAGATCAGGAGTGGCAATATTATAATTTAGAACCGCAGCTGCCCAAACCTCAGCTGTCAGAATTTTTTAATAAAAAATAAGTCATACCTTATTTCTGCAGTTTCTTCTTTGGTTTGTCTATGTATTTCCAGGAACAAACAAACAAACAAACAAACAAAAAAACTAGCTAATGATAACTTATTCTTAAGCCCCTATTTATTTAAGCCCTTTATATGTGAAATTATCTTTCTAAGATTTATAAAACAATCAAACTAAAATTATCACAGGCTTTGCCAAATAAAATCTATCATAGCTCTTGTTCCTATGTTTGATGGATCCTTAAAATTTACATTTAGGATTTAAGCAGTTTTAACTCTGCTATTCTAGATTCATAATACACCACAGAAAGATGTGCTTTGCAACAGGTGATACTTAGCATATTCTCAAAGAGTTTTGGTAGCGTTAATGTAAATTTTATTTGTAAAATCATGGGAAAATATTTGACTCTTTTAATAAGCAATTAGTCCTTTTTTCTAGAGTCTCAACATCTTTTTTATATTGTGGTGACCAAAACTGGATGCAATATTCCAAGTGAAATACCTTGTACAAATAGGAACATAGGAAACCATATTATTTTAATAATATTTTTTCTTATTATTATTGTATTATAATGCACTCAACTGTAATACTTGCAATATATAAGGATGATGTACTTATTGATATAAGAGGTGTTGCTCGGGCAGTACCTCTGGACCACATCTGGAGGGGGTGGAGAGTGAGGAGTGAAGGAGTGGAGGGATGTAGGGAGGTTGCTGGAGAGGAGGGTGGAGAGTGAGAGAGGGAGAAAGGGAGGGGGTGGGAAGTAGGAGATAGGTAGGAAGAGGGGGATGTGGTGGAGGGGGTGCTGCCGAGCAACATCTATAGTTATTTTATTTTATATAAGTTTTTATGTTTTGTTTTTGTGGGAGATATAGTTGAAAATGATTGTATTAAGTTGAGTTGTATTTTATTTAATTGGACTTTTTGTTAATTATAAAAAACTAATAAAATATTTTTTTAAAAAAGGAAACAATATTATTTTAATATGGTGGGTGAAATTATGGCCTTCTTGATTCTTAGTACCTGATTATCAACCCCTCTTACCGTATGCACACATATTTAAATAGTCTACCTCTCTCTGGTGTTTGCTGATTCTCATACTTCTCGTTGGGAGAGGGAGATGACAAAGAAACTCCACTTGCTAGGTTTTATGGGGGATGCTCTGGGAGATTATGGTGTTAAGGACGTCCAGTTTAGGGTAGTCCAATGGCTTGTGGACATAGATTTGCAATATTTAAGAGCCAGAGCCAACAAAACATGCTTCCCTTTGATCTTTAGCCATTCTAATAATTATAGATTGAGGATGGCCTCTTATTTCTATACTCTAACCATCCCCAAGTATAGAAGAGTTTTTTCCCTAGCCCATTTCAATGTCTTGCCTTCAGCACTATTCGACGGGCAATTGAAGAGGCTCCCGCGTAGTGAGCAACTATGCCCCTGTGACAGGGCTGAAGTTGAAACTGTGGCGCATGTCTTATTATACTGCCCTATGTATAATACAGCCAGAATTAAATTATTGCCTCTCCTTAGAATTGATTCCTCTGGTTCTAATGTTAGTAATTTGGTTTTACATTGTCTAGGGGATGGTTCCTCCTATATTACTTCTCAGGTTTCTAAATTTCTTTTAAGAGCTGTAACTATTAGAGGAGAACGTTGTAATTCCCTTTAGCCAAGGCTTCTGGTGTTAATGGTTTGTGATTATATTTTTCTTGTGTTTTCTTTTGTTGTACTTGCATTTTGGTCTGTGACTGCAAAATAAATTACATATATATTTAAATAGCTACCCTGCAAATAAGTTCATGGAACTAATGGGAGCAGGTCAAATCTTTCTTAAACAGTAGCTGCTTATACTATACTATACTATACTATACTATACTATACTATACTGTACTGTACTGTACTGTACTGTACTGTACTGTACTGTACTGTACTGTACTGTACTACACTACACTACACTACACTATACTAAGATAAAGATCACTCAAAAGTAACAACATACACAAAAGAGAAAATGCCAGATATCCTAGTGGAAGACGCATCAAGTGCCCTAAAATCAATGAAAAATGGCAAAGCTTCAGGAAATGACTGTATTACAGCTGAAATGTTGAAATGTGTGTGTGTGTGTGTGTGTGTGTGTATTCGTATGTATTTGTATGTATATACACACATACCCACACAGAATGTATATGTATATGTGTATGTGTGTGTGTATATATCCTTTGAAGATTTAACTTAAACTTGCTTTGGAGTTTACAAGCAGCAATCTGATGCACACATTTCAAATCTCCTCCTAGCTCAATTCTGTCTTTCAAGTACATGTAATTACATGATAAGTCCGGGAAGGAAATAAATAACCTTGCCAAGAGTTTGGAAGTTGATGTATTCTATTATAGTCAACTTATTGCACATCAGATGAGAACAGCAGATCTTTAATTAAATACAAACAAAGACAAGGGAAAGTTGCAATTGCATTAATTGTATAAAGTTTAAAGACATCAGTTCCAAATGAATAAAAATGCTTGGGCTATGTAAAGTTCTAATTTTTTTTAAAAAATTACTTATACTGTATTCATATCTAAGCCAGATATGGTTAATATGAAATGTTATTCATGGAGGGAGAAAAACATTTTGAAATCAGTTGTGTATGCTAAAACACACCTTTTATTTTCAAATTATAAATATGTGATATAAAATACCCAATAAATATTTTTAGAATGGTTCTGTGTGGCAATCATAGGTATGTTTATTTGGGATTAAATTTCATTGACTTCACTGTTAAAGATGGCCATAATTGTGGTATAATAAAATATACCATAAGGCAGCTTTGCCCATCTTACCACTCTTTAGATATGGTAATGGACATTATAGTTCAGCGTGAATGAGGAGTGCTGAGATGCAAACCACAGTTTTAAGGAACCAGTCTGTAATTTAAAATACCTCAAATTAATCAAATAAAGTAGTAAATCTCATTAAGTCATCTGTGTTCAGCTGGTAATGCTTGCTGATATGGCAGAATTGTATTTCCAATATAATGTGGCAACTCTTTGTGGCAACTCCTTAAATATTGGAACACTGTTATCACCCATAATCCTTCTTTTCATTAAACTAGACATACCCAATTCCTGCAACCGTTTGTCATATGTTTTAACCTCCAATCCCCTAATAATCTCTTCTCTGCACTTTTTCTAGAGTCTCAATATCTTTTTTATATCATGGCGAACAACACTGGATGCAATATTCCAAATGTGGTCCGTAAACATCTCTAGTTTTCTTTCTTATTGATACAAAAAGAAGTCATCATTATTATTTAGCACTAGAAATGATTGTATAAAATGAATGATTGTATATGGACAAAATGAGCAAAATAATATGTGCTCATTCAGTACGAGTTTATTCTCCTTTTCCTTTCTGTGTGGCTTCAAATAGTCTCTAAAGGAATCTCTAACTTACTGCTGCAGAATTGAAAATTTCAGAAAAGGGAGGGGTGCTTGATTTGCTATCAGTATCTATATCTATCTATCAATATTCCCACTATTTTCTATGCATATTAAGAACATTAAAGTACATACTTTGCGTGGGTATTTGTATGGACTTCAGAAATCTTCCTCCACCCCACCATAACAAATGACTGCCTGAATGCATCTGTTAACAAACGAGCTACCATTTTCTTGTAGGCAATGTTTACTAGAACAGGCAAAATTAAACTAGCAACATGTAGCTGCAGATTCCTTAATTTCAGTGGGTAATTTGAAATTCACTATGTTTTAAATTAATTTATGTGGAGGAAAGGAATATTTGTGAAGATAAATATAGTGTAAATTGCTTGAAACTCCAACATTTACAGCTAAAATCACACTGAAGATTTAACATAATATACAACACAGGAAATTATTCTTGGTAATTCAGTGTTATTTTTTTATTTCTCTTAAACTAATATATCCTTGTTTGCTTCATATGTATTCCCCGTCCCCCATTTAAAGCATGTTATCATCAAGCTCTGTAAAAATAATAGATAAAAACATCCACAACTAATTTTTCTGCATACCGAAGTGAGGTTTTGAAATTAGGATTTCCATGTCCAAACCATAGATTTTCTACTGTAACCAGAACCACCACCACCAACAACAACAATAAATATTAGAAAATGAAACTAAAATTATCTGGGATTTTAGAATTCAACAAACAGGTATCTGCCACATAACGCAACAGGCTTAATATCAATAATGATTCACGAATTTGGTAGCACCTGGATACAGCACAAGAGAAGAGAAAGAACTGGAGAAAATTACAAAATATAAGGATCTGCAAGTAGAAATAGAATGACTGTGACAAAGGAAAGCAAAGATAGTACCAATAATAATAGGCACTTTGGATACAATCCCCCAATATCACCATCAGCACACATCCTGCAATGATAATTTTAATACCATAGCAATATCTGCCTATCTCAGGTTCTTGGGAAGGACTTGATATATGGATAGATGTGCCAAATCCAATCTAAATATTTGGCTGTCTATGCAACTAACCATAATGATGATGATGTTGTTGATAATGATGGTTTGGATAGGAATAATTAATTAATTAATAAGAATAATTAAGAATTGGAATTAAAAATTGGAGAAGGTCAGAAAGTATCAGGATCTGGAAATCAAAATTGAAAGATTATGGCATTAACAACCTGTGGTGGTCTCAGTGATTATCAGCATTTCAAAAAATCTTGGACAGCACTTAGAAAATATGTGCATTAACAAAATTTTCATCTGTCAATTACAAAAGTCCACATTGCTTGAATCCATACCTATATTATGTCAATGCATTACAACAAACTAGATTCTTGAGAAAACCAATACCAGTAAAGAACTGGTAGTTGTGATTTCACATTTTTGTCTATATACAATAATAATTTAACACCATCAAAAACAAAATCTACTTAGGAAGGACTCAAAAATGTATAAAAATGCCAAATCCTGTCTAAGTATCTGACATCTAGCAATTGAGGGGGTGGTGTGATTTCTGCAGGTGCAACTTTCAGAGCTTCCTTCTATAAAGATGTAGCAACTTACCTAATTTGCATCATCTTGTTATATGAGATGCTGTACACTTACGGGAATCTTCATACAACACAGTCCAAACACTGCATTCTTCTATTAGAGGCACATTTTAATTATATCAGGAGAAGGGTTTCTCTGGCATATATGCATAAGATTGCAGCTCTAGATATGTTATAATAGTTTATTTGGAAAATCTTACAGATAGAAGAGTGTTAGCACTTACAACTCACAGAGCCAGTTCTTAATCCTGATGACAAAAAGACCTACTAGCAGGCTATTCAAAGTAGAGATGTACACATTGGATCAGATCCAATATGAATCAATTCAGTTTGGATTGATCCAGTCTGAATCATCCATTCAGTTTGGATTATTAAAAATGATTTTATTCAACTCATTAATACAATTTGTATTACAAGTCTAAATAATTTAATAAAGCAAAACTAATTAGAAAGTTGAATCAGTGATGGAATGGAAGTTTTGAAATATGAGCAAAAGGCTTTGATTCAGTTTGGAGGCAACCACCTTGATTGACCATTCAGTCTGAACCAATAGTCCAATTCATACAGTTAATTCAATTGGATCACCTTGGAATCAAATCTATAAACCCAAATCTTTGCCCAATTTGGTAGTAAGGATATGTAACTTTTTATTCAGTTCCTTACTTTTGCCTCTGACAAGTCAAGTCTTCTTACACAATTTTAACTCCCAGCTGACTTGAAGATTGCAAATAAGTTGTGAAAGATATAACAATATGATTAGATAATATATTGTTTTTATTATCCAAAATAAGCACCATGGTGAAAATCATTATGTAAGGTAACAAGAAGGACAAGCCCAGTTAGGCAACAGGATGTAGTGACCTATTTTAGAAAAATGACATTGAGAGAAATGATAGCTAAGTTAGGCCCTGAAATAACATAAAAAGACTTTAAATGCCTTGGACATAGTGGGACAGAAAGAAGAAGTTTAACTCTAGTTCAAACAAAAAAAACCCCATATTTTTGGTTGGCAGTTGATTATTATACTTAGTTGGTTAATTTTAATTAATTTTATGTATTTATGTATTTATATTGTATTAAATAGCTGTTATTCAGAACTAGTATTATTTATTTAATGCCACTTATGATTAACAGCTATTTAAAAGTTTAAATATACAAAATAAATTTTGCCAAACAATGCTTCAGACCTGTTCCTCACCAGATTCCTGTTCTCTATACCAAAGTTTTTGATTTATAAAAGAACAATTCATCCAGCAAATTCTCTCATTAGCCCTGAGGTAGAAATAAAGTGATTAACTCTTTCTCAGGGAAACAAAATATGCCTGGCATTGCATCCTGAAAGTCATGATTGGATTGTCCTCTCCAAATAGCCACTCCATGAATGAAATGGAAGGTCTCATACATGGTTTTAGTACAATTCAACACACCAATTTTACATGTGAATTTAACTTCCATGCCAGTTTCAAATATGGAAGAAAAAAAGCAGAACACCTCACAGACCAATGAATTATTTGTATATTGTAAACGTGGAGTGTAATTTGGCAGGTACTGTATATCAGAACATAGAATGGCGTAGTATGGCAGAAGCTTTTCCTCTAATGGAATTAAAGCATTTTCTAAGGAATTAGATTTATTTCCCCATTCTTCAGGATCTATGAAGATGCCAAAAACATGTTTGCTTAGTCAAGCTTTGAACTGTTGATGGATTTGATGACTGTTTTATTTGGATTTTGCTTGTATTGACTTTGTTTTGTTCTAAAACATTTACTATAAGCTGTTTTGAAAGTTTGAATAAAGACAAAATTGAGATATAAAATCAATAATAAACCAAATAGTTATATTTTTCTACATAAGTCATTGTATAGAAAAGTAGTGCGTAGGTTACTTTTGACAGCTAAAGCTCCTTGGCCTGTGCTGATTTGCAGTCTCTGTTTTGTAAGTCTTCAAGCATTTCCTTTTCTTTCATTTAATTTTAACTTTTTTTTAAAAAATGCATGAAATATCATCTTTACCAGTTAATTCAGGACAACCTGAGTTAAGCAATATTAGTCATTCACTGAGTCAATCAGTTGGTCTGACAACTGCCAGCTAATTGGTTCAAAGTATAATGCAATGCTGAGTCACATGTGTAGATGGCAAAATTTGGTTTTTCTCAATTGCTGTTGCTGACCTTATCCTATAAAATTACATTTTGAATCTAGGCACCACACAGAGTTACGGTACTTCCTTCATGGTCCTGGAATTCCCAATCAGTTTAGATGCCATGAAGTGCCAAGGTTTTTCTAAAGATGTTTATAGACAACTCCCTGATAGCATTATACAAATGCAGTGGAAGGCAGAAGGCATTAGCTTCAGAGGCTATTAACTACTCAGTACTGAAATCACTAAACTAAAGTGACACTAAGCCTTACATATAAGAAATAATAGCTTCAAGTGATATAACCATTCCTTGTTTGATCATCTTAAACCAGGAAATGTCATACCGTGCAGCTTTCTTGTTCTTTTTTATTTATTTATTGCTTGTTTGCTGATAATATAAGTCATGCCCTAGATTTACTATTTCCCATACTCATTTTATTCTGTGCTTAATACAGTATGTTGCTACATAGAAACCAGTTCTGGATTCCAGAGCTGAAATATAGCAAAATCTCTTTTAGTTCCCATCATGTGTATTTTTATCAATTTGCTGTCATTTACAAAGACAGCATTTCCCCAGACCAACTTCTGATCAATAAAACTCCTGGATCTTCTGGTTATCTATAGAGAATATATAGATAATTCTGAATTCTGAATGCTTTCAGAATTAAAGATTGTGAACAATTCTACTTGTATTAAGCAGCCACAGTGCAAATATACAATCAGTTTTACATAGCTATAACAATAATTTTACAAATGACTACTTCATTCAGTGGGAATGACTCCATACCTCCCCCAATCCTGTGGAACCTGGTTGTGGAAGGCAGTGTCTTCTCTCTCTCAATCACTCAACAGCCATGTAGCCTCTTCTTTGAACCCCAACACAAGTGAAATCCTTACAACTATTCATACAATTCAGCAACCTGAGTTGTCTTGCAAAAGTCTCATGGAACAATTTCTCTTCTCTTATCTTAGCTTTTCTGAATTCCTCTGGCACCTCCACCTCACTGGCCTCAATCTAATTCCAGGTGGCTGTTCATCACTTCTTCCTCTCCGGAACTGTTCTTAAGCTATCTTCTTCTGGGCACTCCACAGCCTTCTCTGCAGCTTTCACCTTGGGGTGGATTCCTTCACAGGTAGGACTTACCTGCCATACTGCTTCCTTCAAATCCAAGCTGTAAGCAGGCTCAGCAGAGAAAAAAGCTTTATGTGATCCTCTCTCTGTTGTCAGTAGCCTTTTAAATCTCTTTGTAAATCTCTGGTTGTTTTTAGTTTCTTCACATTGCTTCAGTAATTGAACTTTGTTTCCAGACCTGGTCTGTGTCTCATTTAAACCTTGTTTTTGTGAAGCAGGGTCCTTGGGTTTGCATGCACTCCACTTCAGATTTTCTTGCACTTCATCCTTTGCTCTTGCTCAGCTAAATTTAAACCCCAAGCACTCATACTCCTACACCTTTTTTTCCCCCTTGCCTTCACTTGCACTTTGCACCAGTATCCTCATTTCTCTAACTTTTACCACATGTATGTGGGTGTGGAAGGGTCTGTTTTATGGGGTCCTTGATGCTCTCTGAGCTTTACCCTATAGTTAAATTCTGAGCTACAAATATTCTATTCTATTTGTGTATTTAATCTTAATGTTATAATAATTTAACCTGATGATACTGAACAGTTTTACTATAAATAAGCAAGCAGTAAATAAGAGCAAGGTGGAGTCCTCTCCATCTTTCTTGGATCAATCTGGGGACAGCTATAAAAGCCCTGCCACAAATAGAAACAACAACAACACTAATTTGTTATATTTGTATGCCACCTGAATCTCAATGACTCTAGATGTCTCACAACGATCAAAAGCTTCTAAGGCTGCATGTTGACACTTTCTAATTGTAAGGCTATTCTCAGGCTTTACTGGATGATTTTGCCTCTTATATTTCTTGAATGCAAGGCTTTTTTTTTGTCATAGAAAGCCCAGAACGGAGTTCCTGCACCTTTTTTGGATGGAACCTTGTAGGGTAGGCAAGGAGGGTTGTATGACGTGTGTGAGTTCCGGCACCTTTCTTTCATAGAAAAAAAGCACTGCTTGAATGTATATTGATATTACATATTAAAATGTGTAGCACAGAAGAAATGGAAGATGTGCCTGATTTTCCAAAGTAATTTCCAAATGACTTCATTCTTAGAGACACCTTATATTTTCTCATTTAGGTGCCCTGTTTTACTGTATAGTCTTGAAATCCTACATATATTTGCTAATGTTGACATTCTAGTCATACACATTTAAGATACTAACAGTCAAAGGGAAAGTATTGCAAATTATTGATTTCTTCAAGTAGAAGTGCCTATTCTGAATAGAAAATTGCTTAAAACATCATACCCCCAAAAAACTTACCCAAAGGAAAAAAATGACATGGCAATAGACAATGCTGCCCAAACATTGCATTTTCAAGTTGAGACATTTACTTCTTGAGAACAACAAACATCTATGCCCAAAAGAGGAAGTTTTTAGTGATGATTAAGAGAACAGGAAGCATTTTGACATATTTAAAAAATTCTTGAACGATTATCAAATTTCACAGATTTTTGCTGGCCATTTTTCCAGTGGAAAACAGTTACATACAGTTCTGTAACATTTTCAATTTTAAGAAGGCTGGAAACAAATCAGATACACTAACTGTAAAAGCCCTTTTAAAAACATTTTATTGGATTTTAAGATCTAGGCTCTGGAAGCAATGTAGCATCCAAGGCCCCCAGAGGTGGAGAGATTTAGCTCTGCCTGGAAGCCACCACTGATTTTTTTCCCCTTCTTCTGCCATTAAACAAATATTAAGCATGTTCAAACAGGCTCTAATTACAGATAGCAAGTCCATCTTTTTTTGTAAAAAAAATAATAATCTAAGATCTTTACCCAGGAGAATTAAAATTCAGTAGGCCTGCAGAGTATTTTATTCATTTTCTCTGGACTGGAACAAAAATTGTCTTTACCTGTAACAGATAGGCAGATAGCTAAAGCTTACATTGACTCTTTTATGAATGTGTACATTTCAGACCAAATGCCTACTTTATTCCAATTCTGATTGAAATCTTTCTATTAAGAAAAGTTAGCCTACTTTCATTCAAACATAATGCTGTAATTACATGTATGTATGTATGTATGTATATGTATGTATGTATGTATATGTATGTATGTATTCTAGACAACACACGCCCATTGGGCCATTGTTTCAAAGATATTTCCTTACGCAAACAGTAAAACAGAATGATCAAGGAAGGGCAAAAAAGCAGTGGGAACATAAGTTATTTCCAACTTTCTGCCAACTTCCCCATTAAGCTTCCTTGTGAGAATATGGCAGGGAACATAGAAAATCTTCCTTCCTTCCTCCCTCCCTCCCTCCCTCCCTCCCTCCCTTCCTTCCTTCCTTCCTCCCTTCCTTCCCTTTTCATCAGGCAAGTAAATGGCCACTTCTGGATGGGAGAGGGAGTGAGGGATTGAAGTCTGACTGGGAAGCTGTCATATAATGTTGAGAATGAATAACAGTATGCCACAGGTTAAAGCAGCAACACCTTTTCTCTAAACTATGTGGCTGCCTATGTAATCCCAGGAAAAGGTGCAGCTACGTAAAGCATCATAAATAGGTGCTATACTTTTCCACTCTTGGGAGATCAGTTACAAAGTACTGTACAGAGATAGCCTAATACTATGTTTCAGTCCGGCTGGTTTTAAGGCTCGTGTGCAAGTTCACTAAAGGCCTCGCATAGAGACTGAAATTAAAAATAGGGCCATAACTTTCCTTCCTGAATTTGTTTACATCTTTAGATTTCATTGGCTGATCTCCACTTGAAAGCAAAGGATTGTAACGAGACAGATCTGAAACAACTTAAAAGCAATATGGACATATGTATCCAAATTATATTTTTAGTGTAATTGTGTCCTGAGAGATACAAGATTTTCTCAATATTCTTACTTCTTCATATTTTTAAAATCTTTTGAGTTTTTTCGTATTTTGTTAGTGTAAATACAAACAAATTAAACATAAATTTTATTTTTATTCTATATGGCATTCCCATTAATGCTTTCTGCAACTGAGAAAACATTAGAGTTTCCTTCCCACTTTTGCCCCAGACGCTGATCCAACCTGTAAAACCAAATGGTCCAAGCTCTGGAAGCAGAGTAGGCAATTTTGCCAGGACTAGATCACAACTCATCAGTAATTATTGCATTATTTCTTCTCTCTTAGCTTTGTCATCTGGCCTCACCCAGAGGAGCCAGTGTTATAGGAGTCAAATGCTAGCACTAATTGAGTTTCCATGTATTTTTCCCTTTCCTTTCCAAGGGATCCTTTTAAAAACAGGCGTATTATGGTTTTAAAATGTAAGATCTGGTAACAGCTCTCTGGGTAGCTTGTAAGGTGAATGAACAGATGGTTATTTATGAGAAGGTGTTTTGTTTTGTTTTATTTTGTTTTTTGTTTTGTTTGTCATCCAGAAGAGCTAGTGATGTAGAAACCAAAACCTGGCACTTCTGACTGAGTTCAAATGGGATTCCCCCCCCCCATTTCCTTTTTTAAAGAAACCATTTCAAGTAGGCAAAAAGAAATGGAATGGGCCTTGCCTCCGAATCAAAAGTCACAGTGGCCATTCCTTACCTTTGATATTATCTGTTGTGGTCCAGTGGTTAGAATGCAGTATTGCATGCTAATTCTGCCCACTGCCAGGAGTTTGATCCTGACCGGATCAAGGTTGCCTCAGCCTTCCATCCTTCTGAGGTCAGTAAAATGAGGACCCAGATTGTTGGGGGCAATATGCTGACTCTGTAAACTGCTTAGAGAGGGCTATGAAGCACTGTGAGGCAGTATATAAGTCTAAGTGCTATTGCTATTACTTGAACAGCAGCACACCAATTCCTGATCTGAGGTCGATCTAAACTGAACAGATGGCCATCTCTAAAGCAAATCTAATATAAAAACTTAAAGATCTCAATTAGGGACAATTACTTATTTTCTGCAGTTGTGACAAGAATTTTATCAAATCACAAAATGTCCTTTAGAAAAAGTACAGTGTGTAAATATGGGGAACTGAGATTATCAAAGACGTGTGGTTTAGTGGTTAGTCTTCGACTACAACCAGGAACACACAGTATAAACATAAAATTATTTAGTAATTGTGGCCAGGCACTATTTCTCAGCTCAGCTTAAGATCTAGACATGCGCGGCGCGATGGGCCGAACTGCGCATGCGCGGCGCGATGGGCCGAACTGCGCATGCGCGGTGCAATGGGCTGAATTGTGCATGTGCGGCGCACGACAACCCAAACCGCGCATGCGTGGTGCGATGGGCCAAACTGCACATGCACGGCACGCGTGACGACCCGAACCGCGCATGCATGGCGCGATGGGCTGAACTGCGCATGCGCGGCGCGACAGGCCGAACCGTGCATGCGCGACGGGCCAAACCGTGCATGCGCGGCACGACAGGCCAAACCGCGCATGCGCGGTGCGACTGGCCAAATCGTGCATGCGCGGTGCACGCGACGGCCCGAACCGCGCATGCGCAGCGCGACAGGCCGAATTGTGCATGCGTGGCGCGCGCGCGACGGCCGAGGGGAAACGGGGGGAAAAATGGCGAACTGTGGTGTCCGGTGACCCCCACGAAACGGTTGTTTGACCCCAAATGGGGTCAGGACCCACAGGTTGAGAACCGCTGTTCTAGTCCAACCCACTCCTCAAGCAGGAGATCCTATACCATTTTAGATAGGAGGCTTTCCAGTCTTTTCTTAAAAACTTCCAGTGAGGAAACACCTACAAGTTTCAGGGAGACTGCACAAGGGCTTCACAAAGGGCCACCAGTTGCCTTAACCTGACTGTCCTTTTCAGTTGTGGGAAGAAGATGGCAAAGGTCAGCTGGAGGTGGCATGGAGGTGGCAGAGGCAAGTGGCAGAGAGCATGGAGGCCAAAGGGAAAAATGGGTTGGGACAAGTTGAAGGACACAGCAGCCAAAACTGTGAGGACCAGCTGTAACAACCATTCATTCATTGCCATTGTAATTTCGAACCGTTACTGAATGGATGGTTGTTAAGCAAGGACTAACTGACTTCTTTCACAACAATCAGTGAGAAATGATATGCTGGAAGAATGCTTTGTTGATGTACGGATGCTTTTATTTAATACTAAAAAATTTGCAGCACATAAAATGTGCTGAAAACCTGAGCTGCAGGGAAACATTTTTTTTTCTTTTTCCATAAACTTTTCCATAAACTATTTATTCCATAAATAATCAAAAAATGAAAATAGTTGTTATAAAAAAACCTGTAATTGTAAAAAAAAAAAAAGAATTTCAATAGCTTAAATAAAAAACAACCGAAGAGATGCCTCTAACAGCTTTAAGTGTACATTCTATTCCTATGAATAAATATTTTATTTGTTACTAATGTTATTAATAATATGTTGTGGTTATGTCTGGTTATGTTTAACTAAAAAAGGTCTAGGCAATTAGTATCATGCATGACTTTGATCTTGTCTTGTAAGTGAAAGTCATGTGACTTGAAGGTCATTCAGCCACAATGAGGGCTTTTTAGAAACTTGATTCAGATATGTTGTACTTTAGGTTAGTTCCCACTCTTCCCTGTAACTTATCCTTTTCTTCTTGCCTTCTATTGTTCCATCCATTAAATTATAGCATAAGTCTAGTTCAATCCACATTGTACTCTAAGAGTATAACATAAATACTTTATGTTGCAAGAATTTCATATGACTTCATAAAGAACTGCTCTCCTATCATGGAAGAAAAAAAAACTCACATATTATGAGCATCCTGTTTATATAGTTTTTCTATGTTGTTACTAATTTCCTGTTTATTTGATTTTGCTTGGTTTACTTATGGGTAAGAAAAAGTTCAACTAATTCTCCACTGCAATTTATTAAACTTAAAAGTGGCCTGCAAGTGCATCTTTGTCTCTGAGTATTCTTCTGTTCTTCTTCATTTGGATGCATTTCTCCTGCCTCTGTTTTCTATTTTGCCCTTAAGTTTCTATTTCTTTTCATTTGACATCTGCTTAAAACTTCAGGTAATAATGGCATTAAAATCTAAATCTTGGTACTCACAATAAATATATAATGAAGTAAATCAAATGTAATGGGATGTTACTACTCCCTCAGATGAATAAACTTATCGATTTCTAAAATACATCTAGACATTTGACCAATTACTTCAAAATTTGCAACATTTTAATTACTTTGCAAAATAATGTACTTTATTTTACTATATCAAATGCTTAGAAGGATTTCTTAGCATCCACTTAATTTTCTTATTAATTAAACTTATTAACTAATTTCTAATAATGCAAATTGATTTCAGAATGTATATTTATGTAGTTAAATGCTAACACACACAAAAAGGATGATTCCACCTTAGTCATTTATTAGCTATCTATAACTTTATCTTCCCATTAGTCAAAGCTTCCAGTTTCCTAGATCAGTGTATGCTCTTCAATTTGTCCACATTTTCTGGCATTATAGATTTCTAGGTGCAAACAGTTTTCTGAAACTGCACTTCAAAATAGTTTATCAATGAAATATGTAGCTAAAAGAATAGCCCTTTGAGCCATATATTACTTTATTAATCAAAGGGAACTGTAAACATATCAATAAAATACTAGCTTTGGCTCATTTCCAACATTTGTTATTATATCCTACTGTGATGGAAACCCTGGAAACCTCAAATATGAAAAAAAGAAAGAAGGGAGCGAAAAATGTATCTCTGACATAATTTGAAATGATGTTCATTCATTTCTGTTGAACTTTTGAAAAATCAATTATTTACATTACAAATAAAATCAGTGTTTGACTGACCAAAATTAACAGCTGACCTGAAAGTATCTCAGTACATTTATATACATTAGCCATCAATAATCAGATTTACCAAACCGATCAGTTGAAATCTCTGAATTCTACTCTTGGACAAACCCTTTGGAGATTTCTGAATTCCCACGTGCTGGAAGTCACATTCCATGGGAATGAATCTGAGAGTGTGTTCTTAACATAAATCACTGATATTTTTTTTAAATCCCTTCTCACCCCTATGGGTGGTATATGTCTTCCTCAATCTCAGGTATTCCACCAGAGCCCTGGGAATTTGAAAGTACCGTGCAGTATCTTAGCTGTTCTTAGCACTGCATTCTTCTCAACAGAGAGCTCTTATGCTGTTCCTGGGATCTATTGGAGCCACTCTCCCAGCTTAAGAGTCCCAAGTGTCAGCACTCTCAGCTATCTATCAGTGGTATATTCCATGCAGGCTCTTGTCTTGTCGTGGCACTTCCCCTGCTTGATCTTCTTCCCATGACTGCTGCTGTCTTAGATATCTTCTCAACAGATAATCTTTGGGTTCCATTGTTTGGATGTACTCCTGGATGATCTGGGTGTCATTTAGGACTGTGGTTTTGACATTCATTAGATCCTCTTTCTGGCTGGTATACAATTTCTGGGTGTTGTTTTTGTGGTGGAAATCTCTGTACATTGTGAGAAGCTTCTGGATCTTTACATTAGCAGCTTCCATTCTCCTTTGGCCAGGTCACAATAGGGTATTTGGCAGAGCAATACACGTTGATTGTGTGGATCATGTTCTTCCCATTTTTATGGCTCTATATAATCTCAGCATATTGTAATAATTTTACAGGGAATGAACAAAAATGCTCATTTGACAAACTTAAAATCTCTTTAATTGGTAATAACTCCTTTCATGATCCAGTGCCACCCACAAATGGAAAAGAAAGTCTAATTTATCCGAAATGTCTGCTGTTGTGTTCCTACACAATAAATTAGTAGCAAATGTGCTAATATCAAAAAGACATTACCACCAGAGTTTAGTCATCAAGTTTCTATGTAAAACAGAAGATGGTCAATTAGATACAATGTTCTAAAACTGACTTGTATAGACCTATATAGACATAATTGATCACAGGTTGAAGTATAATGGCTAAGCTGCACCTGTCCAGGAATGACTATAGTTGGTGAACAAATGACAGAAAACATTCATTGTCACATTCAGCTGTGCTGAGAATGATGGAATAAAGATATCACAATATTTGGGACTTCAGTTTACTGGCCCACATTCACGTCATCCAGACATTGGCCCTGGTCCTGAAATATGTCTTCTGATTTAGATGATCCCCACACATAAACACAAACACACACACACACACACACACACACACACACACACACACACAGAGAGAGAGAGAGAGAGAGAGAGAGAGAGAGAGAGAGAGAGAGAGAGAGAGAGAGAGAGAGAGAGACAGAGACAGAGACAGAGACAGAGACAGAGACAGAGACAGAGACAGAGACAGAGACAGAGACAGAGAGACAGAGATAAAGAGAGAGACAGAGAGACAAAGACAGGGATGGAGAGCATTCTTTCTCTTCTTTTCTGCTGTCTCCAGGTTCTGCAACATCGACTATCCAGACTTTTTTATTTTTCTTATCAACCATTGTTAAGTCTGCATGTTATGTGGAAAATGCTCATCTGGGATTCTGAAGTCCCAGAATACTTTAGATTCTTAATTTTCTATTACTTTGTATATTTTTGTGGACCCACCGGTTCTTGCTTGGAGGCTAATGGTATTTCTTGAAGATCTTCCAATGCACCATTGTTGCTACTTTGTCATGCTGTTGTTTGTACTAAGTCTGTGTGATCTTGCAGCAACCAACTAGGTGGTCCACTGTTTATTCAGCTTCTTTGTAGAGGTGGCATTTGCTGCCTATTTCTCTCTCTCAATTATGGCTTTGTATGCATTTAAAGCTAGGTCTTATGCAGCTCTACAAATTTCTTGCTCTTAGACCTTGTATTTTGTCTGCTAGTTTTGTATATAAAGTACTGATCATGTAAATACTTTGCTTGCAAGGTCTCTTTTCTATTTTTCATTTGGTCTTTCTTGCAGGCCACTTTGGTCTTTCTGGTATTCAGTAATCTTCCATGGTAGTAGCTTTAGTGCATCCTCTTCACTGTCCTTCAAATATTCTTCGGATGCCTTTTTTTCTTCTTCAACCATGTGGTGTACTTGCAACATTCATGCCCATCTATGTCCCTTGATAAGTAGAGTAAGCCAACATCACTGCATGGATGAATGCCATGTTTCATTGTCATGGTTTTTCTCATCTTCCTATCCAGTTTTTTAAAAATTCTCCTTGAATCTAATCCACTATTCCAGCTGTGCATCTAATGACTGAAATTGCCCAGGTTTTAATTGCCTTGATGTTATTTTCTTCATTGAGTTTGGACTTTAAGATCTTCTTCACTCTCATGATGAATTCACTTCTAACCTTTATCACTTCAGTGTGCTTGAAGGATGCCCAGATATTTGTAGTGATCTTCTTCATCCAGAATCTTGAAGTTATTTCCAAAACTGATTCCTTCAGTTTTCATATTTTTCCCTATTGCTGGTGGGTATGCCACATTTGTCCAGCCCAAACACCTTTGCAATATATTTGCTGAATGATCAGACAGTATTTAGCCGCAATTCTCTTTCTAATGATATTTTTCCATATAGCTTCACATCATCCATGTAAAGGAGGAGGAATAGCCTGGCAAATGTTTTTGATACTTGATAGTAATGAACTGACTGAGTAATGTTGACAGAGGAATCAGTGCAATAACAAACAGTAATGGTGATAGTGAATCTCCTTGAAAGTCTCTTTGAAAGATTCCTCTCTTGATAGTAACTTCTCTCAATCTATCACCATTGATCAGCATGCATGCCTTCATTGTGCCATTGATCGTTGAATAAAAATTCTGATGTTTCTACTGATTCCTGTTATTTCTAGGTTATTATTATTATTTGTTCAAAGGACTTAGCATCAGGCACTAAGTAGCATATTCATTCTGGGTGGGCTATACACTTCTTTCCAAACCTTCCTGATGCCCTTTTTACTACAGTTAACCAGCTACAGAAAATAGATTATTAAATTCTTTATTTCTCACTTTGATCAAATATCCACACCCTTTGAATAATCTTGTTGAAAAACACATCTACCTGATCAAAGACTAGATATAAAATAGCTTAATCCTTTGAATATGCTACAAGCCATGGGTTCCACATTTTCTCACCACTCTGAAACATTAGACTTTTCTTTCTATCTATAGCTTGCTAAATGAAATAGCTTCAAAATGACACCTGTGGATTTTAGTTTTTCTTCTGGTGCTTGAATTTCTTACGGTTTTACTACTGCCTGCTCAGCCCTGGAAAAACAAAACTTGAGATGGTCTTTGTAACACATGTGGTGATCAGCTGTGAAAATATGCATCTACTTTTGGTCTGGTGCCCACAAATCCATTTGTTCATTCATAAGTAAGAGACTTGGCATTTGATTCTGAGGATGAATGCAATTCTATCCTCTGTACAAGAAAAAAATCAGCTGAATTCAATGGGTTTTTCTCAAAAATAAGGATATATATACATATATTTTTTTTGAGAAAAACCCATTGAATTCAGCTGATTTTTTTTCTTGTACAGAGGATAGAATTGAAATTCTAAGTATTGTAACAAATGTCATTGATTGTTTAACATGATGTTGTTTTGGAAAATGAAAAAAGAACTGGACATTGAAAAAACAGGAAAGACAAAAGACTTTCAAATGACTATTTGGTGTGGAATAAGCACTACATTTTTTATTCTACTGTCAAGTGACCTTTCCCAGTTTTAAAAAGTATGTGACTCTTTTAAAATTCCATGCAGTATGAAAGGGAATATTGGCAGCTAACTGAAGTCCTAAGCAATCTGGAACAATTTCAACAGAATTTTTCCTTCATAAGATCTACAGCAGAAGAGGACTCAAGTCTGGTTTTATTTTCAGTTGTTCCCAATCCCCCAAAGAACCTTTTATTCTTTGCTTTTTAGCCATACATTTATCCCATTTCTTTGGTGCACATCAATTGGAGAAAAGTCTCCAATTGATGTGCACAAAAAAGCCATAGCTAGTGAATAACCAACAAAGAATTTTAAGATAAAATGACCCATTTCCTTCTGTTGAAACCCACAATCTTGATGCACAATGTAAAGCTTGTAAAACCGGGCGCTTTGCAGATATTTCAGAAAGATATTATTTTTTTTTATCATCTGCTTGCTTTAAAATCTGAAATGTGCCCCATGCAGTATCAGACTAGGACTTGGTGTCAGATGGGTTTGTACTTCACTGGATCTTCCTTTTTCCCATTTTTAGAGATGTAGATATCTATCCTCCAGCCAATGCAGTCTCTAAAAAATCAAGTAATCTGAAGGAACTGAAAGTTTCAAAAATTTCCTAAAGACAGATGAATTGTAAAAATAAAAACCAGCATTGTTAACAACTTAATTGAATTATTTGCTATGTTTCTTAATCCAACTTGTATTTTGGAGTGCCACCAAGTAAGAAAGCAGATAGCCAGGGCATGCTGTGCTGTTGAAAAGGAAAATAACAACCTAAAATATTGTGCTTCTGCCAGCATAAGAATGAATCAGATCACATTATTGTAGATTGTTGGCAACTCTGTTAAAACAGTGGCTAAAGAAGTAAACAGCACAAAGAAATAGGTATCCAACCTGATAAACTGAAACACGCAGACCATTTCTCCTAGCTAAAAACAATAACAATAACAACACAACAGCAGCAGCAGAATATTAAAAATATATGCTGCCTGACTCCCAGTTACTCTGGGTGTTTGCAATTATTAAAACAATTAAAAATAATGAACAATACAAGAAACATGAAAACACCACAAAAGAACAGAAGGAACTAAGGCTGCAAGTGAAGGCTCGCTCGAAGCAAAGGCATTATTCTTTTCTAAAGAGTCTGCTTAGGTGCTGCAGAATACTGAAGTGGGAATTGAATTAATATTGGAGTCGGGTTAACATCTTTGAATACAGTTAAAGAATGAAACATATGAAAGTGGGTTTCTTCTCTTTTGTTTTGTTTTACTTGTAGAAACTAGAGATGTATGCCGCTAGGACATTTAATGCCAAGACAAAACACAAGTGAAAACAAAATCCTACTCTTTATATAGACCTGTTAGACTTGCTTCACAGACTGATTTCTTAAAGCCAGAAATTATGGTATACATTTCCAAAACCTTTTATCAACAGCTGTATATTCTAAAGCCATGGAGTCTATTGATTGATTTTTTTATTTGTTGCAACAAGTTGTTGATGTTGATGTGATATGATATGATGATATATCTCATGTTCATGATCTTTCAGGTCTTGCAATGGTACGGCCATCACCACTGTAACTGAATCCATGTACTTTACTGCTGCTTGTACTCTTCTTTCCTTCCCTAGCATTAGAGAAGGAGAGGGAGAGACAGAGAGGGAGGGAGGAAGAGGGAGAGGGGGAGGGGGAGGGGGAGGGGGAGGGGGAGAGGGAGAGGGAGAGGGAGAGGGAGAGAGAGAGAGAGAGAGAGAGAGAGAGAGAGAGAGAGAGAGAGAGAGAGAGAGAGAGAGAGAGAGAGAGAGAGAGAGAGAGAGAGAGAGCCATCATTAACCTGCACAAGGGAACTACTATTGAGTGGCCTTGGTGTTTTCTAAACTTGTTTTCTTGCAGACATTTCATTACCCAAACTAGGTAACATCATCATCATCACCCTCAGTTTGTGTAAAGAAAGATCTGCAAGAAAACAACCAAGCTCAGAGAGCACAAAGGACCCATAATTTCAACTCTGAGCTACAAATATTCTCCTTTATCAGAACTAGTATCCAAA
This sequence comes from Bothrops alternatus, assembly GCA_034064705.1. Taxonomy (NCBI): domain Eukaryota; kingdom Metazoa; phylum Chordata; class Lepidosauria; order Squamata; family Viperidae; genus Bothrops; species Bothrops alternatus. The sequence goes on along the minus strand of JARGCV010000003.1, from coordinate 9,412,991 downwards.
TATTCAAAACTTCTTGTTTCTTTCTTTATGAAGCAAGGTAATTTGTGCCTGGTCATTTAAATGTTTAGTAAGAACACTGGGTTAATTAGTTTGATAATCCATTTGTTTGTTTTCTTGGCTTTTAGAATCTATACTGTAGAGTTACTATTGTAACATAAAGATGTTGCATTCAAATAACTATCTTGTTTTAGATGAATGTTAAATATCTTGTTTCTTCTGCGGGTCAACCAGAAGCCTATAGAAAATCCATATAGACTATGTGAATATTCTATAGAGCAGACATGTCAAACTGCCGGCCCACAGGCCAGATTCATAATGCCGAAACCACGCCCACCCCATTATCGGCAATGGGGAAAAAGTCCAGATATGTCACATGATGTCGCAAGTTTGACATGCCTGCTATAGAGTGTTCCAGAGCAACTGCTGACCAGGAAGATAATATATAACTGTCAGGACAAGAAGCTGTAGAGTTTTATGGGCCATAACATACTTAGATGTTCTAAAGTCATCTAGTCGCCATTGCCATATTTTATTTCATGGATTCCATATCCAGTTTTTTGATAATCCTCTATTGTTGATTTCAAATTTATCTCCAATATTTATATATTCTGTTAAGCTGCTGCTTAATCCATATTTGATATTATAATGAATTTATTTTCATAATATGTTGCTGTCCTTACTTTTAGAGAAGGAGGAAGCAAGGAGAGAGAAACAAAATGCAAATTGCCTGGGAAATGAAACCTCAAGTACAGTGGATATTTATGATCTTATAGTGACAAGGATGGTAATAACAAGAATAACAACAACAATAATAAAATAAAAACTTATAATAATGATATATTCATTTTTAAAATAAGCTATTTTAAGATTGATTGTACGCTTTTCTAATAAAATTAATCATTAACAACAAATTAACGCTCTAATGAAACTTTAAACTCAAGGAAATAAGAAAGGTATTTAAAGCACCAGCAATATTATTTTTAAATTCTAAATAATGTCCAATATTTCAATTGGTTACAAAATATATATCAATGAGGCCAAAGAGGAGTGAGTACCATCTCTATGAAGGCCTTATTTCTTGCACTTGACTATAATAATTTAACCTGGCCAACCAATATTAAATCCATTAACATTTGTAGATAACAGCCCATATTAATCACTAAGGGAAGCGTAAAAAGACTGGAGGATTGTTTATTTGAGCTGCCGCAGGCTTGGCTGATGAGAATTTCTATATATAAATATTGCCAAAGAAGTCATCTTTAATATTAATGCAAAATAAACTAGTTTAGTATTCCTGTCATCGTTTCAAACAATTTCTTTAAATGAAAGAAATTGGAGCATGGAAAATATTTAGCTGTATGCTTTCTTTGCTGTGGGCTCTGAGGACTTGTGGCTTTTTATTTGGTTCACCTTCATTTTCTGCTTTGTCCTGTATAGGCGCCAGACCTCTGCTTTGAAAAGCTACTATGTAAACACAGCTCTGGTTATTTGGTTTCTCTCTGTTAACTCTTTGAGAGCAAAAAAAAAAAAAAATCAACATAATACAGTATGCTAAACTATTTCAGTTGCCAGCTCAGAGATCAGCAATGGAAATTTAACTTTAAATTCTCTTAAAATCTACAGATACTTAACACTCAACCTTGTTTTAATAGTTTATGAAATAGCTTCAAATGAAATAGCTTCAAATGAAAATTAGCCTAAAATGAAGTAATCTCATAACGTTAATAGCTTTAAAAGTGCAATTATACTGCCCTCTTATATGAGTTACTCACGTAAGTAAATGAAGGTTTCTCTGTTTATTTATTAATTCATTTGATTTATATGGCTACCCATTTGCAAAGCAACTCTGGGCAACTAACAGGATATTTTAAAAAGTAACAAAAAGCCACAACAGAAAAATAAAACATACACTGCATCAGTAACAGAGCAGAACATATTTATATTTACAGCAGGTTCATATGTCAACATGGTCCAATGCCTGGGGAAAGATCCAGGTTTTCAAAGCTTTCTTAAAAGCTGACTTAATTTGGGTCAGCCAAATTTAATGGTGGGATTGGGGGTTGGTAGGAAATGCTGTTCAGTATTGCAGACTTTGAAAATGAGAAGGTGCCTCCTGGATCCCATCAGATGCCAGTTTAATTAATGGGATCTGAAGCATGCCAACTTTGTTGAATCATGTAGATGGGCTGAGATAGTTGGAGACAAATGGCTCTTCAAATATCCAGGTCCTAAGTCATGTAACAAACCACCAGCACCACCTTGAACTGTGCCCAAAAGATGTACACAATAATATGTAGTGGTGTCACATGGGTATACTAAGGTGTGCCCATAAATAATTCTTCTTCTCCTCCTCCTTCTCCTCCTTTTCCTCCTCCTCCTCCTCCTTCTTCTAGATCAAACTTTAAACTGCCAGAATGAAGCCACTTTTTGGCTTTGTCATTGACCAAAAATAAATCATTCTTGTGTCTCCACAGTCACAAAACGTGTTGTTATCCGCTAAGAGCCTCCACTTGAGCATATTGATTTTACATTTAGGCATTCCAACTCTCAATCTATTCAGGGTGCTCCAAGTAGTATAAGTTGTTTTGGATCCTTCAGCCATATCTTCCTTTAATGTTATTCTTTGCTCAATGGTCTCCTTCCTCTACCTTTTAATTCGATTTTGTTCTTGGGTATCCTCAAGAATGCTTGTTCTTGCCATAGAGCTGTTCCTAGATCTGAGTCAGTGGGCTTGGGTCACATGCCTGTTCAGACAATATCGAGGATCATTCTCTTGCTTAGTTGTCTCAGCATCTGCTGCTACTTCTCTCCTGATCTTAGGTGGAGCAGTGCCAGTGAGAGGATATATCTTCTCAGTTGGTGTAGGTTTGACTTGTCCTGATGTATTCTGGACTAACTGAAGTTTCTGGTTTTAAGAACAGTGCAACACAGAGTTCATTGCAATAATCCAAATGAAAGGTCACTGAGCAAAAAGTGACTGTAAATAGGGCATTGCAGTCAAGAAACAAGCACAGTTGGGACATAAGGTGCAAAAACCCTGCATTCCATAGTTGTCAGCTGTTCCTTAGGCAGGAACCAGCAGTCTAGAAGAACTCTCAACTCAGTTCTGTCTGAGGAATTGTAATCCAATCAAGAATGAATAGTGGAAGCTCTCTGGAATCAAGTGCCCCCTAATTCATAGCTAATTCGTCGGCTTGCGCAGGCTCACTGTTTCCGAGATTTCGGGTTGTGAGTCCCTCCTGGTGAAGTTGGACCTAGGAGTTCAGGTGGGCTTGTTGCTTACATACCTGCCTCCCAGCTGCGTGGCATCAGCCCTGCCTGCGTTGCTCGAGGAAGTGGCTGGGCTGGCAGTTGAACTCCCGAGGCTGATAGTCCTGGGAGACCTCAACTTGCCTTCGCTTGGCCGGGCCTCTGGGTTGGCGCAGGAGTTCATGGCTTCCATGGCAACCATGGACCTGACTCAAGTAGTTCAGGGTCCGACCCACCAGGGGGGGCATTCGCCCGATATGATCTTTCTCTCGGAACAGCTGAGCGATGGTTTGGTGTTAAGGGGTTTAGTCACAGTACCCTTGTCATGGTCAGACCATTTCCTGCTGCGGCTTGACTTTGGGGCTCCAATCCTCCCCCGCAGGGAGGCGGAACCGATTAGGTGGTTCCGCCCCAGACACCTGATGGATCCAATGGGTTTCCAGACGGAGCTTGGGGAATTACCAGATTCGCTCGTACACGGTTCGGCAGAGTCCCTTGTGGCGGCCTGGAATATAGCTGCTGCGGGGGCTTTGGATCGGATCGCGCCTATGCGGCCTCTCCATGGTTTCGGACCCAGGAAGTCTCCTTGGTTTACTGAGGAGCTCAGGGGGATGAAACGTCTTAGGAGACGTCTAGAGAAGCGTTGGAGAAGATCGAAGGCTGAATCTGATCGAACCAGGTTGAGATCACACATTAGATCCTACCTGAGAGCGATTAAAGCGGCAAAATCCCGGTATTTTTCCGCTTTAATCGCGTCTGCGGAATCGCGCCCGGCTGCCCTGTTTAGGGTGACTCGGTCTCTCCTTGGTACGGGGAGGTCCGGGGGACCCTTGCAGGGAAGTGCCGAGGATTTTAACAACTTTTTCGCAGACAAAGTCGCTCAGATCCGGGCGGACCTCGACTCCAACATTGTAGCAGTGGCGACTGATAATGATTCAGTCGAGGTGACTGGGGCTCGTCTTAGTCAGTTTATTTGGGATGAGTTTGAAGCTGTTACACCTGATGAAGTGGACAAGGCCATTGGAGCTGTTAGTAATGCCACCTGCTTGTTGGACCCGTGTCCCTCCTGGCTGGTCTCGGCCAGCAGGGAGGTATCACGGAGCTGGATCCAGGAGATAGTCATCGCTTCTTTGAGGGATGGGTCCTTTCCGGCTCCTTTAAAGGAGGCACTTGTGCGCCCACTCCTCAAGAAGCCTTCCCTGGATTCAGCCATTCTTTCGAACTATCGTCCTGTCTCCAACCTTCCCTATGTGGGGAAGGTTGTTGAGAAGGTGGTGGCGCTTCAACTCCAACGGGCCTTGGAGGAAACCGATTATCTGGGTCCCTTGCAGTCGGGATTCAGACCCGGTTACTCTACGGAAACTGCTTTGGTCGCGCTGATGGATGATCTCTGGCGGGCCCGGGATAGGGGTCTATCTTCTATCCTGGTGCTTCTTGACCTCTCAGCGGCTTTCGATACCATTGACCATGGTATCCTTCTGCGCCGACTGGAGGGGTTGGGGGTGGGAGGCACTGTTCTCCAGTGGTTCTCCTCCTACCTTTCTGGCCGGTCGCAGTCGGTGTTGGTAGGGGATCAAAGATCGACCTCTAGGCTCCTCCCTTGTGGAGTGCCGCAGGGGTCGGTTCTTTCGCCCCTGCTGTTTAATATTTACATGAGGCCGCTGGGTGAGATCATCCATAGACACGGGGTGAGTTACCATCAGTACGCTGATGATACCCAGTTGTACGTTTCCACCCCGTGCCAAGTCAGCGAAGCAGCAGAAGTGATGTGCCGGTGTTTGGAGGCTGTGAGGGCCTGGATGGGTGAGAACAGACTAAAGCTTAATCCCGACAAGACGGAGTGGCTGTGGGTTCTCCCTCCCAAGGACAAGACCAACTGTCCGTCCATTACTCTGGGGGGGGAAACTTTGAACCCCTTGGAGAAGGTTCGTAACTTGGGTGTTCTCCTCGATCCACAGCTGCACTTAGACCAACATTTGGCGGCTGTGACGAGGGGAGCATTTGCCCAGGTTCGCCTGGTGCACCAGTTGCGACCTTATCTGGACAGGGAGGCCTTGCTCACAGTCGCTCATGCCCTTATCACCTCGAGGATCGACTACTGCAATGCTCTCTACATGGGGCTACCCTTGAAGAGTGTTCGGAGACTTCAATTAGTCCAGAATGCAGCCGCGCGAGCAATCGTGGGCTTACCTCGGTATGCCCACATTTCACCAACGCTCCGCGAGCTGCACTGGCTACCTATTAGTCTCCGCTCGCAATTCAAAGTGTTGGTTATTACCTATAAAGCCCTACATGGCCTAGGACCAGGTTACTTGCAGGACCGTCTTTTGCCTCATACCTCATCACGACCGGTCAGAGAGCACAGAGTTGGTCTTCTCCGGGTCCCGTCGACCAGTCAATGTAGGCTGGCGGGCCCCAGGAGAAGGGCCTTCTCTGTTGCGGCCCCTACCCTCTGGAATCAGCTCCCTCCGGGGATTCGGACCGCTCCCACTCTTCTGGCCTTCCGAAAAGAATTAAAAACTTATTTGTGTCGGCAGATCTGGGAATGATTGGTGTTGAATGTTGGATGAATGTTTTTTATTAAAAAATTTGGGGTATTGTTTTAACTTTATGATCATCTTAATTTAATTTATATTAGACTTATTAAACTCGATTGTTATTTATCTATGTTGTAAGCCGCTCTGGGTCCCCTGGAGAAGAGCGGCTTATAAGTCTAATAAATAAATAAATAAATAAATAAATACTTTTCTAAGGCTGAGTTTCAGTTTGTTCATCTCCATCCAGACTCCCATGGTGTCAGACTTTTCAGGAAGGCAAGGTCAAGAAAGCAGTGTAATTTCCAAAATGCTTTTTTATTATTATAAGAATAACAAATTCTTGAGAGCCTGTTGGAGTTTCTCTGTACCATCGAACATAACCAAGACAGGGATATTTTGAGTTTATTTCTAACATTCTCTTCTTTTCTAGGACTGAGCAATCTTTTCTGCTCACTTCCCCTTTCTACATTTTCACACACAGCCTCCAAACACTAAGACACTAACAGAAACCTCACAGCATATACTGTATAACTGGGTACCATCAATGTACTGATGATATCTTACTCTATGTTGCTGGATATTCCACTCCAATTATTCCATTTTTAGTGCCTATACAAATGTCTTAAAACAGAATATCTAAAAAATATGACATTATGTCATTGAGCAATTTGTGAGTGCTAGACAGACTGAATCAGCACTGAATTTTGGCTCTAAGCTTGTTGATCCTATAAGCAGCAAATCCAGATCTAATCATTTGTCCCACTTTGGAGTTTGGTTCACAAATTAGCCCTATTACTTCATAGGGTAAGTGCATACTTATTGGAAAGCAACCGTCTCAGATGGGAGGAGGGGTCAAATGGGAAATTATTCTGGAGAAATTACATAAGCAGAAGAGGGCAGAATGAGCTGTGTTGAATGCCATTGGACTTTATCTAGTGCTTTCCAAAGACAAGCTGCCAGTCTGGGAAGATTCTTATGAAATAGGCACTGAGCAATACAGTAGATAATTTGTACTCTACACAGATAGGTCTGGTTGTTGGCACCTGACGATACTACATTAAAGTGTGTAAATCCAACTGCATAACCATTTCCTGAATAGTTTACACCAATAAAAATACTGTTTTTTTGTGCTTGTCAATGCTCTATATGAGTATAATATCCAGTACTGAACATCTGGTGATAGCAGAAAAAGTCAAATGTCATCCATTAATCAGCATTGTCCCAAGTCAATATTTTCACTTCACGGTAATATAAAATTTTAACATATTGCAATTTCAAAAGAAATTTTGTAAATCGCTGCTAATAAGCAATTATTAAAGCACAATTACTTTTGTACAAAGCAGTTTAGAAGTCAGTCTATCCTGAATAGAAAATCAAACAATTATAGAAACTAATTGTTATTGATTGTTTGTAGATTTAAACCCGGACAGCATGCTGTTTACCAAATATTAATGGTGATTATGTTATACACACACACACACACACACACACAAACACACACACACACAAACATATATATTTGTTTTCTGAGGTTTTCGCGGGTGTTTGTATGTAGGTCTTTGGTTCTTCGGGTTTTCTCCCACGTAGAATTTGAAGTGTCTTGGCAACATTTCGACGAAGTCCCCTTCGTCATCTTCAGGCTTGTGCTTTCGGCTTCGTGCTTCTAGGAGCAATGTGTGATTGTAGCTGTTTCTTCCTTTTAACTGCCAATGGGGGTTTGAACTGATTGGCTGGGAGCTTGGTTGTGTTCTGATTGGATGGAGGTGTGTTCTGATTTGTTAGGGGCTTGGCTGTGCTCTGATTGGATGGGGGGTTGGCTGTGCTCTGATTGGCTGGGGGAGTGTTCTGTTTGGGTGAGGGCTTTGTTGTGCTCAGGTTAGTCTGAGTTACAGGGGGATTAGAGATGGTGAGCTGCATAGCCATTTGGCTTCGCGTTCGTGGTCGTGCCTCATCTTCATGGTGGGTGTCAGTTTGCTTCATGTATGGATTGGAGGGGTTTAAGGTGGCTAATGATGCAGCTGTAGTCTGGCTTCTGGTTTGTGGTCATGCCTCATCATCAGTGTAAGTTTGGATTTGCTTTTTGCCTGGATGTGTGGTGGTGACATCCTGTGTGGTTTTCGTGAGTGTAGGTCTGATGTCATTCTTTGTGTTATGGACTCGTTTGTCAATAAGGGCGGGTTTCCAAATGGCTGGTAGGCGGGAGGTATCATCTCGTTTGTTCATGCTGTGAGGGCGTTTTTCTATCTCGATGGCTTCTCTGATTATTCTGTTATTAAAGTGTTCAGTTTTGGCAATAGTTCTGGTCTTTTTGAAATCAATTTCATGTCCTGTGGCTTTAAGGTATTGGACCAGGGAAGAAGTTGGTTCCTCTTTTTTGACTGAGATTTTGTGTTCTTCAATGCGTGCACTTATTCTTCTGTTGGTTTGTCTGATGTATGTGGTGGAGCAAGCAGTACATGGGATTTCATATACTCCTTGATTTTCTAACTCAATTTTGTCTTTAGGGTTTCTTAGGATGGTGGATATTTTTTGTTTGTGCAGAATGCTGTCTTGATGTTATGTTTGTGCAGCTTTGCCATTTTCTTGTTCTCTGTCTTGGATTTTAGTGGGAGTTTCTTTTTGGATTAAGTTGGAAATCCGCCCTTATTGACAAACGAGTCCATAACACAAAGAATGATATCAGACCTACACTCACGAAAACCACACAGGATGTCACCACCACACATCCAGGCAAAAAGCAAACCCAAACTTACACCGATGATGAGGTATGACCACAAACCAGAAGCCAGACCATAGCTGCATCATTAGCCACCTTAAACCCCTCCAATCCATACATGAAGCAAACTGACACCCACCATGAAGATGAGGCACGACCACGAACGCAAAGCCAAACAGCTATGTAGCTCACCATCTCTAATCCCCCTGTAACTCAGACTAACCTGAGCACAACAAAGCCCCCACCCAAACAGAACACTCCCCCATCCAATCAGAGCACAGCCAACTCCCCATCCAATCAGAGCACAGCCAAGCCCCTAACCAATCAGAACACACCTCCACCCAATCAGAACACAGCCAAGCTCCCAGCCAATCAGTTCAAACCCCCACTGGCAGTTAAAAGGAAGAAACAGCTACAATCACCCATTGCTCCTAGAAGCACGAAGCCGAAAGCACCAGCCTGAAGATGACGAATGGGACTTCGTCGAAACGTCGCCAAGACACTTCAAATTCTACATGGGAGAAAACCCGAAGAACCAAAGACCTACATATATATACATATACATATGCATATGCATATGCATATGCATATGCGTATACGCATACGTATACGTATACGTATATGTATATATATATATATATATATGTATATATATATATGAACAAAGAAACAACCACTTTGAAACTGTATTTTAATTCCAGATTTTTAAGTATCACTGTTTAAATTTTCAACGTCTATTTTCCCTTAAAATATTACTAACACAGTGTAATTAGAATTGTATTAGCAGTTACATTAAAGAACTTCTGTCAAAAAGTAAAAACAAGAAAAAGAAAATTCAGAAGTGTATTTTAATTAATAATGAAAAAACACCTTTATGTATTGATGTTTGTCAACAGGGAAGATTTATCTGTGAAGTTTTCTATCTATTACACTTCAAACAACAATTTTGCTGTTTCTGTCTCATTGCAAATTGATGACTACCAAAACATTTATAAAAAATTAATTCTAAAGAAAAACCCAAGAGTATAAAATATCACTCACTGGAGGACCTTCTATTTTCAGAAAGATAATTACATACATGTGAAGTGTGAGCTGATAACATGCATAGAGAATATACTGGGAAAAGGCCAATTATCCTCTATCAAGGATACAATATTCACAAGTTTGTAACAAAAGCTAATACCATATTGCCTGCATATGGAATTCATTTTCCAGCACCAGCTGTGCATGAAGATACTTAAGCTGAGGTAATTTATCCAAAGAAATGAACCCATTTAGATGTTCTCTACCATGGAAAGAAGTAGCAAATTCCCCATAAATGCAGCAGGACTTTTATCTATACAGAAAAATTATATTAATATTAAGGTTACTTGTGATAAGGGGGATCTCTAACCCCTTTCACAAACTGTACAGAAAAAGTATTTTAGCATCAAACTTAAACATACTTCAAAGTGTTCAAATTCAGTAGCCATTTCCTACTTAGGTAGATACAATATTTTTTTGTGTATAAGATGCTATTTTTTCCTGCAAACACCCTGTTCAAAAATCAGCTGCGTCTTATACAAGTGCAGTGTCTTATACATGAAAAAATAATGGTAACTTATGCAGCCCAGGGCATGCCTTTACATGCTGCTGCCATGCCGCTTGGTGCAGGTGTCAAGCCCCTGTTGGCTTGCCACTAACGGGAGGGGGCAAGATCATCATATGGCGTCTGGAGGCAGCGGATGGGACCAGAAGCATGGATGGCAATGACAGCCCTTTCCCTCCCTTGTACCTGTATGCTGGCTGGGGACCCTGTGGAACGTAGCTGCAAGGCCATCCTGCTCAATAATAGCGGCGGCCAAACTTCCGGATTTGCCGGCTCAGCTGTTCAGCACTCTGTCAAATAGCTGATCGGCGCGGAGAAACGGCAGGGAGTTTAAAACCTGCCTTTGCTTCCCTTCCCTTGCCTTGTCATGCCAGTCCTCACGCCGGTTTGTTTACCAGGGTCAGACGGCTGTTGTGAACTGACTATGCATGCTCATCATGCTGGATGCTGGTTAGGGGGTGGGGGGTGGGGCCAGCCAGGAGGCATCTATTTGGTTGCTCCCAGCGCTGACTTTGTTTGCTGTAAACTTGGAACTCGCATGCCAGAGCGTCTTATACAAGGGTGCGTCTTACACCCAGAAAAATATGGTACATTTTGAAGAGACACAGTTTATTGTAGTGGTTAAAGCACCAGGCTAGAAACTGGGACCTCATAATTTCTAGCTGAGTGATCTTGGATCAGTCAATGCTACTCAGCCCTAGGAAGAAGGCAAGAGCAAACCACTTCCAAAAATCTGGCCAAGAAAACTGCATGTCCGGGTAAGTCAACAGCAGTCAAAAGTAACTAAAAGGCACATGCATTCAATCTAAATCTTCACTTAGCTATGTGTTTCTTCTTTCTCTGTCAGGAAAGTCCAATATTATAGTGCCATTTTTATATACAGGCAGTTGTTGGTTAATTATTCTAAGTGGGACCAGAAACTCTGCCACTAAATTAAGTGGTTGTTAAACAAAGCATCATGTGTCTGCACAACTAATGGCAATTCTAGCATCCTGGTGGCTGTAATTAAGTGCATCACTTAATTAAGCGAGACCTCACGAGACCATAATTTGCTTGTTGGAAGCTGACTAGGGAGGTCACAAATGGTGATAATACAATCATGGATGATGTGACTCTCATAAATGTGTGATGATTGCTAAGCACCCAAATCGCAATCATGTGACTGTGATGATGATAAGTGTGAGGACCAGTTGTAAGTCACTTTTTTTTCAGTGCTGTTGTAACTTTAGTCACTCAACAAATGATTGCTGAACAAGGACTATCTGTATTTTAATACCTGTGGCATATTCCTAACACCAAGGCCACCAAAGTATGATGTGTCAAATAAAATCTCAGACACATGGCTAAATGGAACAATGCTTAGAATTTGTATATAGAACTTCAATTTGCACCACATATTCATACTTGTGACAATCTTAACAGTGCTATGATTTTGGTTTTCAGAAGTAATTCTTTTTCCTAAGCCAATCGTTCAGCTCAAGTTCATCTCCTATTCTCAGCCATCATGGTATCCCTAACATTTGAGCACAAAGGATCTCATTAAGAAATACTAATTTTCAGATTCTTTCTAAAATTCAATAATTTCCTGTTCCCATAAAAGCCATATACACAATGTTCCACACTCTTTAACTGCTTCACTCTTCAGCAGATACTGAAGGAAAAATTTCTAAATAATTATTCCCTAAATAATTATAGGTCCTAATGTCTTTGAATGCACAGTGATTTCTTGACAGGATCTACATGTCAATGCTTATAGATATGAAAAAAGGTAAAAATGTCCAGCACTTAAACTGCTAGATGAAGTGAAGAATTTCTGAGCATTAATGCTGAGATGTTCCACAGAGCAAAAAGTCTGCCATCACCACATGCAGAATGGGAACTACAATCTTTACCCCGATTTTCAGATGTTACAAGAGCAAATCCATGCTACATGTGTGAGATATTTTATTGACTAAAACGGGATTTTTAAATTTAAACTGATGATGAACTCTGGTGTCTACTTAGTATTTATTTATCTAACAGATATCCGTAACTCCAAATTAGGAAAAAGAAGATCCAGCAAAGTACAAGCCCATCTGACATCGATATCTAGAAAGATGCTAGAGCAGATAGTAAAGTGACTCTGGATGGTGAGCAATTAACAAAATGAGGATTAAAAACAATTATAACAAATACAAAAATTAAAATACAGTCAAGGAACTGTCACAATCCAAAATCACTAAAACAGCCAAGCGATTAGCCTCTTCACACATTCAGGGCACCAAACCAGGTCTTTAGTGCAAGGACCAGCAAAGTCTCAGCCTTCCTAATCTCCAGATAGAGAATATTCTATACAGCAGGCATTATGACAGAAAAGGTGTGCCTCCTGGGTCCCATCAAGTGGCATTTCTTAGGCAAGGGGACGCAGAGCATAGCCATCCTGCCAAACTGGATCAGATGGGTAGAAACAATATTTAGTTATTTTCATTCATCCATAAAACTGCTGTCACTGCATTCCTGTTATTGAATATTTTTTTTGACAAGAGATGTCCACCCCTAACTGAAAGCAAAAATAACCTAGATCAGGGGTAGGCAACCTTGGCTCTTTTATGACTCGTGGACTTCAACTCCCAGAATTCCACGAGTCATAAAAGAGCCAAGGTTGCCTACCCCTGACTTAGATTAATGTAAGAGAGCTGACTATATGGTTCACTTCAGTCCTGCAAGTATCATGACCACAACAGATACTGGCTGTGATAAAAATTTATGTGTGAAAACATAGTTTTTCAGCTATGTAGAGCTAATCAAACAATAACAGTTACTTAATTTCAAATAATATTTTTATTAAAAACACTCAACGTTGTTTTCAAAAGCTGAAATAAAAGGAGAAAAAAAAGTTCTGACCTTTGGAGTAAGAATGATCTGGAAACCCAAATAACCTATGAGTAATCTCACAATAGTGAGCAAAGATATATGACTGACTCGTAGAAGGGAGGGTTGCCCAGCCCAACATCCTGGAGCTGTTGATCACAGAGTCAATACAACAACTTTTACTTGTTCAGTTGTTGAACATGACCTGGGTTTGCTTGATGAGAATTATATATATGTAGGTTTACGCACGACTCATAGTTCCAGAGAAAGAGGAAAGACCTACCACTAACCTTACTCCAAAAAGCAGTTCTCCTTCCTGGTGTAACAACATTGCTCTTTTGATTCTTTCTTGCAAGGGTTAGACTTTGCTCATCTAAAATTTTCCCTTGACCCTTTGCCCTTTCATGCCTAGTATTTTTAAACTGTTTTCTGAAACTGAGTGCATGATGGTTCTTTTCTCAGCCCATCAAATCCCCTTCAAACTCCACCTTTTCTGAAAAGAATTGGGTTAACTCGTAGTTACTTTGCCTATTGTTAGCAAAACCTCAAACTGCTCTCCCTACCAATAGCACATATTGCTTTCCTGTTTATTCACACTTCCTCTTTCTTCATTCTTTGCTTGCTTCAAATTAGAGATCTTCCACCACATCAGTCTGCTGCCTTATGTATTGTTCAGTAAGTAATTCTAGATTTAATTCTAATAATAAAAAAAGAAATGAAATGAATATGAGCTGTGTTATATTTTGAAATTTACTTCCGTTGCCCGAGTGCTTAAAAGTTTTTATTTGAAAATATTTCCTGTAATAAAAAAATATGGCTATATATTTACAAATCATCATAATAAATTCAGTAACAGAATTGTGGCCAGCTGTTTTAGCTACTGGGTTGCATGACTGTGTATATGTGTGTGTATGTTTGTGTGTATGTGTGTGCACAAAGCTATGAAAATATTGTTTTGGAATCAAACCTGAAACACTGCAAAGTCCCAAAACATGTAGACAAAATATTGTGACATTGAAATGCTGCCCACACCCAATGATCACTTTGAATGAACAACCCACTCTCTGAATTCTCTATTCTGAGTAAGCCAGAAATGGTGCAACCTCAAAGCACGGCATTTTCAATCCATATTGGCTCCTATAGTACCTATTTTGAGATCAGATTTCTGCACTCCTGAACACTGCATTCAATCTCTAGAGCACGGGTCTCCAACCTTTTTGTTTTGGTGGCCCAGTGGGAGGGGGAAGAGGAGGTGCCTTACCCGTGCATGCGTAAATGTGAATGTGGCCACATGTGCTGCGCACATACAGGCTACGAGCATGCGCACCAGGCAAATGGGGCTGTGAGCATGTGTGTGAGCGTTTCAGCAATGGCAATACCTTTGAGAAGCTTGTGGTGCCACCTTCTCCAGGATCATGATGATTCTCACCAGAGCGAGGATTGCGCCGCAGCCTGCAGCTATGCCGCCCCTGGTGCGACACTCAGGCCACCACCCCCATGTGAGGCTCACACCGTGGCCTGCAGTGATGCCGCCCCTGGCACAAGGCTTGCGCTGTGGCCTCCAGCGATGCCACCCTGGCACAATGCTTGGGCTGCCACCCCGCGTGAGGCTTGCGCTGTGGCTTGCAGCAATGCCGCTCCTGCGCGAGGGTCATGCCACAACTCACCTACCGCTTGCAGTGCTGCTGCTGTCCACGCAATACTAGCGGTGCTGCTGCTGCCCGCGCAACACTTGCAGCAATGGTGGCATGAAGGGGGGGTGAGCACGTGCACATGGGGGTGCACTGTCCAGCTATTCATGTGGCCCGGCAGCCAAGAGGCTGTGGCCCAGTAGTGAGCCGCAGCCAACAGGTTGGGGACCTCTGCTCTAGAGTCAGTCTAGTTGTCCTGTTGTCTCCTTAAGCTATGTTATGAGAACAGGTAGCAAGCTTAATAATGATAGTAAGAAGAAGAACAAATGCATACAAAGTCAGAATTAAGACAACAACAATAGCTAGCAAATTCCACCTCTGCAAAGAAGGTGAACAAATAGTGGACCACTTGCTGCTACAAAAAGATCTCACAGACTGAATACAAACAACAGAATGATAATGAAGCAACAATGATGCATTGGAAGATCTGCAAGAAAAGCCATTTGCCTGCAAGGAAGAACTCATGGGAGTGCAAAATAGAAACTATAATAGGATAACAGAAAATGAAGAAGCTAAAATGCTCTGGACTTTAGAAGTCAAACAGACAAGGGCCTGCCACAAAACACCCCAGACTTAACAATTGTCAACAAGAAAGACAAAAAAGTCTGGATAATGGATGTTGCAGTACCTGGAGACAGCAGAAGAGAAGAGAAAGAACTGAAGAAAATCACAAAATACAAGACCTGCAAATAGAAATAGAGAAACTGTGGCAAAGAAAGCAAAGGTAGTACCAATAGTAATAATGCCTTGAGTACAATCCCAAAACAACTGGAGCACCACTTGAACACCATTGGCATTGATAAAATTACCATCAGTCAACTGCAGAAGGATATCCTGCTAAGATACTTTTATCATAATCAAACATCCACACTTCTCTATCCCTGGTCCTTGGGAAGGACTAGCTAGATGGATAAAAATGCCAAATCCAGTCCGGATATCTAACTGGCCATGCAACAAACAGTAACTGCGAAAGGCAACCCTGCTTGGATCTGTGCATATACTATGTTGATACATTATGATATCCTAGATTCCTGGGAAGACCTCAATGCATATGAAGACAAAAAACAACTAAAGAACTGGGAGCTGTGATTTCACCTTGTTGTGAACAGATACTAATACTAATACTGGGATACAAATGTCAAATCCAGTCTAAACATCTATCAACCATAATAATGATAATTTATTAAACATATGTCTCAACAATTTGGGTGGCTTTATCATATTAATGTAATATTTACATCATTATGCAGTTTTGTGGAAGACCATGACATGCATGTCTGAAATATGTGTTGCGCTGGTGATGTTACTTAGTTTGGTAATGAAATGTCTGCAAGCAAACAACCAAGCTCAGAGAACACCAAGAACTCTACAATGTCTGAGATAATCTGTTTAGGGAAATAGCATTGGTTCTTTATAGCTTCCATCACATGCCAGTTCTTACGTTACAATAGAGAAAAAGGTCATCCCAAGTCTGAATTGTCTCAATATTCTAACATTAAAATGCTGGTAAAACCTCATGTAACAGAATGGCTTGCTGCAACAATAAATATCTGTACAAATAAACAAAGCAAGATTTTTTGAAAATTTAAATTCATAGAAGATGATCTTTGAAAAACAGATTAGGTAGAAACTATTTCCCAAATAGTTTATATTCTATGAGAAAGTTTATTTATTGCATTGTCATTCGTTTAATATGTTCTACTGCTTACTTCGCAAAATAAATTTCTTCCTATGGACAGTCTATTGTGTTATACTTGTGTTTTAGTTACAACAATGACAGAGGCAGGACTATCACAGTTCCAGAAAAGAGCTATTGCTGAATCATTGGCTTGGGGGTTTCCAGTAAATTTCTTTCCAATGACAATAGCTACACAAATCTTAACAGTTTATAGAATAATGCATTGCTCAATTTCTGAACTAGTCATAAAACATGCAAATTGTTTAAATAAATGTAAGAGCCTTGAATAGTACCTAGGGTAATAAAATAGTCTAAAATATGCTGTTCAGTTATTCAGTTTAACATGCAAATTAACTGTGAGTCTGGATATTCCTTAAGGATGTCTGATAATTAGCTTATGAGGAACTAAAAATCTCTGCAGCACTGTCTCATCTCCTTGGTAAAAGCCATTTCATACACACATTCAGTTTCTACTTCAGATGATATTCTTTTCTTAACCAGCAAGTCCAAATTATTTCCTATGATGTAGTTAGTAATATCTCCAGGATCCAATCACCTGCTTCCTTGTGCATACATCACATATGCAAAGAGGGTAGTGTTTTAATCACATTATTGTGACATCATCATTTGCTCTCCTGTTTGACCCTCTTCTACCCCATATTAAATTCTAAAGAATCTTCTCCATCCTCATCCTTTTTCTGACACCATGATTTTAATTTATAAGCAAAAGGAAACAAGCACAAACAGGGCTGCCCTTAATTTTGATCTATCCTGATAGCTGAGAAGCTGTCCTTAATTCAGCCAAATTTCTTTGTTCCCCATATTCTCACTATGAATAAGCATAGGAGAATAGCACATATTCTCCAAAGCACATGAAGGCAGGACAAGAAGCAATAGATGGAAACTAATCAAGGAGAGAACCAACCTAGAACTAAGGAGAAATTTCCTGACAGAACAATTAAATAGTGGAACAATTAATTGTCAATAAGCAGCTATTGGTGCTTTTATAGCTGATCCAAGCTAGCATGTTGTATTTCAATCTTTTGTAGGTGATCAAATTTTGATAATGTAGATAACAATATATTTCCTCATTGCTAGAAGGTTCAAATATTTCAGGCTGATGTTGTTTGCATGTGAAATTGTATCTTATTTTAGGGCTGTAATGTAGCTAAACATGATTACCATCCCCAATAGCTTCTCCATAGCCACGCTATCTTATATAATGTCTACCTAAATTAAAATTGTCCTGTAGATTAAAGCATGCCTAGTAGATCAGCTTCTCACCAACTTGGAGTCTAGGATTGTTATGACTATTATACAGCATTTGTTTCATTCTTCTTTTCTTATGACTGCCAGACAACAGACATCAGAAGTGTCTAAGAAGTCCATATTTCTGGTTATTATTTCTTTAGCTATTGTAGCATTAACACAAATCGTAAATACACAGGTTAGAAAATTGCTTTTAAACAGCACATAGAGAAAATTACGATTCAGTGGTAGCCCAGTAACTGGTATCTTTGGATTGTTATATAACACATCATTCCAAAATAATTTAATGATTACACATGACCAAAAAGTATAAAACATGGTTAAGGTGCTTGACATTTCAACCAGTAATCCTAATGATCACAGTATATTTTATTTTGCGTCATGTCAAAAGCCTTGGTAAATTCTTTTTAAAAAAGATTTTAAAAGCTAGTTGGTATACTACAGAATTAAACATCACCATCCATCTTATTTTTTAAATAAAACTATGGAATTTTTTAGACTGCTTCTTCCAGCATGACTCAGAAAATACGGTTTTAAGCATAGCAGAGGGAGAGGGAGAGGCTGCCTTTTGGCGGGGTCCAGGAGCAATTAAATGACAGTTTTGGATGAGAAATGGGAAAGGCCCACACCTATGCGGGGAAACTGGATGTGCAGATCAGCCCTATGTTTGTCTGATAGTTACCCAGCAATAAACAGTACATTTTACTATATAACTGTAAGGTTGAAATCTAGATTTTAAATGTATTCATTTTTTGCAATTTTCTATCATTTCAGACATCAGCTTGATTTAATCTGTTATCCTTACCATGTTAACTATTATTTTAATATTTGTAGACTGCCATCAAACATATCCTAATAAAAATATTTTAATAAGTCAACAAAAAACCCCAACATATCCTAGGAAAACTCAATCACCCAATAACCTTTCAAATAGGATCTTATCAGCAACCGAACTAACTATATATGAACCACATGGGTATTTAATCTTGATGCATTTACATACAAGTCCTTTAAAAGTGACAGACCCACTGTCCCACTTAGAACTGGAACAAAAACACATACCCTCTAAAGCAGAGGCACCAGGGACAGATTCCGTGAAGAGAGGTTTTTCCGTGGACCAGAGGGGATTTGGTTTTGTGTGCTGCCTGTATCTCACAGATGGGGCTTCGCTTGTCTGTGTGGCCCAGTTTCTGTCAAGCCAATGCCCGGTGCTGATCCACAGACCGGGGATTGGGGACCCCTGCTCTAAATAGTACAGCGATTCTAACAGTGCCCATTGACAGAAAAGGAATAGACAAACTCAAATGGCACACATTTGCCAAGTATGAGTTAAAGCCTTCTACTTCCTAGGACTATCCCTTACAGATGTTGAGAACTAGTTCCAGATGTGTTGGCTGCAAAAATATTAAATCTAAACTGTGTGTTCTGATTCTGCTCTCCAATACTTACCAGAATTTATTGCTTTAGTGATCACACATAAACTCTTTTTTATTTGTCAGACTGATATTTCTCTACTACTGGGCCAACTTTGTTTTCTCATCTCTATTCAGCTATTATACTTTACTCTGAATGAGACTGTCTGATTCTGGCTAGATCTTGGGACAAAATTTGATGCCAATTTTTTCTTTCTTTTTTGCAGGAGGGGAATATTTTGTGGGGACTTGGAAGACCTTCTGGCTACTGCTTGAACTCTGCAGTCCAGACTGTACAAATCTGGAAACTCCCTTCAAGTGAAAAAAAAATATTTTAGATGTTTCTCAAGGAATAGGGAAAATATACTGTTGATTCACTAGGGAAAGAAAATGCCATCATTAACTAGGACGAAAAACATAGTGAGAATGTAATTAGAGGCATCAAAAAAATGAAAAATTGCAGCCTTCAACTCTGTCCCAAATGCTAGTAACAGAAAAAGGCAAAACCTTTTTAAAGAAAAGAAACTGGAGAGTGAAAAGGATGAGACCTTGAATTTATGATGGTGAAGAAAGGTAAAGTTAGTATCTACAATGATAGACATATAAAAGAGAGAGGGGATGCTTTTCCATGAGATCCTAAAAAAGATACACCTGGGAACAAAAGACCAAAGAAAAACTAATTGAGGATGAAACTATATCTTTTAAAAAAGCAAAGTAATAAAAAAAATTCTGTTTCACTTTCTTTGAGTTTTATGGGCAATAATCAAGCTTCTTGATTCTTTCTTCTAGCCTGGACTTTAATTAGCTTATTGGCATAAGTCCAAGGAGTAAGCCAATGTCTCCCCCCCCCACTAATTATTGTAAATAGGATTAACACTTAGTAGGCCAAGGAGTGGGAGTGCACTGGCTCAGGAATTCTGGGACTTGAAGTCTACAAGTCATAAAGAGGCCATTATTCTCCACCCATTTTAGATGATCGTACAATAGAATTGGGCCTTTTATTTACTTTTCTCACCTACCCATACCTTTCTTCCCAATTTTTTGTTATAAATAGTATAATAAAATGAGTTAAATGGAAAATAATTCAAGAGCAATTGATTTTCTCTGTTTTCCAGTAAAGGAAACTAACAGATCCCGTTAATGTTAATAACATTGTTAAAAGAAATAATCTTAACAGACAGCTTTTTGTCACCATACTTATTAAAGAAACAGGAACCCTATTTCTCTGGTGTTCAGTCACACTAATTTCCAATAAGTTTAGCAATCTAGCCAAAATGTATGCTTTATTATTATGTTTATAACTTCTAAAATCGCTGCTGTAAAATGGAAATATTATTAGCAGTTACTGCCCATCATTCTCTGAATAGCACAATTTTATTTATGTTCTTTATGTTTTTGCTTAGTTTCTTTAATTCTTTTTCACCTCTGTCAAAACTCTCTACAACCTCCTGCTTCTCTTGTCTGCGTTTACCTTCAGGCCAAGCTAATTTTATCACAGGCCTTTCTGTAAATTGCCATGTATCTCTCAGAAACCTGAGCTTAGTCTACAGTAAACTTAACTGCATATGTTTGAGGGAAGCCGAAAGCAGCAGCATAATTCAGCTGAATACCAAAAGAATGACTTGGTTTCAAAGTCTGGAAGATTAATTATAAACAGTGACATTAACAGCAGAAATGTGCTGTGCCAAGCGAACAATTGTTCCTAAAATTCTGGCAGTTGCAGCCCAATTCTCTTGGACCTTCAAGCTTTGATCTTGATACAGTAGAAAGTTTGTCTAGTTTCACTCCCCACTGGAGTAAGGAAAGAGAACTCCCACACTCCCCTCTCTTTGGGGTTTGTTTATAAGATTGCAGCTGTGCTCCATAACGGGTTCTGTTCCCGCTACAGTGTACAGCTCAAAGAGGCCACCCGAGAATGGAATCATTTAATTGTGGCGTCAATTATAGTTCTGGCTGCAGATCACTGCTCAAATGTACAAAGCAGCCCTGAACAATGAAGATCTGAACCAATCCTGTTTTTATATCTGAAGACATTCCAACACACCCTCTCACAAAAACAGGGACACAACTAAAAATACAGTAAACTATAAACGTAAAGTGAAATAATGGAAAGAATAGATAAAAATAGCAGTAGGAAATTGCATCATAACAAGTCAGACCTAAATACTCAGCATGGCCTACACAAATTGGGAGAACAATCTTTCCTAGTTCCACTGACAATCCTTCTTATATAAACCTGATGCTTTGGCCCTGAGTTATATCTTCTTCTTCCTGTGCCATATCCGTTATCGGATGTTGGCGATTATGTTGGTGATCCTGTTTTTATCAGCAGCCGCATGAAAAAGTGCTGCTGAGTTTTGTCCAAACCAGTCCCTTAGATTTTGAATGTGTATATATAAATGTAAGATATACTTACATTTCATAGTTCCAAAGGTCAGGCCTTCTCTTCCATGGTGCCTCCTTATTCTCTCCCCCTCCCCAAGTCAGGTTAGCTCCATCCCTGTTAATGTTTCAAAAATCCCTCAAGACCTAATTACATCACCAGGCATGAGGCGTGGGGGTTGTTCCAGGGAACCAGGAACATCCTAAGTTGACTTCACTATTATGGCTGATACTTCACTCTCTCTATGCTTTATGGTCTATATATTTTTTTTATTTTCTAGTAACAATTGTTTTATACCTTTATAACAATTGTTTTGATATATTTGTTGTTTGACTTGATTTTTGTAATATTGCCCATAGTCACATCCTGTGAAATAGGTGTTCATAGAAATTTGATAAACAAACTCTCTCCTACATAGCTCCCTCCACAACAGTGGTCCCCAACTTTTGTGGCTTGATGGCTCTGTGCGGGGGGGGAGGGAAACCAGGCCATGCGAATGGTGACTGGTGTGCACACATGTACGCGTGCAAGTCAGGCATGTTCTGAATAGGCCACGTCCCAGTAGTAGGCTGTGACCCAGGGACTGGAGTCCCCTGCTCTACAATGAATGCATGTGTTGCAGATATGCTGGGAGTATTGCTAAATAGCCATCTAAGCATCACTATTTTCTTTATCTACCCCAGATGATGCTGAACTACTAGGATACTAAATCCTAGTATCCTTACCTTTACTGCCATTATGAGGGAATCACAACACGAACCGTGTTCTGAGAGCATAACCTAAGTAACAGACTAGTATTTATTGGTGTAAAATATTTGTTTATATGTTCGTTACATTTGTTTGCCACCCATCTCACCACGAGATGACTATTTAAAATAAAGTTATTTATCATTTATGTAAAAGCTTTCCATGCTTCTTTTCAGAACTTCATTTTATCACGCTGGTTTAACACTATGAAAACTGTTTTCAGTAGCTAAAATAATCAGATTTAAAAAAACAACAACATAAAACTCCCCAAACAACAAATTAAAACAGAAAGAATATTAGCATTTTAGAGCCAGGAACAGTACCTGTTTAAAATCCAGGTCAGAGCTTTTATTCAAAGGCAGTCTGCAATTTTAGAAATATTTACTGTAGTATTGTTCAGTGTTGTTTCTGATGAGCATTCACAAAAAGTGACAATTAGTGGGGCCACATACCCTAACTTAGGAATTATTAAAACTTGCCTTAAAAAAAACAATGAGTGATAGAAATCTGGGCTTTAGAGTGAATTGATTGGTGAGACTATTGACTGAAGCAACATTAACACAAAAAGGAAAGAGAAGAATCAAAATGAATTGTGTTGTCTAAATGGTTCCTTTGCCATAATTCTAAATTGATTCTTGCCTGAGCATTTGACTCCGGGGAAGTAAAGAGATACCTTATATCTGTCTTTTCCTGCCTAGCCCAGCCATTCTCAGGCAGGATTCTGATTAATGCACAACTTCCAGGAATCAGGAATTTTGTTGTCTTCTGATAACAATACCACCATTTCATTTGGATGTCCTCTGTAAGCAACAGAGAGGAGAAGAACTGGGCAATGTTTTCCATATGGGATTGCTTTTGAGTGTTTAAAAATGTATCTGATCTGCAACATAGCAACTGGTGCTTGGCATATAAATCTTTAAATCATGATCTGGTCACCTGTCTAATCTTAATCAGATATATTTGAAATATGGCTCCTTGCATAGGTACCCTGCTCTTTTCTGCCTTAGGGTATAGTGGAGAAGGCTTTTTTAGAGGTCTGTTCACCATGTTCTCATGGTAACAATAACAGTGAATGGTTTTATTGAAATAAACAAAGGGAATATGATTCGCAACAGAAGAGCAGCTTTTACCACAAGAGTTGCATCAGTATTAGTCACAACAGAAAGTCTAGCAAGTTCCTATGATATTTTCATCACAGTTGGATTATGCCAAAAATATTATACAACAGAACCCAAACTCAGCAGTATCTATGCAGTGGCAAAATTACACAACAGTGGCTCCATGAGGATTGTCATTCAAAGACCTCCTGAAACTAAATCTACAGTAGTTGTTGGTTAAAATTGGGTAGAATTAGATGCACTTAACAGCTTATCCACTGTAAATTTGATCACGTTGATGTATTGTATGTCTTGATAACTGCATTATGCTCTAAGTAAGGCAAATGTTAGTTGATTCAGCTTAGTTTTTTAGCCATTGCTCAGCAGAAGGTCACATAAACACATTCATTTATAATGATGGACTAATTACATTATCATATCATTTAATGAAGAGAAGGACAAGGGGGGGACATGATAGCAGTGTTCCAATATCTCAGGTGCTGCCACAAAGAAGAGGGAGTCAAGCTATTTTCCAAGGCGCCTGAAGGCAGAACAAGAAGCAACGGATGGAAACTACTCAAGGAGAGAAGCAACCTAGAACTAAGGAGAAACTTCCTGACAACTAGAACAATTAACCAGTGGAACAACCTGCCTCCATAAGTGGTGAATGCTCCAACACTGGAAGTTTTTAAGAAGAGACTGGACAGCCATCTGTCTGAAATGGTATACAGTTTCCTGCCTGACCAGGGGGTTGGATTAGATGATCTCCAAGGTCCCTTCCAACTTTATTATTATTATTATCATCATCATCATCATATCCAGGGATCAACAACACATGCTGTTGAGTAGCACAATTTAAAGAGCAGAAGATGGCACCTGTCAGGCCCAAAACCAAAAATGACATGTGGCAATTCTTCCACATGCTGAGTTCTTTATTATTTGCTACCTATAGACAAAATGTTGACAGACTGAGGACTCTACTATTTTCATCTGCAATATACTCTGTGAATTATTTGGGAGAGGTTGTCTTAAACCTCTTTCTCTCACACATAATATCTTGGCTGAGTTGCCTCTTACCCTCTGGAATGTACCCCCACCCTCCTAGAGATCCACCTCTTTGTTACATTTACTAGATCACCAGAATAAAGTGTGGATGGGGGCAAAAATTGTTTCTCTGAACATCCTTGCCTCTCCTTTTGATTCTTTCTCAGGGAAGTGATAGCTACCTCTTGGTAGGGGTCTGAACCGTGTTTTGAAACTAGGTCAAACGAAAAATAACATTGGGGTTTCAGATTGCCTATGCCTGGCACAGATTCATTTATTTTATTTTCCTTTATTGGCTCTACTCCTAAATGTTGAAAATATTAATGTAGAGCTTGACAGTTGGATTCTAGGGGGATGGCCTGAAAACCAAAACAAATAAGGGCATCCTATTCATACATTTTTACATAACCCCATCCAAATAATATCCCCAATTACAATTATATCTTAATCCTCCATCAAAGTCACTGAACTTCCCTGCTCCATAAGTAGTTGGGATAATTGGAGAAGATGTGCAGCACGTCTCTCCAGTGGTGAGATTCAGCCAGTTTGCACCACTTCGGCAGAACTGGTAGCTAATTTCTTGTTGCCCAGGCCCAGAATGGACATCCGGAAGTGGCATCCATCCAGAGAATTGGTTGTTCACATATTTGAATCCTACCACTGCATCTCTCTCTTCTTCCATCATCGGCTTGGAAGTGGTTTCTCTGTTTCAGCAGATAGCCACAGATACAGCTGCAAATGAAGGAAGTCAACAATCTTCCTCCAGCAAAGAGGAAGCTAGCAAGATGGAAATCAAGAAGCTTTTCCATTTCAAAACAGAGTATAGAAATTACTATAAGATTGATCTTATAGTTACTATATTGTTGTAGTTACTATACTTATAATTACTATTAAGATTGGTCTCTTCCTGTATCAACAGTTTGTTGCATGAAGAATATAACTCCGTTGAAAAGGCCATTGTCTAAAACTAAGCAACTCTGGACCATATTTAGATCATGGACAGTGGTTCTTTACTCCTGCTAAAAGATATGATCCAAATTATCAATGGAAAATCTTCCTTAAAATAAAAAAGTTTGAATATATGGACATCTACCAGCCTTTGTAAGACGACCAGAAGGTGCTATTCCATAACAAATCTATCATCTGATATGGATTCCAATTTACCTTCCTTTCTTTTCCCACAGAAAGCAGCATCACTGCTTGGATAATCAAGATGTCCCAGTGTCTGTATCCAGCAACACATGAGAAGAACATTCATGGACTATGATCATTATCAATTTCAATTTATATCTATAAATTCTTGGTGAAACTAGCAATTCACCAAAGTAATAAGGCTTCATTTAATCACAGTATTGTTAACATGATGTCTTAAAATCAGATTAAAAGCAAAGATTCTACCATCTTGTGACTTCCTTTTGTTTTGACCACATCAAAAATTTCTCGTTGCTACTTTTTGCTAGAGGGCTGCGTAGCAGCTATATGAAGATGACACATTGCAAAGCAAGAGAAGAGGACGGGAAATTTTATTTTGCTACAGTGCTGAAAGGGTTTCCTTTTTTAATTAAATGTTTTAGCATTAAAGGCTTCGTTGTTTTCCATCTAGTCAGGCTGAATAACTCCTGGCTAGAATCCCAGACACAAGCTTTCTGGGCTGGCTACATGAATGATGCCAGCCTTGGCATCAAATTCTTTTATCTTTGCCCTGCCCTGCTGCTCTCCAACCGAAAATAAAGTAAAAGAGCCCATCCAAAGACTTCATTGTGGTGAAGATTATTAAAAATCATCCAGAGTAACAACCAAGGTTATGGAAGGACATTTAACCTTTAGAGAAATGAAATGGCTTTTAAAAATTATGAATGTCCTTCATCTCATAGCATGCTTGCTTTAGGAAGTAGGAATTAAATTTAGCCTCTCAAATGAAAATAGGTATACTATACTGAATCACTCTCTCACCATCCTCCCCAGAATGATTACATTCAATTGGCTAAAGCCTTGATGCTTACAAAACTTGCTATTCTCCCCAGCAAACTATACAACCATTTGAAAAATCCCAACAATATGATCTAGCTTAGGGTTGATAGGGATCCATGAAAGACTAAAAAAGTTCACAGAAATGCAGTCAACCAGAGCTTTGCTTCTTCAGCAGTTCAGCAGATTTTTTTTGTTTTTGTTTCCTTGTTTTTTGTCTTAACTGGCAAAAGTTTGACTGTAGTTTATCAGTTTAACGCAGAAGTGTCAAACTGCCGGTCTGCAGGCTGGACACATCATGTGGAAGCTGCGCCCACCCCATTGCCAGCAATGGCAAAACTGGCCAGATACACTGCGCGACGTCACATGACGTGGTTAGTTTGACATGCCTGGTTTAACGCACCAGGAATACAGAGGCATAAAAGTTCTTCCTTCCAAGAGATTCCAATGAAATTCTCTGCTCTAGATATCTATATTGGTTTCAGTTAATGAACATTTAACTGTTAGGGGTGCTGGAGGCAATCTTGTTTTTGTTCATTTTCCTCCCCCCCCCAAATAGAGCATATATACTTGGATCTATATATGAATGATGGGGCATTACTCTGAATGCTGGAAGTATGCATACCTGCTAACTTTTTAATTGAGTGTTTGGGTTTGTTATACAACTGCATGTTGAATGCAGTCCAAAAACAAACTTTTCTGAAAGATTCATATAGAATGGAAGTCATTTGCAGTCACCTTTACAATATGGGGCTAGATAGAAATTATGTTAACAAGGTATGTCAAATAGAGGAAAAATACTGGGCATAAAGCTGAAAAAGACTTCCTCTAAGTTAGCCATTACAATAGTGGAGCCACTTTGATTTAGAGCTCTCAGTTGCCTCTAAATCTGACTTACTTTCAGATAAGAAAAATTGTCAAACTGAATAGACAAAAGTGCCAAAACTTTATCTTCAATAATTGTGTGGGAT
Organism: Bothrops alternatus; assembly: GCA_034064705.1. Taxonomy (NCBI): domain Eukaryota; kingdom Metazoa; phylum Chordata; class Lepidosauria; order Squamata; family Viperidae; genus Bothrops; species Bothrops alternatus. The sequence continues at coordinate 9,385,791 of JARGCV010000003.1, read as the reverse complement.
GTTTATAAATTAGCTTCTACAGTCATTCACCAACTTCTACTAGTGTTGGGTAGTATTTTTTGAGAATCTGCTTTTAAACAGATTCATAATGTTAGGCCTCATGCTTATTGTTAACCATATTTTATAAACAGACAGTATCTTTCAAGTACATTTGTATAGATAACCCCCCTTCTTAAATCTTGCCCCAACAATAAATAAATCCCTTACCACCATTTTTATTTTATAACATTCTCTTTGTAAGCAGTAGAAAGGTGTGAAGGTGTACATCACAGACTTAGAACTGGAAGAAGAAAAAAAGTCAGGATATAAGGTGATTTCATTTGAAAACCTTTTTTAAAAAAGACTGTAAAGGTTTGATTCAGGTCTCCTTCATACAGTTGCACCATGGGAAGAAGATGGAAATCTTCTTCTGTATGCAAGTCAATGTATATGTGAGAGTGTATGAGAACACTAAAGGGATAACAATTTTTGTGCCTGGTAACTTGACCCACCTTATTTACACTGCATAAGATTACTACAGTAGCCTTTCCAAGTCTTCTTGATACAGACTTCAACTCCAGAAATTTTCAGCAATGATTATCTTACCTGGGGAACTGCAGGATATAGTCTGCACATTGGGAAATGGCCAGGTTGGGAAGTATGCAGTACTTTAAAGCTACAGTATTCAAACTGTGTTCTGGAACCTCAGGGTTCTGTAAGTGACATTGGTGTAGCTCCAATTATACATTATTTTAGAGAAATACAGAGACGGGACAGAAGGAAGGGGAAAAGAGAAAAGGGAGGGAGAAAGAACATCTTGCTTCCCCCTTCTTGGGCTTATCATAGTTATGATGAGAAACAATGCTGAACCTCTCTGAAAAAAATATTAGAACCATCTGTTCAGAATAATGGATAGACTAGTGGATAGAAAGATACATCTTGTATAAGTAGCATGGATGGCATATGCTACTTACAACAGCCACATTTTTGGTGTTTTGCCCAAACCTGGAAAATCTTTGAATGTAAAAAGAATGCTAACAATACTGTGAAATACTAGAATTTCATATGCCATACATGCTTTTGTATAGTGACACTGGCTCTGTAAACCAACTTGTGTCCAGCTGTTGGCTGCTATTTTGCTTCAACATCCATCTTCCGGAGGCTAAAACAGCTCTTCCAGAGGATGTTTCAAATTATATAGCAAAGCGTCAGGACCAGACTTACTATTACTGTTATTTTATTAACCACCAACATTGTTGTTTGCTGTTTTGTTGATTTTGTGTTTGAATGGTGTTTGTATTTTTGGTTTTATTTGTCCTGTGAACTATCATGAATCTGTTGGGTTCAGTGGCATATAAATATAGTAAAATAAATAAACAAAAATTAACATAAGATTGCAACCAATGAAAGGATACTGTTGCTAAGTAGTTTCAATGAACTCACATCTAAAACTAGTGCAGTTATCTAATAAAAAAAGTGCTCCCTTTGTCAATCCTGGAAGAAATTTAAGAGGACAATCCTAGAATTTCAACTTTGACTATACATGAAATCCTAGTCTGCCGCTCCCTTTAACATGTTGAAAATTGAATCAAAATATGATTAACATGGGGGGAAAGGTTGAAAAATTATATTTAGAATCAATTTTGGTAACAACACTGTAGTAATTACATGTCCTATTTCTCCCATTTATAAACAGCTTTGTTGTAGTTTCATTTATTGCTTCTCTCAGAGTGGAGATATTTCTCCCAGAGAGCAAAGTTGCTTCTTCTAATTGTTGCAAAATGTTGGAAGAGGATTAGAGCTGTAGCAGTTTGGCTGGTTTATAATCCTTCAAGATATTTTGCAAAATTTGCCTCACATTGCTAATATTCCAGTATGGAACACTGGAAATACAGTACTTTATAGAGATCGTCTTCATTTAACTAATTTTACTCCATTTTCCTACTGAAAATGATAGAGGTAATATTTTTTTTTAATAACTAAGAACCAAAAACTGTTCTGTTAGTGTAATTTGCTGCTGCCATGTTCTTCTTTTATGATATAGCCTGGAATAATAAAGTATAAGGCAAGAACTGCTCCAATAAACTGTCAGAGACATATTTCAGAAAGCAAGGTCATGGATGAACCACAAGCCAAAAAGCCTTAATGGAGCTCTTGAGGGTAGAAAACAGAATGGTGAAGCTAGGTTACCTCTATCTGCTGACCACTTGTCACAACAATAACTTAACATCTGCTTGATGGGGAAAAAGCAAAATTGCTTGTATTCAGCACTGTGTGGGAATGGGTAGTTTATATGTGTAAAAGTCTAGCTTAAATTTTTCAATCTAAAGTGCATTCAATTATTGAGCACTAGAAAAAAACCCTTGTGCTGCTGTTCTTGAGGGGAAAAAAATCTGAGCTAAATGCTTTGAAACCAATATTATTATTTGCAGCTTCTGTGCAATTTTATGCTCTTTTCTGCACAAAGTTATTCATCAGCATTTTCTAGTATTGTGCAACACTTCAAATAAAAATATAGGTTTTAGCATATTAGTGGTCTGAAGCAGTGGTGGGATTCAAATATGTGAACAACCGGTTCTCTGTGCGGATGCTGCTTCCGGAAGTCCATTCTGAGTCTGGGCAACAAAAAATTACCGGTAGCTACCGGTTCTACCAAAGTGATGCGAACTGGCTGAATCCCACCACTGGTCTGAAGCCTAATGCATTCTGAAACAGGAATTAAATGAGACTATCATGTCCAATGATTCTAGCAATCACATTTTTTCCAAGTTTGGAGAAACGAACATATAACTTACATATGTGTCTCAATGACACAATCTTATAGTAAGCTGATAGGCCTACTAAGGTTGTACAAATAATTCAGAGGCAGCTCCTTAAAATTACATTTGAGAATATTTTTCTATAATAGCTTCAGAGCTGTTCTATCTTATATATTTGTTATGGGGTGGTCAGCATTTTTCTTTAAACTACATGTTTAAAATCCTTGATACTAAAGATTAGACGTGCTGATCCATCATGGAAACAACTTAAATATGGATTTATTAAACATGGATTCCCTGATTCTATGTAGTGGAAATCAGTCACAGTTGCATAAAACTAATCTGAGAGCTAATGAATTCCAAAGCACATGATCCTTTCATTTCCCTTTTGTCTAAAACATGTGCTTACTGAAACATCCTGCACTGAAAAAGAAAAAAAAAACATTTTCCTTATTTGGTATTATAAGAAGATGCAGTTGTCATTTTCTGAATTTTGTATTCATAAACAATGGAGATATCTTGTAAAGCTATTTTAGTGAATGAAAATAGTTAAGTATTCATGCACCATACAATCTCTGAAACATATAGAATTCAGACTAGTAAAGAAAGCAGCATTTAAGACATGCTTGATTTTGGACAGATTGTGCTTGATTCAGTAAACCAGAGGTCCCCAACACCAGGTCCGTGGACCAGCCCCAGTCCGTGGCATGCCAGAAACCGGTCCACTCAAACAAGCAAAGCCGCATCTGTGGGATGCAGGCAGTACCTGAAACCACGCCCCCTCCGGTCCACAGAAAAGCCTCTCTCCATGGAAGTGGTCCCTGGTTAGGGACCTCTGCAGCAAACAATATATTTTAGTATAGAGAATTTTCTCACCTATGTATTACATCATAAAAAGCATCAAGGTGCAAAATTGTAACAAGAATAAATTATGGACAATTTCATAAGTTCTCCACTTTGGAATGTTGTACCCAATCATGCCCCACAAACTAACAATCCAGGAAATGTAATAGCTCACCTCACCTCACCGCGTTGCTGTTTTGGGGAAAATAGGAAGAACAAAGAATTTTAATAAATATAATTTTATATAAGTTACTTATAAAGTAATAAAAATTGGGATAAAATCAAATAAATAAATAGCTACCTGGTTTTTAGAATAGTTTACAAGGAGCTCCAGATTGCTTGGAAAACTGGATACTGTAAATTCCAAAGAACTAAAATTACTGGATGGGAGAATTAGATGCAATCTTTAAAAATGATCAGTCTAGATAAATTTTAAAGTAGAAAATTGAAAGTAAGGAATTGGTTATGCATATTAAATTCCAGCTCCTGCTGTTTAACCTGCTCTGTTATGTTAAGCTATAATAATTCTATTGCATACTTATTGTTGTTGTTGTTAGTTGCGAAGTCGTGTCCGACCCATCGCAACCCCATGGACAACATTCCTCCAGGCCTTCCTGTCCTCTACTATCTTCTAGAGTCCATTTAAGCTCACGCCTACTGCTTCAGTGACTCCATCCAGCCACGTCATTCTCTGTCGTCCCCTTCTTCTATTGCTAAAGTTTAGAAACTGAATTTCTTCTAAAAAAAAAAAAATCCTCAAATTTCACTTGCTGTTCCCTTTTTGGTTCTCCCCAGTATCACAGAACACAGATATTTTTAAATAATTTCTATAAAGCCTGTTTTCTTTGTCCAGATAATACAAATATTGCTACCTATTCAGTCACTCTTATCAAAAATTTCTTCTTTTGGTAGTTCACAATTGTTTAGTTTTAGTAATCCAGACAGTTTGTAAAGCAAAATGCGTGTTCCTTTAATTCTTTCTTTTAAATCAAAGAATTCAATTTGCATATGTAGGATTTTCAAAGCTCTCTACCCCTAATCAGCATTGTCTTTTACTTTCACAACTCTGCTGAGCATTCTACTTTTGTTCTCATTTATTTCTGTAAAGTATCCCTTTGTAAAATAGATCCGCATCAATGTTATTATCCCATTTGTCTTTTCTCTATTTTGGAAACCTTCTGTTCTGTCTCTGTTGGTACAAGAAAATATGTTGGAGTGGAAAATTTCCACATGTCAGGCAGTCTGGCTCACACACCCAGTGAGCATGAGTAATTAAATCTCAAAAATGCAAAGGAAAAAAAAAGATAAAGTAAACTAGACTGGAAAAACACAAACAAATAAAATTGCAAATACTGTATACATATCAGAGAATAGGGTGAGGAGGTCCTTTGGTTCAACCCTGTCAGGACAGAAATCAATCCATCCCATACAAAGGGCTTTTAATTTTTCTCGAAAACTGTCAATGACAGTGCCCTGTTTGCCTGGAAAATGTCCAGTAATGGAGCATCCATGACTCTAAGAGACAGGCTGCTCCATTACAGTACTTAAAAACCCTCATCATCAATAAATTCATCCTTATTTTGAGTTGGATCTCCCTTTGGAAAAACTCCAGGCTCAGCCACCCTCTGTGATCTTGTTTCTGGAAGGTTGAACCCACTTTTTCCTTTTTATAGAAGACAAATTTAGTACTAGAATTAACCACTTCAGCCTACTTGCTCATTACCATCTCTCTCTCTCTCTCTCTCTCTCTCTCTCTCTCTCTCTCTCTCTCTCTCTCTCTCTCTCTCTCTCTCTCTCTCTCTCTCTCTCTCTCTCTCTCTCTCTCTCTCTCTCTTTCTCTCTCTCTCTCTCTCTCTCTCCCTCCCTCCCTCCCTCCCTCCCTCCCTCTTTCATTATTATTTTTTTACATTTGTTACATGTCCCACTCTATTCTCAGCTGATTCTTGATTCTTGACCATATCCTGAGCTTATTCCTAACCCATCCCTACATATTTGGATTATTGTATGATATTCTGATTTTTATGTGCCCTTCTTTCCTTTTTGTTTGGCTAAGTGGTTAGAATGCGGTATCGTAAGCTAACTCTGCCCAAGTTTGGATTTCAATCTTAACGGGCTTAGGTTGACTCAGTCTTTCATCCTTCTGAAGTCAGTAAAATGAGAACCTAGTTTGTGGGGCAATATGCTGACACTGAAAACCACTCAGAGAGTGCTGTAAAGCACTATGGAGTGATATATAAGTCTAAGTGCTATTACTATTGCTATTGTTTCTAAGCTTATCAGAGAGCTCTATATGCAATAGCATGTTTGGTTCATTAAATATCTCATTTTTCTCTTCCTGATATGTTTGGGTTTAATTATTTCATTTTTCAGATTTTTCAGTCTCTTGAACATTTTTTTTCCTGTAGGATTTCCATCCTTGGAAAACTTCTTACTTTTTCTCTTACTGAAGTCTTGAAATCTAGAACATAATTTGTTTTCTTGATGGCGTCATCCCTTGGACCTCCAGAATCCTCCATTTCACCCTCAGGCCATGTCCCTCGGTTGGAAATTTGGTCGAAAAATTACCTGTGCCTCAAAACCTTTTTGCTTCTTGCCTCACTCCTTGTGCTTTCCTGGTAAACTATTCAAGCTCTTTCTAGCAGCATCATTCATTCCAACATGAAGAAGGAGAAAGAGATAGAGGTTAGTGAGTTTGATTATTCCCTCTGTCTATCATGTCTTGGATCTTGGAACCTGGGAGGCAACACACTTTCCTTGCCTGATCTGCAAACTGCCATCCTCCATTCCTCTCAGCAGTGAGTCATTCATTTCCAACACATACTTTTTCCTCTTCAGGGCTGATGACAAGTTACTTCCCTCTGTGGGAGTCTGAGCATCTCCTTTTGCATTTCCAGAATGCTGGATCAAAACTCTTCTCCAGAAGTCTGCAGGTCACCATCCAGGGGGAGAACCTGACACTGATTGCGCAGCTTCAATGACAGGGACTGCTCAAGGTTCTCACTGTCTGGGACACCTGCTTTCTTTATGGTGGTCTCTTCCTTCCTGTCCTTTGTAGAGAAAGTCCTCTGCCACATCCAGAAATTTCTTGTCTTCCCTAATGAGTCTCACTATGACCCAATGTGCCTCCACCTCCTCTACATTCTCTTCTATCAAAATAGATTTGTACCTAGTGCAGATGTAGTTGAAGTTCTCCTCAGATAAGAACACAGTATCCATTCTGGTATTCCCTTTCAGACTAAGAAGTGTTATGGAAAGCATGGAGAAGAAATGAGAAACATTAAGCCAGAGATGATAACAATAAAATAGGATACAATTACAAGAAAGAAAAAGAACATAGCTACAGCTGATGTCATAATTCCCTCTCCACATCTTTCTAGCCTTACAAATCATCCTTCCTTCCACTCTTTTACATAGCCATTTTACTTCTTTCATTTAACATCCATTCTTTGTAATGGATCATGTGCTACCAACAATTTTTGCATATTTGCACATTTCTTCATCCATTTTCTAACCCTTTGTAAATAATAGACTAAGATACACAAATTTATCTACCTGTTTTAGTTTTCACCATTTATGTATAACTATCAGCCCTTTGAACTGGTCCAAGTCAGGAAAGAGACAAAAATGTTAGAACCCGGGAGCCATTTAGTCTAGTGGTTAAGACTTCAGTATTAAGTATATTCACCTCCTTCAACTATACATTTAAAAAGGGCAGGATAAAATAATGGTAACTTTACTTTATGGGTTTAAGTTATAGTAACAAAATTTGGAAATGTCTGTGTTTTCCCTTCCCTCCTTATTTCCTAGAAAGTCAGCTCAGTTTATTTTCCTACAATTTTCTTAGTTTCTTGAACTTGAAGCATGTTTTTTTTAAATTGTCACCTTCTAGTGACCTCTTTGTGGCTCTCCATACTAACTTGCAGTATAGTACAGTATTCACTCCATTCTCCATTAGATTCAACTACCTTGACCTTTGCATAATAAGAATAGCAATGAAATAATTTATTAAACTTCTATGTCATCTAACTTTCAATTACTCTGGGTGGCTTACAACAAAACTAAAAAATAACATCAATAAAACATAAAAAAATTAAAAGATGGCAAGAGCAATGAAGCAAGGAGTCTTGCTCTCTCTCACCAAAGACCTGGGTGAAGGATCAAGTCTTCATGGCACTTCTTATCAACAGCAGAATGAGAGCCATTTAAATTTATGGGGAAGGGGACCTTGATCCAGAGGCTAGGTACTGCTACAGAGAAAGTAGATTTCTGAAGTCCTAAGAGTTGACATTGTTTAATCAAAGGAACCTGGGGTATGCCAACCCTACAGGATCAAATCAGTTGGGCAAATGTTACGAGAGACAGACACTCCAAGAATATAATTGCAAGGTTTATTTTCCTTGATTGCATCATTCAGTCCAACATTTGCTGCATATCTACTGTATGAATACACTTTAACATCACCAGAAACATTCCTCATACAGCTAACTATACATGAATTAAGTCACAAAGGAGACATCATATCTCTTTTGTCCTATTTCCTGCTCAATGTTGAATCATTTTGTAATTACTATAATTTATGTATGATACATGCATTATGTGCTTTTGTTCTTACTTCTTTGCTGCATGGCCCTACAATTTTTTTTAGTATTAAATATGAAATAAATAACTAAATAAGAGCAACATATGTAGTAAGGCCACTTTGCAATCAAGGTTTCATTTGCCTTCTAAATTCCAATATTTCGTACTTCTTTCCTTTCTTTAACAGCTTTACTTTATTCAACTGAATTGTCTTGATACACTAAAGAGTGTAACTGGAGGAGCAAATCTGTTTTAAGCCACTTGCAAGATATTTTAAGTCTATCACACAATATAACTTTTCTTTCTTTCTTCTCAGTAGTTTATATCTGTAGTCTCTGTCTCTTAAGAGTTTTCCTTTACTGTGGTAATATGTATTAAGTGCACTAAAGAAGGGACTGAACTTGCTTTCTGTACAATTAAAATAATTTGGTTAGCCACAACCAATTAGATGGATGTGAAATGTACATTAACAATAAATTGGAAAAGGTGAATCAGAACTCAGGGTGGAATCAAAGGGGAAGGAACAGGGATGGGATTTTCAGTCAACCATGTAAAAAAATGGGCGCATCACAGAGTTCATTTTTCCCCGAGTCATAATTTGTAGGGCTAATTTTTTTACAGTTGAAAAGCTACTTCAGACAGACTTCCTTACTTAATGATCAAAATATTCTTCTTACGTGCAAAGTTAAGATTGCTATTCAGTGATATCATTTCCGCAAAATGAATTAGCAAGTCACCAGATAAAGGTCTTTATCAACACTGGGAAAAATATATCCTACAGACAGTGAGTTTTCAGAACACTCAGGAAAAAGTAATGAAAGTAAGATGGTTTTATGTATGAAGGAAAGTCTGATGGACCTCCTGTAGATTTTCATGTCAATGTATCCCAGTTAAAGGTTAATTTGGATTAGGCAACAGATCTTTCTTTTACCTGTCAGACTTCCAAATCAATGTCTTTGAAAGTGGAATCAACTCCTCTAAAGAACATTGATTTCATGAACAGAATGAAGAACAGGCAGGCATTATGAAGGTGCTGTGTGGTGAAGAAAAGGGAAGTTCTCCTGATGCAGTGCACAGTCTCTTCCCCTGTGTCAGTCAATTCTTGGATTTATCTCCTTCTCCTCGCTCATCACCTCTTCAAGGCCTGCAAACTGATTGCTAGGTTGGGAGAAGGAATGTACTGGAACATAGCAGACAACAAAAGCTCCTGCTTTGATTCCATGTCTTTTCTCATATTAGCAACCTATCAGCCAAGCTGGAGGGTTTTTTGGAATACAGGTAGTCCTTGACTTACAACCATTTTGTTTAGTGACCATTCGAAGTTACAACGACACTAAAAAAGTGACTTTTCATTATTTTCACACTTACGTCCTTTGCAGCACCCCATGCTCACCTGATCAAGGTGCAAATGCCTTGACAACTAGTTTACATTTATGATAGTTGCAGTGTCCTGGGGTCATGTGATCATCTTTCACGACTTTCTGTCAAGCAAAGTCAATGGTGTGACAAAGTGAAGCCAGATTCACTTAACTGTGTTACTAACTGAATAACTGCAGTGATACAGTTAACAACTGTGGCAAGAAAGGTCATAAAATGGGGCAAAATTCACTTAACAACTGTCTTGCTTAGCAACAGAATCAAAGACTTTGGTTTGGAAGTCTGGCAGGTAAAAGAAAGATCTGTTGCCTAATCCAAATTAACCTTTAACTGGGATATATTGACTCAGTTGTGGTCATACATAGTATGAGTTTAGGGATAGGATATTTCAATTGGCTTCCACTTCTGCCCCTTATTGGTCAGGCAGCTTAACAAATAGCTGCACCCACTGATTAAACAGCTCAGCTCCACTCACTCTAAAACAGAAGAATTGGCTTTTCCTGCCAGCAGGTGATATCCAGTGGGAGAGGCAGAAAAGCCAGAGGAATCCAGCAATCACTTTCCTTAACTAAATCCCTTTCCACATTATAATTGTTAGGATAGCACCGATTTCTTCTCTGACTACTGGGGCAGTGTTAGTTAATCAGCAGATCGTTTCACTAACTGGTAGGTAGCACTTCAATGCAATTACCTGGTTGTGCACCAAAATTGGAGAATCCATCAATTCCTTTACTTAAGATGCACCACACACAGTAACTGAGCATCATGCCATTGTCAGCATCATGCATGTGATAATAGTAGTGAAATTATGGAAGAAGAGTAAGTATGTAGAGGAATGCATTTTTCAATGAGCCTGGATTTTCCTTTTTACTGCCTACCAGTAATGAATAGGTTAATTGGAATCTTAATGTCCTTTGATTTTAGAACATGATGTCAGATAGCATGATCTCAGAATCACTTGATGTGGTCTAATAGATTGTCGTGGACAGCCATGTTTTTTTTATCTCTCCACAGCATGTATCACAGTGATTGGGAAGATAATTTATCAGCACAGCAGAAGCAATTATTGATGTTTTTAAAATTATTCCTAAGAGATGAGCCTCAGTGTAGACACACCCAGGAGAGATATTATACATCCCTTAGAACAGGGGTGTCAAACTGGCGGCCAATAGGCCAGATGAGTCACGTGCAGACCACACCCACCTCAGCTCCGCAAAGACAAAAAAGTCACGATATGTCAGGTGATGTGATTGAGTTTGACACCCGTGATTTAGAACAATCTGGGGGATACCTGGGGCTGCCTTTCACTAGGATGCAAGTTTATAGCTACTGAAGTGATATGATAATCTGTTATTTACCTGCCTTTATTAAGGTGGCTATATCTTGTTTTATTGTCTGTGGATATTTCCTCTCTATATTATACTCTTCACTTCAAGTTGAACTTTTGCCATGCTTTCCTTAACAAGCTCTTTTATGTGTGCATTTGTATTTAATTCAAATTAAAAATCTTCTGCCTATATATACTGTGGCAAAACAAGCAGGGTAGAAACTGACTATACTGGAGACCTCACATTTAATACCAATATATTTTATTTCGGCTCAAGGTTTGGTCAATGATGTTTTAACAGACTGTAGGGAAGAGCTTTTTGTTTTGCTTGGAAGCTCAGCAACATGGGGACTAGTTAGGAGCTTTAGGGAATCACTGGTTAGACTGTGAAGTGAAAGGCACACTCAGAACAAGTAATTGCATAGCACTTCTTCAGTCTTGCCAAGAAAAACTACATGGATATGCTAATGAAGTCATAGAGAACTGAGCTTGACTCAATGGAGACTTAAATTTTGATTGATGTATTGTGTCAGGGGTTGGCAGTATCTATCCTGTCTTGGCTGAATGTCCTCATGAAGCCAACAGGAACTCAGAAAGAGGCTTCATTATGATTTCAAGAATGCAGATAGTTATATAGAGAGGACATATTTTAGGGAGTTGATGGATTGTTATTATTCAAATAGTCTAGAAAAAGGATGTTTATTAATATTGTTTTTGATGGCAGGCATCCAGCAACCAACTATGAATAGTTGAAATATATGTATCTAAAATCCCTACCCAGAAAAATCTATTCAATAGTAAGCAAAGAAGATCAAAGTTGCACTGAAATAGTCAAAGAACAAAACAAAACAAAATCCACAAAAAATAATTTGGTTGCTCAGATTGCCCTCTGCTGGTCTAATTCTATTTTGCCTGTTAATACCGTAGTTCTGCAATTGTTACTTAATCAATAGGCTGGTGCATCATGCTGACGAAATAATTAAGACAGCTTCTGTACAGTATACCGGAGCATGAATGTAGCACCTCTCTGCAACTCTTTAAAGCAGCTGCATCTTTTTTCAGGATTGCACATCTCCCTTCTGCAGTTGCTGTATGATCTCTGGAAATGACATGGCTGCTTGAAAGAGTTGCAGACAGGTGCTACATACATGCCACCGGGGATTCAAAAGCACCTTTTTAGAAACTAATCTGAAGGATTGCAAGCCATACTAATCTAATTTTCATAAAATTAATTTATGAAGTTCAGATCTATTGAAGAAAGCGCTGTGTTGAAATCTCCTAATGCCTGAGGATTTCTTTGGATTTTTTTGATGCTTATTATTATATACCTTGGAATTTACAAAGCTTCTAAGAGTTTAAAGTAATGAAAGTTTGTTGGAAGATGCAAATTATGGGTTTATAATAAAGATACTTTATTTGGAGCATTTCTGTAAATTGCTATTGTGTACCCTCATTTTACTATTGAATGTTTGTTTCCACATTTACAAAGCATCCACTGAATCAAAAGATGAATAAATATAGAAGGGAATTCTCAAAGAATATAGTGTCCCATGGATCATTGACACAAACCTGGCAAAAAAGGTGATAAAATTGGATGAAACTCACCAACTAGCTTGCATAACATTGGAATTTCTGATTCTGTGGTCTTAAAATAGCAATAGCACTTAGACTTACAGTATATACCGCTTCACGGGGTTTTACAGCATTCTCTAAGCGGTTTTACAGACTCAGCATATTTCCCCTAACAATGTGGGTCCTCATTTTACCAACCTCGGAAGAATGGAAAGCTGAGTCAACCTTGAACCAGCTGAATTGAACTGCCAAACTGCAGTCAGCAGGCAGTCAGCAGAAGTAGCTTGCAGTACTGCATTTTAACCAATGCGCCACCACCCAGTGGTTATATATCTACTTATATGTCTTTGCTCTCCATATTATATAACTTCCCGATATTCACTACTCTTAATTTTAGACATTCAGAAGATTCTTTTTCTCTTATTCCAGAGGAGACAGACATTTCTAGATAGATCTAGTGCTATGTTGCCACTCCTGTCTGTCATGCAAAATTAATACCTTATTGCTCAGTATATTATCAGTTTTGCCGTTGTTCAGATGTTGCATTGGAATATATATTTTGGTCTTTAATTGTACATAGAGTTTAATCTAATAACAATAGCAAATGGAACCTTTTTCTTTCTTTTTTAAAATTTGAAGTTATTAATATACTGTATGTCATTATGCTGAGAATTTGGCATTTTGCAAAACTGGGTAAAGGTTTAAGCAGTAGATATTTTAATGAAGCATAACAACCATTTAAACTGATACCCTACAGTAATCATGCTATTAGAATATTGCAATGTATAACTTCAATGTTTGCTGGACAGTAAATTCAATAATTTAGAATCAGTCAACAAAAAATGTTCTGTTCAATACAAGGTTTTAAAAGAAACTGCCTTCAATACTGCTGAGGTGCTTTTCTCTTTGAAAAAAGAGATACTGACTGGGCTAATTATCTTATTTATTAGATTAGATTACATTAGATGGCCTTTATTATCATTTTTCCTGTGGGCACAATGGCACACATTAAAAATGAAATTTAGTTGCTTGCTCTCAAAGTGTACACATACATAACACACATTTAAAACATACTATATACAACATATGTATAGACCTACACCCTTACTTATAAGTAACATATACATATTAATCATTGTCTATCTTGAATACATAACGGAAGGAGGAAGCCTTAGAGTTCACAAGCTTAATACTGTATGGAACAAAGCTGTGACTGAAATCTGGATGTTCAGTTTCGGATACTATGGAGCCTCCCAGAAGATAACAAGGAAAACAGCTCATGAAGAGGATGTGTAGTGTCCCACATAATCTTATGGACCCTGCTCAAGCAACACTTATATGCTATGTCCTGGATGGGAAGGAGGGAACTGCCAATGATCTTTTCAGCCATCCTCACCACTCTCTGCACTGCCTTCCTGTCTGAAGCAGTGATGCTTCTAAACCAGACTGTGATGCTGGATGACAGGATGCTCTCTATCGTCCCTCTGTAGAAAGTGGTAAAGGTAGGGGAAGGAAGATGTGCTTTTCTCATGCGATGCAGAAAATGCAGGTGCTGCTGTGCCCGCTTCACCAATGTCTCGCTGTTGAGTGACCAAGCCAGTCTACTTGTTAACTGTACACCCAGGAATTTGATACTGGTAACCGTATTCACAGGTGAATCATTTATGCACAGAGAATTGTGGCTGTGCCTGCCTTTTCTGAAATCGACAATGATCTCTTTGGTTTTTCCAGTATTTAAAACTAGGCTGTTTTCCTTACACCAGTTCATCAAACCCTCAACCTCCTTGTGGTAAGCACCCTCACTGTCATCATGAATAAGGCCCACTACTGTTGTATCAGTTGTATTACTATTACTAATACTAATTACTAATACTATTGTATTAGTTGCAATCACATGATGCTTTTTCTGAATAGCTCTTGCAATCACCAAAATGGGAATAAAATATATGCATGCACCTTTTGTTCATGAGCACCATATGCTAGAATTTGGCATAATTAGAAAGAATATGGAACATTCAAAAATTAGACTTTCAAATTTAAAATACATCTTTCATTTCTGTTTTTCAGAAAAGACTTACCATTATTCAGTAATACAATGTCTGTTGATATATTGTTGGAACTGCAAATATGCCTGCAACTCATAACCATTTTCAAGGTTACAATAAATGTAAATGAAGCTGAAATATAGGAGTTTATGACTATCTGGTTGCATCAAAACCTACTGACCTCCCTGAAATAATAAAACCATTATGTAGAAAATTTCCCTAGTTAACAGAAGAAATCACATTGTTAATTGTCATTTAAGCCTGGCCAAAACAGGGAGAACAGAATGGTAAATTCTTGAATGAATATGAAAAACACAACTCCAAATGCCAGGAGAGTAGCTTCATTTTACTTGTTTGGTTTCATATAAACTACATTTTTACACTATAGAAATTGTTCAACAATATGATCAACAACCTGTTTAAAATAGAAGCTAGCCCTAATACCTCGGGAGCCTTCCACATTACCATCATGTTTTCTTCTATAAATCATTCTGCATCTATTACAGGGGTCTTCAAACCTGGCCCTTTTAGGACTTGTGGACTTCAACTCCCAGAATTCCTCAGCCAGGCAGTGCCTGGCTGAGAAATTCTGGGAGTTGAAGTCCACAAGTCCTAAAAGGGCAAGTTTGAAGACCCTTGATCTATTAGAAAACTTCTATGTTTGTTAGACTGAAATGAAGAGATTCCATTTTCAAAGGATCAGGGTTAGTCCCTCCATTACTGAAACAAAACATGACATATCACAGTGAAAGACTAGGCATACATTAGGGTTGTGCAGACAGGGGTGTGGTTATGAGACATGGAAATTCTTGTTAATTGGGAGTAGGACCTTATTTAAATCTTCGCTAATTAGTTCTTCTCATGCTGAGGCTACCTCCCACCCCCTTGATTTGTTTGGATGCCAATTTTTTTTGAGTAAGTCTGACCAATCAAACTTGTTGCTTGGTTTCAACATGCCAGCCCATACTTGCAGCTCAAGCTTCTTATGAAACTGCAATGGAAGATAACCTTCTGACTTCATTTCTCCCACCGGGCACCTTCCAAATTAGTTCCATCACTCTTGCTCCACAGCTTCCTTCTCCCAGAGGAGCCAGCTCAGTGTGAGCAAACCCATATCAGTTCATCCAAGCAGCTACACCACTACTTCCAGCCATAACCCTGCCACTCCCACATTTGCCATAGACAGTGCCTTGTTAATAAAATGGCAGTAGAGCCCTGTGGGCAGAGATTCAGATTGGAAGGCTATGGGGATATGCAAATGGCACCTCTTGGAAACAGCTCAAAGAAAATCAACTTTTCCCAGGATTGCGCATTAGTTGCTACAGCTGCTCCAAAGAGCTCCCTACAGGTGCTACATACATGCCCAGGCTAATCTCTGCACAGCTCTAACATATCCGAGCCTTTGCACGCATCTTTGATGGGCTCTCTTCCACTGCTCCTTGTACTTGTGTAACTTGAGAGACTTTGCTTGAAGGCAACGATCAAGAAACAGTTACCAAATGACATTGTGTACTGATTGTTAAAGATTATAGGTTATTTCATTAGGTCTATGTAGATGTATACAGAACATTTCTACTTTTTAACTGTAATATTGTATGGAATTTGAATTGCAAAGAAATATCTAAAGCTTGAGGCTATGTGATAATCTTTCACTCAGAAAACTCAACTGTGGTATCATCAAGTATGGCCATCTTGTGAGCTCTTTGTTGAGGGTTGTCATAGAAACCCATTTCTAACAATAAGTTGCAGTGCAATTCATGCTAAAGAATTTTCTTTCTTCTTCCTCCTCTCGGCCCAGGAAACAGATAAATCAGCCCTTCAGAGTCTCGGGAACAATTATCATGCTTTCCAACAATGTTCTCTTTTCCAAGCTAAACATATTCAGTAATATTAACCGATTCTCCTAAGTTGTACCTTCCAGGTCCACTATGATCTTGGTTGTTTCTTCTGGGACTTGCTCTCATTTGTCTGTATCCTTCTTAAAATATGAAGTCCAATTTCTAGGTAGTTTGATTAACCTACAATAATGAAGAATGATAATTTACCATATTTTTCCGTGTATAAGACAATATTTTTTCCTGCAAACACTGTTCAAAAATCAGGTGCGTCTTATGCAAGTGCAGCGTCTTATACATGAAAAAATAATGGTAACCTCTGCAGCCCAGGGCATGCCTGTGTGGGTTCTTTACATGCCGCTGCCATGCTGCCTGGTGCAGGTGTCAAGCCCCTGTGGGCTAGCCACTAACAGGAGGGGGGAGGAGGCAAGATCGTTGGATGGTGGTGTCCAGAGGCAGTGGATGAGACCAGTAACATGGATGGCAGCAACAGCCCTTTCCCTCCCTCGTACCTGTATGCTGGCTGGGGACCCTGTGGAATGCAGCTGTGAGGCCGTTCTGCTCAATAGCGGCCAGCCAAACTTCCAGATTTGCCAGCTCAGCTGTTTGGCGCTGTGCCGAACAGCTGATCGGTGTGGAGAAATGACAGGGAGTTTAAAACCTGCCTTTGTTTCCCTTGCCTTGCTGTCCTGCCGGTGCTCACGCCGGTTTGTTTACCAGAGTCAGAAAGCTGCTGCTGTGAACTGACTATTCATGCTCATCGTGCCGGATGCTGGTTAGGTGGGTGGGGGGATAGGGACAATCAGGAGGCGTGTATTTAGAGCCTCAGTGTATTTAGAGCTCGCAGTGCTGACTTTGTTTGCTGTAAGCTTGAAACTCCCATGCCATAATGTCTTATACAAGGGTGCGTCTTATACACAGAAAAATACGGTATCTTGATTTTGACCCTGCACAGTATTTCTAGGAATGTTTTCAACTATCGACCTGCTATTTTCAAACATCTTTTTTTTTTTTTGCTTTTTTAGTGAAGTATATTCAATTACATAGAAAAGGCTGTTTCTTAGTTTAAAAAAATAACTGGAAATTCTGTGTTAAATTATATTCAAAACAAAGTGACAAAACAGGGAACAGAAATGAGAAAGATTTTAATTGTAATAAGGCTGTGAGAGACTTTTAAATTATTATCACAGTAGGCACTCCTTATCAATTTTCCCAAGAGCTGGTGATAAGAGAGAAACCGCAGCACTATGTTGTAAGATCCTGGCTCTTGGTAAAATAAACAGAGAATGACTAGCAACTGAGTCTAGAAAACCAGATGAGTCCATGACTGGAAGCAGACACAATAATGACTGTACTGATTCATTCTCTACCGAAAAGGAAAGATAATGGAAGAATGAAGAAACTACTGTCTGGTTAAACAGGACCTGAGAATGAATAAAAAGAAACTAAACCAATTGCCCTGAAGCCAGAAACCATGAATATGAATCTTTCAAGAAAAGCATATGCCCACATAGAGAAACAAGATGACCTATGGATGACAAAAAGTGTAGAAGAATGGAAGACAAAAACAAATATCTTTTCTCCCGAAGTTCATATTTTTACTTATAAACTTACATAATTACCGGATTTGAAATGGTACCGTTTTCAGTTTATCCATTTTACTTGCAAGGGGATTTTTCCTGTCATACAAGCCAAACAATTGCCCCCAAATACCTTCCTGACTCTTTAAGAATATCTGGTGCTTGCAATCTACTACAGCAACAAGGGCTAGTTTATGCGGTAAATGCACACACATGGGCATGTGCACACAAACCAAATTGGCTATTATTTGTAAGGTATGTAATTTTATCCTACCTACCAAAAAAATAAATCATGGAAGGGGTGGATAACGATCCATAACATGGAGCCAAAGAAAATACTATTAAAAGGGAAAAAGAAGTCTTTAAATTGGCAGACAACAACTTTACTTATTTGCTTGCAACCCACCACCCATAGTAAAATACTTAAATAGATGAAAAATCTGTACCTCCATAGAAATATATCAAATCCATTCAATCAGATATTAGTGGCATAAGTCACACTCTTCTGCTCTATATTTCAGTACTATATTCATGTTTCTTCTCTCCAAACTTCAAATACTTTCAAGGGAGACAACTGGCTTAACCATAGGCCATTGTAAAATAAGAGTAACTTGCATTCCAAGCTGCACAGGTCAAGAAAAAAGTAACACAAAATAGGAATCCATGTTTCTTCTGATCACTGGTCAAATGGAGGAAAAACAAATTTTGCTTCTGGAAATAGGACATATCATAAGCCTGTAACACAGTAGCAAAGCAAAGCAAGCACCTCTTAGCTTCTATGCATTATGTTCATCTGGACAAGTAATTAGTTCATAAACACGACACTGCTTTTAAGACTAAGGAAAAAATCTTTCAACTGTAATTAAATGTATATAGCTGTTTTTAAAATCATTTATCTTCTTTGTGCATACTTTTATTGTATTGCAAACTTGAGATTTTTCAAATAAAATGACATAAAACAAATTCTTCCATTAAGTAAATAACACGATACAGGTGATGTTGTAACCTTCATTGTATCATTAGGAAGACCTGAAAACGAGATAAGATAACCTTTATTGTCATGTTTTTACTGTGGACACAACAGCATACATAAAAAATGAAATTTAGTTGCCCGCTCTCAAAGTGAAACACATACACTGGAGAAAAATCTATGTGGTTGCTAAGAACTGACCCCAACTCAATGGCAAACCAAAGGTATTTTCCATGCAATATGTGGCTTACAACTGGACTATAGTTCAGATAAGCTTCAGGGTTTCTTTCCCATTTGGTTTTAAATAATATAGGATATTTGAAATGTAAGCAACTGCAAATGGGTAGGCCAATCCTTCTCCTGCTCACTCCCTTTTGGGTCAGGAATAAAGAAAGCCCATGAACCAACAGAGTTTTACAAAATTCCAGTATGCTTCATTGTTCTTTTGATGGCTGCTCAACTATACTAGCCATTAATCCAAATAATCTAAAGGAGAAGTCACAAGAGTGCTGATGGTCCTTAAGGAAGATCTGATTGCAAACTGCAGCTCTCTCACTTGATTGCAATCTTGCCCATGCGCCTAGTATTAATAACACATTCAATCTAACCACAATATTTATAAGCCGGGCAATTATTTCATGTAAAAAGAAAGACGCCAGAGATATATCTGAAATTCCCCACATTCCTATAAATGGGCTAGTAAAGAGAAGATATGTATACACATGTCTATAAATGCATAAATTGTATTTCTAAAAGTAGTTTCTTAGCTTTACAGTCAGGAGAAATCTGTATAGGCTGAGGCTGTAGGCTGTAGGTGGCGTGCCACAGGTGGCATGCAGAGCCCTCTCTGTGGGCACGCATGCTGTCGCCCCAGTCCTAGGCCTTCAGCTGGGTTTTATAAAAAATTTTCGCTTTAGGCCTCCACTGCTGTGTGCAAAAAAAAAAAAAAGGTTCAATCAACCAATTTCAACGTCTCGCAGGGAAAAAAAAGATCTTGCAAAGTTGGAATTGATTGAATTTTTTAGTCCCATCCAGTCTGCTGTTACCACCGTAGCCATGCCCACCCAATGGGCCACACCCACCCAGCACCCGACGATACATAAGTGGGTTTTGGGTTGCAGTTTGGGCACTCGGTCTCTAAAAGGTTCACCATCATTGCTGTAGGCTGTATCAACTAGTAAGCAGAGTTTTAACTTGATTGTTCAAAGGATTTGCCTTGGTCACAAAGAAATTTTGCATATGCCCAGTTATTATGCTTTTACAGAAAGTCTTTTTCAAACAATAAAGAGAAAAGAGGATACATCTATTAAAAATAAATGTTATAAATAATTTTTAAAACATTAAAAATGTTTAACTGAGGCAAAGCAAAGCTATTTTACTAAACAGTTATATTAAGCTTGATATTTTTTCTCCCAAATAGGGATGATTCTCTCTCCTTTGGGAGCCTATCTTCGAATCATAACTACGCTAGATGAAATCTTGCTAGCAGCACTGAGTACTCCTAGAGGTAACTGTAGAGTGCCAACTAATTAAGCCCATAAAAACTATTGTAATGTGAACATTCTTTATTCTACCATGAATCAGAAATCCTGCCAAGGTGAATTATAACAAGAGTACAGTTTTAAGGCAGAATGTCCTATATTATCTCAATGTAGTTAGGTAGCCAAAATGAAGCTACTTCAATTAAAGCGTGAATGTTTAAATTTAGCAGTGAATGTGCAAGAACATATTATACTTCATTAGTAACTATGTAATTATAAAGCTAAAAACCCTTCATGGCTATTCACTGAAAAGATTTATGAGGAAATTGTTCCAGTAAATTTAGCAGTTGGGAACAGCAAAGCAATCTTATATATACTTATCCAGAAGAGAATCCCATTAAGGTCAATGGGTCTTAATTCCAAATTCAGCAGATACAGAAGTTGAGTGGTAGATACTTCATACTGGATTGAAGGTGGGGTGAGAATTAGAAGTCATAGTTTAATTAAATTCCATTTGCAATGCCTTGAATATCAAGAATAAATACACCTTTTGAAATATGGACATAAGTGAACATTCTGACAAGTTATATTTGGACAACGAAAGTATTTTCCATACTGAACTGACTAGCTGAAATTTAATTCTGTGTATTCAAACAAAACACAATAATAATCACTTATATTTAAATATCCAAATACAGTCAAAAGATGGATTAAGGATTATGCATGCTAATTGGCACTCTTACAATTATGTTACTTTTGCACTTGAAAACATACAGATAAAATCAGATTTATATACAAGCAGCAGCAATTCCTTTAGCCTGAAAGTTATACCTACTATATATAGACCTGAAAAGAATGGGTCCATGAAATTTGGGCAAACTGGAAGCATTGCCAAGAGGAAAATCCAATGCCGCCAGTTCTGCTGCAAACATCTAAGTTCAGATTTTATTCTGAAACCACTGTTTTCAAAAGCTCACAACAAGACATACCACCATGAACTCTAGGTGGAAAATGTGTTTAACAGGAATAAAGTGTAGAATATACTTTAAGTCTAATGACTAATATTGTTATGTAATTGTTTTCTTCTCATAACTATTTATCATTATTAGATCACTGTATTTAGTAGGCAGAGAATTCTTCATATAGCTGGATTCTTATAGCTGAATCCTATTCTAATTGCTTCTTTTAATTAAACAGTAACACTGATGACTCAGACCAATTACATTTTGCCGTCTCAGTCCGGTTAGACTTAAAAGACGGTTTGTATTCAGTCTAGATAAAAGTTTAGCTTGAAGGAAAAGTGGTCTTCTTTCCTTTTAGTATTTTTATACATCTATTCAATCTTACCCACGGGTTCTACGTGGTATATAGGCAACACCCATTTATATTAGAATACACTCTAAACTTACTCTGAACCTGTTTTGTAGATGTAACATGCATAACAGTACTTCAACATATAAAAGCCAAGAGATAGAAATCATTAAACATATTTTAAAGTTTATTTAAATAAATAAGCAGTCTAAGTTGTCCATGTCACACTATACATATTTTCCTAGCTTCTGTGCCTAGTTGCCTTTTATCTTCTTTTGGAATTCAGTTTAAATATTTTGCCAAACACAGGATAAAATCTTGATCTTTTAATACAAAGCAAGACGCACCGGATTCTCCAAGTTTGCCTTGAGCGTGTGTAAAAATTTAGAAGCTAGTTCATTATCGATCACTCGACCATCACTTGACAGAGTTATCGTTAGGAGCTGGTGTTGTTGAAGCTTTTCATCCCCATCTTCATCCTCCACAACAGTGAGTTCTGTCCGAGAGCCTCCCACAGCTAAGATGCAGGCTTGAGGAGGCATTACGAGACCAATGAAACTGTTGATACCAAACATTCCAAGATCTGAGATGCTTTTGTTGGAAAAGGGATGAGAAACAAAAAAATAAGACACTCTGGAAAAATAACTCAGAAACTGTTTAGTACAGATAGGTAGAAATAAATATGTTGTGATTTTGAATTTGATTTTGAACAGTACAGTCAAGTAGTCTCACTCTTCATCAACATGAGAGTAAGGGTAAGAACTGGTTCAAAATTCCATGTGATGAAACACAGCTATTGGGTCGTTAGCATAGCTGTTAAGTTTTATTTATTTAGCATATGGCATTTACAGAAATCATGCAGTCATTGATATATAATGATTTTAGTTTAAATAAAGCATCAACACATACACACAGAGAGAGAGAGAGAGAGTGAGAGAGAATGTGCACAATACAGAGATAAAATATTAAATTAAGATAAAATCATAAGAAGATTACCATAATATGGAGCATAGAATTGCAATGGCATAGATGTTATAATTTGATATCAAAGGAAGCTAACAATCTAACTGCTTCTGGTGTGGCTGCAATGAGATCATCCCAGGGGTATGAAGTGTTGACTACTTCCACAATGGTATACCCTAGGCAGCGTTCTGTCTTAACAGAGCAGTTAAAAAGTCTATACACACAGCGACCAAACTGGATATTGCATCCCTCATGGTCCAAAATTATGGTAGTAGCAATGAGATTACAGCAATTCTTTTAAGGACTCAGTGACAAAAGATACTGGACCCCAGATCCATATTTTGCAACTAAAGATAGAAGGCTTAAGTAGAAATAAATGTGAGTAACTAAGCAGACTGGCGATAGATAAAACAATAGATGTTATAACGCTACAAGGAGACAAATTTGGCTGACGATGAACAGATTAAAGCTGTTAAGTGCCAAATCTTTATTGGCAAAGGCTTACCCATTCACACTTATTTTTTTGGCTGCTCAATATGGGACCCATGAACATCAATGGGTCCACAGGTGCTCAGCTGATTTTTAAAGATTATTTTAATGAAAACATGGCAACTGGCTATACTTAAATAGAAAACAACAGTTTATTTTCAACAATATCCCAGGGCTACATAAAAACAGTCTTTCTTGGAAAATAAAATGGTGACTGCAGCTTAGATAAGCCAAGGTGGTAGAAAGCATCCTGAAATGATAATGGCAAACACTCACTGGCATATCTTCTAGGAAATAGATGTTTTGCAATTAACTATGCCTAAATCCTAAACATGCTTTCACATAGTAGATTGGAAACTACTGATCAAATGACTCAATACAAAATATTCACTTGAAAAAGTAACCCATGAGTACTAACACCAGAATGCAAGCAAAGCTATCAACTCCCACACATTCCCTTAAAGATTTTGAAATGCACAGGTAATATATAGGTCACCAATTTTGAACTGATTTAAAACTGTAAGTTACTTTGAATGCATCTGATTTAAACTCTGGCATGGGAGTTTTAACACGGCTTTATACTGTTCCTTTGCAGCTTGAGCAAAAACAATTCTTTTACTTATAAGGATATAATGTCATATTGTGGTTTTACAAAACTGGTGTCTAATGAGTGAGGAAAAATATCCATCAGGAGGATTTCAAGGTGATTGGAAGCACCCTTCTTGCTTCTTCCACTATAGCAAAATCAATACTAGGAAATCTAGTACAATGGTATTGGCACTAAAATAAAGTGAACCAATGAAATATGTTTCATTATTTTTATGTAAGCATTCTGCACATCTGTTTTATGATCTTCCCCTTGCCAGGTAAAGTTCATCTTCTCTTCTATAAACTGAACACGGCAACTCTAATAAAATACTGATATTTCTTTTGACATTTTTCCAAATATGCAAGATTCATGCTATCAAGATCTAGAGCAGTGTTTCTTAACCTTGACAATTTTAAGGCATGTGGACTTCAACTCCCAGAATTCCACAGCCAGCAATGCTGGCTGTGGAATTCTGGGAGTTGAAGTCCACATGCCTTAAAATTGTCAAGGTTGAGAAACGCTGCTCTAGAGCATTTGAAGATGTGGAACAAAACAGCATTTCCCTAAAAGCCCCTATACACAGATCTCCGTTAGAGGAACATTTTTCTTCTTAACACTATAGTCACACTAATTTCTGATTTTGAGTCAGCTTGGAAAAGAAATCAGATGCCATTAGAAAAGGCTGCCTTCCTTTCTAAAGGGAAGAAAACTCCCATGTGCACCTTATTTCACTTTAACGGTCCAACACAATTTATCTCTTTAGCAAAGGTACGATGTGATTGATGCTGACAAAAGAGGGGTTTGTTACTTTCCTTGTACTTCAAAGCTGTGCTTTGCTTTGCTTCCTGTTTCTCCTGGTCATTTGAAAGTTTGGAGCTACTATCTTATTCAAGAAAATACAGTTGAAGGCCAAACAGGATAGATGTCTGCTCAACAAAATCTACCAAGCATGAGATTGAAAGTGTGGGCTGGATGCAGTTTTCCATTCTATGCAATATTAGATACGTAGCAATATATTTCCCTTTACTACTTCAACTGAATATGGGCACTGGAATATTAAGGGTTAATTAAATTCATTAAATTTACTCAAAATATCTCCAGTTTGAAGCTAACCTGTTTCTAATTCAGTGATCTAGCATAAATGTCATTCCTCCAAGTTATTCCAGTTCTACACGGTGTTATTTCAGATTCATGGGACTGATAAATCAAAATTCAAAATCTTTTCGCCTCTTTCTAGTTTAACATTAAACACTGTAAATCTACTATATGTCACAATTTTTCTTCATAATGAGCTAACAGTGAGTATTTTTTGTATGCAGCTTTTGTGCTGAAAAATGAGTTATATTTTTTTATTTACTAGTCTTCTATCAGCCTTAAAAATGTTTTGACTTGCTCGCTTACTATTAGTGAATCATTTTCATTAATGTAATTATCCTAATAAATCCAATGCTATACTCCAAATACAGTAACAGATTCCAAGTTTTATAAAATAGCAAATATTATGATTTCATAATATATCTAGATCAGTGGTTCTCAACCTTTTTCAGGTTGAGACCCCACTTGCCCTGCCCATGCGCGCCGCGACCCTGACTTGGGCGCGTCGGGCCGATCCACGCATGCGCGGTGCGCGCGCCAAAAAAATAAATAAATAAAAATAAAAAAATAAAAAAAAAACAAAAACAAAAACAAAATGGCGGACCGCAATGGGCAGATCCGCGCATGCATGGTGCGCGCACGCGATGGGCTGATCCATGCATGCGCGGCGCGCACACGCCAAAAAAAAAAAATTCAAAAACAAAAAACAAAATGGCGGATCCGCGCATGCGTGGCGCATGCACGCGACGGCCGATCCACGCATGCGCGGCGTGTGCACGCCAAAAAAAATAAAAAATAAAAAAAATTAAAAAAATAAAAAAAAATAAATGGCGGACCGCGGTGTCCGCCGACCCCTGCGAAACGGTCGTTCGACCCCAAATGGGGTCGCGACCCATAGGTTGAGAACCACTGATCTAGATAGAACATTATTAACATATGGGGTCCTTGGTGCTTTCTGAGCTTGTTTTTTTTCTTGCAGATGTTTCATTACTCTAACTAGGTAACATCATCAGTGCTAGTAAGGAGTGCATTATTAAATTTGCTGAATGTCCACTGAAAGTTAAATTCAAGAACCAACTTTACATAAATAAAATTCATATATAAAGTGAAATAATAAGGCAAATTGTAATAATCATGATAGCCTCAAAATAAAGCAAGAAAAACAGAAGAGAATGTAGCAATATATTCATTGTTCTGATCACATTCATTGTTCTGTTCACATAATGGAGGTTGGGTTATAAAACATAGACTTAAGAGATTTTACAAAGATTATCTCAAACATGTCCCCCCACACCCTCCTCCCAAAAAAGAAAATCCCTGCCATTCTGTTCTGAAATATATTTAGATTACCTCAAAGATCCTCCTTGGTATTCTTCTGGAAGTAACTTCCCATCTCTTGCTTTTTTTGCTAAAGCCTATAAAAATAAGATCCAAATATAAATTATTTTAAATAATCATGACTTTCAACAAAGTACATGCTTTTATGTAATGAATACATAGGCACATTTGATTGGGTTGCTAATTTTATGAGAAACTTCTGAATGGATTCAGACAGTTGCTGCAATCTATGAGAGGTAGTTTGAAGAAGTCATAAATTTGGATAGCCTGGGAACCGGTTTCACATATGTAAAAAAAAAGCTGTGAATAAAACAGAGAGATGGAGAAATCTTGTGGAGACTTCTTAAATTGATTTTTAAAATTCCAAATATGTTGCCTTATGGAGAGCACTCGTAGTTATCCAAAATCCATCATTGTTTTGTTCACAGGATCTAGAAATTCAAAAGCAAACCTATAAATTAACATTTTTATATTAACAGGAAATCCCACCAAATGTCAACAGAAATCAGACCAAATGTCATAGAAAAATGTAAGCTTGCAGCAGGCTTCAGAACAGACAGGTGAGAATAATTCAGTGTTAATTTATTTCTCCCAGGAGGCAATAAAACTCATGAAAAATCATGACATGCTGTAATTTTATATTCCATATTTAGATACTTTAGAATTAAACAATAGAATTGCTTTTTGAATGCTTAAAAATGAATGGCAATTAAGAATTATCTAGAAAAGTGTTTCTTGGAATTTTTTCTCTCAGGACCCTTTCCCACTTTAAAAAAATATGGAGGGCTGCTAAAGAGCTTTTGTGTGTCTGAGTTATATTCATCAATGTTTGCTACATTAAAATTTTTACTACATTTGCTGCAGCACTATGTCTTACGATTGTTTGATGGAATTTTAACATTGTAGTAGTTTTCAACATAGGCTGGCAAATTATTTTGAATTTGGGGACCTCTGGAAGGGTCTTAGGAGATCCCCAGGGAACCTAGGGCTATACTTGAAGAAACACTAATCCTAATGTTTGTGATATGGGCATTATTGTGAACTTACAATTTTATCCAAATTGTACTGGTCCTCTTTTACTGGGTCTGTTCCAAGACCAACTTAGTGCCACAACAGAGAGAAGAAAAAAATATGCACTGTGTAATTGTTTTCGAATATCAATTAAAGTAAAAGGATCAATCAATCATGTGATAAAACAAGTTTTGATTTCTGGGATATTTTGAACAAAGCACTGCATTCTGTTCAAAATGCAGAAGCTGTATATGTGAATTAATGGTAAACTGAATTACATTTTTGCCAATTTCTTAAAATGTGTCTTCTGAAGAACATATTTAATAGCACAGCAATGAATTTGTATTCAAAGAAAGTTCTAATCAACTGAGCACAAGCAACTAAAATGTATTTAATACATCTTGCTTCTGATATAAAATTGTGCTGTTATCATACGTTATATAATAATCTGATTTTCTTGAAGCAGTGTTTTTTAATTTGATAAAAAAACATATTTTGCTTTGAAGGTCTATGTGGGAAGCAGACTAAGTAAGTTTCTGTTTGCAGTTTCTGCAAAGGCAGCATGACAAATATTGATCTCTTCTCAACCCCTTCTCTGCAAGCCATTCAGAAGTTACAAAACAGGACTTCTGATTCTGGCTCGCGGCGTCTCTAGTCGCACAGGGAGACTTGTCTCGTCAGCTATCTTTCCCTCTGCCGGCAGACCCTTATGCGGGTCAAAAGTCGCCCTGGAGGGTGCGAGTTCTGTCGAGGAGGCTCTGCTCGGCTGCTGAGGAGAGGCGTCTCCTTTAGCTGTCCAAGCTATCTCTGAGGGCCGACGGAGAAGATCGGCCAGTAAAATGGCTGATCACCCTGTTGCTTCAAACCGCAAGTCAAAAAACATCTAAGCTGTAAGAACCCCCATCATGAATCCGGGTAAGATTTTTCTTTGCTATTCTCTCTATTCTATTTTGTTTTTGGTACCTGAAAGAGCCTTGTTGGAATTATTTCCCTGGCTTGAAAAGGCAGCGTCTACATTCTTTGGGAAGAAAGGTGTTCTATAAAAATAGAACAAAATTCTAAAGACTATACTTACTTTTATATTTTTTGGGATACAGAAATTTTTTTTTCTTCTTATCTCTTTTTAAGAACTGTACTATCATTCTATGCTGGAAGATTATTTCTTTTTCACATTATACTTTAAAAGATAGAAAAAAGGAAATGGTGTTTGGAAAAGACCCTTTTTAATTTACTGAGGACATCTAGTGGCGAAAATTTAATATTGCAACTTCTGGTTACTTGGCTTGAAGATGGCTGACCTTCAAAATACTTTTGAAGAGAGAAGATAAGCTGGGTAGCTGTGGGAACTGTGGAGGTGGATATTGCCTAAATTATATCAAATATAGCCTCCACAAAAAAGAAAAAAGAAACTCTTTTTAATCACTATCAAAATGGAGAAACCTCAGTCATAATTAAACTGTACATTTAGATTGGAAAAGATCTATGAGGCTATTGCAGAAATATGTGCTACAATGAAAAAGTTTACTACAGAACTAAGATCCAGAAATTTCACTTCAAATGTTCAAATGGATGTCCAGGCTACATCTGACTATGTTATAAATCAAAATATATTAGAAGAGGAATTAACAGAGATAAAAGAGGAAGTTATTCTATCTTATAAACCTTCCATCTGCAACTTAGAAGAACAGAAGAAGCAAAGACTGAGATTTCAAACTAAAAAGCAACGATGCTTCAAGCAGGAGAGAAATAGATGTCTAATGCAGAGGATGGGATTTCAAAGGCTACTGCAAGCAACAAAAATAGATCTACTGGCTGAAAGGGAAGCGTCCTTATGGAAACCTGCCTGGCACAGAAAAAAAAACCAGAATTAGACTGAAAAGAGAAATTTAAAATTGTGAAATGGATTAAAAGGTAATGTTGGATTTATGAATTGTTTTAAGGATTATGATTTAGAGTTAGAAGCAAGAAAAAATATAAAGATATATATATATGAGGGTGATTTTTAGAACAGATATTTTAAATAGATTAAGAATTCTTTTTTGAATAGTAGATTTATTTTGATGAAAATTATGTATTGGAATTGAAAAAATGTTGATGTTTTAGATTGGGATGGTTTTAATAATTAATGGAGTGTTTTAAATTAGCTAGATGATCTTTTTGTACAATAACATAGATGTGATAAGGTATGATAATCAATCGGATGAAATTTGAAGTTTGTGTAATGAATTGAAGTGAATTAAGGTTTAACATTATTTTTTTAACTAAGATAGCTATTGTGTAGTGGAATAAGAAATAAATGAGATTGGTGATAAAAGGAGGGATGAGAGAAATTAAGAACTAGAATACATCTGGAAGGGATACCTGAATTGATAATTGTTGATTTAAAATTAAATTTGATTTTGATAATTGTAAACTGATAAAGTTTTAAAACAGGTTTAGTAGTAATAGAAATTTAATTTAGAAATGGAATATTTTAAACGTATTATGTTATTTGAAGGAAATAGAGGAGACAGTGAATGTATTAAGTTGAGTTGTTTATTTATGTTTTTACTTTTGAATGTCTGATTACCCAAACACCACTGTGTGTCCTGAGTACTTTTTCTTAAAAATTAAAAAACCAATAAAATATTTTTTTAAAAAAGTTACAAAAGAGGTAGATGCTTTGTGGAGCCATGATGCTTCGATGTTTATCTCAAGAAAGACTGATGGTCATCTGTCATAAACAAATTAAGTTTCATCACCTTTGCCTCATGAAATTAGAGGTATGAAGGTGCAATGCCACAATTCACAATGTTTCATTTCAAAAGGAGGAAATTACTAAGTCTTCAAAGTTCTTTTGTGGAATCCAGAAGTTTACAGAAGTTTCCCCAAATCCCACAAAATATGCTTTCAAAGAGTATCCACTGTAATTTTTAATTCCATAATATTACACATGCTCTTCAACCTAGAAAAACCCCAAATGGGTACTTCAAAAAAAGAAAAAAGAAAAAAAAAGCAAAGCCCAGTTTTCCTAGGTTATATTCCTTGATTATAAGTTTTTTGAATCTCCTGATTCAAACTTGAGACACTTATTTTTTTAAAACCGATGGGCACATTCCATCAGTGGAAAATTGCCATCTTAAGATTGGATAACTTCTTCCAGAATGTCTCATAGAGTTCACAGCTGCGCAGCTTCAACTAAAGGGCTTCTCTAAATTCATCTTTTCAGGATTTTTGAAGGGTTTGAACAGTTCATATAGCTGAGGATATGAAACAGGTTTTTTATAACTGGGAATTTCATTCATTACAGTATTAGAAATCTGTTTCTCATAAAATAGCTTCCGAACTTTCAAGTAAGATACCTGGGGCTTGATAAACCATTGCCAAATATAAAGATGTGTAAACTGATGAATATTCTTTTCAGGCTTTGATGAAAACTACAGTATGTTAACATAAATGCATACTACTCTATTCTTAGAATAGACCATTTGCTTATACTTAAGCGGTCTACTCTGCCAAAGCATATTATGTACATTAATGTACATAAATGTACATTAATTAGCAGACAGTGTTATTGACATAACCTATATTTATTCACAGAGTATTAAAAGGAATATTCTTACCTATATTCAGAAAATTAATCTTAGTAAGCTTAAATAGTGCTAATGAACTTATTATGCTAATATCTAAAAATATAGGATGTCTAGGTAATGCGAAGAAAAAATATTGAAATGGATGGCACAAATAACAAAAGGGAGAGAGGTTTAGATGGTTTTTAAAAAGAAGTGGACAGGTTTATAGATGATTGGGCTACTAATGGTGTCTAATATCCATTTACTAAAATGCACTGGATCAGTGCCTCCTGAATCATAAAAGAGATGACAGGTTACTGTGCCACAACAGTATACAGCGGTTCTTGCCTTCTATTCAAGGTTTGTGATCTTTGTAAATCAATCTTGTTCTCTATCTTGTGCCTTATGGCCAGCCAAAAAGACATAATCAAAGAAACAGTTGATGTTTTCCCAGGGACATATAATTCAATTTTTGGTCTAAAAGAGACCTGGGTATTTGAAGACACACCTCTGCAGAAGCAGCAATTTCCTGAATTCCTTTGGATGCAGCATCCTTTATGATAGGTGTAATGAAACCTTGGTCTGTTGCCGTAACTATAGAAATGTCTATAGATTGCAATTGCTGGGGGCCTTCTCCGTTCCAGGTCACGTTCACATCTGGCATTTGCTGGAAGAAATAGAAACAGAGGGAGGCACAGATGTTAAAAAGTAGCAGTGAAACCAATTGTGAAGTTTTAAAATTGTGGCGATAAAAGCAATAGCAAATGGGAAATGATTTGCCTTAAGCAAGATCAAGTTAATAATAGCAAAGAAAAGGCCAAATGACTCTAAAAATAGACTTATCCTATTAGTGTATATCAATTTTGTCACAAAAGATGAATGCAAATTATAGTCACGGGCAATTTATAGCTGCAGGCCACCACATGACAGATGAGCTTATGCAGTTTCTGGGTTACGTTATTAACAGAATTCAAACTTGTTGGAGGGCAATTCTCATTTTGTTCCTTGCTAGTAAAGAACTGTGGCATTCTGCCCCAAAACATAACAGAATATTTATAGAATTTCTGTTCCATTTAAATTAGAAGAGAAAAAAGCTAAAAAATAAAAAGGAGTGGGGGGGAGTCTCATAAAGATACTGAAAGGAGAACCAATTAGATTGTCTAATTTGAATCCTTAATTTCAGAAATCAACTCTTAACATTTTAAAATTCAGTTGGTTTTTTTTAAAGGTTTTCCCCTTTAATATTCTGAGCTTTTACTAGAAGTAGACAGCTAATTTTAAAGATAGCATATCTGACTCTTCAATTCGATTTGTAGTATTCTTTTAATAAGCATTAGCCCACACTGATTCAATGAGAACCACACAGGCCATAATCACACCAATGTATGCACTGACAAACTGTCACTGCCAATTTCTGTTTTCAGCTGCAATTTTTCACACCACATGCGGCATAGAAGTCTCCCACAATATTCAGAATTGATTTTCACAGTCTATGAGTAGCTAAGTGGAAAAAGCAAGCAAACCCTCACAAAATTGTTTGAAAAGTCCTCCAGCGTTTGAAGCTGAAACATTATATCTTATCTTATGATTACATCTTGTATCTTACCACTTATAAATAGTATTTTCTACTATCCACATAAAAGATTAAATTCAACACAAATGGCACACTAGTGAAAGATCCTTACGGATTAAGGAACTCTAAAATATACTGTTAGACTCAATGTGAATGATGGGTTAGAAAAAAATAGCAATAGAAGGAATTAGTGGAAAATCAGTATTAGGTTTTCTTTATTATACTTATATTTAGGTATCTTTATTATACTTATATTATACTTTTATTTAAGGATTTTGCCTATTTTCTCCATAAAGGCAAACTAAACACATTACATCTTGACCTGAATTTAGATATACATGAATATCAAACATATATACTAAATACCAATATACATGTAATGGCTTGGAAATCCTAGAATATTAACTAAAATTAAAACGAAGTTTTGGAAGGAATACTTGTTTTTTTCTCTAAGGAGTTAGAGAAACAATATTCACTGACTCAGAGACTATAAAGCTGTGTAGCTATATATTATATGGTACAATAGTTGGAAAACAATAAAATGGAAAATATATTTAGCTTAAATTTGCCAATACTTGAAGGATGTTGTAGAAAAGAAACATGGTGCCAGCTATCGCCAATATCAGTGTCCAAGATCCATAATATTTAATAAGAGGAATTACAATAATCTCAAATCTCATGATATTTTATAAAAGATTGTTGAAAACAGGTGGTTTCAAACCTAATGTAATGGTAAATACACACACACATACACACAAAAATCTTATAGATGTATTTGCTAAACATATTTTTTGCAACTTTTCTCCAAAGCAGGAATTGTTTAAAGGTGCTTTGTATTTGGTTTGGAAGCATTCACCGTATCTGTCTGGAACACAATCCCAGAAAAATATAGGTTTAAGAAATCGTTAAGGTAAAAGGAACCAGGTGTGTATATTTTGCAGGACTGATTACTTACTTTCAGGGTAACTGCAGTTGCCTTGATAATAAAGTCATTTATAGATACTTTAACATCATCTGTGTGAAAGAGAAGTTATAAGGCAAAGTTTAATAAGAAAAAGTAGAATTCTAAACATGGACATCATATGGTTAAAACACTACAATTATTTATCTTCACAGCAGCATTTTCATAGTACCACAAATTTGAAATTCAGAATTTATTTGTGCTGTAACACAAGTTTCCTTGTGAGCCCCACTCATCATGATTTCATGAACTTTGCTAATGCAGCTCTGCATGGTAGACTGGATCAGGAAACAGACACCATGAAGGCCTAAAATTACTTTTATCAGAATGACTATAGTAACAAGAGTTTTGCAAATCCAAATATACCTTACGCGCTTTTGTAAATCTGTACCTTTATATGGGTTTAAGCCTGCTTATCTGTTCATTGCCTTGTAATTCCCTCTAACAAGCCCAGCCTCTCTATATCCTACACCTATGAACAATGCAGAAAAAGTCTGTCATTACCTGCTTCAGTGGGTTGTTTTTTTTTAAAAAAAAACTTTCTACTTTACTTAATACCTGGTATTTTCCCATGCAAGGACCAAGCAATCTCTATGAGATTGTCCAAGCATACCGTAGAAAATTTCATTACAGAATTAAATAACATAAAGTAAAACCTTGAATTAATAGACTATCCAAGACAAGGGGATCCAATCTTCCCAAAATGTCTATTAAATGCAACATCACATTAATGTCAATGTACATTTTTGTGGAATTTATAGATTGTCGATTTCATTTCGAATAATGTTTTTTTCATGCCATGGTTAATAACATGTCAAGCCACCAAGAATCAATCTTAACATCTGTTTTCATGCAAGCAACCCTGGTTTAAACTCATGTTTGTTTTGAGTATCACTCCTGTAAGGATGAAATAAAAAAAATGAAAATCTATATGCATACATGTATACATACATATGTGTGTGTTGTGTGTTATTTTTTAAAAATATAACAAACTGATACTTCTTGTTGTTTTTATTGTTTTTCACATGTTCATAGAACATGGCAGAATATAAATGAAATAAAATGAATTTGAACAAAATATAATGGAAGCAAAATATTCAACCAAAATAGAACATAAAATCCCTTTTAATGTTAGTACTAAAACACAGCTGATGTGCAAACACAATTTTGTGAGCACAGAAGATTAGAACATCATAATAATTACACTTAATTGAACAGAAATTAATAGAACTACATTGTGTACAGATCTGTATAATGAAGCTGAAGTTATTTTAGTAACATTAGGATATAATTCACATACTCATTCATAAATTATTGTTATAATTCATAATTTTAATAAGAGAAGCAAAGCAAGTAATCAGTGAATGAAAAATGTGCATTATAATTTTTTATAATTTGTAACTTTCATGCATCAATCTACTATTATTTCCAAATCTATTCTTAAATCTTAAAATAAGCTCCAAAAGAGGCACTATAAATCCTGTCATGCATAAAGTGGAAGAATCAAAATGATTGTTTTATATCAGTTCAGTCATAAGTAGGTGACATCTCAAGTCTGTGATGCCTTTGAGGCTTCTGCTATTTAAATGACATAAAGTCATCGACTAATCCTAAAATCAGGCTTACAGTAACAGAGAGGAACTTTACTGCAAGCTGCAAAGTCTAAAAGATTTAACTATCATAAAACCATTCCTTCTCGGTTCATAGTTAGCTTGATGATGCACATTGATTATCTGTAGTTCTAAATTTTGAGAAGTAATAAATTTCTTTTTATTTCTTCAGCTGAAAGAGATCAATCTCTGATCCGTTTTTCTATATTACATTTTACAGCATGTAGCATTCTTTTCTTGTTAACATACTTCTTCACTATAGCAACTCTGATCATCTAAAATGATGCTGCAACCACAAATATAAGGGGTCTGAATCTGAATGACCAAATTCAACAATTCAGTATAACGGCTGGGTTCAAATAAATTAGTACTTTACAAGACTGGGTGAATGTTATTTCTGTTTTAAATACCAGAAATTCGTCCGTTCAATTAAAACAGTACATATCTTGTTGGTTGGATTCTCTGGGCTTTGGGAGAACAATGCCAATATATTGATCAGGGTTTTTTTTTTTTTTTTGCAGATATTTGACCCCATGTCCCATCAAGCCTTCTTTGGTGCAAAATTCAGAAGAGGAACTGCCTGACTGTATTTGTAGTCTGCATAAGTTTTGAACGCAGGAGTTGGGTGGTGACTGAAGGTCTCCGATGACCAATCAACATTTTAGTGATTTCAAACATTAACGGTCTCTATAACAGATCAATGGATCTGGATATGATCTACCACCCAGTCAAGCACATGATCCAAACTATAGGCAACAAACAGATAAGGCACACCAACCAAAATGGAACTGACACCCAATTAATGACAATAAAGTTGATCTTATCTTATCTTAACACTAGCTTTTTTTAATTTGAAAGTTTCATATATTAATACTCGATAAATAGTTGATGTGCTTAGTTTGTTCAGATTTTTTTTCTGTTTTCTCTTTTGCTTGTTACTGTTTGAAAAACTGAAAAGAGAAACTATGAAAGAATCGAAGAATTATATTCTACCACAACATGCAGATAATATGTTATGCTTTATAGACAAGTATAGACAGTGGCTTTAACTTCTCACACTTTCAGGCTTATCAATAGGCAGTTACCCCAGCCTTGGTCACTAAATGGAATCAAGAACTTAGGTCTTCACCTATTCTTCGAGCTTAGCAAAATAATTATTTGACCATAGTGAAATCCTAAGAAACAGCCTAGCCTTAATAATCACTAAAATATTATATTATGGGATTTCCCCAGTTTTGAAAATGCAGGCAAATCCATCTTTTGGGTAAACTGGGCCTTTCATAGTACTATTATTTTAGATTATTAGATTAGCTGGGTTCTTTAAACAACTTTTGCAGAATGAAAAAAAATAAGTTCAGTTTTCCTTTAGAAGGCTTCTTGGCACAATATTCAGCTCAAGCCTTTGTTATACAGTCTATGAGGTCCAGTTGTTATCGCTACTTCTGGAAATTCCATAATGGATGGAAGTTATGGAAGAATCAATCACGGCTCCTAAGCCAACAGCCTTTCTTTTAATAGGAAATTGATGAATGAATTATTTGATTTGATTTCAGTCCCACCTGACACCAAACTGACCCTAAGCAATTTACTAGTTACCAGTGCAACCTATAAGGAGGAGTCTGGCAGTACAACAAAGAAATTTTTATTAAAAAGCACTTTTGTGAGCCACAATTCATTTCATAAAATGAGGTGAATTTCCTTTCCACTGAAACAAGTGGAAGGTTGCTTTAAATAACATGATATTCAATTCACTGCGATCTTAAATAAGGTCATTACAACAATAAAAATATTCTTCAAACCTCAGAGAATAATAAATAACAGAGTAACTGCCTTGCTACGATGAAACTCATGAGTTGGAATATTAACTAGTAGGGTTTGGGCTATCCCATGACTGTCATATTTTGGATTTAAACCAATTCAGTTGTGAATATAACTTTGGACAACATCTGTGCATTAAAGAGGCATATATTCTCCTTGGCTTTTCCCCAGTGCTTGAAAAGTATCAAAGTTTCAAGATGTACAGTAAATATTTGGGCCATAGAGGTTGGATAAAAGAATTATACAACGCTGTAATATTACCATTTGAAATATTTATGTAGATTGGTTGTCTATCTTTGAAAGAAACAAGGAAATTTTTGAGCAATATAGCAAAACATTCTGAATGTTCTCTTTGTAACTTAATCGCTTAGCCTTCTATTTTTCTTTTGCATTATTATATTACGTTGTTAATACTGTTTTTATTCTGCTTTTGTTGTTAATTAATCCAATATAAGAAAGTAGGTTTAAATAAGCACTCTTTTTTAAATGTCATATCATCATGGTAAAATACTTTTGAAACTAAGGGAAAATTTTTATTTTAGAACACAATATCATATCACTAATACAAAGAAAAATATATTTTAAAAAAAAAATATACGTGACAATATTTGCAGTATATCTTAATTAATGATTATCATCTTTTTATGCAGGCCTATCACACTTAGGTAAAGAATACTGACATGGAAGCAGAGCTAACTGTTGTGAAAACAGTGGATAGTCTGCGGTTTCTCTGGTTCTAAATTTAAATCAATATTTTGAAACCAGTTAAAATTCCTCCAAATCAATTATTCAACCTAGAACAGGGGTCCCCAACCCCCGTGGACCAGTACCGGTCCGTGGCATGCCAAAGACCGGTCCGCATAAACAAGCAAAGCCCCATCCGTGGGATGCAGGCAGCACACAAAACCACACTCTCTCCAGTCTGTGGAAAAACGGAACCAGTCCCTGGTGTCCAAAAGGTTGGGAACCTCTGACCTAGAACAGTGACTGTTCATTATGCATGAACCTTTCCATACAAGTTTAAGAAAAAAGCTAAATTCTAGAAAAATATAGCCAACAATTAATACTGAATCTTTTTCTTTCTTTTTCTTTTTCTTTCTTTTTCTTTCTTTTTCTTTCTCTTTCTTTCTTTCTTTCTTTCTTTTCTCTCTCCCTCTCTTTCCTTCCTTCCTTCCTTCCTTCCTTCCTTCCTTCCTTCCTTCCTTCCTTCCTTCCTTCCTTCCTTCCTTCCTTCCTTCCCTTTCTAACTGCTGTAATGAGATTTAAGAAAAAAATATGGCACACATACAGTATTCAAACTCTATGCAAAGCAATAAGCAGCAACAGAAATATCTTGTTGGCAAATTAAAAGCTGGAATTCTGTCTTCCCCACCCCCACTATCACTTGCAGTGTTACTGAGTAAAAAGTATTCAAAAAACAAACATAAAACTCACCAGGGCTGGCTGAAGTGAAAAACATCATCATTTAAATAATCGTACCTGTTTAGAATACTAATGAAAGAATTTGCCCTCTGCACCTCCTAAGGTTGCTAATTAAGTGGTAACCTTGAAATGCTTCATTCAAAATATAAAACCATTCAAGTGAATAGGTTTATAGTGGAATTTGCAGATTCTTTTTGTGGGTAGGTGTACAATTGCTTAACTCTTAAGCACAAAAAAATAAAAATAGAAATCCTCTGCATGTGACAACAGGACAGTTGTCATCAAAACCAATTAACAAATATCCATGCTAAATGTTGAATTGCAAGAGATGTCACTCATGCAAACAAAAATACTCATCTACATATAAGATCAAAGGCAGAATTTTAACAGGCGTTTTGTTTCTTTTCAGAAAAAAGTCAAGAAGCCCCTGCAGTAAATGCAGCATAGCTGAGTGGACAGATCAGAATTTAATAGATGGTTTTAAAAAATAGGAAAGAGTTTTACCTTTTGCCAGCTCTTGCCTTAGATTTAGTATAGCACCAAGGTCACAATCAGCCGATGCATATGCATGAGGTACAGTGGTCTTTGATTCTGTTAGTTTCTTAGCAATAACTCTTCTTGTGTCGCTAGCAGGGATTTCAGTGAATGGGCTCTTGCAATACAAACACATTTTACATATTGAATTAAAGGAAGAAAGATGATTTCAATG
Organism: Bothrops alternatus; assembly: GCA_034064705.1. Lineage (NCBI taxonomy): Eukaryota > Metazoa > Chordata > Lepidosauria > Squamata > Viperidae > Bothrops > Bothrops alternatus. Next base: position 9,347,005 of record JARGCV010000003.1, on the reverse strand, counting down.
AAACAGGATCCATGACAATAAAAGACATCCTTTAAACCATAACATTTAGTGGTGGAAAAGCTGGGTTTTAATATATAATGTTTTCTAAATAACTATGTTGCCAATTATAGCTTTCTTAAATCAAAATGAATATTCTAATCTACATGGGCATATAAACTACAAGGCATGTATAAATATTCATTACAATTCTCACTGCAGTCCACCCAGAATCATAACAGATTGGTGTGTCCTTAAGTTGCATAAAATAAATAAATAAAAACTCTTAAATTGAATTATAAAACCCTACTGGTATAACTTTTATCATTTATTTTTGTATAATGTGATGCGGTGATCTTAGCCTATCTATAAATCTGAGAAAGTTAATACCATGGAAGCTAGCTGGCCAGGAACAGAGACAGGGGCAACTGGAGGACGTGAAGCACGAATGGGCATGCTCGCTGATGGTGCAGATAAAGGCATTCCAGCTTGGTGTAGGGGAAGTGAAGAAACCACGGATTTTGCTTCTGCAGGCTTTTGCTTCAGCTTCTGTTCTATAAGCTTGAGGGCATCCCTGTCAATTCAAAGACACATGTGGAGGTTTACCAAACCAGACGTTTACAAAGAATAATACGTAGTGTTGTATATCAGATACTATGATGTTTGATGCATACAAAGATTTTATGTACAATGCTGATTGTTTTAATAAAGGAATTTTTATATTTAAAAAAAAAAGATCCATTTCAATTCTAATGAAGTACAATTAGATCTATAAAATAATTGCTGCAAAGCACAAAGGCCTACGGTATTATGGTCCATGGGGTCATGAAAAGCAGGACACAACTTAGCGATTGAACAACAACAATAACAAAGCACAAAAATCAAAGAAATTAGAATAACACAATAAAAGATGACAACAATAAAAGAGGGCAAGATCGACAGACTGGAGGGAACAAAACAAGGGTCTCATTCTCCCTCACTAAGGTGAAGAGCCAGATCTTCGTAACTCTTCTAAAACAGCAGCAGAGCGTGGGCCATCTCAAAAGGATCTTTCTTCCTGTTTGTTCCAGAGAGAGCAGGCACTACTAGAAAAGGCATTCTTCTGGGGTCCCGGACAAATTGTATTAATAACAAATTGTAATAATTGAGTGAATCTGGATTGTGCCAATTCTTGCATATCAAATTGGTTAGGCAGATACTATGGAAGACAGGCAGTCCCAGAAGCAACCATTTGGAACCAGGCCGTGAAAGCAGCAGTGAGCACATGCATCCCCACTTGCACGAGCAGTGAGTGAGCACGTGCGCTTCATTTGCATGAGCAATGGGTGCATGTGCCTGCTGCTGGCGCAAATGGAGCTGCATGCCCTTGTTGGTCGCTTGCGTGGAACCATCCTTTCTTCCCCTCCTGTTAGTTTGCAAAGCCAGAACTCTACACTAAGGTATAATGAGGGTAAACTTTGTATTTATTAGCATGATATGAAAATCCTGTTCTAGTTTCTAGAACTGGATATTCAATAATTTGATTGATGCATTTGGAAATCTGTATTGCCACAAAGTAAGGGAGGAATGCTGGCAGAAAGTCTATCATTTCTCTATCTACTTCTGCCACAAAAATGTGTGGGATGGAGTTGGTGAAATTCCTAAAACTACTGAAAAAGGGAGCTATTGTATGCTTCCCACTTGCTTCCAAATTCTGACTTTGGTAATGGACACAGGTCAAGCTCTTAATGTTTAAGTATTTGGTTTGAGTGCAACAACGGCCATAAATAATTTGGGGAAAGGTAGCACTGACAGTATTGTAATCTCCTTCTGCCACTCAGCTAATCATGAGGAGGAATAAGAAGAGATCAAAGTAAGTTGAGAGGAAGCAACTAAATTTCATTTTTAATGTGTGCCATTGTGCCCACAGGAAAAAAATGACAATAAAGATTATCTATAACCATCTATCTATAACCAATCTAATACTCTGGCATAATAGTCAATTCCTCTACAAACACTTCAAATGTGAAACCCACTGAGCAAAATCTCAGTTTACAACAACATTTCTGCTAAGAAAGAAGGAAAGAAAAGAGATGAGGAATATTTTTTTCCAGTCACTTTAATTTTTGTTTCACTTTGGAGATTATCGTTGATTTATTCTTCTGCATTCGCTGTCTTGCATTTTCAACACAGCTATATAAAAAAACAGAAAGTTGCTCTATGCAGAAATGGGCTTTTCTTTGTTAAGGGTTCATTGATTCACATCTAGTCTGCCAAGATATGTGTCCTCATTTCTTCTCCCTCTCTTTGATCTAATGGATTTTATCTTTTCATACCATTACACCAATTTATTTAAGCACATTGGAAACAATAAAAGCAATTTATTGCTTTCCAGTGTTGAAAATGCTTTGGAGATGCTTTACTGATTTCTTCAGAAATCAGGTTCTCCCATCCTCTCTTAGAGTGAAGTGCCTTATCAGCTACTGTATGCTTTAAGCCAGCGGTTCTCAACCTGTGGGTCGCGACCCCATTTGGGGTCGAACGACCATTTCACGGGGGTCGCCAAGCACCGCAGTCCGCCATTTTTTTTGGGTAGGCCATTTTTTTGGTCGGCCATTTTTTTTCCTATCGCGATGCAGGCTGTCGCGCCGTGCATGCGCGATGCGCCCCGTCGCGCCGCGCATGCGTGGTGCACCCCCGCCATTTTTTTTGGTCGGCCATTTTTTTCCTATCGCGATGCGGGCCGTCACGCCGCGCATGCGCGATGCAGGCCCGCCTTTTTTTTTTGGTCGGCCATTTTTTTTGGGACAGCCATTTTTTCCTATCGCGATGCGGGCCATCGCGCCGCGCATGCGCGATGCGCCCCGTCGCGCCACGCATGCACGATGCGGGCCGTCGCGCCGCGCATGTGCGATGCACCCCGTCGCGCCGCGCATGCTCCCCATCGCACAGGCGCGGTGCAGGCCTGTCATTTTTTTTTTGGTCGGGCATTTTTTTTCCCTATCGCGATACGGGCCGTCGCGCTGCGCATGCGCGATGTGCCCCGTCGCGCCGCACATGCCCGCCATTTTTTTGGTGCGGTGCGGGCCGGGGTCGAGCCCCGGAAAAGGTTGAGAACCGCTGCTTTAAGCAAACATCAGAATCTACCTAACAATGACTAATGCTAGTTAAGTATTCAGCCATGGCACTTTCACTCATAGCAGGAGAAGAAACAATCTCGCCCCCCACCCCCTTCCTGACTTTGGATTCTGTTTTCTTAACTGTGATAATAATAATTAAGAAATTACATTGTTTTCTTAGTTAACCCTTATTTTGAACTTGTGACTAGTAATGAACATGCAGAAGACATTCATCCACAGATGTGGTGATGACTGCTAGCTTTGATGGCTTAATGACATCTACAGTTTCATGGAAAATATGCCTTTTAGCAGCCATTGGAAAAGCCAATTAAATGGGATATCAATGGTCATGCTGGCTGAGGAATTCTGGGAGTTGAAGTCCACAAGTCATAAAAGGGCCAGGTTTGAAGACTCCTGCTCTAGGAACTCAACTCTGTATATCCACCAAGCCCTCCTATGTTTCTCAGCCTGAAATTGGCTGAAAAAAAAATAATTGGTATGAAGTCATCCTTTTAAGATTCCACTGCTGAGTGTAGATTTGAGATCTCTCAGTCCAGCAACCCTAAACACATTTGTCGCACTGACTCCAAAACAGTGATAAACAACTCCACTATTTTGTCATGTCTACCCTATTTGTTTAATTATGTTCTTCTAACTCAGTAGTTCTCAACCTTTTTAATGCCGCGACCCCCAACCGGTCGTAAGTCGAGGACTACCCAGCCGGTCGTAAGTCGAGGACCCCAACCGGTCGTAAGTCGAGGACTTTCCCTGCCCGGGAGCGCCGCGCATGCATGGTGCCGCCCCCTGCGCCGGCTAGGCGTAGCTGGCAAGGGGCAGTGACCGCGCAGGGCGACCACCAGCTGGACCACCAGCTGGCCCAGCCCAAGGGAGGTAAGGCACCCGCCGGGCCCCATGCGCACCAGCAACCCTCCCTGCGCCCGCCAGCCTCCCACCTCCCACCCCTGGCCCTCTTTTACTTACATTTTTAGTAGTTGCTCAGCAGGGAGGGGTGGAAACTTCTAGACAGCTCGCCTTCGCTGCAGACAACTTGCAGCACCGTTTGCAGACTGGGACTTTTGGCGGGCTCAGCAGGGCAGAGACAGCCTGGACAATTCCTATTGGCTTTTGAAAGCCAATAGAATTAGACTCTATTCAAGAGAGTCTAATTCTATTGGCTTTCAAAAGCCAATAGAATAAGAGGGAGTAGCACAGCTAAGGAAAAGGGAAAAAATGGCGGACTGCGTTTGGCGACCCCGTGAAATGGTCGTTCGACCCCAAATAGGGTCGCAACCCACAGGTTGAGAACCACTGTTCTAAAAGATACTTAAAATTGCTCATTATTTCTGATTATCTCTGCACATAATAGTAACTGCTTTTTCAATTAAGAAAATTGTTTTCCATGAAATTACCAGACATCACTGGTAATGCAAGCATGTGTGCCTGATATATTTGTTTTAAACTATATATAAAAGAAAAAGAACTCAAAGTGATTATAAGAACATCCATATTATGGAATAATTGCTATTTTAATTGCTTATTTAATAAAGCAGTAACATTTCATGGAAAACAATTTTCTTAACTGAAAAAGCAGTTACTATTATGTGCAGAGATGATCAGAAATAATGAGCAATTTTAAGTATCTTTTAGAACAGCGGTTCTCAACCTGTGGGTTGCGACCCCATTTGGGGTCGAACGACCATTTCACGGGGGTCGCCAAACAACGCAGTCCGCCATTTTTTCCCTTTTCCTTAGCTGTGCTACTCCCTCTTATTCTATTGGCTTTTGAAAGCCAATAGAATTAGACTCTCTTGAATAGAGTCTAATTCTATTGGCTTTCAAAAGCCAATAGGAATTGTCCAGGCTGTCTCCGCCCTGCTGAGCCCACCAAAAGTCCCAGTCTGCAAACGGTGCTGCAAGTTGTCTGCAGCGAAGGCGAGCTGTCTAGAAGTTTCCACCCCTCCCTGCTGAGCAACTACTAAAAATGTAAGTAAAAGAGGGCCAGTGGTGGGAGGTGGGAGGCCGGCGGGCGCAGGGAGGGTTGCTGGTGCATGTGGGGCCCGGCGGGCGCCTTACCTCCCTTGGCTGGGCCAGCCTGCGCCGTCACTGCCCCTTGCCAGCTACGCCTCAGCCGGCACAGGGGGGCACCACGCATGCGCGGCGCTCCCGGGCAGGGAAAGTCCTCGACTTACGATCGGTTGGGGTCCTCGACTTATGACCGGTTGGGGTCCTCGACTTACAACCGGCTGGGTAGTCCTCGACTTACGACCGGTTGGGGGTCGCGGCATTAAAAAGGTTGAGAACTACTGGTATAAGTTTTAGAAAGTTTATACCATCAACTTCTTTGTTATTTGTTTTAATTTATACAATATTTGAAAGTTGACATTTTCATCCAAATTTTTAATCTGCAAAACATTATTATTTTTTCATACTACTGCAGAATACTTAATATATTCAGAAAACGTAGTTAAGAATAGTTTTAAAAAGTAATTTATTACTTACAGAGATCTTTAAATTACCAAATATTACACATGTCTTCTTGTAAAACCCAGTCCCCCATAAAATGCAATTGCTTCATTTATGATTTTTGTAGATTATATACAACTGCTTTTTATGAACAACTTCAGCAAAGCCTATATATAGGTCAGGAAGCTCCAATCTGGACAGAACATGAAAAAAAAAAGAGTCTGGCTCCAGATCAGCAAAGAGGAAGCTTAAGGCTTTATGTTATTTTCTTATTTATTCAAACTATTTGTAGAATGCATATTTAGAGTGGATAATTGCAGGGAGAGGAGTGTGGTTTTAAATTGGAGGAAGAAACATTAACTTGTGCTATTTTATGAATCTACTCTGTCAGCAGAAAATACAAATTATTTGTAAGCTTTAGTAATGAAAAGTCAAAGATCACAGGGAAAAAATGGGAGAAGGATTAGATATAAAGAGAACCAAGCTAATGATAACCCTTTAATCAACAATATATTTGGAAATAGGAAATATAAATAAATAAATTTAACTAGTAGATAGTTTCTGCCTTGTAGGATTAACCTTCAATGGTAAGGAACCAGCAGTCAAGAAATAGACCCCAGGCTGGCATTTGGTAGGACAGCACTGAAAGCCTTAGGAAAGATAGTTAAATGTCAAGATACCTACAAATACCAGTATTGTGGGCAATACTTTCTCCTTTGATACTCTATGGAACTGAGAGTTGTACTTTGAAGGAGAAGGCTAGAAGGAATATTCATGATTTTAAAAGATGGTTCTTCAGAATACCATGGATAGTCAAGAAACAAAAAATGGATTATAGAACAAATCAATCCAGAGTTCTTACTTAAGTATAAATAACAAGCTTGAATCAAACTTTGGACACATTATACAAAGTATAATACACATTTTTTAATTATGATGGGAAAGGTGGAGAGAAACAGGACAACTATCTGCAAGATAGATAGATTCAATTACAGAGCTGAAGGGTGAACCACTGGAAGACCTGAAGGATCAGGTTGGTGACAGATCATCTAGGAAAAGCTCTATGTAGTAACTAAGAGTCAACATTGATTTGATAGCACATAGCTAATCTATCTATTATGAATGAATCTTTTTGTGATGTCTAGGACTTTAGATACCAATTACTGTAACACAATTGGACTATTAAAAATCATTGAGAGTTTTGCCAATGACTTCAATTAAGTATGAATTTCACCATAAATAATCATTCAATCATTTTGCCAATTCTGAAAAATACAAAATGCAGAGTCTTCTGTGCTCTCAAGGCATGCCATTATTGGTGGCATCACTATGATGAACAAAATAAATGCAAACCTATTACCAATTTTGCTTCTAGGGGACTTTTTAAAATACTATTTTAGAACAGAGATATCTCCCCCAAAACAAAACACTAGAACTGACAAATGTATACAATCAAATATCACAGATTTCTTGAAATATGTCCTCTATAGGAAATATAAATATTTCTATGAAAAATTGTAATTTGTGAGATTCAGCACAAGTATCTAGCCATCACTGTAGTATGCCTTTTACTGTAATAAATGTTTTGCTAAAAATTGTGCTTTGCTGCCACCTGCAGTTCTCAGACTCGGATGGAGGGGGGGGGAATCTACATCAAGTAGTCCATTGCTTATTGTTTTATTTTAATTAGCATTATTGGCTATAATAAACAATTGAGGGTAGATGGGGAGAATTATTTGTCATATGATACCTCCATCATCAGGTAACGTAATGAAAATATAACTTGTTCTTATCTTAACTAGAAAACACATGGGTTCCAGCCAGCCTTCTTCTCTTAAGGTGAATGAATGTTAAAGACATGTCTAACGGTGAAAACCATTTAACTTTTGTTCTTGTACAAAACCGGTGTTACATGTCCATGGCTACTAGGGAAAATTAATTACTGTATTTCAGTGACCAAGAGGTTCCCATCTGCCATGAACTAATTATATACTATAAATTACATTTACATTTTTACAATTACTAAGATTCCTGATAATTAGTTACTGTTACATGTGAGGTATTATGTATTTAGCTTACTCTTCTGTCTAAATTGGGTCACAACAGGAACACAATAGAGGTTGCATTTATTCATTTTAATACAAAAATCTACTATGCCATTTTAGTATCGGCACTGTCTTAGCAGATGGCTTCCCATTATCTCTGAGAAGTTAGCAATATTTAAGTGCCCTGTTATGAAAGACAGATCATTTATTAAAAGAAATAAAAAGCCCATAGTTATGAATCTATCACTCATAAATCTAAGCATAATAATTTCAACTACTATAACTGATTTAGAAAATGCTGGATAAGGATTCTTGCGTAAGCTCTAAAATCTTTTATTACCAAGGAGTCTGTATGATACACAGCTCCATACAAGCTCCATCATTCCAAAGTGTCTTTCAATTAATTTCAGTGCAAATAGAGGCAATGCAACCCTGGTAGGATTGCTTGATTGTGTAAATGGCCCTGCCATTCTATAAATAGAATCAGAAACCACTGCTGTAACTGCATAGCATTTTCACAATTGTGGCAGCCAGTGAGGAGCTGGATGGAAGAAAACCTTATGGTGCTTGTGAAAGAGAAGTCTGTATGGCTCAATCTTGAAGTATCCATTTTCCAACAAAAATCAGCTGCTTTAAATGTTTGCGTAATTTCTTTATTCTATATGACTTTAGTCTGGTATCAGTGACTCAGGCCTAACCTTTGGTGACTGTATGGGAAGATGCCTGCTTGTCCCTGGTGATAACTGTTGCTCTTCCAAATACATCGCAACAGTCCACGTGAACTCATTCATCCATCTATTTAATGATCTTCTAATTTCCCTCAATGCTGCCAAGCCAATATTAAACTTAATTTTGGCATGGTGCAGTATTTGCTCTGTAAACTGTTTAAGTCTTACACCTTACAGCTGTCAAGTTTGAAAAACACTGGTTCACCTTTTCTCTTTCTCCCCCTTACGTTTCCACCTAAATTCTATTATTTCTGTACCTGTGTGATTCACCATATGTTTTTGCTCAGTATGTAACTTAAAATACTCTCACGGCACTTCTACACCACCACCGTCACAGTTTTAACAGACAAACTAATTCCTTCATCCCCATACCCCTTTCTGTTTTTGACTTACTACAACTGATACAAAGTTCCATTTGCTAAGAAAGTAAGATACCAACTGATATTGTTGATTCTTACAAAAATTAGAAGGAACATATTTTACAGAATTTGATACGTAAAGAAAAGGTTCACATTTCGCATACTCTTTTGTGAAAATTCCCCGAGGTCCTGAGGGTGTGCAGTGACTTGCATCAACTCCATGTGTCTCCAAAATATTACGGGCAGCGGGACTTAAGCGAAACCTAAAAGGCAATGGTTCAACTGTATCAAGGGGACATATAAAAAGTAACACATCATTTATTAAATAAATATACATACCATACAGCTCATATTTTGATAGTTTATTCTAAAATTTAAATGTCAAAACAATTCTGATTATTAAAGTGATACTGAAATCTTACACAATAATCTCTAAAAATTAAAAATAATTTATCTATGGAAGCAACAGCCAACAACAACCATATTTAAGAATACTTTGCAGACACAAACTTTCCAGATATGTTGGTATATAATTCAATTAACTCTAGTGAACATGATAATTACCAGAATGATAGGACACAGTTTAACCCATCTTTGAAAGAAATACTGCTTTGTTGCAAGTATGTTATATTTGCTTTTACAGTGATGATTCCTGAACTGATAACAGTTTGCCCCAAATATTAATGCTTTCCTTCTTTACAGATACAAAAGGAATTACCTACAAATGAAAAAAAAATACTCCATCCATTTTGCCTTTTAATAAATTATAATGTTATATGACAACTTAAAAAAAAGATACGGCTATAGCCAAAAGCTGAAACCTATTAACAATTTTAACCAAATGAAAAATATCATATTGGGATATATTAGAGACATCCTATGAGTTAAAATTAAGAAAGAATTAAGCAATGTGGATCAGAAGTGTGCAGGATAAAATATCAGGTACTTCTTTTAGTTATGTTTTAAGATACCTTGTCCACAGCCTGGTCTATTTAGTTTTTTAAAAAAAAATCTCTGTTCTTATATTCATTGAAATGTTAAGACAACCAATACATCAACAGTAAATTTTATAAGAAAAGATTTATTGCATCTATGTCCCTGATATGGAACACCTCGCCTCTGGAGATGAAAATGATAAATTTTGCTGAATTTTGTATGGCAGTCATGACTGAACATTTTATGAGTCCTTTGATATCTAACACACAATAATAATACTGACATTAGGGGTTGGACTTGAGCTGCTGGAATATTTTATTGTTGTTTTGTGAATTGTATGGATTTGTATGGATACATCAAATTGATTACTGATGTATTGATTATTTTGGCGGCTAGTTTCTTGGAGTCAGTGTTCTATAAACACTGTAAATAAATAAAATTTTCCATCCAAAAATGTACTGATGTAAAGACTTGTCCTTCCACTTATTTCATTTCCTATTTCTATACCATTGACAGTGCACAGAGAAGTATCATTTTTAGAGCTCTAGTAACTACTATAGCACTGCTACCAGTAGTATTACTAAGAACAAATGGACTGAAATTAGAATTGTTGGGAATTCAATAAACTCTATTAATAGAGTACAAAGTACAAATTGTTGTGAGAAGATAGGCTAAAATATAAACTCTGCTTATTTTCTGACTATTCTGCAACTTTTAGAATAGGATATTAAGATATAATTTTTTATGAATCAGCAACAATCTAGTTTTTCACACGAAAAATACAAAATTCTATAGAGGACTCAATAGAAATATGTACTGAAATAGATCAGTCCATGAGGTACGCAGAGACTTACTGTATTTTTCCAGGGTGCTCTTCTATTTTATGAGCTAATGGGAGGGTAGCAGAAAGAGTTGGGGAAGAGGCTGTTGATGCTGATGATGTCACAGACTCGGAAGGTGCATCACTTGGTATATCAACTTGCTTCCAGTCTTGTCCTTCTTCTACTAACAAACCAATTAGTACACCCAAGCGCACATTTTTACTCCCCTCTTCCATCTGAAATAGAAACACAGAATAATACTGCAGACTTATGAAGTTAACATACTTTTTGCATCATTTAGTGAACAATCACTTTTAAAAATTAAATCAATCCCAGTCTGCAAACATACAAATAAACTAATATACTAACAGGATCCAATCTGGGTCAGTCACTGGGACCAGGGATTTTGCCTTCCGAGCTGTGGGACTCCTGCTGGAGCCCATCTTATAGTGCCTGTTGTAAGTGGCTTTTTAGATGTTGATTGGGGTGTATTGAAGGGTGGCTTTTAAGTCATTGGATTAATTAACCACCAGATTAAAAGAACACAAGCGAGCAATCAGATGAAGAGACCCGAACTCATTGGTAGCTTCACGCTGCAATGAACAAGGACACACATTCAACTTTGCAGTGACTAAGATTGTTGGATGAACAGGCACAAAAACAGCCAGGGAAGTGATTGAAGTCTGGGAAATAGGCCTCTTGTCAGTCAACAGGAGTGATTTATCACCAGCCTATGAAGTACTTAGAAGGCGAGGGCTGGGCAGCACAAATGACAGCTAATGACTTAAAAGCCACCCATCAACACATCCCAATGAACATCTAAAAAGCCACTTACAACAGGCGGTATAAATACCATACACAGAACAACACAGACACTCTGTTAGAGAGAAGTTCCCTGAAGAAGGGCTCCGGCACAAGTCTGAAAGCTCGGAAGATAAAACCTCTGGTCCCAGTGACTGACCCAGATTGGGTTTGCAATTTTATCCTGGGACATGTATATTTGCCTTCATTTGTAAGATACTAACAATTTTATGCTAGTCACACAATATACCTTATATTATATTTACTTGATTTTAAAAAAAAGAGTCCTTCATAGTAACTGTATGTGATTGAGGTTTTGGGGGATCCTTACATGTGCTATTAAATAGAAAATTGACAGCTAAGGAACAGGAACTACAACTAGTTGCAGACCTCTGTAAATGTCTTTCAAGACTAGCTTCAATATTAGTTACTGCTTCCGAGAGACTGCCGAGTAAATTTAGTCCTTGTTGGCACCTGGGTGACTTCCTTTTTCTCCTTTTCCTCCTTGTCCAGTTATAAGTTCCTCTTATTACCCTTCAGTTTTGTTTCTTCTTTTCTATGTTTCATTTGAAACATAAAGAATTCCAAAGCTGAGTCATTAATAAAAGTTCTGAGAGGTTCCTTTGATTTTAAGTGAAATGGATGATATACTTCATTTTTCAAATACTGTGAATGATCTTCACTAGAAAGAATTTGTAAATATAGTAAGAATGTTTACATTTGGCTATCTGAAACGAAACAGGAAGATACAACAGATAAGATAGTTAAAATTAAATATACCAATTTTTCCTTGATTTCCAGGGGAAAAAAAATCACTGGCCCATTCTAAAAATCGTTAAATATTATTGTTTCAATGAAATGTGTGCTCAAATCAATTAAAAATATTGGGACTTACCATATGCCACTAAGATAGCATAAATGGATTTGAGAAACTAACCACATTAAAATGTTTAACTATTGGATGAAGGGTTGATAGAAGTCCACAGCTACCCAAAGTGGTGAGGCCTCTGCTATGATGTCACAGTACAAGCTTCACCCTTTTAGTTTCATTATGTTGCCACCTACCAGTACAATACCCCAAACAACCCATATTTTATCACTTGCCCCATCTTGTACTCTTTCTGTAGACTCTGCTGCACGCTATTAAAATTGGGGAAGTTGCAAGCTCACTACTGTATTAAACATATGCTGTTTCTAAAAAAAAATTGAAATTACAAAAAAGTAGAATAAAAGGCCTTTCAAGAAAAAGGTCTAAAACTAATTGTGATGAAGCTACATTAACTAATCCATTCAAATCAAATGAATGCCAACAAAAGACCTTATTTTCCATATGATTTATTTAATTTGACTTCTATGCCGCCCTATTCCGAAGAACTCAGGGCAGCTCACAACATAATAGAAATCATCAGTAAAATACACGAATATAAAAACCCCTAAGTTAAAAAAGAAAAAACAATCATTCCACAAACATACACACAAACATACACTGGCTAGGGGCAAGATGTTAGCTGCCCCAAGCCTGCCGGCAAAGGTATGTTTTAAGCAGTTTACGAAAGGCGGAGAGGGTGGGGGCGACATGGATCTCCGGGGGAAGTTGGTTCCAGAGGGCCGGGGCTGCAACAGAGAAGGCTCTTCCCCTAGGCCCCGCCAGGCGACACTGTCTGGCTGACGGGACCTGGAGAAGGCCGACTCTGTGGGCCCTAACCGGCCGCTGGGATTCATGAGGCAGCAGACGGTCCCGTAAATAACCTGGTCCGATGCCATGTAGGGCTTTATAGGTCATAACCAACACTTTGAATTGGGTTCGGAGACCAATTGGCAGCCAATGCAGCTCCCGGAGTGATGCCGAAATGTGGGCATTTCTGGGCAAGCCCAACACTGCTCGCGCGGCTGCATTCACACGAAAAATACAAAATTCTATAGAGGACTCAACAGAAATATGTACTGAAATAGATCAGTCCATGAGGTATGCAGAGACTTACTGATCTATACTTTTTTTCACTTATTAAGAAATATTTACTGATTTTGGCTTCTTAAGTGTCTCAATTGTTCTAATAAGATTTATGCAGGAAATGGGTTCATTGATGTTCTACAGAAGATGAAGGTCTTGACTGCACTGATGGTGCATCTCTGGAGGACTGACAGAATCCAACCATTATGGTTTCACAAGAAATTGCCAACACTGTGAATCTTATATTGTGAAAGATATGTCCCATCATCTTAGATGCAGCCCCATTATCTTTTAAACTCCAGACAGGAATTTTCTTGCTTGATTTCTTCTTAACTGCCCAGAAAGGTATTTTATAATCCATTCATATATCAAGCTGTCTTTGATATTCATTTGCAAAGCATAGTTCAGCCGAAAGCTTCAACTGCATGTTTCATATCACGAACAGTATGATATTGCTATAATAGGGTTTTAACATGGACATAATAGTGTATACAATAAAAACTTTGTACAAGATATGCTGACAAAAGTACTTTTGCACAAGGCTTTCAATGGTTAGTGATCTTTTCTGTCATTATCTCCTTCATTGGCAGTATTTTTAATTTACAAATATTTGAGTTTCTACTATTTACAACTACTCATCATATTGGCATTGCAAAAAAGATATTTACTCAACCTAAGAATTATGTAACGTGCAACATATTTCTCTCAAACCAAAACATGGTGTTAGGCAATATTGTATCATCACATGATTTCAAAAGCAGGTATTTGTCAGATTCACCTAGCAATCATTTTCTGAAACCAAAACAAGCCTATATAATCATATGAATAATAATAAACTGTTTTACCAACATATATTTTATGTTTAAGCTAATAAAAAAGTTAACATTTCAAAAATGTTACATTTCAATGAAAATGTATTGTTAGCAAGTCAATAGCAAACAATATTTTTCAATATATTGTAGAAGAGAAGGACTAAACTTTCTGTTAGTTGTTTTGTAAATTGCTATACATCTGTACTGATTTGGTAATATACGCACAGACTAAATAATATATACTAGCCAAATAATATATGCCTGCTAACTGCAATCATGTTCGTCCACATTAAAAGTTTATTTCCTTATTGATTTGACAATTTTCCACCGACAATATTTTCAATTCAAAATGGCTTTATTCACATTCCCATTCTTAGGATAATGTTTTTGATTTCTTCACAGCTTACCCAGTTCCTGGTTTAGATTTCTAACCATGTGATTTATACTTTTTATGATTCCTTATATCCACATTTTAGAATAAGTCATCCTAAAATGAATTGATCATAAATAAAAATTTACTAAACATAACTTGAAAGCAAAGAAAGATGCTTTCTAGTGTTCTAGGAGTCCAGCTGAGCAGATTTGTGGGACTGTAGTTGCATCACTGTTGCAGAAATCTGTAAACCTATTTCAATATAGTTTTTTTTAATTCTGCCAATTATGGTTTTAAAATAGCAAATATTCATAAAGCAATTTTTGATGTCATATAAAAGAAGATAGTAAGAAAAAGTATTGGGCTTTTATTTTTGTAAGCCGCCTGGAGTCACTGAGAGTGAGTTGGTACCCATATCAATTTTAATAAACAAACAAGTAAATGTCATGAAAGATCAAAACATTCATTCAAGTGAATACTAATAATTCAATAGTTTCACAAAAGGTAACGTAACACCAACCAAACACATTTATTTATGTGCCCCACCAATTTAGTATTGTTCCTATTTGTAGAAATTGCAATAAAAATAATTTTCAGTCATTGTGATTTAAAATTCTGGGAGTTGTATCCTAACCTGGAGTACCAGGTCAAGGAATTCTAATAAAATACTAAAAAACAGGAAAAATAAATCTAATAAATCTAATGAATAATCTAATAAATAAATAAATCTAGTGAAACTTAATTGTATATTTTAAAAGTTATAATATTCTAAGGGCCATAATTTATAATATTTAAATTACTCCTACCATTATTTTAGCTAATATGCCATCATCACTTGATTCCATGGTAACCACTGCTTTATCTGTTTCAATTTCACACAGGGCATCTCCAACGTTCACCACTTCTCCTATAAAATGAAAATAAAATTCAATCTTTTCAACAAATTTCATAAGTTTTAATTCATAGTTTATATTAAGTTTATAAACTAAATTATAGTTTTTAATTTAAAAGTAAAATCAATTAATTTAAAACACAAGGAGTTTTGTTAAAAACTGTAATGAACAGATACTAAATAATTTGTTTTTAGATAAAGAAAGTGCATTTCAGTACAAATACATAATAGTTGGACATTTACAAAGGATATGATCATATAGTGAGCATTGTAAGTATTATCATATCCCTATTACTTATCATTATTTTTAAACTAAATACAATTCTATTATTATAACTTCCTGATTCTAGCAGGAATGTACAACATCTTCGTGTACTAAATGTTCAAAATCTAGATATCTCCAACATTGGTAATTGCACGGTAACAGCTTTATTCATGAACAAGTTCACCACATAGCTTGTCCTAGAAGAGAAGAAAGTCAAATACCAAGTTGCCATATGAGGAACAAGGACAAAGAATAGGTTCAAAAGCTAAAAATTAATGTCTGGACAAGTTAGAACTGTACCAATAAGGTAAATTAAGGATGAAATTAATATGGCGCCTTACTTTTATTGTTTGTGCCCATATGTAAAACATAGTGAGAGAAGGAGAAGTGATACTAGCCGCTGGTTGATGTACAACCAGCTGTATTAGAATTGTTTTCAAATCTCATTCAGTATAGAAAGAATAACAAGAGATTAATTGATTTGCATAAGCCCTTCTTCAATGTATTTCTTTCCACACATGTTAAGACTGCAATAGCAATAGCACTTAAGATTTATATACTACTTTACAGTATTTTAAAGCCCTCTCTAAGTGGTTTACAGAGTCAGCCTATTGCCTCCAACAATCTGGGTCGTCATTTTACCAACCTTGGAAGAATGGAAGGCTGAGTCAACCTTCAGCCGGTGAGAATTGAACTGCTGGCAGCTGGCAATCAGCAGAAGTAGCCTGCAGTACGGCATTCTAACCACTGAGCCACCAGGGCTCATAAAAGACTAACTAGGAATTATGGGAATTGTATAAATCAGCAACAGAAATGAAGGATGAGAGCCCGAGTCAAAGGAAGTTTACAGAATTAATTTCATAGCAATACCTAGGATTAAAAGGAAAAAGTACTAACCGGGCAACTATAAGGCAACGTTTCCAAGAAGAGAAGGAAACCAAATTTATCCAAGAGTAGAGGAAAAAAAAGACTGAAATTTTAAGACAGGGATTACTTCCTTGGGTCAATAAAGGACAGACAGTTAAGAATAAGCAAAATTGTCCTGAGTAATAAATTACAATGAACTTGCAAACAGAAATTTCATGCAATCTGATATTTTAGTATTAAAAATCTCTCTAAACAAGCAGTACAGTACTGTCCCATTTCTCCCTTTTTTTTTCATACACTCACACAAAACAAATTGAAGCAGTAATTTGAAATTACTTTGGAAGCTCCTAAAGGGAAGAAAAATCCTATTAGAAATATGTATTTAATTTCAGAAGTTAAAAAAGATGAATTTCTATATAAAATACTATTTTAAAATGCATTTTCTCCTAAATTCAATAACATACACCTTTGGATTTCTATATATTAATGAGTTAATCGATCCAGAATTCTTTGTCAACTGAAAGTTGGCTAGACACCTTCCATTTAAAATGAACTAAACTGGATAGGTTCCTGAATGGTTCTGAAGTCAAAACATGTAATATATTCAGTACTTCCTCTCTTGAAAATTGAAATAACAAAGGTTTGATTCTCTGTCATTTGACTGACATTGTGTACAATGATGATTTTATTAAAAAAGGAAAAGGTCATTTAATTGTCTTACTGAAAGAAAGCAAACTGACCTGCCTAAGCCCTAAATTTGATTTCTCATAATTTTCCACATCAAAGCTTAAAGATTGCACAATTATGTTAAAAATTTTAACAGCCAAGTCATTGAAATGACATGTACAATTCTGACTTCTACTCCCTCTGCTATATTTATGTAAAAACAAAATACAGGGAATATGGAAAGGGTAATGATGTAGGTAGATCATGTTCCTTTGAAATGGCAATTGTAAACAACAGCCACTGGCAATGTTTCAAAATCAGTATTAGATCTCTGCAGACATTTCATTTAAAAGTGTCTTTAATAAATTTGAAGGGGAAAAAAGGAAAAGGAGGACAAGGAAGTGAGCTACTTATCTATTCAATAAATTCAAATGCAATTTGTTCCATTTGCTATAATCAAACCCTTACACCATGAGATTTTAGTTACATCAGTGA
Organism: Bothrops alternatus; assembly: GCA_034064705.1. Lineage (NCBI taxonomy): Eukaryota > Metazoa > Chordata > Lepidosauria > Squamata > Viperidae > Bothrops > Bothrops alternatus. The sequence goes on along the minus strand of JARGCV010000003.1, from coordinate 9,329,457 downwards.
CCATAAATACTTTTCAAATTTCCCTTAGAAAACTGTGTATGTATAAATAGAAAATTGATTAATAAGTTTCTCTTACATAATTTAATTACCATCATTTATACAATAATCATACATTGTTTAATCCATACATCCAACCAAAACTATAATGGACAGTGCAAATTTTGAAATATATGGATTAATGACATCTTCAATACTCTGTAAAACTGGTAAAATTATGCATGCTAAATCCACAACAAATATCAAGCCTAACGTAGCAGCATTATAATAATACATTTTTATGGAAAAAAGAATCAGGAGAAGATTATATTGTAAAAGATAAAATATTTCAATATCAAGACAGTATTTTAATAGCTCATACTTACCTTCTTTTTTCAGCCATTTCACTATATTTCCTTCTTCCATTGTAGGTGATAAAGCAGGCATAATTATTTTAATAGCAGGGATACCTGGGAGGATGGGAAAAAAGTATCATCATCATTATCATCTTGTTTCAGTTTCATGAGAAGAGCCAACGCAGTAAATCCTAATCTGTAAATTTATGCAGACAAACAACTTTTATCAGCCACTATTAAAAACAACTAGAGAAGTGATGCTTCCACAAGCTGTATCAAATTCCCAGAACCATGTGTGCTAAATGTAATCCATGGTGTAGTGGTTCTACAAAGAGCTGCTATGAGGACAATCTTAAGTGAAGGAGGAGTAACTATGGGCTGTGAAAAAAGTTGTGCCATAAGCTAACTTAGTTTGACCTAATCATATCATATTCTTAATTTAGTAGCTACTCATTGACAATGGAAAAGGCAGATTGGGTGGATTGTATTAAAAAGTGGAGTATAGAAATACAAAGCTAAATTCTGAAAAAACAAAATCTATCCCAACAGTGTTCAAAAACTACTTTTAACGACGTCATATCTGACATGAAAAAGGAAAGTCTGTCTTTGGTGTTTCCAAGAACCCTGTTGATGGTCTAATTGACTGGGGAGTTTGGAGGACATTAGTTTTTAGTGTAATCTTGTATTACACTATCTTGTATATTGATCCCACATTAGGCTTAAGCAATGCATAACAAATCCAAATTATACCAATCTATAAAGAAAAAGTTAGTAGTCCTTGTGTTACGACTGTAATGGAGCCTGGCCATCACCATTGTAAGTCACGATGATTGTAAATCAGGTGACCCATGTGACCGACTCAATTTTACAATCTTTTCTGCATCATAAAATGCAATTATTTAACCATGGGATGCTGCAAATGACCATAAATGTGGGCCAGTTGCTGGGCACCCAAAGTGCGGTCATGTTCTCGCTGGGGCAGGGGAACAGCCATCAAAACTTGAATCTGGGTCATAAGTACCCAGGGAGAGCCTCAAAATTTCAAATGGTCACTAAGCAATCAATCATAAGTCAAGGACTACCTATAACTGACCGGTGACATTATTTAGTAGTGTTACAAGTAGCAAAGAAATTGTAGGTGTGGATTAAGCAAGAAAGGTAGTTTGACATGATGTTGCAAAAGCAGACCATATTGTGACATGTGATCTCATTTTAGCTGGATAATCAGACTGTAAGTGGACAGCATCTACAGAGGGTTACTTACCTGCCAAGGGTTTTATTTACAGATATTATAAGAGATTTAAATGATTTACCTACATCCCCCAAATTCCCAAATTATTAGCTTGCAATTCTATGCCAGCAGAAGAGGATCAGAAAACAACTCTTCCTCACCTAGAATGCCCACCACAAAAAGCCCACTTCTGCCTCATGGATTGACAGGGAAAGGGCAGGTTTGAAGAAGAAATATCTCTTCTTTTGCAACCATGTAAATCATTGTTCTCAAATATATTCATCAACCTGCATGGAAATTTTTCACAGCCTACTGCAATCTTAATACTTTATTCTTTAAAAGAGTTCCTTACATTTTTGAGGCATAGGCTTTGATTTAAAGGCAACCTTTTACTTGAAGTGATATCAGAATGGTACATTATAGTTCACCTTCCCTTAATCTATCATAACAGAGATATAGCTGTGAGAGTCAGACTTGTTAAAGCTTGAAAAAAGAGACCACTGAGGAACTCCATAACAGCAGACTAAAGAACACTAAAAATATTTCAGAAAAATATTCTGCCAAGAATGCTGCATGATTGACAAGCTAGATTCAGCAATTCAATGACACTTTAGCCCTGGGGTGTTCAACCTTTTGGCTTGCCTCGGCCCCACTGATTGAAGAGGAAATGCCTTGGGCAGCATATAAAATATATAATATATACATATGTGTGTGTATGTATGTGTGTGTATATATACGCGGGAGAAAACCCAAATAACCAAAGACATATATATAGATAGATATATGTAGGTCTTTGGTTATTCGGGTTTTCTCCCACGTAGAATTTGAAGTGTCTTGGCGATGTTTCGACGAAGTCTCATTCGTCATCTTCAGGCTGGTGCTTTCGGCTTCTGCTTCTAGGAGCAATGTGTGATCGTAGCTGTTTCTTCCTTTTAACTGCCAGAGGGGGGTATGAACTGATTGGCTGGGAGCACAGCGAAGCTGTGTGTGTGTGTGTGTGTGTGTGTGTGTGTGTACACACACACGTTAATATAATATATATTAATATACATAATATAACAATGTTAAAAGTGTATAATCTTGTGGGACTGCATTATTACTTGTCCTGGACCGTTGGTTGGATACACCTATTTTAACCTTTATGCACACTATACAATATCATTCCAGGAATCTTAAGGAGCAAAACCTGATAATTGCAAAACAACACATTTTTCCCTTAGGACAGGTAATTTAGATGTTTATATTGATCCTAAGCTTAACTGCTTAGACCAGAGATCTTCAAACTTGGCCCTTTTATGATTTTGGACTTCAACTCCCAGAAGTGCCTGGCTGAGGAATTCTGGGAGTTGAAGTCTACAAGTCATAAAAGGGACAAGTTTGAAGACCCCTGGCTTAGACTATCATCAATGAGAGACTCAATACTGATTAAAATCTGTAGCTCCCCATTTCCTCTGCTTGCAACTTTCCCTGCAAGCTTCTTCACTGACTTTCTGGGGAAAGTGGCGAAGATTTACAAATGGCAATCACATGATTGCAAGGCACTTGGTAACTGTGAGCCAGCTGCCAACTACCCCAAAAGCCATCATATGACCATAGTGATGGAGGATGATGTTTTACAATGGCTGCAAGTCATTTTCAAAGCTGTTGTAACAGAATGGTTGTTAAACAAATGATTGTATGTTGAGGATTACCTATGGTTCACTTTAAAACAAAATCTTTATGTGAATTTATTAAAAAGTGATATACTAATTAAATATATTTGCATGCACAGAGAGATTGGCTCACGTATGTAAGACTATTAAATCTTCACTTTAGAATGTATCTGGAAATAAACCTGAATCATAATCAGATATACTTCCTGTTAATTATCTGCCACTTTATCTTTTTAGACTGAGGAATATACATATTCTAAATATGAATCAACAATATACAATATTGTACTTTTATTAAATCTAAGACATATGCATGAAGAATACTGAAAGTATGAAATATGACTACTACAAATACAGGTAGTCCTTGACTTACCACCACAATGGACCCCAAAATTTCTGTTAAGTGAGACATTTGTTAAGTGAATTTTTCCCTGTTTTACGATCTCTCTTGCCATATTTGTTAACTTAATCACTGCAGTTGTTAAATTAGTAACACAGTTGGTAAATGAATCTGGCTTGCCCATTGACTTTGCTTGTCAGAAGCTTGCAAAAAGTGAATATATGATCCCAGGACACTGCAACCATCATAAATGTGAATCAGTTACCAAGTGTCTGAATTTTGACCATGTGACTGGAGAAGCTCCAATGGTTGTAAGTGTGAACAATGGTCGTAAGTCACATACGACCTACACAATTAACTCTTTCTTTGAAAATATATTCTAGAATATATGAAAATGTAAAATACGCTTAGATATTTCATTTCACAAAAGACAGTCGGCCCGCTGTTGGGATCCCTGATTTAACTCTAATATAAGTAGTTCTCCCTCCTCTCTCTGGCCTATATTATATTAGGAAGCCAATTTCTGAAATTACATCGTTAATTCTGAAAAGAAACCTTCCAGGGACGGAAAGAAATAGATCTACATTAACACAAAGCCTAAAGGTCATTCAGCCGTCTCAGCCACTCGCAAGATCCTTCTCTATACCACAGAACCAAATGAATACAAACTCAGCTTTCAGCTCCATATCCTGCCTATTTGGCCCGGCGTCCTATTCTTGCTACCGGTATTTTCTTGAAACCGCTATCCCATAGAAACACAGCCCCAACCCTGCCTTCCCGGTTTACCAAGCCGAACCCCAGGTTTAACAACAAATGATTAAAAGAGCAATTTCCCTGGGAATAGTCAGGTGCTCACCCAAGGTTTCCGGGGTCGTGTGCAGGAATTTGCAGCCCATCGCCTGGGACAAGGAACCGAGGGGGGCTCGCATTAAATTCCTGCCCAGCAAGCGATTGATCGTCCCTCTGCAGCGGTGGATCAGCCACAAGGAAGCTGCCATCTTCCCCCTTTCCCTCCCCTTCCGAGGCCAGGCTGTCTATTGCATTGCCTGAAAAAAGTATTCCCACCACGGCAAGGTGTCTTTTCTGCCTGAATTCGCTCACCAACTCGATAGCCGTACACCAGCCTCCCGCTCTCCGAAGTAATTTGTACTTTTAAAGCGCAATTTGCCCTAAACAGAAAGCCGATTCCATTTGTTTACGGTGATTGCTATGAAAAAATGAGGAAGAAACCATTCTGGCTTTAGTCGATTTCTTTCAGTACATCTTTTATATTTCAAGGTTGTTTTTTTTTAATATGAGATATGAGCACAACCTCAACCAATTTCTTCCTCCCAGTAAAATAAAACTGTATATAATAGCATCTCTTACATTGATTTCTATACTCCATATCAATAGAATAGCAAACACTGAAGGAAATTATGAAGAACTTCAAATGTTACTTGCCTGATAGGTTCGATCTAAACACTTGCTGCAGAATAAAATTTCCTTTAGAAGTCCATTTAGTTATTCAGAACACACTACTAGATAGAGACAATGGTAATTGACCCGTGTTTAATGGAGTGTCTGACACCAGTAATCTTGGTTTTATCATGCTTTGGTCGGAGGAAAGGAAGTAAAACAATTTTGAAATAAATAAAGGAAAGATCATTTGATATGTTCAGGAGGAAAACACAAGCGACCCAGCCACTTATAAAATAGACTATTATTATCTAGTCAGATAGCTGGAGGGGAAGAAAGGATGGACAGGGGTACTATATATACATCTGTGTATATCCTCCAGTTACCTAGCGTGTAACCCGGTTGTAAAAACCTCATCCATCCCCTCACAATATAACCAAATCAAAGAGCGATCTGGAAAATTAAGGCACAGTCATGGGCTAGGCATGGGTGCTAAAAAAGGTTATCTTTGCACCACAGCACTTGGAGTCATGTTTGCAACTGTGCGTCTCATCTTGGCCGTGCGCCCTTTTTATTGACTCTGTAGGTAACGGTGCAACGCATCAAATCCAAGAGCCCTCAACCACAGGATCTCACTCCCGGACGGTGACCCAAAGTTGAGACTTCCCTCCCCAACCTGCATTGTTGCTCTTTGCGCCGCCACTTTTCGAGATACGCGAGGAGGCTCCTCCCCGCGCCGGAGTCGGAAGGGCCCGGGTCTTTCTCCGAAAGGAGCAGCTCCGGCCCTAAGAAGATTCTAGTGGTTGTAACGCTATGGCGGAGCCCTTTGGGGACTGCGCTTCTCCGTACAAGAACGGCTTCGAGGAAGCAAAGGTAACGGGGTGCGCTCAGCAGTATCACCCGATTCAGTTGTCACCCACAAAAGGCGAGTGAGAGAAAGAACGCGCTTGTAACCTAAGGTTGTGAGCATGTGTCATTGCTCGCTTGGGTATCCAGGTCGAGTTTGAGAATTGACTTTATGGCACGTAATAAAAATTCGACATTGCTACAAAAGAGCTTCCCTTTATTTATAGTAGAAATAGTATCAGTTAAAAGCAAAAAAACCTAACAGGGAAGCATTTTTTGCTGGTTGAGTTTCTGCCTATAGACACATTTATTTAAATTTAATGTGTCAGGAAGAATTAATGCACTTCGTTAGTAACTATAGGCAGGGAAGATGCCACATTGGTGCTTGGATACCGTACTGAAGTGAGAATGGATTGTGGAGTTGACTTTTCTGATGTGACATCCAATTTTTGGATTTACTATTAGGTAAGATTAATGCAGCAGATATAGTAGAGTCATGGGATCTCTAATGTTAATCATGAGCCCGATAGTATTCCACCAAGTGCAAAGTTTGATCTCGCCATTTTCCTTTTTAAAAAAATAAATTTTATTAAAAATATTTACAAAGCACATAAAAATTAACACAAACTAAAAAAGAATAAAAGGAGATCAGAGGTTGAGCCTGAGAAAAACCTTTCAATTTCTTCTGCAGCAAAATTACATTTACAAAATTAACTCTTATTCTATGATTACAGAGGAAAAAAGCTCACTTTTTCTATTATCCAGTTTTTTCCTAATCACCAGTCCACAAATCAAAGTGCACTTTTTTTTCTAGTTTCTTGCAAAAAGGCTATAATTGGTTTCCAGTCAACCATAAATGTAAATGTTGTTTTTTCTCCAAGGAAAGAAATTAATTTTACCAACCCTACAAACTTTTTCATCAGCCATTACTCCATTGTACTTAGTGTCAAACCTTTCCACTTTTGAGCATGTACTGTAGATGATACTTTCCCAATCATTGTTTTTCAGACCAAACTACCTTGTAGGATTGTAGTAATCGGAGGAAAATAGGAAGAAAGAGTATTTTGTATGCTACCTTGAGGTCGTTAATGAAAAGCCGGATATAAATCTATGATCAAAAACTAGCATGTAGTTGACATTATATATATATGAGGTCAACTTCTGATCATTTCAAAGACCCAGCCATGCAGTTTTCTTGGTAGCCATTGCCTTCTTCAGGATATTTTTCAAGTTTCCACTCTAACTTATAGCCCAGATATTCCTTGTCTCCTATTAAAGTACTAATCATGTCTAACTCTGTTTAGTTTCCAAGCCAGATAAGATTGGCCAGATGATGCCACATGTTAAGATAAGGAGTACACCAAACTGCAGTATAAGTTCTAAAATAAATTTAACACAGGTGTTTTTTTAAAAAGGACCTACCAAAGCAATAGAAAATCCCAACTCTGCTTATGTCAATTTCACATCTTCTCTCTGACCCACTGCAGCCATCCCCATGCCAAATTCAATAATTGTCTAGGTTCCTACATGAGGCCCACTCAATCTTTTCCAGTTTGACCATCTTTACTCCCAAATTTCACATCTATGCTTGTAGGGAAGGAGAAGAGTCCTGTGACATGGAATTCAACAATCTTAATAGTGCCCAGGTTTGGCTGGTATATGTGTGTCATACTAAACCATTCTGTGCTTCTCTTGTTTGATTTGTATGAAACTAGTCACTGTTGCTTTACTCAACAAACTCTGGTTTATAAAATAATGGCAGAAATACCTGTACACATAGCCATTTTGTTTTAAAACTTCTGGTTTGAAGTTTATTCAATAAAACCAAGAAATCAAAACAAATCTCAGCTTTGTGGCATTATAATGAACCAAGTCTGTTTTTAACAGGCCAGAGAAGGACAACTTGTTTTATTCCTGATTTTCAAGTCTATAAATTACTCCAATGGAGAGTCCTTGGTTTGCCCTTTGCACTAAACAAGGTATAGAAAAACCTTTCTCAATTTGGTTTTTCTTGTTTTACAAGACTTGCTTAGCAGGAATTATCAATTTGTAAAGAAGAATTCTTCACAATCCTCATATACAGTCGCTTTATAGAGTGAGATCAGTGGCATATAAATTTAATTTAAATTATGTGACATGGAAATCAGGAGAATATAATTCTCAGTTCCCTCCTTTTTGTGCCAAAACATACTTTGCTATTGGTCTGAACTATAATCTGTCAGTTTACATCCAAACTAGAATTGCAAGCTTTGATCAGATTGACCTGATTAGGACTTTCTATAATTTGCTGCACAAGGAGAAAACTGTTGAAGCAAAGGTCAATCCAACTATGTTAGCAAATTATTAGTTTCATGTGAATGAAAAAGCCAGTGTAGAGGAAAAATGAGAACATATGCTCAATATTCATGGAACGCTAAATTAAAGATGGCCAAGTTTAGTGGCTGTTAGCTGCGCTTAACACTTTTGGGAAGATATTTATATGAACTCACTATCACACAAGTGCAGCTTTAAAGATAAGAAAACATCTAATATGTATTTTAAAAGTAAAATAAGTATTGGCTACTTGCTATTTGGGATAACATTTGCTTGGTGTTCCCAGAGGAGTAACTCCACTTGTACAGTTTAATTTTTATGAGTGAGCTATTAAAAATCTCCAGAAAAAAACATTTGATTACGGGGGGGGGGAAGAATTCTGGGGGAAAATTAATAAACAATTTAATAGTAAACAGCTTGCATTCTTCACTCTTAACTTTGAATCTGGGAAATCTGGTGATACTATATCAGAGAAATGTACACGCAGGAAAGACCATAAAATGTATCTTGTCAGAGCCATAAATTGTGTGAATATTAGTGAGACTATGGAAAGCAACATAATTAAAAAAAAGATATTGCATAAATATTCCAGAAAGCATTGTTTTACTTACATAAATCTATCTCAGGGAATTACGGTATGTATTGATAACATGTTTGATCCAAGATTCTTTTATAATGTAGGAAAGAATTCAACTTATCTTGAGAAAGCTATCTTTCATACACAAGACAGCCACTATTTAGTGTGAGATTAGAAAGAATATGTGAGTCAATTTGGTATAGTGATTAAGGCATCAGACTAGAAACTGGAAGGTTGTGAGTTGAAGTCCCACCTTAATCGCAAAACCATCTGAGTAATCTTGGACCAATCACTTTCAGGCCTAAGAAAGTGGCAGTGACAAACCCTTGCCAAGAAAAGCACAGGGTCTTTTCCAAGCAGTTTCCAATAATTAATCAGAATTGAATGGGGGGAAAAAAGAGACGTTCATGAACTACAACTCAGATTTACCTGCATTCTTTCTAAAAAAAGATATAGTTCGCAGCCCTTTATTTTAATTTAATAGGAAACACAATAAATATCTAACCTTTCTTAGAAATGCAGTTAAAGAAAGTTGGGAATGTTTTTTCGCAATGTGTTTTAGCCCCACGGCTTAATAGAAATTTTATAAATCCTTGGTGAATCATTTCACAAATGTCTGGCATTACTTCCAAATGTAACATAAGCTGCAGCTTATCTTGAAAGATACTGAATGAGAAAAACCTTTCAGCTTATGGAAGTAGGTTTAATATTTTGCAACAGTACACGTATAAAGGCTAGATTATATATAGCAATACGAACAATTACAAAGCAAATTTTATTTCTATAACTATAGAAATAAAAAATCCATATTAGTGATGAAGAGCTTGTACAAAGCTACATTCTGTCAAAGTCCTTTCGCATTAATTGTTCTGGGATTAATTTTTTATCTGTTGAAATGTTGTAAGTGAAAGGTGTCAAACTGCAGATGTTAGTGATAATTTTAGGGAAAACTCCATTTAAAAGCCATTTTTAAAGTATATGCTGACAGTTTTACTCAAACAAATGAAATGAGTTTGAGAAACGTAATTTGTTTTTTTATCTGAAAAAGGAAGTGTTTCTTTTCTAAGAAAATTTATGGCTATCCAATCATAATGAAATATTTAAAGCGAAACATCTGTTTGCATCTTAAGAAGGTATATTCAAAACCTCTCCCAAATAACTTGTCAAGACCTGAAGGAGACAGTGCAGCCTGATCTTACTGGACCTCTCAGCGGCTTTTAATACCATTAGCATCTAGATGAAGCTGCTGGGAGAGGTCATTCCACAGTTTTGGTTGCCATGTCACCAATACGTGGATGATACCCAATTGTAAATTGCTATGTGAGTTATGAGGGAGATACTGTCAATGTCTTTTCCTGGAGCCTTGGAAGCTGTCAGGGTCTGGATATAAGAGAATACTCTGAAATTGCATCCTAGTAAGTATGAGCTATTGTAGATTCGTTAAGGTTCTCAGTAGAGTTGTTGTTCGAGGAGTACATAAGCAGTAGCCATCAGAGAATAGGCTCACAATTTGGAGGTCCTCCTGGATTCATGGCATCGCCTGGAATAGCAGGTAGAAACCAAGTCAGAGAGACCTATAACCAGTTTTAGTTGGTGCATTAAGTTGCAAACTTATCGTGTAGGAGGATCTAGCTAGAGTAACTCATGCCATTATTGCTATCTGTAGAGAGAAAAAGAGATGTGTTGAGAGACAAGTGAAAGAACTGTAGGAATGTAATTTGAGTAAACTTCCCGGAGAAGACCTAGTTCTCCCAAAGATAAAGGGAGGGAGAGAAGAGGGACTTCAAATTTGCAAGTTTCTGTTACTATAGATTTATAATAAAAGTAGTAATTGATCTATATTGTAACAATGGATTCTTAATATGATCTACTTTTACAGGGCAAATATCCCTTGTAGAGTCGGTGTTGTCTCTCAATAACCATTTATTAATTTATTTTATTTATATAGCTGCTCATTTCAATTACATGATTCTGGGGGTGCTCGTAGATTTTCTACAGGATATATAAATACTGTCATACATATCTTTAATCCAAATAATCAACTAACCACTGCAGACGTATTTTAAAAAATATATTAAATGACCAGATATTTTTTGTTTCTCCTATAGGAAAATGTGCACCCAAGGAATTTGATTCCAGAGCTTTGTCGGCAATTTTATCATTTAGGATGGGTTACAGGAACTGGTGGTGGAATCAGCATGAAACATGGGTAAATAATATGAGAAGTTTTAAAATTGTTTTAACTCATGCCAATTTTGACAAATGATAGTTTTTGAAAAATAAAACATGATACATATTAAGGTACATGACACTCTTCAGGCAACTCAAAACTAAGTAGATATTATTTATCTCCTGATGTAGGAGAAAACTACATCAGTTTAATAACTCAAAAATGTTGTGGAATATGATAAAGATTTTACAGTACTTGTGATGTTTAAATAATTCAAATTCTTTTAGCGTAACTCACAAATCTATTGATTGACCATAAAACACAGAATAGACAATTCTGAGTAGGGACATCTCTTTAGTATTTTTTAAAAATGTACATATGAATTGTTTGCAATGAAAACACACATTTTAGATGCAATGAAAATACACATTATTGGTACAAAATCACTAAAGAAATAAAATACCTGCAATTGATATTTACTAGATCACAAATAAGTCTGTCTATATATTACTGAAACTTCGATTGTCATCATTTTTAACTGGGGAAAACAGTGCACAATAGAGCAATAATTTTGAACCAAGGTTCCTCAAATAAGCTGATTTACAGAATGTCTCCAAATTCCAGAACGACTGATTCCCAAGGGAATGAAATGTGGGAAAGTTGTGACTGCTTTAGAGCTGCAGGGTTGCTGCAACAGTCACATGACCATTTTCAATGTTCTGTTATAGCCACTCTCAAAATCCTATAGTCTCAGGGTCCCTAACCGTGAGTTATTAGAAACCAGGCCACACAATGGGTAGGCAACGAAACTGAACCATTCCGCCACCTGGTCCATGGCAAAATTGTTTTCCACGAAACTGGTCTGTGGTGCCAAAAACCTTGGGGGGGGGCGCTGGATTGGCCTCTTCTGCATCCTGCACCAGCCACACTTATCTGCCAGCTAGGAAGGGAAGGGAGAGGAGTGGAAGGAACCCCATACACCATGCTACCCCCCCTCCATTTGCCTCTCAATCCACCATCCCGGTTGTCATCTCTAATATGCACAGCACCTTTTCAATCCCCATGCCACACATACCCCCGGCGCCTTCCCTGACCACACAGTACTTCTTATGCATCCCCATGCGTCCATCATGATCCACACCACCTCTTATACCTTTCCTGACCAGAAAGGCACCTGTTGTGTACCCTCACACATCCTTCCTGACCCATACCCCCCATGCACTTTCTTGCTCCCTCCTCCATTCAGCAGCAGTTACTTATCTACCTGCTGGTTTTGGACTTGTAACTTGTAACTTACTAGTGTCTTCCCCACTGATTTTCTCCCTGCAAGCTTCCCGCATGGGAAAGACAGCAGGAATTTCTAGAGAAGGAAGGAGGGAGGGAGTGAAGGAGGAAGAAAGGAATGAAGAGTAAGAAAGGAAAAAAAGGAGGGAGGGAAGATTGAAGATTTTCAATGCTCCCTGCCAGATTCCCAGAAGGAAATTCTGAGAAGAAGTTTCTCTGTGATAAGATGGGCAGCCAATAAATTTTATAAATAATAACATAAAATAAAATACAATATTCAATAGGGAAGCTGGCAAGAAGTTGGAAGTCATTCCTGCTCCTACTGCTTTTTTGCCCACCTATGCTCATTCTTTTTACTCTGTTTAGGTAAGAAAATATTTCTGAAATTTTGATCCAACAGTGCGTGGATTGTCTAATTAGATAAGCCCAGTCATTCAATCTGATGAAATAGGAGATCCTTTTTTTCCCCAACATATGGAAGTTTGGAAATCTCCCCCAAAATGAAAAAAAAAATCTCAGGCATAATGCCATAATGTCTTTTAAAAATTCAAATTCCATTCTTGCTGATTACACTGTATGATTGTATACGCATTTTGTTTAATCTGTATACAGGTATACTCTCCCAAATGTTATCAATCTGAAACTGCTTTATTGGTAGCTTGGAAATTTCCAGGAAATCATTTCTAGTTGAAAGAAACCATTTCAGTACTTTAATTTGTGGGTTATTAGCTCCACATAGTGGTAATGAAAGGAAAATCATGTAATCTGTCTATATAAAATAACTTCCTAATTGCAAGTTCTGCTCCTTCAAATGAAATTGTTCTAACCTGTTTATTCCAACATGTTTTCAATCTCAATCTTAGGAACAAGAAAGATTTATTGGTTCATGATAAAAGACATGTTTATTCATATACTGAAAGAGAATCCTTAGGTAAAAAACACAGGGGATATAAACCCTGTCGTGTCTCTTTTTACCCCAGATCTTTGATTCACATACTCAAACCTAACCTCATCATGGATTTTTTTTAATGAAAAAGTCATAGAAAAATAATGTTTTGTTAATTAAACGAATACTGAACTCTGCTTCAAATGATAGTAAAGATCTTCTGTCCCTTTGATGTCATGATCCTCTCTGAGGAGTGGCCTTGCCAACTTTGGAGGGCTAGGGGCTAGAATGTATCAGAAAAAGCAGGGAATAACCCACAGTTTTCCGCTACTGATGTTCCTGTATCCCCAGATTCCAATCAGGATTTTATCAAGCACTCTTTGAAGCTGCAGGCTTCTTTTGCTGTCTGCAAATATTTTACAGATTAGTGATCCAATGAGATCTGGCTCATGAAGATAGAATCTCTGCCACTTCTTTCTGATGTAAAAATAATGCTAACTTTGCCTTCAAATAGTAGAAAATCTGGTTTTACCTGACTAATTAACCACTAGGTGTCCCTGTTCTGCATGGTTCCAAAAGTAATGATTAAAATAGTAGTTCTTAAACGAGTTCATTTTATCCTGTCCCACAGATTTTATATAGAGATGTGTGAAATATTTTTTCCTTTTAGCCATAATTACTAGCCAGGAAGCTTGCATGAGCGTGAGGTTTCTTTTAATTAAGTTGATTTGTGCCTCTGCAATAACCGCATGTATTTTTTATTGGTGCAGTTTAAAGTGACAAATATTTATGAAGCTTGTTCTATATAATCGCATTGATTGTACTGGTGAGACAAAATGTCAGGAATTATACATGTAGCTTCATTACATGTAGAACATGACTGTTCTCGAATTAGCCAAACCTGTGATAGTTTGTTAAGTACAGTTGCCAAAATGTAGTAGCAGAAGCAAGTATTGTATAGGTAGTTCTCAACTTATGACCACAATTGAAACCAAAATTTCTGTTGTTAGGTGAGGCATTTGTTAAATGATTGTTGCCCTATGTTACGGCCTTTCTTGCCACAGTTGTTAAGTGAATCACTGCAGGTATTAAATTAGTGACACAGTTATTAAGTGAATCCAGCTTCCCCATTGACTTTGCTTGTCATGATCCTGGGACACCACAACTGTCATAAATATAGTCAGTTTCCAAGCATCTGAATTTTGATCATGTGACCATAGGGATGCTGAAATGGTTGTGTGAAAAATGGTTATGAGTCACTTCTTCCAGTGCCACTGTAACTTTGAACAGTCACTAAATGAACTGTGGTATATTCTGTTATGTCTGTAAATGAAGTTTTGTTTTCCTGTTGCCTTTTGCCTACAATTACAGTTCTGATTTTTCTTTCCCGGCCAGCAATGGAATATATATTGCTCCGTCTGGTGTCCAAAAAGAAAGAATACAGGTAAATATGAGTAGTATTTTTATCTGGATTGTAACCTTGAAAATAAATCCACAACTCATCCATACTTATTCATGAGAAAGTCTTTCTGAGTTCTTTTTAGAGGAACACATGGGATTGTTACCGCATGTGTTTTAAAAAATAATTTTCATTTTTGTTATTTGCTTCCTCTGGACTGTGTGAGATTTTAAAGTCAAATTCTAGGAGGCATTATGAATGAGAGGGGCAGCAAAAGTGAAGTATGCTATAGTAATCTTTTCTTTTTGCATACCATCTAATTTGGACATTTTATTAATAAGTAGAAGGAAGTCCTTTCCTATTATTATTATTATTATTATTATTATTATTATTATTATTATTATTATTATTATTATTATTATTATTATTTATTCGATTTCTATGCCGCCCTATTCCGGAGAACTCAGGGCGGCTCACAACAATAAGATGGTCAAAAGACAATCACTTTGACAGGCCATGGCAGGAAGCTTTTTAGAAGTCATAAAAGGAAGTCGCATTCTTATATCTCTATTAATTTATATTCCTATATGAAAAATCAGAGTCTAGCTAAGTCTGCCTTTATAATTATAATTATTTAGCAATTACCAGTGAAGAAGTGTATGGATTGGCTTAAATGATGTCATCTTTTCGAGGTAGACCTGACTAGAAAAAACAATGCCGTACACTGTAGGTCACTTCTATTTGTATTGTAGATCAATAGAAACATAATCTTGCAAGTCTGAATGTGCTTCCTTCTCCTTCCCTTTATCTTCCAGTAAACTAGGGAGTGGCTCACCTGAGCCATTTACTTTCTTGACCTGGGCTCAGGCCCCTTTTATCTAACAATTGCCTTGATAATGGCTCTTCCTCCTGTCCTTCAAGGGATTCCCTTGGCTCTCTACAGATGCCCTGCTCTTACGTTATCGAGGGGTAACAATAACACAAGAGCCTCCATCTCTGCATCAGCCTTCCACTAGGACTGATTGAAGATGAATCAAAAGGATCTAGTAAGGAAGGAGTGTTTTCCAGTAGAAATGCTATAAGAGTTCCTCTGTGTAAACATTTGCATGGGGAGAAACCTAAGGCAGATTGGGTACCTGCACAACTCCAGCTGGCCCATTCTCATACCCTCCTGCTCCATTCATCCATGGGGATGTATGTCTACCTCTCCCCTGCCCATCCACCTCAAGTGGAGATCCCTGGCTTCTTCTGTCCATGACTTCTGCCATGACTTCTGGGCTTGCTGGAGACGACCGCTGCCAGCCCTTATTGGGGCAACAAGTCAGCTAGTCAATAAGAGTGAAGAACGTACTCTACCATTCCTCTGCTTCTCCTTCCCCCAAGCAGTATCTGGGTGGGGGAGAGTAGCAGGCAACACAAAGGGGGAAGAGTTTTCTCTCCTACTCTTTGCTCCTCCACTAAAGTGACTTCTTCATAGGGAACTTGTTTTCAAGGTATGACAAAAGGACCACATTCAGGGTAGCAGTTTCCAACTTTCCTCCATCTGAATCTTACTGGGCAAGAGCAAATACAGGTTATTTATTTTAGTTTTTGGCTTTGGGGAAAACCAAAGTGTTCACTATCGGCAAACACTTCCTCTCAATTCAGAAGGTAAGTGGGAAAAGGTTTCCCTTTTATAATTCTAGATTAATGCTGCCAGCATTTTTTAAACAATGAAAAATAGTAGTCCTGTATGAGAAACACTTTAAAGCAGACATGTCAAACTTGCAACGTCACATGACTTCACGCAATGTATCGGGACAGTTTTGCCATTGCCAGCAATGGGGTGGGCGTGGCTTCCGGATGATGCATCCGGCCCACGGGCCGGCAGTTTGACACCCCTGCTTTTAAAGCATTATACTGCAATGAATCACTGGAATTTAAATTAAATGCTTTGCAAATATGAAAAGTTATATTTCACACATTTTATGATACTATTATAAAAAGCAGCATTATTAGTTAGAACTAACTTATGGCCTCTAAGATTGCATCAATATTAATGCACATTTTCTGATTTAAGACTGGAATCTTATCCCAATTTATTTGGGTGTAAATTCCACTGAATTAAATGGATTTGATTACATTGTGCATGTTTAAATAGAGCTGTGTTTGTTTATTCATTTGAATGTGCCAGATTTAGAAGATGGATTGTGGATAACTGCAGTCTCAGTTTTCATTTGTTTGTTTAATCTTTTCAAGGAGAAATGTTTGAAAACTGATCACCAAGGCTGTGATGGTTGTCAGCCCATTAAAATCAAGCAAGTGTGTTGGGTATAAAGTAGAATAATTAAATTTACAATCAGCTCTCTTACTTAAAGGCAATCTTAGTGACGTCAGTGCCACTTCCCGTTATACTGTGAGGTGTATCTGTATTGCATTGAAGTGGGGACAAGCAATCTTCCAAGTGTTATCAAAAGTTCTAAAACCATAAAACATTATACTTTGTGCAAGAATAGTTCTAAAACCATAAAACATTATACTATGTGCAAGAATAGTTCTAAAACCATAAAACATTATACATTGTGCAAAAATAACATGATTAGCTGTCTTGCTAGATTCTCTGTTCAGAAGGGTTTCCACTTCATTTTACCTTTGAAGGGAAAATACATTTTTAAAGACCTGTAAAACGCTGCAGATATAGGAAGAGCAGAGGTTCTGACAGCACAAGCATTAGCCAGTGAGTGCTGCTTATAGCCAGCTTCTCCTGCACAGTAGAAAAACCAGTTTCTATTGAGCTTGATCCTGCAGAGGATATTTTTGGACTGTCTGTAATATAGTGTGTCCTTGCATAGGTGCTTGGCTGCCTCACTAAGGTACATGTACTCAGAATCCCAGTAAATTGAACCGATTGTATCAACATGCCTTTGTTCTAGTAGTTTCTCAATTTGAAATACCATTGCCCCAAATTAGATTTCCATGATTTGTCAATTTTTTCTGAAGTATTGTTGTTGTTATTGAAAAGGGACAATTATCCCAGCTGGCTGTTCTTTCATTATAGCCTGAAGACATGTTTGTGTGTGATATCGAAGAAAAAGACATCAGTGGCCCTCCGTCCTACAAGAAACTCAAGAAGAGCCAATGTACCCCTCTGTTCATGAATGCTTATATCATGAGAGGTAGGGCCTAAATATCCTTGGAGGTCGATGCTGTTGATAATATAGTGATTTTTGTCTGCAGTGTGACTGGAAGGTAGATGATTATGATGATTTAGAGGCCACCCGACTCCCAGCAGTTCTGGATGATTACAAATGATTGCAAACATGAAAAAACAAGACAATGAAAACAGGAAACAAACGAAGGATAGCGATGACAGGAATAACAAATTGGGTAGAAACAAAACAACCTAGGTTAAAAGGATCTTTCATTCATCCTCAGCCAAGTCCTGGGTGGAGATAATATTACAGTACAATCCTTTCTTCTTCTTCTTTTTTCCCAAAAAAAGAAAAAGTAGGAAAAGACATGAAGTGTGGCTTCTAGAATTATTCTGCAATCCTTTAATAATAGAAAACGTGGCCAGGAGGGAGGGGAACCCCAGAAACTGGCAATACTCTGAGTCATTGGCCTCTCCTGTAGCAGGCGTTTTTTTCCCCTGGATTTTTGTTTCCCTCCACAAGCTCCAGCTTGATTCACCCCATTTTTTAAACTCTATTTTCTTCTACCACTTTCTCACTCCAGACCAAATTTGGTCACCTTCTATTCATTTTTTTTTTTTTAGAATTATTGAGCTGCTGTAGAGAAAAAGCCTTAAGCCAGTTTATATAATTGAAGGATGCAGTTCGTTCCTGAGATTTTTTTTTAACCTCCCAGTCTTGCCTGTAGGCCTGAGCATCCTTGACAGATCCCAGTAATTGGAACAGATTGCAAAACGACAGCAAATTCATTGACAATAGCTCTGTTTTATAAGTAGCATGTTTACAGTTCCTCTGGCATTTTTATCGTGGTCATTACTTTTGTCTGATGTAATAAAATTTAAAAATAACCAATTAATGTGTATGCTTGGTAAGTTAGCAGCTGATCTATAAGTCCCCCTGTTAATTGGAGTAAAAAAGAAACAGGAAAATGAAAGTTGGAAAGATGTGCAAATAAAAGTCTTCCTATGCTTCTTGTAATTCATGCCTCATATTCAGAATAGGTGGGTTTTAAATGTTTACCCTGGAATAGAGGATGGGCTTGAATAAAGTACCCTTCCTGAAATAGAGCATGAGGCTAAATTTAAAAATCCAAATAGAAGGAGATTTGGATTTTTTAAAGGTGTCATCTGTGAGAAGTCAGTGAGTCTTTCAATTTTCCCACATCGAGATAAATTACAGAGAATTATAATAAGAGAAAGTTACACCCATCCCTGTATTCTCAGACATCCAAGTTATAAAGACAAGAAATTATGAATATTGAAACAATTCTACTTCTAGTCTGTTGGTGGCAGCATTCCAGTGTTAAAAGTATTTGGGAAGAAATTTGTTTAAGACTATTACGATAGGCACTAGTGATGCAGACATAATTTCCTTGAATAGTAATGATTCTAATAGATCTGACAATAAGTACTGTCTTGCATTCTGTAAAGATGCATTGAGATCAGTAACTTCCATAATGTGCAGTCAGTATTACAGTCCTTAATGTATTACAGATGTTTTGGTAGGTCTCAAATTGAGGTGGATTGTCTTGCTATGTATGTGTGTGTGTGTGTGTGTGTGTGTGTGTGTGTGTGTGTGTATGTAGGTCTTTGGTTATTCGGGCTTTCTCCCACGTAAAATTGGAAGTGTCTTGGCGACGTTTCGACTAAGTCCCGTTCGTCATCTTCAGGCTGGTGTTTTTGGCTTCGTGCTTCTAGGAGCAATGTGTGATCGTAACTGTTTCTTCCTTTTAACTGCCGGCGGGGTTGAACTGATTGGGTGGGAGCTTGGCTGTGTTGTGATTGGGTGGAGGTGTGTGCTGATTGGTTAGGGGCTTGGCTGTGATTGGATGGGGGGTTCGATGTGCTCTGATTGGCTGGGGAGTGTTCTGTTTGGGTGGGGGCTTTGTTGTGCTCAGGTTAGTCTGAGTTGTAGGGGGATTTGAGATGGTGAGCTGCGTTGCTGTTGTTTGGCTTCTAGTCTGTTGTTGGACCAGGGAAGAAGTTGGTTCCTCTTTTTTGACTGAGTTCTTGTGTTCTTCAATGCGTGCACTTATTCCTCTGTTGGTTTGTCCGATGTATGTGGTGGGGCAAGCGGTGCATGGGATTTCATATACTCCTTGATTTTCTAACTCAATTTTGTCTTTGGGGTTTCTTAGGATGGTGAATATTTTTCTGTTTGTGCAGAATGCTGTCTTGATGTTGTGTTTGTGGAGGATCTTGCTGATTCTGTCTGTGGTGCCTTTTATGTATGGAAGGAGGGCTTTGCCATTTTCTTGTTCTCTGTCTTGAATTTTAGTGGGGGTTTCTTTTTGGATTAGGTTGGTAATCTTATTTCTTTGGAATCCGTTGGATGTTAGTACATTAATGAGAGTGTGTAGTTTGGTTTTTAGGTGTTGTTCGTCAGCTAAGCATTTTGTTCATAACACAGCCAAGCTCCCACCCAATCAGTTCATACCCCCACTGGCAGTTAAAAGGAAGAAACAGCTACAATCACACTGTCATAACACACACATTGCTCCTAGAAGCACGAAGCCGAAAACACCAGCTTGAGGATGATGAATGGGACTTCATTGAAACATCGCCAAGACACTTCCAATTTTACACGGGAGAAAACTCGAATAACTAAAGACCTACATACAAACACCCACGAAAACCTCAGAAAACACACACACACACACACACACACACACATATAACATCTGTGACAAGAAAGATTGTAAAATGGGACAAAAGTCACCTAACAACTGTCTTGTTTAGCAGTTGAAATTTTGACCTCAATTGTAATCGTAAGTCAAGGATTACCTGTATACTACTAACCTTTAACTAGGCAAAATAGTGAGTCATGGGGAATCCATTTGTGAATCAAAGTACATAAAATGGGGCAAATTTGAGAACAAATACTGAATTTTTGAATCATATCCTCTTTAAAAATATTGTTTTAGGAGCTGGAGCAGTGATTCATACTCATTCCAAAGCTGCTGTAATGGCCACACTTTTGTATCCAGGAAAAGAGTTTAAAATCACTCATCAGGAGATGATAAAAGGAATCAAGAAATGTACCACAGGAGGATATTTCAGGTAATTTACATTAATAAATAACATTGGAATGATATTGAGTACTCTCTCAATACATGCAGTTTTTTTAAAGTCAGTTTTTGTTTTTTGAAACAAAACAATAGAATCCTTAAAGACATTATCACCGGGGGTTGGGGACCTGTTTTAGATTCTGGGGGTTTGGAATAAAAGTTGAACACAAAAATTATAGAAGTTTTTCTAGCACATCAAAGAGTAGCAATTATCGCAGAAGTTTTGGTGGGTCATAGTTCCCTTCTGCTATAATTGCTAGTCTTTGATGTGCTAGAAAAACTTCTATAATTTTTGTGTTCAACTTTTATTCCAAACCCCCAGAATCTAAAACAGGTCCCCAACCCCCGGTCTGTCGACCAATACCGGGCCGCAGCATGCCAGCATAAATTTATCTTGATAGATAGAAGAACTGTTTATATTTACAATACCATATGCTCAAAATCCCGTCCCCCCTCTATTGGAATAGCTAGTCAACAAAAGAAATAACTTTTAAGATGACAACAAATCTCCTTTATTCTGTGTTTCATAAAAAAAATGGGTAATCGCTTAGTTCTTTGGAAAATTAGAGAAGGTATGAGGGATAAAATGAGAAGGGGAAAATATTTTATCAGCAGGAGGGTTAAACTACCTAACAATGTCACCCATTATAAAATATTATTTAGTCTAGCAGTCACTGTTATGCTTTAACTATTCATTATAAAGCAAGTTTTAATTTTGTGACGATTATGCCACCTAACAATTGCAGTAATGAATCTGCATTTTTGCATGATGAATTTGAGAGAGAAAACAAGTGTCTGACTTCAGTGAAACTTATCTCAAGTCCCTAAGTAAAAATGGCTTAGACATTTCAGTGGATTGATATTATCAACATAATATTCTAAAAATCTCAGCTATGAACAAGATTCAGCAGATTACTCACTGGAATTTGCACAATGAATAATAAGGTGAGATTAAGTTATCCTGGCACTGTTCACACCAATTTAATTCAAATTGGCAGACTACTACCTATATACGCCATACTTATTTGATTGTAGGATAATATATCATGACCATAAATAAAAAATGCTGCAGCTTCTCTTACACTGCTAACGTTTTATCTAGAAAGCTTAAGTTTGGAACATAGAATTGTAGACACCCTGAAAAATACAGCAGTATGAGAGGAGATGTTTCCACATGTCCTCCATGAAACTGGAGATGTGTTGTAACAACTACCAATTGGGTAATGCTGTAAACATGTATCATCATTATTACTTCTACTTAAAAACTAGCTATCAAGTTTACAGAGGGTGCTCTTAATGCAGGACTCCAAAGTTACTAGGAAAATATGGAATTGTTTTCTAGTAATATGCAGATAGATATGTAATTTGATAATAGGAATCTGTTTTTTGATCAATGTTCTCTCTGCTGCTTGTCTAATGGATAATAATACTAGGCTTTTAGAACCCTAGGTATAGATAAAGTGACTAAATTATTTTGGATACTGGTCAACACTGTTGAAAGCAAGGAGATGGCGCAAATAAAGCAGAAGACTGGAACAGAGGCAGAAGTATGAAACAGTTGCTGCTGTTATTTCTGTTTAGCAGAATACCAGGCTTGGGTTAAGATGTTTAAAGATCAGAATCCACAGTCATTCAGATAGCCACCAGATAAATATGCCATTACTGATGTTCAGCCTTTCCACAGGGAAGGTAATAAGAGGAGATCAGAGCTAGAATATTTATTTGCATTCCTTAAACATAATTAAGCTATTGCCAGATTTCATAACAGTTGAATAGGACTAAGCATATCTACCTAGGAAGAGCCACTGAACTCAGTGCAGCTTACTACCAAGTAAACATGTACTAACCTTCATTTGCTTTGCAACCCAGGACAAATTTCTGTTGATATGTTTCTTCATTTCCCAAAGAAAGAAGCCATCCCCGAACTAGTTTTCTCCAGGCCCCAAGAATATCCTCCAACTATCACATGGAATAAACTTTTCTAAGAATAAAAGCTATTCAGTCCGAAGTTGAAGAGTTGAATGCAGTTACAATAAACATGGATGGGTTTGCTGAAACTAGCACGAATTGCTTTCTACCACTTCCCGAAAACAGCCTGCTCTTATATATTTACTTTAATTTCCTTCCTATATCCCATCTCACCCTGATATTTTTCCTGAATTGGTAGAGCTGTTTCTTTTACGCAAGAAAGATAATAATGTGTATGTTGTATCTTGTACAATGTAAAAGAAGACTTACTTTTTACATTTAAGCTCATCTTTGTTTTGGGTAAATATAAGTGGTAACAAATAGTAACAAGTGATTCAGTACATTTTGCTACTTTTTGAAAACAAGAATACAATCAACTGTTGGTAGGCAAAGTGTAATATCTTTCATTGTTATATCTAAGATAAATTACACATCTTATAGTTGGCATATCTCAAAATTAGACTGTCAATATCTTTGAAACCACTGATGGTATAATCCGGTTTTTTTTCAATCAAGATCCAAGCAAACACCACTGAGTTCAATCAGATTTCTTTCTAGGTAATTTTGTCGCTGCTATCTTAATCCTTGTTTGGATTGTGCCCACTGAATGTATGTTCCCAATTACTTTTCCCCTATGCGGTGATGAACATCTTGAAATAGGTGAGAAAACAATGTTTTAAAATAAGTCTTTAAAGATTCTCATTGTGAACAAGCTGTAATGCTTATTACATTTTTACTCATTTACTTCCTTTGTCAGAATTAAATAGGCAGTTGTATATTTGATTACGGTTTTTTATGATTATCTTTTGTTGTAATGCTTTCATAGATTCTTAGTTTTGAAATGGAGGGGATGTTATTGCTTGCTTTAATTGTTGGCCACATTGGATATAGAACAGAACAGAATAGAATAGAATAGAATAACAGAGTTGGAAGGGACCTTGGAGGTCATCTAGTCCAACCTCCTGCTCAGGCAGGAAACCCTATACCATTTCAGACAAATGGTTGTCCAATATCTTTTTAAAAACTTCCAGTGTTGGAACATTCACAACTTCTGGAGGCAGGTTGTTCCACAGATTAATTGTTTTACTGTCAGGACATTTCTTCTTACTTCTAGGTTGCTTCTCTCCTTGATTAGTTTCCATCCGTTGCTTCTTGTCCTGCCTTCAGGTGCATTGGAGAATAGCTTGACTCCCTCTTCTTTAAAGAGAAAACATGGATATAAATGTTTTAAACAATTTGAACAAGCAATGCAATGATAACTAGGCATGAGAGGCTAAAGTGATATAGGACCATGTTATTCATGTCAATGCAACCTCATTTTTTTCAGATATGATGACATGTTAGTAGTCCCTATTGTTGAGAATACACCTGAAGAGAAGGACTTGAAGGAGAGAATGGCAGATGCAATGAACACATATCCGGACACTTGTGCCGTGCTGGTCAGGCGTCATGGTGTTTATGTTTGGGGTAAAACTTGGGAAAAAGCCAAGACAATGTGAGTAGAACGAGGAAATAAACCAATATATTGGTCAGCCTATCTCTTCCAGAACTTGTTAATATAATTTCTTAAGATATAAGTATAGCTGGATTGTGTTTGCTTCTATTTCACCTGATTTTTCTGTTTGAAAATTGGGAATTATTCCAGTTACCAAGTATAAAAATATTATCCACTATACCATTCTATGTTTACAGTTGTTTTATAAATACTTGCAGCGCTTCTATTGTTATAACAACAATAAAGTTTTAAAAAGATTTTTGAATGGTGGTAAGGGAAATACAGTATATATGTTTACCAATTATGTAAACATATTTACATAATATTCTGGTACCTCAGAATTCCTCTATAGTGAGAAATATTTTTAAATTGTTATTATTACCAAGATAATACTATATTCACCTTAACAAAATGTTAGGTTTGTTTTCCCCCCCTCAGGTACGTTATTTTACAGGGGAAAGGTTGTCTTAGTTTAGTTGAGAGTAGGGTATTTGAGATACCCGGTCTGTATCAATCTTAAATTCAGAATTGTTTTCATTTTCTGTGAACGCAGAATTGTACATTGTGAAAACTTTCATTCAGTTTTATTTCTGCTGTAATAGTAAATTAGTTGACTTTTATTTACAGACCACCTTAATTTATTTATTTTTCTCTTTATGTATTCTTAAGGTGTGAATGTTACGACTACCTTTTCGACATTGCAGTACAAATGAAACAACATGGAATTGATCCTTCTGTAATTCCCAACAGAGAAAATGGAATTGTTTAGCAACTTTTTCCCTAAAAACTACCTTTCAGTACAGTATTATTGGATTTCTAGGACGTGTCTGATTATTAAACATTAACCATTCGACATTGTTTATTAAGAGTCTGAAGGATACCCACCTTAATTTCTATTCCTCGTTGTAAATATTGAATTATACAACTCTCCTTTACCTCTCAAGTTATGTAATAACTTTTTGTTTTAGGATCTTTGTAAATCATATTCTAGCGTTTAACAATACATCAGTAAAACATGGTGGCCTTATAACTTTTAAATTCAGGATTTTTTTTTCTTCTTCTTTTTTTTACAGAAGAAACACATCATGATATCCAACAGGGGAAACGTTCAAAATTATTTCATATATGTTTTGAAAGACTACCCTGAATAGAAGTATGCCAAAATAATACATTAGCTTTTACTTTTGAAAAATGACACTTTAAAAAAGTGAGCAAGTTTTCTCCTACGTGCTGTTTTCTTTGGATAATTCAAAATACATGTCAGCGCAGAAATCATTCCAAAATTTTAAGTATTTGAAAAATAATGAAAGCATCCTGGAAAAAAAATAGTATGCAGAAATAAAGGTGTGTTTATTTTATCAAAATGTTTTAGAAGTTGCCAAGACGGGACCGTCTTCTGCCACATACTTCCCTACGACCGGTGAGAGCGCACTCCGGGTCCCGTCAGCGAAACAATGTTGTCTGGCGGGCCCTAGGGGGAGGGCTTTCTCTGTTGTGGCGCCCGCCCTCTGGAACCAACTGCCTCCTGAAGTCCGCGTTTCTCCCACTCTCCCGGCCTTCCGAAAGAATCTTAAAACCTATCTTTGCCGGCAGGCCTGGGGATGATTGTGGATTGTGGTGTGACTGATGAATGTGTATGGAGTTTTATTTTAAAATATTTTTTGCTTGGACTCAGATTGTAACTGTTGTTTTATATATATGTTGTAAGCCGCTCCGAGTCTTCGGAGAGGAGCGGCATATAAGTCCAAACAAAATTAAATAAATAAATAAATGCATTTAATAACATTATAAAAGTTACATAAGAAGTAAAATTACATATTGCTGTAATTTGCACTTCAGCGTTACTTGCTCTGTGGGGATGAGATGGATGCCAGGCACAAAGTTTGAAAGGCAGACATTTGTGAAGATGACTAGTAATGAAAGAGTTGAATTTCGCCATAGATGAAATGATAATCAAAATTATTTATTAAAATGACCCCCAGACAAATATTAAAATACTATTTAAATGCAAAATGATATGAGCCACTTATCCCTGCCATTAAAATACATAACGCTATGTGCAATAGAAAGAACAGAAGACCTCTTTGGCCCTGGTGACACTTTATGCAAATACGGCCTAGTATTAACTAAGTATTTATTTGTCAATTACATATATAATCTCTTACAGAAATAAAAACAAGTAATGCTGAAAAGAGAACTGTACGTTCCAATTGTAGGAACATTTGATACACAGAGATGATTTTATGTTGACTTTAGTTACTGACATTAACTTCAACACAGTTCCATAATCACTAAAAAGGAAGTACAGGGAAAGCTGCATGAAGCCTCCAATAGAGCAATGTTCAGATTTCACCATACCGTGAAAAATAAAGATCATGTGCACAGATACAGAATGGGGTATCGCTGGTTTCATAATGGCAGTTGTGAAAATGATTTTGGAAAAGTAATTGATTGGAAACTACTATGAGTTAACAGGATGGATTGTCTACAAAATAGGCATATGTCATTTCAGGATACATGAATGGAAGTAAATGACACTTCAAGGGGACTAATCATGCCATCTTAATTCTGCTTTGAGCAGACCCCATCCCAAGCAGTGTGTCCAGCTCTTGACACTGAATTTGAAAGAGTCAGAGAAAGTGAATTTAGGAAAATTTAAAAGTGATCAGGGGACTAGAAACTAAATCCCTTGAAGAGGATTTAAAAGAGCTGAGTATGTTTAGCCTGCAAAAAGTGCTACAGGGAAATACCTTCGCACTCTCCAAATACCTGAAAGGATGTTAGAGTAGAAAGTCAGGTCCTGTTTTTTCACATTCCACAGCACACAATATGGACTAATGGATTTAAGTTACAGAAAGGCAGATTCTGACTGACTGTTGGAGGGGGGGGAATATTCCTGTTAGGAAAAGCAGATCAACAAGGCGACCAATTATCTAGAGATGTGGTAGGCTCCCTTTCTTTGATATGTTCTCTTGAAGTTATTTAACTTGAGATTCCTGCATTAAGGAAGAGGTTGAATTCTCTGGCCTCTTCGAATTCCAGTGTCAGATTTTATTCTATGACACGTAAACATGCACAGACATACACATATGCATATGTACACATATTTACTGCACATAAAAGATATTTTGGTAAGAATAATTAAGCTTTTAGTATATCTAGCTGAACTCTTAGTATTTTCTACAATAGTATTGTATACCATAGCACTACTGTAGATCACAATGGCAATCAAGTGCTGTCAATCTGCTTCCATGTTTTTTTTTAATCAAGTAGGCATTTCTGCTAATATCAAAAGGCAGACAATTTTCAGTTATTCCCTTTTCTGCTGCAGCCACAGTGAGCCATAGAAATAATTTTTTGGGTGAACAGCATGAAAGGTGATATAAGCCATGGTGAGATGAAGTTTAGTTCACCTAAAGTAGGCAGGAAAAAGGTTTTCTCTAGAACAAAACCATTTCATAAGCTTAAGGGAAGCACAGGATATCCTGATTCTTTGGAAACTAGAAATTTGCTTTGAAATTTTTGATAGTTAAAGGAGTCAGTACAATTGAGGCTGAAATATCTTTGTGAAGCATTCCTAACGAGCTATGAGAGGCATCTCTTTGAGGATCTTCCAGATGTGTGGCACAAACTTAGTATCTAAACTGGCTCTTAGTTTCCAAAGGCAAAGTGATAGCAGAAATATGAAAATATCTCCTTTTTATATTCTACATGAAATATGATTCCGACACAAAGGCTTCCCTCCATTGAAAGATTTCCACTTCAAAATGCAACATTTGATTTTAACTTTGGAACAGAAGGGAATCACAAAAATGTTCTAGCTCTTTAAGCTCCTTTTGGAAGATCAAACTGGAACATTATAGCTTCTGGTCCTAATAGCACTACTTCATCAAGGCAAAGGTCTATCAGGTCCAGTGTTCTGTTACATAATGTTCAAGTAAATTCACTTGAGAAGCTGGAGGAACATGACTGTTCTTTTCCATTATGAGTCCTAATGCTGATATATATGGCAACCTAGTTTTGATAGTGGAAAATGTTACAGCAGCCAAAACAGCTATATTCCATACTGATATTTCTCTAGTGATGGCTTCTGGTGGCATCTTCCATGAATATTTCTACACTGAAGCTGCTGATGTATTAAAGGTATAGGTTATCTTCCAATTGTAGAATACAAGTCTATTGTCAATAGTTTGATTTCAGGTTGCTCCATAATAGAGCAAATCTGGTGCACAGGTTCACTTAACAGCAGTGATAAGTCCATCACTGAAAGACTTGGAAAACCAGGTTGAAGACAGGTCATCTGGGAGAAAATCTATATTGCTAAGAGTCAACACCATCTTGATGGTGCATGGCCAGTCAGTGAAATAGAATATCCCAATTCTATTGGGGGGGAAAGTAATGTTACATAATATGTATCTAAATATTTTCATTTTCCTTGGAGGTATAGCTCTTTTAGGATCATTTCTCAAAAGTGCTATGTAACTGCAGTTGGAAAGAAAAAGCACAAGAAGTTTTTAGTCATTCACAGCTAAAGCCACATCTTTGATATAGCTAGTGTAATTAACTAATGTAACAAGTTGTAGAGAATTTACAGTTGATCAAAATGATTTTGAAGATGTTTTGTTCTATACCAGTGGTGGCGAACCTATGGCACACGTGCCAGAGGCGGCACTCAGAGCCCTCTCTGTGGGCACGCGCACCATGCCCCAGAGATGGCAACCGTCCCTCATCAACCAGCCGCCCGCTAACTGATGTTGCACATGGCCAGATGCATCCCAGCATGGCTGGTTTCCTTCCCCCCGTCCCATCCCTCCTGGCCTTGCGTGCTCTCCTTTTCCCGGGCACGACCCACTGCATCGCCTCCTCAGCTGTCAGCCGGCCGTCCAGCTCAGAGGTGGCTTCTCTGAACTGCTTGTGGCAGGCTGCGGAGCCCCAGAGTGTGCCGGTCGAGGGGCTAGCAGGCTGTGGGTGCTGACGGACACTGTCGGCCCCCATGTGCTCGCTGGCTTCTGTGTATGGGGCCGATGGTGTCAGGCAGCAGCTGTCCTGGCGCCTGCCTTGATTTGCCCTGCGACAATGGCACCCCCGTCCTGCCTCGCCTTGCTTCACCCCGCAGGACGAGCCTCCTGCCCACTGCTCCACCTGCCAGAGATCCCCTGGATCTTCCCCAACCCTGCCCAGCCTCCACAGGCGTCCCTCCCCATGAGCAACATCAAAGTGATCACACCCACCTTGGTCACACCCACCCAGTTTGCCATGACAACTACAGCCACGCCCACCCAGTGGACCATGCCAACCTGGCACCCGGCGATATATAAGTGGGTTTTGGGTTGCAGTTTGGGCACTCGATCTTTAAAAGGTTCACCACCACTATTCTATACTATTCCAGCTTTTGACACCCTTGGCTTCTTTCCACTTTCTACTAACATGTTTCCCATCCATGTTCCATTTGGCATTCAACTACTGTATGAATGAGAACATACAGTACTTACCCAAATCTGCTTCATAAGCTGGAGGAGGTCTCCAGAGCAAAGTATCTGGAAGAAGCATCACAAATTATAGCTGGAAAACTCACATAGCTTTGTATATAACTTATATTTCTTGTAACACTAAATTTCTTTATTAGTTGTGAAACCCTGGGAACAACAGTATAATCCAAAATATTCACATGTAGTTAGGAGAAAATTATAAAATGGTTTCTTTGTTTCATGATTCTTTATGAAAGCTAAAAACTGCCTTAGTCTTTTTAAAGTCTTTTTTATCCCACCTTTATTATTTTTTATAAATAACTCAAGGTAGCAAACATATCTACCACTCCTTCATTCTCCTATTTTCCCCAGAACAACAAGCCTGTGAGTTGAATTGGACTGAGAGACAGTGACTGGCTCAAAGTCACCCAGCTGGCTTTCATGGCTCAGAAAGACTAGAACTCAAAATCTTCTGGTTTGTACACCATGTTGCCTTAAATATTTAGAGAATATGACCATTTTTAAACTAGTATTTCATCCTGCAAACTATTTTTTAATAAACATTTTACAACTTATCCATAGTACAGAAACGGTTATAGTTAGGACAATGATCTTACTTGTGAAAAAGACTGTATTTAACATTTATAAGAATATACACAAAATTTCCTATTGGTGGGATGCAATAGGTAGTGAGTTATATCAGAATTAACTTGGTCAAACATGGTAGACCTTAATTGCCATGGTGAATCTTACATAGAGGCATTGTATAAGAGGAAGATGTATTTATCCCTTATTAAGTCTTTGTGTCTCTGTCCATTACAGAGATGGTAAGTGAATGGCACCTTTAAAAACTAGGAAGAACTATAGACAATCTCATTGTTTTTCTCTTCTGAGAAATCTTTATGAGCAGACATCGAAATATAAGGGTAAAGCTTTTAATCTTCAGAAACCTGCTCAACAAGAATGTAATCCATAAAATGAATTACTTCTATTGAATATGTAGGCTTTTTAGAATACAGCAAGGTACTCAGTTAATTAAAAATAAAGCCTATTTCAGTGAAGAGTGAAGTTTGTGATCAAAATAAACATAAATTTAATACCAAACCAATTAAACCATGTTACATAGTACAATATGTAAACCTAGTACAATTCACAATTCATCCAGGCTACCATTAGTTCCTTGATCAGAAACTAGAGTTACCCCTTATTTCAAGGGTTGGGGTAGATGGCTTTTGGAGACAACTGTTTGTTTTTCAGCATTTATAACATGATGTCAAATAATAAACTATCAGAGGTAACCTCTATTTTGAACTTTTATAGTTAATATTTTCAATTAACTTCCTTGTAATCAGCATGTCAATACTGTATAGTAAATAGGGCTGGGCTAGGTCATCTGTTGCATCAGCATGTACTGTACACACATTGTCAATGTGGGTTTTCTGGTAAGCTCATATGTCAATGAATCATTTGCTAGCAACTCTAAGATGGTGATGTTGTGAAAATATAGAAAGGAAAGATAGAAAGTGCCAGCAATTTGCATTCTACTATACCAAAAAAAAATAAAAGGCTACCCAGGTTCAGAGATAGCATGATTTGTGCAACTAAAGTACCAGTCAGGTGTAATCATTAGATTTACATAAAGCCTCTACCTGAAATCTTGGTGTTAATCAGGGTAATACTGAGTTAGATATGCTGAGCATTCTGATTCATTGTAAAGTAGTTTATGATGAACTTATGTCTTTTGAGCAGAGGAGAAGGAAGAGGAAATTTTAATGATAATTCCAGGATCTCTAACTGCAGAATTTTGGGCAAACCAGATTGCTGATAGAACTCAAAGGCTAACTGATCTCCATTCATTCCAACAATTTTTCCCACTCTTGGTGATTCTGTTTCTGTTTTGGTATTGAACTATTTCTTTACCAAAAGAAGAAACAGAATTACCAAAGGTGGGCAAAAATATAGTAGGAGCGGGAGCAACTTCTGGCTTCCTTCTGGCTTCCCCCATGAATTTCCTTGGAATCTGGAATGCATTGGGAATCTTCCTTCTTCCCTTCCCTTCCCTTCTCTTCCCTTCCCTTCCTTTCCATATATATTTCTAAAATCATGTCTGGGACGATCATTTTGTTTTATTGCATATTGGGGGTCCTATTTGATTTTAATTAAAAGAATCAATTAAAAATCAGGGATTCTAAAAACCTGGTAAACACCAAGGGTTGTTTTCTGTATGGATGTTGGTGCCTGCAGGTGCCATGGCGGTGAATCATGAGCTAAGCTGTCTAGGATAGTTTCTATAATCTGTCCCTTGCACAATATTGCAAGAGGAATCCAGAAAAATAATTCTGCAATTTACACTTTAGAAGAGGGATCAACAAGTGGACTCTTGAAGGCAATTTGATTGTCTAAGGAAAAGCTGTTATGGTCCTTTGAGTCAATCGGGATTCCTGGTGACCACATTGACAGGTTAATACAGTTGTATTGGCAACATTTTCAGTTGTCTGCCAGTCACCTCTTTACTAGGTGAAAACTGGCCCCAAATCA
Source organism: Bothrops alternatus (assembly GCA_034064705.1). Lineage (NCBI taxonomy): Eukaryota > Metazoa > Chordata > Lepidosauria > Squamata > Viperidae > Bothrops > Bothrops alternatus. The sequence goes on along the minus strand of JARGCV010000003.1, from coordinate 9,297,323 downwards.
GTCACCTGGTTTCTGTGTCTATTGGAGAACTAGAACTCAGATTTTCCTACTTCTAGTTAACCACTTTTAACCACCACATCAAAATGACTAGCTGTTGCTAATTTAGAAGCCAAGTCAACAGAGTGATTGTTATGAAAAAAGAAGTTATAACTCACTGAAGGCAAGGGACTGCCTAATGCCACAAGACTATTGCTATTTTACTAGCCAAAGACATGTTTCCAACAAATCATGGGACTTTTACTACTCACACATATTTTATTGCAACAACTCAAGTGTAATTCCTAGTTAAAGATTTGCATAAGTTTATCAGGGAAGAGCAAGGGAAACCTGAAAGATGATTTGATTGCCAAACCCAAAATATAATGTATTTCTGTGGAAGCTTTTTATTACTCAGTTTCTCAGAATTTTGGATTATTCTAATAACATAGGATCACATTCTCAGGTAGTTCACTGTCCACAAAGACAACTTGGAAGATTATGACTTTGCTTTCACAATGGTTATGTTTTAATTAAGCCAAAGTAGTATAAATTCAATCCTTTGGGGTGTTACTTATCTCAAATGCCATAATTTGTGCTGACATATTTTCTTGGGTCAAAGCTCTATTATGTGTATCAGTCACCAGGTTACCTTGACTTTTGATACGCCTATCATGTTACAAAAATAAAGAATTCCAGTCTACACCTAGGAGAGATCTAGCCAAAAACCAAACAATAAAATTTCACAATATGACTAGGTGTGTTTTATTCAGTTTGTCTATAAAGACAGGAGTGCCAGAGTAGGAGTGTAACAAAGAACAACTCAGAAAAAAGTACATTAGTAATTAACGACTTCACATAAATCCTTATAGACTCATTTAGAAATTGAAAATGATACTGTCACACTGAACTTTGGTTTTGAAGTAACCAACTCCAAAAGATATTGGGCAGGCTGACAATTTGATCCAGTACTAGACAGATTTCATTGTTCCTAATGCCTGATGCATCAAGACATGGAAGGGGTAAGCAGTGTGCTACTCAACTTGGTAGCTTTCTGCAATTCACTGTTTGTAATCTTGGGGGAACCCTCTACCCCAAACTTGAAAAATGTCTGAAGAATAGCTATATCTGTATTTGTCTCAAAGAGATAATTACATTTCATATATAAGAAAATCAGTCTAATAGCTAAGGTGCTGGCCTAGAAACCAGTCTGCGTGTTCCCCTCCCCCCCTAACTGCAGGGGTTGAAGATCACTGCCTTGTGGAGCAGAGGTCTCCAACCTTTTGGGCACCAGGGACCGATTATGTGGAGAGAGGTTTTTCTGCAGACCGGAAGGGGCATGGTTTTATGTGCTGCCTGCATGCCACAGATGGGCCTTTGTTTGTTTGTGTGGCCCGGTTGCTGGCATACCTGGTACCGGTCCCCGGACTGGGGGTTGGATACCCCTATTATAGACTGTTTCTCCTCTGCGTGGAATTTATAATAAAAGTGCTATTGCAATGAATGAAATTTCAGTACTAAATTCCTGTTATACATTTCCTGATGCATGATTTTAATTATGTTTTTAATCATCAACAATGGCTTTTTGATTGCTTAGAGGCAGGGCTGTAAAGGCAAATGCAAGATTTCTCCCTCTCTTTCCCCCAAAGGACATAAAAACTCCCTTTTTATTTTTTTTACATTGGCATGAGTTTTACTTCAACAGAATTTGATTGAAAATTAATTATTACTCATGGCTTCTGGGAAACATTTTTACTATCTACAAATCTGCCTCTTGTCTGCTTTAGGCATATTTTAAAAGCTAACTAATCTCATGCAGGTGTATTTTTCAATAAATGCAATAGAAATAAATGATTTTTAGGCATAGATGAGCCATCACAAAGCTAACAACCTGTGGCATTTCAAAAACGGGGGGTTATTGTCAAGGGAGTCATTTCTATGGCATCATTTCCTCTGAAGTGTAACTGATCTAGCAGTGTGAATGAATGTACAATTTGGCCTCAAGTATCCAAAATTTGCTTCAATCATATGCAAAGGCTTAATATATACATATACGTTGTGTGCTCCCCAGTAGCAATGTGATAGCTGTGCTCATATCGATAAAGAGAACTGATATGGCCTAAGAATTATCTGTCTCATTACTTACTACTCAAACTACATGTTCCACCTTCAATCTTATATGAGGATTTAAATTTAAACTGAGAATTTCTAAAGGAGAACAATGTTCCTTAACATCTTAGTTTTTGACTCATTTAATCTGTTTCCTCCATCAACCGGCTATAGAATTATTTTTTAAAATTTTATCAGTTATCTTATATAGCCAAGTTCTTTTACTCAGAAGTAACTAATCCTCAAATATAAGTATTTGTAGACTTATTCATATATTTGTCCAAAGTTTTCAGCCATATTTTCCACTAGCTGAATATAGAATCTATTGTACAAGTTGTATATCTATTCAATATATCCAAAGGTTATTGTCTTCATTTTAAGGCAGCCGTTCTCAACCTGTGGGTCGGGACCCCATTTGGGGTCGAACGAGCATTTCACAGGGGTCGCCAAACAACGCAGTCCGCCATATTTTTTCCCCTTTTCCTTAGCTGTGCTATTCCCTCTTATTCTATTGGCTTTTGAAAGCCAATAGAATAGACTCTCTTGAATAGAGTCTAATTCTATTGGCTTTCAAAAGCCAATAGGAATTGTCCAGGCTGTCTCTGCCCTGCTGAGCCCACCAAAAGTCTCAGTCTGCAAATGGTGCTGCAAGTTGTCTGCAGCGAAGGCGAGCTCTCCGGAAGTTTCCACCCCTCCCTGCTGAGCAACTACTAAAAATGTAAGTAGAAGAGGGCCAGGGGTGGGAGGTGGGAGACCAGTGGGCGCAGGGAGGGTTGCTGGTGCGCGTGGGGCCCAGCGGTTGCCTTACCTCCCTTGGGCTGGGCCAGCTGGTGGCCCAGCCGGTGGTCGTCCTGCACCGTCGCTGCCCCTTGCCAGCTACTCCTCGGCCAGCTCAGGGGGCAGCACAATGCATGTGCGGTGCTCCCGGGCAGGGAAATAGTCCTCGACTTACGACTGGTTGGGAAGTCCTTGACTTACGACCGGTTGGGTAGTCCTTGACTTACGACCGGTTGGGTAGTCCTCGACTTACGACTGGTTGGGGGTCGCGGCATTAAAAAGGTTGAGAACCACTGTTTTAAGGTCATGTAATAAATGGATAAATAGGAGAATCAGTTTGATGTAGAGGGCAAGGTATTAGCCTAGAAACTGGTAGGCCATGAGTTTTAGTCCTGCCTTAGGCATAAAGACAACTGGGTGTCCTTGAACCATTCACACTTTCTCATCCCTGGGAAGGAGACAGTGGTAAACCACTTCTCAAAAACCGTGTCAAGAAAACTGCACGGACTAATCCAGTCAGTCGCCAGGAATCAACACTGACTTGAAAGCACGTACACAGACTGTAAATGATGCTTCTTTAAAAACATAAATAACACAACCTAAGCAGATTTCTAATGAATACAATTCCAAACGCTATTACTGATCACTGAAGTCATAAGTTGTATTATTTCTCAATAGCTATACAATTAATTCATAATCCAGCATTATTTTTAAAAGGCCCTGCATGGTATGCCATGCTGGGTTACGTAACACCTGGTGCTAACATTGTGCATTTCAGAAAGATTGCAAAACTGAAGGTAGACAGAAAGACGCTTTGATTAGCCATCTCAGCAATGATGAATATTTGGCATACAGAATAAATTAAAGGTGTATGAAAGGAGGGATAAGGGCAGTGAAGAAATAGCAAAGCAGGGAAATAGAACAAAACTTAAATGTGATTTTGGAATAGAAGTAACTTGTAGAAGCTGTTCATTAATAAAAAATATATGCAGATTCTGATCACTAGAGGAAGCAGTAGGAAAAAATAGCCTCTATAATTATTTCTGTAGAGTCCTTAGTAAGATATCCATTCCTTTTACAATGTAGCATAATAAAGGTTGTGGAGAAATAAAATACCAATTCCTTTAGAATGTAGCATGATATAGGTTGTGGAGAAATAAGGGCCCAGCAGTTGTTGGCATTGGAACAAGAAATGCCATAAGGTAACCGAAGTAAAGGTGCCTCCACAAAGTAAAACACACAGCAAATAAAACATTGCCTTAAAAGGGGAACTGAATCCAGAACAAGCAAAGCTTAATATACAGTAAGTTAACCTTTGCCATTTTGATGGGGGAGGGGAAGGATCAGAATTTACATTTTGCAATTTCTAAAGATGATGTAAAAGAGAAAGAAACCAAAACACTCAAAATGCATTTGTGGAAATGAAAACAGGTGGGGTGTTTACACTAATAATAAATAATGGCAGATGAAAAATCTAATATATATGCATGAGGAATATAGCTATAATTATGCATGAATAATTAGAAGCTAAGGAATAATTATCCAAGTAATGACATTCTTGAGAAGATTGAGAAGATCACTCCACAAGAACCATGTGGCACAAGACAGCAATAAGAATTTAAATAAACATATTCAACAACTTTAAATTTTGCAAGTATACAATTTAAACAATGAAAAAAGGCTCCTATATGAAACAATCAATATGGGTAATATGAAATCTGAGGTCTATGGAGATTGTCAGTCATCCAGGTTGTCCCAAAGGTGCTTTTTCAAGAGGCAACTGGACTTTCTTGTTATTCTTTGAAGACGTTTCACTTCTCATCCAAGAAGCTTCTTCAGCTCTGACTGGATGATGGGGGAATGGAAGGATTTATAGTCCTTGTAGACAGCTGGTCATTTGCATTTTTAGAAAGTAATTGAGGCCACTTGGAGGTTTATCTTTACCCTGAGGACACAGATAAACCTCCATACGCCCTCAATTATTCTCTAAAAGAATGCAAATGACCAGCTGTCTACAAAGAATATAAATCCTTCCATTCCTCACCATCCAGTCAGAGTTGAAGCTTCTTGGATGAGAAGCAAAACTTCTTCAAAGAATAACAAGAAAGTCCAGTTGAAAGAAACACCTCTGGAACATGAAATTTGAGGATTACAAGATTAGACAATATAGTTTTCAGAAGAACTAGAATGTTAAAATTCTAAGGTTTGTAGAATGGGAACTGATACATTAAAACTGCTGCAAGCCTGTGCTAAAGTTAAGGGAATCCATCTGTAAAATAAATGCAATCCATTTGTAATCTGTAAGACACTCTTCCTGATTTAACTGCCTGTTTAACGATTGCAAAAGCAATCAAAAAGCCGTCAAACCAAAACAGATGACATATATAGGCTGTATCTAATTCAGGAGACCAGAAATTATACAAGGATACGTACATGATGAAGGAATGACTTTTAGATTGCATTTCTATGCACAGAAAATAAGCTCCATTGAATTCAATCAGGCTTATTGTCAGGTCAACAGGCCTACAATTGTGCTGTTAGATTATAAGACTGGCTGTGCATCTTTAGAATTAAATCAGTGCAAATTGGACAATGAGAAATGGAGGTTCTTTGCAATGGAGAGAAATAGGATGACTGAAGAACATCTCAGTTGGTTATTGTTTTGTGTAAGATTGCAAAAAAAAACAAAACCCAACCCTTTAATACATAATGATATTTATAATATGGAAGACATACAGTCTGCATATATGCATGTTTTACCTGCACGAATAAGCTGGTGGTGATCACAAAAGTATGATACTTTCTAGTGAGGGTGTAAACAATAGATAATTTTGTAAAGTCAATTAATAAAGTTTAACCATCATTTTTATTCCTAGAAGATAACATATACAGCAATAAATGATCAGGATCATAAGGATATGGGAAATATTATAATTCTGAAAGTAAAGCATAATTTTATTCCATTGATAGAAATTTTACTTTTTTCTATGATGTGAATTTTGTAACTGCATTTTTGCTTTAACACCACATTGTTCTTTTTGCACTTAAAAATGCCCAGTACTTTTTGTGAGATAAACTACAGCGGTTCCTTGGTACTCAATTGCTTTGAAACTCATCAAATTTGATACTCAACACATTTTGACACAAAAAAGTTGTACCACTGCTTATTGTTTGTTTGGTACTCAACACACAAGCTGGAACCTGTCAGTGTGGGTTGCCCTATGACTCACTACATTATTTCTTATGGAGAAAAATTGTTTAGCACTCATTGTTTTTGGTACTCATCATGCTTCCCAGAACCAATTAATGATGAGTACCAAGGTACCACTGTGTAAGGTTTCTATCAGAGTTCTATAAGAAAGTAAAACTGAGTCATTAAATATTTTGAGAAGTGATAACAAAGCTGTTATTTTTTCATTGATCTTTGGGAAGGATATTTATTTTAAACATTTAATTAATGTCTGGTTTGCAAATCATTGCCAACTGGTATGTGACATTAAATTGTTATACAGTAAAATAATAAATCAGGCAAAACAGCTAACCCTAGTGCAGTGGTTCTCAACCTTTTTCAGGCCGCGACCCCGACCTGCACCATGCATGCGCGGCGCGACGCCCCACATTGCTCATGCGCGGTGCCACGACCCGCATCGCTCATGCACGGCGCCACGGCCCGCATCGCGCATGCGTGACGCGACGGCCCACATCGCGCATGCGCGGTGTGCGCGCGGTGGCCTGCATCGCGCATGTGGCGCGGCAGCCCACATCATGCATGCGTGGCCCAGCAGCCCGCATTGCACATGCACGGCGCGACGGCCCGCATGCGTGGCACGACGGCATGCATCGCGCATGCGTGGCGTGGTGGCCTGCATCGCGCATGCGTGGTGCTACCCCACGCATGCACGGTGCTGCCCCCTGCGCCGGCCGAGGGGAAAAGGGGAAAAATATGGCAGACTGCGGTGTTTGGCGACTCCCATGAAATGGTCGTTCGACCCCACATGGGGTCACGACCCATAGGTTGAGAACCACTGCCCTAGTGGAATACTATTATGTCACTCCTTTGTACCATATGTTCCATTTCCAACATTGTTTTAGTCATGCCAATATAGGTGTGATGAGCCAAATATTTGCTGTGGATAGATACTACAGGTGTTAAATATGTAATATTGATATATCTGTACATTAGTTTCACTAAAATCAAGTGAGATAACAGAACAGTAATCATCTGACAAAAGTATTAAAGCTTTGCACTTTCTAGAAACCTTTTGAATCTGGGTTTTTGTCAGAAATTCCAATTGGGAATGGCAGAACTAGGTAGGAGATAATGTGTTTTGCCATATAGAACATAATTTTCCCTATATAGACAAGATGACTAACTTATCAAAGCAACTAAGAAAGTATTCATGGTTTGTATATTACTTAGTTTTTTTTAGTGTTCATGAGATCTGCATCTGTAGGAGAAGAGATGGCAGAACCTGGGGGCAGAGTGAAAAGGGGAATCGGCCTAGAATCCCTACGTAGCCACAAGAGAACTAAATGCAACACCCTTGGAGTACCATTGACCCTTATCTAACTCTAAGTAGATTCCAATCATTAGTTGAGAAGATTCCTGTGCATAGGCTTTTAGCAATAAATCAGTTTAATTGAATCTTCATGTGTAAGCCTGGCCTTTCATACCTGACAGCATCTTTGACAGGATGGCAATTATAGTATTGCAAATCAATGAAACAATACATTTCATTATATCTTTATATCTAAACATCTTGATGAACGGATTGTAATTTATGAGCTGTGATGCAAACTTGGATGATAAAACTTGGTTGCTAGACCTGCAGCATCAATACATGTTTTGAAAATTTCTCTCATCAGACAAGTTAAATCACCCTCTCTATATATATTGGAGAGTTACTTCAGGGTTAAGTGCTGAATTAGAATCAAGATTTAGACTTGTTTTGCTTCAGCCATGAGAGCCTACTGGATGACTTTAGGCCCCAACTACCTTGAGAGATGTTGTGGAGAAAAATTGGAGATCAGAATTCCAAGCATACTGCCTTGAATTCTTAGAAAACACTTGGAATATAATTGTATTCAGTTATCTGCTAATTGAATGGCATCCATCAGTTTTCTATCTTCTTCTCTCTACATTATTCCAAAATCTGGTTGAGCAGGAAGTAAAAAAATCCCCAAAGAAGATTGGACAGGGAAAATCTATAGTGTAAGTAAGGCTCTGCTTTTGTAGCATTGAATGAAAAAGAAAATTGTGCCCTCCCCCCAATATATTACGAATCTTATGAATCTGCAATCACTGGAACACTATTGATGCTGCTGAGAATTCCAGAAATTGTAGTTCAAAAACTGGAGTGAGTTTAGAGGATTGTAAGAGGACTGGAAACAAAATCCTATAAGAAATGGTTAAAGGAATGGTATATTTGTCCTGCAAAATAGAAGAGTGGAGAGAAAAGTGATAGTAGCCTTCAGCTATCTAAAGGATTGTCATACAAACAAGAGAACAATATTGCCTCAGTGGGGGTGAGAGTGGGAGGCATGGCTAAAACACACAGGGTATACAAAAAGATATACTTGATATGGGCATGCCAAAGTCAAAAAAGACAAACATCTCAGGAAGGAACATAAGAATTTCAGAGATTTGTTAAAGAAGAGAGAGTAATGTTACAACCACAACTATGATGAACTGAAGGCACAGATAAACAAAGAATTTTTTTCAGAAGAGTTCCATATTCTGAAGGAAGTTCCAACTTCAAATTGGTATACTAAAGGATGTCAATGGACAGATTGTACCTAGATCAGACATGCCCATATCAAGTATATCTTTTTGTATACCCTGTGTGTTTTAGCCATGCCTCCCACTCTCACCCCCACATTGAGGCAATATTGTTCATTTTTCTATTATGTAATCCTTCTTAATATCTAACCTGAATCTGAAACCTGTAGTTTCAATCCATTGGTTATGGTCCTACCCTCAAAGGAGTTTGACACAGATATTGAAGGATTGATAGATTATAAAGTATAATAGAGTAGAAAGGTTTTTTCTTTTTTTGTTTTCTTTCTTTTTTCTTTTTTGAACTAATATTTTTGCTATTAGAAATGATAGTTATTTTGTAATGGAAGAAAAATAAGAAAAAAGAAGAAATGATATTAATAAATGATTATTGATTATGTTAAGGAAAAAGGGAATGGAGAGACACCTGAAGTGTTAATTATGTATTTATACCCGTATGTGGAATATAGCCATTGAAATAGTAAAGCTTAATACAGGATTTGGACTTATTTAGATGAAATGTTATTGATGATTGTTTTGATTGACTGTATTGAAATACATTAGCTTGAATATAATATAGTACTAGAGGGAATAGAGAGGGGGTTTCTAATGATTTAATCTGAACTATATGAGTATGACTTTGTTTTTAAACAATTGACTACCCTGCCACCACGTTGATTCTTAATCACTTGTTTGTAAAATGAAAAAACTAATAAAACTTGTCTTAAAAAAAAAAACTTCCAGTGTTGGAGTATTCACAACTTCTAGAGGCAAGTTGTCCCACTGATTAATTGTTTTAGCTGTCAGGAAATTTCTCCTTAGTTCTAGGTTGATTCTCTCTTTGGTTAGATTTTTCTAGTTCCTTCAGGAATCTTTGGCACAATGCTGGAAATCTTGCATCTGTATAAGGATACCAAATGTTAGTGATTGCTTTACATTGGAAAAAATATATTCTCGGTATAATTTTATCATTTTATCCTCATCCCTTTCTTGATATAAATTGACCTTTCTTTTCCTAACTCAGAAGTTGCAAATATCTCTAAACCAGACAGTTAACTGTAACAGTCATTGTAGCCCTCCAGATTATCATAAAATCATAAACTTGGAAGCGATCTAAGATGTTTTACAGCTATTCCTTTGTTCAGTGAAGGATTTGCTAAAGCATTTAAACAGATTTTATCCAGCTTCTGCTTAAAGATCTTTAATGACCATACCAGAATATTGCTCATTAATAACTTTTGATTTACTGATTAATAAAATCAGTGTTGATTGTTAGCAGCCACACAGGTACACTTTCTCCAAGATAATCTGCCTCAATCTGACCGTTTTAAGATTTTTAATGGTGCAGTGATTGATATTGTAACTGAGTCCTCCAACTTTTGACTTTTTTCTATTTTCTTCCACTTTTTCCAGCATTACGGACTAGTTGATTGTTTTTGCATCATGTGTCCAGAATATGATAGTTAGAGTCTGGTCAAGTTAGAATTCTGTACAGACAGACAGATAGATGTCTTGAAGTTGATGTCCCTGGTGTACCAAAATTCACTCTCTTCTTTAACAAATCTCTGAAATTCTTATGTTCCTTCCTGAGATGTTTGTCTTTTTTGACTTTGGCATGCCCATTCTACTCTATTATACTTTATAATCTATCAATCCTTCAATATCTGTGTCAAACTCCTTTAACCCCCTCCCAAAATTACTATATCCACAACAAACATGTTAATACATAGACAAACATCTTCTTTTTAAATTCAAATCTTTAATTAATTTTTATTCAACCTAACATCTTATTTAACTGTCTTAAACCATAAATCAATCCATATCTAATAAACATTTTAAACCCGTTATATAGAGCCTTGAGTTACACTCTTAAATCTTATTCTAGCTTCCTTTTTATGCCAGACAAGTTTCCATAGCAACGCCTCTATATCAATGAACAAATCACTTTTTGTGCCTTGTAGTATCCTTTGGGTCAAACAAAAGCATCCCCTTTTTTGTTTTAGAGACCTAGCTCCTTTGTAAATAATCCCTTGTTGTTTTAAAGAGTCACGTCTCCACCTTTGAAACTGTTGAATAACAGTTATGTCCAACTTTGTAGTTAATAGTTGCTTATCCAAGCTACCATAGTTCTCAGTTGAGCTTGTCTATCCATTTCTGTTGGTTTTGGAATTGTAAGTGGTTTAATTACAGTCTTTTTTGGTTCCTCAGAGATCTCATCAGAATGTGTATGAAGTAAAGTGGAATCTTCTTTAATCTTAGTTGGTTCCGCTTTTGTTGTTTTTGGTCTATAGAATGCTCAGATAGAGTCTGGGAGTCAATTTGTTGATTCAAAGCAAAATTTCTGTTTTTTATTGCTATAGTACACTCTTTTATTTGCGAACGTATTTGGTCAGTAGCTTCATAAAGTTTTTCCAGTATGAGTTTATAGTCAAGTTGAACATAGGGTTTCTTCATTTCAAAAATAATTAGAAACAGTCTGTATCTTTTAGTAGAGGCTGTGTTCAAGGAACATTTAATCAATTAATTTAATAATTAAATTAATAATAAATAAATAAAATCCATCCCCACAAATAAAGCTGTTAAGTTTCTTTGTCTTTTCCCTTTTATGGTAATCTGAAGGTCAAAGTCAGTTTCACCATCAGAAAAAGAAACAGTTGAAATTTTAACTTTTTCCACAAGATGTCCTCAGTAAAATATAAGATCTCCTCCCAGACACCAGGAATAACGTTAACAAGATCAAAAAACACACAAAAAAGGAGAATTCTTCAGATGTAGACTAAGTCCAATAGTAGATTCAATATTAAAAAAAATTTTCAAGACCCCAAAGTAAATAGAAAAAAAATAAAAATAGAAAAAAAGTCACTTTAAATTAATTCAGTCCATTTAAGCTTCTTTTCCCACACTCACAAATGCCGCTTTCTTAGAGCAGGGAAATAATTTCAAAAGTGCTTTTTACAGGCACAAAAGAAAAAGGAGAGCCAAGAGAGGGGGAAAAAAGTCTCACCCAGCTCAGCCACGTGGTTCCTGTACTTAGATGTTCTTCTGACTTCTGGTTACAGCGGCAAAGTGAACAGTCATTTTACTGGCCAATCTTTCCACCATAGGCCCAAAGGAGCAATCTCGGGCCGTGGAAGAAGCTGCCACTCTCCCATGGATGGTGAGGACCTCCTCAATGGTAGCCGCCCTTCCAGGGCGGGTTTTCAACCCAATTAAGTGAGAATCAGCTGGCAAAGAGAGCAGTCTTTTCGCACAGCTGCGAGCGCAGCGATCCAGAACCAGAAGTCAACACTGGAAGTTTTTAAGAAGGGACTGGACAACCATTTGTCTGAAAGGGGGGGTTGCAAAATAGGATTTGCTGCCTGAGCAGGGAGTTGGACTAGAAGACCCCTTCCAACTTTATATTATTATTATTATTATTATTATTATTATTATTATTATTATTATTATTATTATTATTATTATTATTGCTGTGTACCCAAGCAATGCTGGACCATATTGGACCCATTTAGCATTTTAATTCTTGCTAATGCCTCAGAATGATGTTACAACTAGGCACTGCAGAATATTTAAATGTGGAGGACCTAGACATCCAACAATGCTTGAAGTCTTGTTAATATTTTATTTATTTGACTTGGTTACTACATAGTGGATCACCCAGGTCAACCAATAGATGAGAGAAGTCCCACAAGAGAACCTTTGTACAAAGTTCCCTAAAACTTGGACAGGATCCTGGTGAAAAAGTACAGATAATACAGATATATTTTTATCTCTCCATTACTGAGCTAAACAATAGAAACTCCATTGGGAGAAGATGTCAACAGACAAAAGGTTAAACTTAACTGTACATTACTGCCAACTTGCAAATTTACTGCAGCTGTATGTGTTGAGGGCATTAACCTTGTATCTTTGAAGGGCAATCAGTTAAATTCATAAAAGTCAACAATAATTAGAATTGATAGGTCAATTTCTATGTCTTTAGAATCAGATGCTTCCTGGTGACAAGACTAGCTATTGCTGGAAATGATTGCATCTTCAGCAGGGGTGTCAAACTCGCAACGTCACATGACATGTCGTGACATATCATGACTTTTTTTCCATTGCCGGCAATGGCGTGGGTGCAGTTTTGGCATAAGGCATCTGGCCTGTGGGCCAGCAGTTTGACACCCCTGATCTTCAGGATATTGGGCAGATTTACAGAAGTAGGATACTGGGCATATTTCAGTGCTCTAATTCACCTTTTAGTTTGATTTCAACATGAGGTCCATCTCTCCCCCATTGCAGACATTTGATAAAGTAGAATTACTTAGAAGAAAAAAATGGAAACTGAAAGATGTAGAGTTTATAATGCATCCTTATAAACTTCTTTTGTGTTGGGGAGAGTATTCTGCAGTTCAGTGAGGAACAAGCACAAGGGCTTCAAAATATATTTTCTTTCTCTGGTAGAGTGAGTGCAATTACTTAAGCATTGGGCAAATAATCCTTTGAGGAAAGAACTGACCCAGAGAATCCAGCTACATTAAAAAAAACATCTTTGTGCAAGCAAGCTAATGTAAATAATCAGTTGTATAAATCAAGAGAATATTCATGCAACGTGTACAATATTCACAGAACAACTCAAGCATGTAAACAAAATTATTCCTTACTTGACCTGGGATCCTGCCACACCCAGACTGCACACAATAAAACCTTTTCATGTTCTGCATGAAAGGATAGATTGCAAATGAATTTTGGTACAAAGTTTAAATAAAGAATTACAAAGTAATAATTAACTACAAGTGTCATTTATTATGACGAGATAGTGGAGTGTGGCCTGTCTCTTGCTGTGCTTCTAACAGAATGTACTCAGTTCAAAACTGGCACAACCAGTTGGTGAATTGCACACAGGTCCCCAGAGGTAGCCTGTTCTCATCATCCTGTATGTCTTTGTTTACTATATCTAATTTTGGTAAAGGAACTTTTTTAAAAAGATAAACCATAGAAGCTGTAGCTGAACTGTCTTTTACTGTCTAATCGCGTCCAAGATTGAATAAAATGAGTTTCAAATTAAAATGAAGATTTTTTTTTAAAAAAGTCCTGTGTATATTGTCCCATGTTACTCAAAGGTTCCATGGTAGGATATGATTGACATAGTGAGAAATTTGCAGAATAAAAGGTTTGTCTAGTATCCAATCATAACAGTCTATGAATCTATCCATCATGTTGAACTGATGGAATAAGTGATTGCTTCCACTCCCTTACATGGGAAAATCCTCATGAGTACAAAAAGCTAGCAAATCAGTGATAAGGAGAACAGCTGTTTCTCTGACTTGTCAACTTTCTGTGTAGAAAGTTCATCTGATTTGTTAAAAAATAAACAGGCATTGCATATTAAATTTAGATTATGCCCCTGCTGAAAAGGATACTCAGATTTCACCCTTTTACAATATAAAATGTACTGGAGATACAATCAAAATCAAGATATCATCCCCCATTTGCAATTTCAAATTCAAGGAAATCTGTACATCTACACCACAGACTGTAAATCAAATTCTACTACCTGGGAAAAATGAACCAGATGGGACAGCCTGCTCAAAATTCACCCTCTTTCTACCAGGTAGCATCAATGATCTCTTTATTCCACTTCTGTAGTCTTCTGTAGTCTATGTCTATGGAGGATCTGTAGTCTATATTGGTGGTTTCCTACATTCTTAGCAATAGAAAGATTGAAATTAGGTTTCAACCCTGCTGCATTTATGACATCCAGGTCATAACTTTTTCAGCACCATTACTGATCATTATTGCTACTACTCACCTCAAGGGATCCTACAACCAAGACTATGAAAAGAAATGACAGATAATTAAGGCAAGATATACATCCTCCTTATCTTCATCTAGCTGGCCACTTCAGAAGACATTATCTTTACTGATTTAGCAAAGTTCTTTTTCAAAACACATCATAGATAATTTAGTAGCTTAATAGAACTGATATCACATAGCTGAGGGATTTTTTTTCCTAAGAGAAAAAGAAAGAAAGAAAAGAAAGAAGAAAGAAATCACTTCATTCATGATTTTTTTTTCCTAACAGGAAAAAATGTGAATGAAATGGTTTCATTAGCTAGGATGCTGACATTTCAATATAAATAGAAATAATATACAATAGGAAACATTTTTGGCAAGATATATTAAACCAGACTTATTTTGAAATCACAACTGTGGGAACAGTGATTCATACTATGTAAATTTCAGGAAGTCAGTTTGACCTTCACTATGATCAAGTACTAATTTTTGAATTGTGATTCAAAACGGAACTGTTTTAATATAAAAACTGTACAGTTCATTGACATCTAATTGCTTGATTGTTTGGACTCATGAATCAAACAGCAAAACTTTTATTCTGGATGCTGGGGGGAGCAGTTAAAAAATCACTAGCATAATATAGCTACAAAAAGACAAAACTTCTACATTGCAGACGCTTATTATTTTAAAAGCCACTTACTCAAGACAAAAGGTTCTTTTTACGTACATAGAAAACAATAAACTACTTCTGAGAAATTTTTGCACTAGAAATGTCCTTCTGATAATTGTTTAGGGCAGGGGTAGGCAACCTTGGCTCTTTTATGACTTGTGGACTTCAACTCCCAGAACTCCTGAGCCAGCAACGCTGAGGGGAAAGGGAGAGGTTTCCAAGCTGAGCCATGCTGGCTCAGGAATTCTGGGAGTTGAAGTCCACAAGTCATAAAAGAGCCAAGGTTGCCTACCCTTGGTTTAGGGAAACTTTTCCCAAACTGAAAACAGGGCATATGCCCATCCTACCTGAACATTACCTGGAAGACTCCATCTACTTATATAGCTCAGCTACATGGATAATTTCCCAGAAAAGAAACTCTTTCTTGAATGACCTACTATGGCAAGAGTGAAATTCTAATGATTTCTGCTAGGAACTGAAGCATGCAATCAATGAATAGAAGAGCACATATAGATGGATGGCTCAGTAAGTTCATATAATGGTCTCCCAATAACCTTTGGAGACAGGAGGCGGAGGAGGCACAGCCAGAATAATGGTCAGATAACAGAGATCTCAGCCCACAGAAAGCATAGAAAGCATCTCAGAAGGGACTGCCCCTAGTTCCTTGGAAATTAAAGGCAAATGGGGAAAGATGTGATTTCAGAGTTGCTAGATTCTGCTATAATAACAGTAACATTAGTACTCATGCTATGGGATTCTTGTGTGAACTACCTCCAAAGACTCATTAATATTTACATGGATGTGTGTGTGTTTTCAAGTCTTCTGGCATCTATATGAACAAGTCCATACAATTTTCTTGGCAACATTTTCAAAAGTCATTTGCCACTGCTTTCTTAGAGCTGAAAAAGCATGACTGGCAGCCCAAAGACATTCAACTTTTAGGTCTAAGGCAGGGCTAGAACCTGCAGTTTTCCAGCTTCTGTTCCAGTGACTTTAGCCACTACACCAGCTGGCCTCCCATTACTATCTAGAGATAATCAAATGCCGTGCCATTAATTTAAATAATTATTCTAGGTATTACTAAATTTATGATTAGCCCTATGAATTTTAAAATAGAACTACACATTGGATTTTTACATTTTAAATCAGATGCTAAACAAACAGTCAAATGCATGCCATATCCTGTTTCCATTGTTCATATATTGGAAAAGGAGAGATCTGTTTATCATAAGTAGTTTCCTTGCTTCCAGCATGATTGACAGAGGAAATAGCATATTTAATTTTTCACACTTTCCCCCCAAACACTTGTATAAATGTATGGAGACTAATCAAGGAGAGAAGCAACCTGGAATTAAGGAGAAACTTCCTAACAGTGAGGACAATCAACCAGTGGAATAGCTTGCCTTCAGACATTGTGGGTGCACCCTCAAGGTTTTTAAGAAGAGATTGGACAGCCACTTGTCTGAAATGGTATAGGATCTGCTTAACAGGAGGATGGACTAGAAGACCTCCAAGGTCTCTTCCAGCTCGATTCTGATTCTGATTTGACAAGCAAGGAACAGTGCAAATAGGAATCTGTGGATCCGTGCCTTTCTTTATTCCAAGCACTGTTAATTAACTAATTAACTAATTAACTAATCTGGCATGTTTGTTTTGTTTTCTCCCATGCTCATTATTTTCTTAACTGGAAAGCAAAATCAGCTGAAGACATATATTGTCAATATATTTAGTAAACGGCATTTTAAAAATAGTGAGTCTTATTTTGAATAGTGATACACTTTTAAATGTTTAGCTTACCCTTTTGATCTTCATCACAAACAAGACATTCCTTTTATAATCATGAATCATGGCTTTCCATGGGCTTCCTCCACACTATTCTACATTGACTGATATGTGATCATGTTTCCTCACTGCCAGTTATATTTCTAAAATTTCTTCCTTCTTACTATACAAACTAAGGCCTCTTAGACCAGAATGTAGAATCTTCCACTCTACTGATCTTCCTTGTCAACTGAGGGATTGAAAGTAAATCCAGAATGTATGTCTATCTATTTGTGAAAGCCTGAAGATTAATAAAGGCTGTTTTGTGCAATAAATCTTATATCTGATTTTGGTTCCTGGATGCTACTTCAACAGAAATGAAAAATACTTTAAGAGGATAAATACTGGTTCTATTGCCTTTTTATTTGAGATAATTGAAGTTGGTTATTCTTTTTTTTTCTTTTCCCACCATGCTTGTCAGTCGAGCCTTACTCCCATCTACCAAAAATATTTGCAAATGAAGTTCCTTGAAATAAATAGGCCAGACATGCTGACAAACAAGCATAAGATTAGGAAGATTATATAATTGCCTGTCAAATGTAATTGACAAATATATTAAATTCTCCACCCATCTGGTACAATCCTTTCCAAGAATCAAAAATAATAATGTGCCCCAAAGCACCAAACCTTTAATTTATTTCTCTCTGTCTTTTGATGATGATTATTCTGGCCTTCCTCACTACAGTGTTTTTGTTGATTTAACAATACATTTATGAGTGCTTACATCTACTTGCTTGGTCACTGACATTTTGTCCATTTCCCTTATCCCCTTTGTTCCTGCTTCATATTCTGTCTTATACAAAATCTAGTTTTTCACCAAAATGTTTCCTAGCTCTGTGACTCTGTGACCTAAGAAGCTTTCATAGCAGAATCAGATTATTGACCTTTATCCTACTACCATTTATCTGAGTAGCTCTTTCTGGGTCTACCAGGAGATGCCAGGACTGACTTTTTGCACACCATCCTTGTTAATTGTAAACCTTGTATTAGCTTAACTACAACCTTTTGAACCCCTTATGATAATTTCAAGTGTGAACAACAGTCCTATGTTAGCATAGTGTAGTTAGCCTTTTAGAAATTTTCAAGCAATGAGGAAACGTTATGAAATAAGTAATTGGACTAAGAACCAGCATGAAGAGGAGAAATTAATGAATGTGAAAACAGCATAAATCTTTTTCCTTCAATTTATATCTTTATATCTCAACCCCGCGTCACTACAGCGAAGCAGTGGAAGTGATGAACCGGTGCCTGGAGGCTGTTGAGGTCTGGATGGGTACCAACAGGCTCAGACTCAATCCCGACAAGACGGAGTGGCTATGGGTTCTGCCTCCCAAGGACAATTCGAACTGTCCGTCCATTACCTGGGGTAATGTCCCCCTCGGAGAGGGTTCGCAACTTGGGTGTCCTCCTCGATCCACAGCTAAGTTTAGAATATCATTTTTCGGCTGTGGCGAGGGGGGCATTCGCCCAGGTTCGCTGGTGCGCCAGTTGCGGCCCTATTTGGACCGGAAGTCACTCCTCACAGTCACCCATGCCCTTGTCACCTCGAGATTCGACTACTGTAATGCTCTCTACATGGGGCAACCTTTGAAGAATGTCCGGAGACTACAAGTAGTCCAGAATGCGGCCGCGCGAGCTCTCTTGGGTCTCCCAAGACATGCTCATATCACTCCAGCTCTCCGCGAACTGCACTGGCTACCTATTGGTCTCCGAACACAATTCAAAGTGTTGGTTATGACCTATAAAGCCCTTTATGGCAATGGACCAGGATACTTGCGGGACCGTCTTCTGCCTCATGAATCCCAGCGACCGGTTAGGGCGCATAGGGTTGGCCTCCTACGGGTCCCGTCTGTTAGACCAGTGGTTCTCAACCTTTTTCAGGTTGAGACCCCACTTGCTCCGCCCATGTGTGGTGCGACCCCGGCGCGCGCGCGCGGGCACGTGCACGCGACGGGCCGATCCGCGCATGTGCGGTGCGCACGCAACCAAAACAAAACAAAAAACAACAACAACAAAATGGCGGCCTGCGACGGGCCGATCCGCGCATGCGCGGCGTGGCCGTGATGGCCCGAACCACGACGGGCCGATCCGGGCATGCAGGGCGCACGCACAACCCCAAAAAAAACAAACCAAAATGGCGGCCCGCGACGGGCCGATCCGCGCATGCGCGGCGCGCCCGTGACGGCCCGATCCGCGCATGCACGGCACGCCCGTGACGGCCCGAACTGCGACGGGCCGATCCGGGCATGCAGGGCGCGCGCACAACCAAAAAACAACAACAAAAAAACACAAAATGGCGGCCCACTGTGTCTGGCGACCCCCACGAAACGGTCATTCAACCCCAAATGGGGTCGCGACCCATAGGTTGAGAACCACTGTGTTAGACAATGTTATCTGGCGGGGCCTAGGGCAAGGGCCTTCTCCGTTGCTGCCCAAGCCCTCTGGAACCAGCTTCCCTCAGAGGTTCGTACTGCTCCCTCCCTCCTAGCTTTCCGGAAACTGCTGAAGACGCATCTATGCTGACAGGCTTGGGGCGTATGAGCTGTACTCTGCCCCTGGGCCCTAGGAGTGTCCCTCCATCAGCGACTGTCAGCTGATTATGTTTGTATGTGGTGTGAATGCAATTAATTTTTAAATTTTTATTGTATTATTGTATTGTTGTTGTGAGCCGCCCTGGGTCTTAGGAGAAGGGCGGCATATAAATTTGATTAAACTTAAACTTAATTAGAAGTAACTTTCAAAGTTTCTCATTCTTATTAAAATTCCTACCTGCAAGATTCAATTTTCCAATTGCTCTTTATTCCCCCAAAGATATCCCCAGCATTCTATCATCCCACAAATACTATAGCAGGAGAACTTTCTCTTCCTCATGCCTCTTGTAGTGCATCTGGTTGCTTTCAGCAGCTTTAACCCCAATCCTAGCTGCCTCCTTAAAACTCTCTATACTATTGAAAATTATCTTGTTTTAAAATATCACCAGCATCAACAAAATACTATGTGGAATAGTAAAGTTATCCAGGGCCAAATGATGCTTTGGAAAACCATCTTACCTTTCCCAGAATGGGACAACTTGCCATAACCAATTCGTTATGGCCAACTCACCGCGGCCAACTTGCCACAGCTAACTCACTGCAGCCAACTCATCATGGTCAACTTGCCGCTGGACAATTCAGCACAGTCAGCTCACCACGGGACAAGAAAGGACAGAATGACATGTGAATGTCAACTCGGTGCAGGACAATTTAACAATTATATTGAATTATTTTAAACTAAATAAAAAAATTAATTTTTGCCATTCACATTTCATTCTGTCCCTCCTTTTGCATCCTTTTTTTAATGATTCTATTCCACCGTTTCTTTGATATTAGTGTAACTCTTGTCTCTCAGTGAGTTGTCCTGTGGCAAGTTGGCCATGGCGAGTTGGCCATGGCAAGTTGGCCATGGTGAGTTGGCCATGGCAAGCTGGCCATGATGAGTTGGCCATGGTGAGTTGGCCATGGCAAGTTAGCCATGGCGAGTTGACCATGGTGAGTTGGCCATGGCAGGTTGGCCATGGCAAGTTGACCATGGCAAGTTGGCCATGGTGAGTTAGCCATGGCAAGTTGGCCATGGTGAGTTGACCATGGCGAGTTGGCCATGGTGAGTTGGCTATGGCGAGTTAGCCATGGCAGGTTGGCCATGGCAAGTTGGCCATGGCGAGTTGGCCAGGTGAGTTGGCCATGGCGAGTTGGCCAGGTGAGTTGGCCATGGCAAATTGTCATAGACCCTACCTTTCCTTAGTAGCATGCTCAAACAAACATAAAGTGTCTTCAGACTTTCTGTTCTAAACAGGAGGATGGGGCCTTAGCAAGCTAGAGTTGGTGTTAGAGGTTATTCGCAATCTGTACAATTTTCTATTTTTCTTGTGTTAAGGAGCAAATTGATAGTTTAGGTTGATTTAGTATCTATTGTGATGTAGAATATACATAGAAACTGTTATACTAAGTAGAGGTTTCCACTTTAGCATCTCTATAGGTCTTAAAATATTTTATGAATTATGATAGTCAGACCTTCTAGTCATTCTGATAATATAACAAAACCCTTACTTCTCTGAAAGTAACAATTTGGCCATGCATATAGGTATGTAATCATCCAGTATTCTTCCTGGTTCAAAACAAGTTGCTGTGTTTCTTAACGATAGCAATGAGTGTGGCTGACAAGTTGCAATAAGCAAAACAGAATAAGGAGATGTGGCCATATTGTAGGATCTATATTAATTATGCTGGGAAACTACGTTTCTCAAAGTCTCAGTGTTCATCAGAGAAAGACTAGCCATTAGAAGTGAATCTCAGATTAAAGTAAAACTACTACAATTTCATAATTACTTGTAAGCAGCTCCATTGCAATCACAGCTTAGGAATTCCCTTGCAACATATTGCCACAAGAATCTGTGGCATTCTATACCAGCTAAAGTTTCTGAACACTAGACAGAAAGCCAATATACACACTGTTTACACAACATAATGCATGCAGGCTATTAAGATGTAACTGCAGCATTTATATAGTATGATATGCCCCAATAAATGAACCACATTATAACTTACCACAAAACTTTAGTTCATTCAATAGACTAATACAATAAGTGAAACGCAGCACCATGCTAAATCATTAGCCAGCTAACTTATTAATTTATTATTTATTCTATTTATATAACTGCCTGCATAAATTGCAAATGCAACTGGTTGGCTAACATCAGGATTAAGAATGAAGCACCTAGTTAATTTTGGTAGGGAGCTTTCTTACCAAAACTCACACTCTACTGGATAAGATCACAAAATTCTTTTTTCCTGCCTGATTACTGGTTGCCATCCTCCTTTGTTTGTCTCCTTTATTTCACTGATTATGGGAAAGCAAAAGCCCACTGCTTTGTTGAAGACCAAAAGATGAATTAATGGTAAATTACTCTCTCATTTGCTTTGTCTTAGAATGACATTGGCAAAAGTGAGCTAGTGAAGCAATTGTCACATTATGCTTTAGCTTTTGAAGGCTGGCTAAAGGTCCATCCATTATGTTCTACTTAAAGGTATTGTAAAGTTCATTCAGCAACTTAGCAAATCAATTAATGCAAAAGTGGATGGTTACAAATTAAGTCATCATCATAATGAGAAAGACAAGGTAAGTAAAAGCTACAGATAAATAGTATTTCATCTTTCAGGGGCACTAGGTGCACTTGGAACTCTGAAGCATGCTATGGCGTGGATAGTTACAAAATATTTGTTTATTCACAAGCAGACTGGTGAAGTCACTCCCCATCACTCAAGCTAAACTTCCTGGACACACTTTACAAGGGCTGTGTAGTCCCTTAAACACTCACATAACACTTACAGTTCTTTAAAGCAACTGTGTACTTCCCCATAGTTGCATGGCTACTCTCTAGGCATATTTGATTTACAGAATTGCAGACAGGTATGAGAGACAGGTTGATGTAGTGGTTAAGGTATAGGAAATCATGAGTTCTAATCCCAACCAAGGCACCAAGCCAGCTGGGTGACTTTGGGCCAGTCATTCTCACCCAGGCTAAAGAAGAAGGCAAGGGCAAGCCACTTTTAAAATGTCCCAAAGGTGCTTTTTCAAGAGGCAAGAGAGTTGTTGAGGTGACTTGGGGGGGTTGTCTCTGTCCTCAAGGTCCCCTGGGTAGTGTAATTGGGTGTGGAGCCTTCTTGGAACTGCTGAAAGGATTGTGTTGTGGAGCTGTGCTTTCTGAAGGGTGTTTTCTACCCTGGGTCCCTTCGCTGTTGAACACAGGCACAGGCTGTTGGGGAATGAGTCTGTGTTGTTTGCATCTCAAACTGAAGTGCAAATGATTTCTGTAGTCTGCAATTTTTCTGGAGATCCATTCATATTCCTGTACCATTTGAAGGGTGTTCATCCCAAAGTACATAACTAAATGTCTATGGAGATTATCAACCATCCAGGTCATGGTTGCCCCAAAGGTGCTTTTTCAAGCAGCAACTGGACTTTCTTGTTTTTCTTTGAAAACGTTTTGCTTCTCATCCAAGAAGCTACTTCAGCTCTAACTGGATGGTTTTTAAAATCTTTTAAAGTTTTATCAAAAAAACTGCAGGGACATGTCTAGGCCGTTGCCAAGCACACACACACACACAAACACACACACACACACACACACAGAGAGAGAGAGAGAGAGAGAGAGAGAGAGAGAGAGAGAGACAGACAGACAGACAGACAGACAGACAGACAGACAGACAGAGACAGACAGACAGACAGACAGAGAGAGAGAGAGAGACAGACAGAGAGAGAGAAAAAGAAAGAGACAGACAGACAGACACACACACACACACACACAGAGAGAGAGAGAGAGAGAGAGAGAGAGAAAGAGAAAGAGAAAGAGAAAGAGAAAGAGAAAGAGAAAGAGAAAGAGAAAGAGAAAGAGAAAGAGAAAGAGAAAGAGAAAGAGAAAGAGAAAGAGAAAGAGAAAGAGAAAGAGATAGAGAGAGCACATATCTCAAAAATGCTATAATGCCTCCACAGGCCGAGGGGAAATGGGGAAAAAATGGGGGGAAAATGGCGGGCTGCGGTGTTTGGTGACCCCTGTGAAACGGTCGTTCGACCCCAAATGGGGTCGCGACCCACAGGTTGAGAACCGCTGCTCTAGGAATACAAATTATGCTAGAGGACTGGCACTTTGCTTTGCTCTATGTTAGATGCTTCATCAGCATCATCCAAAAATAATAAAATAAAATCTGGTGGGACATGGAGTTTGACAGTAGACAAGGGATGCTTTGCACGGTACCACTCCAGTCATTCATTAATTGGTGGTACCTATAAAATTATTAGTTATCTCACTGTACCATACCATACCTAAAAAGACCATTGTATAGAGGTTTCCACTTTCCCTTTCTCTCTTTCTCTCTCTTTTTTCCTCTCTCTCTGTATGTGTATGTGTAATATACAATCATTTGTAAGTATACAACCTCAATATGCACACATATAATTCAATGTCCTCAAGCAGCTGATTAATTCATGCAGAAATTCATTCTAGCCCCAAAAAGGGGCATAAAGCAATCTTCTCCAAATGCCAGGAAAATAACATTTAAGAAAAGTACTGATTGTTTTGGGGTAACACACATTGGTACACTTGGTGCTGATGAAGTACATAGAACAGAAAGTCTTGCTTCAATCACTTTGATTTGGGAGAGAGATAAATAATAATCAAATAAGTGAAAGGGTAACCACAAAGGGTCACTGAGCTTGCCTGGGAATAAATTTATGTTGCAGACATTGTAATATAGTTTACATTAACCAGACTCCTGTTCTCTAAAGTTCATCCATGCATTCAGGTGGTCATTTGACAATTCCAGTTCAAATTTTTTATCTGTTTGTTTTTGAGTTGTTGAACGTTTAGTCTGCATTTTCAACTGCATAGTTTTCATTGCTCCATTTTAATTGGATTAAATGAAAATGTTGATTTATTTTCATTTTTCAGCACTGCTTTAGGAGTTTTCAGGCTGAAAATAAGTAGAAAAAAAAACTGGAGAAGGAACACGCACACCAACTCCTTAGCAAGCCAAGAATTTACATGTGTGTGTGTTCCTCTAAGATAAAGTGATAATTTTTCTACATTTTTGTAGAAATGCCAGCTATCCCTATTCATACTGCTAAAATAAACATCCAAGTGTTGCCCTTGTCAGATCTTCGTAAATGAAACTTTTGACAATAATTGTTGTTTTTTTTGTCAAGTAGATTTTCATGATGAGAAAATGGAATAAACCCAAAGTGCCTGAGGATATGGCAGGAAAGGCAGTCATGGTGTCAAATTGCTTCTTCAAGTAGAGTTGCTAGGAATTGGTTCACACAGGCAGACAAATCACTCCTCATCTCTCTGCAAATCAAGTTCTGATGAGGTGAACGTTTTCTCCTGAGAAAGATTCTGTTGTGAAAAATCTTCCAGTGCTGTTCAGGATGGTCTCTTCTATGTTGGACTATGAATATGCATGACATAAATTAGCTTAGATCAATAACTATTCAGAGGTTTCCCAGGTTGTCAAAAGTTAGGAAATAGGAAACTGAATACAAAATGTTTTTTTTAAGAAATTATAATGGGTGATTATTACAAACCTGCTTTATGACAAGATGAATGATTATTTGCTTGTTTGATTTTCAATTGCATGAAGTGTTTTTATTCTAAAAATACTCCCAGATAAATAAAATCATAATTTAATAGTCAATTCAAGGCAGATTTACAACTACATCTGGTTTTCTATGGTTAAAAACAGAGAAAAAGACAGAGATCCGCTCTAAGCTATAGAATTAATATAATTTTGAACTTACTGGATCCAACGAAAGAGGTATTAAAATAGTTAAGTTACTGTTTCTTGTAAGGACTTCTATGTAAATACTTTTCTATTTATAAAGTAGAAATAGAAATAGGAAGCCGAAGCAAATGTTTAAAAAACTGATTTTTCAAATCTTTAATAAAGAATTTTGGCATCTGTTTTTATCCCAACTGTTGTTTTATGTATTTCACTTTTGGATTTTTTAATGTCTTTTATATTATATTTTTTTAAACAATGTTAGCTACTCAGAGTCATTAACTTGAAACAGATCATGTATGTATGTATGTATGTATGTATGTTATGTATAAATAAATAAGTAAGTAAGTAAATAAATAAATAAATAAATGTGACAATGGACTGAATGCATGTACATGTGCATACCTTTGTGCTACTGGGGAAGGTTGTTTTTTTTAAAACTATTTTTGTAACTTCTATAAAAATTCTTTTCTCTTCTGCCATCCTGCACTGCTTTTTTCTGTAACAAAAGAGGTTACCCCTATAAACTTTTTGCTTTATAAAGATCGTTTAAAAGAAAAATTGACATTCACCGCAAAGAATTCTTTGACAAGCATCCCTTTTTTGCAAATCAAAACTGAAAATGAAAGGTTATCTCTATTTACTCTGAAGTAAACTTTACAATGACTTTGGTGGGGTTGCCTTTAAGTCAAAATATTGGAATTGCCAAGAGGTAGATGATAGATAGATAGATAGATAGATAGATAGATAGATAGATAGATAGAGACAGAAAGACAGACAGACAGACAAGAGAGAGAGAGAGAGATAATAAACAGATGATATAGATGGTATGGATGATAGATACTGACAGATAAATGATCTCAAAGGAAAGATTAATATAGATCAATTCTGTGCACATCTGGCATTTTCATATCGTTCTGTAAAGTAACTGCTCATGTATAAAGCATGATACACAAAACAGACTTGACTCTTTCCTGGCTTTTTATTATATATTCTTCCCTCCACTGAACAGGAGTGTCAAAAAAAAATTAAAACCTGCACTGATTCCATTTCTTCCTTGAACTTTATGGGATGGGGAACATTTGGAAAAGTACAGATCAGGGATAAAGTTTATTATGGCTTTAGTCCAGACTAAGAGTATTTGGCATGGAGTGGACGGAGGAGGAGGGAGGAGAAGGGGGAGGCGGAGGAGGCGGCAGTTTCAATATAAACTCAGCAAAATAAAGCAGGCTATATGTATATACGTAGATGAATGCAGATCATAAAATTAACTGGGTGTATCAATTTAATTAACTGCACATTTTTCATGAAGTCAAAATCTCCTCTAAGCTGAGTTTGTCTTCTAGTACTTTCATGGGCATGTCCATATAATTTTCTTGGCAGCAATATGGAAAGTTGGCCACTGCCTTCTGAAATGTTTTGCAACTTGTCTTATTTAGATACAGCACTAGAATTTCCTTCATCCCGATATTAAGCAGATACACACCCTGTTTGGTTCCTTGAGGTGAACTGTGAGGTCAAGGTTGGCTAGAGGTTGTCACTGTGCTGAGCCCTTTTTGTCAAGCCAACAAGAAGTATTCTTTTGCTACCAGCTCTTCTGCCTCAGGTGTATGTTAGCAGGAATTAGGAATTAGGTCTTTCTGTTGCTCAGTAACTTTGCTGTTTTTGAGTGGATATGTTTTGCTCAGGTGAAGCATAACCTTTTATTCACCTTTCTTTGCTTCTTTACATCAAGTTTAGGGAGGACGTTTAATTTTAAGTACAAAAAGTAGAATAAAAAAAGTAGAGAATTGGACTAATAATTGTGTTCATTTCTAAATCTCCAGGGTGTCATGAATAGATTGTCTTTACCTCTGGCCTTTTATGTCCACAGGGTTCATATTGAAATAATGATCTTAATCCCTAAGAAGCAGCAATATTTTTGCAAGAGAAACTTGCACAACTTGTGGTGTGGACCGATGCCACATATTCGCTGTGAAGCAAGGTTTGACGTAGCTAAAGAACACCAAGTACAATGCTACATTTTATCTAAACCAAGCAGCATAACAATACACACAGGACCCTTGCAAATATATCAGTTTCTTCAGATTTTGAGCTGATAAGGCCAATGCAAATCAGAAAGTGAGGGTATAATGTGTCTTTTCCCAATAACTAGACCTAACAATTATACTTATCCTTTCTATTAATTCTTAGTTAATCAGTCTCAAACCCTGATCACATATATGCAGGAAAAGTTCATTTGCACGATCATTTCAGATTCTAGACATTTTCCCCATTAAGCTTATCATTAAATGAATACCCCTTAGCTTGGGAGGACAAACTATATTGTCATTAAGTGAAGGGACCATGGGCCTTGTTTTGTAAGATACCATTAAATGGAGAACAAAGACTGATTAGACTTGAGTATTATCTCACATAAATATGCATGGATTCCAAGAATTTGGTATCACCTATACATCTTTCTTTTCATTCATCACATCAGAATTTTGAATCAGTCATACGATATGGCCTGATCAAACAGTTGTTGGTCTTACCTCTTCTTCTTTGAATAAGCTGCATTGCAGCATGAAGGTAAAAGTTATGTCATTTGACTGCTGATTTTTCAACATGGAAGAGTCCCTGCAAATAAAAATTGCACTGTGGCAGAGGAAGCCTTTACAAAAAGTTAAAAAGAGATTAGAAAGCCATAGTTCTATCCAACATATTTTGAGGAATTGTTTTTTGTGGCACAGTGATGCCCATTGATATGCTATCTGTAGCTTTAGCTCCTGGGAGAGCAAAGCAACAGTGCGGTAGAAGCCGAGTTACAGGTAATAATAAAATTCCAATGTTTCTTTGACAATGTACCACCGATCCATTTCTGTTGTTACTTTTTTTGTAGCAGGTGTTGGGGTCATAGACTAGAAATTTAAATGGCATTAACATTGGACAAATTTCCAGACAGGACCAAATAAGGTGAACACACTTGTGCTTTTGGTGAAAAATGCTACAGTTAACTGAAGTAACTACCGTAAATGCAGACATTGTTAATAGCCACCCTTGAAACTGCAACACTATGGTTTGTGGCATGTCCCTCTGTTTCCAGTTTTGCTTCTTTTATTCCGGGTTTCCCTAATACAATATATGTATACGAGTCCTTCGGGAGGGGGGCGGTATAAAAATCTTAAAATAAATAAATAAAAATAAAAAAATAAAAAAATAAATACCCAGATGTCATTGCCAGGCTGCTTTGAAGGCCTTGAGAATGTCAAGTTTACAAGCTAGGCTGTTCCTTTCTATGATAATGAATGAGCAGTGATATCTGATCCAAAATAGCAAACTATAGGAGCATTCTGTCTTACCCAAAACATTAATGCCATGTGTAATTTTCAGAAAAAGTACCAGAATGGAAGTTTGCCATTAGCGATCAATGTGTGGGAGTATGCATTTAATTCCTATTTCTTATGATTTCTCAAATGGGCACCGAAAAACTAAAATACATCTCAAAAATAAATATCACATACATTATTGGGTTTCTAATTAAGCCCTAAAATAAATTTATCAAAGTTTAAGTTAAATGTTCTTGAACAGAATGTTTTTGTATGAATTTCACAACTGATTTTGGTGTGTACCACCCATATTTATTTTCTTTTGTATTCTATCTTGGTTCTTCTATAAAATTGGCTTAGGGAAAAAAAATCAAATTAACTGTGAAAGGGTAAAATAATGACTAGAGGGTGTTTTTTTCTTCTCTTGTTTGCCTCTTAATCCTATTTGGCTTTCCACTGTTTTCCCTCCACACACACACTTTTTCTAGAATGGCTTGTCCCCACCTTCACTGTTTGTTAGAAATGTCTCTTTTTGACAGCCTTATATTAACAGAGCCTTTCTCTGTGGATTTCATCATAATAGTTATATGAAATGAAAACAAGAACTTAGGGAGGGAACAGAGAAGGGGGTACTGTAGTCCTAGTTATTCTTCCCAGAGTTGTACCCCAATTTACAGATCAGTTGAAGATTTTGGCAGAGAATAACCTAATCCTATTAGTGCATAAACTGCAACTTCAGCTTTTTTTCAAGGAGGGTGTTTCTTTTTCTTGTTTTCCCATCTCTCATTCTTTGTCTTTCTACAAAGAACTTTAGAGAGGCTTAGACAAGTCAATCTTCATATCAACGTAATTATGCTTCAGCTGTAAAGGGAAAAGGCTGAGTACTGAAATGAAAAATGTGCAGCTCCCATTTATTCATTATTCTTACTGTTGTTAGAACTGGATATTCAAAATGCATGCAGTGATTTTCAATGTGACTTGCAAACTTTAAAAATATTGGAGACAAAAGAGAAGTAGCAGAGAGGTGGAACAACTTGGATAAGGAAGGTTTAAAATTTAAATTCAACTCTCACAAATAATGAATAAAACTCACCAAATAACAAAACAATAACATGCCAATATCTAAATCAAAATCAAATATTATCTAAATCAGAATCTGTTACCCCAAATATTATTTTTTAATTAAAATGAAAACTATTTCTGCACTGTCTATGCATTTTATATTTTTCTACACTGAAAATCAAAGTTCTTAAGAATCTAAAAATGTGACAAAAACAAAACTATCTGAAGCTTAACCTTAAAACTCCTAAAATTTTAGGAACAGGAATATTTAGAAACAAAACCTATGGGTTCTTCTTTTATTTTTTTTCTTGTCCCTAAAGGCTTTCATAAATTTGACCCCTTCTTCTTTTATACATGAGTTGGGGGTTTGGGTTTCCCACATTAAAAGATGGGAAAATCAAAATTAATAGCAATAGCACTTAGACTTGTATACCACTTCACAGTGCTTTACAGCTCTCTCTAAGCAGTTTACAGAGTCATTATATTGCCCCCAACAATCTGGATCCTCATTTTATCAACCTCAGAAGGATGGAAGGCTGAGTCAACTTTGAGCTGGTAAGAATTGAACTGCCAAACTGCTAGCAGTCGGCAGTCAGCAGAATTAGCCTGCAATACTGCATTCTAACCACTGCGTCACCATGGCTCTCATGCACCATGGCTTAAATGAACATTAAGGCTTTTTATAAGTTGCAGCATAACAATAATTTTCATTATCAACTTTTTCCATGCTAAAACCAAATGACACTTAAATGATGGTTTAAAAGATCTTTAAGCTTAAATAATCTAATATTTTGTTTATATTTATACTTTCAAAAAAGCTAAGCTTCATTGTTAGCTGAGCAGAAAAATCAAATATAAATAATATTATTTGATAAACAAAGGAGACAGTAATTACTAACATTAAGCAAGTCAAAGGCAGAATAAATTATATACATTAATAGATTATATTGGAGGCAGGCCATGTGATGCTTATGATCACCACTAGGCCCACAAATACTTTTTATTTATTTATTGGTGCCCAATAATCTCTGTATCCCACCTGACTTGACCTTTTTAACTTTTAACTTTTAATTTAAAACATAGGAAAATGTATAGTGTAAAGCATTATTCTAATATTTTTATACAGGATTACCCTGGCTCCATAGTGATACTTAGAAAATAAATATCAGGGTTTCCTTAAACTTAAAATTTTGTTCATTCTTGCCAAAGAAACACAAATGTAATTTGAAATTGCCTGGAAAATCTTCAGAGTATAGAAGATGGGAGGGGCCTTTTATTGAATGGGATATTGTGACTACATAGTAATTCCATATATGTCTGGAAAAGCTCCTTTAAGAAGTGCATACAGTGCTCAACCATATGGACTAACAATCTCTGTCGGTGGAACATAGCGTGCTACCAAATCTGTGGTACCATAGAGACGTGCCATCTGTGATTCCAGATAGTAACAATGCAGTGCTAACTGTGGCCCTCAGCTTTAAAAAGTTGACGCATAATTTTATCTCAGATTATATACTTAACCAAGTACTTCATCAGATAGTCATGAACTCAAAGGAGATGCTTTGTCCAGTTTCTGCATGAATTTACCCAATGAAAAGGAGACCATCCGCTTTCTGATTCCATCATACAGTCCTTTCTCAATGAATCAGTAGTCCATGCCATTGACTCTATCCAGATGAGCATTATATGCCCCCTCCCTACCTTTGACCCTACATATAAAATTAAACAACAAAAGAGTTCTTGGTTGCACCTTGGTGATAATAGCATTCTGAAATACTTTAATGATCCCATTTTCATAACATGTTCCACTACAATGGGATTAAAGTTACTCGAAGTATTTCTGTTATGAGAAAATCTTTCCAGCTTTACCAAAGCAGTTTTGAGCTCTTTTAAAAATCAAATGTTTTCCATCTTCTCTAGTTGATATTTACTGTAGAGAAGAAATGCCAAAACAGTCGTTGTTTTGACCTACCCTAGCCAAGATGTTGCAAGTCTTATCATTTTCTCCTTTCTTTGTGGTTCCTTTTCATTGTTAACTAAGCCCTTTGAGTGACTGGTGGGGAAATGGGCTACTCAGCATGAACACAGTTCCTTTCCAATTTTAAGAACCAGAGGATCAAATCAGTAGATGAATAAACAATTGCTCTTGCCCCTTTTTCTCATCTGTCAAGAAAAACTGCAAAGGCTCTTTCAGCCTGGAAACAGTGGCTAGCATTATTCTGTAGTAAAGATTTTTCCAACATGCACTCCACAAATACAAGCTGGCTGAGATTTGTACAAGTTGTAGCTCTGAAGGGTGCTATATCAGGGAAGGCTGCCATAAGGCAAGATGAAAACAGCCCATTAGAAATAATTGATTTTAGAAATCTATTTGAATTATCATTTTCCAAGTGGCACCAAATTCTGCTATGCAGTTGCTTGTGGATGAAAATTTGCTCCTTAACACTCATCAGTATCCGGCTATGGCCTTACCTCACTGCTCTCCCATTGAACAGCAGATTTTGTAGAAAAAGCATACTAAGAAGTCCCTCAGAATAATAAATCAATCTCTATCTCAAGGATAGCATAACAAACATGGCATAATGTATGGCATAACAAACATGGACTTAAAATGTATATTAACATTTCACCTAAATTAAAAACATAGTAAAATATGAATGTTAAAAAGGTCTATATTCAAATACCAATGTCTCAGCCATCTAACCATTGAAGCACAGGGTTATTCCAAGTAAAATCTATCTTAGATTGGAATTATTATATTTGGTGTATATTAGAATCACAATTACATGTTTATGTGCAGCTAATGGCAAATACCTATCTATCCCTTCACGTTGCTAAAAAGTTCTTATGTAGAAATTACCAATGCTTTTTGTATTCTGTTTCAGAAAGAAAAGAATAGTCCTAAAAACTAGTCAAGCTTCTGAGATTTATTTATTCTAAGGTATAACAAACCCCAAGACCCAGCAATATTGTATATTAATTTTTTTAAAAAGAATTTTGGCATTAAATTCAATTGTTTTCTGCACCAAGACTATTTATGTATGTCTGCTTTAAGCTGATGTTTTTTATAAAAGAATTACAAATAAGGAACATTTAAAATAATGTTTTTATTACAAAATTCTGCTTATTATTTATGGTGGCTAGAATTATGCAACCGAGAAATAAAACATCAAGGCCAATGATATTCCATACAAAATCAACACATTACATTGAAATAATCAGCTATGAATTTGCTTTTATATATAAGAGCATGATGTACTTTCTTCATCAATATGGGATTTTCTTTCTTGACATTATGTGCATAACCTATATCATAAAACAAATTTCTTGGAATTAAGGTAATTGGGAAGTATAACCACTTTTAGAAGATGTGGAAGTATAGGCAAAATTTGGTTACTGTTTGCAAGACATTTTCACCTGACTTGCCAAGTAGCTCTACCACATTTTGATTTCTTGCTGATGGGAAATGAATATCTGCGTTCACCTTACTGTAGTTGTCAGCCAGATAAAACAAAAGAAAAGTTCATTCTATTTGCC
The DNA here is from genome assembly GCA_034064705.1 of Bothrops alternatus. Lineage (NCBI taxonomy): Eukaryota > Metazoa > Chordata > Lepidosauria > Squamata > Viperidae > Bothrops > Bothrops alternatus. The sequence goes on along the minus strand of JARGCV010000003.1, from coordinate 9,264,203 downwards.
TATCATTTTTGTTTTCTTAATAGGACACTATTGAGCCAATTGAAAATTTTGCAGATGTCAGGGAAAATAAATTTGAAGTTATCCAAATCTCATTTTTACAAATTATACAGTTCTAAAAATGTGGAAATAATTTTTGGGTTAGATTGCCAGGATGTGTAACTAAATTTTGTGCCAGTCCTTTCATTCCAGATTCCTTAACAGTGAGCCAACCTTCTTTTAATTATTAAGGATGATCCACATTGGAGACTCCTAGATCTCTCCCTCCCTTCCATTTCCTTCCTTCCTTCCTTCCTTCCTTCCTTCCTTCCTTCCTTCCTTCCTTCCTTCCTTCCTTCCTTCCTTCCTTCCTTCCTTCCTTCCTTCCTTCCTTCCTTCCTTCCTTCTGAAGCAATCTATAGTTAACCTAGCTGCCTTCTGTCCTGAAAGGGATTCAGCATGGAAGCCCCATAATAGTTCGCAAGGTGGAAATCTGGTTGTATTTTAAATATTCATTGTAAAGCTATTAACTGATAGGTATAACAGATGAATTGGTCAGATCTGGTTGTTTAATCTGATTTTATTGTCTTTCTTGGTGCTAGGGAATAAAGAAGTATGGTGATGAAAAAAAATCACAGTGATGAAAGAATTATTATATACTGGGAATTTGCAGAAAATTGTAAATTAAAAAAATGACTATTCTTTCTGGTAGATTAAAGGTTTTTTTAATGGACACTTAAAAGATTACAGACCTCTCTTAGATTATGTAGAGATATTAACCTGAAATGCAATTTGTGGATTTCACATTTAAGTTTCATATCACAAGGAGAAAAAAGATCTCTGGTATGATGACAATAGCCCGTCAGGCAAAAGGTTTGACTGAAACTCTTCTCCTAGTAGAGTGTGCATAGCTAATTATTACACACCATATATAATGCTGTGATATAAAGTAGAACCCTTCTCAACTCATGTACTCAGGATCAGTTTGAAGGACTGCCCATGTGTAACGGAACATTCTACTTAGGACAGAAATCACAAATTTCTCCAGTGTTTGTTTGACTAATTAGCAGTTCCATGAAGAACAATGCTGACATTGTTCTGATAAAGTCCCCCTCCCCCGATTCCCCTTAAGCTGCTCTTAGTTCAGATGTAGAAAAGAGATAAATTGCTGTTGCACCACCATCATTGCTGCAGAAGAGAAATAGCAGATTTGGAATGGATGGGGGCGGAATTTCAGAGGGAGAGAGCAGGAGATGAAAGGGCTAAATGTAAGCTTTTAATATAACCCCTTTCTAGCTTTCTCAGATGGGATCTATGAACATTTTGATTTATACAAGGGGAGGATATCCACTCACGATAAGGCTTAATGTTGAACCTTAGTACTGCAAATCCTTCAAAGAAGGTCTTGTCTTTTGTCCAATGGAGGCGAAATTAAGGGGACTAATCTACATATTTATCTCTGACTCTTTCCCATGCTCACCATAATAACTTTGCGTTCTGACAAGTGAGACCTCCGTCGACCAAATAAAGCTATCAGAGCTCCCCAGTCACTGAACCTTTTGAACAGAGGTTTCAAGTTCTTCCAGTGTTTTCAGATTTTTTTTTTTTTTTGGCAAGCGAACTCTCATACTGAAGATTGAGCTAGAAATACTCATGGAAAAAATAAAACATTGACAGACTTGTGGAGTTTCTGAGGGTGGCATATTCTTTTTATTTATTTCCTTTTATAAAAACACTTTCATTCCTCTTAATACCTGCATAGTCTTGTGACAATTTGTGTGTGCCATGAATATTTTTTATGTAATAAGTCATATTACAGGTAGTCCTTGACTTACAACCACAATTCAGCCCAAAACTTCTGTTACCAAGCAAGACAGTTATTACATTTTGCCCCATTTTATGATTTTTCTTGCTATAGCTGTTAAGTGGAAAGGCTGCAATTGTTAATTTAGCATCACGGATGTTAATAGAATCTGGCTTCCTCATTAACTTTGCTTGTCAGAAGGTCACAAAAGTGATCACATGACCCCAGGACACTGTAATCATCATAAATGTTAATGACAGCATAGAACAGGGGTAGGCAACCTTGGCTCTTTTATGACTCGTGGACTTCAACTCCCAGAATTCCTGAGTCAGCTATGCTGACAGGAATTCTGGGAATTGAAGTCCACGAGTCATAAAAGAGCCAAGGTTGCCTACCCCTGGCATAGAAAATTTTAAAATAAATAAAATTAAACAATATAAAGGAGACAGTAAGATATGAGATCTGTAAGCAGATCCAATTCAAGTTTCCCCATTCTTCTGTTCAACAGAATCCCACGATGGGGCAAGAAAACAACCTAGTTAACATTCAGTCTTTTTCTTCTTTGTGGATTTCTCCATTATTCTTTCCCCGTCCTTTTAATTTCCAGTCCTAGAAAATGTACTAGTACTATTTATTATAATAAATGGCTGCTGTTGCAGAAACAATTTGGAATGGGAATATAATGGAAGGAAAAATGATTACTGGATGTATCCCTCGCCCAATTTAATTCAAGTACCATTATTGCCTCCTTTTACATCTGATCAGAGCTGCCTCAGTGCTTGGTTTATTTTATGCCTTAGATCCACATATTATTATAAATTACAAGCTTCATTTAAGTTGCAAGTCTATAAATTAACAGTAAATATTATATCACAAGCACACACACACACAAACACACACACACACACACTATTGACAGATACAAACAACTTTCAAAAAAATGATCTAGTGAAAGGCTGTCCCTTGCACTATGATGCCATTAAATTTCCCACTTTTCATTAAATCTAATCATGTTGATTATTGCATACAATTTCATTTTGAAGCCAATTTCTATGGAGGGAAGTTTGAATGATTACTAAACATTTAAAGAAACAAACACATTGTTTTAATTAGCAATTTGTGGATAGAAACACTCTTAGCAACAGTATGCTGTTTCTGTGATAGTCATTAAATCTGACGTACAAAAATTCACTTCTAGAAAACTTATAAATGGGGAAGCTAGCAAGAGATTCTAGTCATTTTACAGTAACAAGAAAGCTGTAATGATAAGCATATAAGCGTTTCTGCGTAGACTTTCTCAAGTACATAGTGGCTGCATTTTCAGGGATACCTATCTTGTAGTAGCTAAACATTCAAACTGTTAGTTATGAATAGGAAGCCACAGAACTAGGTAGTACGATGCACAAACTGCTTCTTAAGCAAAGCAGCACACATCAGCAAATTCTTTGTCCAGGTGATTGGGGTTCATCTATATATATACCGCAATACATTTATAAATCTTTATACATCTGAGTTAAAATGTATACAGATTTATACATTTAAAAAAATTATGCCACCCTAAAAATATGTACAAATCTTATTCATGGGAAATATACTTCTAAAAAGGCTGTTCTTTGCAAACATTAAAAGAGCAATCTCATCTCATCAAACATTAAAGGAGCAATCTCATTTGTTATTTAAACAAAGTTATGTTTAAATAACAATTTGCTACACTCATATCTTCATTGTATCCTTTAATTAGAATTTGTAAAAAGTCCATCGTTGGCAGAGGTTGCACGTGCTTGTCAATATGGTATCATTTTTAAATGTTTATGCTCTTTTTTCTAGCTAAGGCAAAGGTAGGCAACCTTGGCTCTTTTATGACTTGTGGACTTCAACTCCCAGAATTCCTGAGTCAGCTGACTCAGGAATTCTGAGAGTTGAAGTCCACGATAAAAGAGCCAAGGTTGCCTACCCCTGAGCTAGGTCAATGTTATACCATGTCTCTTTTTAAAGTGAATTAAGTTTCAGAACCAAATGACAAACTGTATTTTTAAAGTGCCAACAGTGGGGAAATCTATCTCAGTTAACGCCAAGAGGTTAATAAATACACTTGTGAATGTTGAAAAATAGTACCCTAAGCGTAATTAATACTTTAAACTTATTTGTTTTTTAGTCAGACATTTATGCTTCAAATTTATTTTATTAATATCCTGACTATGTTGAAAAAAATCCCTTTTAATTTATATTATGATTCACAGAACCAAAATTAAAGAGAACAGGCTTGATAGTGGGAAACTTTTTTTAGAAAAGTATTTTTTCCAAAATGTTTTCAATTCTGAAAAGTTCTAATTATAGATTTTAAAATCTATTCACATATTCTAATTCCCAAGGTTGTCCATGAAGAAAGAAAGGCCAGCAGTTTACCAATGTAATATAAATATGAGCTATGTATTATATCACAAAGATCTTAGTACGACATACTACTCCAAAATGAGGATTTAGAAGTGTATTGTTATTGTAGTACTCATGCATTCTAAGAAGAAAATGCCTTTTGGATGATAAATGCTTATAAGCAGGTACTCCATGGTCTGAGAGATAGTAAAATAGTAAAATAGCAGCATCTATCAATATGGATTGTTTCCAAAATCTCAAAAGCAAGATCAAGTTGGCCAAATAAATAAAAGTTAAAATGGCAACCAAAAGTTAATATGGATTGAAGTTTCTATTAGATTCCACGATTAGAGCACTAACATATCTAACCCAACTTGATTGAATTGCAAGTCCCAGAGATCTTTCAATAACACCGAAGAATACAACATGCATGAAGGACACCAGGGATGTTAGTAAAAGAAGAATAAAAAAATCAAGAATGTAGCTCTGATTTCTAATTTTTATCTATATCACAATGCAAATAAAAAAGGGGGTAGGGTTTTGAGCAGGTGGTCAACTTTTCTTTATTTCCCTGTGGTTGCACTGAAGGCCACCAACTTGGAGAAATCTGTACTAATACTGCTGTCTGTATTCTTCACTTTGTGTGCAGCTTAGATACAGTTTTAATTCTCATATTGTTGAAGAACAACATCATGAATTTTTTAAATTCCCCTGCTATAATTTTGCACCTAGATTCTTAGACATAAGACAATAGAACTTATTTAAGAGAATATAGATTGCCCTGTGAAAAAAGTAGCTATATCATTATAGATACTCTACAATAACACTGTTTTGACTCAATAGCAATAGGCTGTATCCAATCCAACACATCAGATGTGATATTTCTGCACAAAAAGATCATTAGATTATGGAGACTCGTTGATTTAAAAATAAAGAACAGAGAGAAACTGAAGAAAAATCTCATTCAGTGAGTCAATAAATATTCAGTCAACAGAAAAGGCTTACTTTGAAACCTGCTGTCCTGGTTACCAGCTTCTCCTATAAATAAGATTAACTGCCTCCACTCACCTTAAGCAAAGTTCAAATATAACATAGCTATAATGGATCTGTGCTAGCTGAAAGTTTTGGCACGAATTATGGCTGCGAAGGTGTTTTTTATCTGCCTTGTTTAGGAGTATTTTTCATCAAACGGCAGCTACCAACGTTTATTAGCAAAAAGCACAAGCTCTATTCCACAAGTGATTTTGATATATTTATGAAAAATACTCAACTGGTGTTGAACACAGAAACTTTAAGTTTCAGACGGTTTGGATTCAGTCTCACAATGAAATTTAATGAGCTTAAAGAAGTCATTTTTAATTATATTTCTTGGGCTGGTAGTGCTTATACTGAATCATTTTAACTTACATGAAGGAACTTACATGACGAAATATTCTTCCGTGCCATACCATCCCAGGAAATAAAAATTAGGCATCTGGGAGAAAGGGAAGAAAGACTGAAACAGAATCTTAGATTATTAGCATTCTGAATGGAGGAACTTGGTTTATGTAATGAAAAAAACCTTAATCTCAAAGTACAACTTCATTATCACACAGACTTCTATGTTCATATCCAAACATATATTAGGTCGGTGACTAAGCAAATGCTTTGGATACATAAAATCTCAAGTTCAGTTTGATCAGATAGAACCAAAAATTACTCCTGTCAGAAATGTGGATATTTGCTGACAGTCTTTATAGACATACAGTTGATTTTTTTTAAAGAAAGGTTTTGTCACTTTGATTATCCTTGATACACTAGAGATAGCATTCTTCAACATGGCAGATGAACTAGAATTAAGTTGTCAGAATGTCCAGTTTGCATAATTGTTTGTAGTTCCAAAACTTGGGTGATTCCAGGTTAGGAAAGGCAGTTTTATGCTGCTGACACATAAAATTTTGTGATTTGAGTCACAAGCATTCAAGGTTGGTTACGAAGCTCAACTAACGTTATTGAGGTCTACAAATAAAGCATCCACTGTTTTTATTCATAATTCTTCATGTTCTAGGATTTATTTCAAAAGAGAATTATTTGGGCATGGAATGAGTGGATAAATCCAACTTTAAATGGAGGACTACAAAAAGGTCCAGGCTATTGTTAATGACCACATTAATATTGTCTAGAAGAAGGGCCAAAAAAAAAAACCAAGAAAAAAATGAAGCCATAACTCAACAGTCTTTGGTTTAATTAACCATTGATGTCTCACTACTCAACAGCCTTTGAAAAAAGATGTATATTTTGAATGGAAAGACCTATCTCATAAAATTCTGAGACAGATATTCTAAATCCCTAGTTATCTAAAATGCAGTGATATACCTTAAAGTAATGCCCTGTGATTTGCTCCCACTATAGCAAATGCCTCTCACAGCATTATGCTAAATCACATTTCTTTTGGAATTCATTTTTTTTAAATCTTTACAAGAAAGGCAACTCATCCTTATACATTTACATACAGTGTTATCATAGGTCACAGAAAACTGTGTACATACTCTCCATAAAAGGACATATTTCAAATAAAATAGTTATAACATCAACAAACAATAGTGTTCCTTCTTCCCATTAGACGTAATTTCTGCAGACCCCAATTTTTGTACATAAATAGAAGAAAACAGTCTTTAGAATATTTACATCCTATAGGATTTCCTGCAAGTGAATATTTCTACAGCTGTTTTTAAAGTTGTGTTTAGTTTTCATTTTCTCTCCAGCCACGGGCATTCTTCCCAAATTTATATACCAGTCTCCGTCCATCTACACGCTCAAGAATTTCTCTTTTATAATAGTATCTGTTAAAAGGAAATGATGAAATCAGATATACAAAAACTCATTTGCTGACCATTTCCCTTTTAATTTTATTTGTAATTGGACTTACAATTTAAACTATTTTCTCATGAAATCAGAAAATAATCCAGTATCTCATCAGGTGTTGAGTTTCTACCACATCATAGCCTTTACATAGGCTCATTGCATACAAGGTAGAATCAATACAAGGTTTATGGATATGTTCTAATAGGATTGCCACCTTTTGTCTTGGATGGGATGGCACTGCACCAAACAGATCCAGTATGGGATCTGGGGTTCTCCTGGACTCAAAAATTTTACTCAAAAAGCAGGTGACAGTTGTGGCCAGGAGAGCCTTTGGACAACTGCAAGTTGTGCACCAGTTATGCCCTTTTCTGGACCAACAATTCCTATTCATGGTCACTCATGGCTTAGTCACTTTCTGTCTTGACTATTGCAACGTGCTCTACATGGGGCTGCCCTTGAAAAGCATCCGGAAGCCCCAGTTGATTCAAAATGCAGGGGCCAGCATGGTTTTGTGCAGACCTTAATGTCTCTCTTACGAGAGCTGCATTGGTTGCTGATTTGCTTCCTGGTACAATTCAAGGTGCTGGTTGTCACCTTTAAAGCTCTTCGTGGCTTGAGACCAGGTTATCTAAGGAATGGTCTTTTGCTGGTCACATCCACCTGACCCACTGGAGTGGGGAGACAAGGAATGTTGCTGGTCCCACCCCTAAGGAGGAGAAGGGCCTTCTCCATGGTGGCTCCCTGCTTTTGAGAGTCATCCCTTCAGAAATTAGATTGGCCCCGACTCTATCATAAGGCCATGAAGACTTGGTTTTTCCAGTGGGCCTGGAAAACCCAGAGTGGGATGGAGGCCATCAAATGGCTTATTTGATTGTGTGTTGTAGCCTTATTGTTTTTTATTTTTATTGGGTTCTTTTCTATACTGTGCTTTTATTGTTTGTAAGCTGCCTGGACTTGCTGTGAGCGAGTAGGCAGCTATATAAATTTCCTAAGTAAACAAAATGTTTTTTTTTAAAAAAAACCGATTTATTGAAAGAAAACTACAAAAATCTATATCTTTATGGCAATGGACCAGGTTACTTGCGGGACCGTCTTCTGCCTCATGAATCCCAGCGACTGGTTAGGGCACACAGGGTTGGCCTCCTACGAGTCCCATCTACTAAGCAGTGTCATCTGGCGGGACCTAGGGCAAGGGCCTTCTCCGTTGCTGCCCCAGTTCTCTGGTACCAGCTTCCCACAGAGATTCGCATTGCTTCCTCCCTCCTAATTTTCCGGAAATTACTGAAGACTCATTTATGCCGACAGGTTTGGGGCGTATGAACTGTACTCTGCCCCTGAGCCTAGGAATGTCTCCCCATCACTGACTGTATGTTGATTATGATTGTATGTTGTATGAATGTGTTTTAGATTAAATGAAATGTGTTTAGATTAAATGGTTAATTGTTATTGTTAAATTTCTGATCTGTTATTGCATTATTGCTGTAAGTCGCCCTGGGTCCCAGGAGAAGGGCGGCATAGAAATTTAATTAATAAACAAACAAATAAATAAATAAATAAATAAATAAATAAATAAATAAATAAATAAATCTAAAACCTACAGTTACAAATTACACCCATTGAATGCAAAATTCCTTGAACGTGATATGCAAGTTTGTCTTTATCTAAGGAACTTTGGGCAGGAACTGAAACTGACCAACAAGCTGATGCTGTTCCTATATTAAGGGGAAATCATATGATTAATATCTGAAGTACGATGCACAGGTTATTATATTGAGAAGTAATTGGAACTGTAAATGTTTCTGATGATTCAGGAAGACTTGCAAAGTCTGTACATGCCACTTTTGTGGGACTTAAAGACAAATGGTGAGTCATTGTTTAGTGAAGGAGTCGACACTTTTTCATAACTGACAAAATCTCTCTGTTCATGTAAAGACAATTTGGCAGTCTTTCTAGCTATATAATGTGGTTTTCCAGGTGAAGGGGTAGGAACCCTCAGAGCTAGGATCATAGATTTCCCATCTTGCCACATCAATCCAACCAGTATCTTTCATTTGGATCAGGAAAAAAAAAACAGGAGGAAATTATGCCATAGGAAAATATCTTGTGCTTCACACTACTTTACATTTTAAAAACTCCCCTGCGATTTCGGCATACTCTGGCTCTTTGCTTTGTCATGCAAAGAGACTAAAGACAGCTGGGTTTTTTTTAAGCAAAATGTTCCCCTTTGTTACCTCATGGCACGGCTGAGTTTCTCGTAAGTCATGCTACTGTTGTTCTTCTTCTTTCCCCATAGCTGAGCCACTGCCTCAGATTTTAAGAATCGGAAGATGCCTTCTGACCGATCCTCCCATTTTATCAACCCAGGATTCTTCTCTGGATGAAGGAGAATGTCTCTGATAAACTCCCACAAGTGAGTTCCTCGAGGAGCTATAATGAAATAATGTTCAGAGGAAACATTATTTGTGTTGAAAAACAAAGGGTGATGGGTATGAACTTTAAGAATTCCTAATATTTCTTTTAATAATGGCAAATGACAGGCTTAGCTCCTATAGCAGCAAGGCTAACCATATTATCAGAATTTTACAAGTGTCCTTCATGAAAGAAACATAATCATTGTTTTTTATTTTTTTATTTTTATTTATTTTGCAATTTCTATACCGCCCCCCTCCCGAAGGACTCGGGGCGGTGTACAGCCCAATTAAAAACATCAACCTACAAAAAGTAAAATGATTAAAAATAGATTAAACAATTTGGCCCAGAATCATTTAAAACCCAATACATTATCTTAAAAGCAACAATCCCCTAAAACAATTATGGCCTTGTTGGTACTGAAGCTACTATCCCAGGCCGGCTTGTTGAAAAAGATATGTTTTTAATTCTCGACGGAAGGAGCGCAATTCCGTCATCGTACGGAGTTCGGGGGGGAGCTCGTTCCAAAGCGTTGGAGCTCCCACAGAGAAGGCCCTCCCCCTGGGGGTCGCCAGCCGACATTGTCTGGCCGACGGCACCCTGAGGAGACCCACTCTGTGGGAGCGTACTGGACGGCGGGAGGTATTTGCTGGCAGAAGGCGGTCCCGTAAATAATCATTTCATAATCATCACTTGCTGTCCTTCTATATTCACTTCACTACATTCATTCGGGCAGTGCACAATGATTCTACCTCACCATTAAATTTCCTGGAAAAGCCACATCTTACTATTAGTGCATTGGGGCCACATTTGCCAAAGGGAAACCTGAAGAATCAATGGCAGAAACATATATAGTCATTTCCCCCCTCTATTTGATATTAATTCCAAAGGGGAAAATATTTGAGGAAGGCATCCTGCCTAATTCCAGATTAGACACGCTTCTGTTGTTTTCATTCAGTATACATTCCATAAGTGTTTAATGTCCCCCTCAAAGGGTAGAAATCCAAGAATAGCTGTCTTACTGTGTTTCTTGTTGTGTGATTTTGGAGGGTGATCTTGTGAAATTTTCTTCCCTTCTGAAGACTCCTCTGCAACAGAAAAGGAAATCAGTTCTTGCGTCTATAGATCTGAATCAGTTCTAGAGATGATGATACAATGAATGTACTTAAAAATATTCCCATTCGTCAGCCATATGATCCTCAAGGCCTCAATTGGGAGCAACGTAAAACAAAATGGTCTTCAGTAATTTCAGTAACAATTTTTTCAAAGCAATTAGGGGTAAGTCAATTGCCCCTACCTCAAAAAAAATTGCAACTTTCACAAAGCAGCCAACATTGAAAATATCTGCAAGTCATGGAAAAGGTGAAACTCTCTCTTCACAATGACAGCCCATCCAAACTTCATAGAATCATAGACACTTCGAGTTCAATTTCCTGCTTAGTGCAGGAATTCAAATTAAATATAAATCCACCTGAATATATTGAGTATGCAATGAATGGGAGACCACCGTCACTCTAGTTAATTGAATGGTTCTTTCATTCAATCAGTTTCTGCAACTTAAATCTATTATTTCATATCCTATATTCTTAATTTTCTTTTGTGTGTCATCTTTTCAGGTATTTGAAGAGTGTTATCACTCTTAGTGCTCTCTTCTCAGAGGTAAAAATATCCAAGATTCTGCCTTTTTGTAACTTATCCCTGTTCATATGAATCCTTCTTAAAGTTGGTACCTAGGAGTCAAAATAATACTTTAGGAAGGATCTATGAGTACAGAATAAATTAGAACTATGATTTTCTATGATTTAGAAAACTATACTTCTGTTAATGTAAACTTACATTTCCTTTCTTTGCAGCCATATCTAGTGTTGACTCACAAATAATGTGTAAACTATTACTATTCCACAAATATTATTCTCAAACTAGGTAGCTGGGTAAACTACCATTTGATTCTTATTTCCTAAATGAAAGCTTTTTCATTTGCCTCGGTTTAATTTAATTTTGTTGTTTTCAGCACATTTTTAACCTATCATGATTCAATGTTGTGTCATTGGCATATCTGACAAGCAGTCCCCCTATCTCTTCATCTAAATAATTAAAAAGTACAGGGCTCAGCATCAAACACTATGGTTAAGTTTTATGAGAAATAGTTGATGAATATTCTTTGAGTAAAACATTTGAGCCAGCTGTTTATCTGTGTAATTGTCATGCAATCTAGACTACACTTAACTAAATTGCTAAACAGAATATCATGGGTTATTTTGACATATATTTTGTTGAAATTGAGATACCTTGCCTCAACAACATTTCCACAATCTACTAAATAATTCAAAGTTTTCTAACAATCTGCTGAATAGATTCAACATTTTCATTGCATATTCTTTACATCTGTCATCTTAAGTCCTATTATTGCTAATAGCCATAAGCTGTCTATTTATATATTCTTTATAAATAATTAAAAACTTCCTCTTGAATAATATGTACTATATAATCGAGCTGTGGGTTCACTCACGAGGTTAGACTGCAACCCTTTTCCCATCTAAATCAATGGGGCTTATTTCTAAATAGGCACGCTTAACATAGTACTGTTTATCAATCACTGTGTGAAACAATACTTTATTTTCTCAGCTTTGAATGCAATCAGCTTCACCTAGGCGCTCACATTATTAATCTCAGACAAGATTAAAATGAAATTCAGTAAAAGTTCTAAATATTTGTATTATCTTTTGTTATTTATTATAACAGTATATATATATATATATATAGGTAGCCTTCAGTTAGTGACCATTTACAGTTATAATAGTGATCAGAAATAACATGACAACCAATTCTCACATTTATGATGTTTGCAAGTCTTTTAAAGCAAAAGAAAGTTGAAATAAAATATGAGTTTCTATTAGTGAAGCTTAATGACCAAGTTGTCAGTCCTAGTTCTGATTGCTAAACAAGGACTACCTGTTTCTTTAAATTCTTTCATATGAAGGAAACATGTAATATCAACAGATATAATGACTTGACAAAGAGCTGTTTCTCAGGTAATGAACAAGCCAAATCCAGAGGAACAAAAGCCGGTGTTATTGGAAATTCTTCAAACCAACAAATCTATAGAGACCTCGTTTCTCTCACCACTGATATGTATTTTGTCATGTGATAGGAAGGAATAGTTCCTGAACCTTGACAGTTTACGTACTAACCTAAAGCTGGTAGTTGGTTTTGATTTGCCATATTTGCCAAAACAATAATCAGTTCACTATGCTGATAATTTATGTTATAAACATATAATAGAACATCTATAGAGAGAAGTAGATAATTTCTATTTATCATATTTGCCAGAATGAACATCTGTTTAAAGTGATCACCAAACCCCCTCTAAAAGAAAATATTAGCCAGAGAAATTTTCTAGGAACTCAAGTTATGCCTGCATTAGAGCACAGCTATTATAGTGTCAGAAAGCATAGAGCCCACATGCATTCTTCCACCTACATTCATGCGTAAACTGTTACCGCAGCTTTCAGTGGAAATTAACTATTTGCATGTGCAAATGACTTACAGTAAATACAGTCCCAGCTTCTGTCCCAACTTGTCTGAATTATTTTGTTGCGATGCTGATAAGCATAGTAGGAAAATGGATATAAACTACCATTACAGAAGAAAATGGCAAGTCCTTTTGCTCAGAGCTGGAAAAAAAAACCTCAGCTAATTGCATTCATGTCTTTTCTACATTGGCAACGTGAGAGCACCATCCTCTTATACAAACTGCTGACTTTGTGGGAAAGCAACAAAGCTCAATTAAGGGTTGTTGTTTCCACCCTCTTTTATTATATATATATATATATAAAATTAAAGATTTCATTAAAAGACTAAAAAAACTAACACAAACTAATACAAAGCAGGAAAAAGAAAAGAAAAAGAAAGAAATCAAAGAGAAGTACAGAAAAGGAAAAAAAAGGAAAAGGAAAGAACAAAGAAACAAAGAAGTATTTTCCAATTTCTTTACATCAGTTATAAGTACAATTATAACTTTACCTCTTGTGCTATGATTACAATGCACATTTATTTGTTTGTTTATTGATTTCCTGCTTTTATTATTTTTAGAAATAACTCACGGCAAACCTATTCAACATACCTTCCTCCTATTTTCCCCACAATATCAACCATGTAAGGTAAGTTGAACTGAGAGAGAATGACTGGCCCAAAGTCACCCACTTAGCTTTCCTGGCTAAGGAAAGGACCAGAATTCACAGTCTCCCACATTCTAGCCTGGTGTCTTAACCACTAGGCCAAACTAGCTCTCTTCTTTGTATAATCTATTTTGTCTAATCATCGTAAATCATAAGTTACTTTTTTTCTGTTTCACACACAAAATCTATAAGAATTTTCTAGTCAGCAATATTGTCTTTCTTTGATCAAAAAGGTTAATTTGGCCATATCAGAAAGTTTCATCATTTTCACCAACCATTTTGTCATTGTGGGTAGTGTGAAATCTTTCCATCTTTGTGCACATAATAATCTCACTACAGCTTTATAGTTATTCCATGATTCTTTTCAGCTGTTTGTCCATCAGTTCCAAAAGAAAAACAGCTGGTTTCAACTGTATATTAATATTAAAGATCCTCTTAATCAGTGTGTGTATTTGGATACAGAATTTTCTAGCTTTTTAAATGTCCACTAAACATGATAAAATGTCCCTTCTTTTTGTTCACATTTCCAACATAAATTTGAAGTGCTTTTCTACATTCTAGACATTTTTTTCTGGTGACATATACCAATGATATATCATCTTATTAAAAAATTCTTTAAGATTATAACATAGATACATTTCAATCCTTTTCCTTTGTTAAATTATAACAAAAAAATTTGGCCCACTTTTCATGCAATCTTCCATTTATTCTTCTGTTTCAAATTTCATGAAAAGTCTATTCATTTTAGCAATTACATGTTCATGATTTGTATAGAATTCAAACAGTTTTAGAATATTTAAATCCATAATTTTTATTTATTTTTTTCTAATAATTGTAAATAAGAGAACCATTCACAATTATATCCCTCTGCAATGGGTTAATTTTTTTATTCTACGTGCTCCTTGAAAAAATTCTAGTATTTCATAAGAAGTTAGCCATTTGTGTTTGCTTATTATTTCTCACCTATAATATGCTTCTTAAGCTGAGAGCCTCAGAGATATTTTTGGGCATAACCTGGGTTTGCATCTATTCCATATTCTCAATAAATCTAACATAATGGCTTTTAAAATCCACATTGACCTTGATTTTGTTGTACTATTGCTATTTCCATCGCAATAGAAGCAAACCCTACCATTAAACCAAAAACCTTTGTGAAATTTGCTCTATGAGAATCTTTTAAAACAAATTACATTATTTTTTAACTGAAGCAACATCCAAGGAAGCAAGCAAATAAATAAATCATTATAATCATATAGCCTGATGTAACATCTTATTTTAAAGAATAAGGGGAAGGAACCCTTGCTGGTCTGATTTCTTACAACCTTTATTCTTGCAGTTGTGCAATATTGTATTGTTGTGACTGATGTCACAGCAGAACATCTTATCAGCAAAGAAATACCATCAAAATGGCTGAAAGAAAGCGAAGTTGAAGGTAAGAAATGTCAGCAGCCAGAAAAAGCTTATTCACACCACTCTCTGTCTGTATCCAACATTGTATGGCCATGCCCTGTTGAGCAGTAGTGGCACAGTGGTTAGAATGCAGTACTGCCAGCAGTTCAGCAGTTCGAGTCTCAGTGGCTCAAGGTTGACTCAGCCTTCCATCCTTTCGAGGTTGGTAAAATGAGTTGCCAGACTGTTGGGGGCTACCTACTACCTCTGTAAACTGCTTACAGAGGGCTGTGAAGCACTGTAAAGCGGTCTAAGTGGTATTGCTAATGCTATACCACTTTTGCTGCTCCAATAAAACTGACAGGGGTAATTTCTCTTGTGCTGTTTTCAGTCAGAAGGTAAAACAAAAGCAAAGTAGCTTTTTGTAACAAGATAATAATAATAATAATAATAATAATAATAATAATAATAATAATAATAATAATAATAAAAAAGTTGGAAGGGACCTTGGAGGTCATCGAGTTCAATCCCCTGCTCAGGCAGGTAACCCTATACCATTTCAGACAAATGGCTGTCCAGTCTCTTCTTAAAAACTTCCAGTGTTGGAGCATTCACCGCTTCTGGAGGCAGGTTGTTCCACTGGTTAATTGTTCTAGCTGTCAGGAAGTTTCTCCTTAGTTCTAGGTTGCTTCTCTCCTTGATTAGTTTCCATCCATTGCTTCTTGTCCTGCCTTCAGGTGCTTTGGAAAATAGCTTGACTCCCTCTTCTTTGTGGCAGCCCCTGAGATATTGGAACACTGCTATCATGTCCTCCCTCGTCCTTCTCTTCATTAAACTACACATACATACATACATACATACATACATACATACATACATACATACATAGCATGCAGCATGCTGTGGTACAATCAAGTACAGCTCAACAGCTCTTTCTCAAAAAAAAAAAAAGGCATTGCTTGTCATTTCCCTATCTCTTTGGTAATGCTTGTTTTCCTCTCCTCATCACACCACAGTGCCAATAGAGGCACACAGGGCTTCTTGCATACCACAGAGTTAATAACTAATTCTTTCACACCTGCAAAAACAAAAGCTGATCATTTTACGGGGAGAGAAGTTTTAAGCATGAGGAGTTTTTGAAGGCTGTGCCTTGATGAATGGGAAAAAGAAAAGATGTTTCAACAAAGGTATCTTGCAAAACTCAAGCAAAAGAAAAGTGCGCAGACTTTGCATATGATTCAGAAGCACCCGGCTTCTTTTTGCAGAATACACAAATTAGTACACGCTGTGACCCCAGCATGCCCCCCATCCAGTAGGATCAGCAGTTGGAACATAAATAGATCACAATAGGGGATAATGATCAAATTTCACTACAGTTCTACTGGGTTTGAAAAGGTACTGGTAGCAGCTGCTTCACAAGAATGGGAAGTAAGACAGCAGGAAAAAAGCTGCTTTAAACTGACATTTTCTACCTTCTACACAAATAGTATTTGCATGTCATGATTATTTAAAAAAAAACCACCATTTTCAGAGTTTACCCAATACATTTAGTTTATACAGCAATAAAGGGCAGGCTTGTGGTTCATTGTGTTATGCAAAGATGGGTGTTATTCATGGAGCTCAATTCACCACCTGTCTCAGCTCTATTATGTCTCAGCTCAGCACCACAGGTCTCAGCCAAACCATGTGGTGGTTGATTCATATTTTTACAGACGGAAACAAGTAGCCTATGCTGCAGACTAGCCACAATGAGAACAGCTTGATTGTCTTATGTGCCAGCAGCATGAATTTCTTGCAAATTATTTGTGTTTCTTTGTATCAGTCCAACATCAACCTAACAAAGAATATTTAAGTCATTTGGTTTGTTCTATATTACATTATTTAGATAAAACCTCTATTTCTTCTCTCCCAATTCTTCAGGGCTTGCTGATTTACAGCTAAGGGTTCAGGTCTACAAAACACTGTAAATAAGGTAAGATGAATTGATCTTGAAGTTCTAATTTTGTTATTTTGATGATTCTGTTCCTTGGATCAAAGCAAAATATATATGCATGCACACTTCAATAATGTACTTCAGGATTGGCACACATGCAGTATTTCTGAGCTACTCATTAACGCAACTGAATCATTTTTCAGCCTTGAGTTCTTGTGGTAACCAGTAGCACAGATATGATGTGGGTTCAATGAGTACCCAAGCATTTCTAAGCATGTCCAATCACATGTATCTATGCAAACAAAAACTATATGTTTCTGCCCATCTATAATAATGAGACAACCCAAAATGTATGGCAACATAGAATATGTTTTGGATATTTGACTTAACCAAATATCAGACCTAGATTATGAAATGTTAGACCTACTTACCTATAGGTTGGTGACCACTAGTGCTGACAGAAAGCTGTGCTCGACAGTAAGCTTTGCTGTCCACTAATTCTGAGGATTTATGAAGAAAAACATTAATGTAAGAAAATATTTTTCCAAAGTAATTTCTCAGAGTTGTTAACAAATATATGAGGTTCTTAAGGTAGTTACCTACTGTGCCACCATATCCACTATCGTAGAAATAATTGTCTTCTTTCCAAGAGGTCATTAAAGAGGGATCTTTTGCACAAAAAAGAACAGAACGAAAATCAATATTGGTTAAATAATACTCCTCGTTAGATACAAGAAATGTTCCACACTCAGAACAGAAAATTTAAATTTTCAACAGAGATAACGCATACAAAAGCATCAGAATATTTTATTAATGACAAAAAGGCATATTTCATGGTCCAAACATTAGACATTTTCATCTCCAAGAGTGAACAATTGGACATACAAAATTGTTCTGCTTTGTTCAGGAGCAGAGGTAGAGAAAAGCCATGCTAACAGTGAGGACAGCATGGACTCACTTTAAATCAATCAGAATAGAGGCTGGAAGGGGCCTTGGAGGTCTTCTAGTCCAACCTCCTGCTCAAGCAGGAGACCCTATGCCATGTTCAATCTGCTCAGGAATGGTGCCATGCTTTAAAGCTATTTTTGAAAGTTTGACTTTGCTGTAAGTGCTGTACCAAGGGTAGGTACTGCATTGACTGCTAGTGTATGCTGAGGTTACCTCTGTTGTGGGTGAGTAAGATGGCAAAAGGCTAATGAGTCATTATTTGGCTCACTCTTCATCGGTCTTGCTCCAAACATGGCACTCACCTGACCCCATTTTTAAGCCTGCACTCCATCCTTTAAGCTCCTGCAGCTTCTCAAGTTTCAACAATTGTTATTTTGTTATTTAAGCAATATTTTCATAAAGGCTTTCCTTCTTACTTTGGATGCCTCACATTTTCTTTTCATGTGTTATTTTTTTTTATTATTTTTACTGTGGCTACAAGCCTCAAAAATTGTAAACAGCTCTTGGATCTCTAAAAAGTTCTGATTTTGTAATTGCTGCCTTGGTAAGGCAGCAAGGAATCCTGTATGCAACTAATTGCCCCTTTTTTTGTTATTTATGTTTAAACACACTTCCTCAGTTGTACATCTAACTTTGGTAGCCATTGGGAAGACAGAGAGGGATACAGATAACTATGACTATATTAAGCATGTTCTCCAACTGCAATCACATGGTATAAATTTGCTCTTTTCTTTCTAAAATTTTGACCTGATAATCTTGGAGGATGGCAAGAAATAAACATATTATTGTAGGAAGCAGAAACAAAATAAAGGTTTTACGACTGTTCTAAATTTATCTTTTGACCCATAGAACATACAGATGAGCACACTACTTATCTGGGTATTGTTACTAGAGATCAGTCCTTCTGTACAACATTTGTCCCTTTTTAAGAAGATGTTAACCTTGTTTTTGTTTCCATTTCCAAATACAAGTTTGGGGATCTATTTGTCTTTTAAAGTAATGAATATGTGATTACACCTGGAAATGAATCATGACGAATGCTAAACCTTTGTGCTTTGTCAGCTTAAAACTTATGAAATAGGAATTTGGTCAATCTTCCGCTTACTAGCTACATGTCCTTGCAACATAACCTCTTGTAGTTTAGGTGCCTGATCTACTCTTTACTTTTGTGTTTTTTTTCCTTTCTAAAAATAAAAAAGTCACCCAAGTGGGATTGGGGAGTAATATTTTTGCTATTCTGCATGGCACAAAAATATTGCAATAGCATTCAGCTTAGTGTAAGAAATCCCAAAGGACTCAGACTATTACATGGTATTTTATTTGATAATGCAAAAGAAGAATTTAAGCAATAGATTCCTAATCTATCTTACAGAATTATTGTTATGGTGGGGGGAGGAAATAATCACATTGACCTCTTGGAGAAAAGATGGGATATAAATCTAATGGATGAATGAATAAAATAATCTCAGATTTATTGAACTGAAATCAACAAATGTTGAAAAAAATTCCCCTATACTTTTAAAAATATTTAAAAATATATTTTTTTAAAAAGGATATGGACATCATTTGCAATTATTTACAAGTTTGTAGGGTTGTTATATAATTGGTGGTGATCTGGATGATGTGACCTTTTACTTAGAACCTTCCTATTAGTTCTCCATAAATTTACTTCTTATTACCAGACCAAACCCATTAAAAAACAGAAGAGTAAGATAATTAAGAAATATTTCTTGACTGTTAGGTTTGGATCTGTCTACTTGAACATATCTTAAAAATATATATCTTGTTGGCTCTATTACATCCTGTTCTTTTCTAGGTTGCCAATGCCATATTAGTTATCTTTATTTATCAACATGAATCCCCAGAAATTTCCTATAGCTTTCTGAATACACTCTTACTATTATTAATATTATTAATGCTGTAATAGGACAGACTGCCTATTTTGATGTAGTAGCTTTCAGGGGTCTCAAGCAGAGAAAAATCTCTTTCATCAGGTATTGCTGGAAGGTTGCCATCCAAGATTAAATTCAAGACCTCTAGCTTGCTTACCTATGATAGTATAAACTCAGAAGGAAAGAAGGGGAATCCCTTGTGGTCACTTGTAAAAAATTTGAAATACTATGAAATGGGGGAAAAGACTTTATACTAAACTGTGAAATAAACTGATGTTATACACTCTATTGTTAGGAATTTCCAAATAGCTCAATGGCTATGGATCATATAATTTTGTTAAAAAATACCTTTTCAGTCTAATATTGAAAATAATATTTCACCCCAATATTAGACTGTCTAGGTTATATTGACCTAAAACAGGGGTGTCAAACTCAATTTCATTGAGGGCTGCATCCGCATTGTGGTTGCCCTCGGGGGGCTGGTTGGGTGCAGCCTACTGGGTGGGCATGGATGGAGTGGGTGTGGCCTACTGGGTGGGCATGGCCAGCTCTACATAGTTCATGTCAAGGGTGCCTGTGGGGGCCTGGGCAGGACTGGGACAGATCTGAGGTTCTCTGGCAGAAGGGGGTGGGACCGGGGCAAGTGCCAAGGCATGGTCCATTTCTTCATTCCTCACAAAGGGTGTCACCTCTCCAGCATGCACCCAGGGGGCAGGGCCGACACAGCAGGGGCTGGTTCCTTGCTGTTTCTAGACGGCCTTGTGGAGCTAAGACTGAATATGTTTCAGCATAGATGGCCATCACAAAATTGTACATTGGATCCCGGCCGGCCTAGGCCAGGGCCAAGGCAGTGGGGGCTGTTCCCTCACTGTTTCCAGGATGGCTTCGCGGGCCACATGAAACCACTTTGTGGGCCACATCCGTCCCCCAGGCCTTGTGTTTGACATGTCTGACCTAAAACATTACCTCTAGAATCAATTAGTCTAAATGGCTAATGTAATGTTAGTAATGTTATAATGATTAAAAGATAATTCTTTAAACATTTACATGGGCTCATCTAACCCCTTCTTAGACTTATGAGTTATTTGATTCTAAATAACCATTCTCCTTGTTCTTTCCTAGTTTGCCATTATTCAGAACAGAAATAATATAGATATCGCTCACCTGTTTGTTCTGTCTTAACAATGACATTGTGTGATGGATACACTTCACTTCCACACTGAGCTGACAGAAATGAATGCAATATGCAATGCAATTATTATAAAAATGCAGAATTTCAACCATCCCTCCCCCCCAGAACAGCTGGATTATATTAGCAATAGGAAACAATGCCATTGGGAGCTAGATAAATAATATATCAGAATAACAAAAATAGATATTCTCATGTTAGGCTTGTTCTTGATTATATGGGTTACCAAATCACAAGCAAACACCAGCAGATTTTTTTCTTATTAAATATTATTTAAAGAATCAGATTAACTGAAGCAAAGAAGTCACACATTTTTAATATAGGGAAGGTAACATTATCTTTAATAATGTTGAATATAACGTGGTGACAATTACGCACTACAGACAGCCTTCAGTGTAGGCCAAGAATCTTGTCCTGACTGGAAAAAAAAATAAAGTATTCTTAAGTTTAACAAAATTTCACATTTATAATATGCTTATAAAAATACTTGAGATATCCCTAAAACCAGGGGGGGGAGTTGAGTTGGGATAATATAGGTTAGAGATTCCCTATTTAATTATTATTTAGTGCTTGTGGCTGTAATAATCATTGCAGCCATTTTGTGAGGCACCTATGTTCTCAGGATTCCATATTTTTTTTTTGCACTGAACTAAATCTAATTTTTTAAAAAAGCACCTTGCTGTCCCATTGTCTCTGGGATTGAATTAAGGAAAATGTATTGATATAGATTTGCATTTATGTTCCATCCCAAGGTGTTTGTACTTATATGATTTGAATGTTATATATCTGGCATAAAGATCTGAAAAGGATCCTGAAAGCCTGGCTGAATGTCCTGTATATTTTTCAAAACTTCCTATTGGGCTATGGGGACGTTTTGTTGTAAATTAATGGAAGTAAATTAATTTTCAGAGACTTTGGCTAAATGGTCTCTGAGACCTGGATCTGCAGCATAACGATGCTTCTTCTTTTCTTTTCTTTTTTTTGTTAAGCCTTGGAACTAGCTGTTTGGATCTTCAGCCATACTGAGCAGTAGATATCTTTAAGATCACAAAAGGAAAGAGATGCCACCAGAAATATTATTTCTATTTCTACAAACCTAGAAAATAATGTTCAAATTTTTAGATCAATGTTTTATAGTGTAGACTCGGAACAGTTCAGTGACAAATGAGTTGAGCAGGATATTTATTATACAGTTTCTCTTTCCTTTTGCCTCTTAATGACTTCTGAATGAAAGGAATACATTTTGAACAAAATTTTATATATTGTGTCTAAATCTTGCTTTCCCAGCCTTATTCATTGCTAAATCAATTTCCATCATCTTTCATTATTGATCCTATTGGCTAAATTTGATCAGAATTAGCAGTCTATTAGTACTATAATAACTGATGATCAGAAGTTGGGAAAGGTAACATATATTTTAGTGAAAATTTTACCATTCCACTTTAGATGATGGAGGTTGCTGTAAAGAAGTTGTCCAGCAGAACCAGCTGCCCGGGTAAAATCCTGCAAAGTCATGCTACACAGATGATCCCCACTGATGTCAAATTCCTGGAATGGGATACAGTTGGCATCAAGCTGGTTGGTGTCCAAAAGATGTTGGAGCCATTCCCAGACCTGATACTTTGTCCAGTACTGAGGATGTATTTCATGCCACTGTGTTCCAAAAAAACTGCTTGATGCTGCTGCAGGGAAAGATGTAGTAATCACTAAAGAAAACATTTCACTATCCATGAATAATATTGGTGAAAGTGAAGAATGGTTCTTTTTTATTTGTGTATTAAATTATTGAAAAAAAATCCTCATCACTTGAAAAGCCGTAGTACAGACAATGATAAATAATGAGAATAATCATTGATGTAAAGGTGATATAATAAATTAAGCAGCAGAAAGCAGAGTCAATGAAAACAAACATCTTTAGGAATTAAAATGTAAATCTAGAACTTTGGCTCCAGCCCTTCCAAACAGCAGCTAAATTCTATAATAGAATAGAATAGAAAAATAAGTTTTTGGAAAAAACTTCATTGACATTGATGAAGAGGATTGGACTACTTTTATATACTGGATGGAAAACCCATAGCAGAACTTTTAAGGGAAAAAAATCAGTTATGAATAGTTAAATAGTCTTTATCCAAACTATTTATGTTCAAATTAGTAATTTGAGTTTCCAGAAACTAAATGGAAACCAATTACATGATATCAAAATCAGAATCTCCTGCAATCTAACACCAACCTAGATAACATTTAAATGATAAGGTGACCAACCGTCCTCCTTTAGGGAGGACAGTCCTCCTTTTGTAAGTTCTGTCCTCCCTCAAAAAGTGTCCTCCTTCATGTCCTCCTTTTCGATATTTGAAGACTAATCTGCAGGGCTTTTTTTCCCCCTCATAGAACGCTCAGAACGGCATTCCAGCACCTTTTTTTGATGGTTTTTTTTTCAACTTTTGCATGAGCTGTGCTACTCCCACTATTGGCTTTTGAAAGCCAATAGGAATTGCTGCTGAGCGCGCCAAAACACCTGGCTGGCAAACTTTGCACATGCAAGTTGTCTGTATTATTGTTGCAATGAATAAAATGTTTCTTTTATTTGCGATATTTTTTCTTCAATTTATTTGTGTCCTCCTTTTCATTGTAAAAAAGTTGGTCACCTTAATATTGACTATGACTTTAGAAGCAATTACAATTTGGAGGCATTCTCAAAAAGCAGCCTCATATAGATCACATTACAATAATCTTATTAAGAGTTCATTAAAAAAATTAACTATGCCTGTGATATGTTTATTCCTATTTTTAAAAGAATGCAGTTAGTGGACAAAATGAAGTCAGCATGTGCATTAGTTATACAGAATTCTAATCTTGGGATTTATAATTATCTATTTACCCCAAGACAAAGCATGTTCCTTACAAACAACTCAAAGTGAATCTTGAAGAATTTATAAAATAAAAATTCTAGTTATTTGGTGGGCAATCCATGATTTTTTTTGGCGGTAAATGTTGAATTGATATTTATTGAATTGATAACAGTAGAAGCCAAGATTGCAATAAATATATGATATAAAAAGTTGGAATACATTTTAAAGAAATATCAAGTTTTAAAATTGTAGTTCTCTGCAGATTAAATCCTAAATGTTTTTTTTAAATATGTGATTTAAGGAAACAAACTTTAGTACTTTAAATTATATCAGCTTTATGGACTCAAAATACCAATATCATTCTATTTCCATATTCAGAAATAAGTGCTTATTTTAAATTCAGTAATGAGAAAAACATTTTTTATGATCCGGTTAGGTGAATATAATTTATTTGAAGTCAAGTGTAATGGGCATTTCAGTCAAGTGCCAAATGAAAAGGTTTCTATCTCACCCAAAATTACTTCTGGCCATTGGTGGTAATGTTAGTTTCATTGCCAGTAAGACACTATTAACATTAGCTCAGCACAGCAAGAATTGGGATCGAGAATTTCAAGTTGAAATGGTGCACTTTCCAGATTTCAGACTTAGATTGGAATGTGTTGTCTGTTTGGGTGGAGTTGCCGGGTAGATGTTACTGATAGTACACACTTTTCATAAAGCAAATGCTTTCTTCTTCTTTTTTGTTTTAATACTTTAAATTAAAAAAACCCATAAGAATGGGAAAATAATTGCATTTACTAAAATTTTAGTTTACAGAAATTGGACAGTAGTCCATAAGATTGTAATTTTAAAAAAGTGAAAGTTTATCAAAATAAAAAGCATGCTTTGCAAATAGCACAAGGACACGGGAAAGATGGATAGTTCTCAAACCTATTCATAGATCACCACTGGTGAATACTTCCTACCATTACAGGTGGGATATCCTTCTGTCCAGGTCGACTGTTCGTGAAGAAGACTTGTGACGGAATTAAGACTCATTCTGCCAGTTCCTTCTAAAATCATGATCTGCAAATGCACCAAACACTCACTTAAACTTGAACTTTTTTCCACCATAATTGCCAAGAATATTCCATTAAAACAAGCAATGCCAAGTATCTATCAAAAGCTACCCTATTAAAAACACATTATTACAATTCCTTCTTGAATGAAAAAAAAACCCTCCAGTGAATAGGAAAACATGATTACATTTGATTTTCACAGATACCAAGCAAGTTATTACAACACCCATCCATAAAGAATGAAGGAATGAATCAAAAACAAATAGCAGGGGAAATCTGATTCCTTTTTTTGTTTGCTTCCCGAAAGTAAAAAAACAAAACCTCATAAAAGTATAAAACCTAATAGTGAATGTTAAAACACAAGTAATGTTATTGGACCTTCCCATTAAGGCAAATGATACCAAAATAGTTTTAACAAATATATAATTTACATAATGATAGCTATGCTTCAGTGGATTTATATGCCGCTTGAGAAATAGCACGAATATGTTGCATTTGGCCTGCAACATGACTGTATTCAGTAGCTGAGGCTAGAAGCTGTTGAATATAAGCTGTTAATATTGTCGTAATATCAAACCAAGAAATAAAAAGTAAGTTTGGATAAAAATTGAATCACCCAATGGAGAAGGAGAGGCAGGTAACATTTGCTGGTTTTTCCCATCCCTTTGTAGTTTTATCCTTTGCATTGTTCTAAGTGGGTCCATCATTCCATAAGTTATGTTTCACTTTCAAAAAGTCTATGTCCAGGTTGAAGTCTACTTCTGGTCACTGTCAGTTTTGTGAAGGTTTAATCCAAAACTCCATTCTGCTTCCTATTTTGCTCATCCAGGATTAATTTTATTGGAGGGCTTTATATGCAGGGCTAGAAAAATGCTAAATGTTCCAGTACTTCTGCCATTTAACTTTCCAGAATATTCTATCTAAAGTGATTTCCCTTGGTTTGAATTGTTGTAATTTATCACAACTAACTCACTACATCAAATCTTTTGAATATTTTCAAATTTCTCAGAATCTGCAATTTATACATGCTCATTGGATAAGGAACTAAATCACTTTGTTCCTTCTCCATAAATTGATTTCTCTTACTGCTGCTATTCTTCTCAAAAGATGCAGGTTACTTATTTAACAGCTATAATATGTTCTACAACAAATTCCTACCAAAATAAAAACTAAAAAAGAAATTATATATTTGGTTGGTCCTGAACGAAAAGCAAGGTTCGATTTAAATCTAATAAGTTTCATTGTCATAAATGGGGCAACATTAAGCATTTCATCTAATTCCAACAAGAAATAAAGATGTCACAGTCAGCAATCACTGTTTAAAAATGTATGTAATAATGTTCTGAACTTAAAAGTGTAAAAGTTATCATACTTCATTCCCTAAAGAACTATCATTCATTCAGTTATATAAAAAATGAAGATACTGCTATTTCTTTCCAATTACAATCAAAGAAAGATTATGATTTCTGAGTTAAGACTTGAATTTGCTCTCAGGTGTTGCAGATAAACTTCCTGGTTCAAATCCAAGGTTGATTGGAAGTTAGACTGTTTTCCAAGTCAACGAATGGGCTGAAATGGGATTTTGTAGTCACTAGACACTACCTAGGTAATGTGTGTGTGCATATGCATGTATATTCATGTGGATGCATGAGTATTCAAGATGCTATGACTTCTTCATATTTTTCCATACCATTTCAATCAGCTTCCTAGAATATACTGTAACTATTTTTTTTAGTAACTACTAGTCTTCCCATTAAATAATGTAAAATTGCTGCCTTAGACAACCAGTAAAATGAACGGCCAACAAATTATTGCCACCAGAGATTAAGAAAGATAGTTTTCTGTTCCATATGTCGCATTCTTTTAGCATATTCTGCACCATCATTTAGGTTGGCAGTTCAAGCAGAAAAATCTCTTGGGCAAGCTCTGGCTTTAATACTTTGTATGAAATTGCACTGTTATTAAAAATAACATTTGACATTAAGAAATGTCTAATTATCACTGACGCTTGAAAATAATTTTCCCAGCAGATAACTATTTCCTCTCTCCCACCACAAAAGTTACAGAATGTTAGAATAAATTGCCATACTTATCAAAAGGTCTGTTTATCTGAAACCAGAGCTCTTATTTTGATAAAAGATAGTCAGCTCAGCTTGCCACATCAGGATTCCTAGCTTTATTATACTGAAGCTTTTTCATAAAGTAGAAATCATTCCAAGAAGCTTGAAAAGAAAGATGAACTGTCTCAATTTATCCTTTTGCACCACCAAATGAAAATTTTAACTAGGAGCTTGCAAAAAAAAAAAAAAAAGCTAACACAGTGCTAGGCTGCATTAATAGAGGGATAGAATCAAGATCACAGGCAGTATTAATACCACTTTACAATGCCTTGGTAAGGCGACACTTGGAATACTGAATCTAATTTTGGTCACCACGATGTAAAAAAAGATGCTGAGACTCTAGAAAGAGTACAGAGAAGAGCAACAAAGATGATTAGGGGACTGGAGGCTAAAACATATAAGGAACTGTTGCTGGAATTGGGTATGTCTAACTTAACGAAGAGAAGGACGAGGGGTGACATGATAGCAGTGTTCCAATATCTCAGGGGCTACCACAAAGAAGAGAGAGTCAAGGTATTTTCCAAAGCATCTGAAGACAGGACAAAAAGCAACAGATGGAAACTAACCAAAGAGAGAAGCAACCTAGAACTAAGGAGAAGTTTCCTGACAGTTAGAACAATTAGTCAGTGAAACAACCTGCCTCCAGAAGCTGTGAATGCTCCAACACTGGAAGTTTTCAAGAAGAGCCTGGACAGCCATTTGTCTGAAATGGTATAGGGTTTCCTGCCTGATGAGGGGGTTGGATTAGATGACCTCCAAGGTCCCTTCCATCATCATCATCATCATCATCAGCATCATCTAAGCCCTAAGTTCCTGGACTGCAATGTTTAAACCAGCTGGGAATGAAGTCAGCTTAAAAGAAAACAGCATGAGAAAGAACCTAAAAATAACCCCACTTGGATTTTATTTAATATCAGATGGGATAGAGAGAAATTTGCACCAGCTTTCACAATTTTGATATTGCCTTTTACTACAATAAAAAGCTTTTCTAGAGTCTGTGCTGTACCTATTTCTTGACCTGGCCTGCCTGTTGACACTTTTCTTGGTTGTGGATTCCAATTCTGATTTAACTATCCAGAAAATGCCCTGGTTTTATTCTTTTTTCGTTACTTGATCTAGAAGGAGAAAGTGGCAGAATCACTTCTCATGATTAATATGAAGTAAAAATCATTTCCCAGTCCTATTATTCTATCAATAACAAATATTAAAAAGTCAAGACAAGAGAGGTTCATCCTTTCTTGTTATATCAGTGAAAAAAAATTGACATGTCCATTGTTTTCTTGTTCTATCACTAAACTTGTTAAAAAGAAACAACAAAAACAAACAACCCAAAACAGGTTTTCCCCCTTCCAAGGATGAACTTTTTTAAAAAACAAAATGGCTGTGAAGAATGGAAGGATGAGGCAAATTTGTCTACAATGAAATGAGAGCAGGCAAACCAGATAGCAGGTGAGAAAACACGACTTCTGAGATATAGAAGAACAAAACACATCAAAGTTTGTCTTCCTAGTAGGCTGATTGTAGGTAAGAGCCAGGATTGTACATTTCTGTCTTTGAGAAATAGCCAGTGATGCTGAACACGAGGATCAGCAATAAATGTCTTTTGCTTTATGAATCCTGTTTTAAAGGTGTACGGCAACTATCAAACCTTATGAAAAAATTATAGCATTTGCTGGTTTAACACGCACTCTAAGGATGAGGGTAGAGGGTTTTTTTTTAAAGGCATGCAAAAGAGACATTTATATTTCTTTCCCCTTTGAACAGAAGATCACCAAATTAGCAAAACATGTGCAATACAAGACTTCAAAATGGGAAATGAGACAAAAATGCTTGAAATGACTTATCCAGCTCAGGTTTTGTTTTGCAGGAAGAGGAGGAGGTCATTGGCTTCCATAGTGAAAGAAGACATCTTAGAGGTATAAATGCAGATTATAAGTCCTATAAAACCAACAGGAGAATATTTATAATGTTCAGTGGTGTTGAGAATATAGGGCCCTTGTTCAAGTGACAGATTTAATATTTTATTAATAAGTGCCTGTATCTGCAGAAAATGTAAACAAATCCTTTCTGGCAAAGGAAAATGCGTACAGCTGGGCAATGGATAAATCCATTTCTAAAATTCTTTTCTGAATCTGTATCCACTGAATTATGAAAAAAAATCATGCTTGGAAATCCTTGGTCCCTTGTCATATTCCTGGTTAATCTTAATTTCCTTTACCCTGGCACAATTTATCATCATGCTTATTTGAAGGAATATATTATAATATTCCATCAGCTAAACGTTTTGATCAGTATGGAAGGATAAGGCTGAGACCATGGTTCCTTTGACCTTTCTCTAGAAAAGCATCTAGTCTAATAGTGCATAGCTAAACGTCTATGGAGATTCTCATCCATCCAGGTCATGGTTGTCCCAAAGGTGCTTTTGCAAGAGGCATCTGGACCCTCTTGTTTTTCTTTGAAGCTCTGAAGCTTCTTGGATGAAAACCAAAATGTCTTCAAAGAAAAACAAGAAAGCCCAGTTGCCTCGTGAAAAGCACCTTTGGGACATCTAGTCTAATACTTCCTTTCATTAGATCATAATCCTATAATTTCTGATGGCTAGGATCTACTCTCTGTCTTGTGTGGCACTTCACCAGTTGTCCCTAGTTGTTGTTAGCAGGCCAAGGAACTACGTATATATTGAGTCAAGATGATAATGCATGTGCTATGCCATCTTCCTGTATAATTTACTTAAAAAATTGAATACGTGCACACAATTACACAGTATACACACAAACACAAACATAGATATGTGTATTATGCACACCACAAGCAGTTTTCAGGCCATGAATTTCATAACTTTGCACTGAAGGGTTAGCTTTGCTTCGTTTGATTTTAGCTTTTATAAAATCTGTTTTTTTTAATAGAAACAGTTTTATATAAACAATAAAATATAACCTTCTGGCTATGATTTAGCCTTTCGTTAGATTTTTGTTTTGTCTGAAATAAATGTTCCTAGGGTTGTTTAGAGGAAACAGAAGCATGGAACGTAACAAAAATATTTATTTCTTTGTTCATTCATTTAATTATTTAGTTATCAAATTTTTACACTTTTCATCTTGCCAAACTGACTTGGGGCGGCTTAAAAACAACATCATAAAATAATATAAAAACGTGATTAAAAGCACAGTTAAAAACAGAGTTAAAAAGCAAGGTTAAAATGCACAAGTTAAAAGTAAAAAAAAATCCAAGTTAAGAAATATATGGCTGTAAAAGTTGGACCATAAGAAAGGCTGAGCACAAAAGAATTGAGGCCTTTGAACTATGGTGCTGGAGAAGACTCCTGCAAGTCCCCTGGACTGCAAGGCGATCAAAAACTGGTCAGTCCTAGAGGAGATCAACCCTGACTGCTCTTTAGAAGGCCAGATCCTGAAGTTGAAACTCAAATACTTTGGCCATTAATGAGAAGGAAGGACTCACTGGAGAAGAGCCTAATGCTGGGAAAGATTGAGGACATTAGAAGAAGGGGACGACAGAGAATGAGGTGGCTGGATGGAGTCACTGAAGCAGTAGGCGTGAGCTTAAATGGACTCCAGAAGATGGTAGAGGACAGGAAGACCTGGAGGAACATTGTCCGTGGGGTCGCAATGGGTCGGACACGACTTTGCAACTAACAACAACAACAACAACAAAATCGTTAAGGCAGAAGGAGCATGCTCAAGCATCAGCTACCTCCAGGGTTACCTAACACTCTTAGACCCCCCCATGCTAATTGGCAGAGGCAGATCTTAAGAATTTTCTGAAAGCCCAGAAAGATTGGGGGCTCACCTTATCTCTGGGGGTAAAATATTCCATAGGACATGGGCAGAGAAAGCTCTCTTCTTAGATCCTGCTAGTCAAAGTTCTTTAACTGACAGGATCCCTTTCTATCTGATGGAGTGGGACAAGTCAATGCAATCTGAACAAGACGGTTCCTCAGATAATCTGGTTCCATGCCATGAAGGTTTTAAAGAGGACACGGGAAGGGCTCGCAATTTGGGAGTCCTCCTGGATTCACGGCTGTCCTTAGAGGACCATCTTGAGGCCGTGGCCGGGAGGATGTTCTATCAGGTTCGCCTGGTGCGCCAGTTGCGTCCCTTCCTAGACCGGGTCTTGCTACGCACAGTCACTCTTGCCTTCGTTACCTCCAGGCTGGACTACTGTAATGCTCTCTACATGGGGCTCCCCTTGAGGTGCACCCGGAGGCTCCAACTGGCCCAGAATGCGGCCGCATGGGTAGTGACAGGAGCGTCGTGGCGCTCCCATGTAACACCGCTCCTGCGCGAGCTGCACTGGTTGCCGTGCGGTTCAAGGTGTTAGTGACCACCTTTAAAGCGCTCCATGGCATCGGACCCGGATACTTACAGGACCGCTTACTGCTAGCAAATACCTCCTGCCGTCCGGTACGCTCCCACAGAGAGGGCCTCCTCAGGGTGCCGTCGGCCAGACAATGTCGACTGGCGACCCCCAGGGGGAGAGCCTTCTCTGTGGGAGCTCCTACGCTATGGAACGAGCTCCCCCCCGAACTCTGTACGATGACGGACTTGCGCACCTTCCGTCGGGAACCGAAAACTTTCCTTTTTCAACAGGCCGGCCTGGCATAGAAGCTCCAGCTCCAACCGGGTGAAAATGTTTTAGGGGGATTGTGTAATTTTTAGGATTTTAGGATTCGCACATATTGGGTTTTATATGGGATTTTATGGCCTAATTTGTTTAATTTATTTTTAAATATTTTAATTTTGTACATTTATATGTTTTTTTTTTATTTTAAGGCTGTACACCGCCCCGAGTCCTTCGGGAGAGGGGCGGTATAGAAATTTAATAATAAATAAATAAATAATAAAAACCAATACCTTGAATTAAACCTGAAAGCAAACTGTCACCTTGTGCAGCTCATGTAGCAATGTGTGTGTAGCAAAATTCATACTTGTACCCAATAAAACAACAAAAAGTAGAATTAAAAATACAGGCAAGGATAAATAATTATCCTGACAGACTAGCTTTCTTGAATCTGTAGGATCTAGTCTTCCAGGAGCTCTCTACTATTCCTGACCTATGCTATTAATTAAGCAACCCTGGCAATCTTTACATATTTGGAATTCTTAGACAATGCTCTAGTTTCTCTCAAAGACAGGGACTTTCTAGTCTCCCAAGGTAGAGAAAACATGCTAAGCATGGCTCCTGAAATTTTTACAACCCCTTCGCAGTGGTGACCATGGGGGCCATCTGGATGCAATGTAAGACATATACCTAAAAGGTGTACTTCTATTTTCCCCTATGTGCGCACTGAGAAGAACTGAGTTCTCTTCTGGATGATGCACTCCAGAGAAAAGAAGGAAGTTTTAAAATGAAGCAGTCAGCAATACAGCAGGCTGCTTCCTATCCACCTTTCCCATAGGGATGTATGGGGAACTGCGGAGAGGGGACCCATCCTGCAATTCCCAGCCTAGTTTCAAACTTGATCTTTTTTTTTGGCTGGTGTCTTCTCTGATACTAAATTTGTTTCAGTTCTATTCGGCTTTCAGGGGATTATTCTGCTGACAGAGTTGTCTGCTTTTTCCCTTAATTTCTTTCAACATATCTTTGGGTTGCAAGTAAATGCAAAGAAATGGCTGCCATGGGAGTGGGGATAATTAGTCATAACACTTGTTTACTGGAACACAAACTGGTGAAGATGTTACCAAATCTCCTCTGGTCCTCCAGAAACTCTTCACTATTGCAATTCATTGTGCACAGGGGCATAATTCCCAGCAAAATATTTGCAGATGTCCAGCACTATTTTTTCTAAGCATGTCTATGAGCAAGTCCTAGAGACATTCTTGTAAATAAAGATCATGCTGAAGTTGGCTTGCCCTTTGACTTCATTTAAATTAATAAATTATATGTAATGTAATCTCAATTTATAAATATTTTAATTAAAATATAAATGCAGGAGGGTGGGGTAGGAGCTGGGTAGGTGAGAAGGAAGGTGTGCCTGTGGTCACATTACATATCCCAATTCAGCACACAGCATCTAACGTAGCATTTTAAACATATTTTTCTTGGGTTAGCACAGGGATAGACAACCTTGGCTCTTTTATGACTCGTGGACTTCAACTCCCAGAATTCCTGAACCAGCCATGCTGGGTTAGCAGATGGGCAACACAACAAAAGAAACTGCAGCAAATAAATAAAGTTACATTTTATTCTAAGAGGCTATAAGTTCTAAAATAAGGTCTATTTATAATTTTGGCTTCCTGAAACAACTGCTGCTTATACTAAATGCATCAGTTCTGGAGACTTAAAACTAATGGGACTATTCTATTCAAATGCAAACATTTGAATAGTTCCATGTAAAAATAAATACTGCTAGTACCATGCCAAGAAGAATAAAAGGCAAAATGGAAGGAGCTTGGCACATTCACAAGTGCAATGTGTCTGAATATCCTGTTTTTTTTCAAAGTACAGTATAATCATCTCTTCAGGAGACTTATCTTTCCTGGCTTCTAGTTTCCCATTACATCACCAGGAGACTCTTTCCCTTAGCTTTTTCAAACTGAGATGCATGGTAGCCATGAAAGTTTTAGAATAACAAAAAACATGCACAACAGAAATCATAAATAGCTGCAGAGGAACATTCTGAAATCTACAATACTAAAATAAATTTTAAAACACTAAAAAAAATTTAAATGAATTCTTAAAAGCATAGGGAGAAAATTATCACCCAAAGGTGAACATCTCAGAGAAAACGGATGGCAGATTTCAACATAACAGGCTTAATATATAAAAATATGTTAAAAATAAATTGATTCAACTCACTTAGACATGTCCTGTAGTGATTAGAATCTATCCAGTTTTGGCCACCACGATGTAAAAAAGATGTTGAGACTCTAGAAAGAGTACAGAGAAGAGCAACAAAGATGATTAGGGGACTGGAGGTTAAAACATATAAGGAATGGTTGCTGGAATTGGGTATGTCTAGTTTAACAAAGAAAAGGACGAGGGGGGACATGATAGCAGTGTTCCAATATCTCAGGGGCTGCCACAAAGAAGAGGGAGTCAAGCTATTTTCCAAAGCGCCTGAAGGCGGGACAAGAAGCAACCGATGGAAATTAATCAAGGAGAGAAGCAACCTAGAACTAAGGAGAAACTTCCTGACAGTGAGAACAATTAATCAGTGGAACAACCTGCCTCCAGAAGTAGTAAATGCTCCAACACTGTAAGTTTTTAAGAAGAGACTGGATAGCCATTTGTCCAAAATGGTATAGGGTTTCCTGCCTGAGCAAGGGGTTGGACTAGATGACCTCCAAGGTCCCTTCCAACTTTACTATTATTATTATTATTATCTCAATTCTGAAACAAAACAAAGTCTGAAAATTGAAGAAGCTACTCATTCTTAAACAGGTATTGATGTTTCATTAATAAAG
Organism: Bothrops alternatus; assembly: GCA_034064705.1. Classification (NCBI taxonomy): domain Eukaryota; kingdom Metazoa; phylum Chordata; class Lepidosauria; order Squamata; family Viperidae; genus Bothrops; species Bothrops alternatus. The sequence goes on along the minus strand of JARGCV010000003.1, from coordinate 9,229,817 downwards.
CAAAAGATTAAGTACATAGGTCACAGAATGTTTAAGAATGATGATAGAATTCCAGACTATTTTGTTCTAGACTATTAAGATCAATGAACAGGATATTCATTTCCTGGTTCTTGTTCCTTTTCATTCAGAAACATAAACTCTTGCAGTCAGAGCTTATGAGAGGCTTAGCATGAAAGGAAACATTATGGACAGTAAGGAAGAAATAAGGATTGTGAGATGCAATTCATAGGAAAAAAGACAAAACGGACATAACAAATAGCAGGCAAAAGAATGGAAAGGAATTAGTGTATTCTTTTTAGTTTGGAAGGAACCATAAGAGGCAGAAATAAGGGCTGAAGAATCTAATTTAAACTTAAATATTATATAATAAAGATGGCATCATAGGAAGATATCCAGAACATCAATATTCTAATTAATTTTACCTGCCATTCTGAAAATATTTCTGTCTTCTATAGTTTGCAGTAATTTGCATCTTTTAATGTTTAACTTTGTTTAAATCCTATAATTTTAATTGTAACGCTTGATGGGATTAATTTCTATGAGCTGTCCCACCCATCCCCATGTCATACCAGAAGGGCAGACAATGTGGCATAGATGGGAAGCTGCAGAAGGAAGTAGAAATTAACGAAATCTTCCAAGTATGAATGGAAATCATCTACTCTTTGTTAATAATTGTTAGGAAAACAAAGACAGTTACACAGTTTAGTTCACAATGCCTATTTATACATTTAGGGAGTTCCTATCTTCGGTTACTCTCAACTACATTTGACTCAAAAACAAAACAGTTCATGCACTTGTAGGGAGATTTTGAAGTGATGGGGATAACAAAGGGCAAGTACTTACTCTTTCTGTTAAAAGCTATTTGGGGCTATCCATTTTATTTAACTGATAGCCAACAGAGACAAAACACTCTGAAATATTTCATCAGGTTAATTTCATCAAGTTAATCAAGCTTGGCCATTAAACTTGATGGCCACTAAAAGATATTTAGGTTTAGGATTAGCAATGATTTGCAGGCAGTTTTCTCTACTTGAGCATTGTATATGAGGGAATGGGGAAGTCAAAGAAGTCTTGAGCCTGGCCTCTACATGTTGCCATTCTTGCAATTAGCCTTTGCCTTTAACCAAACTTTTGCCCTATTGGGAGGTTTCCTTCCAATTCAAATAGTACTATATTCAAATTTATGATTCTGATAGAATGAACCTCTATTTTATTTGATTTTGTTTAACTTGCAGTGCTGCCTTGATGTATTCTGAAACTATTTTGAACAAGAAGCTCCATAGAAATTAATGGTGCTGAACTCTTGTGTTATTAAACTTGGCTCTTGTCCTGTCCCACTTAATCTGGTAATCCACCAAAGAACATTGAAACCAAACTGTTAGTTATCTGATTTCAGATGGCTGGAGTTAGATAACTTGAAGACAATGGCAATATTATGTAGAACTCAGGACAAAATATAATGCTTTTTAAAATAGCATTCCAATATTTTAAAATGGAAAAGTGCAGTTGCAATATGCTCTTTCTTTTGTTGGGTGAGAACCCAGCCCTATCTTACAAATTAGTGCAGGCACCAGAGAAATCTATCATCCTATCTTGAGTGCCAGTACATGGCATTCTTCTGCAGAGCAAGGTATATTGGAAATATACCAGACCACAAAAAAGCATACATGAAATAAAATTTCTGAGAAAAATTAATTCAGTGCTTCCCAGCCAGGTGATGGTTACAACTGCACAGAGTAATCTTTATTCACTTGTTCTCATGTGAATGGCCAGGGAAACACCATCCTAAAGGAACCTTAAAGCCACAGGTTTGATCCAAAGGAAGTTAGGAAATCAATAGGACTTAAGTGAATGCCCTTTCCTCTTAACAGCCAAAGGAAAAAATGGATTGCTTCATTAGCTGCTGAAAGCAACATTTCTCAACCTACATTGCTTTTCTCTTGCTGCTGCAGCAGAAAACAGCTCCCCTGCCTGTAAAGTTGTTGGCAGACTTACCAAAAGTAAAATGGATCCAGCAATACAATAGAGCATTTATATATCAAAAGACTGGAAACAAGTCATCAAGGTAAAATATACCATAAACAGAACTGTTAATTTGATTGTTGGCATGGCTTTCTGTTACCTTGTCAGTATCTTCCAAGTAATTTTGTTTGAGTTGGCAACATGATCTTTATTATTATTATTATCATCATGATCATCATTATTGCACCTGCTGTTTAAATTTGATATATTTGTCTTATCAGAGTTGAGGTTAGACCCACTTTTGTTTTGCAAGAGTATTTGAAAGTCAAAAAGGCAAAGAAAAGAATGCATAACTGTACTCATTCCATTGATGGTGTTTTTCCATTAAATGCTCATAGGAATGTTTTTACATCAGTAGCAAAATTTCATTGGTTTTGGAAGATGAGGTCCCTGTGAGATAGTAGTATTTGATGTACTTTTCCATACAGCCAAAAATAAAGCAGCAGTTTATGACAGCACAAATACAATACTCAGTGGCTCCAAAGACGGATTGTATTATAAAATAAGTGTAAGCAAATTTTGTTTACAATTTTTCTTTTGCTTGCTGTATAACATGAATGCCAGAATCATTAGGAAGGACCATTTGGAAAATGATGCCAATGTAAGTTAATTGTGGTATTCTAAATAATGTCCCCAATTCCCCAGTTACAAGAAGCATTTGCCTTAAATAGTTGTGTCTACAGATCTTTAATAATGAGTACTAGCTGAAAATAAATAAAACAGAACATGAGGAAATAAAGGAGTTTCACTTTCCGGTCAAAATTCACAAATGGGTCTATCCCAACATTTGAATCCAGATCTTAAGAATACAATCAAATATGCATTGAGTCAGAAGCAAGCTAGGTTAAAACTCGAGAGAGTTACTTCTGTTTTGCATTTGTTGGTCTCCCTTATGTCTTAGAGTAAGATTAATTGTTAAGTTCTCACTAGTAATAGACCATAGGGACCTGGAATCACATTGTTTATTTTTCAATTCATCAGCCTGCCTCTTGGTTGCTGATATATAACAGTTTAACTGGCTTTCATGAGTTCATATGAAATTAGAATAAATAACAAACACATTTCCACTTAAAACTTACATTCACATATTTTCAAACATCAACTTTCTCGATGGTCTCATCTTACACATCTCAGCATGAAAACACATCAAGAAATGATTAGAGAAGACATCAGAACCAACTCTTCACCCTTATTTCTTTAAATTATATAAATAAGGAATCAAAATGGCAGTTGCATAACCACAGCCTAAAGAAAAAATTTCCAGGGCTGTGGTTGTTACTACCAAAATCACCTGTGAATTTAAATATCAAAATTCTGGTATCACTAGTTGTGTAGGTTCAAACCCTAACTATTAACAAAACAAATCTAGGAGCACCAGCGGTAAATCTATGGATCATACCAAAGATTCCTTTGTTATGTGACAGATAACAAACATGTCTGAGTACAAGAAAGGAAACAGCAACAATTACAGATTCAAAGCCATTGCCATAGGAAATCCAGCAAATGCCTCACCCTGATCTGTGTTGGAATACAATTGCGCTACCCAGAATAAATATGCTTGGAAAAGAAGTCCTCTCCTTTTCAATTATCCATTCTTGTTTTAGATATGGCTACAAATAAAGAGAATGTGTCCATAATAGCATCCTTTCCATAAAATTCATTTGACAGGAGCTCAGTGTCTGAAACAGGCTATGACTGCAGCTATAGCATTGCTTTGATGATCACATTCTATACATCTAGAATGGTGCTAATTATAACAAAACCCTCCACATTCCTGATATAATAATTATAATCAGACTAGAAAACAGAAGAAAATACACTCCTAGCAGAGAGACAAAAAATAAGTAAAACTTTCAAAGTTTGCACAACAGGCACACACCAGAGTTAAGGGAGCCTCAGAACCCAATGCTGTTCCTCAGATATTTTATATGTTACAATGTAATTCTGCCAAATAACAGTAATTTTTAGCATATAATTAAAAACTTATCATTGCAAAGAAAACTTAAGAGGGAGAGAAAGTAGTAAAATACCAGTTAGGCAATACTACTTGTCTATCTGTCCGCCTGCTTTTATTAATGAAACTTTGTGCAATTGTACCACAGTGATATGTAATAATAATAATATATTTGGTCAAAACCATTAAGACAAATTTGGAGATAATTATGTTGGGTGTACCAACTGTTCTAACCACATCTTGGCTGATTTTTCCATAACATGAAAGAGTAATGCTACCATGTTATAAATTAGTTATTCCCACAAAGGCAATGAAATGAAAGCCTAACGTAAAAGAATTATTGGATTAAACTGAGGAAAATTTGCTAAAAACATAAGAAAAACATAAGAAAAAATAAAGCAAGTTTATATACAACTTGATTTCTCTGCTGGGGAACAAATCTCAAAAGCCATCCTTTACTCAAATTCCTTGATTTCTTTGCTGGCTTACTGAGAAACCAATTTAAATCAATAATGGATTCCTATTGAGTAATAATGTTTTTTTCTAATATCTGAAATAATTTCTCACTAAAACCACTAGAGCTGGAGACAGTATTATACTTCATGCTCTACAGCTAGAACAGTGAATTTGGGAATCTTTTCTAGCTCATAGTAAGAGTGATTTAGAACCTGATTATCTGCCTGTCTGTCCATCATCTATTTACCCAATTTAGATACTGCCCATCTCTGTGTGTTTTACAGATAATAGCTTTATTTCCACCTTATTATAAACCTATTTCCATTTTATAAATAATACTGTAGTCTTATAGCAGAGGTGTCAAACAGCTGGCCCATGGGCTGGTTGCCGCGCTCACCCCAACTCCGGCAATGGGAAAAAAGTCGCAATACTTATCATTGTCTTATCTCTTACAAACATTTTTCAGTGTTTCTTTCTGGTTAACAAAGTTTGTGCCTATGCATTTTCTCATGTTATCAGTAGCTTTCATGCACTTATTGTCCTAAATAAAAAGATCTAATTGTAAGTATGTTATGATAAGCTTCTGCTATTACCTTGAGATACATAGTATCATTGATAACATAAGTTTGAAAGTTCTTGCTTGTAATTTTGTTGTAGCTAGGAATTACACATAGGATAAGTTACAGTACTCATATCCTAATATTGAAAACACATTTTTAGGCTATATATAACCAGTGCTGTCATTCCCTTAGTAGAATGGCATTCGTCAATGGAACAGATTTTTCCTTTGTTCTTCAACCCCACGCTCCATAAAACAGATCTTGATACTGTGCAGAACCAACAAGAAGCCTTGCTGTATATCAGTTAGGAACTTGGTACTTGCATAATTTGGGATGCAACTCTTCAACAGGGGGTCCTTGGTGCTCTCTGAGCTTGCTTGTTTTCTTGCAGATGTTTCATTACCCTAACTAGGTAACATCATCAGTGTTAGTCAATGCTAATTCCTAAATAGCACATTGAATGCTGTAAAGTTATCTATGAAAATATCTGTCTTTATGACATTATAGAATATTAATACAGAGAACCCAATTAGTCTATTCATTTGCTAATTTTATTTTTAATATGTAATTGTTTGTCTAATAAACAAATATGTAACCTACGTGTTCTATATTTTGTACCATGTTGGGATTTAGTTATGGGATGATTTATTCACTATACTTAGTATAATATACCATAGTATTATTTCAATTATATTCATGTAAATTGTACCAGGTTTGCCTAGATTTCTTTTATAGCTAAGAATGGTTACTAAATTTTACTTTATTAGGGCTTCCAGTACTTTTACAAAATACTTAATAATATAGTTGTGATTCCTCTTCTTTCTTCAAACTAGAGTATGCATCACTATTATAACAGAGTAAGAGCTACAACTGAACTATTGTTTATTTTTTATCTCAGATCACACAAACATAGAGTAAGACAATAGAAGTCTTATTTAAATGCCATAATAAAACAATGGCTGAGAATTACCTAGGAAAATCACAAATTTCAGAAAACAAATTTGTATATGTTGAATCAGATCATCAACACATGTAGTGTACATCAGACAGATATTTTTCCACCTGTGCCAAATATAACTACAACCAAGAATTAAGTTTAGGAATTAATAAATACCAATAATTTATGGATCACAAAATCCCACTGGTTTTTGATGTTCACATAAAATCCTGTGAGATTTCAGTGTCCTCCCAGTGGTGGGATTCAGCCGGTTCGCACCACTTTGGCAGAACCGGTAGCTAATTTTTTTTGTTGCCCAGGCCCAGAATGGACTTCCGGAAGTGGCATCCACACAGAGAACCGGTTGTTCACATATTTGAATCCCATCACTGTGTCCTCCCATAACATCTCCTGAGATTTTTAATAGCTTCTTATAATATTTCAGAGGAAAAATGACCAAAACCCAATATAAATCAATGATCTGGGAAAATACCTGTCATATTTTAATTTATTTATCAGTTTTATTTTATAGTGCCTAGAGTCTGGAAAAATTTGTTTCAGTAGCTCTTCAGAAAAATGTCCATGTTCTCATCTGAAACACTTCAAATTCAATCAGATATTCTTTTTATGCAAAATAGAGTCTACTGCTATATAATAGATTATCCCTACAAACAATATTTTAATAATTTAATTTAAAAAAACTAGTACCTTTATCTTAAATTTGTTTATAGATAGATGGAGCAATTGAATACTCTATTTATTAGATCTCACTTAAGAAGAAAAGTTGTGCTGCATTAACTTTCCTACGGGATTTCTAACTTAATAGAATACTCTAATACAGAAATGTGGTCCCAAGTATCCAGTTCAGATTGAAAGGTTGTTACGTTACATATTTTTTTCTATGTATATGAAGCTGCTACCCATGACAGAAATAAGTCTATGACATGTCTCATCATTGTAGCCTTTAGATCTTTAAATGCTGCCGTCCTCTTGACCCACAAAATATAAACACCCTCCACTCATACAGTATAGTGACTGTATTCATCAAAAGAGAGAGGCTTGCATAAAGAGTGGGATAAATCAACCTTAAGCTGGACTGGAAGTTTGGAAGTGAAAAAAAAAATCTCCAATCCATAGTTATTGGAACTAAACTGTTTTATATGCTAGGATGATATAATTCAATACAAACCTGAATAAAATAAGGAGTTTTAAGAAATGTCTCACATTCATAGAGTCAAATGCTTTCATTTAAAAAGAATTCTAGTTAGCAATGAAGCTATTATTAGCATAGTTAACATCTGTTGTTGTGTATGATGTCAACTTCTACATCTAATTTAATGTTGTTTACTTTGTGCTTTTAAATGCTGACTACACAAATTGACTACTTAGAGAAAGCTATGTTTGCTGGAAAATAGAGATATAATTCGTCTTAAAATAATTATGTGTTCTATGTTCCAGTGACCAATGTGAATTCCCTGTATTTAGACAGAGAAGTCAATTCTTTGTGAAAAGAAAGTTCAGGTGGAGTTCACCCTCAATTATAAAGAATAAGAAAACTAATTTTACCAAATTTCTGTGCATTGAGATACACAGACTATTGAGATACACAGGTATCATCGACTAAGACTCAACACTATAAATCAGTTTAATTACATTGGTTTCCATAATAATTAAGAATGTTGCTTTTCAGAGCAATGCTAAAAATGATTATTCAGAAGAAAAATCTACAATAGGTAGACCTATTAAGTTCTTTGGTTGAACTTAAGTTATTTTCACCTGCCCTGTATTCAGTCAATTGAAATAAATTCTAATAGGTTAGATAAAAGTTTACATTTGTATATGAAAATTCAAATTCTAGTTCTTAGAAGATGTCAGATTGGAATTCTTTCAAAGGATTTGTATACAAACATAGTTTAGATTCCCTCTGAATCTCTTTGAAGGAATGATGAATTCATGCAAGAAGTACAATTACTCTGTCTATCTCTGTCTGTCTGTCTGTCTGTCTGTCTTGGTGGCCTTCTGGGGGATTTGTATAATCCCTTGGATTAAGTAAATTGCAAAAGTAGGAAGTTTCACTACATGTACTCAATTGCAATGTTTTACAAACACCTAATGGAATAGAAATGGCTTTCTCATATCACAATCTAATACTGCCACTTTCTGTATATAAAAATTGCAACATATGCAAGGAAATTAGGTAGACTATCACCATCTGATCAGCTCCTTATATTCAGCTTTTGTAATTACGTTGGAGAACACAAAGAAAGCTCTCTGTCTCAATAGTTCTAATATTTCCTAGCACTTTTCTATATCTTAAGCGTATACTTTTGATATATGGGAAAGGAAAATTATACTTCCAAGGAAAATAGATAGATAGATAGATAGATAGATAGATAGATAGATAGATAGATAGATAGATAGATAGATAGATAGATAGATAGATAAGAGAGATATGTCACATTTCTAGATGATGTGAACTCCTGTTTGTAAACAATTTTATATTTTTACCTCACTGTAGTATCAGCCACTCTTTGTGACAATAACATAGTAGAGTATTTTAATATTTGAACACTACTTTTGGCAACATATAAAATATAATGGAAGCGTATCTGTTATGTGCAATTAAGTACTTGTAGGCATTTCTTAATGTAAAATGTTTATTTTTTTCTCTTATAATTTATAGAAAAATGTAAAAAGGGAACTGTAGAAAGGATAGAAAGAAGAAAGAACAACTTATGTTTAATTTTTAAAAAGTAAATAGTAATTTATTGCAGTGGTTTTCTTTTAGTTTGGTTCAGAAATGAATCTGAGTGTGCTGAGTGGACTAACTTCCAACGAAGTGCCCAGAGGATCTGGGCCAAAGTGGACGGGGAAAAATGCAATAAGAATTTTTAGCGCAAGGTAAAAATAGCTGGTAGCCGACTCTGTTTTCCTTTTTTATCATAGCAATGTGTAAAAAATATTATTCAGGAAAGGAATAGATCACCTTCAATTTGATATGGCTGCAAAAGACGTTTATCTATCTTCAGTTTATGTAGCATTAAAATCAACATTCCCTCTGCTATCTCTTTAACAGAAATTTTTTCCTAACTACCAATAAAAATTATCAGGCTCAGAATTCTGGTTAATATTAAACTTCAAATGAAAATGTTAAACATTGCCTGCTACACTGCATATCTACTTTCTACATGCACATACAGGATGTACCTTCAAGCTCTTTTCATAATCATAAATAACCCAAAAACAAAAGTAAAAACTAAAATTGCACTTACACAAATAGATCTTAGACAAACACCACAGCAAATTCCCTAAAATGACTTGGAATTTACGTCCCTATTTTGCTGTTATTCCATTCTGCTAAAATTCCTAAACTTGAAGTATATAAAGCTGTAGAAATAATTAAGAGCATGGACCTGATAGGAAAGCAGCCAGAGTTATTTTTCTGGAGACTGGGGAAGATCATCGGGATTTTTTTCTTTGGCTGAGATTAAACCAGAATAGGAAACATTTTAGTAGAATTTCATGATACACAGCTATTAGTAATTCCAGGGTTGGTGATGTGAGCCATAAACCACCCTGCCAAACATTTCATTGGAGAAGCAAAGATACAATTTGGTGCTGATCCATAGCTATATAAGTGTCTTATATTACTAAAACTAGCATCTCGTATGTTTCAGAAAACTCAAAGCAATGTTGAACTTCTGGTCTGCCCATCATTCAAAAATAGACCATCAAGAAACATCCAAGAATTCAGTCTATCTAAGTTTAGCAGGTTAGCAGGAGTTAGTAGGAGCAAACAACTCTTAAGAAACTGTCACTTTTCCCCCTTTTGCTTATTTTACTTCAGGTTAGTGACTATATCAGAGCTGAGCAGACAAAAGTCAAGATAAATAAATGATATTATTATTGTTATTAGCATTTTTACTCCAAATGTGCTCTACTTTTCTACTGGCTGAGCAAATCGCTGCAGCTTGCACATAGTTATGATGCTTTAAATTCACTGATTTCACTGAATTCAAGCTGCCAAAGAGCAGGATGGCAGCCAAATTCTTTAACAAGCTGAACAGCTTTTGATCAAAGAATTCCACCTGCATTTTCGGAATAGAAGATTTATCATCATACCTAAATGGTGCATGTACTTAAGCATTTTTTTTAAAAAAGAAATTCAATCCTAGTGGTTGTTTAGAAAAAAAAAAAGAACTGAAAGAGAGACCAAATTAAAAAGCCCCTTACCTCATTTAGCTGCTGATTCTGTTGAGGAAATCCTTTAGTTAGAGAAAAGCCAAAAGAGTGGTCAAGGTATGTCAGCTATTAAGTAAACATAGGTGGCAGGCTATCACTTCACTCGTAGCAGTGAAGATAAATGGATGTAATATTAATTTTAAAACATGCTTTAGAATGCTTAGCTGTCCAATTGTGGAATCCCTTAGGTCACTTCCTGTTATTCTGATTGGATCTTCTAAAATTAAACTTTAAAAAAAAAACAGTGCTTGCAAATACAGCCAGCCAACTCACACCTTTACTCACAAACAAAACAAGTCTAACCAGGTTACATTTGTGTCCTGAGAACAAAAGAGAGTCTTTTTAGTGGATGAGACATTGGTTTCCCTGTGAGAGTGTGTGTGGTGTTTGTGAGTTCGTGCGCCTGTGCTTTTCTTTAAAAGACCAATCTATCCCCACTCCCACCTGCCCCCCCCCGCAGAAGACAGGTTACTTCAGGGAATTTACATGTGTAATTAGAAGAAAAGGAATTATGCTCCAGAAACGTATTTGTAACTTTAGATCATTTGAAATCAACAGGAGGGGGGAAAGTTAAACCACAAACAAAACTGTATGCAACAGATTTTCACTGGCAGCAAATTTAAGCAAATGTTCCTGCCCAGCATTCATTTACCCCCGGTAAGTCAGTGTAAGAGTGTTTGTGTCAAAAACTATCCTTTCCACATATTATTTCTGCACACGCACACAACACAATACAAAAACTTGGCACAAACGGAAAGCAGCATACCTGCCTAAGGTGTGACCATGGATGTGGCAATCTGTATCAAAGGGGACAACTAGAAGATATTTGTTTTGTTCAGTTCAATATCAACGGTGCCTTTCATGTTCTAGGAATAAATAAGTGCTATTTATTCAGGATAATTACAAACCAATTTATGTAGACAGGGGATAACAAGACACTTGAGGTTGGTTGAATTATGGCCATAACATACAGTCCAGAAGGAACTGCGCATGCATTGTGTCCTTCTACTATGTTTACCACCTCAACTGCTTTTAGCAGCATAAAGAACAGATAAATGATGGTGATTCTTGCTTTACTAAACACAGATGGAAAAAAAATCTTGCTCAGTGTATCTAAAACCCTTCTGGATCAAAAGCAAGAACATGATAGTGATGTCACTTGAATAGCAGGGACAGCAACATATATAAATTGGCAATCTGAGCTCTTTTTTTTTAAGGCAGCCCTTTAAAAGGTTTATTTGATTAATTTGGTTTGATTGGCATGTCAGATTCAAATTGTTCCAGGTGCTTCAACACTAAACCTTTTTAATCCATTAATAGTAAGTCAAGAATAAAGAAAAATAATATGCCATTAACATAAATTTTTTAAATAAAAATTACATTTTTTTCTGCTTCAAAATGGTGTCACAATGAACTTCCATTAACTCCACCCGTATTTCTTCTGCAACTCTTGTAGGTTCTATAGCAAATGGGGTGGAAAGAAGCTGAAACTATTGTTCAAGGATCTGAAACTCCTTCAGTACTGTATGTATAATAAACTGTTCCTGTAATTATAAATGCTATTTTTAATCTCTTTCAATTTACCTTCATTAAAGGAATTCAGAGTTGGGATATGGACCAAACAGCTCATTGTCAGCAGAACAATCCTCACAACTCACCAGACAACAATAGGTGGTGCAACCTTTTTGAATATCAGTTCACTTGGCCTTATAGGCAAGTTTGGATTTAGGTAGACTACAGAAAATAACGTGAAGGATTGCCTATAGTCCACAAACCATGAATTTGAGACCTTTGCTCTTTACAGTGTGTGCAAAAAGGTGATCATAGTATTAACTATGGAGCCTACTTTGGGATCCCTTGCATTCAGGTGACCTACATTTATTTTCTCCTGGCTACATCTAGAAACATGGGATTTGCTGCACAAGAAGTCAATGACAATCTTTCTGTCATTGATCATCAGTCTTCACATGAAGCTGGAAACTGAACCCCATCTTGGCTATAAATCAGAAACTATGGGTTTAGAAGAGACAGTTTAAGCTAAGGAATCCAGCCTTGGCTCAATACAAAAATCTAAATTAAACTATTCCCAACAAATGATTATCTGATCTTCATTTGTACATATATGATAAGGAGGCCCAGAGCTTTCTGGATATTTGATTGTCAAATCTTAATGTTAACAATATTTTTTTAACATTGAGTTGGAATCTGCTTTTCCATGTTAAATCCAGTCTGTTCTGCCCTCAAACAACTGAGGATAGCGCTTGACTTTCATTTGAGTGACATCCTTTTGGATATTTGAATACGATGATATTAGATTATCTCTAAGTCTTTCTTTTTTATATCTCAGTTGAGAGTTCAATTTCATGCTTAGTGCAGAAATTCAAATTAAATCATTCTTGATGGCTGGTGTCTTGTTTCTACAGCTCAGATCCAGTGAAGGTGACTACCATTACTTTCGATAAGTGCTTTCTCTATCATTTTTTTTAGGATATATTTCTAGCATTCAATCAAAATCTGTCTTCTTTATCTTAAATCCATTATTCCAAGTTCTGCAGTCTCAGAACACGCAATGGTGTGTGACATCATTTTAGAAATGATTGATATGATAGTATTCTTCAATCTCCTCTTCTAAAGATCAGTCATACTCATCTTTTTGAATCTCTCTTCATAGAATTTGACTTTTCTTGAGCATCCTTGTCCTTTTCTGGATGGTTTGTGTTCCTCTTTCCTAAAAACAGGTCCCTCAACTAGATATACTATAGGGTGCAGCAGAACAAAGTGGAATTTGTGATTTGGAGACTGTACTTCAGTTGAATGCAGCCTAAAAATATGTTTGCCTTTTTGCAGCTACATCACACTTCTAAATCAGATTCAGTTTATAATCAGTACTATTTCAAGATCTTTTGCTTAAATATATTACAATACCAGGTATCTTCCAATCTCTACCTCATGTTCGAATTTTATTTCCTATCTGAATAAGAAAATGGTTTCTGTTGAATTTCATGTTCATTTTTTCCATATTTCATTAATTACATTTTATATAGCTGACACTTAACTTGCTAATCAGAATGTCATCAAATAATTTGTCAAATACTAAGTTGAAATCTAGATATATCAAGTCTGCAGCATTCCCACAACCTATTAAGAATTTATTTTTGTTCGAGCACAGATGATAATTCAGATTTGCTTCCAGACTTAACAAAATAAAACTGTTTCAATAATTTCCCAGTTCTTATTTCTTGATTGATTTGTATGAGTGTGTCTGTTCAATCATGCAAATCTGCCCCCAAGTGTAACACCATTATACAGCTTTCATCTAACTTTTAGGCAGGTTACATTTAAGACCTACAGTTTGTAATCTCAGAAAGAAAGAAAAATAATATTCCTTTAAACAAGGGATTTTTTTCTGAAATGCGCATCCAAAGATTGCATGCTATATTTGGTAGCATAATATCATAATCACCCCAATGATCATCTACGTTGGTAGCTATGGCTTCTTGATCCTTGCACTCCTCTCAGAACCACCTTTTTTTTAATCTGAATTAATATAGTACCCACAATTAAGATAATGAATACTAACCACAGGCAGCACATGCTAGCTACAGAAGTAGCTATTTTCCATTTAATGCAGTAGCAACAACAGAAAGCAACAACAGAAACTCCTGCTGCACTGCATAGTGAGCAGACAATGCTGCCAAATTGAAGGGGACTACAATATAGGAAAACACACTGTGGAGTCTAACAACTCTGGAGCTGCTCTTGGTTACAGGGAATAAATATGAGGGAATCAAGTGAATTTCACAGAGATTCAGAGAGAGGCAAATTTCAAAATCTCAAGCACTTCTTTTTTCATAGTCAGCCTTTTGACTACTGTGCTACTTCAGCTGTCACAAGGATTTGTCATTTGTGCCACAAAATCATAAATCACCTTTATAAAGCATTGATATTGTTTCTTGTAAACAAAGGTAGCTATAGCATTCTTCATATCATATAGCATGATTTATTTATTTGATTATTAATAATATTTATGTAACTGCTCAGCTTATGTCAAACTCTGGGTGGCTCAATTGAGTTAAGAATTAAAACAACATAAAAACCATTTTCCCTTTTAGACACAAAGTTTTTCTCTTCAAACAGGTGGCTGCTAAGATTTCTGTGGAGCATCTCCTCTCCAGTTGCTATGAAACATTGCCACAGACAAGTCAGTGGCTAGAAAGATAAATGAAGTACAGCAGAAGAATGAATCTTTGGTTGTTATTTTGAAGTATAATTTCCAGATCAAATAGAAGCCAGCCTAGAGCAACATCAAGCAAGTCTTCTCTGAGCTAAGCATGATTCATCCTGGTTAGCCCAGAAATGGGTCTATAGTACCAGGGCTATAGACTAAAGTGGAAAGCCAACAAAAAAGATTTATAGATAAATAGGGTTATATAGGGTGCAAAAATCTAGACCAGTGATGGTGAACCTATGGCACGCGTGCCAGAGGCAGCACACTGAGCCCTCTCTGTGGGCAAACGCCATCGCCCCAGCACACGTGGTCTCTAAAAGTTCGCCATCACTGGCCTAAAGCCAGCCAGCCTAGAGCCAACATTGGGGAGCCCACCATCCCACCCGCCAGAGACTCCCTGGATCTCCCCAACCCTGCCCAGCTCCCACAGGTGTCACTCCCCATAAGCAACATCACCATGCCCACCCAATCTGTCATGACTACTGCAGCCACACCCATTCAGTGACCACGCCCACCCAGTCTGCCAAGCCCACTGTAGCTGCACCAGCTGGAGTGGGCCACACCCACCCAGAACTCGGCAATACATAAGTGGGTTTTGGGTTGCAGTTTGGGCACTCAGTCTCTAAAAGGTTTGCCATCATTGATCTAGACAACCATTGGAAGAAGAAAGTGGCAAGCTATTTCCATACTGTTGTCAAAAAAAAGATGGAACATCTCAATGACATTAGCATGAACAAAGTGTCGCTAGAAGACTACTGTGTAACAAATCAGTCAACATAAATACAAACGATGAACTTAGTAAAATCAATACAATGGGAAATTAGAATCTGATCTCTCTCTCTCTCTCTCTCTCTCTCTCTCTCTCACACACACACACACACACACACACACACTGTGTGGCCTGTGCTATAAGTGTGACAGGAAAACCAGCATTGCAACAGTGTTTTGAGCATCCTCTCTAATCTATACTACTGCTATCATACATACTACAGAGAAGGGTGGATAAGTACATTGGACATAGTTCTAAAAATTTAGATGTCATAATTATAAACAAATTATATAAATATGAATTCATTATTTCTATTCATATCTTGTAGGGAATACAGAATGAAGGGTTTTTAGACTTCCAACCAACTATTTCTTTTCTGTTCTCTAAATAGGAAGCATGGTGGTCAGTGGCTTAATGACGTGGTCTTTGCTCCAGCAGTTCAAGCCCTAGCACTGTGTGGTGGGGTGAAGCTCAGCTTCTCAGCTTCTGCTTATCTAATAGTTCAAAAGAATGTTCTATGTGAGTAGATACATAGGTACCGCTTGGATGGAGAGATGAACTGGTTCTTTGTGCAGGCGGTCCGGTTCCTGCCGGCTCTGATCTTTCCCAGTTATGATGCCCATTTCCAAGGTGGCTCCAGTGGAGGGCGGGGGCCTTGGATGATGCTTCAGGAAAAGCTGCTCATCTTTTTTTCTGGTATGAAGCTAGCTTGCCCTCCTTTAAAGCACTTTGGGGAGCACATGTGTGTACCACAACAGAGCTAATAAACTGGCAGCCACATTACTACTCTGCATTAGCATTGTAGTCTCCTGGCTAATGTAACAATGCCAGATGATGATGATGATGATGATGATTGTAATAGTAATAATAATAATATATCCTAAAATTAGCTAGTTTCCATTTCTCATTTATTCTTAATCTGTTATCACAGATTTTTCCTTTCTGATGGACTGTTGTTGAAAGTAAAAAAAAATCTGAAAAAAAGTCCTTTATATCACAAGATTTTAAGATTTTGTCTTCTTAACATGCAGCTCTCTAGAGCAAATTATTGGGAGTGGACAGGACAGTGCTGTTTCCACTCTGTTCCCCAGAAAGAATGAACTGTCCACCCATCATAAACTTACAGAATTCCCCCCTTAAAATATCATATTAAACCACTGTTATATTCATACTATGCAAGCATTCAGAAAAGGATTCTCTGACTAGTATTTTTACCAGTATTATAGTAGTAGGATAAGAAGACGGCAATATGCTAGAGAAAAGAACATCCCATATTTCAGCTATAGATTGCCCCATATGTGCCGATCTTTGATTGTACATATAATCCTAAATCCCAGATAAGGATGGAGTTTTTCAAACTGTGTTGCATGGAATCCTAGGACTACAGAGTTCAAAAAGGAAAATAAACAGAAGAAAAAGAAGACGAAGAAGGTTTAACTGCAGCCGGGGCATCTACGTATAGCAATTTTTCTGAGGCACAGTTCATCTGCCACAGGACTTGGCAGATGACATTCAAAAGCTTCACCCCTTAAGGGTGTTTGTGCTCATGATGACACATTGCTTTCCTTCAGGGATTTCAGAAATCAATTAATTAAAGGAAGCTAACCGGTTCCGTAGGCTGGAAAAGTTTAAAAAGCCCTGTTCTAGGAAATTATAACAAATAAAAAGAAGGTAAATTATGATGTCATCTGCTCCAGTTTCAGCCTCAGGTTTGACAGTGTGATTTGGAACCAGTCCTGCTTCTAGAAGTAGGTCAAAAATCCCAGTACCGATAACATTCTGATTCATCCATGCCAGTAAATATGATCAAAGAAATGGTTAGGCCCCATATTGGCTTCCGGGTACCAGAAGTATGAACATGGTGAGAACAGTATACATATCAGAATGAAATAATAATATTGCACACATAGACAAACATGATCATGCAAGTTAACTATAATTGAATATTCTACAGCAAGCCTTTAACTTAACCTGCATTCTTCTTCAGTTCACTAGATTATATAAATCAACCAGACCAGAATAGTGTCCCTTTAAATGTGTATTTGCATGGAGTTAGTAATATAGTTGTTAGGTGAATCTGGTTTTCCCATTGACTTTGCTTGTCAGAAGGTCGCAAAAGGTGAGCACATCAAATGTGTGTGACATGCAATGGTCATATGAAAAATGGTCATAAGTCACTGTTTTTCAATGCAATTGTAATTTCAAACAGTCACTAAAAGAATGATTTTAAGTCGAGGACTACCTGTATTGACCTTAACAGAAGCTGAATTACTGTGTGTTTCCCATCTATCTAAACATGCATTATTGACATGAAGTAGAAACAGGTATGTGGGTCCAGTACTATGGTTGTCATTTATTTTACTTGCACCTTTATCAAAATGTTTGAAAAGCACATAACTTTAAATGGGAAGACTTTACAAATAGTGAAATGCAAGCAAGAAAAGACCCTCGAATTAAAAATAACTGTTCTAATTTCAGGCATATGTGTCTGTTTCATTCTTTCCTCTTTAACTGAATACATTTGTACTCCAAATTGTTCATCCTCCCACACTTGTGAATACACTTTTGTCTGCAGTTACCACAGGCAAATACGTTTGGAGCCAGTTCATCCTATGTCCAATATCAACACAAAGTACAGTGGTATTAATATGAAAATATGTTTACTACTTCAAAATTCCATGAAGAAGGCTCTTTATAAATATATTTGTTTGCAGCCCAATGTAAAGAGTGAACCCTTGCTCACTGCCTTTGATTTTTAACAAAGAAATCTTGTCAGCAATGTAGAGACATAAAAAGTCCTCTCCTATGTGTCAGGACAATAAAGACAAGAGCGAATAGAAATCTTTGTTAGAGGTGGCTAGGGATGATGGGAGTTATAGTCCATGTTGACGACTGAGGAAGGTTAGCAGAAGTGCTTTAGTGTCAGATATAATTTCCCACTCTCTCCTAGAAATATGCATACCCCATGCATTCATGGGTGCACATTTTAACCTACTATATCAAATTCCTTTGCACTTCTATATAATATTAAGTATATTAAGGTCAAATGTTGCTGAAGGACATATCTAGGCAAAGGTATGTTTATTATGTTATTATGTTACCTAATGAGTGTATCATTATGGGTTCAGCTTTAGTGACCCAGTGGCCCTTGTTTATTATTTTCTGAATTAAAATAGATTTTAACCACAGAAATATATCATTTGAATATATTTTTATATATAGTACTAAACTTTCATTGTTAATTAGAATTTAAGAGACTGGTTGAATTTTTCTGTTGTTATACTTAGCGGTTCCATCTCTGTGTTGTAAAAAGAAAATGCTTAAAGTTAGAGAAGAAAACTTACTATGAAACAATCAGCTATTCAAATCCATTTCTTAGAAGTGATTTGTTAATAAATGTAGAGTACATTTGTAATTGAAATCTTCTGTTGCTTTCACTTATCTTGGATGGGAAATATGCTCACTTTTCCTGCAGAATAATCTTATTTAAGAGTGGTTTGCAACTACTTTCCAGAGCTTGCTGGGAGGGAGACAGGTGGTGTCAGACATTATGAATTTGAATGTTAAGTAGAGAGAAAAAAAAGAAAACCATCTTTGGGGAATGATCAAAATCCAGAGTTGATCTGTAAGCCTGTAAGGGTGTCTCTAAATTCAAAGTTGAATTTTCCCTATGTGCTATAACTCATAGAAATTAATTAGATCAGATTATAATCTAACTGAGCATTGCTATTCAGCCTAATGAATAAACACTTGCATATGTGTCCAAGAGCTTACAATCAAGCTATATCTGATGTTTATGAGCCATGGATTAATATGAATTCATGGATTTAAAAAATCAGAGCTTCACGCACACATTATATATCTCATGCAAAATGATATTGCTTAATGGTTTTAGAAGAAAGGAGTTTTGGTTTACTTTCTCAAAGAACAACACAAGAAGTCCTTCTACATAACCAAGGAGACTGTCCTTTCCAGATACAAATGGTATTATGAACATTGCTATTATTTATTCAATTTATATAGCTCTCCATTTTGCTATTGTGACTTTAGCTAGCTAACCAGTGGTGGGATTCAGCCAATTCGCACCACTTCAGCAGAACCGATAGCTAATTTTTTGTTGCCCACACCCAGAATGGACTTCCGGAAGTGGCATCCACATAGAGAACCAGTTGTTCACATATTTGAATCCCACCACTGCAACTAACATTATAGCTAACATTATAATGTATAAAAAACAATGCAAAAAAGCAAAACATACAACCTGTATGTCAGCTCCATGGGTGGAACAGACCAGAATATCAATTCCACAGGAAGACTAGAACTATATTTTTATTAGGATAAAAACGTGCTTTAGCTTCCTTCTTTCTTATATCTTATTTCTTATATACCAATGGACCAAGGAAGCATTTGTCTCAGCTACTTCCAAATATTATCTTGCTTCCCAAGATTTAAAGAACATTTCAGCCCTCTTTGCTGTGGGTTTCTGTGAAGGTCATATCCCTTACTCTTTACACTTTAAAACAACTAAATTAAAAACCATTCTATGCTAAACCTAACACAGGCTCACAGTGGACACCTGACCCTTATGTTTAGGAACATATATTCAAAGCCTGCTGAAAAGTCAGCAGGTTAAAGCCATCCTAATTTTAGGTACTACAGTATTAAATAGGGCAGGACCTGCAGCAGGAATACAGTGGGGCAAAAAAGTATTGAGTCAGCCACCAATTGTGCAAGTTCTCCCACTTAAAAAGATGAGAGAGGCCTGTAATTGTCATCATAGGCAGACCTCAACTATGAGAGACAAAATGAGAAAACAAATCCAGACAATCACATTGTCTGATTTGGAAAGAATTTATTTGCAAATTATGGTGGAAAATAAGTATGTGGTCAATATCAAAAGTTATCTCAATACTTTGTTATATATCCTTTGTTGGCAATGACAGAGGTCAAACGTTTTCTGTAAGTCTTCACAAGGTTGGCACACACTGTTGCTGGTATGTTGGCCCATTCCTCCATGCACATCTCCTCTAGAGCAGTGATGTTTTGGGGCTGTCGCTGGACAACACGGACTTTCAACTCCCTCCAAAGGTTTTCTATGGGGTTGAGATCTGGAGACTGGATAGGCCACTCCAGGACCTTGAAATGCTTCTTACGAAGCCACTCCTTCGTTGCCCAGGCGGTGTGTTTGGGATCATTGTCATGCTGAAAGACCCAGCCACGTTTCATCTTCAATGCCCTTGCTGATGGAAGGAGGTTTGCACTCAAAATCTCACGATACATGGCCCCATTCAGTCTTTCCTGTATGCGGATCAGTCGTCCTGGTCCCTTTATACAGAGTAACAGCCCTTTCACAGTAGGTATGGTGTTCTTTGGCTCCAACTCAGCATTCTCTCTCCTCCAAACACGACGAGTTGTATTTCTACCAAACAGTTCTACTTTGGTTTCATCTGACCATATGACATTCTCCCAATCCTCTTCTGGATCATCCAAATGCTCTCTAGCAAACTTCAGATGGGCCCGGACATGTACTGGCTTAAGCAGGGAGACCACGTCTGGCACTGCAGGATCTGAGTCCCTGGCGGCGTAGTGTGTTACTGATGGTTGCCTTTGTTACGTTGGTCCCAACTCTCTGCAGGTCATTCACTAGGTCCCCCTGTGTGGTTCTGGGATTTTTGCTCACCGTTCTTGTGATCATGTTGACCCCATGGGGTGAGATCTTGCGTGGAGCCCCAGATCGAGGGAGATTATCAGTGGTCTTGTATGTCTTCCATTTTCTAATTATTGCTCCCACAGTTGATTTCTTCACACCAAGCTGCTTGCCTATTGCAGATTCAGTCTTCCCAGCCTGGTGCAGATCTACAATTTTGTTTCTGGTGTCGTTCGACAGCTCTTTGGTCTTCACCATAATGGAGTTTGGATTGTGACTGTTTGAGGTTGTGGAGAGGTGTCTTTTATACTGATAACAAGTTCAAACAGGTGCCATTAATACAGGTAATGAGTGGAGGACAGAGGAGCCTCTTAAAGAAGTTACAGGTCTGTGAGAGCCAGAAATCTTGCTTGTTTGTAGGTGACCACATACTTATTTTCCACCATAATTTGCAAATAAATTCTTTCCAAATCAGACAATGTGATTGGATTTGTTTTCTCATTTTGTCTCTCATAGGTGAGGTCTACCTATGATGACAATTACAGGCCTCTCTCATCTTTTTAAGTGGGAGAACTTGCACAATTGGTGGCTAACTCAATACTTTTTTGCCCCACTGTATATGTGACATATGTCATGATCCATTGGATCATCATTTCAGAAATAGTTCCTAGAGAAACAGAATACACAAGGGAAAAAAGCTGTAGGAGAGGGAGCAACTTCTGAGTGCTGTCAGTTTAACTATGGATGACCACACTCTGGCAGCCAGTGGTGGGCCTTGGTCTCCCAAGGGCTAGGAAGGGACTGGCCTACTTGTAGCTGAATAAGGGGCTGTCTAATCCACCACAAGAGGGCTAGGCCTACTGAACCTCAAGGCAATGGCAAATTAGTGTGGCAACACTGAAGTGAGCACAAATTTGCCAAATTTCAATCTCATAGGACTCATGGGTCCCAGATTTTGGACACATCCCATAAGTTAGACCAGGGGTCTTCAACATTAGCAACTTTAAGACTTGTGGATTTCAACTCCTAGAATTGAAGTCCTAGAGCTGAAGTCCACAAGTCTTAAAGTTGCCAAGGTTGAGGACCCCTGAGTTAGACCACTTGATTCAAAAAATGTTGCTCTATGATGCATGATTTTGTCCAGTTAAAGGTTATAGACACAGGAATTTTAGTAGTATATTGATCATCTGTTTTAACAGATTAAAAACAAAAGAGATAGTGTTCTCAGCATTACTACCAGGTTCTAGAATAATAATAATAATAATAATAATAAAGTTGGAAGGGACCTTGGAGGTCATCTAGTCCAACCCCTGTTCAGGCAGGAAACCCTATACCATTTCAGACAAATGGCTGTCCAGTCTCTTCTTAAAAACTTCCAGTGTTGGAGCATTCACCACTTCTGGAGGCAGGTTGTTCCACTGGTTAACTATTAGAAAGTTTCTCCTTAGTTCTAGGTTGCTTCTCTCCTTGATTAGTTTCCATCCGTTGCTTCTTGTCTTGCCTTCAGGCACTTTGGAGAATAGGTTGACTTCTTTGTGGTAGCCCCTGATCAGCTGGCATTTTTTACCAGACAGATTTATATTCACCTAAACTTTTCAAACAGAAGGGAATCAGCATTTTTAACCATTATATTTGTGCTCTGTGGCTATTAATTATATTTTATCTTTCATTATGCATATTCTGGCTCATTTCTGTTAGATCAGCGGTTCTCAACCTTGGGGTTGCGACCCCATTTGGGGTCGCGAGACCATTTCGCGGGGGTTGCCGGACACCCCGGGCCGCCATTTTGTTTTTAATTTTTTTAATTTTTTAAAATTTTTTTAATTTTTTTAATTTTTTTTTTGGCCGGTGCATGCGCAGTTCGGCCCGTCGCGTGTGCGCGACGGGCCGAACCACACATGTGCAGTGCGCACGACGACCCGATCCGCACACGCATGCGCAAAACTCCGGCAGGCACACGGAGGAGCGGTCCAGAGCAGGCGGGCGCAAAGCTGCCTCCTTCCCGCTCCGCTCCGCCACATCCCAGGCCCGGCCTCCAACTCACCCTCCGGCAGCCGGCCAAGCAGTTGGGGCAGCCGGACCTCGAGGTGGGCCTGCACTTCAACGAGACCGGCTCGGCTGTGGCGAGAGGCGCCCGGTGGCCGCCTCCAGCCCCCAAGTCCGCACTACGGACTGGCGTCCGGGTCCCAGCGCTCCACCTGCCAGGCTCCCGCGCCTTCCGCAGGGCCGGCAGTGGCCGCAGGTAGGTAAGCGGGCGGCAGGACTGGGGAGCCCGCCCGGGCCAGCTCCCTCCCTCGGTTGGCGGCGGCGGCCAAAGCAGGCAGTAAGGCGCCCAGCCGGGCGTGGGGGGAGGCCGAGCCGGGGAAGGAGCCGGGCGTGGGGGGAGGCCGAGCCGGGGAAGGAGCCGGGCGTGGGGGGAGGCCGAGCCGGGGAAGGAGCCGGGCGTGGGGGAAGGCCGAGCCGGGGAAGGAGCCGGGCGTGGGGGGAGGCCGAGCCGGGGAAGGAGCCGGGCGTGGGGGGAGGCCGAGCCGGGGAAGGAGCCGGGCGTGGGGGGAGGCCGAGCCGGGGAAGGAGCCGGGCGTGGGGGGAGGCAGAGCCGGGGAAGGAGCCGGGCGTGGGGGAAGGCCGAGCCGGGGAAGGAGCCGGGCGTGGGGGGAGGCCGAGCCGGGGAAGGAGCCGGGCGTGGAGGGAGGCCGAGCCGGGGAAGGAGCCGGGCGTGGGGGAAGGCCGAGCCGGGGAAGGAGCCGGGCGTGGGGGGAGGTCGAGCCGGGGAAGGAGCCGGGCGTGGGGGGAGGCCGAGCCGGGGAAGGAGCCGGGCGTGGGGGGAGGCCGAGCCGGGGAAGGAGCCGGGCGTGGGGGAAGGTCGAGCCGGGGAAGGAGCCGGGCGTGGGGGGAGGCCGAGCCGGGGAAGGAGACGGGCGTGGGGGAAGGCCGAGCCGGGGAAGGAGCCGGGCGTGGGGGGAGGCCGAGCCGGGGAAGGAGCCGGGCGTGGGGGGAGGCCGAGCCGGGGAAGGAGCCGGTCCCCAGTCCTGCCGCCCGCCTACCTACCTGCGGCCGCTGCCGGCCCTGCGGAAGGCGCTGGTGTCCCGGATGAGCCTGGCAGGTGGAGCGCTGCGACCTGGACGCCAGTCCGTAGCGCGGACTTGGGGGCCGGAGGCGGCCGCTGGGCGCCTCTCGCCACAGCCGAGCTGGCCTCGGTGAAGTGCAGGCCCGCCTCGAGGTCCGGCTGCCCCGACCGCTTGGCCGGCTGCCGGAGGGCGAGTTGGAGGCCGGGCCTGGGGCGGAGCGGAGCGGGAAGGAGGCAGCTTTGCGCCCGCCTGCTCCGGACCGCTCCTCTGTGTGCCTGCCGGAGGCGAGGCCGGCCTGGTCTGGAGCCGGCGGGCCCGCCGGTTCTGCGCATGTGCAGTTCGGCACTTTACGCGCATGCGTGGTTCGGGCCTGTCGCACATGCATGCGCAGATCGGCCGTTGCACGCGCATGCGCAGATCGGCATGTTGCGGTCCGCCATTTTTTTTCGGGGGCGCGCGCGCGCGCTGGCGCGCGCACACACACTCGCTCCCAGGTCGGGGTCGCAGCGCGCATGGGCGGCGCAAAGTGGGGTCTCAACCTAAAAAAGGTTGAGAACCACTGTGTTAGATTGAAAGGCCATCTTTTGTTGCAAAACCTTGCAAATTTGAAATGGTAGAGCTGTATAAACTGGAAAGTATTTTTTAAGACTATCCAAACTTTTTGATGAAGTGTGAGGCTATGGAAGAGAAGATATATATACAAGACTTTATTTTTTCAGTGCATACAGTTCTTTCATGTATCTTTTGCCATTCTCTTGCATTTTCCCTGACTTTTTGGACCTTCTTATTTATTAGTTAAGTTTATTTATTTCTTCAGTATAAACTGCCTCAATCAATTCCATGAAATCTGAAAATTTACTGCTGGAACAGAAAATTGGAAATACCTCAATCCAGGAATCTGACTGAACCTATATCTCTTTGAGTCCTATGCAGTAGCAGAACTTGCACATGTGTTTATCTTGCACAGCTTGGAAACTGTTGCTGTATTGCAGATCACTCTATCATCCCTCTTACCCGCAACAGACAAAGAATTGGCTGTATGAACACATTATACATTCCTTTTTCCTGAACCTATATTCAGTTTCATAGTCTTTAGCAATGGGTGGAAATCCTTATGGGTGGACATCCTTAATGGACTAATGGTTTTGCTTAATATTTGGGGAGTATTAAAAAGCAGAAACAGACAGTGGAGTGAACACTTGTGCCTTCCAGGTCTTTCCAAAGTTCAAGGAGAAAGGATTGTATGTCTGGTAGGGAGTTGGATGCCCATGAATTATTCTGGCATGGTACAAATGCCAAGAGCTTGGCTTCCTGCCTTTGCCTAGCCAACAGAACAGAACCTCCTGCCCATCGTGGTTCAGCTACTTGCTAATCCAGTTCAAGGTGATTATCTCAGAGAACCTCAGCTGGAGAGGCTGAGCTCATTCCAGATTGCAATTTAAGCATAAGCTTTCACCTTCCCTTCTGCCAAGAAGATCAAATTACATGCTGAAGTGAATAAACCATGGAGGTGGGCAAGTGAAAAAAATCACCAACATATCCAGCCATCGAGCATTTAACCTAAAAAGCAACAGCAAGGATTTAAAAAAAAAAAATTGGTTTGAATTGCATTAGATTAACAGTATATTTTTAGTGTAAGGAGGGCAAGTTGAACTGGGCACATATTTCTGATGGTTGGGTGAAGGTTTTAGAGTCATTGCTGCCACTTGATTTCAAAGAAAATATCACTGCAAACAGATTATAATCAAATGGAGCAGCTTTGCACTCCAGGTAGAGATCGAAAATAGAGTAGAAAACAAGACGGGTTGTTAAAAGGCCCAATAAACGTATATTCAATATTTGAGTTCAGCTAAAGAGGGAAATAAAAAATTTCAGGCTGCTGAAATCTATTCCATAGCTGCTAGTGAAGAGTGATGCTTTTTTTTCTTATATTTT
Organism: Bothrops alternatus; assembly: GCA_034064705.1. Taxonomy (NCBI): domain Eukaryota; kingdom Metazoa; phylum Chordata; class Lepidosauria; order Squamata; family Viperidae; genus Bothrops; species Bothrops alternatus. The sequence goes on along the minus strand of JARGCV010000003.1, from coordinate 9,203,999 downwards.
CCCCGTTTTTCTTTTAATTATTACATTTTAGGTATATTTTTAAAAGTTGTTTTGAGTTTCTAAAGTACAGTAGAGTATAATATTCTTAATCTAAAGAAGCAATCAGGCTAATTCTGATATCAAAAAGATTGTGACAGAATAATAGGCTAATCCTGTGTATATTAATTCTACTGTGTTCAGAAAAATAAGTGGCCTTTAAATCAGGTTTCATTCAATCAGATGCTCTCCAAATGTCTTAATTTCCTTTAATGATCCTCAACCAGCATAGGATCTGATTCTGAACACATCTAAAAGGTGGTTGCAGTTTTAATTGGTCAGTGTCCTGTGTTCATGACTGTCTATAAGAGGAAAAGGGAAGGTAACGGTCCATGCATCAAGATGTTAAATAAAAAATAATGTAGCATCTTTTTCCATATTATACTTTTAGCCTGTTATTTTTAAATCCAGTTTCAAATCAGTCTCAGTCTTGTAAAACTAGTTGCTTTTCCATAGCATTCTTTAAATTTGATCTACCTGTTATGTCAGGCATTCTTAAAGTTAACTTCTGGGTCCATTGTCCACAAATTTTCTTCAACCCATCCACTGTTAAAGTATTTTGCTCTATTTTTCATTGGTAAGTTAAATCTAAATTTTCTCCTTTAATTGTAATCTTTAGTTCCTTCTGTTTCCCTCTAGAGATCTTTTAAATACTTTCTTAGAGGGATGTTTTGGAGGAAAAGGTGAATTTCCTCCTCATTGACATTACAATAAGCATTTTTTTAATAAGACAGTTGTATCAATACCCAAGACCTTGAAAACAAACTGCTCAGGTAAGCCCTCACAAGCAAGCAAGTATAATAAATAGTGAGCCTTTATGAGTCATGAATTAGTTGGAAAAAACAAAGAGAATCCACTCAATAAAATCCTGTTTGAGACTAATAATGGAATTAAATGTGGTTTGAAAGGAAAAGGCTTTTTATTTGTCTAATCATAACTCAAAAGATCAAAGTCCTATAAGAATTTACTGCAAGACTATTATATTCTCATAACTAGCTTCCTTGACAGATTTCGTAAGAGATGCAATTCTGTTTTTCATATTTATTTATTTATTATTTATTACTTAGATTTCTATGCCGCCCTATTTCAAGAACTCAGGGCGGCTCACAACATAAATACTACATGTAGAAATCTAATATATAAAAAACATTTGTAAAACCCGTCAATTAAAAGACCAATCATCCAAAACAAACATACAAACATACATACACTGGCTGGGGCCAGGTATTAACTGCCCCAGGCCTGTTGGCAAAGATGAGTCTTAAGTAATTTGCGAAAGGTGGAGAGGGTTGGGGCAATACGGATCTCCGGGGGGAGTTGATTCCAGAGGGCCGGGGCCGCAACAGAGAAGGCTCTTCCCCTAGGCCCCGCCAAGCAACACTGTCTGGCTGACGGGACCTGGAGAAGGCCGACTCTGTGGGCCCTAACCGGTCACTGGGTTTCATGGGGCAGCAGACGGTCCCGTAAGTAACCTGGTCCGATGCCATGTAGGGCTTTATAGGTCATAACCAACACTTTGAATTGCATTTGGAGACCAATTGGCAGCCAATGCAGCTCGCGGAGTGATGCCAAGATATGGGCATTTCTAGGCAGGCCCAATACTGCTCGCGCGGCTGCATTTTGCATTACCTGAAGTCTCCAAGCGTTTTTCAAAGGTAGCCCCATGTAGAGAGCATTGCAGTAGTCGAGCCTCGAGGTGATGAGGGCATGAGCGACTGTGAGAAGAGACTCCCGGTCCAAATAGGGCCACAGCTGGTGCACCAGGCGAACCTGGGCAAATGTCCTCCTCGCCACAGCCGAAAGATGATGTTCCAGATTTAGCTGTGGATCGAGGACACCCAAGTTGCGGACCCTCTCTGAGGGGGTCAGAAACTCCCCCCCAGGGTAATGGATGGACAGATTGCATTGTCTTTGGGAGGCAAAACCCACAGCCACTCCGTCTTGTCGGGGTTGAGTTTGAGCTTGTTAGCACCCATCCAAACCCTAACAGCCTCCAGACACCGGCACATCACCTCCGCTGCTTCACTGAAATGACACGGGGTGGAGATGTAAAGCTGAGTGTCATCAGCATACTGATGATAACTCACCCCGTGTCATCGGATGATCTCACCCAGCGGTTTCATGTAAATATTTCATATTGTATATGAAAACTAGAAATTGGCATTCTGTGCAAAATATAGAACCATATTATATGAGTGTCTGTAGGAGATCAATTGCACAATTCCAGGTTCATGTGATCCCCATTTGTAACTTTCCCAGCCAGCTTCTGACAAGCAAAGTTAATGAGGGAAATCCGATTCACTTAATGATCCCCTGATTTACTTAATACCTGCAGTGATTTGCTTGCAATTGTGGCAGAAAAGGTCATATGATGGGGCAAAACTCATGGAACCACAGCCTTGTATAGCAATGGAAACTTTGGGCTCAGCTGTGGTTGTAAGTCACCCTAACTGAGGTAGCTTCCATAATCTAGAACAGGGGTAGGCAACCTTAGCTCTTTTATGACTCGTGGACTTCAACTCCCAGAATTCCTGAGCCAGCCATGCTGAGGGGAAAGAGAGAGGTTTCCAAGCTGAGCCATGCTGGCTCAGGAATTCTGGGAGTTGAAGTCCACGAATCATAAAAGAGCAAAGATTGCCTACCCCTGCCTTAGAGTAATATCTGGATAGTAAACTACCAAGCTGCAAAAAAGGCTCAATTGCATCTGAGCAATTGGGCCACAACTGCTTTCTCAGCTTATGAGAAAGAAAGAAATGTACATACCTCAGGGAAATGTTCTTCTCCTAGTGCTATAAGATGAATTCTCCCAGGAATAATATGAGAATTTTTCTCATATCAGAAACAAATCAAGACAGATTACCTCCAGAATAATCTAGGAAGGCTGTTTTGGAGACCTGAAATTTGAGCACACTTCCAAATCCAGGTTAGATTATTTCTATGCAACCCACAATCACATCCCTATTTTAATATTTCTCCAGTGATACCATATATATACCTATAACATTTCTTGAAGCATTTATGATTTAGCTTTATATTTTTTGCACACTAAAACGATGTTTGTTTCAATTTTATTCTTAGATATAACACTCCCACTCCAAATTTCTAGCATTCTGTTCCTTCTGCTACAATCTTTTTTAGCACTTTTCATATACATCAAAAAGAGTAATTTATTTCCATCAAAATCTCTCTGCATTTCCTCCATCTGTTGAATATTAACTGTTCTTTTCTCTCATTAATACATTCTTTTCATCTATATAAACATTACATTTTTTTTCTTATCTTCATTGTTTGCACATTCTCTTATATATATATTTTCTTTACACACAGCCTTTTCTACTTCATCGTTCTACTAAACATGACTTTTCATACCCCATTAACACAGTGACACACATTTTCATGTTGCTTTACATAATAATTTTCATTCTGTTCCAAAGTTACACATCTACATCTACTTGTTCCTTATTTGGGGAGATTACTCCAAATAGCATTTTTTTAAATATAGGATTTATGCAGTACTTTCTCTTCTTGCAGCGTAATTTCACTAGTTTATTTCACTTTCCTTGTCTTCCATGTCTCTTTTTCCCAGGTTCTACAATAATGGTTTGTGTTATGTCACATCTTATTCCTTTTGTACCCTTCACTAATTCCCTAAGCTTTTATCATAAATTGTTTCCTTATACATACCTTTCTCATATGTACAGATGGATAGACTTTTGTTTAAACTGGCTATTGGAACCAAGCAGACATTTCTGTGAGCAGATATTTTCCAGTTATCATTTCCATTCATAACCAATATTATTACATAATCTGAATGTTTAATGGGTAAAAGACTCAAAAGTATATCTGTTGTGATTCCTAAGCCATTAATATATTTTATAATAAACTGAACAATCTGATTAAATTTGTATTACTTGCAAGGCCTTTGGAATAACTAACTAAAGCATCCTGTTCTTTTTTTTAAAAAAAAATGCTTTAAAATTTATTTTGCTTTCCAAATGAGACTAATGCAACATGGGGGGAAAGATTTTTTATTGAATATATGTTTAATAATGTTTAGTTGCAATGGTTGTAATCAAGGCCTCAAAACTATTGACTTATAATGAAAGTCTGTTGTCTTTTTGCAAGGCCTTTTAAAAATGGTTCTGCCTAGGGACTTGGGAATATGATGGTCAATGTACTGGCTATATTGACTGTTATGTACAGAGATTTTTACCTTGGCTTTGAATGTATTTGTCATCATGGAATAGTTACCTAGATACTCTTTAATTTGTATTCCTAATGTAAAAGATTAATTCTTGCTCTTAAGCTTTTTTTCTTAATTAAAATGCATTCCCTTTATTTTCTATAGCATTTGTGCATAGATAAACAAGGGTTCAGTTCACTGTATTTGTCAGCAATCATCTTCAGTAAATTTGGATCCTGCTTGTACTGAGCACAACAAAAGTCGTAATGTATTATTTCAATTTTTTTTTTGCTACTTTACATTAAGCCAAGCTGATGCAATTGATCTTTCAAGTGTTCTTGAACAAAGTTGAGGTACGTGAAGTCTGAACATGGTTATCAATTCCACTTACACTTTCTGCATTCTTTCAAAAGACAATGGACCTCTTTTTATGATGTGGTATCATCCTTTCCCAGGGTAAAATAAATTAATGAGAATAACCTGCCATAGTAATAAATGTATCTTGTGGCAGAATCTGTCACAGAATTAATTCCCTCTTCAAAATAATATCTCTGAGTTAACTTCATTGCCTAAAAACCCTATTACAGTGATGGCAAACCTTTTAGAGACCGAATGCCCAAAAACTGGCCCCGCCTCCACTCCACCCCCTGCCCCTGCCCCGCCCCCATCCCCTGCCCTGCCTGCCCGCAGGGCCACTCATTGCCTCCAGGGCCCGCCGCAGATCACCCAGGCAGCCCAGCAGCACTATGGCAGTCATGCTCTCTACCCGCACCATGCAGCATCAACTGTGCATGATGGGATGTGAGGGCAGAGTCTTCTCTATGCTGCCTGGCTGTCATGTCCTTGGCTGCGCTGCTCCGTGTGGGCCACGCTCAGGGGCGATTCTCCAGGGGGGCTGCTGGAGAGGAGGGGTCATGGGGGAGGTGAGGCTGGGGCAACGGCATGTGTGCCCACAGGGAGGGCTCCGAGTGCCGCCTCTGGCACCCATGCCATAGGTTCACCACCACTGCCCTATTAAAATTATGAAGTCCAAAAAAGATTTCAATAAAAAGTGATTCAAAGCACTGGATGGGAGATACAAATATAAACATTTTAGGATTCAAATATCTACTCCATTCACATGAAGTATAGTGTCAGTCATCATGGCATTACCAGTGACAAAAAGACTTCCTTAACTGATTCAAATAACATTGAATCCATCAGTTAGTTTCTACCTAATAAGAGCATCTTGTGGGGCTTCCGGTGGCTCCGCCGGCGCCGCTAGAGTCTCCTCTGTGAGGCTCCAATCTCTGGGTTTGTAAAGCCGCAAAAGACAGCGCACACCAGCTGTTTTTTGCGGTGGAAAATCCCCTCTTCGGGCAAAGGAGAGGTGTAGAGCATCAGGAGCAGGGTTGAGCTCCTCTTAAATCCCTAAAAAAAAAGTTTTTGGGGATTAAGAGTGTGAGCTCCCAAAAGCGCCTGAAGACGCTCCTGCCCAGAGACGCTTCTGTCATCAGACAGAGAAAGACGCCGCGACCGCTTCTGCTTACAAAAATACAACACAGGAGAGATTGTAAGCAGACTGAGTGAATACAGGAGTTCTTATTGGATTGCAAGTATTTTTTTTACTGTTTTTCTGGCTATTTGTTTCTAACTTCTACAATCAACATAATGCTTTCAAAATGGCGTATAGCTTTCACTGCTTTCATTGTTAGAGGAAAGTGCTGGAAAGTGAAAGTGAATTCTTTATTTTTTTCTCTCTTCCTGTTCTCGTAAGCGAAGTTAGAGAGACGGCTGTAGGAACTGGATTAAAGTCAGACTGATTGTTTCAAATTTAAAATGGAGTGGAATTTACATTTAAATGTTAAACCTATTTTGGACTGTATTGATGAATTTTATGAAGAAAGGCTTGAAATAGTGAAGAGTTTTAAGCAAGAGTTTATAGCAATATTGAAAGAGACTATTACAGAAACATTAACCAGATTTTTTCTTCTAAATGAAACTGATCTACAATCGACTGCTGAACATTTTATAATACAATCTAAACAAGAAGTAGAACAAGAACAATTAACCAGATTCTTTTTTTCAAATGAAACTGATTTACAACCGATTGCTGAACATTTTATAATACAACCTAAACAAGAAGAAGAACAAGAAAAAGAAGAAGATACTACTGAGAATAAAGAGAATAAAGGGAAATGGATTTTGCTTGATAAACAGTTCATCTATGGAGAGGAGGAAGAGGATTTGTTTCAAGAAAGGAAGGGTTGGCTATTCCTTTTAGATAAGCAGCAAGAAAAGGATTTAATTGAGAAAAAAGAGACATTGATTCAGTTTAAGAAGCAACTTACTTATGGGGCTGAAGAAGTAAAGAAGAGAGACTTATTATTTGGAAGGGAGGCTTCGTTATGGAGGTTTACCTGGTTGAAAAAAAAACCTAGAGTCCGACTGAAGGAATGAAATTTAAAATTGTATGCAAGGAACTATGGGTAATTTAAAATTATGGACTGAATTAAGGACTAAGATTATGAGTAAGATGTAAGAGAAGATGATTAATGGAAGATATAATTAAATTGATGAAGAATGTATTTGCTTTGAAATGATCTAGGTTTGACATTGGATTGATTGATTGATGGGATAGATAAGCATTATGTGATTTGATAAAGTTTAAGGAATGTAAGTTAGAAATGGAATAAATAGATTGTATTTGTTATGGAGGTTTATTTGACAGATGAGAAAGCCCAGAAGTCGATTGAAGAAATGAAATTTAAAATTAAATGTAAGGAATTAAGGCTAATCTAAGATTATGGGCTGAATCAAAGACCAATTTTATAAGTAAGATGTAAGAGAAGATGTTTAATGGAAGATATATTAAATTGAATAAGAACATAATTTTTTTCTTTTTTTGAATTGAGGGGTTTATTGATATTATTTGTTTATTTTTCTAAAAAGACTGGAAGATAAATACAAAACTTGACGGTTTGGGTGATTTTATATAACCTCTCAATGGTTTGAAGTGATTTAAGGTTTGACTTAGACTGATGGTTTAGATGTAAATGAAAATTATTATTCTTAACAAGATGAGTTGTTTGTTTTGCTTAATGGATTGAATTGATTTAGAGAATGTATATAGTATATAGTTTAAAATTCTTGTTAGGATTATATAATAATTTTGTTTGATGTAGTGGGGTTTTCTTTTGTTGTACCCTGTACTCACTCTGGGAAGTCGGGGGGGAGGGTTAGGGAGGGTCTATAATGTTATATATGATGTTTTCTCAACTGTAATTGGGGTTGATGTAGGAATATGTAATTACTGTTATTAAGGGGTTGCTTGGGTGGCCTCTGGGCACCACATCTGATGGAAAGAGGAAGGAGGAGTGAAGGTTGATGTAAGTGGAAGTTGATAAGAAGGGGGAAGAGTAGGATGGAGACAGAGAAGGATGGAGGAAAGTAGAAAGAAAGTAGAAAGAGAGTTGGCAAGAGGGGGGATGAGTAGGGATAGGTGGGTGGAGTATAGAGAGGTAGAGAAGGAGGGAGGAAAGTAGGTACCGGTAGTTAGTTGGTAAGTGAGGGGGGAAGGATAGGGTTAGGGGGATGTGGTGGTGGGGGTACCGAGCAGTAATGTTAATTGTTTGGGATGATTATTTTCAGTTGAGTTATTAGTATTAGATGTATTGAAAAATGTATTTATGTTTTGTTTATGGATGATTGTTTATTTTAACACTATGATTTGATTTGAGTAGTTTCTTTTTTCTGTAAAAATTTAAAAAAAACCAATAAAATATATTTTAAAAAAAGAGCATCTTGCTCAGAGTTTTTTTTAAAAAAAATAACACAATGATTTCTGCAACTCTACTGTTATCATCAAATTAAACTGTGACATAATTGTAATGTAAAATTTAATATAGAAATCATGACAACTGTCTATCTCATTGTGCATGTGTGTGTGTGTGTGTGTGTGTACGACAGTGAGAGATTCCAATTTGCTTACCTTCAGAGTAAGAATTAGGGAATTAAAAACATAATAAGTAAGAAATAAAGGAAATGCTAATGATAAGGTTTAATCCTATGATTACATTCTTCCCACATTCTCAGTGTGTTATATTTCTAGATCATATTATAAGGCTGCATATTGGAAAGCCCAGCACTGACATGGCAGCATGAGCACAGCATCATTCATATGTCAAGATCTAAAATAATAGACAATTTTTTAAAAAACAAGTTGATGGCTGGTGGAGTACATGGCATTTATGTATTCTTTTCCCATCATCTTCGGTTAAACAGGTTTGGCAGACTTTTAAAGCACTACAAAAACCTGCAGCTGCAGTGAACAGCAAATACATTTTCATATAATGAAAAAAAAATCTAGATTCTTTCCAACCCTAAGATATCCAGATTATTTCTTTTTATAAGGCATTGAAATTTACCATAGAAAGAAAGAACATAAGAAGCTTAGTATGCTAATGGATTCTATGAAGGGACACATTTCAGACAAATGGCTGTCCAGTCTCTTCTTAAAAACTTCCCATGTTGGAGCATTCACAACTTCTGGAGGCAGGTTGTTCCACTGATTAATTGTTCTAACTGTCAGGAAATTTCTCCTTAGTTCTAGGTTGCTTCTCTCTTTGGTTAATTTCCATCTGTTGCTTCTTGTCCTGCCTTCAGGTGCTTTGGAGAATAGCTTGACTCCCTCTTCTTTGTGGCAACCCCTGAGATATTAAAACACTGCTATCAGGTCCCCCCCTCGTCCTTCTCTTCATTAAACTAGACATTCCCAATTCCAGCAACTGTTCCTTATATGTTTTAGCCTCCAGTCCCCTGATCATCTTTTTGCAAAAACACATATTTCTTCAGAAAACAAGAGTAAGAAGAAGAAATGGATTTTATCGTATAAGGTAGAGCATCATTGCTTTCTGAATTATGTGTGAATCAGAATTACTTGTGACTCAGACATTGGGGTTAGGCCTGAGCAGAGAGATTGGCAGCAGCTTATAGCCAGATATTTAAGTAGACCCAAGGGCAATAAACAATATAGCTTCATATTTTATCAGAGGGAAAGAGAGTAGAGATGCACACTATGATTCATACAAAGACAATGGGAAATCATTGTCATACTGCTACCAAGAGAGCTTTACAGAGTTTTTCAGATTTTACTGGGTCATCTCATTTCAGCCACAGTGTTAGGAAAGACATATAGTTCATTGAGACAGCTTATCAAATGAACATAATAGAAAATGCTAAAGTTCTTTCTTGGTACAAAAACTGATTCCAGAATAAATTTGAAATACATTTATAAATGTACTTGAGCCTCTGTCTTTCACTTTCAACTAGTTCTGAGAGAGGTTTTTGCTTTGGTAATCAGCAATGGCCTAAAAAAAAAAGTATGATCCCCCCCCATCATAGAATCAGGAGAAATAAAAGGAAAAAAGGAGAAGGAGAAAGAGAAAGAGAAGGAGAAGGAGAAGGAGGGGAGGGGAGGGGAGGGGAGGGGAAAGGAAGGGAAGGGAAGAGAAGAGAAGAGAAGAGAAGAGAAGAGAAGAGAAGAGAAGAGAAGAGAAGAGAAGAGAAGAGAAGAGAAGAGAAGAGAAGAGAAGAGAAGAGAAGAGAAGAGAAGAGAAGAGAAGAGAAGAAAAGAAAAGAGAAGAAAAGAGAAGAAAAGAAAAGAAAAGAAAAGAAAAGAGAAGAATCGCAAAGAACACACATTTCTTACCTACTTTAATCCATAGTACTTCCTCCATCCACAGTCAGCAGTAGAAGTGGGTGAAAATCCTGATTCAAAAATCATTTTAATTTCTGAGTCAAGAGCAAGCAATGTAATTTCCAATCTAGACATAACTATATTCATGACTTATTGTCTCTTGGTAGCAGAAGTATTCAGTTGACTCATCAATTGGAATGAATCTGTGCAATCCCCTTTTAACTATCTGAACTGAGGACCATTGCCACATGGTAGGGTTGTGACTTCTCCAAGTTCAATGCATGATATGTGATGTGGTAAGTCTTGAATCTTGAACCTGCCTTCTAGGAAATGAAACAATTTATTTAATTCTCTTATGGCCTTATGATGCCACTTCTTGAACATTTCCTCCACAAATGCACTAAGGATAGATTGATGGGCAAGCTTAGTGCTGATAAACTTGATAGAACAATACTTTAATAGTCTAACAATGTTAGAACAGGTAGCAGCAGAAAATCAGGGGCAAGAGTAAGGACAGATATAGAAAGATTAGGAGAATGGAATGGCAGAAACAGGAAAAAAGGGTCCAATGGTGAGGTGGCTGCAAAAGACAGAGCCTGTTGCATGTGGTACATAGCACACATGACACTTGTTCTCCACACACTCCCGGTCTTTTCTGCTTCACAGCTGAATGCATGACCAAGAGTGCTAACAAAATGATCTAATGGTTTCAAAATTGATAATCTTTTCTCTTTGAATGCAACTCTCATCAGTTTTGGGGAAGGGACTTCTTTAGCATTAAGAAGCTGAGTAACACCCTCTTGATTCTCATTCACCAAATTGAGTTTTGAATTAAATTCTGGAAGGTATGTTTGTCCTTAAATCTCTTACATTCTTGACAGCTGCCTCAAATTACTAATAAAAGCCAAACCCTAGAAAGGGGATAGATTTTATCTAGGTGCAACTCAGGGCAAGATGTTCTTCTAGATGATAAAATGATCCAGTGAAATATAGTGCCTGAGTCAGATAACCATTGCAAGTTTTAACACGCATTTGGTAGATGAAATGTACACAGTGCCTTGAAAAAAATATAGCACACAAGGGCAGTCTTTTTTAAGCAGAAAAATATTATAGCCATAAATGAGCTACAGAGAACTTCACCATACAGTTTTGGGTTGTTGTAAATTATTATAAGTTCAGCTTTTGCAACTGCATGTACCTTGTTTTGCCAACAAATTTCAAACAAGTTTGAACTATGCCTTTCTCTAGTCTTTCTCCATAATTGATCCTCCTTGAGAAGATGCCGCATTATAAAGGAGAAGAGTCAATCTGACCTTGTGGTGAAAATGCTGGTCTAGAAACCAGGAGGCTGGGAGTCTAGGCCTCCCTTAGGCATGAAAACCAACTGGGTGACTTTGAGGCAGTCGCTCTTCCCCATGCCAAACATCTTCACAGGATTGTTGTCCTGGGAAAATGGGAAGCAGAAGTATTAGGTACGTTTGACACCTTGAATGAACCAACAAAAAAAAATTGCTTCGTTTAATAGATGATCCTTGGATCCATTGAAAGCTCCTATTGCCTTTTATGAGGAAGGGTGGATAATAACACAGCAAACTAAAAGTTGAACTGGTTGTTTGCTTTTTTAAAACCAACTCTTGGTTTCATTTGTTATTTCACCTGCTATTCTTTAGAAACATCTCCCAGTTCCCTAGAGCAAATTTATAAGGTTTACAATTTACAAGCAACCTAGAACTAAGGAGAAACTTCCTGACAGTTAGAACAATTAACCAATGGAACAACCTGCCCCCAGAAGCAGTGAATGTTCCAACACTGGAAGTTTTTAAGAAGAGACTGGACAGCCATCTGTCCGAAATGGTGTAGGGTTTCCTGCCTGAGCAGGGGGTTGGACTCGATTACCTCCAAGGTCCCTTCCAACTTTATTATTATTATTATTATTATTATTATTATTATTATTATTATTATTATTATTATTATTATTATTATTATTATTATTATTATTATTATTATCAAAAGGAAAAAGAAAGAATTGGTGAATATAACTGTTCGACATATATGCTGCCAATTTTGCTTACCTGAACTGATTAATATTACTTTAGCTTCCAAAAATCAATCTTTTTTTTTTTTTTTTTTATGTTAAGAGGTATTAGTTATAGAACATATACATTCAACATTGGGTGTTAGTTTTTGTAAACCTTTGATTTGTTAACCCTTCTTCCCTCCTCCCGTCGAGCCCTAGCTGAACGCCAGCTGCATTCTGTTTGATTGGTGTCTCTCTTGGATATAGTCTATCCAATGTTTCCAGTCCAATGTAGATAGATTCCTATATAGTTAATCAGAGCCCTCAACTTGATAACAATAACAACTTGATTAAAGCTTGCAAATTAAGAGTTCTTGCTGACATTTTTCTTGGCTGCTCTGTATGATCTTGAGAAAGCATCTCTTAATCTCATTGGTAACATTTGGAAGTAATATTTGGTTGACCAACAGATCATTTTAATTTCCTACTCTGTTCTGGAAGGACTATATTGAAATAGTGCAATTTTGTTATCACTTTTTTTTTCTAGTTTCACAGATTCATGCTGGTTGGGAATTCTGTAAAGCTTAGCCTAATATATTTTGAGAGAACCAGCTTGAGAAAATTTGTTCACAAGAGTACTCTGAGCAATCTACGTGGGGTTCCATTCTCTTGAGTTCTTCACTTGGCTTATGCTTAATATTGACACAAATTGTCATTTGGCCAACAGTACCACAATTGATAATTATTTGGGTCTGGTGATCAAAGTGGTTCAATTAGGAGCCGAAAGACTGTGTGTTCTAGTTCTAGAAATGTTACCAAGAAAACAACATGGACCTGTTTCTGCTATTGTTAGGATTCAGATTTTAATTTATTTATTTATAGCCCCCTTTATTAATTTTATAAACAACTTAAGGTAGCAAACATACTTAATACTCCTTCCTCCTCCTATTTTCCTCACAACAAGAACCCTGTGTTCTGGATTGGGCTGAGAGATAGTGACTGGCCCAAAGTCAGCCAGCTGGTTTTCATGCCTAAAGAGGGACTAAAAGTCATGGTCACCTGATTTCTAACCTGGTGCCTTAACCACTAGACCAAACTGGCTACAACTTCCACAAACTTATTACAAATGGACCAAAGCAACCACAAATGTATCATTTCTCTAGTGGATAGTAGTAACCCTTCCCCAAATCTCAGCAAAATACAGTATAACTCCAAGTCTTATGAATCTTTGAGCTACCAAGTAAAATGTACCACTGGACAACTATGCCATGTGGTAAGCAGCTTGTGTACTACTGGACTATGTGGGTCCTCCTATAAGTTTTATCTCAAAGGTCCATGTGAACACAAGCTATTAATACTAACCAAGCAGGAGGAGACAGTCTGTGTCATAACATGAATAGTGCACATATGAATAACTTGTTCTATGACACAGCTGCCCAGGGGAAAATATCAAGAAGCCACCACCTGGAAGATATACATTATGTGGAACTGCCCTTTAATCGTGTATCCAAGAAAAGGAATTCTAGGGTGCAGCAATATTTCCTGCAGCCATTTCAGTTGCTCTGAAATGCTGCAGCGATCCATTTCCCTCTCCTGTTGAATTATGAGGTAAAAATTTCCCAGGTCAGAAACCATAAGGTGAAAAGGAGGTTCTGTGGTGGATTTATGATATAACAACTTGAGTAGCTTGCTGCTGTATTGACACACACACACATACAGTGGCTAATTCAGACTTGGCTTGCAATCATTTCACTGCACATGTAACTTTAAAAAGATGTTATTTTATCTCAACGGTTAAAACTTTCTTTTAAATCCAATTTTTTTAAAAAATAAAATAAAATAAAGGCACTTCAAACTGAATTTACAATTAGATGTTAACTAACCTTTAAAAAGGACTAATCAGGGTCACATTCAGTACTTGGATTGTAAAGCACTAAGAAATTTCCGAATTTTACCAAAAGGTATAGCTATCAGTTTCAGAGTGGGAATTTTTTTGTTTAAAAAAAACATATCCTGGAATAAGACAATGGCAAATATTTCTCTGTGTTGCCAGGATCTCCACATAGATATGAACACGTAGTCATCTACAACCAAGTCCAACTATAGCAAGAGCACAAAATTTACAGAAGGCTTGTAGAAAGAAGAAGGGCTTGTAGAAATATCTGTCTTGACTGGAAAAATACTAAACTGAACAATTGTTTTCATATCTAAAATTATAAATTACCTATTAATAATTAATATATTATTATTTAAATTGTCCATTAAGTTCATAAGTTCAGTTCATTACAGGGTTGCCTTCGGTGAGCGCAAAAGGGTTACTAGGTTTTATGTATGATCAGTTCCTAAATGTAAGGCTAAGATTGTTTATAGTGGCATGTGTAATCCTGTTCTTACTTAAGAGTTATTTCTATTCATTTCTGTGGGATTATTTTTCTTAATAGAGTTGGACTATAAGTTTTATGGGACAGCTACCAATATCTCCAACAGAGATCCCCAAAGGAAGGAAAATTGAGAATACAAAATATACTGTTGCACTTGTTTCAATGGCAATGGCAAGCTTCTTGGATGAGAAGCAAAATATTTTCCAAACAAAAAAAAAATCCCAAGAAAGTCCAGTCGCCTTTTGGAAAAAGCACTTTTGTGACACTTGTTTCAATGTAATAGTTATTCTTTATTTTCAAGAACTTCAAGATTTTATTTGCTGGTAGCAAAGCTGAAACAGCCAAGTAATTGTGCATTCTGAACTATTGACCTCAGGAGTTTCTTGCCTTCTGCAATAAATTTCATGCTACTGCTAGTTAGAAAAGAGACACACTGAATGTATTCCCATTTCTTACACACTTATTTGCTTGCGATATTACAGCATGCAATTAGTTTCTGATTCCATTCATCAAAGCCTTCTAGCCACGACCAATCCGCTTAAGTCAATCATACTGATACCATTTCGATAGCTGCATCTACTTTGTTATAGTATTAATCCAAAGAGTTTATGCTTTTAACGGGCTTGTCCAAGTCGCTAATCTTTCCCTTCCCCATCAATCTCCAAACATCCACAAAATTCCTCTAAAGGAATCTAAGGAAATATGTGTAACTAAATCCATAGGGACAGGAAATAGCACCACCAGGTGGACAACCATCAATGGACAATAGATAGTTCGAATGACCTGGACAGACAATGGATTCATTGAGATCTTTTCTTTGGGACCAAAAATGTGTGAATTTAAACTTAATACTTAGTTAGGAAAGCCCCAAGGAATTCCAGATATCCAAGTTAGCTAGAAGAGAGCAAACTATAGCCAAGAAATCTACATGACTGTGTGGAAGGAAGAAGGAAGACCTTTAGACTGTTGGGGGGAAGAAGGAAGAACTTCAGATTTTTGCTTTTTTAAAAAAGATATCAAACGTTTACATGTAATGCATACATGATGCTGTCAACTCATTTGTTTTTTAGTATTGTTTTAGTCCTGGAATTGGTTAAAGTCAATACTACTAAATTAGACTACAAGGACCTTGTACACTCCCATTGTTTTTGTTAAAACAGCTTTTACAAATTCGGCCCTTTCATGATATATCCATTATTCTGCAAATGAGATCCAGACTTTATCTTCAAAGAATTGTTGAAAGTTTGGACTTGAATTGTTAAATTTCAAATGAATGGTCAAAATTGAATTTTGAAAATTGAACCTAGAATAGCAAAAAGCAAGTGTCAGGTAAAAGAAAAAATCCAATTTAGACTTTTAAATAGAAGCACAGAAAACTGAAGGCAGGAAAAGGTCCAATAGTCCATCAAATCTGCCCTTTGAGGGTTTTTTTCTTAATTTATTTATGTATTACAATATTTATTATTTTGTTATTTTTATTTATTTTTTTACTTTTTGTTGGATATAAACACATGTTTATCGCAAGCATGTTTAAACTCAATTATTGTTTAAAATCAAAGTCCCTCATGCTTCTGTATATCTTTCACACTTAAAAAAGTGCTATATCGTTTTGTTAAAAATGGCATACTCTTTTTTTTTATTATAGCCTAAAATTGGTAGCAAACTACTACCTTCAAAGTGCATGGAGCAAAAAAAATTTGAATCCCATAAGGCCATGTGAGCTAAGAAATGAATTATTTTGAAAAGAAAGGAAAAACTCAAGGTGCTGGCCATCATTGTGGTAAAATAGAAACCTATCCATAGTTATTGTTTAGTTCCCTGCCCCTATGCCCAGTATCAACAATTTAAAATAAAAGAACATAAAATAAAAAAAACCATCCAGGCTTTATAGAATATCACTTTTGATTCATATTACTTTGCTGTGACCCAGATGCATGCTTGCATTAATTACAGAGCTTATATGGCTGCCTATTTCATACAAAGATTCCTGACAGCTCACAACAATCTGTAAAAACATAGCTGAAAACAAAAAGTACCCTTCTTTCCAGGTGCCACAACAAAACTTCTTCATTGAGAGACTGAATGTCTCCACAGCCATGTGATTATGTTTTTATATCAAACTTGCTACACTTTTTCATGGGTCTATTTTTGTTGAACAAACATACTCTTCATGTTCTATGTTCCAATCATGACTTTTATCTGCCAAGTTTCTATGATAGAGATAATATTTGCTTTCCTGCATCAGAATTTCTCATCCCTTATTTGTTACAATGCACAGATATAGGAGATTGAGAAAGAACACTTTTGAAAATGATGTATACAAGGGAGTGTGTGCGCGCGCATGCATTTGTGCTTACATTGAAACAACAACCTCATGCAGAGATATTATACTTAATAAATTGGGAAATTAGCATTGAAAAAGGTATCTCAGAGAATTTATGTTATAAGCAACGTACATAAGACAAAATTGTACACAATAATAGTGGACTGTATGAAAGTTTTCAAAGAAAAGAAAAGCTTTAAAAAAACTTTTAAATTGTTGGCAAAGTATGAATAGTACTAACAAATACAGTATAAGACCAAAATTATACCCACTCAGTCTTTCTGATACAAAGAGTTTTATCTTTGGCCAGAAGATTGTACAGGACACAGTTTAAACTGAGCATTCCTGGAACAGCTTTCAGTTGGAGATCCAATGGATTTTAAGAATTAAAATGGAATTGACTCAAAGCTTGCAGTTCAAACATACAAAAATCTTGCACATTAGCTATCAAGCCAGCGGCCACCTATTTCATACAGTAGTCAAACAAATGACTTTAGGAAGCCCTCTACTAAAATGTTTCATTTCTAGCAATGATCGGGGGGGAGGGACAGGGAGAGTGAGGATTGTCTGAACAAATGTCTAAAATGTATTTAAGTTGAATAAGGTTGAACAAACTAAAAATGAATCCTCTCAATATGGCAGGGATTCAACCTGTTCTACGGGGAGTATCATTCCTTCTGAAAGGGCCACTTGGGACTTTGAAGGTTTTTTTGGATTTAAAGATAGAGATGACTAGGAATGGCTTTTGTGAGACTTCTGCAATCTCACAATTTATATATTTACTTATACTCTTTTTTTATAAGCCAATATTACAGATTAATTTTCTTTGGCTTCCAACTAATTTCCATAGGTTTCTATGTACTGTCCGGTTTTTCCATCTCCAAACTCCAAAACAGATAGCAACTTTTTCTGGAAGTAGAAACAGATTATGTTGTCCTCTTTTAAGTCTTCACTCACCTTCAGTGAAAACACAGTTTCTATGCTCCATTTCTCAAACACACATTTCCCTGTCTCCTTGAACATTCCTGTCTGTTTAGGCTGGAGTGCTTCAGTTTGTTGCAATTTGTTGACTATTTTGCAGAGGAAAGACTTCCCCTTCAACTGAGTCAATGGCTTAGCTTACCAATAGCTCTAGTTTATAATTTATAATTGCCTTATAAATCAAATGTTGCTGGTCACCTCACATAGCACCTGTTAGCTATTTCTTAAAGCAGGTACCTGGATACAATCCTGAGAAATAAATTTAAGGAAATGCTCTGAAGTATTTTTTTTCATTCAGAACCGAAGCTCTGCACATCACTTTAGTGTCTATAAGCCCTTCAGCTCCAATTAGCATAACCATTGTTCATATGTGAAGCAAGCTATAGTCAGGGGAAAAGATTGGTAGAAACTGACTCATGATGTAATGGTGGTTTTGAATACGAGGGGTAAGTAAATATTATGATGGGACTGCAGGAGCCTTGGTAAACAAATGCTTGGTCACCTCAGCCAGCTCCTATGAGCTCAAATGGCACCATCCCAAGCACAAAATGGAGTTGACAATAAGCTAGCAAAAATTCTGGAAACTAATTTTAAGGGATGAGGAAACTTTAAAAGAAAGAGAAAGAAATAATAGATCCAATACTAACCAAGAACATTCCATGTCATAATGTTTAGTATCCTGTTTTGAACTATATTAAATTTATTCACCATAGTTCAGAATAACTACCGTGTTCCTGCATAATAATAAACAATATGTTACAAATTCCTTCCTTTTTTTAGGACAACTTCATCCTATTTTGTTTCATCAAAAATTTAAAACTGAATCTGTATGTCTATAGGTACATTTGCAAAATAAGTGATTTCTCATAAAAAGATCAAATATATCTGTTCTCCTTGCCAGTTAAAAGCCCGTCATTTTTATAGTAAAAGCAGGGACTGAGAAATAAATCCAGAACATCCAGTAACCATTTTATTTGGCCAATGTTCTGCAAACATTCAAATCAAAGACAGAGAGCATTTTTCCATTTTATCCCTGCCCTGGCCTATCCCCAGAAAAGCAAAACACTCCATAGAACTTCAAGTGAAATAATGAGAATGCCACTCCTTTCTAGGCATGAAAAAAACCCATAAATATACTGTAAGTAGACAAGTTCTTAAACTTTGACAACTGATAGCTGTCTGGCTCGGACTCTGGAACAGTGCGTGCATGTTAATGCCTGTCAACATTTGATGTAGATTTGGAAATGAACTAAGAACTTACATTTTCAAATATGAACATACGATGCATAAAACAGGAAGGGATTTTGAAGATAAATAATTAAATACTTTTGGCTTTTCTAAGTCATATGAAATAAGCGGGAAACCAGTGGGAACACTCCCCCTAGGCAGAAATCTGTTCAGGACACTGTGATAAGTGAAAGGAGACAAAAAAATTACTTTGTTGATTCTGTATTCTTCTTTGTTCCAGAGAGCTTCCCAATGCTTCAGAGCCAATTTTAGGGATGGTAATGCAGGAGCAATTAATGAATATCTCTTTATTCTGCTTGGAAGAAGCCTTCTAGAGATGGAAGGACATTTTCCATCTGCAGAAGGCAAAGTCTGGGTACAACCTATCGTTAATAATAGCTCTTAATAATTTATTCCAGTCCATTTTAGTAGTCTATCATCATCTACTTTTCATAAAGTTTCCACAAACAAACTATTCACAGAATGCAAGAATTCAATGAAAATAACTTTCTATTCTATCGGTCACTCTAATTGCAAGTAGGGAAATGTGAAGGTTATGATGTGGCTGATCACAAAATAATGTTTTTTGATTGCCTAGAAATCCATGATGTTTCAATCCAAAAGCCAAATAAACTTCATCTCAATGTGAAGTCAACATTCTTCAAATAAATGTCATGGAAATAGATTGAAGCTGCAGATCCTACATTTTGAAGCACATTTATTAGACCACCTGGTTGGAAATTGTGGGATCTGCAGGTTCAAAATCTGAAAGAAACCAAGCTAGAGAAATGTGGTGTAGGCTGTACATGAATAAAATGTAAGAGAAAGTCATAGGCTAATACATATGTTTTATTCTACTGTATGCAGAACATACCTGCATCCCTGTATATAGGTGTGTGTGTGTGTGTGTGTGTGTGTGTGTGTTTTGCTGAAATAATATTTCTTTTTAAACTGATTGTTTACTGAAAGTATCCACACCTAAACACACAGTATGGTTTATACATAAGGAGTTATTGAGTGGTTCATGGTTTCTTTTTACAGTATCAGCCCTATGATAAGCTATTCTGTGAATCAGCTTCAGTCTTACAAATATCTTTATCCCCAAATGGTGCCTTCCATGATATGGATCAATTCTCATGATTATTTAGTGAGGAAGGTTACCTAATAGGGCTTTGTTGGTTGAAAATGATTAAAGTTAAGATGCCTCTTAAAGCAGCCTCACCTGGAAGCCTAATAAATTCTTCTAATGAAGACCAGAAAACTCTGAACACTTCTTCCACATTGCTTTTTAGATATACACAACTCTGTTACCTCATGCATATTGGATTTCCTGGTCACTGTACAGGATAATTTTTCAAAATCAAGGTACTGGTCATACTTTTGAGGTTTTTTAACTTCTTTCATAAAATTGGGTTCCATCTGATTTTTCATAATCTCAAATCACCAAACTGATAGTGGGAATAATTAGTTCAGCCAAAGGATTGGGTCAGCTTCTTTTTACTCTTTACGTAATATTTTAATGTATCTACCTTCTGTTATATATACATTAAACACTACTGTTATGCTTACATTAAAAAGAATATGAAAAATATTTCACTACTGTCCTATTCATATTTATTCCACATGAAATCTTGCTGTATACAGAAAGGCATACTCTCACTTAATGAACACAGAGTTCAGACAACTGAAATTATAAGTGAGTTACATTCTAAATTTCACTTATGTATGTATTGTGAATTATTGCACTATAGGAGATGAAGAAGAAATTGCATCATAGAACTTTCTATCATTAGTTGATTCTCTGAATTTGATATAGAAATTAAGAACTCACCAATAATTTTATTGTATTCCTTGAATGACTATGATCCTAAGGGATAGACTGTCTACTCAACAAATTAACTTTACAGAGAAAAACATAGAAAGTTCACTGTAAACTTTACATATTGTTAAAATTTATCTGAGCTTTTAAAATGTTGTTCTGAATACTTCCTGAATAATAGTAATTATTAGTAATAGTAATGGATAAATGCCTCTAAAGAAGCTGGTATTTCCTGCAGCCCAAGTTAATAAAGCAACAAAGGCCAGGCCCAGCAACTGGAAAGAAGGAAACATGTCCACAGTAGCCTAAATAAATATCGTGAGGACATGTCATAGAAAAACCATTCTGAGGCAGATTCATGCTACCATCTGGAGAACCTGAGGATGAGGCCTTAAGGAAGCTTTCCAAATGTTGAACTCCAATGCCCATCAATACTTGTTGGCCTAGCAAATGGTAAGAAATGACAGGAATTGCAACTTCTCAATTTCAACTCAATCAGAATAGAACTTCGATTCTTATTTTTATATAATAGAAATAGAACCTTGGAGGTCTTCTAGTCCAATCCCTGCTCAAGCAGGAGACCCTACACCATTTCAGGCAACTGGATGTCTAGTCTCTTCTTCAAAACCTCCAGCAATGAAGCACCCACAACTTCTGAAAGCAAGCTGTTCCACTGATTAATTATTCCCACTGTTAGGAAGTTTCTCCTTAACTCCAGCTTGCTTCTCTCCTTGAATAGAATAGAATAGAATAGAATAGAATAGAATAGAATAGAATAGAATAGAATAGAATAGAATAGAATAGAATAGAGTAGAGTAGAATAGAATAGAATAGAATAGAATAGAATAGAACAGAATAGAATAGAATAGAATAGAATAGAATAGAATAGAATAGAATAGAATAGAATAGAATAGAATAGAATAGAATAGAATAGAATAACTATTGTCACTTTAAATCAGGGGTGTCAAACTGCCGGCCCATGGGCTGGTTTCATCATACCGGAGCCGCGCCCACCCCATTGCCGGCAATGGCAAAAAAGCTCCAATACGTTGTGCGATATCACATGACATCACAAGTTGGCATGTCTGCTTTAAATGTATACTAATCGGCATACATTAAAATGAAATTTCATTGCATGCAGCTCTCTAAGAGTCACCATTTCCAATATACACTACATAAATAAGACAAAAAAAGAAATTTTGGGGGGATATACACATACCCGCATATATTCTATGACACAGAGAATATCCGTTTTCATATTCTATGACACAGTTTCCATCCATTGTTTCTTGTCTTGCTTTCTGGTGCTTTGAAAAATAAATTGACCCCCTCCTCTTTGTAGCAGCCCCTCAAGTACTGGAATATTGCTACCACATCACCCCTAGTTCTTCTTTTCTCCAGATTAAGTCATATTCAATTTCTACAACCGTTCTTCATATGATTGAGTCTCCAGAACTTTAATCATCTTAGTTGCTCTTCTCTGCAATTTTTTCAAAGTCTCAATATCTTTTTTGTAATGTGATGACCAAAACTGGATGCAGTATTCCAGGTGGGTTATTCAGTATTTATGCAGTATTCCAAGTGTGGTATTCCAGGTGTAGTTCTGAAGGATTAGAGTTCTCCACTGCTGTCTAAACTATGGTGAGGATTACAGAATGCCCACCATAATGCAGTTTTTTTACACTGGATTTTAGGGACAAAGCTATTCAGGAAGTGGGAATAATTATTTGCATAAAACAATAATAAAAGAAGGAAATGTTTGACTACATTTTATTTGTATGATCTTATCCAGTTGATCCATTATAGCTTTGCTCCGAGTTAGGACTTGTCATTTGATATTTGTCAAGTTACACTGTAAATAAAGTTTCCTATATTCAAGCTGTCAAATTTATGGGTGTGCTGCTTTGGAGTGGGGAACAAGATTCCAGAAAAAAATCTTGATAGAGACAATATTACATCATCATTTTCCATTTCTTCAACACTTGGGGCAAGTAAAGTCAAAGGAGGATAGAATAAGAGCTGAAAGAATGCACTGGCAACTTTAGAGTTAAGGATTAACTAGGAAAAAAGTCTGACACTCTTTGGGCTAATATTTGAAGGGACCCCTCAAAAGCAGAAAAAGTGAAAATTTCAAAAATAAAACACAGATGTAAGAAATGGGAGTGCCTTTGAATTAAGAGCATGAATGCAGCCACAGTGCCTCCTGGTGTTCTGTCCAAATTTGGTATTTACTGTATCCTGCAAGAAAACTGGATTCATCTTGCCAACATAAAATCTGAAATAGATTTACACCGTTAATCTGGATCTTCTAGGATTATGGTTAAATCAAGGCATGGATCCATCATGTATCTCCTTAAAACATTCACCTCCAAAACTGCAAACAGGCAGATAACATTGTATACTATGATTCTAATTATAACATATGAGCAATATTAAGTATTATATCTATATTTTAGCATTGGCATTCCATAATAAGCAAAGAAAAGGAAAGCAAAGCCCATGAAAACATTTGTTTATCGCTTGTAGATTGAAAACAAGCAGATAATTTAGTATGGATGTACCTGTCCCATTTCTAATGTGCCAGAATTTGCACATTTAGAACAAAGTTTTAGAAGGGATTTACAAGTGTTTGGTGGGTGTAATTTTTTTTTTTTGCATCTCTTTCCAAACTAAAATTACTTATAAATCCCATCAAACTTTTCCTCAGAAGCTGAAAATGATCTGTGATACGCAGTTATATTTGTGTGGTGTTTATATGCATGCCCATATCTCCTCCCTAGTTTAACCCTTTATTAGTTTACAAAAGCAAATATCTGCATAAATAGATTTCTATCCTTTCATGTACTGTTGCTGGGCTGGGCTGTTGCTCCAGCTTGCTCCAGTTTCTTTGTAAAAGGAAGTATTCCTCCTTCATCCAAGCTTTTTTCTCTCCCTCCCTGATTGATGCAAGGCTGCCCTGCTTAACAGAAGATTCTAGCCTACAAAATAGCTGCCCAACTAACCTTAGAACCCAGAATTTACCCGATAGTCCACAGTTAAGTATTGATGCTGGAATATCATCATTACTTCTGTAATATTAACATTAAACCGTATTTCTCCCATAAATTAAGTCACTGAAATCAAGACAGTTGAGGGTAATCCTGAGAATGAGTTTTTTCTGTGTGTAAGCTATGGCCTCCTATCTTCCTAAAAAGATCCACTATTGCCTACTATAGTGAGGAAGAGTGAAGGTAAAAAGTAAAACCTTAATATTGTATTGTACTGTATTGTCTAGGAATGCATGTCACCATGCTACAGGTTTCCTCTCCTGAGTAGGAACATCTAGCAGCACCAAGAAGAGGGACCTTCTCCTTGGTGGTTCCCTCCCTATGGAACTCATCCCCAAGAAGGTAATATTGGTCCCTACTTTGGCACTCTTTCACAAGGCCCTAAAGACTGGTTTGGTGAACGGGTCTGGAAAACTCAGAGTGGGATGAAGCCCATAATATGGTCTATTTGATTGTTTTCAATTGCTTTTATATTTTTATTTATTATGGTTGTTTTTATCTTTGCAAGCCAGCCAGAGACACTGAGAATGACTTGGGCAGCCATATAAATTTTCTTAAATAAATAAACCACAACATTCAATAGTATACAAATTATATTAACTAAATTCATAGAGGGTCCGTGGAAAGAGGCAAAGATATGCCTCTCTCACCCATAATGGCAACTGATAAGCTGACATGTAAAAAGATTCACTCTTCCAACAGGTTATCTTGATGGACAGCCAACCATCCAGCTAGGGAAAGTTTATGAAGTTAGTAGAAAAATGGGACATGTATGTTGCTGGGATCCAGGACCTCTGCTGTACCACTATTTTATATAGCTAAAGGTTATAATATGTAAGCTCCCGTCCTGGCACAAAAAACAAATTCTTGGATTAAGCATGTTCTTAGTAGCCCTTTGTTCCATAATTCTGTGTCCGCCTTTCTGAGTCACTCTTTTGCACCTGGCTAAGCCTACTGGCCTCATAGTTCTAGTGAATAACCAATTGACGTGGGTTATGCAATTTTCAATGGGAAAACTATCAAGAGAAAGATTGAAATATATTTTTTCAATCCTGAGCAAAAAAAAAACCCTCATTTTTCATCAATTGTTTGATCCTTTTTTTAACCCCATGACACTGGTCAGCTTTTAGGTTGAAAGTAATAGGGGGGGGAGCCTTAAAGGTTAGATTTAATTTTTTAAAAATTGAGCAGTTGGCATCTGCTCAATTTTTTTCTTAATTGGACAACAAAGTATGTAAAACAGAAATTGCATCACAGAGATTTTAAATTAACCTCAATAGTTTGGCAGAAGCCTGAAATGAATATCTTTGGGTAAAAACTTTTAATTCTATTCAGAAAAAGATTTGTTAAACAATTCCTTTCAATTAAAAAATCCTTCAAAACAGAGAGTGCTGGGGTGGGTGGGAGAGAGAGAGAAAGAGAATGTCTATTTGAATTCACAACGTATTTGAGTAAATTAGATTAATTAAAATCTAGGCAACATATTTTTTTTCTCGTCTCTTTTTTCTTGCCTTGTGAAAGGCAAATCCTTAACCAAGAGTTGAACCAAAACATACTCAGGGCTATATACAGTAAGATAAAGGTTACTTTTCTTTTTCCTTTAAACCTCAGAGATTAAGAAATTGAGATTGCAAATCATTTTAGGTCTCCTTTTTCACTGAATCCCTTAATCACTTCAAACCTTGGCATCATTTCTCACCATTTTTTTCATGCTTTCATTCTAGAATTTCCTACCTGACAGTCACATTGACCTTCTACTAAAAGGTAAGATTGGATATCTGACACCTGATTTACAAATACTGGAGTTCTGGTTCCAAGTTTCAGGCTGCTTCCCATGATCTCCGAACCACTTTCTAGAAGCAGGGAGCGTGGTTTTGTAGCAGGCTGAAATCTCAGATATGCAGTTTTGTAAATTAAGACTATGAATGTTTGATCTTCATTTCTTAATATGAAACTTGCTAACATTTGCTAATATTCAACATCATGACAAATATTAAAAGTTCTAGTGTAACTCAGTGGAAGTTAATTATTTTCTATTACTTCTTGTGAAGTAGTGGTCTAAACTTTATTATAAGAACGGCCGATTGAACCCTTTACTTGATAAAATTCCAATGGGTCTTAAGGGTTGAGTTTCTTACAGTGTTTTTGAATGCAATGTAAATAGTAAAGCTGAATGAAGAAAAAAATCAAGATAATAAAAACAAATTGCAGAGTTAAGCAGTGGACAACTAAAATCTGAAAATATTAGGATGGTCTTCAATTTGGGCAATTTAAAAGCAATAAAACAAATTCAAGCGGATAAGCCTATCAATGACTTTTAATCATATGGATGAAATAACTAAGAACAGAGACAGTATCCTTCAGACTATTGGAGTTTGGGGAAATGAACAGGGGTAGGCTATTGAACTGATGCCTCTATTTGTGGGTTTCATAAAGGTACCTAGCTGCCTCTGTGACAAAAGAATCCTGAAACAAATGCCCCTTTTTATTTGGTCGGCACAGTTATATTTTTACTAGTAGTCATGTTTACATTAGCGTCATTGCCAGGAAACAATACATCAAGCATAGACAAGTTAATTAAAATGGTTAAGTATCAAGTGACATGAATACCCTTAATCTGATAAATACAGTCCTTAGGTGGAATGAGAAATACCCAACTTCTCAACAAGTAACTCTCTTTCACCTAGCATGCACCATTTGAAATGTGAAGGAACAAAAATAAGTCTATAATCCAGGGCAAGGTTAAGCATAACTTCATTAAGAGTGTCTGCATACTTTCTGAGTCCCTCAGAGGCTTTCCCCAAAAGAGTAGAGCCCAAACTTTTACAGCTTCGGGGAGGGGGATTCTGGGGATTAGGGAGCAAATGGACATGCTTAAAGCTGCCATTTTACCCCTTAAATCTCCCCCTCCTCACTTTTAGAATGTGAGGTGTCACGTATTGTACAAAGCCTGAGGTGGCCCTCAAGATGGCAGAGGTTGCACATGTCCACTCTAATGCAGTGCTTGAAAATTAGCTCTATTAAAATATCCTAAGACTTTTTTTTTTTTACAAAGAAACACATTTAGGTTGGGTGCAAGCATTTTAAATGACTGTTTATTTCTCTTTCAGAAATCTAAACCCGTAACAAATCTCTAGCCATAGCTACCACGTTCATACTTAATTTAAAGTATAAGCATCCAGACTTCCTCAATTCTATCTGAACAAATTAATTCATTTAGGGACACCTTGCAAACTGCTTCTTTCAAGTATAAGAGAGGAGAATTGAGGAAGAGGAGCACCAAAATAAAAAGTCCACTGCAACATGTGCCTGCTTGTGCACATCATGCTGAACAATAATCACTTTCCAAAGGAACATCAGACAATGGTTTGGCCTTATAAAAACCAGCAGATACCAGCTTAGACCTTGAGTGTTTCTTCTTCCGTTTATTCCACTTTCCTTCAAATACTAACTGAATTTTTAGATGTCTTGAAATCATAATGTGAATTATGCTCTGGGATATTATCTTTAGTTTTAGTTTATGATAATGAGGATTTCAGTGAGGTTTCTAAACTGTGTTTTGTTGAATAGCACTCTAGATGAACAAGGCTACTATAGCTTGTTCAATAAAACATAGTTTATCCAAGCTCCAGCTTAGTATGACATACAAATCTTGCCTGTGTGAGTTCCTAAAAATTGTAAAATTTCTCTGCAAGCCATAGTCTTAGTGCTGGGATTCAGCCGGTTCGTACCACTTTGGCAGAACCGGTAGCTAATTTTTTGTTCCCCCGGTCCAAAACGGACTTCCACACAGAGAACTGGTTGTTCACATATTTGAATTCCACCACTGCATAGTCTGATATTTGTTTGTTTATTAAATTTCTATGCCACCATCTCACTGATACAGCAGCTATGGACAGCCTAGAAAAATAATAATTAAACAGCAAATTATGGTTTGTTCAACCTATGCTTCAATCTTCATTTGGCTATAAATTAACATTTTGATAAAATGATAGCTTTTCACATTCATCTGCAAAGTGAAACTTTGGCTTGCTTAGGAGAAGGTGGAGTTTTTTAGGAAATCATGAACAATGAGGAGGAAGAGAAGCAAACTGGAATCCTTACATCCTCCAACCAAGGGTAGCCATTGTCATCATACAACGATTGAAAAGTGATTCCATCACAATTTCAGATTAGTTATTAATGAGGAATGTTCATTTCATTTTTAAACCATCCTATTTTGCAACTTCTTTTTCTAACAAATTAAGGAGCCATCCAATTGGCTTGATGACCATTCTCCCTACTTCAGTTTGGAATCCACAGCAGTTCATGTTATATATAAAATATATTAAGGTAGACTAGTGCAATTTAATATATTAAAATTGAAAATACAATAAGTGTAAAAATAAAATTCAACATCTTCAAAATCTAATGCAGTGGTGGTTTGTTTCTGGTTACAGGATGATGCAAGACTGTACCAATAATTTCTATCAAATTTATAACCAAATTGTGATATTTCCAAATCCACTTATTTGGTTACAATTTGAAACTAAGGACTTGTCTATGATTATAAATCTACTTTCTTACCAGAAGAAATAAAATACAATCAGTGGGCTATCTTATTTGCTCTCCCAGAAAGTAGTAGATTAATAGCACTAACAATAGCACTTAGATTTATATACTGCTTCATAGTGCTTTACAGCTGTCTCTAAGCAATTTACATCCTCATGAATCCCAGCGACCGGTTAGGGTGCATAGGGCTGGCCTCCTATGGGTCCTGTCCATCAGCCAATGTCATCTGACGGGTCCTAGGACAAGGGCCTTCTCCGTTGCTGCCCCAGCCCTCTGGAACCAGCTTCCCTCAGAGGTTTGTACTGCCTCCTCCCTCCTAGCTTTCTGGAAACTTTTGAAGACCTATTTATGCCAACAGGCTTGGGGGGTATGAACTCTGTTCTCCCCCGGGCCGAGGAATGTGCTTCCATCGTTGATTGTGTATTTGATTGTGTTTGCATGTTGTATGTATGGATTTTTGGATTGGATGATATCATTATTATTAATTTTTATATGTAGCTGTATTGTTGTTGTGACCCGCCCCGAGTCTTAGGAGAGGGGCGGCATAGAAATTTGATAAAATAAATAAATAAAATAAATAAATACAGACTCAGCACATTGCCCCCAACAATCTGGGTCCTCATTTTACCAACCTCGGAAGGATGGAAGGACTGCTAGCAATGGCAGAATTAGCCTGCAATACTGCATTCTAATCACTGCGCCACCACAGCTCTTAAATAAATAAATGGTAGGAATATTTTAATATTGAAACCCAATTACTTTGAGGTAAATTAGTTTCCTCTTCTTAAAAGTCGTCACGTACAAGCTGGATGGTTTGCCACTCTAATCAGGTAAACTTGGGCAATTTCTGAACACAAGTCTAAATTTGATTAGCAGTCTTCTGTAGGATGTTGCATGTTCATGTCCTCAAGAAATGGCTACTCTGGCATTATTTTTACCAGGACATATAGAACACAAAATATACTTTGACACTGTATATTATAGTTTGTCCTAAAGTAAACTGTTGAATGCTTCCGGAAATGCATATTGCCGAAATCAGTTATTTTGCCCTGACTATTGGGACTGCATTTTAGGCACATTTAAAAGTTATTGGATCTATATAATTTGCTAATTTTTTTCCCATGTACTCTGAAAAGTAGATATATACTGTCAATTATTGAGAAAAACTTACCTTTTCAGAGTATATGATTTCATGAATTGTTTGAAATAAGTTATGTGTGCCTCAGGTAAAAATCAGTTTTCAAAATTACTAGGAAAGGATCATAAGTAGGCTAGATTTTATTCTGTTCGGGGATAAGCAGCTTTATGTTCTTATTTCTGCTTTTCCATAATAACTATGACTTTTTGCAGCCATCTTGTGTTTGCATACTCAGAAGTCAGTATACTTTGCGGTTGATTGAAAAGTAAGTGTGCCTAGGACTGCATTTTCAGTCACGTGAGCCTGTCCTTGAAAGGAAATGTTTCTATCCAAAATCTAGTAAAGCTTAGGAATTTGCTGCCCCATGAGGTTATCGCAAAGGCAAATAAGAGAGCGAGTCTTAAAGACTGGACCAGCAGAAGCAATAACCATTGCAGTTATGCAACCTGAGCTAGTGAAATGTCATTTTTCATAACTTCAATTGATTGCCCGAAGCAGAATAAGAAGGGTTTTTTTTCTCCCCCCATGAACAGTATTTCATAAAAGTCCATGTGCCTTTTGGGGAGTTTCCCATCTTCTGAAGCCTCGGGGATGCTGTGTTATGTTCACCTATGACCACAAACAGAGTGCTGTAATCCAGTTATTTCTACCAATGATCACAGTTAGTGCATGGAGAAACCCAGAAATATCTCAAAGAACCTAGGCAGTCCTGTGACCTAAAGCAGGGATGGACAACCATGAGCATTATGCCAAGTTTTTATATAACTCCAAGTGGGCATTGTCGTTCAAATTTGAGCAACACACCTATGTGGTGATTTCAATAGCTCAAAGCAATTTCCCCTCAGATGCTGCAGCATTATGTAAAATGGAGAGGGGGGGGAGTCTTACTGCAGGAATGAATACAGGTAGTCCTTGACTTACGACCACAATTGAATCCAAAATTTCTGTTACTAAGTGAGACATTTGTTAAGTGAATTTTGCCCCATTTTACAACCTTTCTTAAGAGAATCACTGCAGATGTTAAGTGTATCTGGCTTTCCAATTGACTTGGGTTGTCAGAAGATTACAAAAGGTGATCACATGACCCTGGATACTGCGACTGTCACAAATATGAATCAATTATCAAGTGGCTGTGGTCGTAAGTGTGAAAAACAGTCATAAGTCACTCTTTTCACTACTGTTATAACTTTGAATGGTCACTAAATGAACTTAGGTAAGTCGAGAACTATCTATACAGCCCTTGGCCTGAAAAAGGTTTCCCATCTTTGATTTCAAGACACTCATTATTACCAAAGAACAATGGTTAATGGCATACTAAAAATTATAAAACAAATCTATTTCTGCTCTAAACCTAATGCAGTGGTTCTCAACCTTTTTCAGGTTGAGACCCCACTTGCCCCACCCATATGTGGTGTGACCCCGGCGCGCGCGCGCGCGTGCACCGGGCCAATTCGCGCATGCGCGGTGCGCATGTGACGAAAAAAAAACCCAAAAAAACAAAAAAAACACAAAATGGCGGACCGCGACAGGCCGATCCACGCATGCGCAGGGCGCGTGCGACGGCCCGAACTGCACATGCGCGGCGCGCGCGTGATGAAAAACAAAAACAAAATGGCGGACCGCGACGGGCCGATCCATGCATGCGCGGCGCACGTGTGACAAAAAAAACAAAAAATAAAAAAAACAAAATGGCGGACCGCGGTGTCCGGCAACCCCCGCGAAACGGTCGTTCAACCCCAAATGGGGTCGCGACCCATAGGTTGAGAACCGCTGACCTAATGGGACATGGAGTTATTATAACTAATAACACAATATTATTCAAGTCTGTTTAACAGTAAAGCCATTGCATTCAATAGGATTTATTCAACTACGATACAAGTAAGGTTATACAAGGAGAGAATCATAGCCTCAAGAACAAAATCCATAGGTAAGGTATAAAAATGTGTGACAGGGGACTTTGAATGTAACTCTTTCCAAGCTCTCTCTTCTTCTCAAAAAATACTTGAAAAGAGTTTTCAAATATTCATACAACTTGAATATTAGCTATTCATTCCAGTAGGCTATAGTAAGCCTCTTGATGACCCTAAAAAGCTCTTTGCACCACAGATCTCATTTCCCTTTTCATTTTCTAAAGGTTTTTTTGCATTTTTATAACACAGAGATTTCTCGTGTCATTTATTTATTTATTAGATTTATACCCCACTCAAACAATATGACTCTGGATGGAGTACAACAAAACTCAAATAGTAAATGAACATAAATAACAGAAAGATATACATGATATATAAATATAAGATACAAAATATAAAATGGCGACTAAGCATAATAACAAAACCACCAGAAAGACACTTTGCTCCACTGGCCCCTAATGCTTGTTAATAAATCCCTCTTGAATCTAGACCTCCCCAAATCTCTGCCAGGAAAACAGAAATGTTAGGTCAGGATCTGTAATGGACAGTGAGAATAACCTTGTGAGACAGAAGGAAGAATCCCAACCTAGACAACAGGCTAACAAACAAAATTTGAGTGCAAACCAGCAATGTAATTTGAGAAAGTTTCTCAGAGGGGATCCTCCCTAGTTCTCTAGAACAGGGGTCTCCAAACTTGGCAACTTTAAGACTTGTGGATTTCAACTCCCAGAATTGGCTGGCTGAGGAATTCTGGGAGTTGAAGTCCACAAGTCTTAAAGTTGCCAAGGTCGGAGAGCCCCACTCTAGAACATAAAGGCAAGGAGGGAAGGAATGCTTTCAGACTTGCAAGATTCTGTATTGTAATCTTACCATAAGGGTAGTGTGTCAATGCTGCTAACATCGGATGTTCTTGCTTTGACAACAGATGGAAATGTAGCCATCTTTTCTCTTTCACATTTAGATAATGCTAGGAGGTGGGAGGTGGATGAGAATCCAATTAGTCATAACAACAATAACTCAGCTGTGGGAATCAAGGTTATTGCGCCCAGAGCTGATAAAGATTTGGCAGGCTGGAGAGCTGGGGAGAAAGCCCGTGCTTCAAGATAATTGGGGGATGTGATTTATGACTGTTAATTGGAAAAAGGAATTGTGCTTTGCTACTTTGTTGGGGGGGGAATTCAGTTTTTGGCTTTAACTATGTAGTGCCGATGCTTTGTTTCTCCAATAAAAGATTATTTAAGGTAAACAATGCCTTGAAGTTCTTTTAAAGAGTTTCATCTGTCGGAACCATTTTATGTTAGTATTCTTGGTTTTGGTTTCCTGATCTGGATTACCTTGAAGGACAGACAGGATCTAGGGAGCCAAAGCTCTGAATTCCCTGAATTCTGAAGTCCAGTGATAGATATTCTTCTCTCCCCCTCCCACCCACTTAATCTTAAAGCCAGGCTGGGGAGAGAGATTGGAGAGAGTTTTTCAGGGAGAAGCAGTTGAAAAAGAAAATACAAGCCTTCAATTCATAACCCAGAAAACTATTTTTGAAAGAAGCAGAAACTTCCATTGCTGCAATGAAAATTATTTTCCCTAAGCCTATTTTATTTGTTTGCTTGTTTGTTTGTTTGTTTAAAACATATATACATCCTCCCAATTCAATCTAGTTGCCCCTGAGTGGCTTTCAAAAAGAAAACGCAGCAAAACCTTTTTAAAAAAGGATATAAAACTGCAATGTGCGCTCCAAGTGACAAGAATAAAACCATAAAATAGTAAGCCAAATAGCAGTAACATCATCACCATTCAATCAGGACTTTGGCACCTCACAATCCAAAGGCTCAGGGCAAGTGTTAGGTCTTGACAGCACTTTCAAAGATCGAAAGACCAAGAGGAAGATCATTCCATAAAATAGGGCTGTCACCAAGAGAAACATTTGCTGGCTCACAAAAAAAAAGGCTACTGCTTCAGTGAAGGAGTGTAAACTCCCTCTCAGAGCATGTGAGGTAAGCAAATACCTTGGAGTGAAGTAGCCTCTCAACCTAATTTTATGTTATGAAGGCTCACAGAGTGATGGCATCACATGGTCATCGTGATTTGTAAATAAATAAATAAATAAATAAATAAATAAATAAATAAATAAATAAATAAATAAATAAGGATTTGTTTTAAAAAATCAACTTTTTGGAACATTTTTTCCATATCTTTTCATATTTATTATTAATGAAATGCAATTAAAATCCCAACTCATTTGAATGACCTCAGATGAAACATAAATTAAACAAAGCATCTGTTTATTTATTGGTCATGATTTAGATAGGACATGAATTTACATTCTGATTCTACGTTCTGTGAAGTTAAAGTTAAATTTTAATAAAAAATTTAAATTTGCAAAGATAATACATGGGATGAAACATTTTGCAGGTCTAGCAAAATGCCCGCCAGGCAATAGAATATACTGACTAGAAACACCCAAAAATAAATATGTAATATGAATAACTGCTCACATTTTTTGAAATGGCCAGTGAACTAGCAAGTACTGCAAAGTATGCCATTCATGAAAAGAAGATGGGGGGAGGGGATAGAAAAAAAAGAGGGCATAGTCCTCAAAACCGGACACAAAAGGTTTTTCCCACACTTGCTTTGACATTTGAGCTGCATGTTGTTGGAACATTGCTCGTTTGACTAGTTGGTATAATTCAGGGATGATGAAATTCTTGCATCCCAATATTGCAGATCTATAATTGCCAGTTCCCTACTTTTTGCCATGATGGTTTGAGCTGCTTGGTTGCAGACATATGAGTATCCATTCATTTTGCTCTCTATTTATATACTGTAGTTTGCCCAACCAGTGTTGGTGGGGTGGGGGTTGGTTGTCTCCTTAGTAGTTCCTTTATCCTGGTATTTATTCTGAATCATATAGCTCTATGTAACCTCATATAGCTCTATGTAACCCTAACTAGAGAGCATGTATCAGTAGGTCAGTGGGAGGAGTGTCTAAAGGGTTTTGGGAGACTTCCTGGACACAATCCAGATTGGGGTGTCTTTGTCTGAAAGAAGCATGGGCCATCAGATGTCACCACAATGAGCCTGCGCCGTTATAAAGATGGTATGGAAGAGAGCATCATTCTTTTACTATTCTGACTCTACTGGTTCAGCTGACAGCTTGGCTAGGCCCAAAATCCGTAATCACAGTGAACAACCTCTTCGCATCCCATTTGGGCGACCCTGACATCGGCCTTGCAAAGACTTGGGCCACACTTGACAAGGACTACGGTTAACTCACAGTGACGGAGTCCTCGCTTCTGGACCACGTTCTCAGTTTCCCCGACATAAGAATCTATGAACGTCAACAGCTGAAGACTTTCTCGTCGCTCATTACTCAACTACAGACAGCACAACAAGATCCTACCTTGCCGGGATTAGCTTGCCTTCACCTGTTTAGGACACAAAATCCTATCATCCAAAAACTACCATGGTTGATATGTGAACAATGGATCGAGCTTTCTCGAGCTTACAGGAAAAACAACCAAAACAAAATTCCCCCCTTTGCAGTTCTTGCTGAATTTATCAGTGACCAGGCTGACCTCTACAACGACCCCCTATACCTCTCCATCAGAGAAGCACACTTCCCAACAACCAAGTGAAACAGTCAAAACCCTGTGATGTAGTCAAGGGACCTGTCCAAGCTACGAAGGACAGACCCACCTTTTCAGGGTACAAAACAGACATCACGCCTCGCCCAAAGAAGTCCCCAGATGAACGAATACCGAAAAGTGTTCACTCGAATCCTCGTCCACTAAGAAAGGGCCTGACTTGTCCAATTCACAAGTCCTCACACTCTCTAAATGACTGCAGAGAATTTAGGAAAAAATCCCTAGATGACCGAAAGACCCTACTCAAAGAGAATAGAATATGTTTCAAATGCTGTGACTCTATGGAGCACATGGCCAAAGATTGTGCAGTTAGGGTGAAATGACACCTGTGTGACAGCAACAAGAACCCAGCAGCCTTACATCTAGAAACTAAGAAGCCTTCTGAGGAGACACAACAAATGACTTCAACAACAGAGACTCAAACTGACTCCGAAGAGCAGCCAAAACAGTACGGGATGTACTACACAGCTATAAGCGGCGACTCACTATGCCCTCCTTCATGCTCACCTGTCTGTCTTGCAAAAGTCTACCCCGACTTGAAAAGGCAGTTAAGATGTACGCCATACTAGACCCACACAGCAAAGTTACTATAGCTAAGCCCGCCTTTTTCGACCTCTTCGACTTCCCAAGTGAACTGAAGCATTTTGCAATAAATACATGCACAGTACCAATGCGCATGGCGGGGAGGAAAATCACTGGGCTATGCATAGAAGCGATAGATGGAAGTTCACATTTCCGGTTACCTTCAGTGTTAGAATGGGAGACCTTACCAGATGTTCGCAGCAAAATCTCAACACCAGAGGCAGCAAGAAAAATACCTCACTTAGCACACATAGCCAATTTAATCCCTCCTCTAGATCCTGAAGCTGAAATCCTACTCATGGTGGGAAGAGACGCCCCAGAGTCCATTGGCTCCGATGAAAGAATCAAAGGTCCACCAGGAACCCCAGTAGCCATTAAGACGGAACTCGGATGGGCCATAGGAGGGACGGTATGTGTTGATCAATCACAAACCCCAACCCAGGTGAGCATCTCAAAAATCTCCATTCCCAGTAATGGAACAGCACCTCACCTAAAACCACACCTAGAACACTGCACGCTTGTGATGACCAAATCTGTTTTGGAAGCAACAGTGTTCTAACCACACCTAGAACACTGCACGTTTGTGACAATCAAACCTGTTTTGGAAGCAACAGTATTCCAGACAAGCAAGAATTACAACAACTTAGCTTTGTCCAAAGAGGACAAACAAGACAAACAACGTCTCCAAGACTGGGAGTCATGGAGCGTACTCTCAAGATGTCTCCAAAGCATGCAAGTGCAGTGCACATATGTCTCCAGCTCACCCGCCACAGTGCAGAAGAAAGAATTGTACGCTTCCTTAGATGTGTCTATGAAGGGAAATGCAGCCTTAAGATGCATCACAGTCCACAGCAGGGAGAGCCACACTTACGTCATCTTATTTGCAACCATAAGATACATCAGAGTCTACAGCGGGGAGTGCTGCAGTTTTGGTGTCTTCTTTGGAAAAACGACACTAACAATGCAAGAAGGCCACACAGTACCAAGGTTAGAGCTATGTGGTACCACTTTGGCTGTAAAGCTCAGCAACTTGACAGCGAAGATGTTGTGCCTTGAACTACAGTGTACCACCTTCTACGCAGACAGCAAGGTGATGTCAAGCTACATCTGCAAACAAAGCAGACATTTCTATGTCTATGTAGGCAACAGAGTGAAAAGGATTGAAACATCTTTAAGCCCTGAACAATGGCAACATGTGCCAACAAATAAGAACTTTGTTAACCAAGTGAAGTGGCCCAACCTTGCCACACAGTTAACAGAATTGATCTGGCTAGAAAGTCTTGAGTTCTTGGCCTTCCAAACAGACAGATGCCACAGAGACCAAAACGTTATGCACTTCCAGCTTCAGATCAATGTGCCAACCTCCAACCTCAGACACCCAGTAAATGTCAACCAATTCACTTCAAAACCCTGTCTAAGCAGAGACACCTGAAATTAGGCATAGTTTTGATCATCTTGATCACTTGTCTTAGTATCCCAAGAATTTACCTTACAGAAGCCTGCAAAGACCTACAGACTATTGGAGACATTTGCCATGACCCAGTGATTGACAAATGTCTGAACGCCAAAAATTGCCTTACCCATGCATCTCACATGGACGAAGTGCGCATAGGTGAAGCGTGGGAGCACATGATTGGTGCACCCCGCGAAATCATGGACTCTATGTCGTTAAAGACACCCACACCCACGCATGAAGTCCTCACTACCCTGATGACAACAGTAGCAGCCATCTTCAATACTCCATGGGTGGTGCCAGACCCTTCGGTTCTTGAGTATCCTAAGTCTTCTGCAGCTGCTGTTGTTCCTGATTCTTCAGTTCTAGCTGTTGTTCCTGATTCTTCAGTTCCAGCTGTTGTTCCTGATTCTTCAGTTCCGACTGTTCCTGAGTTTCCAGATGTCCCTGATCCTGATTCTTCAGCCCCAGCTGTTCCTGTGTTTCCAAATCCAGCTGTTCATGTTTTTCCAGGTTCTTCAGTTCCTGAGTATCCTGTGAATCCAGTTCCCCTTGTTCCTGAGAAACTTTGGGTTCCAGTTTTTCTGTTCCAGATTTGGTTCCAGTTTCTTTTACAGGAAGAAGACCTTGTCTCGCTGAGAGACAAGAACGCATACCAGAACTATTGGCCCATGGGACTTACGCACCGGGCCCACCCACTTGATGAACTAGTTTGCCCAACCGAGGTCCAGATCTTGAAGCCACGTGAGTCAGGTCGTGACTCAAAGACACTTGTGCCAGGCTGATCACCGATTTGGTCCCATTGCTGACGAAGACTGAACCAGAAGATCAAACCTCAAATTATGTATTGTCTTTATGTGTTGTTTGATGTAACACTTGCTTGTTTTCCTTTTGCATAATTGTGCATGTTTTATATTTACCAATAGTTATGCATGTTTGATACCAAGCCTTTACTTATTTAGTCACAAGTTAGTTAACAATGAGTATTGCATGCCTTAATGCTATGTTTTTTGCTATTTCAGTTAGTTAGTAGTGGGAATAAAAATTTCCAAGCGGGGAGTATTCTGGATCATATAGCTCTATGTAACTCTAACTAGAGAGCATGTATCAGTAGGTCAGTGGGAAGAGTCTCTAAAGGGTTTTGGGAGACTTCCTGGACACAAGCCACATTGTCTGAAAGAAGCATGATGTCACCACGATGAACCTGCACTGTTATAAAGATGGTATGGAAGAGAGCATCATTCTTTTACCTATAGGAATGGACAAAAGATGTATTTCCCAGAAGCAACAGCATGACTGCAAGTAATCTTTCTAATTAAAAATATATTTTTTGTTATGAAATCGTTTCTATTGAGTTGTCTATCTGACTTGATTTAAAAGAAGGTGTTTTTAACTCAGAGTCAGAATAATATTGTTTTTTGATTGATTGATTGATTGATTGATTGTCTGGTGTTAATCCATGCTTATCTGGGTGTTGGCTGCTGAAGTGTGAATATAAAATTAACAAATAAGTGGTAGCATGTGGTTGATGATATCACCTAGTAGTGTATGCCGTTTTGGCAATCATTATGATGTGTCATAAAGTTGGTCAAAGTTATTTTAGTATTTGACAAGCTATAGCAACTAAATATTAATAATCAGAAGTACTTTTTACCTTTTATCAGGTCTTTTTAGATGAGGACTTAATAGCACATAAATCATGCCAATTTAGATTTAGAAAGTGGGATATAAGTTATGGGAAGCTAGTTTTTCAGTTCTGGATTAGGAGACTTAATTCTTAAATCTTAATTAAAAACCCTCAACCAAACCAAAGTTATGATACAGATTTATATCCAGCTGAGATATTGTGTCTAGATTCTTGTCTTCAACCTCAAGACACTGTGCAAAAAAGGTAAGACAGAGTTGAGCCATGGCCCTCAGATTTCACAACCTGAAGAACGTGTCACGGATGAAAAAGGGACTAGAAGACAAAAATAAATTCAGCCTCCAGGTGAGTGATTCACACATGATGGTAATCCTGTGGAGGTCTGTTGTGATCAGTAGACACTGGCCAAATCTTAGTCACCACTTCAGAAAACACACACACACACACACACACACACACACACACACACACACCTAGTCAGCTGGGTGGGCTGAAATTTGGGTTATTATTATTGGTTCACAAACATGTATTAGTGACTGAAAACTCTTCCACTGCAGTATACAAGGGGTGATATAAATAATCATGTATAGAAAAAACAGGTATTGAATGAAGTTACAGACACTGGATGCTGTATAGAAGTGTGATCTCTTGTGGCTGACAAGTTGATGCTAAAAGTTTTTGTTACATGGCATTGAGAATATAAAACAATTCAAGCAGGTTAATACTTGATTTGTTTTTCTAAACGGAAGGGATAGGAGGTATGCACAGATTTATCTATAATCATTACCTTATTTGCTGAAAAACATGAACACTCATGTTCTTGAAGACAGAAATGCAGGGAGAGGTATTTGTTTAAATGGGTGGTCCCTAAACATTTGTTTAGTGATGCATGCAGAAAGCTTAAGAAACACTGTGCTAGATGATTGCTTGTCAAGTCAAATTTCAGTACTTTTATACATAATGTAATAATCTGTATTTTTTTTTAACTTGCACTAGAGTCAAAGTAACTCATAATTGCCGACTTTGTTTAATACGGTGCTAATATTTTATTCCATGTATTTTAGCATTATATTCTACATCTTTTCCCATTGACCTACTGATATAAAGCAGAGGCTCACTGAACATTGATTATCACAACTGTTTGTATATTGTTGCCAACTGCTATTTACAGATTTTAATTTTTAATATTCCCTAACAAAATGGTTAAGAAACTGCTATTACCATTATTACACTTCTCTTAAGAATATCTTTTTCTGGATTTTTTTTTTAAAAATACAATATTACATACATGTGAAGAAGTTCCAATAGTCCTTTCATTTTCTATCTCTAATACACACTTGAAGTTTTGGGGAAATTGCATAGATGCAGATGTCTTTGGCAGAAACCATGTTTCACAATTTCATTGGTCATCTGAGATTACAATTTTCTCTTCCATTCCTCTTTTACTTATGTGCATTTCATGTAATGTAATAAACAATGTTAGAAAGACCAACAGATTTTTTTCCCAATGTATATTGAAAACTATTCCAACCTATACTAAAACCAACATTTATTTTGATGTATATTGAAGCCTTTGCTTCAATATACTTTGCTTTCCACTCTATGCAGCGAAGCAAATGAGTTTACAAAAGATTAGGTGACAGGACCTATGTGACTTGGCAGATAAACTTGACTGATAAACTTGAAAGGGTTCTGTTCAAACAACAGACCTAGTAAAATATTCTGCTCAAACCAGACCTAAATCATTGCAATCGTCTGATTCTAAATCAACAGGTTTGTTCATGTTTCCATGTTTTTAGTAGATAATTTCTGACCCACATCCAAATTAGCTCCGGGCCCTATTCAGGCCCTGTTGAACAACAATATCTGAACACTAAGTGGGATCAGAAAACAAAATTGAGCAGGTCAGCCTTTCAGTGTTGCCCACTATACATAGTCCTTTCCATAGATAAGCACATGCTAAACTTTACTATCTAGATTTGGGCAAAATTAGCTGATAAAAACACAGTAATAAAGATGGTTAAAAAGGGATAATGCAAAGATCTGGAAGAATTCCTCCAATCTAGGGGAAACAATTAAAATGACTCTTTGGTTCGCCAATGTAAGAAAGTAAAAATGTTAAGTATGTTGGACTTAAAAAAAAATCCAGATTTGCATTTACATGGATGGCAGTTTGACCTAGTAGTAATTGAACAGGAAGAAATCTTTGAATAATGATGAATAGTTGGATGAATATGTCAACTGATTTGGTTAACATTTATACATTTCTATTACAATCACACTTGGAATAATGTGATAGGTTGGAAACAATGTGTGTAGTTCTGATCATTGCATCTCAAGAAAGATACAGTATAATGACATAAGATGCAAAAAATAAACACTAAAATAATAACAGGGCTGGTGCTATTTTCTTATCAGGTAATTATTTGGGATTTTTTGCTGGTGATAATGGGTTCCCGTTCTTTCATCCTTTCGAGGGTGGTATTGATTTATGATCTTTTTTTCCATCAAACTCTGAAAGTACTGTCTAGTTTTACAAAATGAAAAGTAAAATATCAATAAAAACAAATTTATAAACCCAATTAAACCAATAAAAGCATAACCTATTCTGGCAACTACAATCCAAGCAATGGTTTTCATAAATTAAAAACTCTGCAGAAAACTTCAATTATGCAGTTTACTGAGAAATTGCCTAGAAACAGCTCTTCAAAGCTTGGGAAGAAGATTGTTCTAAAGCAGTGTTTCTCAACCTTGACAATTTTAAGGCATGTGGACTTCAACTCCCAGAATTCCACAGCCAGCTGGCTGTGGAATTCTGGGAGTTGAAGTCCACATGCCTTAAAATTGTCAAGGTTGAGAAACACTGTCCTAAAGGAATGGAGTCATACGTATTTCACTCCAAATCTCATATATAAGCTGAAATTTTCCTACTTGAGATGAATCAATTCTATAAGAAATCAGTCCTGGAAATAATTGAAAACCAAGCTATACAGGGCTTTATAGATTTTTTAAAAACATCAAAAAATATAAATTGTATTCAGAAACCTATTTGCAGTGCCCGGAAAATTGATATTTCAGGTTTATAGCTGGACTTACCGACCACAGGCAGGCCTCTGCATTTTGTATCTGTTATAGCTTCTACGTATTCTTCATATTTGATCAGATTTTTCCAAGGATCATTTTAACCCTACAATGTTCAGTGTTTAGACCTGCAATAATAATAATAATAATAAAAATTTTCTCCTGGCAAGCTTTTATAGAATTCTGCCAAACTGCAGTCTATTGCTATGATTTCTATAGAAAATTTTGTTTGATTTTTTTTGCATGTTATTCTAAGTGTAAAATCATCTTAGATATTTTATAGAAAGATGTGTTCTACGTGTTAACAATGAATAATTGAATTTCCCATTCTAGTATTAGATAAATGGTAACTCTCTAATAAATACACTCTTATGCTCATGTCAGCAGCAAAAAATTCAGATTTCAACGGGCTTACTCTCTGATGAGTGTGTGTATAGCATTGCAAGTTTAGATCACTGGTACTGTGCCATCTGCTTCTCAGATAAATCTCTTGTTGAGAAAACATATGGCACGATATAAGAACATGCAAGTAAGTGACTGGGATTTTAATGCTAATCCAGA
This sequence comes from Bothrops alternatus, assembly GCA_034064705.1. Lineage (NCBI taxonomy): Eukaryota > Metazoa > Chordata > Lepidosauria > Squamata > Viperidae > Bothrops > Bothrops alternatus. The sequence continues at coordinate 9,161,746 of JARGCV010000003.1, read as the reverse complement.
CTGACATCATTCTTGCCTTAATCACTGCCTGACACCACCCAATCCAGAATTGCCATTTAGGATTGGTAGGTCATTATGAAGACCTACATCAGCTTCAAGAGAAATCAAGGCAGAAATGTAAGGCATGCCACCAACCTTGTTTAAACATGTTATTAGCCTCATCATCTTTTATAGGTTTTAGTTCAAGATGACGGTCTTCAACTGGGATAAGGAGATAAAGAAGAGATGATATACAGCACTTGTCTTCTGAAGGGTGCATAAATATATCTCCAGCATTAATTACTTGAAATTCTTTTTGATCTACAACTGGTTTGGAAGCTGAAGTCTCATTCAGCACTGTTATTATTCCTCTGAAAATTGACATCAAGTTGTAATTTCAGAGTAGGAAACTGATCTCATGTTAAAACTTATACTGGAGCCACCTCATATTTGGTAGACATATTACTTTATTCCTCCATCTGGTATGCTCAAAATATGTTAACCTTACAAATCCTAAAATCCAAGCTGTAGGCCATGCTTACTGGGAATTTCCCAAAGATCTGGAGGGCACCGGAATGGAGACTGTTGATTTATTCAGTGGATGTGCTTGTTTATATCCAGTTTGTAAATAGCTCAGTAGATATAAAGATTGTTATCTAGCATGTTTTAATCACTTTTTAAAAAAAAATAGTTGGCTATAATTAGATAGCAGAAATATTTCAAATCCTCTCAGATTATTAAAAATTTGTATAGCAAATTTGAATAGCAAAGAAAAATTGCAGCCAACCTAAAACATTATTCAGCTGACACGCTCAGCTTTTCAGAAAATATTTGATGAAGCCGTTTGCAGAAGTTAAGCTGGCTCGGGTTGATTCTGTGCAGTCTCTAAGAATGTCTTGGAATATTATTTCATAATATGGGTTGTGAAAGTAAAGGGAGTTAAATGTAATAAACAAATGGTTTACTGGCAGAGATCTCTTTGTTACTTTTTTGCTGGGATGAAATCTTTGAAAATTTGATATAAGGCTCTACATGAAACAGATGATTCTCTAATACATTCTAACACATTGCTCAAGCTTGCCATTATAGTGCCAAAAGTAAGGAGGTTGTTGGCCAAAATCACATCTACAGATATAAATAGCTAGCCACTACAGTGCACTGACATATTTTATTGCATTAAAATACAGAGAAAACCCCATACAAAAATAAATTTAAAAAGAAAATAACATTTTCTTTTCTTTTTTCCCAGCTTTTAAAAATATTTTGTGGTTCTTAATATTTTAAAATTTGTATTGATTTTTCAATCTTTTGAACATTCATCTGAGGTTGATTCCTGAATATTCTATTATCTCTTGCTGTATTTTTTTTTTCATTTTTACTCCATATAGGTTAGTCTAAAACAGCAGCCCCCAACCTTTGTGGCTTGGCGGCCAGACTGGGGAGAGAGAGGGGAACCGGGCCGCGTGAGCAGCAGGCCAGTATGCACACCTGTGCAGCTTGACTCACACAAGTGGTGGACTCACACAAGCATACATGCACATGCAAGTTGAGTTGCATGTGTGCCAGTCCTCCACTCACATGGACCTGTTGCAAATAGGCCACAGCCTGGGTTGGGGACCCTTGTCTAAAATTCAAACATAATCACTTCTCTAATCAGCTTTTACATTGCAAAGAATATCTCAAAAGTGCTTTTTCAAAAGGCAGCTGGATTTTGTTTATCCTTGAAGACATTTCACTTCTCATCCAAGAAGCTTCTTCAGTTCTGGCTGAATGGTGGAGAATGGAAGGTTGTATATTCCTTGCAGACATCTGGTCATTAGCATTCTTTCTGAGACTTGTTGAGGTCACTTGGAAGGTTTATTTGTGCCCTCGGGGGTCACCTGAATAGTGCAAATGGGTGTGGAACCTTCTTGGAACTGCTGAAAAGACTGAAAAGACTATGTTGTAAACAGGAGATAGGAGGTGTCATATCCCTCCCCCTGAACTGAAGAAACCTCTTGGATTAAAAGCAAAATGTCTTCAAGGAAAAACAAAGCCTAGTTGCCTTCTGAAAAGCCCCTTTGGGACAACCATGACCAGGATGACTGAGAATCTCCATAACACTGCAAGGAGTAGTTTGCAGAAGGGCCTCTGCCATTGCAATTCATCTTTATTAGCAAGACCTAATAAACTACTGATAAACTACTGCTCCATTCCCAAAAGCTTTCTTGAGAGTAACCCTTCTAAACTCAATAAGATCTATATTTTATTGAGACACGTGTAGGACTTGATCTGTTAAGATTCTTGTTCTGGACAATTGGCTTTGCTGCTCTAAAAGTTTTCTACTTAATTGTATAGTGATCATTCTTTCTCTATCAACCAACCCCCAACTGCATATGAGGAACATTAAAGAAATGTAAGATTATCATGTAGTAGTGCATACTTTAAGTTTACAAATACTCTTCTCTTTCACCTGGCAGGTTGGCTAAATAATCTTCAGTCTAGGATCTGCAAATCTGTTTAAGCTTACATTCTAACGAGAAGTTCAGGATTTAATCACAGACTCCTTATAAAACATTTTAAATTATTTAAGCATATAGCATTATTTTTCTGGTTACAGAAAAATGGATCAGTACAGATTGATGACACGAGCTTGATGTTTCTTGTTTATGCCTATTACAGTAAACCAAATAGATTTCAAATATCATTGTAACCATTCCTGCCTCTAAGGCAGGGGTGTCAAACTCGCAAGGTCATGTGATGTATCACGAAGTATCACAACTTTTTTTTCCATTGCCGGCAATGGGGTGGACACAGTTTTGCCATGACACATCCGGTCCGCAGGCCGGTAGTTTGACATCCCTGCTCTAAGGTATAAGGACTCAAGAACTTCAATTACTTTAATATTGACCTGAAAATGTTGTGGACATTTTATTCAAAGTATGTCAAAATAAAATTAAATACTTACATAACTTATGCAAGCAGGAAAAGGGAACACCATTCTGAGAAACAATCATTCACAGCTGAAAGGCCAATCTTTCTGTAGACTCTTGATAATTTGTGCTATGAACTGAACATTTTGTAAATAATGTAAAAATCTATTTTGTTATAGAAAGTGTATATAGATTGCATACGTAATTTACAGTACATCATATAATTTTACAGGAAATAAAATCAGATCATGAGAATTGATGCACATGCAACATTCATGTATATGTTTGTTTTTAAAAAGAAGAAAATGATTAAGTATGTATTAAGTATCAGAGTCAAGAAGTGACGCCATCAATACTTATAACAAACTTCATAACTTTAATAATTTATATGAATAGAGATCTGTATAGAGCTTATAATAGTAATATCTTGTATCTTTTGCCAACCTCCACACTTACTACTGAATATAATGTTACAGTGAGTCACCTATGTGTGAGTTAAGCAGCTAAATAAATGTGTTTGATAAATAAATATAAAGTTCACGATTAAGCTCCTCTTTACAGTGGTGGTAAATCTCCATGAAGGCTTGAAAAGTTTGTTATTATACCACATCCATATGTGTATATGCAATTATCCCAGGACTAGGAAGTGCTTGAACTCCAGAACCAAACTTCTCCAATTTTAGTAGCAAAATTAATGTTGTAATTTTAAGGACTGATAATGCATAAATGACAGCAAATTGGCCTTTGAAACTATGTATGATTTGGTGTTTCCGTAATACTCTTGTTCCTATTCACTCTTACATAAATTATGTAATAGCTGAAATGAATAGCTTTTGACTTAGAAATAGCTTCATACAGAGAAAATGAATGTAAGTATCCTGCTGCCATTTCCAACACCTACAGTAAGAGCAACATTTCAACTTGTAGACTCTTTTATTACTAGCTTCAAAGTGGCCAATAGGACAGGAAAGGAATTACAATGTCATCCTGAAACAGCTGAGTAGAAAATCATCAAGACTGAACATCAACTGTCAGTTATTTTTTTAAAAAAAAAAACCACACAATTTGTTATTGCTCCATGTTTTGACTAATGCACGCAAAAATGTCCAAGTTATCCCAATAGTTGCTTTGACTTTGGTCACTCTCCAAAATAATTATTTTATTTCACAACCCTCCTCTCTCCCCCCTCCCTCCCTCCTTCTCTCTTTCTCTTCCCCACTATGTAGTCTTCTCTAAGGAATTTATTTCATACATTTGCTAAAGTGGACGGTAATCTCCAAAAACTAATTATGTTAGTTTAATGTTGCATTCTCTGCTTCAAAGGCTACATGGCTACCTGTCTAGACATGTTTTTTTTTAAAAAAAACACTTAATAACAATAGCAATAGCTCTTAGACTTATATACCACTTCATAATGCTTTACAGCCCTCTCTAAGAGGTTTACATAGTCAGCATATTGTCTCCAACAACCTGAGTCCTCATTTTACCAACCTCCAAAGGGTGGAAGGCTGAGTCAACCTTGAACCAGTCAGGATTGAACTCCTGGCTCTGAGCAATGAGTTAGCCTGCAATACTGCATTCTAACCACTGCACCACCATGGATCAGTGTAGGCCAGGGGTTCTCAACCTTGGCAACTTTAAGACTTGTGGACTTCAACTCCCAGAAAAGCTGGCTGAGGAATTCTGGGAGTTGAAGTCCATAAGTCTTAAAGTTGCCAAGGTTGAGAACCCCTGGTGTAGGGAAATGTAGGGAAAACATGCAGAGCACAGCATGTCACATTCTTTCCATCCTACTACCAAAGTGGCCATAGAGGACATCTGAACATTTCTTTGTATGACACAGTAATGTGTTGTTCTTATATGTTTGTCTGTCTGCATGTACCATCTCTCCAGGCACTAATTGGGTATATGCAATGGTGGGCTTCAAATATGTGAACAACCAATTCTCTGTGTGGATGCCACTTCCGCAAGTCCATTCTGGGCCTGAGCAACAAACAAATTAGCTACCATTCTGCCAAAGTGGTGCGAATCAGGTGAATCCCACCACTGGTTATATGTGAGATTGGGGAAGGGAGGGGGGGAAATAGTAGTACTAATTATACAAAAATGAGAAATGCATGTGTAGCCTGGTTGTAAAAAAAAAATCTCTCTGAAATTCTGTACTGCTATAGCTGTCCTTTATTAGGTTGGATATTAAGGTCCATGTTTCAAGATGTATAACATCATCATATAAAAATAAGTACATATAATTAGTACATTTAGATTTATAGTCTTAATGTGGAGGCAAGGTCCTCTTTTTTTTTTCTTTTGTTTTTTGCTGGCTTCCATGTCCGTGAACCCCTTTACTGCTGATCCAGTTTCTAGAGATCATTGTGTGCTTGGCAGAAGATCTAAAGAAGAAACTTATTCTCATTCAGCCGAAATGACAGAACTTTCTCCATACAGGCTAAGATCTTGCAAGCTCAGCTGAATATTGATGGCTTCAGTATGAGGATCTGGTAATTGAAACAGACTGTTTTACCTTCTGGACATCTTAATTCATTTTAAAACAATTGCCCGATTTCTGCACAATGCAATAACTGGAACAGTTGTTAGGATGAATATAGCTGAAACACCAATGCGTGGAAGATGTGCTTTAGATCTTGCTTGAGTAAAGCACTGTTCTGTATTTCCTTAGAGCCATCCACTATTTTTAAGGATTCAATATGAGTCTACAAAAAAGATGCCACTCTTTTACAAAAGTGCATTTTCCTTATAGTAGCACCAGTCTTTTTTCAGGCTTGTGGGAAAGTCCAATAAAGGGCAAGGTGTTCAAAATAATAGCAGAGAAGTAATCAGTTGATGCAAGAACTGAAACATTTCTTCTGAAGCTTTTCAAAGCCTGCCTAGCCCTCAGCTGGATTTTCCCCTACAGAACAATCTCTTAAGCAGATCTTTCCATGGAAAACTATTTCTGTCTGAGGATGTTGGATCTCATCATAAACCTGCAGTGGAGACAAGAGGTCTTTCTCATGAATGAATCTGCTAGGCAATAAAAGGCATTTGGCTGTGCCAATCATAATTATGTACAATTATGCACAGTATCTATCTTCTGAGTGTGTTAGAATTCTTCTGCCACTTCTGATTTTACTGTTGTTTCACCACTCTCCCGTCCCAGCCCATATAATACAAATCACTCCCACCTGGAGCCACTTAGATGACTTGCACAGATAAAAAATAATAAGGGGTCATAAAACAAGAAAATAACAGATGAGCTGGATGCACACAATGCTTGGAAGATCAAGTTGAGTCAGCTGAAATCTGAGCTGTACTTTAAGTGGAGAGAAATTGACTAAAATATAAATACAGGAAAGTGGTTATAGTTCTTTCTTGATTTTCAATATATTGAAATTGTATTTTAACATGCCTTAATTTCCTTCTTTTGAATTGGTCTCTCCACATCTCATCCTTAGTGAAGTGTGCAAACCAGCATCTGCATTTCCTTCACTGGATGAGGAGCGCACATCTCTCTTCTTCTGTCCTGGCCATTTTTTACAGAGGCATGATTGAGAATATTTTAACAAACTTCATCACTGACTGGTTTGGTGGCAGCAGTGCCTCAGATAGAAAGTCCATACAGAGGTTGGTAAGGACAGCTGAGAAGATTATAGGAAGCTCGCTTCCTGGTATTCAGGACACTGCTTATAAGCACTATGTGCTCAGAGCTCAAAGCATTATTAGAGACCCCACACACCAACTTTATGGTCTGTTTCTGTTGCTCCCCTCTGGGAGGAGGTTTCGAAGTATTTCTAGCAGGACTACCCGATTCTGTAATAGCTTTGTTCCCTAAGCCATCCATCTGGTAAACTCACAAGTTCGTTTTTCTTGCCATGCATATGTATACATAATCCGAACTAGACTGTTGTTTCTCTGTGTCATATAATATATGTGGGTATATGCATAATTCTGTATTTATTGATTGATCGATTGATTGATTTTTGTCATATTTATGTAGTGTATATTGGAGGTGGTGACCCTTTGAGAGCTGTATGCAACGAAATTTCATTTTAATGTATGCCGATTAGTGTACATTCACAGTGACAATAAAGTTATTATTCTATAGTGAGGTCAGCACTATTAAAACCCATGGAGTAAGCTTAAACTTCTTAGATATCGAAAGCAAAGGGATTTTATTTTGATTTAAATATTTAGCAGTCAGTCAGGTCTTTCTTGCTGTATTGATAGATAGATATAGGTATCTTCCTGTTCTGTAGTGATAATGAAACTGTGTTTTAACAGTGGTTTATTACAGCCCTCCCAAGCTCACTGTGAGTCAGTGGACTTGTAAAAATATATTGAATGAAATTGATTCATTGAAGCATACAAGGAGTATTAAATTTCAGAAAACTCACACTTTAATCCATATAATCTGTGCTATATGAGATTATGATCACTTTTAATTGGCAAAAATATTATTATTACTAAAATGATTCAAGGGCTAGAGAGATAATTCTGAATCCATTTTGGGGGTACAAAATGTAGTTAAATGTCTTTGAAAAAGAAAGAGATGTGAAAGCATAAACAAATGCAACTATATCCCTAATATTATTTGCTGGAAAAAAAAACCTAAGGTATTGTTCTCTTTAAGGCAAAAAATATGGGAGGAGATGGAGTTTAATTGGACTATTCCTGCATTTTCATAACATTTATTTAAGAATCCGTGATTATAAAAACTTGACAAACACTCCTCTAGGGTTAGAGTGAGAGCAAAAATACTGCAGCCATTATGAAAATTGCATGGGTGTGTTGATGTCAGTTACTAAGAGTTAAATCTTGACTGACAGTGACATTACAGTTTTATCTAAATTCACTGTATAATTATATAAAACAGTTGAAGTGATGATACCTCTCTTCCAAGAATAGTTTAGCTGTGAGAAAGTAGTGAATTAATCTATGAATTTGTAAACTGAGTTCAATCTGAAAGAATATCATGTAAAATGGGCAGTTTCTTAGACTCAGAGCCATGTATATGCTTTTTCTTTTTTAGCTTTAGTATAGTTCAGGTTTTTCTAGTTGCAGTAAATGATTCAAAGCTGTCTCTATGCCAATCAGATTTCACTTTCCTTTTAAAGCAGAATGGACTTTGTGTCCTCTACATATCTTCCAGCTTTGCTCCAGAGTTTTGAAGGATCATCCATAGTAGATCTGAGGAACTCACACAGAATGAGAAGGAGAGTGGAGAAAGGAAAATCCTGTTGTACTACCATTCTCTTGGGGTATGGTCACTCTATGGTTTAAGACTTAAGTGAGACCAGGACTATATGTCTTTAATGTAGCCTATTCTGTTTCTGTAATACATGTAATTACATAATTATATTTATGTAATATTACTTAATAATTGGAAACTGAACTGTATGCATAAAACCAGATCTACAATACTCTAGTTTTCTCCATCAGGATTTTAATGCAATCAGAGTACCAAACAGTGAGCTCTACAAGTTTTTAAAACTACTAAACAATAATAAAACTATAGGCTGAAAAAAATTGCACAGTAAAATGTGATTGTCATTGAGCAGAGCAAATGGAATTATCTGTGTTTAAGAATGACACAGTATATCTATTAAAACCATGAACATTTAAAACCTGGCACCAAAGTTAAGTTTCCATACACAATTCATTGTTAAATCCTTATCACTCTATCCCAGAGCTTTGAAGGGTAGGGGAAGTTATGTAACAGAGGTGTTAGATGGTTAAAGCTAGGGGTATCCATCACTGGGCATGCTGCCACATTCTGGACTGATTGTGGTTTATAGATGGTCTTTAAGAGCAGCCTCAAGTCATGTAGAACACATTGCAGTAAGTCAAAAATGAAGTGACCAAGGCATGAGTGACCATGAACAAGGCCTCCCAGTCCAGGAAGGATGCAATTGGCACATTATAGGAATCTATGCAAAGATCCCCCAGCCATGGATGCCACCTTCTTCTTAGGGAGTCCAGAAGGATTCCCAAACAGTGCACCAATTCAGTCCAGGGAGTGCCACACAGTGCAGAGTCAGAGATGAAATATCATCTTGGCTGGGTTGGGGAGTATGCAAAAACCCAGAACCTCTCTGGCTTTCACAAGATTGATCCATAGCCAGTTCCATCCCATCTGGACCCTTACAGCAGAGGACCCCAGGGATCGGTTACATGGAGAGAGGGGGTGTGGACTGGAGAGGGCGTGGTTTTCCATGCTGCCTGCATCCCATGGATGGGGTTTTGCTTGTTTGTGCAGGCCAGTTGCTGGCATGCTGCAGCCCGGTACTGGTCCACAGACTGGGGGGGGGGGTTTGGGAACCCCTACCTTACAGCATCCAGGCTGTTGGCCAGCACCACCACAGCATCACCAGTTATATAACTGTGTATCATCAGCATACTGATGATACTGCATTGCATATAAACAGGCAATCTCCCTCATATAAATATTTAAAAAGAAAGGGAAAGGTTCTATCCCTGAGTGCCCTGTATTGCAGGAGCTGAGGGTTTAGCATCTGCTTCCCCCACTAACCCTGACTAGAATTGGCTGCAGAAGAAGGAAGAAATCTTTCATAATACAGTGCCTCCCACTCCCAACTTACAAAGCTGGTCCTGAAGCATAACATGGCTGATGGTATCAAAAGCCATTGAGAGGTCCAGGAGGACCAGAATGGTTGCTCCATCCCCATCCTGAGCTCTCCAAAGGTCATTGGCAAGTGCAACTAATGCCTCAGACTGAAAAGGGTCCAGGTAATTCACTTCATCTTGGGCACTTTGTGCACCAACCTCCCAGTATGAGTAATTTATTCCTCTACTGAACTGCTCTTTCTATGTTCCTCTCATATTTAGTTAGTACCCATTAAGTCCAGTAGTAGTATAACTCTCAGTAAACATATTGGGGAATACAAATGGTAGGATGACTTCCTTTCCTATTTATGGCTTCCTACAAACCTGTTTATTGACCACCAAGAGAATGAAATATATAGTCTAGCAAGGCTTTCCCTAAGTATTTTTAAGCCCAACCAAAGCACTCCTTTGTTCTAGGTTGAGAAAGTATTTAGAAACCCAGCATGTTTTCAAAGAAGGAAAAGTGTTTCATATTGATCATGACTGTTGATATGAAGTGCAAAACTGAGAAGGTAGCTAAACTTAATTGATCTTCTGCCCTTGTACATAGGGAGGATCATGGATGGCAATGTCCAGCCTGCCTGTGTGACATCCTCTACCACATGATCTCTTTCAGTCCTCATCATACTGCTAATTTCCGCAGTTTATTAAAGTTTGGTTTGTTTGTTTTTTTGTTTTTTGTTTTTTTTTTGTTTAAGGCAGATATCTTTCTAATATTCAGGAGCATATTGTAAAGCAGCTAATGGCTTCATCCAATTATTTTTCAAACTATTGCACCATTGCACTCATTTCACATGCTAGTAAAGTTATGCTTAAAATCTACAAGCTAGACTCCAGCAGTATGTGGATCGAGAACTACCAGAAGTACACGCAGGATTTCGAAGTGGCAGAGGAACTAGAGATCAAGTTGCCAACATACGCTGGATCATGGAGAAAGCTAAGGAGTTCCAGAAAAACATCTACTTCTGCTTCATTGACTATGCTAAAGCCTTTGATTGTGTGGATCACAACAAATTGTGGCAAGTTCTTAAAGAGATGGGAGTACCAGACCATCTTATTTCTTGAGAAACCTATATGCAATCAAGAAGCAACAATGAGAACTGGACACGGAACCACTGATTGGTTCAAAATTGGGAAAGGGGTCTGGCAAGGCTGTATACTGTCGTCCTGCCTATTTAACTTATATGCAGAGCACATCATGAGAAAGGCAGGGCTAGATGAATCAAAAGTTGGAATTAAGATTGCCGGGGAAAATATCAACAACCTAAGATATGCAGATGATACCACTCTAATGACAGAATGAAGAGGAACTAAAGAGCCTCTTGATGCAAGTGAAGAAGGAAAATGCAAAAATTGGCTTGAAACTCAACATTAAGAAAACCAAAATCATGGCATCCAGCCCTCTCAATTCTTGGCAAATAGATGGGGAAGAAATGGAGGTAGTGACAGAATTTATTTTCCTGGGCTCCAAGATCACCACAGATGGGGACTGCAGTCACGAAATTAAAAGACGCTTGCTCCTAGGGAGGAAAGCTATGGCAAATCTAGACAGCATACTAAAAAGCAGAGACATCACCCTGCCAACAAAAGTGTGTATAGTCAAGGCCATGGTTTTTCCAGTTGCAATGTATGGATGTGAAAGTTGGACCATAAGAAAGACTGAGTGACAAAGAATTGAGGCCTTTGAACTATGGTGCTGGAGAAGACTCCTGCGAGTCCCCTGGACTGCAAGGCGATCAAACCGGTCAGTCCTAGAAGAGATCAACCCCGACTGCTCTTTAGAAGGCCAGATCCTGAAGTTGAAACTCAAATACTTTGGCCATTAATGAGAAGGAAGGACTCACTGGAGAAGGGCCTAATGCTGGGAAAGATTGAGGGCAATAGAAGAAGAGGATGACAGAGAATGAGGTGGCTGGATGGAGTCACTGAAGCAGTAGGAGTGAGCTTAAATGGACTCCAGAAGATGGTAGAGAACAGGAAGACCTGGAGGAACGTTGTCCATGGGATCGCGATGGGTCGGACACGACTTCGCAACCAGCAACAACAAAAATAGATGTTTTTTACAAAAAAAATCATATAACAACACTGTTTGAAGATCTTGCTTTTTGATGGCTGTAAATATGACTAATATGGTGTACTCTGATTTGTGTTTTGGATGAATCAGTTCAGGGATCAGGAGGTATTTTGGATATGTGATTCAGCAGTTAGAAAGGTTCCTGCAGACTCTGAAGAATTTCTGTTTTGCATGATAGCTAATTGTGCTCTTCATGAATTAATTCGTTTAGAGGACAACAAGCATAAACCTCAGCTTTTAAGTGCTATTGTAAGTTTTTGATTTGTGGGCAAGTTGGAGATTTCAGTGAGTAACAACATCAATTCAGTTTCATCAGCAATCTGGTAAGTGTTAACCAGGAGTACAAAATCAACATTATCTTATAAATAGAGTTATAATGTTACTTGTGTTACACTGTTGAAAATCTACATCAGTTTGACAATAAAAGTATAATCCATACATCATCCTTTACATTTGCTTTTGAGAAGTAAAGGTCTCTCAAGCTTAAAAAAAACATGTGTAAATAGAAATGTTTAGCTTTACAACTTACATTTTGCTGTTCCCCAAGTCTAATAGATAAAGCAGTTCATATCCTGCTCATATCACCCCTGCTACTTTTAAAACTGAACACCAGAAAACGTTCTACAGTCTTCTACAAATACCCCAATGATGTCTTCCAGTTCACTGTCATAGATGCATTTTCATCATTCTTGCATGTTTAGAAGAACTTGCTAGGGTTTTGATCTATAGAATATACCCCCAAAATAAAATCTACTTTTATGTGTACTCAATAATTCCATTTTCTTTAGGAAAACACAAAACAAGTATCAGATAAAGGCGATTATGCCTATTTGGAAACAACCCCCCCCCATTGTATCCAAGTTACACAGGGAAGAAAAGAGGTGTGGGTTTTTTGTGGGTTTTTTTTTTTAGCAAATGGGTGAATGTTCAAAACTGGACTCTTCTCAATTTTAAGAGCAACTTCTCCTCTTTTCAGCTGTGTCACACTCTGTATTATCATTGTCATCAAAGGGGGTGTGTATAAAAACCTGAAAAACCAAACAGACCTGTCTGGAAAGTGTTCCATATATCGGAGAACTGCAGGTGGCCCTTCTCGCAGTTTACACCTCACTGAGCCGGAAAACCTCTTGGCTTTGAAGATTACTTTCGGATCTAACCAAGTGCTCCCAGCTGCACGTAAGCTTCATTTACTTCTTCCTAAGGTCTCTTAAGGAAAGTCCCCTGCTCCCAATGCTGAATGATGTATGTTGTGGAAGTACAGTTTTGTATTAGTCCGTAGTATTGCCCTCTCTCTTGGGAAAAAACACAGCCTGCAAATGTGAGTGTGACATTCAATCTAATGTTCAGAGAATTGTAATTAATGTCCACTTTCTGGCAATTAGGTTCCACAGAATATAGTGAGGTTTTTCTACCCAAAAAAACCTTGGGCGCCTTTAGACTATAAACATTCTCTTGACATTGGTTCCCAAAACTGTTTGTTACTGGATTGGTTTTTGTTCTTTGTACTTCTCAAAAATCAGTAAGATAAAAAAATGTCATCAATGCCAAAACTGTAAAATAATCCTCTATTCCCATTATTGATTCTAGTAATTTTTTTTTTTTTAAATTGGTCATATGAAGAAAAGCTTCTGGGGCTATAGGCATGCTGTGTAATACTATTGATTTGTTTTCTTTTTACTGGATTGTTTTTAACCCAGTTTATGGAGATTTGAGATGTATACTGCTCAGAATTGTTTATGACTGGAGTGATATATAACCCTAGTAAAATTTTAAAAAACTGAAATTAGAAATACATATATCCATATGGGCGCTTTTTAGAACTAATATAACAGTTATCAGATTAGTGTGCATAGGACATTGCTGTATAATATATGTGATACTTTTGGGGCCTCTAGTGGCTGTTGCTATTAAACAAATCTTACTTAAAAATCTTTAACTCTTTCTTGTAAAAAATGTTGCCACCTACTAAATTGGAAGACATTTTATTAGCCAAGTTAATAGAAATAATCATTTGATAATTAAATATAAATACATATCTTTTCTGATAAATGTAATGGGCTATATTTAAAAGATATGGTTGAGTTATTAAAATCAGCAAAACATGGCTGTACAGTTAACATCTGTTAATTCCACATAGTCATTTTTTCCCCAGTATATAATAATCTATTAATTATTATACCCCTCTTTCAAAATTCTAATTTCTTTTATAACTCTTTCCAAATTAGTTTTTATAATTCTGCTAAAGGAACTCTCACAAAAGAAAAAAAATGTCATCAGATAGATATAGACATAGGTATAGCTACAGAGAATATGACTTCTTTTCATATACATTAACTCTGTATATATGTAAGTAATAGGTTTCACTTCTGATCTGATTCACTTTCCTCTTTCAGAGTGGTTTTCCAAGCAATGAATTTAAATAAATACTAAGTGTAAGGCAAAAACAAATTGTAGGAAAATATGCTTCTTTAGTTCACAGTCAGTGAACCAATTTTATCCCTTTTATACTAAATACATAGTTGTCATCATTAACTTTTTTCAACAACTATCTTTTTAGAAAGTATTGGGGGTCAAGAGGGAAAATCTGTATTCCTTTCCTTAGGTTAGCCTTGCAAATATTTCCAGTTTTGATCGGTTGTGGATCATGATAAGAATCATTAATTTGTTGTGCATCTTTCTCACATTAATTTTAATTTTCCCTCTTCTTCTGGCACCAAAAACAGTTCAGAAATAATTTAGTGGGAGTAACTATATATCATAAATACATGTACAGTTGCTTCTCTTTTATTCAAATGTCTTGTTACCTATTATCTTTCTTGGTCATATTTGAGGTATTAGTTACAAAATATTAGGGTTTTGATGATGTACACGAAAGGGTGAGACATAAAGATATTTCATTATAATAACACAGATTATTATTGCCAATTAGTATTATTTTTAAAAATTACAGTTTCAGTCACAAAAACTTTGTGATGCTGTTCCATTTTTTGTGTTTTAAAAAGAAAACAATAGTTTGTACTAAGTTTATTCTTATTTGCAAGAAAACTGACTGAAATCAATAGATTTTTACATTAGTCAAACCTAGTCCATGTTTATCTGATTTTGATGTAGAGAAAGGTTGTGATCCAACAAAACAAATGTGGGTATCAACAAGTTTTCTGCTCTTATTAAAACTATTTTCTTTTTCAGTTTATTCAAAAATTATCTATAAATGAAAATTATATTGCTAATGTGTTTTTAAATTTTCTTCTCCCCACCTTCTTTATTAACATGTAACAGAAACGTAATTAGAGATTCAGGTTTAACTTCATCTTAGCCACATACATAACACACAGGTGTGTATAATTTAATTTATTTGTTTAAGTTATTAGAAGCAATTTCTGCCCTGTGTTTTATGTGTTGATTTCTACTCATGCAATAGAGTAGATGGTATTCATCTATGGAGGTTCTCCTTCTCTGGAGATTTTCTAGAAGAAAATGGACAAATATCATCCATGGATAGCTCATTTTCCTGCCCATTAAAGAGGTTGAGATTAGATGCTCTTTGGGTCCCTTCCAAATCTATAATTTTATGATTCTATTGTTCTCTAATGTGGCCAGTTAATTCCACAAATTGGTTCTGGGATGCTCCCCAGCTATTCAGTACAAATTGGATAAAAGCTTATGGTCAACCACAGGAAAGAAAGGACTAATTATCATTGGGAGATGCTTTAGATTCATTACTATGGACTATCCATATATTCAGCTAAACCTAAGAATTCAGTAGATCAGAATATCATTGACTTTTTGATCACTCAGACCACTTCAGTTCTACAGATCACTTAATTAAACACTTACTTAAACACTTACTGAGAAGCAGTTTGGTTTAGTGGTTAAGGTACCAGGCTAGAAAGTGGGAAACTATGAGTTCTAGTCCTGCCAGCTGGGTTTGATTCCCTCTCTCTTGGGACTGTTATTGTGGGGAAAATAGGAGGAAGAAGGTGAGTTGAATATATTCACTGCCTTCAGTTATTTGAAGAAATAATAAAGGTGGGATTTAAATAAATAAATAATTTAACCACAGTGTTACTAACAGTAACAGTAAGTACTAAATTGATGAGGATGATGAGGATAATGATAAAATACACATTGTCACACACAATTTGGTAGTGAAAATTCCATTCTGATGACTGCAAACCTTTAAAACATATGGTAAGTATTAGCATTAGCAACAACAAACAGTTTGTGAAAAAGGAAAGAAAATGGTGTCACCTTTGTCCTATTCAGCCAGGAGTTATTAGCTAGATTTTTATGGATTCATTTTGGTTCACCCTGTTTTCTGCACAAGGTGTTGTTTTTTTTAAAAGCCATCTTAATTTCTGGAACACAGAGATTTGTTAATCCTTTAATTACAACAAAATGCCAACTCTACAGAGAATAGCATTATAATTTACATCATTTTGTGAGCATTTTTTGCTAAGCAGGACTTGATAAAGTCTCCTTGTAAAGATACTCAGATTCTTTCAGATAGTTGGAAGGTAACAATTATGATTATTAAATTGAGGTTTTTAATTAAATATTAATCCCCACAAAGCAAATTTAGCATTTCAGAAACCATTTGGAGAAATATCAGAGCAGAGAAAGTAGCCATCTTGAGGAAGAATACCTCCAGGAGAAAACAGTTTGGT
This sequence comes from Bothrops alternatus, assembly GCA_034064705.1. NCBI lineage: Eukaryota > Metazoa > Chordata > Lepidosauria > Squamata > Viperidae > Bothrops > Bothrops alternatus. The sequence goes on along the minus strand of JARGCV010000003.1, from coordinate 9,145,493 downwards.
TGCCATCAATCAAATTTTGGATTGTTTCTATAGTGCCATCAGCACTCCACTGCAGGTTGATCCAAGCAACAAAAAGAGCTGACAAATGTCTAGTCCAATCTTACTAAGAATGGGTCAATGCATGACTTCTTTGCTCAATGCTACTCACAATATAATTTTTAAGTGTAAAAAATATATTTGGGAGTTTCTGTTTCTGTCACTATTGTTATTATGATATTCATTATGCGTGATATTAAAGCAAATTAAAGATGAATAATCATATGATATTTTAGGATGATGCTGGACTCCGTTAGCCATAATACCCTCCTGCCAAACACAATAACGTGTGAATCCTTGACATCGTGGTCAGACGTATTTGGAATAGTGGATGAACAGTACTCACTTTTTGATCATCAAACAGGTGGGTAGACATCTCATAGTTTTACTTAACGATTAATGAAAATTGTAATAAAATAAAAGCCTTCACCTTGTGATATTCTCAGAAAGGTTTTTCCAGATGCTTTACAGAATGAGTTTCTTGCTTCCTAACCATTTTTTGTTTACCTGTCACTTTTACCATTCCATTGCCATTTATGAATCTCAGATTATACTAAAATGTTTTTAGGCCAATTCAGGAATAAAGAACTCTTTTGGATATGCTTTTCAATTTCTATGACTTGAATATTTCTTCTAAAGATGGGGAAGAAATTTATTTAGTTGCCTAACTTCCTGCTATTTGGAAGAAAAAGATATCTGTGTAAAAAAAATTAATCTGATTACCTATAAGTCATTAAAATATCCATAGACTGTACCAAAACCCAAGGCTTTATAGCATGTCATTTTGCATCAAAGTAATAAGTAAATGCAAGACAGTATTTCTAAAATTTAAATATAGTGAATATTGTTCTCTGGAGGATGATCCACAACATAGTTTTATCAATTGCAGTTTAAAAAGGAAAGACCCAGACTAATTTCTAATACAAGAACCATCACTGTTTTAGCAGAAGCATCCAATATTCCTCAAAATTAATAAATAGTAGAAATACGATCATCCAGCTGATAATATTTGTGCAGCAGATTCTGTTGAAAATCTTAGTTTGGATGTGCACATATTCCATTAGATTCAAATATTAAATCACTATGCAAATGATAAAAAGAATGCAAAAGATTCATTCTCATTATTTCTTTGTAACTCAAAAATGATTAGCCTTTATAGCCCTTTTACAACTCACAGAACTTACACTGAATTTCAGTAGCAAACTATAAATACATTATTTTGGCAGAAAACAAGTCTGTGAAGCATTAATTTATGCTTTGCATGCCTAACAATATACCGGTACTATCCCTTGAACAAAACAAAACAAAATAAACTATCCAAAAATCCCAGCTATTCCAACTTCAAAGTCTCATTCAACCCAAAAAAGATAGTCCATCCACATTGTACAACTTCATCCCATGTGGAGAAGAAATTTTCATAACACACTGAGGGTATGTCCAAGAAAAGTGTAAAGGAATGCAGGGGGAAAAATCCATTGTGCAAATAAAATCTGTTTGTATAAGGTAATTAACCCGTTACTATATTTTTGTATAGATTTTTGTGAGAAGATGAGCTTAAAAATCCACCAGCAAAAAAAAATAAAAATGAAAAAGCTTATGAGTTTTCTCCCAAATGACTTCCAAAATTAATTTAGAAGGTAAAGAACATGAAAAGTCTCTCTCTCTCTCTCTCTCTCTCTCTCTCTCTCTCTCTCTCTCTCTCTCTCTCTCTCTCTCTCTCTCTCAATCTCTCTCTCTCTCTCTCTCTCTCTCTCACACACACACACACACACACACACAAAGACACATACACACAAACCTCTCTCTCTCTCTCTCACACACACACACACACACAAAGACACATACACACAAACTTTCTTGTCTCTATAGGTATATATAACTGGGTTAATAAATGTTGTTACATAAGGGCATAAACATTGCACTGGTAGATTCAAATACAGATTATTTTGTTTGTTATTTTATCTCCAGCCCTGATACTGAATAAATAGCTTATGACATAAGAAGCAGGAATGTACTTAGTCTTTCAACAGAAGTTTTGATCACAACATGGAAGTCAGAGAAAGAAGGAAAGCAGAAGAGCAATGTTGTCATCTGGACAGAGCTTTGAAAGAAGCTCATGTGCAGAATGTGATGGAAAACAGTCTCTTGCCTTAATTGTACATCCAATAATTAAGGCAATTGTTTTGATTACTCCCAACATTTCATGCAAATACTTTTCATGTTTACCTTTTTTTTTTGTTTCTGTGAGCTGCCTTATGAGTTAGCTGAACAAGTCAGTAAATAATTTTTAAAGCAATGAACTATCCATTACTATAAGAGATTAAAAGTTGTGCTAACAAAATAATCTGAAAATATATAAAATTTCTTTGTGCCAGTGCTAGCTCCTTTCTATCTTGTTGCACTTCCTCCATTCTGTTTTTCATAACTTTTTGTACAATCTTCGTCTTCCATTTCATACCAACCCAAAGAGAGATTCCTAGTTTAGGATCAGTCATCCTTCTATCTCATAAATGTAGCCTATTGTCACTAACATTATACAATAATGCAACAGACGGCATTGTTAGCTTTAACTGACATTAAATAATATTTGGTATGAAGAATGGACTGTGAAAGTAACAAATTTGGCGGAAATGGCGAAAATATCAGCATACTTGAAAAATCGTTCCAATGAACAATTTTTGACGGACTGGAAACAGTGGATAGACTATATCCAAGAGAGACACCAATCAAACAGAATGCAGCTGGCGTTTAGCTGAGGCTCGATGGGAGGAGGGAAGAAGGGTCAACAAATCAAATGTTTACAAAAACTAACACCCAATGTTGAATGTATATGTTCTATAACTAATGCCTCTTAACATAACCTTATGTCCAATGTTGTTTGCTTTAATACTGTTAAAGCGGACTGAATCTCTACCTCAGGATATGAAACTTTTACCTCAGGATCTCTGGCTAGGGACTATAAAAGATTGCACTAGTAATGGGACGAAGTCAATTCAGAAGCGCAAACGAACAATATGCAATAGACTAGACACAGTAGTTAGACCATATATAAGAGAAACACCAACCAAACAAAAGGTACTCGGAGTATACTTGAAGGGGGAAGGGAGGAGGAAAGAACGTTTACTAAAACAGATGTTTACAAAGATTAATACCTAATGTTGTATGCTATATCCTAGGATGATTGTTTAGCAATAGGATCTTTGGTTTAATGTTGATCACATTAATATGGAACCAGATAAGAGAAACACCAATCAAACACAGTGTAACAGGAGTATAGTTGAGGCTAGACGCGAAGGGTGGAAAAAGGCTTACTAAATCAGATGTTTTCAATGACTAACACTTAGTATTGTATATCAGGTGCCATGATGATTGCTGCACAATATGCTTTTATGTCCAATGTTGATTGTTTTAATAAAAGAATTTTATATTAAAAAAAAATAATATTTGGTAGTGTGCCTTTGGATGTAGGCATCCATTCTTCACTACAATGATGGCAAAATGATTAAAACTGCAATGTGAAGTCACCATGTAAGCTCTGTCCTTTCATTCTCATATTGCAATGTTAATGCAAATATTAAGGAGTATGCTTTGCATCATGACATTGTATTGTTATGCATGTTTGTTTTCAGTTGCCCATATCCTTCTGGACATTTATGGCTTCAGAAGTTGATCTGAAGTTCTTCATTAAAGTAAACAACTAAGTTGTTCAAATTTTAACTACTGGATTTTTTTCTCATCATATTGTGACAGCTTGTGATTTATCCTGGACATCAATGCATCCAGAATACTGGACAAGACACAATGTCTGTGAGTGGCTACAGTTTTGCTGTGATCAATACAAATTGGATGCTAACTGCATTTCCTTTTCCCACTTCAACATAAATGGTCACCAGCTCTGTTGTATGACCCAAGAAGAATTTTTAAATGCTGCTGGAATTTGTGGTGAATACCTCTACTTCATTCTCCAAAACATCAAGATTCGTGGTCAGTGTGCCAAAGATTTAATCAGAATATTACTGTTTCTTTCTGGGTGTAATGCTCAGCCTTATGCAAAGTATTGAAATGGCAGCCAGTGAGACTGTCATGTGATGCTAAATCACACTCTAGCAGACATATCCAAAGAAAGAAAGACCAGATAAGATTGAAACAATTTAGAAACTCATTAAATCAAATTAATCCTTGCAAAATTAGACCAAGAGATAAGATCAGACAAAGAGAAATGAAAACCACAAAAGGTACCCAAAAGCAAAATGAGATTAAAATAAGGAAAAAATATAGAAAACAGTAAATTCTGACTGATGGGTCTAATCAGGAATGTTCATGGGAGAAGGGGAGTGTTTAAAAAGTTAAAATTGATTATTTTGACCCCCATCTAGGGATAGCCCTTGGACTAATCCAGACTGAGAAGGTAATTCATTCAGCCCATATGACTTTAAACCAAGTCCCTCTTCAGAGTCTTAGATCTCATCTCTAGCAAGAGCTGTGATTTTAATAAATAATAAGATGGAGCATTTGTAGGTGTGTCTCAATGTTGGCTCTTTTGCACCATTTTTAAGAAGAAATTGAAAAGCTAAATCACAGTGCAAAACAATCTGTTCACATCAGAAATTTGTTTTTTTTTTCAAAAAAATATTGCAATTGTACAGAAATTCTAAGTAAGGCATTTTTATTATATACAATAACACTGTAATCTATATTTGTTTTTATAGGTATCTCCTTCTTTCAGGACAATGAAGATACAAAGTCATCTGAAAAAGACTGTAAGGGAAACTTCAAAAGTTTGTAATAAAATTGTTATAATAAATGAAATATTTCAGCTGGGGTTAGAGGTTCTCTCAGCAGTAGCATTAGTAGTTTACTCTCCTTTTTCTGGCTGCACAAGAACAGTGAGAGCAACCTACTCCCAATGATGCAAAGGCTATGACTGTATAAGTTACAGTTTTATGTGGAAATGTCATGGCGCACATATCAAAATTTGCCTTGCAGACACCCACGGTCACAATTAATGCCATGTTTCCTTGTTTCCTTTCAGAGGAAATAATTATTGGATCATGATCCATCTTCTGCATTCTTAGAGCAAAATTCCTCTTCAAAATCATTGCAGAATGTAGAGCCCCAAAGCTTTTTATATAAAATAATAATAATTAATCTCTAAATAAGATCTAGCCTCCCATCAATCATCTAACCTTTGAGTATGGGGGTTTTGTTTTAGACCAGCTGATAGCAGAGCAACATCAACATATGATTAGATGCTAGGTTCCTCCTTAATCATTTTCAGTTTGGCTTGTAACTGATTTTGTAGGAGACTTCTACAAGGAAACTAAAATGGGAAACATTTCCTCAATCACCGGATTGAATTAATGCACCTCTGACTGAAAATGCACCCCTACCAACTGAAAAATTAGAAAGAATATTGACATGTATCCTCAGATAAATATATTTTTCCTTGATAGGGTGCAAAGTTTGTGCATAGTGTCAGGTAGGTATAGAATTCTCGCCAAAGCTTTTTAATATCTACATTAAATATCTACAACTGGAGCTTTGGAGAGGAGTGCTGTAACAGTGCCAAAGAATTTAGATCTATATCTCATAAATTAAAGATCTAAGCTTGGCAGATTAGAATTTAGGCAATGTTTTGAAGCTGCGATCAAATAGACTAAGATAAACAGACAGTTGAAATCAGAAAACACATTATTGAGTTTTCTAATGATTAATAGACAGTATGCTGTCTATCAGCCCAAGTTCACAGTATTGTTCCTATATTAGATGCTGCCTTGCTTTTCAATGATCAGACAGTGTAGTAAAAATAACATTTTTCTGACAATTAAATCTTCTATTCAAGGATTTATTCTCCTTGGACTTTATGATTCTAATCATATTGTCCACATTAGACTACTGTAATACAAGTAGTCCTCAACCTACAACAGTTCATTCAGTGACTGTTCAAAGTTACAACAGCAATGAAAAACTTGACTTATGACTGTTTTTCACACTTACGACCATTGCAGCATCCCCAAGGTCACATGATCAAAATTCAAACGCTTGGCCACTGACTCATATTTATGACGGTTGCAGTGTCCCGGGGTCATGTGATCACCTTTTGTAACCTTCCGACAAGCAAAGTCAATGGAAAAGCCAGATTCACTTAACAACCATGTTACTAACTGAACACATGCAGTGATTCACTTAACAACTGTGGCAAGTCGTAAAATGGATCAAAACTCACTTAACAAATGTTTCACTTAGCAACATAAATTTTGGGCTTAATTGTGGTCCTGAGTTGAGGACTAACTTTATGTGTTTTATGGCTGAAACTTTTACATGGTTTACATTAAAGCCTGTTGTCCAAATATAGGCACTATTTTGAATACATCTTAGCATTTATAAATTGCAAATTAACTGTTAATAACAACAGATTATCATTGTTCAAGTGGGAATTTAACCTTTCAGTCCCCACTATGGTCCTGATGAAAATTGTTCCTCCAGACATGGAAGCTGCATTCGAAGAAAAAAATTCCAGTGTAAATTTTAAGAGTTGCTTCTTTTTGCTTCTGTTAGCTGTCATCTGAATAATTGTCCCCTTCCCCATTCTAATACCTGCTGTTTCATTTTTTTAAATGTGCAACCAGTTCCCATTTACCTTTTTTCTACATTCAGCCTCCATCAACGCCCTAATTCAGCTGCCATCAATTGTGTAAGACAGGGGTCTCCAATCTTGGCAACTTTAAGACTTGTGGACTTCTCACTCCTAGAATGCCCCAGCCAGCAATGCTGGCTGGGGAATTCTGGGTGTTAAAGTCCACAAGTCTTAAAGTTGCCAAGATTGGAGACCCCTGGTGTAAGACGTTTGATATCAAAAGCAAGAAATTTATAACCCCACCTCAGAAGCTATGGAAATATTTACTGGTGAAATTGAAGCAGATATATCAGTGTTAAAATATATCAGTGGGCTGATGGGAAATATATTCCTTGGGGAGATTCTCCACAGAATGACTGTTTTTTGGGTAGCGATTGATAACACGTTTAAGTTTTTTTATTTCTTTTTGAAGGTTTATTTATTTTGTTGCTCTCTTTGTCATTCATTTTCAGCAGGAAATGATATTCAATAAGTAAATGGGACAATTCTTTCATGTGATTTGCATGGATTTGGTAACATGCAAGTCTGACTCAACCCTAAACTCAGCGTAATTATAAGTCCATTTTGATAGTTTCAGGTTGTGTAAGTCTCCCAGAGGTCAGATGTGTATCTTTACCAACCGGTTGGCTATGTGCATGCTGCAAGACCAAGAAATGCAAGGAAATCATGGCTGTTTAACTTAGCCTGGGCACTAAGCAACAATAAAATCACTGATTAACCAGCCAATTTTGCCTTCGTCCAGCGAGCTCCTTTGCCTCTATTTGTTATGCTCCTTGATTATAGTTTTTCTCTCAGACAATTATGCTCCATGACTATCATTTTAGAGCAATGTTATAATATGAAGTACTATTTACCTAGAGATGGTATCAGGGCACACTGTGTTTTCTGGTAACCATCTTTTAGATCATTCACACATGACCAATGATGATCTTTCCAGGACTTTCAGTGGTCATTGATACCATTTCAGCTAATTATCCAATTTGGGGTTAATCATTCTCTTTTATGATCAAGTTGGGTTTTTAATTCTAAGAAAAGCCTCAGACCCACACTGGTTTAGTGTTCCATAGAGTTTTATTCAGAGAACATAAGACTTGTTTAAATATCACTGAAATTCATTCAAAATTATTTACATTTATTTTTTTAAAAAAATATCTTCCAGATAATGATAAGGCATGTTTGAGAACAGGTGGCCTCAAGAGTCAAGAGTTTCAAGGTCACAATAGAACAAGTAGGTATATTTCTGACATCTAAAAATCTTATATATAAGTATCAGAGAATTATTAATACACACACATATATTCATATTTACAAAAATGAAACCAAATATGCAGCTATATACTTTTACTTTTAAAAATAGTTTATTTACACTATATACCTGAATTTATATACATTATAGATACATGAATTTATAGTCAGTTTATAGGCTAACCAATATATAAATATCTCTTTGTATATTTTACGACTCTGCAGACTCTGCCAGACACATATAACTGTAAATAAGAATTCTGTTAGTTCGATATAAGCATCTCTTTCAGGAAGAAAGGCGGAAATAAAAACTCTGAACATGTCATTGACTGGCTTGTTACTGGAGAAGAAATATGAAAAGCAGGCATTATGAACATTGACAGCCTAAATTATAAATGAAGAATCACTCTTTTCTAATTATTTTTTTATATGTAACAATTGTGTAAGAGATGGGAAACTTTAACTATGACTATAGCTGAATATGGAAAAAAGCTATTACCAAGAAATCCTGCTTTAAAAATGTTAGTCTGTTGTGATATACCTAAGGTAGTTTCTGAACCTGGGCACCCTTCAGACATACAAGCTTCAGTTCCCTTTTTTTTTTCTGCAATAGCTTGGCCATTCTGGGAGTTGAAGTCAATATCGGGGGGGGGGTTTCAACCACAGTTAGAGGCCATGGGTCAATAGACATCACATGTGATAATAGGCTCTGAGATTTAGGTGTTGTTTCTTGATCTCTCAAGTCATTGCTAAAATAGACCATCCCAAATCCTTAGCAACAGAACTCTGAGAAATGAAAAAAACATAGATTATCATTTCAGACTGCATAACATTATTTCTTAGCAGCATTTATGCTTATGACTCTCATGACATATGTCATATGTAGGCCAACTTAGTTGTTAATAAAAATAGTCCCTTCTGATTTCTTTAACACGGATACAAGATCCTAGGTCCTTGCTTTATTTGGATCCTGGATCATTTGGTATTCCAAATGTGCTCATGTCCAAGCCAATGAATCTACAGCTGTCTTTCAGACTTCCCGTGTAAACATGTGGAAGCTCAAAGAAATGAGAGCAGGGCTGTGTCCACAGCTCCATTCTTCTCCTATTCTGAGTTCTTCACAAATCCCTGAACAGGGCTCAATTTTTGGCCTAATCTGCTCCACCAGATTAAAAAGATAAATGGGCAAAGGTCAGGAAGATTGTCAATAATATATGCTGCTGTGAGCTTTGTGGATTATGCTGCTCGTCCAATGTGCTATTTTTAAAGTTAATTTTGCAATTTAGCCTCAAACTTGGCTAAGGTCGGTATATTCCTCACCTCATTATAACCTCAGGTGATGACTCTGCATTTCTGATCAGACCTTTAAGCAAGTTTGGAAAGTAAAAAGAGGTCAGACAGTATCTGCTCCTTAGATTACCACATCATCCTTAACTTCCTGCTACCCCAGCCTATGTGATCTCAGCAAAGATTATTCAAATACCCTCATCGTTCATCTACTATCTTAAATTGCTAATTTTCTAATAGCATATTGGATGACATACACAATTCTTACTGAAGAGATACCCAAGTTGTCTGAACCCTAGGGGCTATGAAATATATGGGAATATAATTAGTTAAATATATAGTCAAAATCTGAGGCAGATAGGTGGTTTAGAAATATGAAATATAAATAAATAAAATATAGCTTTTGAGAAACAAGAAGTGAAATCCAATGAGTGAGGAAGGAAGGAAGGAAGGAAGGAAGGAAGGAAGGAAGGAAGGAAGGAAGGAAGGAAGGAAGGAAGGAGGCAGGCAGGCAGGCAGGCAAGCTTGGGATGGAAAAGAGCCTCAGGAGACAAGAAGATCTTCACAAAACATCATACTGAAAAGATGATCATGCTCAATTTTGGAAAGGGATGGAATTCAATTTTCTGAAACAAAAATTATGGGATGGGGTGCTCATCTGCAGAAACTGCATTATATCAATCTATCACAAAAGATGTCTTCCAGAACAAAAGGCCTTATTTTCAAGAGAAAGTCGATTATTATGTCTAAGCCCTCTTTCTTTTTAGATACATAGAGGTTGGTCCTTTGCCAATCAGGAGGTCGCACGTTAATTCTTCTGATTATTTCCATTTGGAATGGCAGGGAAAATAACTAAAATAATGAAATCCATCCAGTAGGATCTGACAGGATTTAGAAAATGGCACATGATTGATTACCCTGGCTCTACTTATCACTTGACATAGTGATGAAAGCTGCATTTTGCACATGGATGCTTGGTAGTTTCCTATATTATAAAGCAAAGGAATTTGGTCTCGGTGTTACCTGATTGGTTTTTTTCCCCCTAACTATGCATAGCCATTGGAGGAAGCCTATGCTGGACTGCTTTACTGGCATTACTTTCATCTTGGGTACCTCATTGTTTTACAATCCAGATAGCATTTTCTAACCTCTGATCATTTGTCACAGAAAAGCTTTTCTTACCTCTATTCACTTTCATTCTTGAAGGTCTGCAGAGTTCTCACTTGTGGGAATTTGTACGAGATCTTCTTCTGTCCCCTGAAGAGAATTCCGGTGTCCTTGAATGGGAAGACAGAGACCAAGGCATCTTTCGCGTTATCAAATCTGATGGTCTGGCAAAGATGTGGGGACAAAGGAAAAAAAATGACAGAATGACTTACGAAAAGCTAAGCAGAGCACTCCGGTAAGTTAATACTTTAAGAAGATATATCTAATGCTGGTAGGAGCTGGGCATTTTGCATATGTTATAACAGTTTTATTTAATCTTCTTTGTTTTTTGTCATTTCCAGACTCAATTCAAGTGCCTTATTTGTTTGTTTGTTTGTTTGTTTATATTTCATAGTTCCTAACTGCCCATCTCCCTCAGATGCTTATATTAGCCTATAAGGAGCTTTCACCATATCTAAAGAACTGCTTTTCCCATTGTTTTTACTGTACCCTAAAAATCATCTTCAGAGGCTCTGTTCTTAGTGTCCTCCTAAGCTGAGTGTTTTTTAAAGTTTTATTAAGGTTTATTATAGCATAAAATATAACGAACATAAAGATTAAAAGGAGGGGGACTGCGTGAGGAAAAAGAAGAAGAAAAAGTGTTGACTTCCAACTCTTTCCAACACAGTAAAATACTAATTCAATTACAACCTCAACTTTTTACTTTACCAATAATTATTATAAGCCAGTTCTATAACTATACAATTATTAAATTGTCAAACTAAATTCTGGTTTAGGTTTTTTTTTTCTACTTCAAGGATAAAAACCAATAGATACAAAGCAATGTTCCAATAGAAACAAGACCAAATAAAACCTCTTTGTTTAAAACAGATCACATTGCCATTTTAACCAAATCCATTTTTTTCTTTTTTTTTCTCCAGTTGTGGGAAGTGGTATGTAAAGTTAGTCTTTGACTTACGACCATAATTGAGCCCAACATTTCTGTTGCTAAGCAACATACTTGTTATGTGAGTTTTGCCCCATTTTATGACCTTTCTTGCCACAGTTGTTAAGTGAATCTGACTTCTCAATTGTTCCTGGACACTGCAACTGTCATAAATATGAGTCAATTGTCAATTGAATTTTGATCACGTGATCATGGAGATGCTGCAATGGTAGTAAGTGTGAAAAACAGTCATAAGTAACTTTTTTCAATGCCATTGTAACTTTGAATGGTCACTAAATGACCTGTTGTAAGTCGAGCACTACCTGTTATTTCTATTCACACGTATAATATTTCTAAACTATCATCATTTATTTTAACAAAAGTAACTATACTCTCTCAATTCTTTAACCTTAACAGTTCTTTTATATTCATTTTAAAACTCTAATCATTTTTTTAAAACATTCAACTTTATAAATAAAATCAATTAATTTAATCAATTAAAATCTTTAAGTCACTCCCTCCAGCTTGTCTCATAAAATAAAATATTTTTCTTTTTCAGAATGTCAATTAAATAGAATAGAATAACAGAGTCGGAAGGGATCTTGGAGGTCATCTAGTCCAACCCTCTGCTCAGGCAGGAAACCATTTCAGACAAATGGTTGTCCAATCTCGTCTTTAAAAACTTACAGTGTTCCACTGATTAATTGTTCTAATTATCAGGAAATATATAAACTTCTCTTTTTCTAAAGAGATTCTCCAATATGATTTTTAAAATACATGTGTCAACATTGTCAATTCCCATTTAAATTTTGAAGTGAAAACTTATTCTCCTGAGGATTGTAGATTTACTTGCACTTTACTTTCCTCTTCTTTTTTCAATTGCACTGGAGGACTTATAATTAAACCATTTTCATAGGAGCACGGTTAGTGACAGATTTATATTCCAAAACTGCAGCTATATATCGTCAAATATGCACACAGTAGCCTCAGTAGCTTGATAACTTTCTGCACATGGTTGCAACTCTGGATTACTCCTCTTTCTTCTAATTACTTGAGTAATTTGTTCATCTTGGTCCTCATGTGACATCTTTGGCATTTACAGGTAGTTCTTGAGTTACAGCCACAACTGAGCCCAAATTTTTGGTTGTTAAGTAAGACGTTTGTTAAGTGAGTTTTGCCCCACTTAACCTATCTGGCCACAGTTGTTATGTGAATCACTGCAATTGATAAGTTAGTAACCTGGTTGTTAAGTGAATCTGGCTTCCCCATTGACTTTGCTTGTCAGAAGGTTGCAACAGGTAATCTCATGACCGTGGGACATAGCAATGGTCATAAATGTGAACCAGTGGCCAAGCATCTGAATTTTGATCACATGGTCATGGGGATGCTGCAAAGGTTGTAACTGTGAAAAATGGTCATAAGTCACATTTTTCAGTGCCATTGTAACTTTGAATGGTCACTAAATGAACTGTTGTAAGCTGAGGACTACCTGTAGTTGAATTGTTTTGTTTAAATACTCTTCCAAAATAATTTTTGCAATCCCTGTCTGATTTAGATACCTTCTATGTTGCTTCATCGTCTTCGGTATTTTAGCTCCCTCTTGTGGTCAAAGAATAAATCTTTTTTAAAAAAAGCTTTTTATAGATCAGCTGGTATTCCTGGCCAATCAGAATCCTTGGTAGTAGGTAACATCATCAATGCTAGTGATGTTACCTAGTTTGGGTAATATAATGTCTGCAAGGAAACAACCAAGTGAGAGAGCATCAGGGACCCCTCATTTCAATCTGAACTACAAATATTCTCATTTATCACAGTCCAAATCCATTAAAATCAAAAGATTTCAGCCTCCTACAACAAACAACCCAAAAGTGAAAATTATAACCCACAACTTCAAATAAAGGCGGAAAATGCATGAAAATGCCCAAATAAAACAGCAACGTTTTAAATCCTTACATTTCTCCATCAAAATAAGAAATAAAAAAGGATTCCACAATTCCTTATTTCAGGCCACCTCTGGCCACCCTCCTCCTCATTGTTCGACAATGGCACAGACCTTCAAAAAGGAGGAACAGACTGTGAGAAGAGAGAAAAGAGCCTTTTTTAGTTTAGTAAAGATAATAATCAAATAGATTTAAGAAGTGAAAGACACAGCTTATTGTCCGTTTAAAAAATAAATTTCAAAATGGCTGCTTTTTCCACAAGGAAGTAATTGCAGTCCCACCTCTCGTAGGGTGATTCTAAGACTCCTACTAACCCAGGAGACTCATATATACTTAGGGAATTCAGTTCCCTTATTTGTAAATTGAAAACACTTTTCCAGATTGATAAGGTGACCAACTTTTTTACAATGAAAAGGAGAACACAAATAAATTGAAGAAAAAAATATTGTAAATAAAAGAAACATTTTATTCATTGCAACAATAATACAGAATACACTATACTATGATAAATGCGTAATAAAAAACATTTGTAACAATAACATTTTATATTGTAATTATGCTTACATGCCGTGCCCCTGCCCGCAGCCGCCCCACCAGCACTGCTGCCCGTCATTTAGAGCGGGCCCCGCAGCTCCCAAAGCACCAGCTGCACCGGCTCCGGCCCCAGGGGACAGCCCACTGTCAACACACCCCACCTGCAGCCGCCCTGCCAGCACCACCACCCACCCTGCGCAACCCCATGTAGAGCAGGCCCCGCGGCTCCCACAGCACGGAGGGCAGCTGGCCACCGCTGCCCCTCACACCCCCACATGCAGCAGCCCCGCTGCCCCTGCCTCTTGTGCCCGCAGCCATTATTGCCCTAGCAGGGCCGAAGATCAAGAGAAAGTTACTATGGCGTCGCTACTCCAGTCTCCTCCAGGTATCTTCGGGACTGACTAGGAGATGGTGTAGTTGGGTAGCAGGGACGGGTGCAAAGTTCCTGTCAATTCGCCTTTGCTGCAGACAATTTACATGTGCAAAGTTTGCCGGCCGGGTGTTTTGGGGTGCTCAGCAGCAATTCCTATTGGCTTTTGAAAGCCAATAGGGGGAGTAGCACAGCTCATGGAAAAGTTGAAAAAAAACCATCAAAAAAGGTGCCGGAACGCTGTTCTGAACGTTCTATGAGAGAGAAAAAAAGCCCTGCAGATTAGTCTTCAAATATTGAAAAGGAGGACATGTAGGAGGACACTTTTCGAGGGAGGACGGAGCTCACAAAAGGAGGACTGTCCTCCCTAAAGGAGGACGGTTGGTTACCTTAAGATTGATCATCTTCACTGAAAGCCTCCAAGCAAAGTGTTTATTAAGGGACAGGCCTTCAACACTAGCTATCCAACCCTGAAAAGTTCTGCTCAACATGGAAGAATGGGCATCAATTTTATTGGGGTTTTTTGGGTTTAATTTTGTTTTGGTTTTTGGTGTAAAACAAATACAACTATTTAATATTCCTACATTTCATTTTCAGGTACTATGAGCTGATTTGGGAAAATTTAATTTTGAGAGGTAGCATGCACATTTTAAAAGTAAAACTTTTTGTCCAATTTGATAGAGGTTAACTCATTCCAAAGATGATCAAACTTGAGCAGGATTAGGGTTGGGATAATGCTGAAGCTTGATATGTTCTTGAAGGAGAAAATGAGTAAAAAATTCATCACTAGAGTGCTTGCCAGCCTAACCCATACATGTAACGTTTAATACCTCTACATTTCCATTTTGCTTGACAATAACCTGACAACTTTACTCTGAAAAGTAAAAAGAAAACGTTATAAAAATAAAATATGGCCAAAGGATACTGGATTCCCAAATATCTGACTTTTGCCTATGTGAGCAGAAGGCCCTGCTTTGTCAAAACCAAATGTTTCATGCTGTCATTCAAATGTAGTGTTCAGGTGCTTCTAATTCCCATTTCACTGTTATTGTTGCAGGTATTATTATAAAACTGGAATTTTGGAACGAGTTGACAGGAGATTAGTGTATAAGTTTGGAAAAAATGCACATGGATGGCAAGAATGCAACTCATGAGATACCCATATCTTTGGACTCATTATCCAGTAAACAATGTGAAGGTCAACTCCAATAGATGGAGGTTCTCTGCCGGCTTTTCTAGATCAAGATGGCCATATATTCTGAATAACTGGATAAAATAACCATTAATAGACAATCTGGATCAGGAAATGTACTGCCTTTGCACTTTTTATCTTCCATATAACCTACATGGCATAAACACCCATACATGGTTTCAATCTTTCCAGTAAACTCGTGCGGATTTGCTCTGAAAGCCAATAAGAGTTTGTTATTAGTACTTAAAACTAAATCTCAGCATTATAATACTTCCATTTTGAGTTTGATGGAATCTTGAATAACATTTTCTTGATATCATCTTTATATTCACCCATGGGTGGGCAACTGATTGCCATGTGGTCTGTATGAGTTTTTGTAATATTTTTTACCTTAGAAGTAGTGCCTCTAATACTCAGCAGCAGAGCCCAAGAAACAGAGGTGCAATTTCCTATTGTTTGAATGGAAAAAAGTGTGTTGTTTTTTTTAAAAGATGTGTTTAAATAATATTAAAAAGCACTCAAATGTAAAAGAAAAGATCTGCTTCCCAACTGGTAAAAGATAGTCCATGTCTACCATCGCATTCCAATAGGTAACGTAATATAACCATTTTTCTCTATCGTATCAACCTGAATGTGGATATGTGGTCTTCTAGATGTAGTTAAATTGGAACTTCCCAAAAGTCTCAGCCAATATATCCAATGAAAATGGGACTTGGATCTGATTCACCAGCACTGGAAGGCCTACAAGTTCTCCACTGCCTGTCCTCTTGCCTGCAGCAACATTCTTTGGGACGGTTATGCTGGTAGTCACAACAATATCTGTTACAGCATAAATAAAAAAATTATTTTGTGGTGTATGAAGGTTACCCTTGAGTCCAAAGAGACTTGAGAAAGACTGGTTCTGATTCCAGCTGGACAAGAATTTGCTGCTACTATTCACCTTTTACATATGCAAAAGGAATCGAAACAAATATTTCTGCTTCAGAATTTGTGAAGAAGTGTTTTATTTTTTTTCTTCAGGAAGAAAGGAACTGTGTTCTGTGTTCATAATGCCACTTTTGCAATCTGTAAAACATGAAAAGACTTTAGCTGTGATTTACACTCCCTCCCTCAATACAAGTTTCTACATCAAGAATGTGGTTGAATAAATGTTTTAAGTTGGCTCCTTAGGACTGTTGATTCTCTGCCTGGGAATAAGGTTAATTTATGACTTACTAGATTTCTACAAAATTGTAACAGTGTAACTTTAACCATCTTTATTATTAATATTTTTAATTAATGATACTGCCTTCACACTATATATTCTTTAGCGCACACCTTTTTTATTTTATAATATTGGCTGGCTGGCTGGCTGGGTCTGTCTGTCTGTCTTTCTGTCTACGGATAGTTAGAGATAGATAGATTTTCTTTCTTTCATCTATCACCTATCTATCTGATAAAAGATAGATGATGAAAGAAAAGAAAATAAAAGAAAAAAGAAAGGTATTGATGCTTGATGGAGTGAAATATATCAAGCCTGCCACAGATAGAACATAAATATTTGAAATAAATAAAACTACATATAATGTGAAAGTTAACTGCCTGTGTATACATAGACCATAATTTAAATAATTTACATTTCACATACCTTTCTGAAAACAAAATCTTGTGCTTTATCAGAGAAGTCATAAACTATTATTTTGTTGGAAATCATTAAACTTTATCCTGTAATCTTCTAAAATAACGAAGTGACTCTATGAACTCTTAGCAAGTCCTAATGAATTTAGTGGGACATACTTCTAAGTAGATTTACTTAACTTAAAAGTTGGATATTGACATTAGAGGTGTTGAAGAAATGGCGTAATTATTTTTAAAGCAATGTATATGTATTGTGCATTAATATATTCTACCTCAGATGAAGTTTAATAGGAATAATTGGGCATATTATGGTCATCTTTAAATTAGGATGTCCTCTGCAAACTTCACAGATCTCTAGTGTTCTCTTTTATAACTCAGTTTTATTATTTTATATCATAGCTATTGTGAATCCTAACAAAAACAGAAGTCTTTAGAATATGCAACTTTTTTGAACATTAAAAATAAAAGCAATGCTGTTGTTTAAATTCAGTTTTGTTATGCTCAGAACAGAATCTTGCCAGCTAGACATGGGGAATCAAATCCAATGCCTGTTAGAATTACAGTTCTCTTACTATCGGCCATTCTGGATGAAGTCTCTAGGAATTATAGATCAAAACATCTGACAGATCCCACAAGACATGTCACCAAACTAAGTCAGTAAGACCAAAAGTAAAGCTTGTTCACTGTTCTAATGAACCCAAGGATTCTATTCACATTTTTTTTCCTCCATTCTAGGCATTTCAGTCTGGTTTCTGCAATGTTTCTTTTTTCCTATTAATTTCTCTCTTTCTTCCCCAGTTGATAAAGCTAGGATAGACTTGACAATCAGGTTGATATTGCTCCAGCATTATCCACAAGTAGAATGCGTGCATCACAAAAAGTCAAGACTTTATTACACTGTAATTTTGGAAATAAAATTAAAAATTTGCATTAAAAAAAGGTCAAGATGGCAACCTCCAATTGAACCTCTCTCCTTTTTTTTTTTTTACAAGTATTACCATGTAAAAAAGACAGAGCTTTGATAGCATGATCAAGGTTACCATTCTGACTTTTGTGAACTCCCTGCAGTGGTCATTGTTTATCTGTTTGCTTAAAAAAATGATAGGCCAAACCTATGCAGTATAATTCTTGGACTCACCCAAACTTCTACAACCTAAGTGAATCCATACTTTCAAGGAGTTTATGTCAATGGACATTGTAATGAGCGAGCAAAAAGGCTAATTATCTACAAAATAAGGTTCTAAGGTTCAAAGTTAAATAGTGCTTTCTGTGAAAAAATTTTTTTTTAAAGTATTCACTATTCACTTCCCAAGATCAAGAACAAAATGAACATAAAGTGATCATTTTCATTATCAGAGGATTTCCTTTTGAACTTGAGTAAGTTCCCATTTCAAGAAGGAAAAGAGACTGAACTTATATCACAATAAAAAGTCTGGAAATGGGGAGACACAAAAGTCAATCAGCTAGTAGACATGCTTAGTGTAAGAGCTTTGTGTTGCTTTTTTGGGATTCTATAAACTACCAAATTATAGGTACAGTTGGATTCCACCCTCTTGCACACAAAAAAAATTGTACCTGGTCTTAATTAACTTGATCTTCCCACATATATTTTTGTCATTTGTTCTTAGAGCTACTTTATTATTGCATTTATTTTGACAACCAAATGCAGAATGTGCCAGCTTAATGACACCCATAAGACCTAGTTTCTAGAATACCAATATAAAACTACATGGTTAATATCTAAATTGAATTTGTAGCAGACAGTCAACCAATAGGCCTATTTTTTTAAAAAAAACTGCTCTTTTTTACAAAATAATGTAGCATGATTTTACTATGTTGCTTTTGAAGTAGCAGTGGAAAACACATCCAGTGCATGATCTAGAATAAGTGTGCTATTTTATTAAATATGTTTGTGAGCAAATGTAAATTCTTATATTGTAATCATGCATTTTTGGTTCATTGCAGTTTGTAAAGAGTGTATATAAAATGTTTAATTCTAAACAAAATTTGTTTTGATAACTCATATTAGCAGCAGTTAAAAATTCAAAAGCTTTACAAATGATGGCACACTGAGAATTTACATGGGATATTTTCTGCTTGTAGCCCACACACAATTGGAAATCTTCACTATTTCTTGCTCTTTTTTGTAAGAATTGTTATTTTTATAAGAACAGTATCACAGATAAAATTGTGGGCGGTCTGCATTTAATATTTTGTTTGATCTAATGGTTATTCAATTGCTACGTAATTGCAATGTTTATTATGATCCCAGTGTATGTATTTATCAAAAATGCTTTATTTCTTGAAAATGAAGAACTGTTGAAGGAAGTCAATCATAAGTATTCTAATTTTTAAATAGTTGTTGGGTGGTACCGCCTTAATTTTTTCCTTTCCAAATTTATGTACTCCAGATCCATCCAACTGCCAAATTCTGAGTGCAATTTAGAAAGGCAAAACATTTGTTCAAAAGCCATGCAGGGAGAAATTAACCAGCCTAATTTGGGACAGAAAACTGTCATAAAAATTATCTTTTACTTTTTTTCTTTTCAAATGCTTCACTGGATGAACCCATCAGAGATAAGATTATAGTATAACTGAAGGGATGATAATACAAATCTAAAATCATGCAGTAGTGCAGTATGAATGACTGCTTCCTTGATCAATTCAAAATTGGCTTGGTCTGGTTGGCCAGACTGGGTGATTTTCAGATTCTCAAAAATAGCTTTGCGTTGCTTTTCCAGTAGAATGAAATAGAGTGTCCTTCAAGCTGAACTTTTGATGATCCATGTTGCCGGGGGGGGGGGGTTGATAGGAATACCAAAGTAGCTTGTGTCTTCTTCCAGATTCTTTTTATTATTTTCTGTATATAGCTGCTCAAATCACTTCCAAATCCCAACTATGGAGAATAGCAAGATTTCCCAAATTCATGATTCTAGATTCTTTTCTATGAACCCCAAATTCACTAGGTATGGAGTCTTCTTGGAACTACTGAAAGGATTGTGTTGTAGACTGGAGACAGATGATGTTGTATCCCTCCTCCTCTGTTGAGAGAGGGTTGTTCAGTTGACATAGTTGGCCAAAATTGAACAGTCTTCTCTCAACAGAGACGGAGGGATACAACATCATCTATCTCCAGTCTACAACACAGTCCTTTCAGCAGTTTCAAGAAGTCTCCACACCCATTTGCATTATTCAGGTGACCCTGACAATACAGATAGACCTCCAGGTGGCCTCAATGACTCTCTAAAAGAATGCAAATGACCAGCTGTCTGCAAGGAGCATAAATCCTTCCATTCCCCACCATCCAGTCAGAGCTGAAGAAGCTTCTTAGATGTGAAGCGAAACGTCTTCAAAGAAAACCAAGAAAGTCCAGTTGCCTCATGAAAAAGCACCTTTGGGATAACTATGACCTAGATGACCGAAAATCTCCATAGACATATAAAATATGTTAATACACAAAAATAAACCAAAAGTCTATTATTTATTTAATTTATTTATTTATTTAATTAAATTTGTATGCTGCCCCTCTCCCAAGACTCGGGGAGGCTCACAACAAGAATATTATTCTAATGTACTTCAAAGGTATTGCCAGGATAAATTCAGCATTAAAGCCCGAATCACACTTGGTTGTATATTGCAGGTAATAGCACAGGAGGCTATTATACATAAAGCTTTTCATAGCTCATTTTCCAGATGGAGGTATTTCAGATAAACATTTCCAATGTGACTGATAATTACAGGTCATGCCATTTACAGATGAGGTTTCTCCTTTCCAGTGAACAAAGTTTGTGTATTAAGTATGAACTTAATCCTAGAAACCATAATTAAAAAGAGAATTAGCTTGTCTCAATATAAAATACATAAATAATTAATTTTAAAGAGTTATATATATACACACACATTTCTTTATATACATTTATGTATATGAAATACTAACAGATTCCTTTCTTTACTGTTTCTTTGTACTTTTTGCTAACTATCTGTATTATGACAAAAGCCATAGTGATACTAATATTTATAGATGCTATTTTAATTCCACTGAAATGGAATATTTTAATATCCCTTGTTAAAATTGGATTCCAGATATTGTAAGTTATGTGGAAGAACATACAGTTTTTCAAGCTCTTCTCATTCCTCCTCTAATTCTGTCCACAGCCATTTGTGTCATCTCTGCCTTAATCTATTTTCAATTGCTTATTCTTTACTTGCTTTCCACAGCAATCTGAATTGATAATGTTTTTTTTTACCTTTCTTTTTCCTTCAGCATTGTGTCTATCCAGATAAGCTTGAATGCCTGCACCATAATCAGGATGAACATCAGTAAAGTTTTTCACCTAAATTGGCAAAGAAAATTGAGGTCATTTGTCTCTTTTGCTAATTCCTGTACTGATGAGGACAAGTCAATTGCTATTGGCACAGAGATCTGAAATTTCAACACACCAGGAGTGTATTTACTTCAATTACTCATATGGCAAATGTACTATTTTTCCTCTGAAAAGCTGAAAAATATTTTTACAAGAAAAATACTACTTATCTTTCCATTTATATCTAACCAAGTGGCATAGGTATAGGTATAAGCATAGGCATAGGCATATGGAATGGGATGGGATGGGATGGGATGGGATGGGATGGGATAGAATGGAATGGAATAGAATAGAATAGAATAGAATAGAATAGAATAGAATAGAATAGAATAGAATAGAATAGAATAGAATAGAATAGAATAGAATAGCATAGAATAGAATAGAATAGAATAGAATAGAATAGAATAGAATAGAATAGAATAGAATAGAATAGAATAGAATAGAATAGAATAGAATTTATTTGACCAGTGTGATTTGGCACACAGGGAATTTGTCTCTGGTGCAGAGGTTCTCGGTGTACATGCAAAGCAACAGAATAATAACAATCATAATAATAATACAATAAGAGGGGTTGTAAAGAAGATAATAAGGATAATAATACTGCAGTCATACTACATGGATTATATACATAGACTTGTAAATAGTAAACATATCTACATCTAATTTTAAAATGCTTTATCATAAACGGTTTATTTTTCTACCCCTAGTGAAGTATATTCAACACTAAAGTTAATCTGGACTGGAAGCTGACAACTTACATTTTTTATTAATTTTCAAATTAAAATGTTGATATGTAAGATCAACAAAAGACATAGCTGCTTTAAGGGGTTATCAACAGATGATATCTGTGTACCCTGCATGCCTCAAATCCAATTTTGCCTCTTCAATTGAAATCTCTGTACAACCTTGTGTTGTATTACATTGTTACTTACAGCTCTGTTCTGGATGAAAAGCTGAGCATCCTTAAGATGGTTGGCAATGTTCTCACAAAGTCTCATGCGCTCTTCCTCATTCAGTACCTTGACAAAGAAGTCCCGTACCTTAATAAATAGTAAAAGCAAATGTTATACATATACCTTCTGCCACCTAATAAAAACTTTCTACAATTCCAATTTCATTAACAGTATCAATCCCAGCTATTAAATACATGGGAATAAACTGATGGCTATTTACCAGTATTGTGGAATTCTCTCCGCTGTTTAGAATGTGAAAGGTTCTGCCTTCTTTGAACCACCCCTAAATGCTATAAATAATGCACTGACAATTGACTGCCTCTTTAGCCAGAGCAACTCTCAGGACTACATCTGTATCAAGCAGCTTAACCTTCTACATCTTCAAATATTCCCTAATTTGCTTTGAAGACATTATTGGCAATCGGTCACTTAACAATCTTTTGAAATTATATCAGGAGCAGAACAAGTGCTTTGAGCCCGTAGAGCACATTTGGCTATCAGGAAATGCCATACGACATCTCCACCATGATCACAGGACTGCATTTTAGGTTCTTAGCAACCATCTTGCCTTTATGACTTGTCACAGCATCTCACAATTCTGATTTGTGACAGTGTTTGCTGGTTACTGGCAAAAAACACTCATTTTTTAAAAAAATGGGTTCACTTAGTAGCTGTGGATTCATTTAATGACTGTAGTGATTTGCTTAATAACTGCGACAAAAATGTTGTAAAATTGGGACCTATTCATGAGAGTGCCTTGACTTACAACTGTAAATCCAGTCCCAATTGTGTTCTTTTTTTTTAAATATAAAATTCTTTTATTAAAACAATCAACATTGGACATAAAAGCATATTGTGCAGCAATCATCATGGCACCTGATATACAATACTAAGCCCAATTGTGTTCTTAAGTCCAGGACTACTTCTAAATATGTTTTATAAAGGAGGAGGGGTGGACATTTTTGAATGATCTGCAGTACAGAGGCCTGGCACATTATAGTAATTTTGGCCAAACCAGGAAAATAGCTTACTGGACTGACTCCAAGAGACCCAATAATCTCACTTTTATACATGGATCCACTTGTGGAGAAAATGGAGTAACAAAAGGCAAGAGCAAGCAGGAAACCAAAACTTAATTACTTCAGGATAGAATTATATCAAGCAAGGGCTCCCAACTTTTTGTTTTAAATTTGGTGCTTGGACGACATACAAAGAGAATATTGATGATACATTTACCTTCTAACAAAGAGAGAGAGAAAGAAAAACTGTTGCTTACAGAGACATTTCCAAAATAAAACACAGGTAGTCCTCAATTTACCACCGCAATTGAGCCCAAAATTTATCATGCTAAGTGAGATGGTTGTTAAGTAGGTTTTGCCCTCTTTTTATGACCTTTCTTGTTATATTTGCTAAATGAATCACTGCAGTTGTTAAGTTAGGAACAAAGTTGTTAAGTGAATCTGGCTTCCCCATTGACTTTGCTGGTCAGCAGCTGGCAAAAATTGATCATATGACCCAGGGACACTGCAGCCGTAATAAATATGAACCAGTTGCCAAGCATCCAAATGTTGATTGTACATGATTATGGTATGCTGCAACAGTCGTAAATATGCAAAATGGTCATAAGTCACTTTTTTCAATGCCGTTGTAACTTTGAATGGTCACTAAATGAACAGTTGTAAGTTGAAGACCACCTGTAACAGGGCATTTCTAGTTTATTTACTTGAGAGACGTTATCCTCAACTGAACTATTAAAACGTTGTACATCTCCTGAGATAAATACACAGCTCTGCTTCAAAGCGGGCTGTTCCTCAGGGCCAGTAAAACTATTTGGGTAATAGTTTGGAGCACCACCTAAGGAAAAAAAATACAATATATTAGGACAGAAGCAGCAAAGAATGCAGGAGCATTAGCTCTGCAAGCACATCACCATGTCTTACAGCCAAAAATTTGTTTTTTTCAAGTTAATGGCATTTCTACAACCCCTTTTCAGAGAACTGGATTCCTTCAGACTAAGGCTATTCTTAGCTGCTTCCAATTCCCAAAACAAACCAACAAAAAACTATTTAGGGCTTTGACTCTCTGTTCCTGTAATTATCTTGATAACATAAAGAAAAAAAAGCTTGAAGGTAAAATTACTGCACATATATTTGAAATATTAATTGACTCACAACCATATTGTAATGGCTAATGAAAACATTGTAATATTGTGGGTCTATTAATTTGCTTCAGTAGTAATAAAAATAATGACTTCATTTAACGTTTGGCTCATTTTAGAATCATTTGAAGGGTAAACATCAATGGATGTCTCAGATAAACGCTAAATTGGAAGTGGGGAGGCTGGAGGCTCTGAAACCTCTTCTGACCGTTCTCTGCCTTTGGTATGCAACCTTATTTCAGTTATATAACAGTTGAGATGAAAAGTACATAATTGCAGTGTAAGGCTAAACTTTTTAAACTTCAGGACCCACCCACTCTGCTCCTCAAAAATGTGCATGCATCTACTGTATATGTGTGAGTCCGTGCACAGATGGATGGATGGATGGAAGGATGAGAGAGAGAGAGAGAGAGAGAGAGAGAGAGAGAGAGAGAGAGAGAGAGAGAGAGAGAGAGAGAGAGAGAGAGAGAGAGAGAGAGAGAGAGAGAGAGAGAGAGAGAGAGAGAGAGAGAGAGAGAGAGAGAGAGAGAGAGAGAGAGAGAGAGAGATCTATTTTGGGTCACTGCTCTACCAACCCTGGACTCTAACCCACCAAAAGCTTTTTTGTCATGTAATTTTTGAACTCTTGCATGAGATCCCATTCTTGTATTTCAACTCTAGGATAAGCCTGACATCTCAGAAGTTTCTTTTTAAAAAGTTACTGGTTTAGTAGGCAGTCCTCAACTTACCACTGGTTGTTTAACAATCATTTGAAGTTACAACGGCCTTGGAAATGATGTTTTACAGCCTACAAAGACTTTCAGCCATTGAAAAATGTTGTGCCGTTCCCCCTCCCCCACCCGTTATCTCTATCTGGGTGCTTGGCAACCTGTTTACCCTAACAAACAATTGCCAAGCCCCCTGCAATCATGTGATCACCATTTGTAATCCTCTCTGTTGGCTTCCCCAGAAGGTCAATGGGGAAACTGGTAGGGAAGGTTGCAAGCTGCTGCCTTCGGACTCCCTTCCGCAGAGTGCAGTTCATATAATATGCTTAACCCAAACTATCTACATTCTAGTGTACTTCAGGAATCTCTAACCTTCTTGAAAAATAGATACATTTGAATTTTTGAAAGCATAACAGAAATTTGTTAAAATGGTTGTTTAAGTATGATCGTAAAACATGTTTCAAGAGCCTATATAAAGTGTAAAAGCAGTGCTGGAAAAAAGAACCGTGTTTTCTTTGCAATATACTAGCTTTCCATTGTCTGTTATTTGTGTGTACATAAAATAAATATATGTCTTATGACCCAGATAGTCAAGGCAAGGAAGGCCTCTAGAGAGTCCTTTATTTTGCTCAACAAATGTTCCAGCAAATGGCCCTCCTGGAGGCAGCCATCCTCAGTCCCCCAAACATCAGCCCCTAGAGTACAAATAAAGCCCACAGAGTAGGAGCACACTCACAGGGCAAGGTCCAAGGTTCCAAGTCCAGTCCACAAGGAAGAGTCCAGGCACAAGACAAGGGCAGTCCCAGGGCAAAGAAAAGGCCCAAGGCAAGAAGCAGTTCCAAAGCCCAGTGAAGCAAAGGCCAAAGCAGTCCACAAGAGAAGGGCTAGGACCAAGGCAAAAAGGCAAAGAGCAATCTTCCAAGCAAGGTAAGGCAAACCGCAACAGGTATGAGTCGAAGCCAGGGAAGTGTAAGGCAAAGCAAACAATTGTTTCTGGCAAAGATTAACTCCCCATGGCTTCTCCTCAAGTTACTCCCCTCCTTATAAGGAGGGGTAAGACAACCTCCTCCTGAGTAGTCTTGCAGCTCTTCTGTGGGCTTGCCTACGCTCCACTCTCCTAGCCCTTGGATTGAGTGGAGGAGGCAGCTGTTCCTCATCAGAGGAGAACTGCTGCCTATCAGCACCACTGCCTGTCAGCAGCCGATCCTCCCCTGTGTCTGTGCAAGCAGGCAGCTGTCCATCTGGTTGACCACCTCCCCTAGGACAGGAGAAGTGCCATCCCTGTCAGACAATCCCAGTTCCAACTCCTCCTCCTCCTCCTTTGAACTGGGTTCCGATGGGGCCATGACAATACGTTAGACACAAAGTTAAGCTGTGGTATCAATGTAAACGAAGAAAAAGCAGTTGCAAAGATTGCTGTAAATTACTGGCATAGCCTAGCGTCCAAATGTTATTTTCAGATTTACCCTGGTTATCAGAAATGCACATAAGTCCATCTCTCTGGTAATTGGCCACCCTAGTTTGGTATGGACAATTTACAGGAATCTGAAGGTAGTTGGGTCCCAGACGGTGTCTGTGGGTATCTCGATATGAGAAAAGACGACCCTAGAAAAATATATCACAGAAGTAAAAGTGAGGAAGCAGACAGTTTTTACCCAGGTTTTTCTCATCACTGCCTGTATCATCACTGCTTTTGAAAAACTATTGCTGTTCCTACTCTACAGGAAGGAAAAACCTTGATTTCAGAGGACCCAAAAACATGGCCCATTAGCAAAACCTGTAGATTCAGATCAAAGGTATCTATTTAATATAGCAGAAAGTCGCAACAAAATTAGAAGGATGTCTTTGATGCTTCCTTTAGTATCCCTCAGACTCTTTCTTTTATTTAAGTACTTTATAATCTAAATCCTTTAGTTATTGATGTAATTAAATCTACAATCTTTCATCTCATTAACTATATCTGGAATGGGGATCTTTTGCTGACCAAACAACTTCCTTGTGTCAAGCTCTGCTAATACTTAAGGTGCAAATAATGAATGGTGTTCTTTTTACCGATTGCTTTTATATTCAGAGGTGGGAACAAAAATCCCAACACACCACAAAATGAAAAGCATGGGATAAGGAACAAAACTTCTAATACCAAACAGATTGATGTTAACATGTTTTCATTTTTGTAAAAATGACCTTATTGAGAAACTGAGTTCCTAGTCTCCCAATTAAATGAATAGGGGGGAAAAAATCTATTCTGGTTACCTGTAACATTTTATCAGGGCTAGGTTCAATTCCTGGAGGCATGTTGCTTGGATCAAAGGCCAATTGTTCCACTTCAGAAAAATAATTGACGGGATTTCGGTTTAAGACAATTTTTCCCACAGGAATGAGAGGATAATCTTTGTGAGGCCAAACCTAGAAAATATGACCAAGATTATTTATTTATTTTAATTTAATCTTTAATTAATTAAAGATGTTTTATTATATCTAGCTTGGGCTTGCACAATATAGAAATGTATTTTTTTTTCTACTCTATGCTGTATACAGGAGAAAAGGTCACAAAAAATACTCACCTTTGTTACATCAAAAGGATTAAATGGAAACCATTCAGCTTGCTCAAATGTCATAACTTGAATATAGAAAGTCCAAGAGGGGAAATTTCCATTAGCAATTGCATTGTAAAGATCACGCAGGCCATAATCCGGATCTTCGGAAGCCAATCTTTCTGCATCTTTGACAGAAAGGTTTTTAATTCCTTGATCAGTCTAAAAATATTGAAGTGCAATGTTAATTAGTAATTTGCTAGCAAAAATTAATAAACTTAATTATAAACCTATGTCCAAAGATATATTGTGAACTTATGTGTACAGTACTATGCGTGGAAGGAATAAAATTAGCTACCAACAATTACTAAATGTAGAAATATTTATTCTTAATACACGCCTCAACCCATTAGGTCATCACAAGCAATGTGGCGGCCTAGTGATGAACACTCTCGCCTACCACTCAGAAGGTTGAGAGTTCAATCCTAGGTAATGGCAGATGTCTCTCTCTTTAGGGCGTAAAGAAAAAATGTCTGCTGCCAACTCCATGTAGGAGTCAGGAAGGGCAGTAAATGCTCAGCTCCATCCATTCATCCTGATCAGTAACAGCAATCTGCATTAAAACAGACTTCGGTTTAAAAATGAAAATGTGCTGTAAGAGAATGTTTATAAAGCTGCTATACAAGAAACAAATCTAGGTCCAAGGATATATTGTGAAATTATATGTAGGAAAAACAGTATTATGGGTGGAAAGGGTAAATTTTCCAATGTTAGGAAAATAGAAGATTTTTGCTAAAAATAATATTGTTATTATTTAAAAATAGGAACGGATATGAATGCAGTTGGCTTTGCCTAGCAATTAAGTGCATGGCTGATAAAAATTGAAAGAAATAAGTTACATGGAATCATAAGGAGAAGTCAGGGACAGACTTTTGATGGCTCAACATTGAAGAGAAAATAGTAACAGTAGGCCATATTTACCTTTACATGAAATTTGCAGTATACTGCATTGTTGTAAGCATTGACTAGCTTAAAAGTATGTGACCCATAGCCATTCATGTGACGGTGTCCATCTGGAATGCCACGATCGCTGAACATGATTGATACCTGCATGAGCCGAAACAATGTACATAGCCATCTTTAATGAGAACACAGAGGCCAGATTCCATTGAACAGCTGTCTCTTCCTGCATAAACTGTATATTCCAGTTGTATTCTATACTTCATGCATATTCCCATCCAGCCCTATCCAATATCTGGAATGTCATATTGCAGTTTCATGACATTCATTCGAGAAACAAGAATAATTAATGCTCCTTGTAGAGAATGCCTCATTTTCTTTTAGCATATTCAGAGGAAAAACAGTGTCTGCATCAGTTAGCAACACATTAAGGGAAGAAACAATCATGTACTCCGTTAAGTAAAAGTTACACAAAGGACGCAGTGTGGGGTAGTGATTAAGTCACCAGGTTAGAAACTAGGAGAATGTGAGTTCTAGCCCTGCCTTAGGCACAAAGGTAGCTGGGTAACCCTGGGCCAGTCACTGTTTCTCAACCCTAGGATGGAGGCAATGGCAAACAAGGGTTGTTGTTGTGGGGAAAATAGAAGGGAGGGGTATTTGGTATGTTTGCCATCTTGGGGAATTTATAAAAATAATAAAGGTGGGATTTTAAAAATACAATAAATATAAAACACGATCCTCACTCTTGAGGAGTATTCAAATGCAAGCTTTTTATAGAAATCAATTGCAGATATACCACTTCACTGAAGGTATCTATGGAATAACCATTCAGAACAAGACCAGCAGTGTTTTTAATACTATCTGTTACTCACTTTTTTTTTCTTAAAACAAACCATCATTTTAATTTCTATAATTATTGATTTTAAACATTGCTGGTTTTATTCTGATAGTTTTATTTGATGTATTTGTACTGCCTTTATATTTATACTTTTCTTTTGGTAAATTGTAGGAGAAGGAGCTACACAATAAATAAGTAATATACCTACTACTGAAGCACAGTTTCTAAGGAACAAATCTGAACTGTGTGCAACAAATGATTAAACTTAATTTAGGAATTAATCAAATAAAAGTATCTCCAATATCTTCCCATTAAATCTAATGATGTCTCAGAACATCCCAAAAATTTTTCCAGCCTGGAAATAAAAGAATTGGAGTTGCCTGTGTGAAGTTCAGTATTTAAAATACTAACTTGTGTTACTGAGCATTTATTACTGCAGCACTGCATTCTAACACTGTGTGGTGATGCAATGGTTAGAATACAGTACTGCAGGCTAACTTTGCCTACAGCCAGGAGTTCAATCCTGAGTAGCTCAAGGTTGACTCAGTCTTCCATCTTTCCAGGGTCGGTAAAATGAGGACCCAGATTGTTGGGACAATATGCTGGCATTTATGAACTGCTCAGAGAATGCTGTAAAGTATATAAGGCTGAGTGCTATTGCTATTCTACTACAAATCCCCATAATTAAACATTTTCACTACAACCATATAATGGTAACACAGATTCTGCAAATCTCTCCATGGGGAAATTTTGTAGTTTCTTATATGTTTAAGCAAGCTTTGAAATCAGTCTGGACTTTTTCTTTAAAAAAAAAGTCTTAAACTGGGCTAGCTTTATTTATTTAAAAAAATCTTTCTAGCTGCTTTTTTATGTTATGAAATTTTTATTGATTTTGCAAATTTATTTATTTATTTATTTATTCGGATTTGTATGCCGCTCCTCTCCGAAGACTCGGAGCGGCTCACAACATATATATAAAAACAATTGCAACAAATCCGAACAAGAAACATTAAAAATAAAAACCCCATACATACTCATCAGTCACACCACAATCAACAGTCATCCCCAGGCCTGCCGGCAGAGGTAGGTTTTTAAATTCTTTCGGAAGGCCGGGAGGGTCGGAGAGACGCGGACTTCAGGAGGTAGTTGGTTCCAGAGGGCGGGCGCCGCAACAGAGAAAGCCCTCCCCCTAGGGCCCGCCAGACGACATACAAGGTAGCAACAGACAAATAAAAAACAGGTGTTCTGCACCATAATTTATGGTTTTTATACACAGTGTATGCACACGTTCATATTTCTACTGGCAAAGACAAACCCATGAATTTCAAGAAATTCTAGACACTACCCTATCTTTCTTTTCTTCCCTTCATGTTTGCAAGAGTGGAACTAGAACAGAAATGGCTGAGTGCAGCTTTTTGGCTTTTATCTAAAAAAATGAAGATGCCATAGAAACTAAACCCAACTCTCTTCTCTCTTGATAACTTTTTTTTATGATGAGAAATGTAATTTAACATAGCAGCATAACAAGAATCAAGTCTTTAATTTGTATCTTTGACCTCTGCCATTTTCTATGAGCTAAAGATGAAGAGCAGAGACTTAAATGAAACAGGCTAAAAGGAGTTAAAATCTTACCTGGTGTAGAGACTCAGGGCGAAGACTCCAGAAGTCCCATGCCATGTTTGGATCTTTCAGATGTGTCTGTGGATTCCTCTTTTGGGTATGGATAAAAGATGGAAACTAACAGAATACAAAAACAACGAATTAAACTCTTATCAAAATATTAATTAAGATGAAGCTTGGCCCTAACAAGATAAACACTACTGAATCATACCATCCCATTAAGCATTTTGAAGAATCACATTTATAATTTGAGAACACTACTGAGCCAGCAAAAAGTAGTTTAACAATAGACAATTTTCTATTTTGGCTGGCTTTAAAGACTGTCTGGAAGCTTTAAACCCCTGTAAAATTCTGGTTATAAAAAAGAGTTAATAATTATTTTTCTGGATACAATTGTAAGTGACAATTATTTTTATTTTTTTATTTTATTCGGATTTGTATGCCGCTCCTCTCCGAAGACTCGGAGCGGCTTACAACATATATATATATAAACAATTGAACAAATCCGAACAACATTAAAAATACAAACCCCATACATACTCATCAATCACACCACAATCAACAGTCATCCCCAGGCCTGCCGGCAGAGGTAGGTTTTTAAATTCTTTCAGAAGGCCAGGAGGGTCGGAGAAACGCGGACTTCAGGAGGTAGTTGGTTCCAGAGGGTGGGCGCCGCAACAGAGAAAGCCCTCCCCCTAGGGCCCGCCAGACGACATTGTTTCGTTGACGGGACCTGGAGGAGGCCGACCCTGTGCGCTCTCACCGGTCGTAGAGAAGTATGTGGCAGAAGGCGGTCCCGTAAGTATCCTGGTCCCAAGCCATGAAGGGCTTTACAGGTAATAACCAACACCTTGAATTGGGCTCGGAGACCAATAGGCAACCAATGCAGCGTGCGGAGAGTTGATGAAATGTGGGCACAACGAGGAAGACCCACAACTGCTCGCACAGCTGCATTTTGCACTAATTGTAGTCTCCGAACACTCTTCAAGGGTAGCCCCATGTAGAGAGCGTTGCAGTAGTCGATCCTCGAGGTGACAAGGGCATGTGTGACTGTGAGGAGTGACTCCCGATCCAAGTAAGGACGCAACTGGTGCACCAGGCGAACCTGGGCAAATGCCCCCCTCGCCACTGCCGACAAATGATGATCCAATGTCAGCTGTGGATCAAGGAGGACTCCCAAGTTGCGAACCTTCTCTGAGGGGTTTATAGATTCACCCCCCAGGGTAATCGAAGGACAGATAGAAGTGTCCTTGGGAGGCATCACCCACAGCCACTCTGTCTTATCGGGGTTGAGCCTTAATCTGTTAACACCCATCCAGACCCTCACAGCCTCCAGACACCGGCACATCACCTCAACCACTTCACTGATATGGCCAGGAGTGGAAATGTACAGCTGAGTATCATCAGCGTACTGATGGTATCTCACTCCGTGGCAGTGGATGATCTCACCCAGTGGCTTCATGTAAATGTTAAAAAGTAGGGGGGAGAGAACCGACCCCTGAATGCAGGTTCAATAATGGCATATTTTTTTCCATTTTACCTCGGATATTCAAGATGGGCAAACTGGAATTCCTATTATTTATTTAGTGTATGGCATACCATACATGAACTAGCAATATATATTAACATTTCAACTAGATTAGTAGAAGCCAATAAAATATAAATGTTAAAAAGATCTATGTTCAAACATCAATGTCTAGGCCACCTAACCATTGAAGCGCAGTGTCATTTATATTAAAAAAAATCAGATACTGGACCAGTAGATGCCCTCAGCTTATAGCCGATCACAATATGATCTACAGTTTGACGTGGAACCCCACAGTTACACTGAAGAGAGGATGCTATGCAGTGATGGGATTCAACCAATTCTCACCAGTTTGGCAGAACCGATACCTAGTTTTTTGTTGAGTTCAGCAAATTGGTTATGATAAATCTGTATTTCCAGAACATGCCTGGTTTTCATTCAACTTCCTTCTAGATGGGGAAAAAAACCGTCCCCAAAAGTCCAAGAGAGGAGCAACAGAAACCAAATGGAGACGTGGTGCCTTCGATTACGTCAGCTGCCTGCCTGCCTCTTCCCTTTCACTCCCCTCCCGAGCCAGACTGCCATGCTACAGAGGATGGGCCTTACCTGGCCCCCCTCCACCATTTTTGAGCCAGGGGGGAGTGACAGCGAAAGGCTCTGCCGCCATGGCGCAACAGCCACATCTGCTGCTGGAGGGGCTTTCTTCGGATCCTGCTGCCTCCTTCTCCTCCAACTCCATAACCAGGGGGGCAAGCCTCCCCTGCTGCCTCCTTCCGCCAGCCCTGGTATCCCTCTACCAGCCCTCCATTACCACCACACTTTCTTGCCGCCCTGCATCGGCCTATCTCTCCCTTCTCCGTTCTGGAAATGGCAACCCCATTTTCTGCTGCTTTCCTCCCAGTAGAAGGGATCGCTGCAGGAAGGAAGGAAGGAAGGAAGGAAGGAAGGAAGGAAGGAAGGAAGGAAGGAAGGAAGGAAGGAAGGAAGGAAGGAAGGAAGGAAGGAAGGCAGGCTTAAGGTCACCCAGGGAGGCAAAGGAAGTTACTGTAAGCCGCCTTTCTCCCTTTTTCCCTTTCCTGGCTGGGATGGAGGCAACCCACACAGGCTGCTGATTTGTGCAAGCGGGTGTGACCCTGGCAACCAAGGCTCCTCAGGGCCACTTGAGAAGTTTTGTTCCTGGGTGGTGGTGGGTGAAACTGACCACCCTGCCCCAGTTTTCACCTCTGCCTCTTCCTCGGGCGGCTTACTCTGCCCCCCCTTTACTTTTAGTGTTCAGGGAAGCCCATGCCTTTATGTGTTTCTTAAGTTGCTCTTCGGGCAGAGAACCAGTTGTTAAATTATCTGAATCCCACCACTGATGCTATGCCCCATTTATACAGAGAGTTCTGGCAGACACCATGTGAGGTGTGAATCCTATTCAGGACTGTCCAGTGCTGATGTGGTAGTTCAAAGCCCATCACTTTTTTTTGTGGGGTCATTTATATGTCTTCCTATGTCTGGGCATTCAGTGACCCATTTGTCTTTCCATTGGGGATTGATATTAAAGTTGTTGGGCAGATGTTGTGCAAGTGCCAATGGGGGCTTTTTGGATTTGAGTCTCCCAACTGTTGGTAGCCAGATTACTCTGTACAGACTTTCCTGGCTTTCAAAATACATGGAACCCTTTTCCCTTGCAACATATGGTATTTCCTATCATCATTATTGCTAAAAATCTGTGAAACAATTCTATCCTATTTTGAAACAGACCTTATAGCTTATATTCTAAAATAAAGATTTCTTTCTCACCCCAAACTGAAAATTCAATGATTACAATGCAGCCCTTTTAATAAGATTTACTGCTTGCTTGATTTCATGTATGCTCACTACAACAGAGAACTGCTGGCAGTTTGCAATGAGCACCAGGTGCCCTGAAGAAACTATAATGGCAGGTTCTAAAACAATGGCCACACTTATTACGCTCTAAGGCAGTGATGGCGAACATTTTAGAGACCGAGTGCCCAAACTGCAACCCAAAAACCACTTATGCATTGTCAGGTGCCGGGTGGGTATGGCCCATTGGCTGGGTGTGGCCAATTGGGTGGGTGTGGCCCATTGGGTAGGCATGGTTGCAGGGGTAACAGCAGACTGGGTGGGACTAAAAAGTTCAATCAATCAATTCCAACTTTGCAAGATCTTTTTTTTTCCTGCAAGAAGTTAAAATTGACTGATTTATTGAACCTTTTTTTTTTTTTTGCATACAGCGGCGGAGGCCTAAAGCGAAAAGGTTTTATAAAATCCAGATGAAGGCCTAGTACTGGGCAATGGCGAGCGTGCCCACAGAGAGCACTCTGAGTGCCGCCCCTGGCACCTGTGCCATAGGTTCACCACCCCTGCTCTAAGGAATGGGCAAAAACCTGATTAAAAGTACATTTTTTTATTTAGACTACAGAAATTCTTGGTTTTGCCAAGTTAATTTTCTTTCCTCTCAGAGGATTATATTTAGATGATGATGCTCAGTTTTGCAAGCTGAATATTTGCAAACTCTTTAGTACCATCTCATTTTAATAAAATTTTGAATGTAGAACAATCGTCAAGAGGAACCTAAATGGGAAATAATACAAGTCAGGAATATTTATTTACAGTTAATTCCATGTGCTCTCATATGTGGGGCATCACTGCCATTGGAACATTTGAGATGGGCTATTTATTTTTATTATTATACACATTCAAATGGCATAGAAGACCCATGAAGATAACAACTGAGAACCTATAAAATATAAAAGACACTTTTCAGAAGATGTTGCTTTAGACATACACAGTCTTCTTTTTATTTACTTTTTAGGCTCCCACAAATCATAAATATCAATTATGTTCCAATTTACCAGCATTGCATCTCTAATGAAGAAGACGGGAGTATTGTTCCCTATAAGATCCCAATTTCCATCTTCAGTGTAGAATTTCATTGCAAAGCCTCTAGGGTCACGCACTGTGTCAGCTGAGCCAGATTCTCCAGCTTAAAAAAAAAAAAAAATTCCCATGATTAAATTCTATGCACACAGTCTAATACCTTGACCAACGTTTTCTAAGTATTTACTTACTGTGGAATCTTTAATCCATATGGTTGACATTTAAGAGAGAAAGAGCAGAAATAGAATTGGACAGAAGTAATTTAAAGCTCAGAGGATGGCAGAAGGCTAAGAAGAGATGACTTAAATAAATGGAAAAATTACTTACAAATTATCTTTTAAATTCAAATAATTTAATGTGTTCACTGGCTACATGTAGAAAAAGTACTTATGAAATACTTGTCAAATTTACACCTTGGTTTCGCTTTAAATTTATTGGAGATGCCCATTCAGCAGACTCCGGACAGCTTAGAAAATATAATATTAAATTAAAACAATTAAAAACGTGAATAAAACAAGGCAATACAAATTAAAATACAATAATTTCAATCAAACTGTCAAATAATGTTATAAATTATATGTCATTCTTTCAGATACATGCAGACATAAATATCCTTTGGAGAAAGAATATACTTGTATTTTGGGTATTCATAAAACTTGCTCAAAAATACACATGCGTTGATCCTTTCCTGCAGTAGCCTATTTAATAACATTCTATTAAAAATTCCCAGTATCAATTAAAAACAGCACGTAAACATCCACTGAAATAGATTACACACACATATTCAGTGCTTTTTTTCTAAAAAAAAAAAAAAAAGGTGCCGGAACTCACACAAGTCATACAACCCGCCTTGCCTACTCTATAAGATTCCATCCAAAAAAGGTGCCGGAACTCCGTTCTGGGCGTTCTATGAGAAAAAAAAGCCCTGCATATACAGTACATATTCAATGAAACTCCTTTATATATGAAGCAAATAAATAACATACACTGAAAGTCTCCAAGATCCTTACCAACAGTTGAAAATCGAATAGCCATTGGAGTTTTTTTGCCTATGTGCTCCAATATCTTTGCCTTGCAGTATGTGGTGATATCATGAGTCACTTCAAAATAGCCAAATGCTCCTGAAAAATTAAAAGGAGTTACTCTGTTAAAATGAAAAAGATTATTCCAAAGTCTGTAGATTTGGAAAGAATATTAGTTATGGTAGAAGAAATATTATCAGGGGTTTACATGTACACATTTTTATGCTTTTTTTGGAAATGTTTATTGTTACTGTAAATATAGCAGCTCCTTTTAATGAAGAATCTCTGATTCAACAAAGGATTCTGCTAACAAAAAGGAAGAAATCAACTTTCACTCATTTTTCCTTCTTTTCCCCTTCTCTTACTAATATAAAGCAAATTAAACAATTATTTGATCCTTAGCCATTGCACACAAATGTTTTTACAGACTGAACAATGGTAATTTCTAAATATTTTTACCTGTAGCATATCGTTCTTAATTGGATTAGATTTGTATGTAGAAAGGGTGATTACATGCAAAAAAAGATTCTAAATTAAATATGCTTAGATCAATATGAACCTCTGAATGATAAATACATTTCTGGAGCAATAAATGCAAAAAAGGTTTCCTCTAGACAATATAATATTTCTCAATTTTCTTTTAAAAATTCTGAGAAAATATTATGAGTCAACTGAAAGTTGACAAGTAAACTAGGTAAATAAGTGCTCAGTACTAAGCAAGGATTCAGTAGAATAAATCATGATCTATAAATAATGCAGTATTATAGAACAAAATGAAAAAAAATAGAAAAAGATCTCTTTCTCCAACATTACGGAAAATTAATCTGATTCTAATATTTCCTGGTTACTTCTGTTCACAAGTCTATGATCCATAAAACAGATTAGTTAATCACAATTTTAATGTTTCAATCTTTTAAAGAAAAAATGTTAAATGTTATTAAATTGTATCAATTAGCAAAATAAGACCAGAAAGATAAATAAAAGTAAGACAAAAACATAAGTTTAAATTATCACAAATAGATAGATTATAGATAATTCAAACTCCAATGAAGAAAAGCAGTGGCAAAAATAAATATTGCATTGACTATCGTTGGTTGCCTCTCAGACTACTGTATAAGCATCACAGAAAGATTCCTGAATAAATTGATTAAAAGCATAAGAGGCACAGACACAATGCAAATTCCAAAACTAACCGGCTCCTTTGGCATGGACAACTCTCTCGGGAATCCTCTCTTGGTCAAAGTGTGCCATCTCATCGGTGAAAACCACATCCTGAGCCAGGAGTGGGCCTCTTGGACCAACGGTCAGGACATTCAGCTTGTCTCCCACTGGGATTCCTGCTTGTGTGGTTAAGGAATCAGCTTCCTAGGTTCAAAACAAGAATCACAATTATAACAATAAAAACTTTCACAACTTTTTTGTGGTAACTTGAAAGCAATCCCAGCTTAATTTGACAGACAAGATCTGTCTGCCTTTCATCAGTAGCTTCAGGAAAATTGAAGACATTATTTCATAATATGAATTAAGAGATTAGCCATACATCAAGAAAATATAATTTTAATTTTGAAGTTGGCTAGTGGTAAAACACAGAAGTGTCCGGTGCAGGAAAGCATGAGCCAGGATAGAGTTTGAAAGCACTGAGAGATTATTCCATGCAATCTATATACAACAATCTGATCTACTAATGGTCAAGGCAAATTGGTGCCAGATAAGAGTCAATAGACTTCGGGGATGGGGGATGGATGGAGGTCTCTTCCAGGGGCATATGGATTCTAGACTGATGTGTTTGACCCCGCCCTGAGGTTCAGCCTGGTCATCTCCTACAAGTAGATGGGTTTCCTATTGAGTGGTATATTTACAGAACTTTTGGTGCCAAAACGTTTCCAAGTATTTACAAAAGGATATTTGATAAAGGAATTTTATCACCTGAATTTAATCAGGCTTATGTTACAGTTATATCAAAAGCTGGTAAAGATCATACTCAGCATGCTAATGATCATGCCATCTCACTGATTAATATTAATACAAAATGTTAACGGCAATGTTATAAATAGATTAAAGCAAGTGATATGGTTTGTTATTAAAAATGAACAAACAAGATTTACAAAAACTAGCCAAGCACTATATATTAGATTAGTTGTACATCTAATAGATTTGAATAAAAATAAATGTGTAATGTTATCATTAGATGTTGCAAAAGCCTTTGACAAAATACATAAACAGTACAAGTTTGCTGCACTAAATAGATTGGGATTTCCTTTGGAATTTATAAAATAGATTAAGATATTATATATGTCCCCTACATCCAAAGTGAAGGTTAATGGCATGCTTTCTCCTACTTTTTCACTACTTAGAGGACCTAAGTCCACATTTACTTTTTTTTTTAATATCTGCATGGAATCCTTGGCTTGGCTATTAGATAACATACTTGAACATAAATTGGTTTTATTCGCAAATAAAATTCTTTTGTATAATAATAACAAGAACAACAACAACAACAACAATAATAATAATAATAGTAGTAGTAGTAATAATAATAATAATAATAATAATAATAATAATAATAATAATAATAATAATAATAATAATAATAATAAAGTTGGAAGGGACCTTGGAGGTCATCTAGTCCAACCCCCTGCTCAGGCAGGAAATCCTATACTATTCCAGACAAATGGCTGTCCAGTCTCCTCCCAAAAACCTCCAGTGTTTACTTCTAGACCTCATACTACCATCCCAGTGTTGATGGAAAAGAAGCCATTGGTAAAATTGCAGAATTCTCTATTAATTGGTCCAAATCAGAATTGATACTTATAGACAAAAATGTGGTTACCCATTCATTTCAGGAATAACAATTCTGTATTTGTACCAAATCCATTGAATATCTAGGTATATGTATACAAAAGATTAAACTCAGCAGCATGTAATATAAAAAAATAGAATGTTCTCAAAATGAATATTATTCTCAGATTAATTAATATTCTGAGATGAATCCTAGTTTATATATCTGGAAATACTTTCAAAAAACAAATTCTTTGTTTAGAAAAATTCTTGATTCCAAGAATATCTTTACAGAAAATGCAATTACCAATTAGTGAGGAAGGATTTTTTTTCTGAATTTGGAACTATATCATCATGTTTACCTAATGTCAATTATTAAATAATTGTAAGGTTTTCCACTTAGCCTCACAATTGTTCCAGTGTTACTCAGGAATTTAAACAAAGAGATCAGGTCTTGGTACCAGGCATAAGATAGCACAAAAAATAATTCATACACAGCAACCCAGGCTCCATCCGTAACTCCTTTCCCCCCTCCCTTTACCGTGTTCTTTTCATGTAAGCAATCACCTGTACCTAAAGCAGTGGTGGCAAACCTATGGCATGGGTGCCAGAGGCGGCACTCAGAGCCCTCTCTGTGGGCACGTGTGCTGTCGTCCCAGTCCTAGGCCTTCAGCTGGGTTTTATAAAACCTTTTTGCTTTGGGCCTCTGCTGCTGTGTGCAAAAAAAAAAGGTTCAATCAATCAGTCAATTTCAACTTCTTGCGGGGGAAAAAAAAGATCTTGCAAAGTTGGAATTGATTGATTGAGCTTTTTAGTCCCACCCAGTCTGCCCTTACCACCGCAGCCACGCCCACCCAATGGGCCACACCCACCAAATTGGCCACAACCAGCCAATGGGCCATACCCAGCCAATGGCCACACCTACCCGGCACCCGATGATGCATAAGTGGGTTTTGGGTTGCAGTTTGGGCACTTGGTCTCTAAAAGGTTCACCATCACTGACCTAAAGCATGAAACATTTGCTTTTATATAATTAATTTCCCAACATAAAGCACCTACAAAGTTGCTTGCACATAAACAAAGATATACATATCAATATTACTAATATCAAACTTAAGCATAGTAAAATCCCTTCACTCCTCCCTTTTTAATATAAAAGCCGAATAGGCTTAAGGACTCTTGAAGAGGGGAATATAGTCAGAAGGTAAAGGTTTTAAAATCATTGCTTTAGCTGCTTTATTGTTATAGATAGGAGTGGCAGCAAAAATTGGTCCGGATATAGTAGATCTAACAATTCTCTAAATAAGCCGGATAAGGTATGATAAACACAACAACCCTCTTAAGGCCAAAACCGCAACAAACAATATCCTTTTCCAATTATCAAACATTCCTGAAAACCATCCTCCAACATCCAGTGCTCCTGTCCATGTCTGGACAGGGACATGAGCCAACTTTTGCATTCTGTCAGTGACTTCTTTGACATATTCCTTATATGTAATGTCGGACTGGGGTCTAATTCCAAGTCAAATTAAAATAAGAAGTGATGTTCTTTCGAGCTTCACATTTAAAAATGAAACAATTCTTTTGGGCCAGATCAATAAAAAAAAGAGTCTTTGATACTGAGAGAATCTCAATTGTGATTTACAGTTCATGAAAATCAACTTGAACCCATATTTGTATCTGATTCAATTGATAGCGAGTTCAAATGATGCTGAAAAATCCGTTGGTCTAGTTATTTTGAAGCATACCGGGTTGCAGGACTCCTTTGAATGTGCCAGGTTGGGTAGGATGTGCAAACATATTTGTCGTTTAATGAGTAGGCCTGTCTCCACACTTAGTCCATTTAGCTTGATTATAGTCAATAGCTTTACATGCATCAAAGAAGATTCTGGCACTTGTTCATAAGTCTCATGTGATTCTTTCCCAAAAGGTAATGTCTGTATGTCCCTCCATATGTCCAGATTTGAAGTTGTTGGTAAAGTTTTACCATATTGACAGGAGCATAATAAGTGATCCTGTTGCCCCTTTGCAAGTGGAATACATAGTCTTGTTATAAACACAACTCCCTTTTGTTCCTTAAAGCCCATGATCCTTATTTCTACCAAAGAAGGTACAAGGGAAACAACAGTAGCAGAATAAAAATATTGCAATACATAGTCCAGGTTCTAGGAACACAATTTCCAGGGTAGTCCAATCCATTGAGGTGTTTCTCCTACTTAGTTGGAAACAGTTCAACTGGTGAGCCAGGTTGAAATTTCATTTTCAGGCCGTTCAGCTGCAGAGCTTGTCACTAGAGAGGGAATGATGGGACTTTCCATGGAACCACGCCTTGATTCCTTAAATCAGGAGGACTTGGCATGGTTGAGACCACTCAGGAGTGGTATTTCTAGGTGAAAAGTTCTTTTCACCTGAACCCACTCTCCAGGAACAACAATGGCCAGAGACAGGTGGTAGGGCAGCCTTGGCCTGTACTGAGATAGAAGACAAAACCTGCGCCAGATTATGCAAATATTGAGTAACTTTCTTCTCTTCTTCATTGACATTCTTGAATCTTCATATAACAAAAGCCTCCCATACATTATTTCAAAGGGACAAAGACAGCTTTCCAGTTGAGGCCTATATTGAAATGGCCTCACCACTAAATGTTGTAAAGCTTTTTATTTACTTGTATTTATATATCATATATTTATCACAGGTTTGTTTAACTAAAGTATATATACAACCATCCTGGTTCTTTTTTTTCTTTTTTTTTTTGTAAAAAAGTATCAACCATCCCTTGCCCCCCCCTTTCAGTGGCTGCTTCTGTGTTTTAGCTATTGCTTTTCTTTCTTTCTTTCTTTCTTTCTTTCTTTCTTTCTTTCTTTCTTTCTTTCTTTCTTTTTTTCTTTTTCTTTCTTTCTCTTTCTTTCTAACAACCGTCTCCAATCTTGCAACATCCACTTCCCACTTTCTTTTATTTTCTCTCTTTCCATCACATGTTTGAGCTCACCACATTAATGGCAGTCTCCCTGCTTAATGCATGCAGTTCACAAGTCTGTGCAAACCCACTTAAAAGCAACTTTCCTGCTTCTTTCTTCTATTATCCATTTCTTCACTTCACTTCCACCACTTTGGCCTAACTTCTTTCTTTTCTTCTTCAGCAAGGACATCTTTTATCAACATGAGCCAACTCTTTCCCTCTACTATTAATCAATCCTCTTCCTGTCTCTTCTCCAAAAGTATTCAAGATTCCATAAGCATATTTGGAGTCAGTGTATATGTTTCTCTTCTCCCTTATTAACAACCTCAGAGCCTGCTGTAAGGCGGGGCTGGGTTCAGGAGATTGTCAACGCTTCTTTGAGGGAGGGGTCCTTTCCGGCTCCCTGCAAGGAGGCAATTGTGCGCCCCCTCCTCAAGAAGCCTTCCCTGGACCCAGCTGTTTTAAACAACTACCGTCCTGTCTCCAATCTTCCCTTTATAGGGAAGGTTGTTGAGAAGGTGGTGTCACTCCAGCTCCAACGGTCCTTGGATGAGGCCGATTATCTGGGCCCTCAACAGTCAGGATTCAGGCTCGGCTACTCCACGGAAACTGCTTTGGTCGCGCTGACGGATGATCTCTGGCGGGCCCGGGATAGCGGATTATCCACTATCCTGGTGCTACTTGACCTCTCAGCGGCTTTCGATACCATTGACCATGGTATCCTTCTGCATCGACTGGAGGGGTTGGGGGTTGGAGGCACTGTTTTGCGGTGGTTCACCTCCTACCTCACTGGTCGGTCGCAGTCGGTGTTGGCAGGGGGTCAGAGGTCAACCCCTAGGTTCCTCCCTTGTGGGGTCCCTCAGGGATCGGTCCTCTCCCCTCTGCTGTTTAATATCTACATGAAACCACTGGGCGAGATCATCCGACAACACGGGGTGAGATATCATCAGTATGCTGATGATACCCAGCTTTACATCTCCACCCCGTGTCATTTCAGTGAAGCAGCGGAAGTGATGTGCCGATGTCTGGAGGCTGTTAGGGTTTGGATGGGTGCCAACAGGCTCAAACTCAACCCCGACAAGACGGAGTGGCTATGGGTTCTGCCTCCCAAGGATATTTCAATCTATCCGTCCATTAGCCTGGGGGGGGAGCTTTTGACCCCCTCGGAGAAGGTCCGCAACTTGGGCATCCTCCTCGATCCACAGCTAAATTTGGAACATCATCTTTCGGCTGTGGCGAGGAGGACATTTGCCCAGGTTCGCCTGGTGCACCAGTTGCGGCCCTATTTGGACCGGGAGTCTCTGCTCACAGTCACTCATGCCCTTATCACCTCGAGGTTCGACTACTGCAATGCTCTCTACATGGGGCTACCTTTGAAAAATGTTCGGAGACTTCAGGTAATGCAGAATGCAGCCGCGCGAGCAGTGTTGGGCTTGCCTAGAAATGCCCACATTTCGGCATCACTCCGCGAGCTGCATTGGCTGCCAATTGGTCTCCGAACCCAATTCAAAGTGTTGGTTATGACCTATAAAGCCCTACATGGCATTGGACCAGGTTATTTACGGGACCGTCTGCTGCCCCATGAATCCCAGCGGCCGGTTAGGGCCCACAGAGTGGGCCTTCTCCAGGTCCCGTCAGCCAGACAGTGTCGCCTGGCGGGGCCTAGGGGAAGGGCCTTCTCTGTTGCGGCCCTGGCCCTCTGGAACCAACTTCCCCCGGAGATCCGTGTCGCCCCCACCCTCTTCGCCTTTCGTAGATTGCTTAAAACATACTTTTGCCGGCAGGCCTGGGGCAGCTAACACCTTGCCCCTAGCCAGTGTATGTTTCTGTGTATGTTTGTGGAGTGATTGGTTTCTTTTAGCTTAAGGGTTTTTTATAGATATGTGTTTATTGTGATTTCTATCATGCTGTGAGCCGCCCTGAGTTCTTTGGAATAGGGCGGCATAGAAATTAAATAAATAATAATAATAATAATAATAATAATAATAATAATAAAATCCACAGGTTTGTGCTGACTAAGGGAGGGAAATTCTTCCAGCCTCCACTAACATTTTCTCCTCCCCATCTACTATCGCATCTTCATTATGTCTCTCTTTTTCTTTTCTCTCTTTTATC
Source organism: Bothrops alternatus (assembly GCA_034064705.1). NCBI lineage: Eukaryota > Metazoa > Chordata > Lepidosauria > Squamata > Viperidae > Bothrops > Bothrops alternatus. The sequence continues at coordinate 9,101,124 of JARGCV010000003.1, read as the reverse complement.
TTTCATGTCTCTCCTACAAGGGCTTCCGGTTTCCGGTTGTGCCGACGCGGAGCCTTCCTGGGGAGCTCCGGGATCGATCTTCGCATTTTGGCTCTGTTTGGCTGCTTGTTTGCGATCGCTGCCTGGAGGGAATAGCGATCAAAGAGAGGAGTTTTTCGTGCGTCCGAGGAGCCTGGCAAACCCTGGGAAAGCCGAAAAACGACTCGAGCCGGAGCCGAAGAAGCCGGCCCCGGCCGGCCCGAAGACACAACGGGTTAACATAGCTGTTGGAAGAAAGAAGCGCAGTCATCCAGTTATTGAAGGAGAAGAACTTACGGTGAGAACTTTGAAAGAGAGACTCTTTAACCGGTAAAAGAAAATCCGGTGTGTGAAGCCCTTCGTATTCTTCTCTCGTTCTGTTTGAATTAGTAACTCCAAAAAGAAAACAATATAGCGGCTAAAATCTTTGGAGGAGTAAAACGGGTAGAGGAAAGAAAGGAGAGTATCGGAAGAGCGATTATAGATTTGAAATTGGCCTTAGATACTCTCCAAATTTAACTGTATTGGCGTGGATCTAAATTTGATTTCCGGAAAAAAAAAGTGGAATAAGGACTGGACATTTGAAAATTTATAGACTGGAGAACGAAAAACTAAATTCAACCGGAAGAAGGACAAACGGAAGAGCCAAGGAGCAGACATATTGAATCATTCCTTTGAATTCTTTCCTACAATAGACTTATACCACAAAAAGACTTGATTTTATATCGACTCTTTTTGACTCTTTTGGACTTTAATATTTGATATCTGAATATTTAATTAACATTTGATCATTGACTTTTTTTTCTGTTTTGTTTTTTTTTTGTTATTACTTTTATCGATCTGGAAAAATTGAACCAACAGTCAACAACATATATAAATTTGAGTGAGTTTAAGAATACTATAATATAATATAATGAGAACAAATTAATTCAAAGTTTGTGTGGTGGGAGATATATACTCTTCTCTTTTCGTCCTTTTTTTTTCTCTTTTCCTTTTTCTTTATATATATATATTACTTACCACGTTATTGATTACTATATTACTGAATTATTGATTTAATGAAAATCTAGATAAACTAATTATTGTATCAGAGATATATATGGTCAATTGGGAAACTATTCGAAAGATTATTAAGACAACAACTATGTATCAATCTAAAATTACAAAAAAAACTACAGTAACACCACAATCAACAACTCCACAAACTACCAAAAATATAGAAAGTATGTTACCTGAAAAACAGATAGACTCTCAGATTCCTCCAATAACATTAATATCCCTACAAGAAATGATGATTAAACTTCAGGAATCGATAGATCGTAATTATGAAAAAATGACTGGAAATATGGAAACGATGAGGGAAGATATTAAAAAAGTAGACGATAGAGTGAGCAAGATTGATGGAAAGATAGAGCAATTTCAAGAGAATTTAATAAAAAATGATCAAAGAATAAAAAATATAGAGGAAAAAAATGAAAAAATTGAGGCAAGAATTGATGAAACAGAGACTTATATGACAACAAATACTAAAGATATGCAGGATGCCTTATTAAATCTTGAATTGGAAAAAGCTGCCTTTTTTCTGAGATTTCAAAATGTACAAGAAACTAAAGATGAAAATCTTCCTCAGATGATGGCAGAGATTATAGCAGGCATCTTGGATATCACACCACAAAAAGCAATTAAGGAATTGGATGAAATATATCGGGTATACACCAGCTATGCCCGCCGAAATAATTTCCCAAAAGAGGTTCATGTACGTTTCACTAAGAAAACCACAAGAGAAGAAATATACAATATAGCTAGGAAAAACACCTATACATACAAAGGAAGAGATATTACAATTCTTAAACAAATTCCAAGACGCATTAGAGAAAGAAGAAGACCCTTTCAATTTCTATCTTCCAAACTAAATAACCACAGGATTCCATTTAGATGGTTGATTCCAGAGGGTCTATTAATTACCCTATTTGATAAGAAACATAAAATAAATAATGTAGAGGAAGCTAGGGAATTTTATGATCAAAACATTAAGGAAATAGAGGAATTAGAACGTAAAGAAAATAAGGAGAAAGAGCGAAACAATAAAGAAGAATTAAGCTCTGAGGATAACCCACTTGATTCAAAACTGAAAAATAAACATGGCAACGAGGAAAGAGAAGGGGCAACTACAAGATCGCAAGCAGGTTTCTTTTCTTTTTCCCAACTCCTTTGCTATGAACAAGTGTTTACCTCCTTTCGGCTTTCTGATTTAAAAGCTTTTTTTTTTAAACTCACCAAGGCGCCTGTTGCAATTTCTCCCATCAGTGGAAAAGCATGAAAACTTGTTGAATTCGGGCATTCAGATTCCTCAGATACGGTTCCCACCACCGACGATGAAGCACAGGAGTCTTCCAGGTCAAATACCTAGGAGCGCTTTAAAACTCACGCTTCAGTCGTTGTTGGTTTTGTCCTGCCGAGAATTGAAGGCTCGCCAGGATCTTAACAGGGGTCTCCGGATGTGGGGGGAGAGCTGGTATGACTTCCACCACGTTGGGGGCCAGTTTGTAAGGTTTTCCACTTAGCCTCACAATTGTACCAGCGTTACTCAGGAATTTAAAAAAACCAAAGAAACTCCTGAGCCAAGGTTTCAGCAAGCAAACAACTTTTATTTTGACCAAAATAGAGTTGGGTGACCCCATCTCTCTTTGTGGCTGGTAGAGATATGAAGGCAAGCAAGCAGGAAAGATGTCTTCCACCTTTTATACCTTTTCAGAACAAAGAGATCAGGTCTTGGTACCAGGCATAAGATAGCACAAAAAAATAATTCCTAAATGATGACTCATACACAGCAACCCAGGCTCCATCTGTAACTCCTTTTCCCCCTCCCTTTATCATGCTCTTTTCATGTAAGCAATCACCTGTACCTAAAGCATGAAACATTTGCTTTTATATAACTAATTTCCCAACATAAAGCACCTTGCACATAAACAAATATATATTTATTAAAATCCCTTCATAATGAAAGAACACAGTGTGTCGAATCACCTGCCTCCTCCCGTGCCTCCTGTGAGTCAAGTGAGCCAACCATATTTTTAAGAGTTTTGTGAAACATTCAAAAGTTTGAAAGTTTGTTTATAGGACAAAATGGCTTCCCCGGTGCCCAGAAAGTGGATTAACATACTGTGTTTTCTCAAAAGTAAGGCTTATCCTGAAAATAAGCCCTAGCTTGGTTTTGGGGGGTAGGCCTAATATAAGCCCTACTCCCAAAATAAGCTCTAGTTTTGGGGCAAGGCACACACCTAAAAATCAAGCTAGGGTGGGGGTGAGGGGTGGAGCTGCCCCACACACCCCACACCCGCTTACCTGGCAGCCAGGCCTCTCCTCGCCAGCCCACTTTTTCTGCAGTGTCTTCTGCAGCCAGGCCTGCATTTCTCAGTCACGGGCCTTTCCAGAAGGCCACTGCAGCTGAGAACTGAGTTATGGATTCAATCCATAGCTCGGTTCTGCAAGACCTCTGCAGCTGAGAACCGAGCTATGGATTGAATCAATAGCTCAATACACGTCTGCAAGGGCCTTCCGGAAAGGCCTGACTGCGAAATGCTGGGCAGAATGCAGCTGCAGAATGAAGCTGCTCCTTTGGCCGCAGAAGAAGTGGACAGACTGGGCAGGGCTGTCTGTGCCAGAGGTGAGTATAAGAGCATCCTCCCAAAATAACACCTGGTGCCATTTTTGGAGGCAAAAATAATAATAATAATAATAAGACCCGGTGTTATTTGGAGGGAAACACAGTATATGCAGCAACATAATTAAGGTACAGGTGGTTTGCAACTTCAAATCATTCATTTAGCAACTGTTCAAAGTTACAACAGCATTGAAAAAAGTGACTTATGACCATTTTTCACACTTACGGCTGTTGTAGCATCCCCATGGTCACGCAATCAAAATTCAAGCACCTTGCAACTGGCTCATATTTATGTCAATTTATGTCAATTGTGGTGCCACAGAGTCAGGAGAGGACGTTTTGCGACCCTCTTATAAGCAAAATCAATGGAGAAGCTAGATCCACTTAACAACTATGTTATTAACTTAATAACTGCAGTGGTTCACTTAACAACTGTGGCAAGAAAAGTCATAAAATGGGGCAAAGCTCACTTAACAACTGTCTCACTTAGGAATGAAAACGTTGGGCTCAATTGTGGTCATAGGTTGAGGACCATATATCAAGCAATATGTACACAGAGAATCACTATGGGTTGAATGGATTAATGTATATATTCAGTTGTACATTTCAGGCTGTTTCATCCCCAGCTCTCATTAAGCAAAACAATATTCCCACACATCCAAATGCTTGACAAATCTTCTGACTCTGCTACACATGTAAAAAAAGCCATTAAATCATCTTCCTAGGTGATTTCATATTTTATATTTCTGAATATGTCCCCAGAACTTCACTCTTGCCTTAAAGAAAAGACATTGTGGAATTTCAAATGAGAATTCTGCATTTGATTTCATATCTTTGATCATTCATGCCTCCTTGATTATTCATGATGGACTAGGGAGGCATTTAGCAAGTGATGATTTATCTAGGTATTCAATCCATCAAGTGTCAAACAGGTTAATGAAATACATCCCACTCCAAGGGAAAGATAAGAAACAGGATCATGTTAATGAAATCCTGTAGGAATTACTAACAAACTGTGACCTACTTTTTCATCTCAAGGAATTATTCAGAAATTTATTCAGTTCAGAAAGAATATGGATAAAGTATCCTGGATAACTTTAAGTAGGAAACTAAAGTAGTACTTTTTAATGGAGGCCAGACAGATACCAGTTTAAGTGATACTTTATTTTTATTTGGTAATAGAAATTTGAAGATTTGTTGATATTAATAAAATAACTATGCGCAACAAGATTCTGTGATGATATATCCCAGTTCTCCTATACTGCAGCAGTGTGGAAATTAAAGTGTGTCAAGTCAAATGTACAAGAGAATAGCACTAGCACTAACATTTAAACTTGTATACTGCTTCACAGTGCTTCACAGCCCTCTCTAAGTGTTTTACAGAGTCAGCCTATTGCCCCCAACATTCTAGGTCCTCCTTTTACTGACCTTGGAAGGATGGAAGACTGAGTCAATCACTATGTATTAATGCATAAATCTAGTTGCATGCTTCAGGGACATTTCATCATGAGACCTCATAAAACAGAAAATATTCCCACACTTCCAAAACTCTTGATAAATCTGTTTTGTTTTTGTTTGTTTACTGCTATGCTGCATGGACAGGAAAGCCATTAAATCACCTTCCAAGATGGCCTCAGGGCCCCACACAATATAAAAAATCTTTAAGACCTATTATTAAATTATAATTTTTAAATATGAAAATTATGGAAATTAACCATAGCATATAAATGACTGGAGAGTAATCAAATTAACTACTTTCAAATTTAGTTAAGTTTAAAAATATTAATGTAGCAGGAGTGATTTGATTTATTATGTGCTTATTAGCAAAGGCAGTACCCTTCTAGAATAAAGCAAGAAATCAGTTTTGTCCAGACCCTGTTTACTAAATTTGTATTAATGCATTTATCTAATTCTGGGTTTCAGAGCAATTTAATTTCTAGACTGTACAAAACAGGAATATTCCCACATTGGAAAGTGCTTGATAAATGTTTTATCTTTCATGTCTCTCCTACAAGCATCTGCAGTGAAATCATCATCCTGGAAAACACACAACTGTTATCATATCAGTAACCCCAAAACAAAAAAAGGCAGTAAAATAATAGACATTATTCTTTGCCTTGGCTATTTCTTATATTAATGAAGTGCTGAAATCTTGACATTGGGTTTCTTAGTTGCTTTTGTTCACTTATATAAGGCTGTAACAAAGTAATTAAAGAGGAGCCTAAGGATAAAGGATGTGTGTATATTAGTTTATTAAGCCAAGATTTGATTTGGGAACAGGGCCAACATATTTAATTCAATGACTTGCAAAATAACTTTGGGATGGTATAAGACAAACTATAATGATGTTTTTAATTATATCAACCCACATAATAACATTTTTAACACACCCATTTAAGTTACCAGTATTTTTAAAATGTTTCTAAAAGGTCTATGTTACAGGCAACCAGTCACTTTTTGAATATCAACTTCTTATTTTACCTTGTTTGTAATTTTTTTTATCTATATAATTTACAAGCTCTTTCTCATGCAATGGAATCTCATAATTAAATTAAATAGGGTTGAATAGGGATGACATATCTTAATGTGTATTTATACTGCAGAGAAATAGCCCAGTGAGAGTGGATTTAATTTACGTTGAATCACTTTGTTATTTTAGTGGCTATTTAAAAATTCAGTGCCATTTTCAATTTAAATTGGCTTTTCTTTTTTTTTCTTTTTTTTCTTTTATTATTTAAAGATATATATTTGTACATGTAAACCAGGAAAAAATTCAAGTTAACTGCTATCCAACTTTTCCATTTAAAATTGTACTCTTTAATTACAGTAACAAAAAACATACTGCTTTAAAGCTAAATATAACAATCATATCAAGACTTTGATGTCCACCAAAAGCTCTTAGTGGACACTCTGGGTGCTAATTTTTTTAATAAAATCAAAGGGATTAATTACAAAACTTATCTCTCATTGCTCATTCCATACACATGCCAAAATACTAAACAGTTCTGTAATATTCATTCTATTAATCAAGTTTAATATTTGATTAATATTAACTCAAGTTTCATATTAAATCAAGTCTCATATTTCCAAAAGCCTTTTATACTTATTTTTCATTAATGACATTAATGCTACTTGGAAAAATCAGTAATCAGGATGCCACTGTGAGCATAACAGGTAACAAAACAAAACATCCATATTGGTAGTCCTTGCTTAACAATGGTAACTGGGAGCGAAATTTCTGATGCTAAGCAATGTTGTCATTAAGCATGGAATCATATGATAGTTAGTGATGGAAATCCTGGCAATTTCCATTGCTGTTGTTACGCAAGGAACACAGCTTGTTAAGCAAGGATATCCTTGTAAATTCCTACTGGCCTCCAACAAGCAAAGTCAATGGCGAAGATGGCAGGAAGTTGCAAGTATCAGGTGGCTTGCAAGCAGGCCAATGGACAGGTAAATGGCTGCTACGGAGTGGGAGCTGGGATTGTTTGCTGCCAGCTGAGAGAAAGTGTGCATGTGTCCAGCACAGCATGAGCATGGCAAGGCTAGGAGTGAATGCTGCTGGGTGTGGGATGGTATGTAGGTGGCTGGTGTGGCTGGGCTGGGAGTGGCTTCTGCCAGGTGCAACAGAACAGTGTGAGAGGTGCTACAATGCATCTGCCAGGCCAGATGCTGCAGAGTGCATAAGCAACTTACAGAAGCAACTTGCAACTTTCTCTGCAACTGAGTTTGAGTTTGCTTCTGGGAAGTTGGCAAAAAATGCAGGACACTATAAATATCATAAGTGTGGGGTGGTTGCCACAGGCCCAGATGATGTACATGTGCATGCTGGCCGGAACTTTGAGCACATGTCATAAGTACCACTTGTTCAGTGCCATCATATCTTTGAATGGTTGTTAACTAAGAACTATCTGTATAATTGAAGTCAAACTGGTGACACTGTATCTCATTATCTCCTCTAATAGGTATAGGAGATATCCAGAACATCCAATTCTTATGCATCCTGATTCAGGCAACTTCCAAGTATGAGTTTGGGACAATAAATATTCAATTGCAACAGCACCCTCCTACTCTAACTACTGCGACCATTTTCCCTGGTATTTCAAAAGTCTCTGTAACAGATTTTCTGATAAGAAAGAGATGAGAGATGGAATTAATCCCTTGAAGTTGTCTATCCACCTTTCCCACCATTTACCACAGAATATATATAGATAAGTGGAAACAAGCAGGTCCTGAGTGCCAATCATATTAATGCATTTCAGCACAATGTATAATCTTCATAATGAACCCATATTTAGTAAGTTCTATGTGCTGAAGCAATTACTGTGTTTTTACTAGATGAAAGCAACACTTGAAATAAAGTTGAATCTTAATTGAATTTAAACCTTTAATAATACTATATGACTTCTTAATTATTTTCATCTGATTTAAAAGGATAACTTTGGCGGACTGAACTATCTTCCCAACCTCCACTGTTGCATGTACTCCAGATCTGCTCTGCAGTCACAGGCTAAGAAGGGAGCAAAGGAGAAAACAGCAAAGGAAACTTCAACAAACTGAAGATCAATCATGTACTACTTACACACAGACATATTTTGTACAGTTTAGCTAGAATTATAAAAACACTAAAAATGTTTAAGCTGAAGAATCACCTACTTGTATCCTGGTTAGGTCTGTTAAATTATATATCAAAATTTTAAAGGTTGCTTTAAAAGATGCTGAAGGGAATATAAATGTCAACTTTACTGGATTTTAAACAAATGCATTCAATTGATAAAAAGAGAAATCAACTTTAATGCATTCTATTTCAGAATCTTCAATAAAAAAAGCTTAAAATAATTAATAATCCCATTATTTAATAACTGAGCTTCCTGGTTAATAAAAGAAAAAAAGAAAAATAGAACAAAATTGACTATTATCGTGTTGACTTTTCCTTAGATGTATTTATGTTTGCAGAGTTGTTCCATTCAATCATTATTTATTTGGGTTTGTATGCCGCTCCTCTCCGGGGACTCGGAGCGGCTAACAACATATATATAACAGAGAATTACAATATAAAAACCCAAACAAGATATCTAAAAACCAATAAAAAAACACACACATTCAATGCAACAATCAACTACAATCATCCCCAGGCTTGCCGGCAAATATGAGTTTTAGGTTTTTCCGGAAGGCCGGGAGAGTTGGAGAAACACGGACTTCAGGAGGCAGTTGGTTCCAGAGGGTGGGCGCCACAACAGAGAAAGCCCTCCCCCTAGGGCCCGCCAGACGACATTGTTTCGCTGACGGGACCCGGAGGAGGCCGACCCTGTGCGTTCTCACCGGTCGTAGAGAAGTATGTGACAGAAGGCGGTCCCGTAAGTATCCTGGTCCCATGCCATGAAGGGCTTTATAGGTAATACGGTAGAACCTAGAATCATATCAGATTCTCAGAGACTGCAGGGACAAGTCCCTGCAATTTTCTTGGCAATGATTTTTCAGAAGTAGTTTGCCATTTGCCTGCTTCCTAGGATTGAGAGAGCACAATTAGCCCAAAGTAACCCAGTTGGCTCTGTGCCCAAGGCAAGACTAGAATTCTCCCATTTCTAGTCTGATGTCTTAACCATTACACCAAACTGGCTCTCTTGCAGTTTATTATGTTGTATTAAAATAATTACCAGTAATGCAGAGACAGAAAACAGACTATTTGCTTCATCTGAATTTGATTCTTAAAAGCATGATGAAAAGCACCATAAGCGGACTGAGACTGCTTACTTCTATCCCAGCTTCTTCATTTATTCTCATGGCTAAAACTGAAAAAATATATTTCAAGTCAGAATAAGCATATGGACTTGACCACCAGTACCTGTTAGATTAAAAGAAATCTTATTGCTCTTGGTATGGATGGATTGTACCAGGATCTTCATCTTCTCCTTGTAATATGATGCTGTAAATATCACATACTGTATTTGACAGAATATGGCAGAAGTTGAGAAAGTATTTTCCTTCCTGATAAAGTTACTAGAAAAAGTGTAGTTACAGGTAAGTATTGTTTGTCCCAAAATACAGTAAACTAGACTAATTTGTAAGAAAAGGAAAATGTGTCATTTTTTTTCCAGAGGTCCCTCAATAATCCACAACGGTTTGCTCTATTGCAAAGTTCTCCAAGCGTGGCAACTATAAGACTTGTGGACATCAACTTCCAGAATTCCACAGCCAGTTAAGTCAACAAGTCTCCAAGCCAAGTTTGGAGACCCCTGGTCTAGTGGATAGGTTATCATGCTAGAAACCAGGAGACTAACCAGGACTTCTAATCTCTTCTTAAGCATGAAAAACCAGCCAGATGACTTTTGGTCAGTCACGCTCTCTAAATTCATCTTACCTCACAGGATTGTTGTCCAGAAAATAGAAGAAGGAAGGAGTATTATATTATTATTATTATTATTATTATTATTATTATTATTATTATTATTATTAGAGTCAGCCAGATGTTCAGACTAAATTTGGCATTTTTGTCTACCTATCGAGTCCTTACCAAGGACCTGGGATAAGCAGATGTGGATGTTTGATGTGTTACAGATATCATGATAGGTTGGAAGCTATTTCCAGTGAGGCCGCCTTTTGCAATTGACTGATGGCAAATTGGTCAATGCCGATGGTGTTCAAGTGGTGTTCCAGTTGTTTTTGGATCACACCCAAGGTACCTATTACTATTGGTACTACCCTTGCTTGCCTTTGCCACAGTCATTCAATTTCTATTTGTAGGTATTTGTAATTTGTTATCTTCTCCAGTTCTTTCTCTTCTATTCTGCTGTCTCCAGGCACTGCCACGTCCACTATCCAGACTTTTTTGTCTTTCTTATCAACAATTGTTAAGTCCGGGATTTTATGTGACAGGTGCTTGTCTGTTTGAATTCTAAAGTCCCAGAGCAATTTAACTTTTTTATTTTCTATGACTTTCTCTATTTTATGGTCCCACCAGTTCTTGCTTGCAGGCAAATGATATTTCTTGCAGATCTTCCAATGCACCATTATTGCTACTTTGACATGCCGCAGCTTGTAGTCAGTCTGTGTGATCTTCTTGCTGCAGCTTATCAGGAGGTCCACTGTTTCTTCAGCTTCTTTGCATAGGCGGCACTTACTGTCTGATGCTGTCTTCTCAATTCTGACTTTGTATCCATTTGTCCTTAAGGCTTGGTCTTGTTCACCACAATTAGTCCCTCAATCTCTTTCTTCAACTTTTTTGCTCTTAGCCATTACCAGGTCTTGTTATAACCTGCTTTCCCAGCTATTTTTTTTTAATGTATTGGCTATGTAGTGCTTTGTCTTCCCATGCCTCCATTCTGTTCATTTGGTCTTTCTTGTAGGCCAGTTTGGTCTCTCCAGTAGTCAGTAAGCCTTCCTGATATACTAACTTCGGTGCATGTTTCATCATTGTTCTTCAGATATTTTTCCAAAGCCATTTTTTCTTTTTCAACCATCTGATGTACTTACAACATTCCACACCCATCTATTTGCCTTGGTAGGTAGAATCTGTTAATGTCACTGCGTGGATGAAGGGCATGAGTCATTGTCATTATTTTTCTGGTCTTCCTATCCATTGCTTTTAGTTCTGCTTGAGTCCAGTTCACTGTTCCAGCTATGTATCTAATGACTGGAATTGCCCAGGTGTTGATTGCCTTGATGATATTTCTTCCATTGAGTCTGGACTATAAGATCTTTTTCACTCTCTTCATGTATTCACGTCTAATATTTTTCTTGATTTCAGTGTGCTTGATGTTGTCAGCTTCTAGGTATTTGATTATCCAGTCATGTGGCAAAGAGTCAAATGCCTTTTTGTAGTCAATCCATGTTACCAGTACATTCAGGTTGGTCTTCCTTCTCTTGCAGTTTTCCAAGATCATTTTGGCAATTAGGAGTTGATCTTTTATTCCTTTGCTATTGAAGCGGTTTCTTTTCTGCTCAGGTGAAAAGAGATTGATTTCAACTAGATGCTGTTGGACTGCATCAGCTACCATACCAGTTAGCAATTTGAAAGTTGTTGGTAAACAGATAATTGGCCTATAGTTGCCTGGTGCTGCCCTTTTTGCCTGATCTTTCATTATCAGGTAGGTTTTCCCAGTTGTTAGCCACTCTTTAATTTCACTTCCTTGTAGTATGTTGTTCAGCTGCTTGGCAACGCGTGGGCATAGACCAGAGATGTTTCAACCAAAAACCATGCAATTCATCTTCACCTGGTGCTGATCAATTCTTGATCTTCCTTGCTCTTTTCTCTACCATTTCTGCTGTTATTACTAGTTCTTTCATTTCAACTTTTTTATTCTTGTCCACCTCTTTTAACCAAGCTGCGTCCTTGTTGTATTTCTTTGGGTTCTCCCATATCTGTGCCCAGAACTGCACTGTTTCTCCCTTGTCAGGTACTGACTGATTGACTGCAGTTTCTCCATTGATGGATTGTTAGAAACGTTTTTGATTGGATTGAAATTGGAGGTTCTGCCTATAATTTCCAATTTGAGGTTCGTATCTGCTGATCTTCTTGGCTATAGCTGTTATTTGCTATTTTATTATTTCCAGTGCTTCCTTGATTTTCCTTGTTACTAAGTGGTATTTCTTGATTAGGTATTCTTTGGTCTTCTTGTTCTTCAGCTTCTTTTCTTTCAACTATTCTAGCTTGTTTGCATCTGATCTCAACTTGATCTTATTTTCCAGTCTAATCTTCCATTTTTATGGTGACTGGCTTTTTTTCTTCTTTGTTGATTTTGCATCTCAGGTATTCAGCTATAACTGCAGCTGTGCTGTACATTAGTTGGTTTGTTTCTTGCAGTGAGTTGGTGCTTATACGGTTGTAGTATTTGCATCTTTAAACGCTTGCGCTAGCTGTTTCTCTGGAACAAGCTTCAATGGAGGCAGCCTTATTCTGATGTTTTTGTACTGTTCTAGATGCTCAGTTATTCTTTGTTACAATTCTTTTATTTCTTTAGTTAGAAGGATTTGTTTTTCCTGAGGCAGAGGAAAGGGGGCCTGGTTTCCAAATGAAAACAGGTGTGTATCTCTGCTGGATTCCTCTACTACTAACTCCCCCTGGTTTGCCTCTACATTCTGAGTTACTTCTGGTAAGGCTTTGATTTCTTTGCCCTGGGTGAACCTTTGCAGTTCTTCTAATTCTGCTTTTGTGAACACTTCATTCATATTATAAATCCACATTGATCTGCTAGCCTGTCTTCTGTTATTTCTGATTCTGGATGTTGTTCTTTCCAGAACTGGTGCATTTGTTTCAAATATCCTCTTCTTGTTGGACTTGATCTGTAATAACAGATCATTATTTCTTTGCTTTCAATCACTGTGTATTTGCGACTGGTAAACACCTTTTCTTCCAGTTGTTCTGCAGTGCTGGCCCTGGTTGCTCAGCCAACAGTCCTGAGTCCTGTAGCCCATTTTTCACCAGATATCCAGCAACTCCAACATCTATAGACCTTGTTAACCCGGGCAACATCCGAGCTGGTATCTTCCTCAGAGTACACAAGAACCACAAGATAGTGCCTCACTGGGGGATTATTATTAATAATTTAAATTTGCCACCTATCTCACTGTGGGGCTACTCTAGGAGGCTTACAATAATAAAAAGGAAGAAAACGAAAGGTTTCCAAAAAGAAGAAAAATAGAACCATAAAAACACAATTAAAAAACACACTAAGGAGAATACATTAATATGATAACCAAAAAGCTGGACAGGTGGGGTCCAGAGTGCAAGAGGGGAGGAGTGGAGACTGTCATGAATCCAGCAGCCATCTCCACAATGTAACTCTCCCATTTGGTCTATGGAGATTCTCAGTCATACAGGTCATAGTTATCCCAAAAGTGCTTTTTCATGAGGGAACTGATGTTTCGACAATCAGGGCTGAAGAAGCTTCATGGATGAGAAGCGAAACATCTTCAAAGAAAAACAAGAAAGCCCAGTTGCCTTGTGAAAAAGCACCTTTGGAATATCCCATTTGGTCCTCCGGCCAACTGGCAGAGCCAGGTTGTATGCTTGTCCCCTTGAATTCTTTATAAAACAAAGGCAGGGGGGGAGGGAGAAATTACTCTTTAGTCAGTCTTTATCTACTTGATATTTTTAGTTATACAAGCAAGGAACACACACTGCTTAGCTATTGCCAAAAAAAGGAAACATGAATATCCAAATCAGATCAAATCTTGAACAGACCCCACATTACACCTAGGAGAAATTATTTCTGAAACTATTCCTTAGCCAGTCTCTCTTCCCCGAGACTGAACCTATTGCAGTTCCCTGTTCCCAGTTATTAAGCACACAACTCCACTTCGTTTTTTCTGCTATCTCTTCTCCCATCATAAAACACAAAATATGCTTCTCTAGTCCAGTAGCAATATACTATACTACATCACGCTATTCCAGCTTGATGTCCTCCGCACACCCCCGGATGCGCTGCCCGAGAGACTGTCTCGGGGACGCTCCAGAAGCACAGGCTCTGCCGGGACTGGGGAGGGGGGGGGCGTCGGTACCTGGGAGCCCCGCTGCTCTTGCCAGTGCTTCAGCTGCTCCTTAGCGCAATTTCGACTGCCGGCCATTTTGAGAGACTCGGAGACCCCGACCCTAAGAGAGATGCGACGCTTTCGGCTACGGAGCCCGTATATCCAAGATACTTATTGCGAAAAGGGGAGCCAGTCCCAAAAGCTGCAATGTCCCAACTAGCACGATCGCTGCCCAGCTGCAGCTGTCTAATAAAGCCAGCTGATGAAAGCTCAACGCCCCCGCGGCACCGCCCCTTCTTTTCTTCATTGGTTTGGGGCTCTGTCACAAAGCTCCTTCTCCGATGCTTATTAGGTGAAGAGTCGAATAACTGGTATTTTGGTTCCTTCGAAGGAACATTTGGAGACAGGGCTCACGGACAGGGAGGAAAAATGGTTGGAGGGGACGGAGAAGGAGCTGTAAAGTGACCGGTCTGGTGGGGCCACCTTATTATTCACATTTGACAGGTAAATGTGTACAGCAGCGTCCCTTAACTTGATGCTTGCCTGTTGTCTGAAGCGAAAGCTCCCAATGTTCCCAAACAACTTAAATTAATTAAAATTAAATTAAATTAAAATCCTTTATTGTCAAAGTACACGTGTACAATGAGTTTGGCTGAGCCTCCCTTCGTGCACCCCCCCATCACAATTCACAATGACAACACACAGTCTTATTGCACCATGTGAACTATTGCACAACGCGCAATATAGTATTTCCCACCTTAGCAGAATTCAATCTTCACTGCCCAGAGATTAGCCGTGACCTAGCTACTTTCCTTCCTCCTTCCTTCCCTTCTGAGCCTGAACCCCACTGAGAGGAACGGTAAGTTATGATTTTTTGATCCAAATATCCTTGCAAAGGACAAGATTCTGTCCCTCGTTCTGCTTCTGGGATGCTCTGTTCACTGTTGCTCTCTTTCAGCAACATAGAGATGTCCTTGTCCTTTGCTCTGCTGTCCACAGAAGGTAAGGAAACAGGTATAAGGAGTGGGCATGACATACAAGTCATCCTCAACTTACAACAGTTTGTTTAGTGACCGTTTGAAATTACAACACCACTAAACAAAATGACTTATGACCATTTTTCACGCTTATGACCATTGCAGCATCCTTATGATCACATGATCAAAATTCAGATGCTTGGCAACTGACTCATGTTTATTATGGTTACAATGTCATGATGGGGGTTCATTTTGCAATCTTCTGACAATCTTCTATTGTTGTTGCAGACCAGGAAAAAACATCAAAAATCATGGTCATATGACTATGGGATGCTGTAAATCGCCATAAAGGTTTGCTGTTTGCCAAGTACCCAAAATGTAATAATGTGACTGAAGTATATAATAATAATAATAATAATAATAATAATAATAATAATAATAATAATAATAATAATAATAATAATAATAATAATAATAATAATAATAATACAGCCTTTGGAACTTTAAAATCAACTCATAAGTACCTTTGTGGGAGATCCATTTTATCTTCAAACAGTCGCTAAGTGAGAACTACCTGTATGACATTAACAGAATGCAGTCTCTGCATGTTTCACTGCCATTATGTTTTTCATTTGTTTTCATTTTAATTTAAATTGATTGTTGTAACGGTTTTTATATAGTCTTCATTATTGCTATGTACACCACCCAGAGTCACTATATGAGATGGATGGGTGTAGAAATATAAATAAAATAAATAGGTACACCCTCAGTTCATCAAACCTCAGTTTAGCAGATTTCAGGTGCAACAAACAAAACCTGTTTACTATTTCTAAATATATAATCCTATATATTGCAATAAAAACATGTGACTTAAAAACTAGATAATGTGATTGTGGGATTACAATGTGAAGAACTGGAATAACTCAACGTGAATGAACTATGTGAGCCAATAACCAAATCATGTTTGCATATTGTAACATGGTATAATATAGGATTATAATATAAAATTCTCTCGTATTTCTTATATAAGAATCTTTAAATATTGTATTTGCATTACTGTGTCAGTCTGTGCTTGTAAGTGACTAATTTGTTATCAAGTTCATGCCTTTAAGCAAAAGGAAAAATTCAAGGTAATTTCTAGCTGTATTTCCATATTTCTCTGTTCCTACAATCAAATACCGTACATGGTCTTATTAAAATTACTAGTATAGCAGAAGCCAAAATCATTTATCAAAACTACGAGGTTGCTTTTTGGAGAGTATATCTACAATGTTCTCACATATCCCTTTTTCTTGTTGCCCTGAATTCTTACCAGTTGTAAAGTAATTATTTCCCAACCGAGATCTTTTACTAAATGCATATGAATACAGTATATGCATTGCCTTTGATCAATATTTTACCTAAGTTTGATGTCATTTAGTTATTTATTTAATCATATTTATAGGCCATCCATCTTCCTATCCTGAGTGATTCTAGAAGGCTTACAATTTGAAAGCATATATTTCAAAACACAGAAAAATTTAAGATTAACAATAGTTAAAAATTAAAACCAAGACCACAGAGAGCATGGAGGTGGACTTTTGTCTATCACTCAGTCAACCACCTTCAGCACAGCACACTCTATCAGAGCTCCAAGCCAACAGGCAGAGCTAGATTTTAATACTGCTCTGGTAGACCAGAAAGGTGGAAGCAGGTTTCACCTCCAGAGACTAAACCAGGGGCCTTTCTATACAAAACATGTGCCCTATTGAGCTATAGTTCTTCCATCTAGATATATAATTATCTCTTTCATAGAATTATAATTACAATAATAACAGACTCTTTTTTCACATGCTATGTCCACAATATGGTAAGATAACATAAGAATGCTATTTGCTGGGGTTGCCAATTCATAATCTGAAAACAAACCGGCAACTAGACCTCATTCCTGTCTTCTCAAACTGCCCGTAGCCAGGGTGAAGTAACCAAGTTTACTGCCAGTCATTCTAGCTGACTCCTTGCAGACTGTCTTGCTATCTATCTCAAATAGCTGTTCTTCAATAACAGGTTGTTTCTGATTATAGAGGTTTCATTGTATGGCATGTCTTGTGCTAGGATTCTTTTTTTCCCTGTTTCTCATTATAAGTCAATTATTATTGGAAGAAGAAATAATTAAGATTGATGATAAAAAGAGGGTTGAGAGAGAGTAAGAGCTTGAATATACGTGGAAGAGACATTTGAAATGTTAAACTGTTGATATAAAACAATATTTGACTATGGTAATTGAAATTGATAAAGTTTTAAAACAGGTGTAGTAGTAATAGAAATTTATGATAGAAATGGAATACACTAAATTTATTATGTTTTTTGAGGGAAATAGAGAGATGATAGTGAATGTATTAAGTTGAGCTGTTTATGTGTGCTTTTATTTTGGAATCTTTGTTTACCCAATCACCACGGTGTGTCTTAAGTACTTTTTGTTAAAATTATAAAACCAATAAAATATTTTTCAAAAAAAAAGTTTCTTTAACTGATCTCCCAGTCACAAAGTGGAACAGTTACTTCGTACTGAATGTCCATCCCAACATAGGATGAGAGACGTATTCAAATTTCTGTTTAGGAAAGGCAATACTATTCTTTTTCACCATCTTCCTTATTCAGGCATACATGTTTCTCATTTACATTCCCAATCTACATAATTTACTGGATCAAAATTGTACCTGCTCCTAAATTTAACAAGGTTTGGGTTTTTCCTTTGATAATAAACTTCCCACCCTATAATAATCCCATCAAAGAAGAAAAGATTTCTTCTTTAGGCAGAATTTGATGAGTAACAGAAGAAAAGTAAATTAAAGAAAAGTATTTCATCTGTTTACTCAGCATCTTCAAGATTTTTCAGTCATTTGGGTTTGTATACATGTGACAGATTATAAAGTACTGTATATGCCTATGGAAGAAACTCATGAGATGTTTATAAGTGTAAGAAAAGTACTTAGAAGTACTTAGAAGAAGTAGATGTATTGTAACATAAACTGCAAACAAAGGAAACATGAGTAATATAAAATATGATTATTTTCCTTCAGCAATATCTAAACAAGCAGCTGACAGAAAAGCTAACATAGTCTTAGGCTACATTAACAGAGAGATAGAATCAAGATCATGTGAAGTGTTAATACCACTTTATAATGCCTTGGTAAGGCCACACTTGGAATATTGCATCTAGTTTTGGTCACCACAATATAAAAAAAAAATGTTGAGACTTTAGAAAGAGTACAGAGAAGAGCAACAAAGATGATCAGGGGACTGGAGCCTAAAACATATAAGGAACGGTTACTGGAATTTAATGAAGAGAAGGACTAAGAGTGACATGATACAGCATTCTAATATCTAAGGGGCTGCCATAAAGAAGAGGAGCTCAATCTATTCTCCTAAGCATCTGAAGGTAGGACAAGAAGCAATGGATGGAAACTAATCAAGGAGCGAAACAACCTAGAACAGTGGTGGCGAACCTTTTAGAGACCGAGTGCCCAAACCGCAACCCAAAACCCATTTATTTATCGCTGGGTGCCGGGTTGGCATGTCCAACTGGGTGGGCTTGGGCGCAGTAGTCACAGCTGACTGGGTGGCCATGGCTGTGGTGGGTGTGGCCATCTCAATGATGCTTGTGGGGAGGGATGCCTGTGGGGGCCGGGCAGGGTTGTGGGATATCCAGGGGGCCTCTAGTGGCTGGGGTGGTTGACCAGAGACGACTCCTGCAGGGTGAAGTGAGACAAGGCAGGGCGGGTGTGCCAATTGCCGTGGGGCAAGGCAAAGTGAGGCAGGGGCCAGAGCAACTACTGCCTGACTCCATTGGCCCCCACACACATACAGGCCAGTGAGCGCATGGGGGCTGGTGGGGTCTGTCAGCAGCCACAGCCTGCTGGTTGTCGTGCATCATGGCAGCCCCATCGATGTGGGTGGAGATGGCCCCAGGACGGCCAGAAAGGAGCCCTCACCTGGTGCAGGCCCTGTCTACATGGTGGCTCTGACAGGGGCGGCAACTGTTGCTCTTCCTGCTGCTCCAAGCCCCTTGATGGGCCAACCACACAGGGAAGCAGGAGACGGCAGAGTGATCCCTACATTGCCAAGTCCAGCCGGCCGCAGATCTGGAAGTGAAGTTGTGCCGACCATCCTCGCACTGGTGGGGGCAGCGGCGGGGGAAGGTGAGCTGTGGCACACACCCACCCCTCCCCACTGCCACCTCACATCATCCCACATGCATGGCCCAGAGGCTCACCCGGGACAATGTGGGGCAGCAGCAGCAAAAGGTGGGCATATGCCAGATCCTGCCTTCCCCCATCACCGCCCCCACCAGTACAAGGGTTGTTGGTACAGCTTTGCTTCCAGATCTGCTGCCTGACACCATCAGCCCCTGCGCACAGAGCCCAGTGAGCGCATGGAGGCCAACGGTGTCCATCAGCAGCCACAGCCTGCTGGCTGTCCTGCACCATGGCGGACTAGCCACAGAGCCCGATCGGTGTGGGCAGAAATGGCTAAAGGAAGCCCTTGCCCGGCCTGGGGCCATCCATTTGAGGGCTCTGACGGGGGTGGCTTCTGCTGCTGCTCTGACCGGTCAACAATGCAGGGAAGCAGGAGGGGCAGCTGGTGTGCGAATTCATTGTTTTGGGCTGCTAGTGAGCAGCCAAGGTGGCTCCAGACCCCCGGCTGCCCCTCCACCTCCTCCTACTTCCCTGCATGGTTGACCGGTCAGAGCAGCAGCAGAAGCCACCCCTGTCAGAGCCATTGAATGGATGGGCCCAGGCCAGGCAAGAGCTTCCTTTAACTGATCTCCCAGTCACAAAGTGGAACAGTTACTTCGTACTGAATGTCCATCCCAACATAGGATGAGAGACGTATTCAAATTTCTGTTTAGGAAAGATGATACTATTCTTTTTCACCATCTTCCTTATTCAGGCATATATGTTTCTTATTTACATTCCCAATCCACATAATTTACTGGATTAAAATTGTACCTGCTCCTAAATTTAACAAAGTTTGGGTTTTTCTTTTGATAATAAACTTCCCACCCTATAATAATCCCATACAAAGAAGTGGTACATATGATCAAGAAATTCCAGCCATTACAGCATCCTTGCAGTCACATGAGCACCATTTGGTGACCTTTCCTGCTGGCTCAGAGACCCCGACCCTAAAAGAGATGGGACATTTTCAGCTACGGAGCCCGTATGTCCAAGTTACTTATTGCGAAAAGGGGAGCCAGTCCCAAAAGCTGCAATGTCCCAACTACCATGATCGCCGCCCACCTGCAGCTGTCTAATAAAGCCAGCTGATGAAAGCTCAACGCCCCCGCAGCACCGCCCTTTCTTCATTGGTTTGGGGCTCTGTCACAAAGCTCCTTCTCTGATGCTTATTAGGTGAATAACTGGTATTTTGGTTCCTTCGAAGGAACATTTGGAGACAGGGCTCACGGACAGGGAGGAAAAATGGTTGGAGGGGACAGAGGAGGAGCTGTAAAGTGACCGGTCTGGTGGGGCCACCTTATTATTCACATTTGGCAGGTAAATGTGTACAGCAGCATCCCTGAACTTGATGCTTGCCTGTTGTCTGAAGCTGAAGCTCCCAATGTTCCCAACCAACTTAAATTAATTAAAATTAAATTAAATTAAATTAAATTAAATTAAAATCCTTTATTGTCAAAGTACACGTGTACAATGAGATTGGCTGAGCCTCCCTTCGTGCACCCCCCATCACAACTCACAATGACAACACACAGTCTTATTGCACCATGTGAACTATTGCACAATGCGCAATATAGAGATTAGCCGTGACCTAGCTACTTTCCTTCCTCCTTCCTTCCCTTCTGAGCCTGAACCCCACTGAGAGGAATGATAAGTTATGATTTTTTGATCCAAATATCCTTGCAAAGGACAAGATTCTGTCCTTCGTTCTGCTTCTGGGATACTCTGTTCACTGTTGCTCTCTTTCAGCAACATAGAGATGTCCTTGTCCTTTGCTCTGCTGTCCACAGAAGGTAAGGAAACAGGTATAAGGAGTGGGCATGACATACAAGTCATCCTCAACTTACAACAGTTTGTTTAGTGACCGTTTGAAATTACAACACCACTGAACAAAATGACTTATGACCATTTTTCACGCTTATGACCATTGCAGCATCCTTATGATCACATGATCAAAATTCAGATGCTTGGCAACTGACTCATGTTTATTATGGTTACAATGTCATGATGGGGGTTCATTTTGCAATCTTCTGACAAGCAAAGTTAATTGGGCAAGCCAGATCCATTTAACAACCTTGTTAACTAAACAACTGCAATGATTCATTTAACAATTATGGCAAGAAAGGTTGTAAAATGAGGTAAAACTCAATTAATCACTGTCTCACTTAGCAGCAGAAATATTAGGCTCAATTGTAATCGTACGTCAAGGACTACCTGTGCAGCACTATTGTGAAACAAAACAAAGACTTCTATTCCTGCTCTCTAAAGCACAAAAATTCTATTACCAAGAGAAGGAAGTTGTGCTTCAGATTTCAGTGGTTCCTAAGTCATCCTTAGGAGACACATGGCCCTAGAAAGCCATATTCCTGACTTTAGGGAACACTATCAGGCAAATGTAAGCCTGACTACTATTGAAGGATCAGTACTGACAGAAGCCTTGAATGCATGCCCCTCCACTGATTGTGTGCAGCCAGTTCCTCTGGAGGAGACAACTGAAAGTGGATAACTGATACTGATCTCATCCAGGTGTTAGAGATGTTCCCTTAGACCATGCTGGCTCAGGAATTCTGGGAGTTGAAGTCCACAAGTCATAAAAGAGCCCCTGCCTTATACTAAATGGAGAGCATGGCTCCGTACCCAGATAAGGAAAGCTGAGAGTGGTTATACTCTTGCTTTTACAATGCAGTGCCATCACAGCACAGGCCAAAGCTTGATAATTCACTATTGATAGAACTAGTAGCATTGTGTTAGGACATTGACTTACCTGCCTAGGCAAAGAATCATTTCTTTACATCACAAAATCCGCTATAGTTACCTATGAGATATGCCAACTAACTGTTTGCACTGTAAGTGACTGTTGCTAGGTGGGGAGGGAGCAAGCGATTATGAAATTGGCTGGGAAATTGTTACAGAACATTGAAAATGAAGATCACATGACCACAGCTGCAGCCTAACAGTAATCACAACTTCCCCAAATTTAATTTCCTCAGGAGTTATGGGCCCCAGATTTTGGGTATATTCTGTAAGTTAGTCCATTTGAGGCACCTCAGTTCAAAAATTGTTGCCCTATGATGCACCGTTTCACTCAGTTAAAGATCATGATAGAAGATTTAGTATATAAATAGGAATCTTCCTTTCACATATTATAGGTCCTATTATGACAATCAAATGATTGCATCTTAGGTCTTAATTATAGGCATCATTCATTGATTTATATAACACACACACACACACACACACACACAATTTTCTATCTAATATATAACTATGGAGATTCTCAGTCATCCAGGTCATAGTTGGCCCAAATGCCTACCAAATAAAACAGTATACAGCTAGTGTTTACTTACTGACCATTCCTTGTGCTGAACAAGTGGTACATATGATCAAGAAATTCCAGCCATTACAGCACCTTTGCAGTCACATGAGCACCATTTTGTGATCTTTCCTGCTGGCTTCACACAAGCAGTCAACGGGGAAGTCAACAGGGAAGGTTGCAAAGTATTGTGATATGTCTTCCCCTTTCCTGCATGAAGGCACCATATCTTCTTGGGCCTTCTCGTACTCGCATAGACCTCACACCTGCACCCTGTGCCCTCCTTCCTAGGCCTCTCTTGCTCACACACTCCCCACCTTCCTTCCTTGGCCTCCTTGTGATCATGCCACACTGCAGTATCCCTCTCCCAACTCATGTACAACCAGAGATGGGCCTCCCTCACCTCTGTGGCACCTTGGCACTCCTTAGCTAGGACTCCTGTTGCTTCCTGCTTAACAATTCACACATCTTGAGTTATCATGATAACCAGTATTACCTGAATCACCTTAGCTAAGCAATATGATCACATTTTAGGACTACATCACTCAGCAATGGCAATCCCGGTCCCCATTCAAGGAATACCTTGTAATGTAATAAAATCTCTACAATTCAAAATGGAAACAAAATTAAAATAATCCTATTATCCCGGGAAGCATTAATTAGCTTGCATGTAGGTTGGAGTTAGCTTATCATCATAACTCAAAGACTACCTGTAATACAACTTTTATAAATCAAAGCCAAAACAAAATTAAAATAATCATGTTTTTCTGAGAAGCGTTACATAGCTTGTATATAGCTTTGGGTTAGGTTATATATTAACATCAGTATTATGAGGAAGTTAAAGGGCATTTGTAACTCATATGATGGAATTCTTATGTATAGAATTCTATTATATTGGTGGAATGGCATTCTAATACTTCAAGCATAAAGTTCTTTCTCATATTTCCACCTAATTTTCATGTATTGTTCTATTTTTCATGTATAACTACTTCCAATTTCATGCTGTAGATTTAATGTAGACAGTTTTATTTAACTTATATACAAATAAGGAATGTAATCAAGTGATACTAGGAAGAAAGTTCTTTCTGCCATAGCCCGTGCCCTGTGGAACATTACTCCCCACAAGGTGAAGTTGACCCCAACTTCCAGAAGGCCCTTAAAACATGGCTTGTCAGCTAGCTTGGGGAAGCCGATTGTAGAGTGGAACCTGTTGGGTGGCTGTACATGTACAACTTTCAACCATAATTGAGCCCAGAGTTACAGTTATAAATCATTACAATAATTAAGCGCCCAATTTTATTACTTTTTTGAGGCGGCTGTTAAGCAAAAACAGTGATCATTAAGCTGTTTTATCTAATGGGCTTTTTTGTTGTTGTTGCAGACCAGGAAAAAACATCAAAAATCATGATCATATGACTATGGGATGCTGTAAATCGCCATAAAGGTTTGCTGTTTGCCAAGCACCCGAAATGTAATAATGTGACTGCAGTAAATAATAATAATAATAATAATAATAATAATAATAATAATAATAATAGTACAGCCTTTGGGACTTTAAAATCAACTCATAAGTACCTTTGTGGGAGATCCATTTTATCTTCAAACAGTCGCTAAGTGAGAACTACCTGTATGACATTAACAGAATGCAGTCTCTGCATGTTTCACTGCCATCATGTTTCACTGCCATTTTCATTTAAATTGATTGTTGTAACGGTTTTTATATAGTCTTCATTATTGCTATGTACACCACCCAGAGTCACTATATGAGATGGATGGGTGTAGAAATATAAATAAAATAAATAGGTACACCCTCAGTTCATCAAACCTCAGTTTAGCAGATTTCAGGTGCAACAAACAAAACCTGTTTACTATTTCTAAATATATAATCCTATATATTGCAATAAAACATGTGACTTAAAAACTAGATAATGTGATTGTGGGATTACAATGTGAAGAACTGGAATAACTCAATGTGAATGAACTATGTGAGCCAATAACCAAATCATGTTTGCATATTGTAACATGGTATAATATAGGATTATAATGTAAAATTCTCTCGTATTCCTCATATTAGAATCTTTAAATATTGGATTTGCATTACTGTGTCAGTCTGTGCTTGTAAGTGACTAATTTGTTATCAAGTTCATGCCTTTAAGCAAAAGGAAAAATTCAAGGTAATTTCTAACTGTATTTCCATATTTCTCTGTTCCTACAATCAAATATTGTACATGGTCTTATTAAAATAACTAGTATAGCAGAAGCCAAAATCATTTATCCAAACTACGAGGTTGCTTTTTGGAGAGTATATCTACAATGTTCTCACATATCCCTTTTTCTTGTTGCCCTGAATTCTTACCAGTTGTAAAGTAATTATTTCCCAACCGAGATCTTTTACTAAATGCATATGAATACAGTATATGCATTGCTTTTGATCAATATTTTACATAAGTTTGATGTCATTTAGTTATTTATTTAATCATATTTATAGGCCATCCATCTTCCTATCCTGAGTGATTCTAGAAGGCTTACAATTTGAAAGCATATATTTCAAAACATCAGAAAAATTTAAGATTAACAATAGTTAAAAATTAAAACCAAGACCACAGAGAGCATGGAGGTGGACTTTTGTCTATCACTCAATCAACCACCTTCAGCACAGCACACTCTATCAGAGCTCCAAGCCAACAGGCAGAGCCAGATTTTAATACTCCTCTGGTAGACCAGAAAGGTGGAAGCAGGTTTCACCTCCAGAGACTAAACCAGGGGCCTTTCTATACAAAACATGTGCCCTATTGAGCCATAGTTCTTCCATCTAGATATATAATTATCTCTTTCATAGAATTATAATTACAATAATAACAGACTCTTTTTTTACATGCTATGTCCACAATATGGTAAGATAACATAAGAATGCTATTTGCTGGGGTTGCCAATTCATAATCTGAAAACAAACCAGCAACTAGACCTCATTCCTGTCTTCTCAAACTGCCCGTAGCCAGGGTGAAGTAACCAAGTTTACTGCCAGTCATTCTAGCTGACTCCTTGCAGACTGTCTTGCTATCTATCTCAAATATCTGTTCTCCAATAACAGGTTGTTTCTGATTATAGAGGTTTCATTGTATGGCATGTCTTGTGCTAGGATTCTTTTTCCCCCGTGTCTCTTCCTTTTTTAAATACAAACACACTGGCAACTGAAGGCTGATTTAGAATTGCTCACAACTGTCGCATAACTATGCTGTGAAGGGGTGGATGGGTAAGCATAGGTTGCAGATGGCTGCAGATAAGCCAACACAAAAAGCCTCCCAAATCCCAACAGCTTATGGAGGTGAGCATCCCACGTGCAGGTTGGTTGATCCAACTTCCTGTTCTGTGCTTTGCTGTTTGAGTGCCCTCTCACCAGAATTTTATATTTGCAGAAATGTAAATGGAATAGCTCTGCAACCATCCCCAAATGATTGGTGCATACATTCCCTTCCATGCAATGCTGGAGAAGTCTGCTCAGCCTTGGACTCGGAATGCATTCTTTCTACAGAGATAAACTCAAACACTATCTTCAAGATTTATAGTGAATAGTGCTACCGTAGTATATAGCGCTCTTCACCTCTTCCCTCAATAGATCAAGTTTCTTTAACTGACTTCCAGTTCCGGTTTGCGGCGGCGCTAGTCAGGCGGGGAGATTTCTCTCCCCGCTGACTAGATTTCCCTCCGTCGGTGGACCCTTATACGGGTCCAAAGTTGCCCTGGAGGGTGCGACGTCCGACGAGGAGGCTGCAATCCGACGGCGGAGAAGCGGCGGCTCCTCCAGCTGTCTGGACGAATCTCCAAGGGCCGACAGAGAAGAAGATTGGCCAGTAAAATGGCCGATCGCCCAGCCACTTCAGACCCTAAGTCAGACAACATCTAAGCTGTGAATGCCCCTGTGGTGAGCCCGGGCGAGAACTCTACAACTTTTCTCTCTATTTTTTACTTATTTTAATACCTGCAAGAGCCTTTGGAATTATTTCCCTGGCTTGGAAAGGCGGCTTCTGCTTTTTTTGGGGGGGGAGAAGGCGTTTTTAAAATATTGAAATAGACTATACTTTATTTCTATATTTATCTTTTTTGGATACAAAAAAGGAAAAAAGTTGGGAAAGGGTTTTTTTTCTTTTTCTTCTCTCTTCGTAAGAATTATATTTTTTTTCTTCCTATATATTACATTTTAAAAGACGGGGGGGGGAGGAACTGATTGTTTCTTTAACTTTAACTCACTGAGGACATCTAGTGGCAAAAGTTTGAGACTGCAAGTTCAGACTATTTTCTTAAAGATGGAATACTGAACTTCAATATACTTTTGGAAAGATAAGCTGTGCAGCTGTGGAAGCTGTGGAGGTGGATGTTGTTTACTCTAAATATAGCCTTCACAAAAGAGACTTTTTTTTAAGCATTATCATCTAAAATGGAGACTCAGCTACAATTGAATTATGCACTCATACTGGAAAAGATTTATGAGGCCACTGTTGACATATGTGCCACAATAAAAAAAATGTACCTTAGAATCAAGATTTAGAGAGTCTACTATATTTGTTCAATCTGATGCCCAGGCTACATCTGACTATGGTATAAATCAAAATATACCAGAAGAGGAATCTGCAGAGATAGAAGAGGAACGTATCTCGCTTGACAACCTTTCTTCTGCAACTTAGAGAATCAGAAGAAGAAAAGACTAAGATTTCAAATCATAAAGCAACGATGCTGCAAGAAGAAGACAGAAAGGTTTCTATTGCAGAGGGAAAGATTTATATTTTCTCAAAGAATGCTTTGCTATGGAAGCATGTCTGGTATAGAAAAAAACCCAGAATTAGACTGAAAAAGAAATTTAAAACGGCTTAATGGATTAAAGGCAATGCTGGTTTTATGGATTGTTTTAAGGATAATGATTTAGGCTGAGAAGTATGAAAACTGATTTAAAATTCTTTAATGGACTAAAAGGCAATATTGGTTTTTTGGAGTGTTTTAAGGATAATAATAATGTGTGTTTAATTCAGATTGAATTAAACTGACTTATGGAAACTTGTTGGATATGGAAACATGAAAGTTAAATTTGGGGTGAAACTTAACTAATTAAGAGATTTTTGTGCATAGCAATATGATTTGATAAGTTATGATTAATTAATTGGATGGAATTTGGACTTTGTGTAATTAATTGAAATGAATTAACTTAAAGACTACCATAACGAATAAAAATGGGCTTTATTAAGGGGGGAAGAAAAAAATATAGATTTATATATATATGTAGGTCTTTGGTTCTTCGGGTTTTCTCCCATGTAGAATTTGAAGTGTCTTGGCGACATTTCGACGAAGTCTCATTCGTCATCTTCAGGCTGGTGCTTCCGGCTTCTGCTTCTAGAAGCAATGTGAGATTTTAGCTGTTTCTTCCTTTTAACTGCCAGTGGGGGTTTGAACTGATTGGCTGGGAGCTCAGCCGTGTTCTGATTGGGTGGAGGTGTGTTCTGATTGGTTAGGGGCTTGGCTGTGCTCTGATTGGATGGGGGGTTGGCTGTGCTCTGATTGGATGGGGGAGTGTTCTGTTTGGGTGGGGGCTTTGTTGTGCTCAGGTTAGTCAGTGTTACAAGGGGATTAGAGATGGTAAACTGTATAGCTGTTTGGCTTTGCGTTCGTGGTCGTGCCTCATCTTCATGGTGGGTGTCAGTTTGCTTCGTGTATGGATTGGAGGGGTTTAAGGTGGCTAATGATGCAGCTGTGGTCTGGCTTCTGGTTTGTGGTCGTGCCTCATCAGTGTGGGTTTGGGTTTGCTTTTTGCCTGGATGTGTGGTGGTGACATCCTGTGTGGTTTTTGTGAGTGGAGGTCTGGTGTCATTCCCCGTGCTATGGACTCGTCTGTCAATAAGGGCGGGTTTCCAAATGGCTGGTAGGCGGGAGGTATCATCTCGTTTGTTCATGCTGTGTGGGCGTTTTTCTATCTCGATGGCTTCTCTGATTATTCTGTTATTAAAGTGTTCAGTTTTGATGATAGTTCTGGTCTTTTTGAAATCAATTTCATGTCCTGTGGTTTTGAGGTGTTGGACCAGGGAAGAAGTTGGTTCCTCTTTTTTGACTGAGTTTTTGTGTTCTTCAATGCGTGCACTTATTCTTCTGTTGGTTTGTCCAATGTATGTGGTGGAGCAGGCAGTACATGGGATTTCATATATATATATGGTTATATAATTATAAGTCAATTATTATTGGAAGAAGAAATAATTAAGATTGATGATAAAAAGAGGGTTGAGAGAGAGTAAGAGCTTGAATATACGTGGAAGAGACATTTGAAATGTTAAACTGTTGATATAAAACAATATTTGACTATGGTAATTGAAATTGATAAAGTTTTTAAACAGGTGTAGTAGTAATAGAAATTTATGGTAGAAATGGAATACACTAAATTTATTATGTTTTTTGAGGGAAATAGAGAGATGATAGTGAATGTATTAAGTTGAGCTGTTTATGTGTGCTTTTATTTTGGAATCTTTGTTTACCCAATCACCACAGTGTGTCTTAAGTACTTTTTGTTAAAATTATAAAACCAATAAAATATTTTTCAAAAAAAAAGTTTCTTTAACTGATCTCCCAGTCACAAAGTGGAACAGTTACTTCGTACTGAATGTCCATCCCAACATAGGATGAGAGACGTATTCAAAATTCTGTTTAGGAAAGGCGATACTATTCTTTTTCACCATCTTCCTTATTCAGGCATACATGTTTCTCATTTACATTCCCAATCTACATAATTTACTGGATTAAAATTGTACCTGCTCCTAAATTTAATAAGGTTTGGGTTTTTCCTTTGATAATAAACTTCCCACCCTATAATAATCCCATACAAAGAAGAAAAGACTTCTTTAGGCAGAATTTGATGAGTAACAGAAGAAAAGTAAATTAAAGAAAAGTATTTCATCTGTTTACTCAGCATCTTCAAGATTTTTCAGTCATTTGGGTTTGTATACATGTGACAGATTATAAAGTACTGCATATGCCTAGGGAAGAAACTCATGAGATGTTTATAAGTGTAAGAAAAGTACTTAGAAGTACTTAGAAGAAGTAGATGTATTGTAACATAAACTGCAAACAAAGGAAACATGAGTAATATAAAATATGATTATTTTCCTTCAGCAATATCTAAACAAGCAGCTGACAGAAAAGCTAACATAGTCTTAGGCTACATTAACAGAGAGATAGAATCAAGATCATGTGAAGTGTTAATACCACTTTATAATGCCTTGGTAAAGCCACACTTGGAATATTGCATCTAGTTTTGGTCACCACAATATAAAAAAAAATGTTGAGACTTTAGAAAGAGTACAGAGAAGAGCAACAAAGATGATCAGGGGACTGGAGCCTAAAACATATAAGGAACGGTTACTGGAATTTAATGAAGAGAAGGACTAAGAGTGACATGATACAGTGTTCTAATATCTAAGGGGCTGCCATAAAGAAGAGGAGCTCAATCTATTCTCCTAAGCATCTGAAGGCAGGACAAGAAGCAATGGATGGAAACTAATCAAGGAGCGAAACAACCTAGAACAGTGGTGGCGAACCTATGGCACCATTGCCCCAGTCATAGGCCTTCAGCTGGGCTTTATAAACCCTTTTTGCTCTAGGCCTCCACTTCCGTGTGCAAAAAAAAAAAAAAGATTCAATCAATTTCAACTTCTCATGGAAAAAAAAAGATCTCACAAAGTTGGAATTGATCTATTGAACTTTTTAGTCCCGCCCAGTCTGCCATTATCACCACATCCATGCCCACCCAATGGGCCACACCCACCCAATGGGCCATGCCCACCCAGCACCTGATG
This sequence comes from Bothrops alternatus, assembly GCA_034064705.1. Lineage (NCBI taxonomy): Eukaryota > Metazoa > Chordata > Lepidosauria > Squamata > Viperidae > Bothrops > Bothrops alternatus. The sequence goes on along the minus strand of JARGCV010000003.1, from coordinate 9,070,636 downwards.
ATACATAAGTGGGTTTCGGGTTGCAGTTTGGGCACTCGGTCTCTAAAAGGTTTGCTATCACTGACCTGGAATTAAGGAGAAATATTTTATTTATTTATTTATTTATTTATTTATTTATTTATTTATTTATTTATTTATTTATTTATTTATTCGGATTTGTATGCTGCTCCTCTCTGAAGACAGTGGGAACTGTGAAATGACTTGCCTCCAGAAGTTGTGAGTGCTCCAACATTGGAGATTTTTAAAAAGAGATTGGTCAGCCATTTATCTGAAATGGCACAGGATTTCCTGCTTGAGCAGGGGTTTGGAGTAGAAGACCACCAAGGTCCCTTTCAACTCTGTTATTCTATTATTCAAGTGCATAAGCATATGAACTCATTGATTTCTAAAGTCTGTTCAGAATAAACCAGGGATAGGCAACCCAATATGCCAAGCAACACATTTGAAATTTTGATAGCACTTGTGTGTGCTCTTATAAAATTATTGTCACAGTTGGTGTAAGAATTCATTTATTTTAATTAAAAGCATCTAAATAAAGTCATATGGAGCAATGTTTAAAGAAATATACACAATTGTATTGATATTTATCAGGACAATACTGCCGATCTCTGAACTATATCAGCATCATCTTTTTCATATCAACTTCTCATCTATTTCAGTTTTTCACAAAAAGCCTAGAAATGATTTCAAAGTGGAAATAAAATTTGTCAAAGTCTTTCATCAAGACTTTCATCATTTGCCATCTTTGCCAATTTTACCAGCTTTGCCATCCATTCTTTTATTGCAGATATTTGTAAGTTTTTCCATCTTGGAGCATATGAAAATCTTACTGCTATTATTAAATATAAAAAAGTAATTCCCTAAGATGAATCCATTTGTTTGCCTATTAATCCTAAAACAAACATTTCTGATTCCAGTTGTACATTCATTTTTAAATTCTGCATCAAAATACATGAGACTCTGCCTAACCAACTTGCTCAGACTGAAAAAGCTACTTCAATGAGCAGTGAAACAACTCAAATTAACAAAGTAAGTCCAGTTGCAATGATTCAATTTTCAGACAACTCTGCCTGGATGACTGAGAATCTTTATTGATATATCAAAATATATATTCATCCCAATATTTTCTAGCTTTGTTACACGTCCACCAATAATGAAAAGGTGTTCTGTCAGTTTGATTACATTTCAATTATTTGAAATCACCTTATACTGTTTTGACAATTTAAGTGGTGTCATATATCAATGATACATAATTTTATAAAAGTTTTCTTTAAGCTTATATTTCAGTGTAAATTTCAGTATTTTCTTCTACATATTTTCCCATGGTTCCAACTTATATCTATTTTTGCCCTCTTCATCATAACAAGCTTTAACTTATTGATCATCTCTTTCTATTTCCAATAAATATGTATACATTTTGGGAATAATCATCATTTATCCAGAGCTCTACATCAAATTCAGCTTTACCCCTTTCAAAATCATAATCATAATAAATGATATCTCAGTAAGACAGGTTCAGGAGATGTTTGCATTCCCACTGAAATCAGTCCAACACCTCAACCTGGAGATGAGGAATTAAAAAAGAATAAACTTAAATCTCAAATGTATTTATAAACTGAAAATGAGATGTAATATTGGCAATGTACCTTTGAGATAACACTATATCTGAAGCCTTCATTATATGACAGATCAGAAGTTTTATTAATGTTGGAAAGTTAAAAACAGATTGAGGATCCAGAGGGATTTGGAATAAAAAATTTAAATGAATTTTAAGAATCTTTCCTGTGTTTGAGTTCTTTGTGGGAAAAAATGATGATAGCATGGGACTTTGAAGATTGGACACTAGGGGGAACGAGACAAAAATAAATATTACAATTAAAAGAAAAGTATACATAACAAAGAATGGAGCAAAATAACAGTGGGTGGTTTGAAGGAGTTTTGAACACTGGATTGAGAAAATTTAAAGAATATCTGATACTATAGATAAATGATGTCACAGAAGGAAAAAACTATACGGATAAGATTGAAATGCTGGTTTAAATATGACAAGTTACAAGAAAAATATGAAACAAGATGATATATTAGATATACAAATGAAACCAGGTGATGTCTTAACATTTAAAGGGGACAAACAATTATCAAACCAGCAGAATTATTTGATAACTGTATCTTATTGGTTCTACAAAAGAGATGTTAAAGCAGCGGTTCTCAACCTTTTTCAGGCCGAGACCCCACCTGCGCTGCCCATGTGCGGCGCGACCCCGACCCAAAAAAAATGGCCGACCCAAAAAAATGGTGGGCCTGCACCGCGCATGCGTGGTGCGTCGCGCATGTGTGGCGCGACGGCCCGCATCGCAATAGGGGAAAAAATGGCCGACCAAAAAAAAAATGGCGGACTGCGGTGTTTGGCGACCCCCGTGAAATGGTTGTTCGGCCCCAAATGGGGTCGCGACCCACAGGTTGAGAACCGCTGTGTTAAAGTCTTGAAGGATTCTGAGAACGGACAAAAAGAAAATGAAATTTTTGACATTATTTGATGGAATTAAAAACCAAGATTATTAAAAGTAAAAACATTAAAAATAAAACATAGGGAAGGAATATATATAGAATTGATTTATTTCTGCAAGATTAAAGCAGATATGAAATTTTGGGTAATCTTTAATGGACTTTTGTCGACTTTCCTGTGAATTAAATGCCATCTGCTGGACAAATGTAAAACTATTTTTCAAGATGCACAAGAATGTTTCCTAAGAAATTAATACACTGTGATAGAGATGCTTAACAACTGGTGTGAGGACACATTTGTCAGGATGTTTCACTTTGCATTCCTGAATTAAGAAGAAATTGGATTCAATGACTTCTTCCAATCTTTGTCTCCTTTTAAAAAGGAGTTAACTTCTAACATCTCTCTCTCCCCTCACCCTTATCGTAGATTGGGCAACCGCAGGGTGTCATCCTGTATGTTGGATCTGAATCCCGTGATTCAGAATATACTGCAGTTTTAATTATACAATTGCCCAAATTCAGTATTGCCCTTTTAAAACTGGGGGGGGGGGAGATTATAGTATGGGTATCCAAAAGTGAATTATCAGAAATAGAAAATTCATTTGTGACAGAGCTCCATTTACTTTTTATCATCATGTATGTACTGCAGCCCGCCATCTGTCTGTCTCTCTCATATACATACACCTGTGGTTCTCAAAAGGTGATGCATTGAGACAAGAATGAAGGTTTTGCCTCATCCATTCTGGACTGTAATAGAAAAGCAAATACTGTATAGTAGACTATACTGAATATTAAAACAGAATCGAGGCATTAGATATTTTATGAGAATTTTATTGTATAATGAGCATTGTAAAAAGGTTCCATTTATTTTTGTTTCAAAAGTCTGCTGTTGAGATCCATCCTGAACCAACAAAAGAAACATTTAGTCCAAGAACAAATAAAATATCCCCTGCTTAACATAATCCACCAAGTTATTTTAACAATTCTTAAGGGTACCATATGAACGCAGATTTTCTGTTAAAAACATTCATATATAATGTATATTTATTTAAAATTGCTTTAATTGTTAATATCTATTTAGTAATGTTTTATTTACTTATAGTACTGTTGGGATTACCAATAAAAGGAAAAATACAAGTATATTCTTTAAAAGAATAAATGTGAGATTTGTTTTAAGAATACAAATCATGTTTTGATAGACAAAATAAGCACAAAATTGTTATACTACTTCAGACATGCCATTTCATGTTTATTATCATCACAGATTCGGCATAAATCATCTATATTGTTTTTCTTAAAGGATCTTCAAATTGGAATGCTTTTTTATTGCAACTAACAGCTTGGAACATAATACTATTATTTATAAAGCTTTCATAACACTGGTAAATTTCACATTTAAACATACAGTAATTCTCCCTGAAGTACTTTATAATAGTTTTTAAATGTACTATGAGGAGATTTGCTGTTAAAAGATTGACATTCATGTGCAGTTTTAAAAAATGTTTTTTTATATTTTTAATATCCATTTGAAAAGGATTTGTCATACTATTAAGGCCAGCACTACCAATAAAAGATATCAATCACAGCAATGTCTGTTCTATGGGTAATTAAGTGAAAAAATCAATCACAAGAATAAAACATGTTAATAAGCAAAATTAAACACAAAGTTATTCTTCTTGTATTTCAGACATAATATTTCAAAGATATCATCAGGATAGATTCCAAATTAATAATCTATATAGTTAATTCAATTTGTTGTTAAAATAGAATTGCACTTGGTTATATATTGCAGTTAATAGCACAGGATAATAGCATGTATAATTCCATTATACATAAAGCTTTTCAAAGCTCATTTTCCAGTTGGAGGGATTTCAGGTGAAATGTGACTGGTAATCACATGCCATTTACAGCTGAGATTTCTCCTTTCCAGAAGTTTGTGTATAAGTATGAATTTGATCCTAGAAACAATGTAATTAAAAATAGAAAAAATAACTTGTTTTCATATAAAATTCATAACTACTTTTAGTTGTACTTATGCTTCTTTAACTACATTTTTGAGAAATGAATAATGAAATACTAACAGATTCCTTTCTTTATTGCTCATTGGTACTTTCTTTGCTAATTACCTGTACTATCATACAGCCATAGAGATTCTGACAGCTACTTTTAATTCCACTGGAATAGAACTTTGTTTAACCTACTTAGTTCAATTTAGAATCCAGATATTGTATAGATAGTCCTCAACCTCTGACTGGTTACTTAACAAACATTCAAAGTCACAATGGAGTAAAGTAAAAAGTTACTTATAACTCTTTCCTGAAGTTACAACTGCTACACCATACCTATGGTCATGAGATCGCATTTTGGGGCTTGGCAACCAGACTCGCTACAGTGTGTCACACGCTCATGTGAATACGTTTTGCATTTGGGTTTGTTTGCCATTTTCTGATAAAAATTGACAAAAAATGCCCATTGGAGAAACTGGATTCGGACTTATAGCTTTGTGATTCTTTAAACAATGGTTAACCCATGATTCACTTAATAACCATCATAAAAAATCATAAAATCAAATCCTGTCACGTGGTGAGTCAACATATGGCCACAATGATTGTTGACTGAAATTCTAAGCTCAACTGTGGTCGTAAGCAGAAGACTACTTGTAGTAATGTTTGCTGTTTGTTTTCAAATTTGTTGTTCAAGATCCTCTCACTGCTCCTTTGAGTCTCTCTACAGCCATTTATGCAATCTATGTCTTAATGCATTTTCAGCTGCTTAATCTCTACTTTTAACAGTAATCTGAATTGATAATGTTTTCTTACCTTCCCTTGGCCTTTAGCATTGTGTCTATCCAGATGGGCTTGAATGCCTGCACCATAATCAGGATGAACATCCATAAAGTTTTTCACCTAGATTGACAAAAGAAATTGAGATCATTTGTCACTTTTTCTAATACCTGTTCTGATGAGGACAAGTCAATTGCTTTTGGCAGAGATCTGAAATTTCAGCACATCTGGACTGTAGTTATTTCAACTATTAGTAATAGCAGAAGTACTATTTTTCTATTTATCACATACCGTGTTTCCCCGAAAGTAAGGCCTACCCCAAAAATAAGCCCTAGCTCGATTTTTGAGGGTGAGCCTAATATAAGTCCTAACTCAAAAATAAGCCCTAATTTTGGGGTGAGGGTGTGGAGCTACCCCACGCGCCCTGCACCCAGGCCTCTCCTTGCCGGCCCTCTTCTTTTGCGGCGTCTTCTTAAGCCAGGCCTGCATTTCTCAGTCACAGGCCTTTCCGGAAGGCCACTGCAGCCGAGAGCCGAATTATGGATTCAATGCAGAGTTTTTACATATTGGAGATACAATTTTGTATATGTTTTTGATCCAACAATTAGAATATTCATTATTCATTCATTTATCAATCATATTTGTCTAGTTGTCCATCTTGCATAGGGACTCTGGGAGGATGACATAATAAAATACTACAAATGTATATAAAAAAACACAACTGCAATGCAACCACAAGATAAAAAACAAAATGGTAAAAAAGCAGGCAAGAGAATGCATTCCACTTAAACCTCATATAATCATCTTGAAGGCTCCCATTCTATCATGGGATGCTCAGGCCAGTTGACAAAAGCATGTTTTAAGGATTCCTCAGAAGTCCAGTAGGGTTGGGACCAATCTTACTTTGCAGGAACGATGTTCTCCAGGGCGGAGCCATTAATCCCACTTTAAACTACAATTAGTCTGAACTATCTAGATCTGTTCCAGGTTTCCCTTTTGTGGCAAGATGGAGCACAGCACTAACCAAATCACATGACAGAGGTCTTGTGCTAGGTATTCTACTGTATAACTGATATTTTTCATATAATCTTATTCATCACATTGTAAAGAAGCACTGTACTTCTTTACAATGTGATGATAAAATTATATGAAAGAGTCTGAGATTTTCCATTCTTAATTTATGTGGCTTTAACCAGATATATATTCTCATACTATATACATCATACAAACTGAGGGTAATTATACAGTTTTTATCAACTAATATTATCACAGCAAATAGAGCTTAAAGTCTACACTGTATACTAACTTATATGGTAGGGTTGTAGAACAATTCAGATTCAAAAGGCAGCATATGATTTGGAGGGCATGTGGGTCTGTACAAACACCTTGAAACCAAAAGTCTTTACCTAGAATTGTATGCCAGAAGATGTGTGAGACCAAGAAAAGACACAGCTGCTTTATAAAAGATGATATATATATGTATCTCTGCATGCTCTTCAAACCAGAATCTCTGTACAGCTTGAGATGTATCATGTTATTACTTACAGCTTTCTTCTGGATGAAAATCTGAGCGTCCTTAAGATGGCCAGCAATATTCTCGCAAAGTCTCATGCGCTCTTCCTCATTCAGTACTTTGACAAAGAAGTCCCGTACCTTTCAATAAATAGTGAAAGCAAACATTACAGATATACCTTCTGCTGCCCAATAAAAATTTTCTATGATTCCAATTTCATTAACAGTATCAACTCAGCTATTAAATAAATTGCAATAAACTGATGGCTATTTATGATTATCATGGAGTTCTCTCTGTTGTTTAGAATATGAAAAGTTCTGCCTTCTTTGTGGGATTGTTCTTGCATCTCAGTGTCATGCGATTGTGATTTGTGATATTGTTTTTGGTGAAAAACCCATTTGAAAAAAAAGAGTTCACTTAACAGCTGTAGATTCATTTAATGACCACAGTGATTTGCTTAATGACTGCCACAAAAATGTTGTAAAATCAGGTCCACGGATGAGAGTGCCTCAATTTACAGTGATAAATCCAGTCCCAATTGTGTTCATAAGTCAAGGACTACCTCTAAATATATTTTTTTTTATAAAAATGGGGAATATTTTTGAAAGATCTGCAGTATAAAGAATTAGCACTTTATAGTAATTTTGGCCAAACCAGGAAAATAGTGGACCGACTCCAAGATTCTGAATAATCTCACTTTTATACATGGATCCACTTGTGGAGAAAATCAAGTAACAAAAGTTGAGAGCCACCAGGAAACCAAAACTTAATTATTTGAGGATAGAATTATATCAAGCAAGTGCTCTCAACTTTTTGTTTTAAATTAGGTGTTTGGAAGACATACAAAGAGAATGTTGATGATAAATTTACCTTGCTTAGAAAGAGAGAGAAAAAGAAAAAGTGTGCTTACAAAGACATTTTCATTTCCAAAATAAAATAACAGGGCATTTCCAATTTATTTACTTGAGAGACGTTATCCTCAACTGAACTATTAAAGCGCTGTATTTCGCCTGAGCAAGTTGTACAGCTCTCCTTCAAAGTGGGCTGTTCCTCAGGGCCAGTAAAGCTATTTGGGTAATAGTTTGGGGCACCACCTAGGGGGGAAAAATACAATATATTAGGATCAAGGGAGAAGCTGCAAAGAATGCAAGAGTATCAACTCCAAAAGCGTATCACTACATCTTATAGCCAAAAAATTGTTTTAGCAAGCTAATGGCATTTTTACACTGCCTGCATTCCTTCATACTAAGTCTGTTCTTAGCTGGTTCCAATTCCCAAAACAAACAAAAACTATCTAGGGCCTGTTACTATCTTGATAATGTTAAGAAAAAAGGCTTGAAGGTGAAATTACTGTGTGAGCTTGGCTGCTGGGCATATTGAATGAGGCTTCGCACAACATCCAAATCGAAACATTTTTACATATCCATATAATAAAAATAAGGGAGAAATTAATATAAAATAAAAATGAAGAAATAGTTGATCAAGTTGTAGTGTCAATGTAAATGAAGAAAAAGCACCTGCGAAGGTTAGTTTAAATTGCTGCCACAGCCTAGCTCCCAAATGTTATTCAGATTTACCCTGGTTATCAGATATGCACATAAATCCATCTCTCTGGTAGTTAGCCACTCTAGCTCGGTATGGACAATTTACAGGAATTTGAAGGTAGTTGGGTCCCAGGCGGTGTCTGTGCGTATCTGGATACGAGAAAAGACGACCCTAGAAAAATATATTACAGGGGTAAAAGTGAGGAAGCAGACAACCTTTTCTTAGGTTTTATTCAGACTGCTTTTCAATGCTTTCTGTCCTGCCTATGTCATCACTGCTTTTTTGAGAGACTATTGCTTGTCCTATCCTACATGAGGGGAAAAAAGTCTTGATTTCAAAGGACCCAAGAACATGCTCAGAAGCAAACCTGTATAATCAGATCAAAGGCATCTCTTCAATATAGCAGAAAGAGGCAACACAATTACAAGGATGTTTTTGATGCTCCTCCAACTCTTTCTTTTTTAAGTACTTTATAAGCTGAGAGGCTCTGTGACTGAAGCAGTGAAATTGTCACTTCTACTCACTTAACTCTAGCTTTCACACGTTTTCAATGGTTTCACATATTAATCGTGTGTGTGTGTGTGTGTGTGTGTATAATGAAATGATGTAATCAACCCCCAAAACATCTATGAGCCCTGGTGGTACAGTGGTTAGAATGCAGTACTGCAAGCTAATTCTGCCGACAGCCTGGAGTTCAATCCTGACAGACTCAAGCCTTCCATCCTTCCAAAGTTGGTAAAATGAGGACCCGGATTGTTGGGGGCAATATGTTGATTCTGTAATTGCTCAGAGAGTGCTGTAAAGCACTATGGAGCGGTATATAAGTCCAAGTGCTATTGCTAGGGCTATCTACACTTTTCATTAATTAAATATATCTAGAATGGGAGTCTTATCCTGTTCCTTGTGTCAACCTCTGCTAGCACTTAAGATGCAAATAATGAATGTTGTTCTTTTTACCAATTGTTTTACTATTCAGAGATGGGAACGAAAAATACCCCAACACAGCACAAAATGAAAAGCACAGGACAAGGGAAAAAATTCTAATTCCAAACAGATTGATGTTAACATGTTTTCATTTTTGTAAAAGTGATCTTATTTAAAGACTGAGTTTCCTAGTTAAATGAATAGGAGGAAAAAAAATCAATTCTGGTTACCTGTAACATTTTATCGGGGCTAGGTTCAATCCCTGGGGGCATGTTGCTTGGGTCAAAAGCCATTTGTTCCACTTCAGAAAAATAATTGACGGGATTTCGGTTTAAGACAACTTTTCCCACAGGAATGAGAGGATAATCTTTGTGAGGCCAAATCTGAAAAATATAACTGGGATATTTTACTACATTCAGCTTGGACTTGCAAGATATAGAAATGTACCTTTTCTAGTCTATACTGTATGCTGGAGAAAAGGTCACAAAAATATACTCACCTTCGTTAGATCAAAAGGATTAAATGGAAAGTTCTCAGCTTGTTCAAATGTCATAATTTGAATATAGAAAGTCCAAGAGGGGAAGTTTCCATTAGCAATTGCATTGTAAAGATCACGCAGGCCATAATCTGGATCTTCAGAAGCTAATCTTTCTGCGTCTTTGACAGGGATGTTTTTAATTCCTTGATCAGTCTAAAAATATGGAAAAGCAATCAGAATGTTAATTAGTAACTTTTTATCTATAATTATTAATGTAGAAATAGTTAATCTTATCCTTAACCCTAACCTAGTAACAGTAATCTGTATTAAAACAGTTTAAAAATCTACTAAAAGAGAATGTTTATAAAACTGCTTTACTAGAAACAAATCTAGGTCCAAAGATATATCGTTAAATTACATATAGAAAAGACAATATTATAGGGGGAAGGAATACAATTTCCATATACAAAGGGAGACATAAGCTTGTTGCTAAAAATATTATTATTATTTAGAAAAAGGAACAGATATGAATGCAAGTGGCTTTGCCTAGCAATTAAAAGCATGGCCAGTACAGATTGAAAGAAAAAAAGATACATGGAATCATAAGGAGCAGTCAGGGACAGACTTTTGATAGTTCAACATTGAGCAGGAAATGGTAACAACAGACCATATTTACCTTTACATGAAATTTGCAGTATACTGCATTGTTGTAAGCATTGACTAGCTTAAATGTATGTGACCCATAGCCATTCATATGACGGTGCCCATCTGGAATGCCACGATCGCTGAACAGGAATGATACCTACATGAGCCGAAACAAAGTACATAGTCATCTTTAATGAGAACACAGAGGTCGGATTCCTGCCTTTTTCTGCAGAAAAGTGTATTCCAACTGTATTTTATACTTCATGCATATTCCCATCCAGCCCTATCCAATATCTAGAATGTCATATTGTAGTTTCATGACATTCATTCAAAAAACAAGAATAATAAATGCTCCTTGTAGAGAATGCCTTGCTTCCTTTCAGCACATTCACAAAGCAAACAGTGTCTGCATCAGTTAGCAACATATTAAGGGAAGAAACAATCATGTATTCTGTTAAGTAAAAGTTACATAGAGAAGGCAGTGTGGGGGAGTGTGTGTGTGTATGTATATAATTCCAATTCATTTATTTCTAGTAATATTTGTCTTTGATTAATTCCTAAAATTTAAGTTTAATTATTTGTTGCAGACAATTCAGAGACATTCTAAGACATTCTAAGGTACATCTTCAATTGATATATATATATATATCTCCCACCCTCCCTCTCTCTCACACACACTCTATCTATCTATCTATCTATCTATCTATCTATCTATCTATCTATCTATCTATCTATCACATGCATTTATGAATCATATATATATATACACACATATAGTTGTATGTGTGTGTCTTGAGGAGAATTCTATGGCAATTTTTTATAGAAATCAATTCTATACCTCTTCAGTGAAGGTATTTATAAAATAATAACCATTCAAGAACAAGATCAACAGTATTTTTAATACTGTCAGTTACTCTATTTCTTAGAATAAACCATTGTTTTAATTTCTGTAATTACTATCTTGAACACGGCTGGTTTTATGGTGATGCATTTATTTGAAAAAATTCTATTGCCTTTGTATTTATACTGTTCGTTTAATAAATTGTTGAGAAAAAGAGCAACACAATAAATAAGTAATACATCTACAACCGAAGCACAATTTCTTATAATGTCTCTGAATTGTGTGCAACAAATAATTAAACTTAAAATCTAGGAATTAATCAAAGAAAAATATTACTAATATCTTCCCAAGTTTATTTTCCAGCCCAGAAATAAATGAATTGAAATTGGCTTTGTGAAGTTCAGTATTTCAAATATGTTGCTGAGCAGTGATAAATTGTCATAATTAAACATTCTTTCAGTATAATCATAGCCACACAATGGTAACACAGATTTTGCACACCTTTCCATGGGGAAATTTTGCAGTTTCTTTTACAGTTGAGCAAACTTTAAAAGAAATCTAATTTTTTGAATGGCTTTTTCAAAATATTTCTTAAGCTGGGCTAGCAAGATCTTTAAAAAATCTTTTTAACTGCTCTTTTGTATGTTATGACATTTTTTTGTATTATAGTTCTTATTAAGTATAATATATACTTTTCTTGAATTCAGTCACATTTAAGTATCTAAAACATTTCATCCCTCTTAGAGTGGTGTGTTTCAATTTTTTCTATTTCTTTAACCATATTCAAACACATTTCTTTTTTAAGTATTCTCTTTCATATGTCCCATCATCTATTTTCTTGGTTTCCATCTTAATCTTTTTTCTTTACCCAGAATCTTTCTTAATCAATGTACTTTGCTGAATCCAAAGGTTTTTCCATACGATCGTGTTACTGTAGATGTAAAAAGTAAATCAATGTCTCTGTCCTGAGCATTTGCCCTCTTTTTTCTATTAGAAAACTTTTTCCTTCCTCTTTTCTCCACTTCTTTTAACTTTTTGTCTCTTCATCAAATCCTTTCTCGTCTTCAAATTTATTTTGTGATGTTAAAATGTAAGTTGTCTTTTCTTCCACTTGAATTAAATCATACTCTTTTATTTTGTGAAAGTCCATCTTCAAGTCTTTTTCCTCTAATTTATATTCAATCATCTCTGCTGTGTTCTCCTGAGGATTTTTTTGAAGTGAAATTAAATTGGAGATAAGTTGATTTATACTTTCAAAGTTATTTTGTATTTCTTTGTGGTTTGAGATCATTGTCCTTTGAATGGATTGCAGCGTATCATATATTTCCTCTTGTAAAATATCCATTGTTTCTGTAAATATCACTTTATCTAAGCAGCTGTGTTTACTGAGACTTTGAAGGCCACAGACAGAAGTTTTATAGTTTTTATAGTCCTCATCCACCAGTAGGTGTCAGCGTTGGATCATTTTTCAGTTCCTTCTAATCTTTTTCCTCCTTAAAGAGTTAGATTCGCTGCTTCCAATAGCCAAAAAAAGGGGGGGGAATCTCTCTCTTTTTTCACTCTCGGAGATATTTTTGCTTCTTGGGAGTTCTTTTTTTCAGGAAAATAAGTAGGATAGAGAAAATTAGCTCTTACCCAGCTTCAAATGCACTGTTTACAATCAGCTTAAGTAGAGCTTTTTGACTTCCGTTTGCTTGCAGCTGGGGCTAGACAATGGAGTTAGCTAGCCTTTTTCCTGTTGGTTTCTGGGAGGCTTCTCCTGGACTGATCGGGGAGACCCCCGTCTCTCCTAGGTCCCTGGGACTACCTTCCTTCATTGCCACCTCTCCGGGGCAGTTTCTGGCCCATTTAGGGTTCCCAAACAGGAAGAAACACAGCTAAAGAGCTCGGCATCCCGAATCTCTCAGCTGGTAGCACTGCTTGCAGGAACAGGAAGTCTATGTTATGACATTTTTATTGCTTTTGTTTTTTGCAAATACATAGTATCAATAGAAAAATAAAAATATGTGTTCTACACATTTAATTTATGGCTTCTATAAATACTGTAGACACATTTCTAGCTCTATATTTTACTGGCAAAGACAAACAAATGAATTTCAAGCAATTCTAGTCATTACCCGAGTTTTCTTTCCTTCCCTTCATGTTTGCAAGAGTGGTATTAGAACAAAAAAGGGCTGAGAGCAGCTTTGACTATTTTGGCTTTTATTTAAAATATATAAAGATGCCATGGAAACTAAACCCAATTTTCTTCTTTCCTGATAACTTTTTCTATAATGTGATATGTAATTTAATGTAGCAGAATAACAATAATCAAGTCTTTAATTTGTATCTTTGATCTCTGCCATTTCCTCTGAACTAAAGATGAAGGACACAGGGCCTAAAAGAAACAGACTACAAGTAATTAAAAGGGGATAAAATCTTACCTGGTGCAAAGATTCAGGGCGAAGACTCCAAAAGTCCCATACCATGTCTGCATCTTTCAGATGTGTCTGTGGATTCCTCTTTTGACTATGGATAAAAGATGGAAACTAACAGAGTACAAAAAAGAAAGAATTAAAATGTTACACATTTATATTAGAGTTAAATATGTTGCAGATTTCCTGTGGGGGTTCCAAGCTTGTTTTAAAAATATGCATTTATGAATCATAAACAATCACTTTGAATTTATTGTGCCAACAACTAAATTTTCAGGCTGAAAATAAAATGAACAAAACCCACCAAATTGTTATGCATAATCATTAAGACTGTAATGATGAAGACTGGCACATTTTGATGTTCATTTAAAATGAACATCAAAATTCAGATACTTGGCAAGTGACTCATAGTTTACAGTATGTTGGTTGCAACTTTTGCAACTTTCTGACAAGCCAAGTCAATGGGGAAGCCAGATTCACCTAATAATCATGTTAATAACTTAACAACTATAGTGATTCACTTAACAACTATGTCAAGAAAGGTTGCAAAATGTGGCAATACTCAACAACTGTTTCACTTAGCAACATAAATTTTGACCTCAATTGTGGTCATAAGTCGAGGATTACTTACAATGGCATACATTTTCCCCTTAAACTTGCATATTCAAGATAGACAAACTAGAACCTCTGCATCCCTTTCCCTTGCAACATGTGGTACTTCTTATCACCATTATGGCTAAAAATCTGTAAAACACTTTTCATCTCATTTTTAGACAGAAAACACCCAAACGTTTATAGGTTTCACTGTAAAATAAAGATTTCTTTCCCACCTCAATCTGGAAATTCTAGTTTAGTCTCACCAATGACTACAACACAGCCCTTTTTATAAGATTTACTGATTGACTGATTTATGCCCACTGCAATAGAAAACTGTGGACATTTAGAATATGCCATCAAACGGGCTTTAGGTGTCCAGAAGGAACTATAATGGCAGACTCCAAAACAATGGCCACATTTAATATGCTGCAAGGCTTTTGACAGAAACCTGATTAAGAGCACATCTGTTCCAATTTACCAGTATTGCATCTCTAATGAAGAAGATGGGAGTGTTGTTCCCTACAAGATCCCAATTTCCATCTTCAGTGTAAAATTTCATTGCAAAACCTCGAGGGTCACGCACTGTGTCAGCTGAGCCCGATTCTCCAGCTTAAAAAAAAAAATTAAAAAAAGGCCCATGATTAAATCCTATGCGCATAGTTAATACCTTGACCAACTTTTTCTATGTATTTACATACTGCGGAATCAATTATAATCCATATAATTGATGTTTAAAAGAGAACTACAGAGACAGAATTGCACAGAAGTAATTTAAATTTCAGGGGGATAGCCGGAGGTTTGGATGAGATGACTTACAGAAATGGACAAATTACTGGAATATTATCTTTTAAATTTAAATAATGCACAGAATAAATTCACTGAGTGCATGTGGGAAAAACATATATGAACTACAGGTTAAATTAATCACATTTACTTCATTTCTGTAAATTTATTAGGGATGGCCACTTCAGGAGACTCTCTAGAGAGCTTACAAAATGCAATGCCAAATTAAAACAATTAGAAACATAGACAAGACAAAACAGCACAAAATAAACGTAACATTTAAAACAAGCTGACAAATATTATTATAAATTATACAAGTAGTCCTTAACTTACAACCATTCATTTAGCAGCCATTCAAAGTTACAACAGCATTTAAAAAGTGACTTACAACCAGTTTCACACTTATGTGACTGTTGCACTATCTGTGATCAGAATTTGGGTGTTTGGCAATAACCATGTATTTAGGATGGTTATAGCATCCCAGGGTCATGTGATTGCCATTTGTGATCTTCCCAGATGGCTTCTGATGGCCAAAGTCAATGGGGGAAATCTCAGTTTGCTTAACGACTGCGTGATTCACTTACCAGAACAGATTTGCTTAACATTGCACAATTGGTCATGGCTCATTGAACAATTACCTTGTTTAGTAAGGGAAATTCTGGTACCAATTGTGTTCATAAGTCAAGGACTACCCATATGTCGTTAGCCTTTTTCAAATGCATGCAGAAATAAATATGCCTATGTTTCTGCTATTCATAAAGCCTGCTCAAGAATATACAGCTATTAACCCTAAGATTCTACTAAAAAATTAGGAAAATATAAGGAATCAACATTTCATATTAAAGATATTATTTATTAAATTACTTATTGCCCAGTATCAATTAAAAACAGCACATAAACATCCACTGAAATAGATTAAAATGTGTTTTACACACACACACACACACACACTGTTGACCCGGACTTAGGGGACAGAATCAGTTGTGAATACGTGCAGATTACCTCGCTATCTCTGGCCACTTGCAGAACCATGAATGCAAGGTCATAAAAGGACAGCAAAGGAAACACCCAATATCCTAACCCACCTGGGAACATATGATGTCTTGGGGGAACACCCAAAAGGAAACATTTTTAGCTACTTCTGTTTTCTTCCTTCTTATCTACAGTGTGCCACCCTTAAAGGGCAAAGTCTTTATCTTATGTGTGTTCAGCTTTGCTGGGTGAATTGCTTATGTAATCAAAGAAAGTATAAAAATAAGGCTTTTCTGATATTTGGGGCTTTTTCTCTCTTTTAGAGAAGCCCGTCTTTGTTCAGCTGAATAAAAACATAGAGCTTGAAGGCAACTTCTGGTTTCCTGTTTTCCTCAGAACCTGCACAGCAACACACACATACACACATTCAATGAAACGCCTTTATATATGAAGCAAATAAATAAGATACACTGAAAATCTGCAAGATCCTTACCAACAGTTGAAAATCGAATAGCCATTGGCGTTCTTTTGCCTATGTGCTCAAATATCTTTGCTTTGCAGAATTTGGTGATATCATGAGTCACTTCAAAATAGCCAAATGCTCCTGAAAAATGAAAAGGGTTATAGTTTATTAAAATTTTAAAAAGATTGTTCCAAAATTCATAGTTTTGGAAGGAATATCAGTTATGGTAGATGAAGCAGAAGATGTTTTCATTATTAGCATAAAATGTGTAGATATAAGTTGCTGATAATTTTTTTGAAAATGCTGATGATTACTATAAACATAGCAGTTCCTTTTAATGGAAAGAGTCTCTGATTCAACTAAGGATTTTACTGACAAAAAGGAATCAACTTTGAACAGCAAATGGACAACATATTAATTTAATCAATCAATCAATCAATCAACTTTCATTGATTTTTCCTTCTTTTCCTCCTCTCACACTTATATCAAGCGTACCAATTATTTTATCCTGAACCATTGCACACAACTGGACTTTCCAAATTGAGCAATTTCTGAATATTTATGCATGTAGCTTTTCATTGTTTATTAGATTTGTATGTAGAAAAGGTGCATTAAATGTAAGAAAAAAAACCTAAATTAAACATTAAAACCTGATAGTGACTCTATGGTTACATCAATAAGATGTTCTGATTCGTAAAAGTGTTTCTGGAGTAATAAATGCAAAGTAATTTTTCTCTGGAGAATTCTTATTGTTGCATTTTTGTTTTAAAAATCTGAGAAAAATGTTATGAGTCATTTAAAAGTTGACAAGTAAATAAGTGTTTGGTAAACATAACACAATTAAACAAGGATTCAGTAGAATATATTTAGAAAAAAATGCACTGTGAAAGAAAAAGTGAAAAAAGTTATAAAAAAGAACTTTCTCAAACCTTAAAAGAACGTTAATCTGATTCTAATATTTCCTAGTTACTTCTGTTTACAAATGTAAGAGCCATGTAATAAAGCAATTAAGCACAATTTTAACACTTCAGTTTTTTAAAGAAAAAAGTGTTATTAACTTGTATCAATTAGCTAAATAAATTCAGCAAAGGTAAATAAAAACAAGACAAAAGGTAACAATTTCAAATGTCTCACAAGTGGATAGATTATAGATAATTCAAGCTCCTAATGAAGAAAATCAGTAGCAGAAATCAATGTTGCTATAAGGACTATCATTAACTCAACTGTACTGTACAAGCATCACAAAATAAAAATAAATTCCTGAATAGAATGATTAAACGCATACAAGACACAGTTTCAGCACTGTCAATCACAAAAACGTACCTACATTCTATAAGGGACACTGTAACATTACCCCACTAATAAGGCTAAAAAGAAAGACACAATGCAAACTAACCGGCTCCTTTGGCATGGACAACTCTCTCGGGAATCCTCTCTCGGTCAAAGTGTGCCATCTCATCGGTGAAAATCACATCCTGAACCAGGAGTGGACCTCTTGGACCAACGGTCAGGACATTCAGCTTGTCTCCCACTGGGATTCCTGCTCCTGTGGTTAAGGAATCGCATTCCTAAGTTCAAAACAAGAATCACAATTATAACAACAAAAGCATCCACAACTTTTTTGTGGTCACTTGAAAGCAATCCCAGATTAATTTGATAGACATCTGATGAAATTTGCTTCCTGAAACTACAGGGAAATGTTTATCTTAGACTTTTATTATATCATTATATGAATAAAGAGATTAACTAAGCACTCAATAAAATTCCAAATAACACCACACCAAAGAAAAGTGTAACATTTAAAAATATTTTCCTAGTTACATATATTTCCAGATTGAAATATTTAAGAGGTAAGCCAAATTGTTATTAGGGCTAGTTCTGAAAGGGAGCTGAGACCATATTTATGTATTTGTTTAATAAATGAATAGGCCATCCATGTTTTATCCTTCATTTTTCTCCTGCAAACATTTGCAGTGAAATCACTATCCTAGAAGGACACACAACTGTTGACATATTAGTAACCAGAAAAACAAAAAAGGCAGTAAAATAATAACAAGATTATTCTTCATCTTGGATATTTTGTAGATCTTAACACTGGTTTTCTTAGTTGCTTTGTTCACTTATGTAAAAGTTGTAAAAAGTATTTAGAGCAGTGGGCCCCACGCTTGGTGGCCCGGCGTGTTTGTGTCTGTGCGGCAGGCACACTTGCTCAGCTTCATTTGCACGAGCAGCAGGCGCACATGTCTTCCACTCGTGCAAATGGAGCTTTCCATGCAAGTGCATGTTACTGCAGGAATGTTGGGATGGCCAGGACGTGATCATAAGTACCATTTGTGCACCACTGAGTAGTTTTTAACTGAAGACTATGTTTATATTTGAAGACAAACTGTGATGCTCTATCTCTTTATCTCCTTTAATAGGCAGAACATATTCTCATACTCCCAATTTACTATTGTTTTTTTTTTCAAAAGGATTTCTAGAATATTTTCTGATAGGACAGAGCCAAGAGATGAAATTAATCCCTACAATTCCTTATTCTCCTCTTCTACCATTTATCAGGGAGGATAGATAAGTAGAAGCCAGCAGGTCAAGAGTGCTAGTCACAATAATGCATTTCACCTCAACATGTAAATTTATCTTCATAATGAACTCCTATTTAGTTAAGTTCTATGAGCTGTAGAATTATGTACTTTTACTAACTAGATCAGTGGTTCTGAACCTTTTTCAGGTTGAGACCCCACTTGCGCCGCCCATGCGCGGTGCGACTCCGACACGCGTGCGTGCGCAATGGGCCGATCCGCGCATGTGCGTGCGATGGGCCGATCCGCTCATGCGCGGCGACCCAAACCGCGCATGCGCAGCGCGCGCGCGACGAAGGGAAAAAATGGCAGACCGCGACGGGCCAAACCGCGCAAGCGCGGCGCGCGTGCGACGGGCCGAACCGCGCATGCGCGGCATGCGTGCGATGGGAGAAAAACAAAATGGCAGACCGCGGTGTCCGGCGACCCCCGCGAAACGGTCGTTCGACCCCAAATGGGGTCGCGACCCATAGGTTGAAAACCGCTGAACTAGATGGAAGCAATACTTGAAATAAATTTGCATCTTAACTGAACTGAAACCTTTAATAATACTGTATGACTGTATCTAATTATTTTCATTTGATTTAAAAGGATAACTTTGGTGGACTGAACTATTCTCCCAAACTCTACTTGTTGCACATACTCTAGATCTGTTTTGCAGGTTGCAAATTAAGAATGGAGTGAAGGAGAGAACAGCAAAGGAAACTTGTCATACAGTTTAGTTAGAATTATAAAAATACAAAACAATGTTTAAGCTGAAGAATCATCTGCTTGCTATCCAGGTTAAATCTGTTAAATTATGTATAAAACCCTTAAGGTTCCTTTGAAAGAATATAAATATAAATTTCAACTTTACGACAATGTAAACAAATGCATTCAAATGATTAAATCAACTTTAATACTATTCATTCCATTACAGAAAATATCAGAATCAAAATAGCCTAAAATAAACAATTAGTATCACATTATTTAATAAAATAAAAAAATAAAAACAATAAAAACAGTTGGCTATCATTTTGTTGAGTTTTCCCTAGCTATATTTATGCTTGCAGTTTATTGCATTAAATTACTAATGCACAAATGAAAAAGACTGCTTCATCTGCTTCATGAATGCATTATTGCATTCATACTTTTAGCAATTCTCAAAAGTATGATGCGAAGGACCACAAATAAACTGATATTCTCTACTTCTCTATTCTAATAGTTCAAATTGAAAAATATTTCAAGTCAGAATCAAACATATTAATTTGAGCAGATTTCCATTCAACTTAGAAAGTGAAGGATAAACTACAAGCTAGGTCCAAACAATGCCATAAATCAGTGTTTCTCAACCTTGACAATTTTAAGGCATGTGGACTTCAACTCCCAGAATTCTGGGAGTTGAAGTCCACATGCCTTAAAATTGTCAAGGTTGAGAAACACTGCCATAAATCATGTTATTAATCATGATCTGTGGAATAAGCTACTGAGTTTAGGTATCACAGTTACGCCATAAATCTTGAATTACAATCCAAGATGGTTGGTTCACAATGCTAAATTACAAAGCATCTGTATTATGTCTTAGCCCAAAATGTGAACCCACCCATATCTATTTTGAAAGCTGACAAAGGTGAGTAATGAAAAAGAAACTGAGTAAGAAAGAAGTAAGCATTCAAGCCTGTATATTTTTTCTGATAACTGAAATAATGATCTGATTTGAATTACGATACCTACTTCTCAGAATTACTAACTAGCCTTAGTAAATTGTCAACAGTTCTGCAAAAGCATACCAATTTTTTTCTTTAAGATTTCTTTCAATCCAAAAGATACCATTGATCAAGTATAAATTTATTTCTCTTGAAGATAAGCTTCAAAAAGCTTTTGTATTGATGGATTGTACCAGGACTTATAGCTTCTCCTTGTAAGGTGATACATATTGCATATCATATTTGACAGAATATGATAGATGCTGATAAAGTATCTTCTTTCCTTGTACTGACACAAAAGAGAGTAAGTCATTAAACTGCATTTCAGGACAACATGAATATCACTGATAATTTAACTGCTGTTATTAGGGTACCGGTAAATCCAGTTCCTCAAATACAGACATTAGCTATGTTAGACTAATTTGCAAGAAAAGGACAAAGTACCACTTTTTTCCAGAGTTCTCCCAACAATCCATAATATTACGTTACCGTTGGTCAATCTTTATCTACTTGATATTTTAGCTGAATTGAACTTAGGACCCAAATAACGAACTACTTAGTTATTGCAAAAGAGAGAGAGAGAGACAGAGAGACATATAGAGTAATGCAACCAGATCACAATTTGGACAGACCCCGATTACACCTAGGAGAAATTATTTCTGAAACTATTCTGGGAGTTGAAGTCCACAAATCTTAAAGTTGCCAAGGTTGAGAACCCCTGCCTTAGCCAGTCTACTCTCCTCCCAGAGACCCACTGCAGCTCCCTGTTCCGTTATTAACCCCGCATCTCCACTCCGTTTTCTCTGCTCTCTCTCCTCCCATCAAAAAAACACAAAACACGCTTCTCTGTTTGAGTAACAATATACTATACTACTTCACGCTATTCCAGCTTGATACCCTCCGCACACCCCCGGATGCGCTGCCAGACAGACTTTCCCGGGGACGCTCCAGAAGCACAGGCTCTGCCGGGACTGGGGAGGGGGGGCGTCGGTACCTGGGAGCCCCGCTGCTCTTGCCAGTGCTTCAGCTGCTCCTTAGCGCAATTTCGACTGCCGGCCATTTTGAGAGACTCGGAGACCCCGACCCTAAGAGAGATGGGACGCTTTCGGCTACGGAGCCCGTAAGTTCAAGATACTTATTGCGAAAAGGGGAGCCAGTCCCAAAAGCTGCAATGTCCCAACTAGCACGATCGCCGCCCAACTGCAACTGTCTAATATAGCCAGCTGTGAAAGTTCAACGCCCCCACCCTTGTGGTCCCGCCCCTTTCTTCATTGGTTAAGGGCCCCCATCATAAAGCCTTCTCTGATGCTTATTGGCTGACGAGTGAGTCGGATAACATTCTTTTCTGCTTGCAAAAGAACGTTGGGAAATAGGGCAGTTGGGCAGCTTGCCGGACTGAGAGAAAAAAAAAGGACAGAAGGGTCGGAGAAGGGGCTGCAAAGCGACCAATGTGGTGGGACCACGTTATTATTTGAATTTGTCAGATTGTGCACGGTATAGTCCCTGAACTTTGTAGTTGCTTCATGCGCTAAAACTCCCCAGTCTGAAGTCCACTGAGAGGAACAGTAAATAGTTATTTTTTCTGATCCAAATAGGCTTGCAAAGGAGACGTTTCTGTCCCTCGGCTGCTTCTGGGATACTCGGTTCACTCTATTACTCTCTTTAGCAACGTAGGGATGTCATCCTTGCTGTGCTGTCTGCAGAAGGTAAAACGGAGGCACAACTGCTGACATTTCACTTCATAAATATACTCTGTGCCACTTGTTTCATGAACTAGGTGTAAGGGGTGGAGAATGGAAGGTGACATGCAGCATTTATTATGAAACAAAGCAAGACATTCCATTCCTCCCTACAAGCTCAAAGATTTTTCTACACGGAGGAGGAAGAGGTTGTGCTTCAGATTTCAGTACTTTCTAGAGATCCTCCTCAGGATGCACAAAATCCTGGAAAGCCATATCCCTGGCCTTGGAGGGAAGACTATCAGACAAATGTAGGTCTGACTATTGTAGGAATCTATGGAAGGAGCAATAATGGCAGGACTCTCAAATGCATGGCCCTCCATTGATTGTATGCAGTTAGTTCCTGAGGAGGAGACAGTTAGTAGGATAACAGAGGCTGATCTCATCTACCCTTAAGACTAAAAGGAGGCTTCATATCCAGACAAGGCAGGCCAAGAGGTTGCTGTATTCCTACTTTTACGCTGGGGTGCCAGAACAGCACAGGCCAACCCTCAATAGTTCACTATTGATAGTACTAATAGCAGCATGCAATTAGATTATTGGTCTGTTTGCCTGGGCAAAAAGTCATTTCTTTCCAGCATAAGGTCTGCAATACCTGTAAGCCAGCTACTACGTTTCTCTTCTGCAGTAAGTGAATTGATTTTTGTTCTAGGCTGCCACCACTTTAATTCTGTCTTAAATCTGTGAAATCCCCAGGAGGCCAACTCAATTCAAATGACTTTTTTCTTTTCTTTATTTGATTTGGATTCTACTTTTCTTATTGTTTATAAATAACTCAAGGGGGCAAACATACCTAATATTCTTTCTCCTATTTTCCCCACAACTACCTTATGAGGTGGATTGGGCTGAGCAAGTAACTGAGCAAGTAAAGTCACCCAGCTAGCTTTCAGACCTAAGGTAGGACTAAAACACATAGTCTGCTAGTTCCTAAGTCACCATCTTAACCACTTGTTCAAACTGGCTTTTCTTTGACTTTTTAGAGAAAGTATATAAACGCAAATAGAAAATAGAAAACAAATTTCAAAACCAAAAACATAAAGCACAAATGAGTAAAAATTTATCAAAGACGTCATAGTTATCATTATATCACTTTAAATGATTAAAATCACTATTAAGGTTTAAGCAAGAATAAATATCAAGAACCATGGTGAACACAGTACAACTCACCATATAAAATTGTGAGTTAAAATAGATTGCATCAAACTGAGACTCTGTTCTTTAAAAAAAATCACATGAAACTGAAATGTGAACTTTTTACATAAAAGAATTAATGTTGGATGGCATACAAATATATTAAGGTTTGGTCCAGGAATGTTTCCATTTTGAATTAAATTCTATGTCAGATTTACTTTTAAAGTGAAATTATTTTGGACATTGAAACATACTTCCCCAACTTGATTAAAAAACATTTTCAGAGGGAGTTAGATGCCCCTTTCCATTAAGAAGCATATAAAACCCCTGCGTAGTTAATGAGAATTCAATTTTTAAAATGTGTTTCATTTGAATCAAATAAGACTTTAGTTTCCTAGGTAATCTACACCATCACTTGTCAAGAACACAAGCACATCGTTCATAATGCATCCCAGGATAAAAATATAAGGCAAATTATTTTCATAGTGGTACAATAATTTTTGACAGAATTCAAAAAGACAGTACATTTCATCTTCTCATAATCTTTGCACCTTTGATTCATTCCTTTTATTTCTAATATTTGTTAGAGAAGGAGAAGCTGTGGTAACAGTACCTATCTAGTTAAAAGGATGATTTTAAATATTAACATGGATATAGCTGAGGAGAGCCCAGTGAACTTTATCCCTTTTTCCAGGAGGAAAAAGTGTGATTTGTTATGTAACCCATTTTCAACACAAGTTATATTGTGAACCATATCTTACCTATGAATTTATTTAGAGGGTTAGATGAAATGAGCTAGGCAAGCACAAAAGAGGAAGAAAGGAAAAGTTAGAGGCAAATAAAAGATGAATGCAAATAAAACTCAGATCCCAGAGACAAGTCTGAATTCAACCATGAATTCTTTTGTTTCTACTGATGTTTTCTGTAAAGGAGAAAGGAAGTGTTCCTATCTGTTCTTCTCTGACTCATAATAAATAGAGCAAAAGAAGATACATTTCCTATGCACAGGTGCCAGACTGGAAGTCTGCTTATCTAAAATAAGGAAACAGAGGTGCTTTGTATTACAACTGCAAATAGATTAAAATAGTAATAGAATAATATCCTGCACTTGACAGTAAGAACTAGGTACCTCAAGTTACAATTATGAATACATGTGTATAAATTGTCCAGAAAACTGCTTTCTACTTTAAGCACTTTAAAATGATTTTTCTGTTTTGGATGCTAGTTATAAAATGTACTTATAAAAGATTATTTTATTCTGTATATTACGATTACCCATCTTATGTTTTTCTGAGCTTGATACAGTTTTATGTGGAATTTGTTTAGGGTTTAATGAAATTCATTGGTTTTTATTTTATATGCAACCTAGAGTTTCGTGGATAGATGGGCAGCCATATAAATTGAATAAATAAGCAATAAATAAATATAGAAAATATGAGGAACTCAGCTTATAACTTTGATTTCTTCATGGCAAAATAAAACTGCTACAGTGCTTAATCAGTTGCATTTCACTTTCATATAACCTTCCTAGAAAGATTGCTTTGAGCCATTCTGGAAGCAGGTACCATTCTCACTATCTGTCAGAATAGCACAAGGTGGTCTCTCCAGGAAGGCCATGTGTTGCATCTGGTGGATGCAAATGATCTGCAAACTGTAGTACTGAAAGTCAAATAGCAACAATGAGAAAAATAGGGCTACGGTCAGTGGTGGCATTCAAATATGTGAACAACTGGTTCTTTCTGTGGATGCCACTTCCAGAAATCTATTCTGGGCCTAGGCAACAAAAAATTAGCTACCGGTTCTGCCGAAGTGGTGCAATCCGGCTGAATCCCACCACTATGGTTTAAATGTAAAAAAAGCCAAAATAATGACAATGATACAGCAACCAGAGCTGAACAAGGATACTAAAGTGAAGTGATGAATAGATGCTGCTTTTTAGATTCAACTATCAACAGTAAAAGAACTAGCAGTGAAGAAATGTCATGTTCTAGAATTTGGTGGGATAGCAATGATGGCCTCGGGAGAGATATTCATGGCCCGATATGTTTCTACCAACGAAATTCAGAATTGTGCAAACAATTATATTCCCTGTGATACTCTATGAAAATGAAAGTTGAACTCTAAAGAAGCAGCATAGAAAGAGCATGATGCTCTTGAATTTGGGATGTTGGAAAAGATTCCTTGGATTACCATAACCAGCCAAGTAAACAAGCAATCAGATCATAGAAGAAACCAATCCAGAGTTTTAGCACAAATGACTGGACTCCATTATCATATTTTGAACACAGCTCCCTTGAACAGCCTGTAATGCTGGAAAAACTGGAAGGAAAGGCAAGATAATGAATAGCAGTATGGGGAATGGATTGAGTTACAGTAGTTATGAGTACATCCTTGGAAGAATTGAAGGGCCAGTTTGGGGGAAGATAATTTCAGAGAAGATCTATTTATGAGGTTGGTAAGAGTTGACATAGATTTAGTGACACATAATCAACCAATCAAATATTAGTACACATCTATCATTTCCTTTTGTCTCAGACTGAAATATGTTTTCTGTGGTAAATATTTCACAAAAATCATCCAGCAGTTCTTCATCCTCATCAGAGATTACATACCACTGCATTCTATCTGAAGATGCCAGAGATTGAAACAAGAACTTTTTCTATACAAAGCATATGCTCTATTATTGAGCCATAGGTTTTTTTTAGTCTAGTTATATAATAATCTCTTTAATAAGATTATAGTTAAAAACAGACTCACTGTGCTGATAGAAAATGTATATATACTTGTACCTGACATTTACACTGGCCTTTAATAAGCTTGCTTATATCTACCATTTCTTGGGTTGAACGAAAAGGTACAATTTTTATTTTTCATTTATTGTTATTTTAATAGCATTGAGAGTCTATTGCATTTGCTGTTATGCTTGCAAATCCCACAAGTTAAGTCTTGTTATACCAAGTCTCTAGACATACCCAGCCGAAGAGAGGGAGGGAGGGCAGATTGGTTAGTACTTTCGATGTAGACTAGACTGGGAAATCCCCAAAGAAAGCAATTACAAATTTTTACTGAATTATTATCAAGGAAACTACAGGGATTATATTCATGGAATCATCAGAACGTGATCTTCACGCAAGTTCTGGATTTACTATTTGTAGAATTATATTACATAAAATAACTAGGAGCTCATGTATTTCAGGCCAAAGTGCTTAATTCTTAAATAAAAATTCAAATTGTGATAAATAAGTCTGGAAAGAGAGTCTCTTTCTGGAATAGTTAGTATTCTAGGAAGCAATCTCTATGCTTATTATTCTAAAATAAAGCCCAATCCTTAATAAACTTCTGCCTATTTCCTGCTTAGTTGCTTATTTTCCTGATGCCAGGATTGAGTCCTAAAAGTCTTTGTTCCTCCCTATTTTGAGTTGATCAAACTATATCCACAATATGCTAACATGAGAGTGCTCTAGTTTGGGTGCGCCAGTTCACAATCAGAAAGCAAGCCTACAATATGCCCCACTCCTGTCTTCTCAAATTGCCTGCAGCCAGGGTGAAGTAACATATTTATTGCCAGTCATGCTAGGTGACTCGTTGCCAGCTCTCTTGTTATCTATCTCAAGTATCTGTTCTTCATTAACTGGTTGCTTCTGATTACAGAGGTTTCATTTTAAGGCAAGTCTCATGCTAGGCATGTTTCTTTTTATCTCCGCCTCCTCATCTTTTAAACCCAAGCACACAACTGACTCAGAATGTAGTCTGTATAAAGGAGATTAAAAAACACTACCCTCAAGACTTGATAGTAAATAATACTAGAACATAGGACGTCTCTCTTAATAGCTTCAGTTTCCTTAGCTGACCTCCCAGTCACAAAGTGGAACAGTTGCTTTGTACTGAATGTTCATCCCAACATGAGATAGAAAAAAACGTTTAAATTTGTTTTGGAAAAGTGACAGCAGATGCTGTTCCTTTTCAACATTTTAATCATTCATGCATACATTTTTCTCACAAATGAAGGCAAATATATGTGTCTCAGGATAATATTGCAGGATCCAATCTGGGTCTGTCACGGAGACCAGAGGACTCATGCTGCAGCCCATCTTCAGGGAACTTCTCTCTAGCAGAGTGTGTACTGTCCTTTGTGTGCTATTTATAATGCCTGTTGTAAGTGGCTTTTTAGATGTTGATTGGGGTGTGCTGATAGCTGGCTTTTAAGTTATTAGCTGTCGTTTGCTTGTGCTGCCCAGCCCTCGCTTTCTGAGTACTTGATAGACTGGTGGTAAATCAACACTCCTGTTGACTGACAAGGGGCCTGTTTCCCAGGCTTCAATCACTTCCCTGGCTGTTTTTGTGTCTGCTCATTCAACAATATTAGTTGCTGCAAAGTTGAATGTGTGTCCTTGTTCATTGCAGTGTGAGGCTATCAATGAGTTCGGGTCTCCTCGTCTGATCACTCGCTTGTGTTCTTGAAATCTGGTGGTTAGCTTCCCCCCTATCTGTCCTATATAATCACAGTCCAAGGGGATTCGGTAGATTACATTGGAAGTATCTCCCACCTCCGAGCGATCTTTGCAATGCATAATTTGTCCTTGTATGCAGTGTGGGCAGTGTGCAATGCCCACTCGCAGATCTCGGAAGCTGCCTTCTATAGCTTTCAAAATGTTTTTGATGTATGGCAGGGTGTGCCATGTGGTTGGTCTTGTACATTGTTTCTTCCTTTCTCTCTCTGTGCTGTGCAGACATCTTCTGATGAATGATTGTGGGTACCCATCTGCTTGAATTATTCATGTAGGTACCTGTTCTCCAGCTGTGTTAGCATGCTAGATACTACAGTAGGTTCTCTCCTTGCCATACCACTATGCAATGTGATGCAACTCTTTTTGTGTGACAGTGGATGGTTGCTGTTAAAATTCAGAATGTGTGAGATGTTGGTGGCCTTGTGATAAACTGTGGTTTCTAGGCTTCCATCCTCTTGGGTATTGACAAGTATGTCTAAAAATGGTAATTGCCTAGCTGCTTCTTCCTCCATTGTGAACTGTATGTTGGGGAAGATGGAGTTCAGTATGGTGTGAAAGTCTTTCAGTGTATTTCTTTTGATGATGAGAAGTGTGTCATCCACGTAGCGGCACCAGAATTTAGATGTGTAGTTCTGAAATGCGCTGTGTTCATTCAGGACTGTTTCTGCAATGACTCCTGATATCAGGGATCCCATGGGTGTCCCTTTTATTTGTTCATACATTTTGCTCTTGAATGTGAAGAAAGTGCTTTGATGATAGTATTGAAGTAGCTTCATGATTTGTGTCCTGGTTTGATCATTCTGATCTGTGTTGTACTCTTCTTCTAGTTTTCTTATCTATTATTTCATATGTTAAGTGGGGAGGGAGGGACATAAATCGAGACACTACATCAAAGGAGACCATGATCTCATTAGGAGCCATATTTAAGTCTTGTAGTTTTGTCAGAAATTGTGTGGGTGATGTGACTATGCTGTTTGAGGGTTGGGTCAGGAAGCTTAAGCCTTGTGACAGCTATTTAGCCAGGTTATATGTAGGGGTGTCTCGTAGTGCTACAACAGATCTGAGGGGGACTCCTATTTTGTGTATCTTGGGGAGTCTTTAGAATCTTGCTGGGGCCACATCTGTTGTTCTCATTTTCCACCATTTCTTCTCCGTTATGCAGTTGTTTTGTTTGAGTTGACTGAAATAAGCATTCAGTTGGATGACATTTTTCTCATCTGCATTCCCAATCCACATAATTTACTGCATTAAAATTGTCTGTACTTGCTCCTAAGCTTGATAAAGTTTGGGTTTCTCTTTGATAATAAACTTTTCACCTATAATAATCTCATAAGAAAACAGACTTCCTCTGTGGGCAGAGATACAGAAAAAATATTTCATTTATTTATTCAGCTACAGTATTTTCAGTTATTTGGGTATATGTGTCATACATGTGACAGAAATTATGAAAAACTGCCTTTTTATGCTTATGAAAGAAATCCATGGAATGTTTGTGTGAGAAAAGTACTTAGAATAAGCAGGCTTATTGTAAAGCAAACTGCAAATAAATGAAACACATGTTCTGTAAAAAGTTTTAATAGTCCTTCAGCAATATCTAAACAAGCATATAACCTCATTGATTTCTGAAGTCTATTCAGAATAAATCAGGGATAGGCATCATCACCTTTGTGCCAAGAGACACACTTGGAATTTTCAAAGTATAGAATTTTCATGCTTTCATAAAATGGCTGTCATAGTTGGCATGACAATTTCATTTATTTTAATTAAAGCAATCTAAAAGAAAGTAGTCAGATGGGGCAATTTTAGAAACAGACACAATCATATTGAAATTGATCAAGCACAATGCTGCCAATCTCTGAACTACATCAGGAATATGTATACAGACCTACTTAATAAGAGATATCTCAGCAGTACAAGTTCAGGAAATGCTTACATTCCCACTGAAATCATTATCATTCCAAGGGAACAATTCAGCCTAGAGATGAGGAAGAAGGAAAAAGATAAACATAAAAGGTTGGTATTTGTAATCACTAAAAATGAGGTGCAATACTGCAGTATGCATCTGGGACAATACTTTTCTGAAACCATTGTATCTGAGATGAAATTTTTTGCAAATTTTATAAAGTTAAAAAGAAATTTTTTATAATTTTCAGATCCTGAGATGTCAGGGTCCAGACAACAAGAAAGATGCACTGAGTTTCTTCTAAGCCAGGGGTCTTCAAACTTGGCCCTTTTAGGATTTGTGGACTTCAACTCCCAGAATTCCTCAGCCAGTTGAAGTCCACAAGTCCTAAAAGGGCCAAGTTTGAAGACCCCTGTTTTAAGCAGTTTCCTTTATTATTCCTCACCTATAGACAGAAATCTTGCCAAATTAAAGCAGATTATTTACACCGTTAAACATATACTCTGAGAATTCCAAGGAGGAGCTGTTTTGATTCTCTTCCTCCCAGACAATCAAAACTTCGCTGACTTTTGCTCCTCTGGATTGCATGCCCTCCCTCCTAGGAATTCAGACGACATTTCACCACAAGAGGGATTTGGAATAAAAATTTGACATTAATTATAAATGTCCTTCCTATGGAAAACTGGTTCTTTGAGTTCTTTGTGGGAAAAAATATGATAGGATAGGACAGGCATGTCAAACTTGCGATGTCATGTGACGTCGTGTGACGTATCAGAGCTTTTTTGCCATTGCCGGCAATGGGGTGGGCGCGGTTGCGGTATGATTAAACCAGCCCACGGGCCAGCATTTTGACACTCCTGGGATAGGACTTTGAAATGTGGACAATAGGGAGAAATAGAAAAAAAAAATAAAGATTACAATTAAAGGAGAAGAATTCTTAAACTCTACATGTTAACAAAGAATGGTGCAAAATACTTTAACAATGGATGTTCTGAAGAACATTTTTGAAGAATGGATTCAGAAATTAAGAATGTCTGATATAGATAAATGGTGTGTTCATGTCACAGAAGAAGAACAAGCTGAAATTGATTTGAATGTGTTACAAGACCGAAATGGAACATGATATACAGTGGGGAAAAGAAGTATTTAGTCAGCCACCAATTGTGCAAGTTCTCCCACTGAAAAAGATGAGAGAGGCCTGTAATTGTCATTGGTGGATTCTACATTCATCATGCTGGAGAACCAACTGAGTGTCACCTTGCTCTTAGCCCTTCAAGTATGTCAGTTTGGAACAAGACCCAAACAGCAGGATAAACTCAGCCAGGTGATTGTATGGATCAGGAAAAACAACAACGGCGTGCTTCAGTTCATTCTCTTCAAACCATTTCTTCTACCTCATTGAGTGCCACCTTTATTTTTAGTTAAAATGGTGGTAAGGAATAATCGTTCTCCAGCACTCCCTGTAATATTTTAATTGTTCAGAGTAATTATTTTCTGTTTTGATTACTGAAGAGGGCCTGTTTATTATAATCAAAGTCCTGCTGCCATCTTCTTCCGCTAATGAAAAAGCCACTGTGGTGGAATTTCTCTGCTGATTGACAGCATTTATATTTGGAATCTTATTTTGAGCATTCTGGTGACAGTCAGAAAGAAAATGACGAAGCAATAGGATTAACCCATTGCCATCACAGTCCTGAACTGGTGCATCCCATTACCCTATGTCTTCTTCTCAGGAAAGAAATGAGAAATGATCAGAAAACAGATTAGATCATCTAGCACAGTGTTTCTCAACCTTGACAATTTTAAGGCATGTGGACTTCAATTCCCAGAATTCCACAGCCAGCGTTGCTGGCTGTGGAATTCTGGGAGTTGAAGTCCACATGCCTTAAAATTGTCAAGGTTGAGAAACACTGATATTCTAGCACTTGTTGATCTCATCACAGAACTTTAAATAACGGATGGGAAATGTAAGATTTTACATTAGCTTGCCTTTTTATAAATGCAAGAATTGCATTAAATGGTACCATCAGAAGAAAAAACTGCTTGTGGAATGGTTTTCCATCTGCAACTCTGTAAGTTTGTTTAGAGTAGTTGGGAAGCATACAACTTTAATTATAAAATAAAATGCTTTTTTGAGGAAGAAAGTGGTAGCCTACCATCCAAGTCTCACCCCAGAAAACATCCTTTCAAAATTATCATCTCTAAAAGTAAAAGTATTTGTAGAAGATTTCAGATGAACTTCTCAGTGCTCAGATTAAAGGCTGAGAACAATCCAGGAACAAAACTTTTCTTAACCAAGTGCAACAGCTGTATGGAAACTAGAACTACACTACCTGGGTTACACAAATCTGGACAACTACAGGTAGTCCTCAAAGTACAACCACAATTGAGCTCAAAATTTATGTTGCTAAGTGAGACAGTTGTTAAATGAACTCTGCCACATTTTACCACCTCTCTTGCCATAGTTGTTAAATGGATCACTGCATTTGTTAAGTCAGTAATGTAGCTATTAAGTGAATATGCCTTCCTCATTGACTTTGCTTGTCAGAAGGTTGCAAAAGATGATCACATGACCCTGGGACTTTGCAACAGTCACAACTATGACCCTGGGACTTTGCAACAGTCACAACTATGAGTCAATTGCCAAGCATCTGAATTTTAATCATGTGACCATGGGGATGCTGCAACTGTCATAAGTGTGAAAATGGTCATATGTCATTATGGTCACTAAATGAACTGTTGTAACTCAAAGACTACCTTTACTAGAAGGCAGCAAAGGGATGTTTTCTGGCCCTTTTCTAGAGATTTTTGCAGGCCAGTTAGAGCAGCCCACATAAACCAATTAGGTCAGGTACTACTTGTTCGATAACCACAATTAGGACTTGCAACACTTGCTTAGAAACATGATTATTAAGCAAGACATTACCACAACAGGTTTACAATCTCACTTGCATCATGGTCATTAAGCCAATCATCCCCAGCCATTAAACAAGACAACACCTGACTGCAGCTTGTGATTTTACTGCTGATTTCTCCATTAATTCTGCTTGTCAATGGCTACATAACATGTAAATGGCAATCACATGATCATGGGATGCTGCAACCATTTGGTCTGAACTGGCCAAATGTCAATAATCATGTGACCATGGGGATGCTGCAACAATTGTAAGGTGAGGACCCGGGGTATAAAGTCACCTTTCCAGCAAAGTCTTGTCTTTAAACAATTACTAAACTGCCGTCATTAAGGGAAGACTACCATATAATTACACACTAAAGATTCTTTACATCTTCAAACACCGGTAAAAGACTTTTTTTTATCTGAACAAGACTTTGACCATTTCACTGATTTCAAAAGACCAAATCTCTTGTCTTTTCGGACTATAGGTATTAATAAACCAATTCTATCCAATTATAATTTAAGAAATTACAAGCAGATCTCCAGGAATAGGTTGCATGCATCAAAGTAAATAAATAAAATAGTTTTAGGAATATTCTCAAAATCCAGACTTATTTTTTTTAAAGACAGTAATTAAGTTCTAAATAATGGCCAAAATTGTGGAAATCTTTTGGGAAAGGTTTGATAGCTACCGGTAATAACACTATTTTCTGGAGTAGTACCATAAAAGTATATATCAATGGAAAGATAATTTAATCAAGAATGTAATGCAACAAAGTTTGTTCAATTATCTGTATTCTAAGAAAAGTTATAGCCAAATAACCAGAAAAAGCAAGCACAACTTGCTTAGGTTGATATCAGGTAGCTTTCCTTCATCTGATTGTAGCCAATGAGCATGAGTGTTTAGAGAGCCAATCAGGTGTCATCTTGTTTTGACAATGAGCCAATCAGATCACAGTAGGATTCAGTCATTGATGTCATGTATTGAAGCTGAGAGGAGGACATTTGTCAGTGTGTTATATGATCGCTATCAAGTTGGTTGGTTTTTTTGTGTTCTTTCATTTAGTGAGCTTGTAAAACGTAATAAATTTTTTTTAAAATAAATTTTATTGGTTTTTTAATTTTACAGAAAAAGAAAAATGCTCAAGTCACATCATAGTGTTAAAATAAACAATCATCCATAAACAAAACATAAATACATATTTCAATCAATACATCTAATGATAATAACTCAACTGAAAATAATCATAGACCACATTAACCAAACAAATAACATAACTGCTCGGTACCCCCACCACCACATCCCCCTAGCCCTAACCTTCCCCCCTCTCTTACCAACTACGGTAGCTACCTACTTTTCCCCTCCTTCTCTGTACTCCACCTACCTATCCCTACTCTTCCCCCCTCTTACCAACTTCCTACTTGCTTTACCTTCACTCCTCCTTCCTCTTTCCATCAGATGTGGTGCCCAGAGGCCACCCAAGCAACCCCTTAATAACTATAATTGCATTTTCTTACATCAACCCCGATTACAGTTGAGAAAACTTAGTTTATAAAATTATAAACCCCCCTACCCCCCCCCCGACTTCCCAAAATGAATACAGGGTAAAACAAAAGAAAGCCCCATACATCAAACAAAATTATTATATAATCTTAACAAGAATTTTAAACTATATGCTAAATACAGTCTCTACCTTACATTTATTCAACCTTATCAATTCAAGTACATATCTAATCCATCATCTAATATCAAACCTTAAATCATTTCGATCCATTAAGCATCAGACAAACAAATCATCTTGTTAAAAATAATAATTTTCCAATACTTTCTTGGACTATATACTAAATACCATCTCTATAATCCAATTCTAACTTGCATTTATTCAACCTTATCAATTCACATATTTTATATCTAGTCCGTCAATCTAAGTCAAACCTTAATTCACTTCAATTCATTGAGAGGTTATGTAAAATCACCAAAACGGCCGGGATTAAAATATATCTTCCATTAATCACCCTCTCTTAACATTCTAAACAATCACTTCAATCCATTAAACATCAAATAAACAGATCATCTTATTAGAAAAGTAAACAATTAATATCAATAAACCCCTCAATTCAAAAAATACATTCTTAATCAATTTAATGTACATCTTGCATTAAGCATCCTCTCTTACATCTTGCTCATAGTCTTGATCCTTGAATCAGTCCATAATCTTAGATTGCCCTTAATTCCTTACATATACTTTTAGTTTTCACTTTCAATCGAGTTCTGGGCTTCTTCTTCTGGCAAATAAACCTCCATAACAAATACAATCTGTTTAATCCGTTTCTAACTTAGATTCCTTCAACCTTGTCAGTTCACATAATACATATCTACTCCATCAGTCCATTAATAGATCATTTCAGTCCAAATACATTCTTAATCAATTTAATTTATATCTTCCGTTAATCATCCTCTCTTACATCTTGCTCATAATCTTGGTTCTTGAGTCAGTCCATAATTTTAAATTGCCCTTAATTCCTTGCATACAATTTTAAATTTCACTTCTTCAGTCGAATTCTGGGTTTTTTCTTCTGCCAGGTAAACCTCCATAACGAAGCCTCCCTTCCAAATAATAAGTCTCTCTTTTTTACTTGCAATATCATTTGAGTCCATATGAACCATCTTAACCTTTGCATTAGTCCTCTGTTTCTCTTAGCCATAGAATTTCGTTGCAGTAACATTTCAAATCTCTGTCTTTGCTTTTCCTGGTCCTCAGCACCATAGGTAGGTTGCTTCTTAGACTGAATCAGTTTCTCTTTTTTCTCAGTTAAATCCTCTTTTTGCTGCTTATCTGAGAGGAATGGCCGTCCCCTCCTTTCCTGGAGCGAGTCCTCTTCCTCCACTCCATGAATAAGCTGTTTATCAAACAAGATCCATTTCTCCTTATTTTCTTTATTCTCAGTAAAGTCCTCTTCTTGTGTAATTTGTTTTATAAAATATTCAGCAGTCGGTTGCGGATCAATTTTATTTGGGAGAGAGAATCTGGTTAATATTTCCGTAGTAAACTCTTTCACTATTACAAGCATTTCTTCTT
The DNA here is from genome assembly GCA_034064705.1 of Bothrops alternatus. Taxonomy (NCBI): domain Eukaryota; kingdom Metazoa; phylum Chordata; class Lepidosauria; order Squamata; family Viperidae; genus Bothrops; species Bothrops alternatus. The sequence continues at coordinate 9,034,652 of JARGCV010000003.1, read as the reverse complement.
TAAATTCATCAATACGATCAAGGATAGGTTTAACATTTAAATATAAATTCCGCTCCATTTTAAATTTTAAATCAATCGCTCTGGCTTTAATCCAATTCCTACAACCGTTTCTCTAGCTTCGCTTACGAGAGAAAAGAAAAAAAATAGAAAGTTCACTTTCACTTTCGAGCACTTTCCTTTAGCAGTGAAAGCTATACGCCATTTTGAATGCATTATGTTGATTGTAAAGGTTAGAAACATATAGTCAGAAATACAATAAAAGATACTTGCAATCCAAAAAGAACTCCTGTATTCATTTCGTCTGCCAACAGTCTCTCTTATGTTCCTTTTTTTTTAAAAGCAGAAGCGGTCGCGGCGTCTTTCTCTGTCTAATGACAGAAGCGTCTCTGGGCAGGAGCGTCTTCAAGAGCGTGGGGAGCTCTCACTCTTGATCCCTGAAAACTTTTTCCAGGGATTTTAGAGGAGCTCAACTCTGCTCTTGATGCTCTTCACCTCTTCTTCGCCCGAAAAGGGGATTTTCCACCGCAAAAAACAGCTGGTGTTCGCTATTTTTGCGGCTTTACAAACCCAGGGAACGGAGCCTCACAGAGGAGACTCTAGCGACGCCGGCGGAGCCACCGGAAGCCTAAAACGTAATAAAATTAAAGTAATGGTGCAAAGAGTAGACTGGTCGTCCAGAAACCGATGTAAAATAGTATTATTAAGTTAACAAGGCTACAGTTATAAAGAAATTAGAAGAAAAATTGGTGGAAACTTAACCAAAGGTGGCATTTCTAAGTTTTTGAAGAGATATAAGGAGACTCAGTCACTACAAAACCACACTGGTAACGACAGGAAAAGGTGCACAACAGCAAGTGATGATAGAAGAATTAAGAGATTGTGCCTACATGACAGAAGAAAATCATCTGGGTGTATACAAGATAAAATGGCACAATGCAATGTGAAGTTGAGTGCAAGGATTGTTCAGTGCAGATTGCAGGAATTTGGCCTAAAATCTAGAATTCTACTAAAAAAGCCACTTTTATCTCTCAAACAAAGGTTGAAAAAACTAAACTGGGCTAAAACCCATGTTACAGAGGAACAATGGGACAGTGTTATTTGGAGTGATGAGACCTAGATCTCCCTGTTTGGTAGTGATGGCATAAAATACGTAAGGAGAAGGACTTCTGGTTTGCCAACGTGGTCGCCATGGACATTTGGAAGGTGAGCTCCATCTTCCACATCCAGTTTCGCTTCTCTGGGGGACCCTAGAAAGGGTCGAAAGTTGCCCTGTAGGGGTGACCAGCAAGGAGGGTATCCCCGTGATTGCAGAAGGGCAGTAGCCCTTCCATTTGATCTAAGGCAGCCCTCCAAATCAGCGGATGAAAGACCGGCCATAAAAATATGGCTAGTCACTAGACTGCAGACAGCCGAAGTCACACTTATCATCAGGCAACTTTAAAGCAACGCAGAAGAGACTGGGTGAGATCTACCTCGCTTAAATCCTATCTATCTTTTTTACCTGCATAAGCTGCTTAAGTACTTTCCCCCCTGTAGAGAGGGAAGGGAGATTCTACTCCTCCCTCTTAAAACAGTGGTGACTGACTATCCAGGGGAGTTTAAAAACGTTGCAAGAATAACTTGATCCTAATTGGAATTTTACTTCTTAAAGTTTGTAGACTAAAAGACTTTCTACTCTTACTGAAGATCTGGGTTTTTACTTATAAAAAAGAAGTAAAACTGAAAAGATTATAAAAACTTCGGACCTAAAGGAAAATTTTAAATATAGGGGTGACATCTTGTGGCTAAACCTGATATTACAATCTGTTATTGCTTAAAAGAGACTTGGCTGGCAGCCTAGACAATAGATAAGACACCTTGAGACACCTATCAGCTGTGAAGCCAAGCTGTGTTCCATACTCACTGAAAAAAAAATTTTTACATTCTCTGATTGCAAAGCTTTTAATCTAATACATTACTAAGAGAATATGGAGGAAGATCAGAAACAGATTCTCTTTATGCTGAAAGCAATTTACCAAACTATTCTTACCACTACTAATGAAATAAGAGGTTGCAGAAAAGAATGGTATGTCAGCCCAGATACACGAACTCAGATTTTGATTACAACTGAAAAATCAACTACACAGAATATAACGGAAAAAGTGGACCAATTAAATAATATGACAGAGGATTCAACTGATCAACAAATACAGTCAATGGAAAACCCAGAAAAGGGACTGACAATGTGGAAAAGGGAAAAGATTTTCTACATAAATCAGAAGAAACCTGAGGATCAAGAAGAACAACAGACTGAAGAGAAGATAAACAGTTTAAGACAACTACATCAAGATGGAAAAATAGAGAGACAATTTGTTAGTCCTCTCAAAAAAATGGCAATCTGATGGTTTTTTTCTGCATCAAACAACATACATAATAACACTGGGAGATTTATTTGATGACTCAGAGCAACAGACATGGAAGACAATTTGGCAAAGAAAGCAAGCTAGAGTAAGACTGAAGAAAATTGAGGTTTTGACTTATTAGTGAGAATTAAAACAGAATATTCTCAAATACTGTAGATAAGATGTGTACTTTGAATATTAGAAATAGTTAAAAGTTGAGTTAAAGGATATTTTGGTCATTTAAGACTTGGAAATATAAACATTAATAGTTAAATTTGAATATTGAATAGGCAATTAATATATATATATATATATAAACTAAAAATTTAGATGAATGTAACAAATATGTTTTTATTTAGTGGTAATAATAAAAATTACTAACGTAAATATGAGATAGTAGATATTGAGAGAAAAAAGAGGAAGTATTAAATGTTGAAATAAGATAAATTTTGGTTATTAAATTTAAGATATTTGGAAATTACTAGAAAATAAGCATATTATATTGTATTATTAACCAGCTGATGTAAGATTTTGGAATGAATTGTGATAAAAGCAATTGGTGTTATTTAAAACTTGGAAACTATAAATATTAAACGTTAAATTTAAATATTAATGGGAAACTAAAAATTGAGAAAAACATACCAGGACATTGATTGTCTAAAAAGATTGAATGTTAAAATGACTAAGATATGTATAAACTAAAAATTAATGATAAATGTAAAAAAGTTATTTGTATTAAATTGATATAATAAGAATTGTATTAATTTAAATGTGAGACAGTAAATACCAACGAAAAAAGAGAGGAAATATTTAATGTAATAGTTTGTGATCTGTACTAAAGAAATTTGTATGTTATTGAATTATGAACCAACCCAGCTGCAATGTTGCTTTTCAAATATTTAAATGTAAAACAGGAAAATCAATAAAAAATTTAAAAAATTGCATCCTGATTGCATTACATGTACAACCAGTCAGTGTTATGATCTGGGGTTGTATGACATCAAAAGGTGTGGGCAGAATTTGTGTGATTAATGGGAATATAAATAGCCAAAAATACATTAATTAAATACTTGAGCCCAAACTGAAGCCTTCTGCACATGATCTTTTCCAAGACAATGAAACATTTATATTTCAACAGGATTCAGCTCCATGTCATGTTGCTGCTGTGTGCGAAAAGTGGTTTCAAGATAATCATATTCCACTGCTGGAATGGCCTGGGAATAGCCTAGACCTTAACCCAATTGAAAATCTATGGAGTCGACTAAAGAAACTTGTTAGTCAGAAGCGACCCAGCAATAAAACCCAGTTAATAGAAGCAATCATTCAATCTTGGTTTCACATTATAACAACTGCAGAACTAAAGGACTTGGTTCACTCCATGGGAAGATGTCGTAAGGCAGTAATTCATGCTGAAGGTTACCCAACTAAGTATTAACTGACATGGTGATAATTTTTGTATATCTCATTTTTTTCTATGGTGATAATTTTTGTATATCTTGTTTTTTTCTACGTGTTTCACTTTTCTCCTTTATAATTGCTATTCTAATAGCAAATCCTTCATAAAAGTTATTGCATTACATTCTTAATTAAATTATCTTTCCATTGATATATAATTTTATGGTACTACTCCAAAAAAACTGGTCTTATTAGCCATCAAACCTTAAATGTACACTTTTTCCAAAAGTTTTCCACAATTTTGGCCACTATTGTATATGCCTCTGGGTCAAATTTCCTAAAATCTGTAAAGCAGACATGTCAAACTCGCGACGTCACATGACATCGCACAATGTATCGGGCCAGTTTTGCCATTGACGGCAATGGGGTGGGCGCAGCTTCCAGATGACGCATCCAGCCCACAGGCCAGCAGATTGACACCCCTGCTGTAGAGGGTCTTACACTAGCCTTACACTTCCTCTTGTCTACTGTATTTCTTTTTACAAGGAACAATATAGCTAATTTCTTAACCAAATATTAAGACATGAGACTTATTTAAATGTGTATAGATGTAGTTCTCAATTTACAACCAGAATTAAGCCCAAAATTGTTGTCATAAATCATTGCAGTTATTAAGAAATGTGCCCATGTGACCACCTCACACAACAACTGCAGTATACCTCAACGGATGTGGGAGGTCCTGGGAAGCCCACCTCCCACTGGCAGGTGGAAACTTGCCATGGATTGGTAGGCGTCAGCCAGCTGGGTCCACTGGTGCATTAAACCCCCTCCCTGCTCTGCCTGCCTGGGTTCACTTACCATTGCTTTGTTCTGCACTCAGGCTCTCTTCTTGGAATGGTTTGGAAGGCTCTTCCTCAAAATCATGTGAGAAGGAAAACACTAGTAAAATCCTGAAAAGTTCTGCCGGATTCACAAGCATTTTTGTCAGATTTGGGATCCATTTCTTCAGGTGCCAACCTTCTGCCCCCTCTATTTGTAACTTCCTCTGACATTCCCCCCCCCTTTAACTCTCTGTGGAAGTTGGCAGAGAATATTGCAAATCACAATCACATGACTGTATAAATAGTGTTGAGTTCATAGATCTCGCTAAGCCAAGATTTTAAATGACAGTTTGTTGCATTATCAGCAGTGGTACGGCTTATTTACAAGATCTGAAGAGCTATCCAATGGCTTAATGATTCAAGTCTTACCAGAAGATGGCACTGTTGCACAAAATAATTATTGCGGCAAGTTACAATAAAAAGTTATCTATAGAGAGGGCCAGTGCCTTCTTTTCAAATAGCTTACATATAAAGTATCAAAAAAACCAGGCATTTTTATTTCATAACTAGTTCACCATTCAAGGTCAAAAATATACATACTTCCATAAAAAGCCCTCTGTCAGATTTCAACATGCAATCTTAACAGACTTAAAGGGAGGGGAGGGGTAGCTATCAAGACATTGTTGACTCCTGATAGCTGTCTGGACTAGTTCAGCAACTGGCTCAAGATCCCACAGCTGGCTTTGGGCCTAATGTGAGATTAGAACTCACTATCTCCTGCAGCACCTAGCCAATCTTGAGTGAACTCTGAAGTTAAGCAAGACCTGGGAGAGGACCAAAAGTCCCAGTGATTAAAGCAAGAGTAGCAATTGAAAAACGTATGTGGAAAAAGTAAAGAAAAAGTAAACTTCATCTGTACTACTGCTAAGAAAAAACAGAAAAACCTCTGTAGTAACTAAATAAGCCTGCAGTTGATTTGACTAGTGCTGCAGATATACTTAAATAAGCCTGCAGATGCCTAGACACACCTACTTAATGGTTTCAACTTGAAGATTTTAACTTGCAAGCCATCACCTGTAAAAGTTTATGCTACCTAATGCGAGACAAAATCGTTTTGAGCGAGGTTTCTTTTTAGCACTGTAGATGGTAAATTCAGTACAATCCTGAGAAGTCCTCAAAAGAATTATTGAAACCTTATAAAATAATAGAAAGTGTTCCTAAGTAGGGCTCAACTGCTAACTCTTATTCTATTACAAGCGGGAAGTGAAATTTTTAATGACCAGTCCACATTAAAAAGAAAAGCACTTTTTTTTTAATCTTTAAAACTTGGGGACTCAGTGTAGACTGAATTCATACACTGTGCGTGGTTTCTTTTTTTGCCTGCCGTTTTGCCTGATTATAGCCACTGGAACATATTGAATTTTGTTTAAAAATAAACCACGGTTTAGCATGTGTGAACCCAAACAGTAGTTAATTCCCCCCCCTTTTTGGTTAAATCATTAAGTAGGCATGTCAAACCAACTGCAACTTTTTTTTGCTAGAACTGGAAATCTTGGTTTCTGCTGGTCAGTTTCCCAAAAGACTACAAAAGTTTCCCACTAACATAACTTTTTGAAACATAATTTCTAGCCTACCTCCTTATTTTTACAGTTTCACAACCAGACAAGAAAGCTTGCAGAATTTTGTTGACTTTGCTAATAAGCCTGCTGAAATCCTCTACATAAGATTATTTTATTCATTTCTTCTCAATGTTGTTTCTTCGAAAGGGGAAGGGGACAAGGTATAAATTACCTGCCTTAATTTAAATTGGCACAATTGCAAAGTACTCCTATTACACTGTAATTAATTCTTTTTTTTTTTCAAATTAAAAGTCAAAAGAATGCCTGTAAGAAAACTGCAGAGGAGTCTACAGAGCCATAAGCATTGTTATGTTTTTCGGGTCTTTCTATGCCCAGAGAAGCCTTGGAAGACAAAAAAAAAAAAAATGTACAACCAGCACACAGTACAAAACAGGAGGGAGTATAGTTAACACAGACTGGGGTAACTGATTCAATGCTACATTTTCCCATCTATATCTGGAAAACTGAACTATTGTTCTCTTCTATCTCTCCCACTACCAGATCTTTTGTTGTTCAGGAAACAATAATCATGTTTTCCTATTTATCACATCATCAGAGTCCTTTTGAAATGAGATGAGTGGCAAATAAATTTAATAAATAAATAAATCTCTATGCCCTTCCATAAAATACGTGCACAGAAAATGCTGATTTCACAAGAAAAAAGTTACTTGAAAGTATTTAGCCCGGTATCATCTGGGAACAAAATTACAAGAACACCATGTCCAAGCTTCTGGGAACAATAGCTTGACAATGACTAGAGGGCCATAGGTTCCCATACCTTATTTTACAGCCAGTAACTTAAGATATAACATTTGTAAAAACTCATCTTTCTCTTTGCCCCCAAATTAGGGCTTTATAATGTAGCTTTTCCAAACTATGAGGTATTACAAGATTGTTGAAGGACTAAACAGGATCTTCTGTAATGCAATTATAAAACCTATCTTGACGTGCACATGTAATTTTGTTTTATCTTCTTATGAATATCATTTACACATGGGGGAAGGGAATAGCAAAGCTCTCAATCGTTTCCACGTTGATTACGTGAGAAATGTTCTCAGGAAAGGCAGACGTAAACGCGTTTTGAAATCGTTTTGAAAAATGCATTAATAATTACCATTCAAAATGTGCATTTTAAGCAGTATGGATTTTATAATGCGAGACATTCCGGAAACATAGGATTTGTTGAAGCCTTATAAAACACACAGAGGGACAGCCCTTGCGGGGATTGCTGCTTATCAAATCTCCGTTAAAGCTTGGCACAAGCCAGCAGTTGCCATCTGCAGCCTCCTTCCTGAGAAGCAAGTCACGTTCGCCAACTGTTGCTGGCAGCCAACCATGTTTAGACAAGTGTGGCGAAGGCTAGACGTGCATCTGCAAAAGGCCAGAGATCGGACCTAGGAAATCTCAGCCCGCCCTTGGCACCGTTACCTTTACGTCGCTGGCTCGACTCATGGTGCACGCGCGGCTCCTTTTTGCTGCAAAACCCTCGCAATGGCTCCTTTCTTCTGTCACCTCCGCTCGCCCAGTTTGCCCCTCCCTCTCGCGACTTCTGACTTGTTTCCATCCTGCCCCGCCCGCCCATCCTTGGCTCCGCCCATCCAAGCCCGCCCGAAGGGTTGCCCAGCTCGCCTTACAGCGGCGAGCCCCACCCCCTGGCTCTCCCAGAGCTCCTGATTGGTGAGCATCCCATCGGGTCATTTGCATGTCGCCTCCGATCGGCGAGCCGAAGAGAGCAGCGAGGAGAGAAGTTCGCGCAAAGCTTCTTGCAAGTGTCTCTCGGGGGCGCGGAGGGGGGAAAACACCAGCAGGCAGCAGCCGCCGCCGCCGCCGCCGCTCTGGGCTGCTTTGGGTTTCTTCTCTCCCTCTCCTCGCTCCCCGCCTTTCCTGATCGTTGCTGGGGAAAGGCTGGTTCGCCTTCAGCCGCGTGAGGATTCCTTTCCCCTCCTTCCTCCCATCAGGCGGTAGGCATCGCCTCCTCAGAGCCCTGCTGGATCCTCCGCGTCTTCTGCTGCTGGCCCAAGATTTTCCATCCCGTCTCCAAGACGGAAAAGACATGATCTCACTCGGCCCGTGGAATGGAGGGAGCTGGCACGCGTGAAAAGCTGAAGGCACCTCGGGAGCTCCAGCCCCAACTGGACTCGCATCCCGGCGCCTAAGCTCGCGACCGTCGTCGGTCGCCCTTTGCGAACCGCGCGGGACTCGGCGGTGGCGCCTCGGAGGAGGGGACCGCCGAGCTTTTCCTATGGCTGGGATATATAGCTCGCCTTTGAAGACCCTGGAAGACCTAACCTTGGACTCCGGGTATGGGGCAGGGGACTCCTGCAGGTCCCTCAGCCTCTCGTCCTGCAAGTCCAACAGCCAAGCGTTCGCCTCGTCTCAGCCCCGGGGCAACTGGTGGTACTACTCGGGCTCCATGAACAGCCGGAACAACAGCTGGGATACCGTCAACACCGTCCTGCCGGAGGACCCCGAAGTTGCGGACATCTTCGCCAAATGCGCCAAACTGCCCGAACTCGAGGAATTCCCGTGGAGCGAGGAAGACGTGGAGAAGATCCTGCGGAAGGGGAGGGAGGGGACCAAGAGAGGCTTCAGCCCAGAAGCCGCGAGGAGGCTCTCGATGCTCCTCCGGAGGCCGCTGATCCGGATCTCTCGGGAAGCGCAGCGCCTGAGCGTGATGCACGCCAAGTGCACGCGCTTCGAGATCCAGAGCGCCATCAAGCTGATCCAGAGTTGGTCCTTGTCGGAGAGTTGCGTCCTGGCGACCGTCAAAGCTCTGTCGCTGTACAGCATGAGCGCCGGAGACGGCCTCAGGAAAGGCAAATCGGCCCGCTGTGGCCTCACCTTCTCCGTCGGGCGCTTCTTCAGGTGGATGGTAGATACCCGGATCTCGGTGCGGATCCACGAGTACGCGGCCATCGCTCTAGCCTCTTGCATGGAGAACCTGGTGGAGGAGATCAAGGGCCGCGTCCTGGCCAGCCAAAACCCGGACGGAGACGGGGCGGGGAATGAGGTCTCCTCCGAAGTTCTCGAGGCGGTGATCAACAACGACGCGGAGCTTTGGGGCGTCCTCCAGCCCTACGAGCATCTCATCTGCGGGAAGAACGCCAACGGTAAGGAGCGGGTGCCTTGACCCGTGCCTGGTGCGAAATTGGTTTCCTTGCGCTCTGAAGACTCGATGTTCGCGCTTTTCGGGTTTAACACCTCACACTCTATTGTGAGAATCGGGATGGGAGTTTCTTGGTGGCATTTGTTTCAGGGGAACTGCCAGCTTTTTGATGCGGATGCTAAAATAGCCTAGGTATGCAAAAGAAGCAAATGGTAACTACTTGGGGGGGGGGAGGAAGCAAAACAATATTTATCTAAGAAGTGATCTGCTTTGTGTTCTGGAAAGGCGGAGAATAAAAAAATGACGAACTACCAACAGAAGAGAATATTTGTAGCCCAGGGTTGAACTGTGAGGTCCAGCACTGATGATGATGTTACCTAGTTGGGTAAATGAAGTGTCTGGGAGAAAACAACCAGGTCCAGAGAGGGTCACTGACCCCACAGATAATGATCTAGTAGTTCTAAAAGTACTACCAGTACCTACAGTGAAATTGCAATATTCTACACAAATGCACTTAAATATTTAGTCACACTTTTTTTTTTTTAAGTTTGGGAAGTAATTCCGATGAATTCAGACAGAACTGGAGTCTGCTAAGCCATTCATGCTATATGGGGACATCCAAACTGTACTATACAGAATATTTAAGTCTACAGTAGACGAAGCTAGTATGTGCTTGGCATTTGCTGGCCAGAATCCCCCAAATGGAATGAGTTGTATTAATTAAGGGAGAGTGAAAATAAAATAAGATCAAGTCAGACGGTGAGCCAACTAAAGAAAGTAAGTGCTACGTGGAATCAGTCGGTTCAAACGGTGCATGCAATTAATTAATGTTGTTAATTATATAGGCAATCCTTGACTTGCTACCCCAATTGGGACCAGAACTTCCGTTGCTAAGGGAGGCAGTTGTTAAGTGATTGCCCGATTTTATGACTTTACTTGCCAAGGTTGTTAAATGAACCACTGCGGTTGTTAAGTGAGTTACATGGTCATTAAGCGAATCCAACTTCCCTTATTGCAGGGGTTCTCAACCTTGGCAACTTTACGACTTGTGGACTTCAACTCCCAGAATTCCTCAGCCAGCAAAGCTGACTTTGCTTGTTGGAAGTCAGCTGGGAAGGTCCCAAATGCCAATCTCATGACCACAGAATGCTGCAGTCCTGGTGAATACATGCCAGTTGCCAAACACCTGAATTTTGATCACACGACTATGGGGATGCTGTGATAATCCTAGGTGCAAGGACCAGTTGTTAAGTCAGGTTTTTTTTCAGTGCTGTTGTAACTTTGAACTGTCACTAAATGAATGACTGTAAATGGAGGACAACCAGTACATCATAGGATATGACTGATCTAATAAGAATGATATTACAGAAGCAATGGTTGACTTCTACAATAACAATAATAATAAAGTTGGAAGGGACCTTGGAGGTCATGTAGTCCAACCCCCTGCTCAGGCAGGAAACCCTATACCATTTCAGACAAATGGCTGTCCAGTCTCTTCTTAAAAACTTCCAGTGTGGGAGCATTCGCAGCTTCTGGAGGCAGGTTGTTCCACTGGTTAATTGTTGTCAGAAAATTTCTCCTTAGTTCTAAGTTGCTTCTCTTTTTGGTTAGTTTCCATTCTCTTGTCCTGCCTTCAGGTGCTTTGGAGAATAGCTTGACTCCCTCTTCTTTGTGGAAACCCCTGAGATATCAGAACACTGCTATCATGTCACTCCTTCCTCGTCCGTCTCTTCATTAGACTAAAAGCAAGTTGCAAAGTGATTTTTTGGGTGCTCATCACACTTCTTATTAATCACTCTTTTTGTTAAGCCAAGATGGGTCACACATTTTTCACCAGCATGCCAAAGGCTTTGCTTCAGTCTAGGTTACTCATGGGAAAGTCTTGTTGAACAAATACGGTAGTGGGGCTTAAGCTGGTCAGGGCTAATTCATTCTTTTGATTCAGGAAGAACTTGCTTTCTTAAGAAACACAAGATTTTCTGAACAGGTTTCCTTCCCAGTTCTACGGTATGTATAAAAGCCAGATGACAGGCAACTGTGTCTTACTTCATTACAGCAATTGGACAGCATCTTCTATTATATCTGAAAGCTACTTTAAAGGTCCTGATACAGTTGTGTCCTTTTTAATCTCTCATCACGTCCTGCCTCTGCAGATCCTCATAATACAATTCTGTTCAGAGGGATCTTTTGGAAAGCAACAAGAGCAGTAACAACATTATTTTTTCTTTATTTTTTAACTGAATACTCAACCTATAGTCCAAAGTGGTTCAGGACAGGCATAGGTTGCCATCTCATTTACATTCTCTAGGTACTAAATCTTAAACATAAGTAATCGTAGCTGGATAAAAGCCTAAATACGTAGTTTTGGAGAAGGGGATTCCTCCCATCCTACTCAAAATACAATAGCAATTTGCTGAGTGTCTTTTCCCCATGATATTTATTTCTTTATGTCATTGCATTTATTAGAGCCACCCACTCTAGAATATTCTGATTGGCTGTACATTGCTATCAGTTCTAATGCAGCTGTTAGGTAAGGTGTAGCTGGCTGAACCTTATGGAACTCACTATATCATCATGTCTATAAGGTGACTCACAGTCAGTCTTTCAACTCTCTCACCCATGCCTTTGTTACATTCTGTCTAAGTGCTTGGGAGTGTAATGATAGTATTAAAGAGATGTTCCTGGAAATACTAAGGAAAAATATGAAAATCAAACCAAGTACTGTCTGGTTTCACCTTGGTGTCACTAGTGCCGTCCTGCATCAGTTTCACCAAGGGTGCTGATACATTATCTCAATTAAAGTTGTCTTGTTTTGATTGCACAAGTTGATAAGTAACTTTAAAGCAGGAAATGACTAAGGGTTAACGCTGTGTTGTCATCAACATATGGCAGCATATATTGGCTGTGAGAAAAATCTCAGTCTGTCGACAATTCCCATTCACAAAATAATAGTGCTACAGACTGAATTTAGCCCAGATCAGCTTCTGCCCTTCGCTGTCAAAAGAACAGAAGAATCCTCCTGGATCAGACAATTACAAGAGTCTGTTAATCTCACAGTAACAACCAGATGCCCACGGGAAGCACAAACATAGGACATATTTCTCTTTCTGTTTTCCTTCTGCCTTTCTGTCTTTATTTTGAACAAGTTTACATCCCTTTTTAAAAAATTCTTGTTTAGCTGGGAAATTTCTTTTTTGTTCTAACAGCTTTCTTGATGCCATTTTTAGCCATGCTGAACAGCGATGGACATAATTTGACCTTTTTTTTTACCTGCCGTACACATTCTAGCTGAGTTTCTGTTATTGTGGTTTTGAATTGCCGCTAAATATCATTGAAAAATTCAGTCTATTGACTTTCCCCATCAACTTCAGTAATTTGTTTCACTTCTTGTTCTTAAGCTGTTTGTTCTGGAGTTAGAAGTGACAGTCCTGGATTTGACAATCTGCTTCTGATCAATTAAGCTTGACAGCAAAGCTATTTCCGTGTGATTTGATGCTCCTTATGCAGAGGGAATTGCAATGGAAAGCAGAGCTAGAAAGGCTGCTGAGAGGAGGGAAAAGACTGGATGGGAAAGAAAAGATGATGGGCTGTGGTAACTGTCTCACTGAGGCTGTGTAGGGAAAGAGAATTCCGAAAGCAGCCCTTGCCTGTGTTTTGCAAGTTGCAACAGTTTAAGAGAAGTTAATTTTTCTTTCTGACTCTATTCAAAAGCAAAAGCAGATGTCAGAAATTATGCAAAAGTAAGCCTCCCCATTAAAAAAAATGTTTTTAAAGGTTACTACTTTGTTGTGTTTTTGTCTTATTTCCAGTGGAACAGATTTATTTTATAAAGTTGCACATTTTTATCATTAATTTATTTAATGCAGAAAAGTGGACTGATTTTTGTCCAATCCTAGCCACATTCAAATCATTAGTTTTATTCATAGGTTGGAAGTTGTACAAATTCATTTTAAGTGGTCACTGGTCACAAAAGTTGAGAACTCTTGCTTTAATCTGCTTCCATTGCATTCCAGTCTGGATAGAATACAATATTTTCATCCTCATCCTCTACAAAATGATTGATCCCGAATTGGAAACTCCCCAACTCTTAGTTGTTGTTGTTTTCCTGAAGACAACTTATGCTAGCCACTTTTCAAAATTAAACTTATTATCTATTGGAAATGGATCATTTTTAATATTTTGATTACCTACACAAACTTTTATATCACCCCTTTCTTTTTACAGTCCACTTTATTAGGAATAAAAGCAGTGAATAAACAAAAGTATAATTATTCCATTGCCACATTGCTATAGTCCACAGCTCAAAGTATCTGGAGTGTCTGTCTAACCAAGATGCTGATTTAGAAAATAGCTCAGAAAAAAGATTTCTTTCTAAATGAACAAACTGAATGGACTGAGGCTTGTATAATATGAAAAGGAGATATGAAAAGAAATATTTATAGGTATTGAAAATGTGAAGTAGCTATGTTACAATCATGAATTGGATAACAAAGTTCTGATTTGTCATGCAAGGATGGGTTTCATTTCACAGTGTTCTATGCTTTTTTAGATCGTTCCATCAAATATATTTATTTATATATAAATTCTGACTTCCTGTGCCCACATGTGCATTTAATTTAGCTTTAGGAATGTATTTATTGTGTTAACAAGGAACATGGAATGCAAGACACGGAGTCCATGGAGTGCACTTGATTACTTGAACTTTGCAAAATGAAACTGAGCAAGTGTTGCTTTAATTGGAAAAAAATGGAGCTTGATTTTTCAGTAGAAATGTATTCTTTTAGAGAGAAGGTGGCAACAATACTGAATGATTAAATAGAATCAATTTCTCATAGCAGGAATTATTATTATTATTATTATTATTTATTAAATTTCTATGCCGCCCTATTCCGGGAACTCAGGGCGGCTTACAGCATAAATAGAAATCCAAGATTTGTTTCAAGATATACACATACTGCACTTTTGATTTGAAGATTAAAGACTCAGATGTTTCTTAGATGGTCAGTCATTTCATCAAATCCAGATTTTATCCTCTGCTACCTATATCCACCGTGTGTGACAGTGATTCTGCTGATAACGTATTTCCCTGAAAATAACACTGGGTCTTATATTAATTTTTGTTCCAAAAGACACATTAGGGCTTATTTTCCAGTTAGGTCTTATTTTTGGGGAAATACAGTACTAAATGTGTCCATCTGGCTGACTATCTTAATTGGGGCTTATTTTGGGGGTGGGGCTTATATTACAAGTGTCCTGAAAAATCATGTTAGAGCATATTTTCTGGTTGGGTCTTATTTTGGGGAAAACACTCTCAGAGGAAGAGATCTCTGAAACCTGAGTGACTGGTTCTGAGGTGACCTGTTGCCTCTTTTATTAGTTCCAGATCTTGATAACATTAGCCAGAAAGATACTCTGACCTAAAGAGACTCTTTAGACCAACAATACTAGAAAATAGCATTTTACACAATATGAAATTTGGCCCTGACTTTTTTTTTTAATGGTGACACTTTTCAATCAAGGCTACTATAGGTTTGGAAAAAACACAGATGTTTCTAAAAGGAAAGAAAGCTGAGCAGTTTTTGCATAGTATCCAATTTTCAAAATGTAAATTATATGTAAGTGGAAAATACTGAGTTATTATCTTAGAAAATATAAACTGTTTTTGGATGTTGTAGAGATATCTATCTTTTAGATGAAAAAACAGTGCTAGCTCATCATTTTTCTAAGCTGTATACTTTGGACTAATTGTTACTGCTCAGGATCACTGGGGAAATCCTCAATAATTAATACAAGCCTTCTGTTTCTTTAAAGTCTCTCCAGTAAATATCTTAAAATAAATCCTGACTGTTGATATAGCTTTACTCCTTACTTTAAAGGCCAAAAGCAGGCCTAAAAGTTGCTACCGGTAGGAGAGCAACTGCGTTTATTACCCTTGGTGAAGATTAAGTTGATATCCTGAAGTTGCTTTAGCTATGATTCAATTTAGGTATGACTTCACAAGATAGGTGGTCATCTCTCATATCAGTCATTCTTTCCTATCTCCCAGGGTGAGGAATACTAATGCTGATTTATCTTGCCTGAAAATAATTGTATTAATCCACGGATATTAGGCAAAGGAGTGATAAGCAAAGAGAATTAATGATCATCACCTTAGTAGATTACCTCTGGTTATTTGAATGCAGAAATACTGCAAAACAGAATTTGTTTCCATATGTTCTATATAATGCAAATTATGTTTACATAATTATTTCAAGAGTGCTGCATATAGAAATGCTGCATTCCAGTCTGTGGAATGTTGGGTTTGGCATCTACCGAACAGCTACTTGTTGGGTGTATAAGATGCTGAATATTTCGCCCTTCCGGCCAGCCTCCTTTCGGTCCGCAGCTGCCTCCACGCGAAGATGCCGCTCGCGAAGGACCTCCTGCACCCCTCGCCCGAGGAGGAGAAGCGGAAGCACAAGAAGAAGCGCCTGGTGCAGAGCCCCAACTCCTACTTCATGGACGTCAAGTGCCCGGGTTGCTACAAAATCACCACGGTTTTCAGTCACGCCCAGACAGTTGTGTTGTGTGTCGGCTGCTCGACTGTGCTGTGCCAGCCCACTGGTGGAAAGGCAAGGTTGACAGAAGGGTGCTCTTTCCGGCGAAAGCAACATTAAACACTGGATACTCGGCACAGGATGATGGGTGGGACTATGTGAACAATGACCCTGAGCTTCTCTGGAGCACCGATGGAAGGATATTATGCAATTGAGTTGGGGGACATGTAGACTTGCTACCACTGATGGCTATGGGATAGGGTGAACACTCCCCTCCCTGTGGCTGTGGCACTGTCCTTGTAGCTTTATCCACGATTTAATAAACTTTGGATATAAAGGCAAAAAAAAAAAAGATGCTGAATATTTCTGAATCATTTACATCTTACAAGAGATGCACTATTTCTGTACGACTACAGGGGATGCCACCTATTGCTTTTAATTAATCGTTTCCATATTCTTTTTGTTGAAAAAAATGGTTGAGTGTGTTTAAACTCTTTATAAAAGAAGCTGTGAACAATTGGTAAAAGTGTACTTGTTAATTTCACAATTCTAATTTATAAGAAAGAGATGCCCTATAGAGGACATTGGAATCTTTTGGGGGAAACTCGGAATGTTTCAAATGGCAAAAAAAAATCAATGCACAATATTGGATGAATAAATAAATCTACAAAATATGCTAGAGTTTTGAAAACCTGATTTGGCACAATAATCAAGGCAAACACTGTTCAAATTCAAGCCTTTGTGTTTGTGAGAATCTGTTAAGTACAGTTGTAACATTACACATTAAGAAACTTTTTAAGGAAATGTTATACAGAGAAGATTGTAGGTCTGTGTGGACATCACACAAACAAAACCTATGATGGTTCCTAACTGAGTTCTTATAACTTAGTCTTTTACCCAACTGATAAATTGGTATCATCTGATAAAACTAATACAATACATTTATTACACTAATTTAACAGTTTTATCAGTTTCAGTGGTGGACAGTTTTAAAGTATTATAATATGTTCATGTATTTTGTACTTTCTGAATGTATTTTGATATGAGGGATGTAGATGCTTTAAAAAAAATTACAGGAAGGGACTTCAAAACAACAGTATTTAACTGGAAAATAATGGCTACACTGGAATTAAGCTCTAGCATTAGTACCTTTTTGATTTTATTGATGGTGATATTTTTAAGAAGTACATCTGTATAAAAAAGATGAAAACTGGATAATGCATGAGGATAAGTGAGTATTTAGGGGATGTGGCTAAAAGAGTGAAGATGGTAGCTACATTAGCACAATCTGTTCTACCCCCTTCTCTCTCTCTCCCTCCCTCCCTCCCCTCCCTCCCTCCCTCCCTCTCTCTCTCTCTCTCTCTCTCTCTCTCTCTCTCTCTCTCTGTGTGTGTGTGTGTGTACGCTGCATATTATTTATTTATTTGACATGTAACATATGATACATGGATTAGCAATAAATATTAACATTTCACCTAGATTAGTAAATATAATAAAATATAAATGTTAAAAAGATTTATGTTTAAGTACCAATGTCTAGGCCACCTAACCATTGAAGTGCAGCATTATTTATATTAAAAAAAAAGAATTGAAAGTTCATCACAGAGCTTTGATCACACCACAGCTGGGGGTGATCACATCTTAACTTTTTGTTTAACCATAAGCTGTCAATACTCCTGAAAGTATTCTAAATTGTAGATTGGAACAAGGTAACTGGAGTTTTTAATGTTCATTTACAATCTCATCCATTCATTGTACTGATTTAATAAATGTATCTGAGCTATAAATGTGGCATACATTCACCAAGTATCATACTTAAGGAAAGAGCCAAGGGTTTATTTCATTATGTGCCCACGTGAATTTATTTTCCTTCTCTCATTCATTAGTGAAGAGTATATTACAGCTTTGTTGTATTCTTAATGTATATGTATATGACTTCAGTGACAACTTTGAAAAGCTGTGTGTTTCATTATTATTCAAATCTATGTTCTAATTCTTTGGTGGGATGCAAGTTCTGAACAGCAGAATTACCTTGTAATGGGTATTCTGTATTCCAAAGGCAGTGGCACTCTGAACAGTTGAATTGTAGTAGCCAAAGTGTTTGGAGAGTAGCTCATTAATTTTAATAAGCTATTATCTTCATTGCTGTGTTCTGTGGAATTACATCTGCATAAGAAAATAGCTGCAAATCTGATAAATGAAACTAGCAGGCTACAAGAACATTGCTCATCTACAATTCCATTTGCCTGAATATCAACATTAGAGTATTATAGAACAACTCAAAAAGTTGAGTTGAGCCAGAAGACTCTGTTGTACATAGTTACTGGCAATAAAATGAATCATGCTTTTAGTTCTTTTGTTTGTAGGAGAGTCTACCTACATGATTCAAACTAATATGCCTGGAGGATTCCGCCCCAATGAAATTGAGGACTTTCCCTGATAATTAATTACCATAAATGCCATAGGCAACGTCATAAATATAACTGACTGATTCCCACACAAGCTAATATTTCAGGGCCAACTAATGTGTCAGGATAACTTTACATAGCCATGTCTGCCACTGGATTATAGTTTCAGGTGTTAGTTTGCTGATGGTTTGCTGATGTATGGTAGAAAAATATCAAGAGAACATAATAAAAACATAAAGCTTTTAAAGCTTTTTAAAAAGTTTTTAAGTCAACTTTCACATTTAATGCACTGTCTTCAAATGTAAAACAATCTAATGTGAGAAAAAGAAATCATATGCATATTTATATAAATCATTTAAATCCTTGTCTCTAACTGATGTAACAAAAACTATTTTTATAAGACAGAATCTAACAAGATATCCAGTGCATCATTTGGAATTATGCATGGATTCCAGTCACTGACATCAAACTACAGGTTTACTTTCTCTGATGCAATGAGGTTTTTATTACCAATAGCCAATCATTATAATCTTTTTTTACACACACTTCACAAAATACTAGAAAATATGCAGTGGTTATCCATTTACTTGCAACAATTGTTTACATTCCTAGTGAATATGTAGCAGCCTGCCATTGACAATGTTTTTGCCTATACATAGATTTTCATATATACCGGTAGTATTCAAAGGACATTCTTCATTCTTGAAGGATGGTAGATAACCCAGTATGTGTGGATACCGGTAGGTCTGTCCTTAATTGCCTATGCTATCAGCAAAGAAAACTCTTTATAAGTACAGTGTATCTTTCTTTTTTTTCTTTTTTTTTCTTTTTCTTTTACAAAGGAACCATAACTGATTTAATGAGCCATTCGCAGTTTCACTGTCACGCCCGTGTGTACGTAGACATGCATGGCTTAATCTTTGAGACAAGCATATGCTACTGGCAGGATCAACCAGGTAGCCGCCGAAGCTGCGTGGGATGGGAGCCGGCCGGCCGGCCGAAGCACGCCGATGGGGTGGGCCCAGCTCCGGGTCGCCCTCTCCGCCGCGTGGCGGGGCCGGAGAGGGGAACGCGGCACTCGCGGCGGTGGCACCGGGGCAGGCGGTGAGGCTGGGTGTCCGCTCGCCCCGGGCACGGGGGTCTCTCTGGGACGGTCACTCACAGACACGCTAGAGAAAAATCGCACCCTCGGAGAGGCGGGCGAACGCCGGTGGCGGGGACACAGCCCGGGAGGGCCGGTCACCCGGCGACGCACGAGCCACCTCGCGGAAGAAGGGCGGCTGCACCCCGCAGCGCAGGGCCGACAGAACGCCACGGACAGAGCGTAGGGGAAGCCGGGCACGAACCCGCCCGGAGGCGGATCCGGGTGCCCGTTTTAAGCCTGGAAGGTCACCGAGGCAGGGAGGCGTCCGCTCCGCCTGAACACCGACCTGGGTCGGGGCGGCCCGCGGAGGTCCCTCCCTGAGGCAACCGAGGAGTCCGAGATCGATCGGCAGGTAAGTGGCGGTGAGAGGGTCCCGGCCACGGGTAAGGCTGGCCCTGTCACCGGGTAAGTGGCGGTAAGAGGGTCCGGTCACGGGTAAGGCTGGCCCTTGTCGCCATGTGGTAAGTGGCGGTAAGGGGGTCCGGTCACGGGTAAGGCTGGCCCTGTCGCCTACAGTGTATCTTTCTAATTCCAATTTAACTGAAGGGGAATTTAAAATAAAGCAATACTTCCTTCAAACTGTCTTCCATGCATTCAGTTTTCCACAGTTAATCTTTTGAGCAATGACCTTGTGTGTGTATGTCATGTGAGTGTGTATATGTGTGTGTATTAATATTAAATGTAGATCTGAAGTGAAGAGATGATCATATTCTGCTTGTTCTAGTTGTACATAATATAGCATTCAAATAGAATTTTTGTAAATAGTATTAAATTAAATTTAACTAAACTGTAAACTGACTAATGTGCAGTTAATGCATCAAGGAGAAAAAGATAACATAGATCAGTAGATTTTAATTTAATTTCTGATACAAAAAGTGAAATAAGCATTGATAGACATGGAATTAATCTCCAAATTAGATTTTTACCATTTGTAACTTTGACTAGGTACATAACAGCTTGACTTTGAATGCTTTGAATACTATTCATAGTGGAACCAAGATCCAGGCTCACGTTCTCCTTTTCCTACTACAATATGGCAAGATGGTACTATGATGACCTTATTTGTAAATTAGATCTGCCTGATTATGCAAGGAAAAAGAATTAGTTTTCTAATTAGTAGTATAGTATAGAATGCTTCTGCACTTTGTAGTATAGAATGCTTCTGCACTTTGAATGTGGGGCCTGGGAGAGGAGAACAGAAATGTGTAAGGGATTCCTCCCCCATCCCCACCCCCAAATTTATCTATTTGTTCTTTTCCCTGTGGACTTTCACATCCCTAAATTGTATCTCAGTGGATAATTTAAAGTGGGGCATTTTCATTCAAGTGGTATTTACTTAAAAGAATGGAAGATGGAGAAACAAGGAACGCAAGGGCAGACTGATATTCTCTGCCTGTGTCATGTTGCAGACATTGAAGCTAATAGGTCTTTTTGTCTAGATTTAAACACTGGTTTCGGAACTGAGAGATTCCTTGGAAAGAGAAACTTTTCTAAAATAAAACAGGGAGAAGAATTAAATACTTTTCAAGACATAGTATTTGAAGTATACAGTACTAAGAAATATTACTCTATTTCCATATTTTCATTTTCATTAAAAAAAAATGCTGGTAGGAGGACAGCTCTGAATCAGACTGAGGAAGAATGAAATGGATTTAGACCTTTGCCACACAGATTGTTTTCCCTTTCAAAAATATATCTTCTAAATCTACTACTAGACCAGGAGGCAGAGTGATATATGGTCTCCTTGCCTTTTCACTTCCCCAGTCATAGCTACTTTTAGGGATGGTTTTCATTAAAAAAAAAGAAAAGAAAAGATTAAGGAAAAGGGTTACACCCTCCCCTTCTTCCTTCTCCTGTGCCATAAATATAGCCTGGATTGGTGGTCTTTGCAGTTATTTTTTTTTAATGTTAACTATATAGCCTTGTGTTATCTTGAAATGTAGGGTTGGCCCAAGATTTTTTGCTGTTTGAAATGAAGACTAAAGGGGACATTTTGGGAGCATCCTGCTCCCTGTTTATAAGGCAACTGATCACTGAATGTTACTTCAGTGCCAGCAATATTATAACAGTGGATTCTACTATTCAGTTAAGCATAGTTAAAAACTCCAGTTCTTCATCTTCATGCCTGGTTCCCCAGTTTCTGTAGCGTAAAATCATTTTACTTAATAGTGTGTCTGTGGTTGACTAACACCCCTTTAATATTGAGTTCATACAGTTTTCTGAAATCAGGATTGTATGAAAATACCATGGGCCTCTGCCATTATGGAATGGAAGCTAAAGAAACAATAAACCCAGTTCACCCATACAGCCACACGAATGAGAAGAAACAGAAGAAAAAGTGTAACTGGGTGTATTTCCTCAAGGATGTTTCTTCTTATCGTCCATTGGCAAAAAAAGGAAAGAAAAATAAAACTATATTGAAAGAGTTAACACGTCAGAACAATGTCCGTATCTATGCTGGAACTCTTTGCTGATCTCTAAATCCTGTTTTAAGTTTTATGCTTGTGATTAAGAAGACTGCCCTGTTTTCCCAGTAGACAAGTAGGAATATTTTCTTCTTAGAAAATATATACATGACTAATTACTCCTGGCAGCCAAGATTATGGAATGACTTAAACCTGAAATAACACCTACGCTGTTCTATAACTCAGTGGGATTTCCTATACAATAGTTGGGTGTATACAGTAGCATACTGTTATTTTTCAGCTAGCACTAAATTCAGAATAATCAAATAAGCTTCTTGGGTTACTTATAAAAAAGACACAATTTGCCAAATGCATCCTCATATTCTGAAGATCAAACCTTGAGAATCAAGGTAAAAATATTCAGAATCAGAAGATAAAAAGAGTTATTATAAGAGAACCCTCCACATACTGTCAGGAAAATGACCTGGGTTATTGCCTATCTATAGAATAAGATTTGCTTTAACTGAAACTGAAACTCATCAGACAAAATTTTTCTCCCCCATGCAGGGCTTCTCAATCCAATTTTTCAACCTCCCCCCATTTTGACAAACTTCCTTTATATTGGAAAGAGCTGAAAGCCAATATGGTGTAGTGCTGGACTTCCTAGATTTCCAGGTAGTAGTTCGCCCTCATCCCAGGAAGTTCATCAGGTGCTTTTGGGCCAGATATTCTTCTTCATCTCAACCTAATTTACAGGGTAGAATTGGGAAAAATTGGAAAACAGGATATCTTTGCTGCTTTGAGGTCTTGAATGAAACATGTAATATAAATCAAGTTAAATAAAGTGACGTAGAATTGAGAATTGATAAAAGATTATGAGAGCCTGGTGTAGTGATTAGGACATAAGGGTAAAAACTGGGAGACTGTGCAGGTATTACTCCAGGAAGTCACCAGGATTCAAAAATTGAATTGCAGAAACACGTTATTAAAAAAAACTGCATTTGACTTATTACTGCACTTTCTTTTAAATTCTGTGCTGTTAGAATCAGAGTTTAAGATGTAAGGATATGCCATCAACTGCTTTACATAGAACTGTAATAGAGTGAATGATGGCTATTAAATTGGCAGTTGTCCACACAGTTATGATATATAACAGGGGTGTCAAACTGCCGGCTCGTGGGCCAGATGCATCATAGCAAAACCGGGCCTGCCCCATTGACGGCAATGGAAAAAAAGTCGCAATACATCGCAACACATCACGTGACATTGCGAGTTTGACACCCCTGATATATAAGGACTTAGCAATGTTTAACATACAAGGGGCTTTTCAAAGGATTTAGAACATTTTATTCTTTAAGAAATGAATGCCTTGCATTATGATCCTGGGGAAAAAATGTCTTTGGATTAAGTTCAAACCTGTGTGTGTATATCACATCAGAATGAAGGCCTCTTGGGTACCACTAGATGACCAGTAAGACCTAGGAATCCATGAGGACCCATAATTTGCTCATCAGCTGCATCTGGAAGGAGTCCTATACCAACCAGAGTTAAAAGATGGAAGATCTTTATATCCAGGGGTCCACTGAGTTTTCCTAGAGTTGAGTAACAACCTGTTCTTTTCCATTCAGACACTCACAGCCTAACAGCAGTGGTGGGGGAACCTAATGACATCATTTGAATAGTACAGGGCAGAGGTATATAATCTCATGCTGACAAGTGTCAAATAGGAATGGGATGAGAGTTGAGCCCTGAGGCAAAACTGAGGCCTAAATCTACCACCTTCTCAACAACACTGCTTAAAGGAAATATTCACTTTTGTTTATACCCAACTCCATGTTATCTCCTAGAAGGCCTTAACTAACCAGGAGAGATATGGAGCTAAAATATAAAGCTGCAGTATCCTGTCCATTCTTCAGAATTTATAGGCTGAAACACTCGCCAGGTACAGTAATTAAGCTAATTCCATAGGCCTACCAAACAAAAGCCCACTAAACTGAATACTTTCTTAGATATAGTAATAAAAAATAGATTACAAATTTTTAATCTGTCAGTTTTGATTTATCAGATATAAAATTTATGAAATATTTTTATAATAAAGATAATTTTATGACTGGATATATACAAGTGGTGCCATGTCCTTTGCTCATTGCAGTTTTTAAAATGACTTCATACCAGGGATGTCTTCTGAGCATAGTAAAAAAGTCAAGTTGGCACAATGGTGATGTGATCAAAACTCATCCTATTTTTTTATGTGTCATGTATTTTTTAATCATACATTGCAGAAAGCCATATTATATATTTTGGAAGAAAATCACTAAAATGATTGCTTTCTATCCATGAAGAGGGTAGCTTGCATGCCTATAGGTATATCCGGGCTTCATGACCTGTGAGCCATTAATCTTAAAACAATTCATCAGCCATTAACTATTTCTTGTCAAATGTTTGAAAATCTCTTATTTTGGTGAGGAGCAAGATGAAGTTCAACTTCATTTGAATCCTCCATTCAAATGATTTCTTGGTTCATCAATTGAGTGTGTTGTGGCAACCAGGAATACTTGGGTTGCTACCTATTCATAATTTTTATAATTTGCTCATTGTTTAAGCTCTAGTCTGAGATGCATATTTACTGTGGATGCAGTTTTGCTATGTTTTTGTAAGGGTTGAATGAGAGGCCAGCTAGATGTTAAATCAGTCTTGCTTTTATTCTCCAAAGAATGATTTCTGGAGGTGGCAAGGAGGGGCACCAAGTATGCTGTACAAAAAAGGCAAGTGGAAAGAAGAAGAACAGTTATTGTGCAGAAATACAATGCATATTTTGTATGCTATATCTGCTCCCAACATACAACTTAATATTCTGTATGCAAAATAAACAACTAAATAGGCCTGATGTCTATTTTTATTTTCTTAAAAAACATGAAAACAATTGGATCCGATACAATATAAGGTCTCTGATAATCCCATTTTAATTCAAGTACTTCTTTAACAGCAGAACTGAATGTGTAGCTCTTAAAACTCTGGATTTGATTTCCCTGTATGTTTAACCAGGTTCCTGTCAAGTTCCTTATCTATAACAGTTTATATGGCAGGCGGATAGAAATACTTATGGCAATAGAGACACTTACTGAATTTAATCAGAAGAAAGAGTTGTTTTTTAATCTATCAAAACTGACAGATTTCTTCACATAAATGTCTTAAGAGTTTGAAAAATCAAATCTAGAAGAAAGTTTACCTGGCAGTTTCATCTATCCTTACTAATACAATATTTTGAAAGGGCTGGTAGCATCAGTAGTATCCCCAGTGCTAAGTAATCTATATTGTAAGATTAGTAGGGCGCGGCTCTGTTTACGCTTGCATCATAAGAAATGCTAGATTATGGTAAAATCAAAAACTGTGTGAATGTTGGTATGTCATATTGCACTGTAATCCTATAATCCACTAATGAAAGGGTGGTTGGCCTGCTGCTGTTGCTCAAAATTATGAAGTACTTTATTTATGTGCTTTAAAAAAAAACCCTGTCACATCATTTTCCTTGCACAGATTTGTGTTTGCAGATTTAAACACCTAGGATAAAACAGAGAAGTGGTTCCTCTATAAAGAAGGTTAGAAAGTCGGGTTATTTTGGCATCTATACAAATACTAGTAAGACAGATGTTAACAATAATTCTATTAGCACGGATACAAAGCTATTATTTCAGTACTGTATCGGATTAGGAGTAAGCCAATTCACTGGTGAGCTAATGTTCAGTGAGTTTAGCAACATCTGATTCACATGGTTAATTCAAATATATTAGATGTGCAGATGGTTTAATTAGATACTCAGGAGCAGGCAATATCGTGACGGGCAGTGCTCAGCCTTGGGGTCTTAAACTCAAATTATAACAAGGACCACAGGAGATTTTGTTCATGTATTCTGAACAACAGCGAAAACTTTACATATATTGATACAATATTAAGTCAAAAGGAAAGAGAAATGTGATATACAACTTTATTGCAAAATAAAAATATAGGTAGTCTTCAACTTACAACAACAGTTCATTTATTGACCATTCAAATTTACAACGGCACTTAAAAAGTGACTTATGACCGTTTTTCACACTTATGACCATTGCCACATCCCCAGGGTCACATGATCAAAATTCGGATGCTTGGCAACTGACTCATATTTATGACAGTTGCAGTCTCCTGGGGTCATGTGATTCATATGATTGCGACTTTCAGACAAACAAAGTCAATGGGGAAGCCAGATTCACTTAACAACCATGTTACTAACTTAACAACTATCATGATTCACTTAACAGCAGTGGCAAGAAAGGTTGTAAAATGGGGCAAAAATCACTTGACAACTCACTTAGCAAGAGAAATGTTAGGGTCAATTGTGGTCACAAGCCAAGGACTATCTGTAGCTTTTTGGCTTTCTACTTTGGTCACCACAAAGGATCTGGGTTAAGATTGCCATTGGAGTTGGGTCTGTGATGGAGCACCCTTGTAGGGAGAGCTGTTAAGAGGACCAAAGCTGTTTGCTCTGTACAAGAGATCTTGAGAACAACACTGTAATGCAAAAGACTGTAATGGCCGAAAAGATCATTGGCAGCTCCCTCTGTCCCATCCAGGACATAGCACAGAAGCGCTGCTTGAGCAGGGTCGGTAAGATTATCTGGGACACTACACATCCTCTTCATGACCTGTTTTCCTTGTTACCTTCTGGGAGAGGAGGCTTCGTGGTATCCAAAGCAGAACATCCAGATTCAGCCATAGTTTCATTCCATACAGCATTAACCTTGTGAACTCTCAAGCTTCCTCCTTCCCTTATATATTCAAGATGGACAATATTTAATATTTATTTGCTATGTATATGTAGGGGTGTGGGTCTATACATATGTTGTACATAGTATGTACATGTGTGTCATGTATGCGTATCACTTTGAGAGCGGGAAACTAAATTTCAGGTTGTGCCCACAGTAAAAAAAATGATAATAACGGTTATCTAAAAGTGCTGAAATTCCAGGCAGAGGCACCTTCCCCTCCCCCCTTCTCTGCACTAGGTTTGCAGATCATGCCCGCATCCCCCAGTACTTGACGTCTCCTCCACCTGAAGGATGCAGAGAGAGGGACAAAGGAGCAAGGTCATCGCTTTATATGAGAAGCAAAGGCGGGTCAAGGGGCTGCTGCATCCCTAGACAGCTCCCATATAAAAGATAGGATAAAAGGCAAAAACAAAAACAATAATTAATTTCACTTGAATGAGCAAGTGAAAACACCCAGGATGGCTGTACATGGCCTCTGACACCGCTTTGTGACCCATCGGAGGATCTTCTGATTGCATGACTAAAATTCAGTGGCAAGGTTTTCTGATTTCCAGAGATACCTTTTGCTGCCTTTGGCTACCTAAAGCTTGTATAAAGAATTGATTTTGATAATAATTGTGGTGCAAAAAGTATTTGAGCCTTAATGGAAATATTGGCAATTGCCAACGTTGGTGCACTGTTATTATTTTGATGTAAAATATAGTGCTATATTATATTAAGTATTTTTTTTCTTTTTAAATGCTGAGATGTTTGTTTTGTTTATGTTGTTAGCCGCTCCGAGTCCTTTGGAGAGGAGCGGCATAAAAATCTAAATAAATAAATAAATAAATAAATAAATAAATAAATAAATAAATAAATAAATAACAGGAGCCTGTTAACATTTTTGACGTCCCCACTTCTCTTCCCTGTGGTTGGATAGTGATCCTTAAGAATCCCTTACTTTCTAAGCACAGGCATATACAGTAATTGAAACATCTGTTGTTTTTAGTTAGTGGTGCCTTATCTGAAGTTATTATTGCAGTGCATGATTTAACTCCAACACCAGTAAAAGACCCTTTCAGAAAATTAATTCTAGTAAGTGACATGCCAGGGCTACCCAGAGTGCTAACCTATCCTCCCTTTTAAAGTTTTGTCTTTCAATCTTTCTTCATTCCTCAAAAGGTCAAAGCCGCCTTAAGGCAAACAACCTCCTCTGAATTAAGATAGATTGACTTTCTTAGCAGAAAGCGAACACTTGAGGCACAGCCAGTGGGCTTGTTGTGGAAGGAGATGCTAAACTGGCAATTTTAGGGAATTGGGCTGGCACCATCTACAAAGCAGAAGCAATTTCCCCTCAGTTGCTATGGGTAGCAGACTCAGACAGAAAATCGTGGTAGGATGGAAAAAGACACACTGAAATAGTAGAAGGACTTTCGTTAAAGAAGCTAAGAGAATGGTCTTGCCAGTGCTACGAATCAAGCAATGCCAAAGGAAACTGACTTGTTCATATTTACGTTTCTATTTTCAAAATCTGAATATTTTTCTCACTGAACAGTAGTTACACGGTTTTTACTGTGTGTGGTATTTGCACTGATCTTCCTTTATTCCTGTTATTACATAATTTCACAGGTCATTGTCATGAAGAGCATTTGGAAAATGAATAAAGGAACCAGTCTTTATTATCTTACTTTCTCCAGGATTTGTAGGAATTTACATTTTCTTACTTTTAGTGCCATTTATTTAGATTTATGCACACCCAAGGACCAGTTTTCTCTTTGCCCACAGCACACAATGCCATACAGTATGACTAGGGAGAAAGAAGGTTGTGCAGTCTTAGTGTAAGCTAATAGCTTCCCAGCCAGTGAAAAAGGACAAGGAAGTTGATGCAAGTACATAATGGGTGTTCCTTAAAAACCTAATTATAGGTAATGAACATACAAATCGGGAGAAATGGAGTTTCTGTTGTTTTTACAACACACATGGAGAGTTTTGAGGCTATACAACAACCTGGGCTATCTCAATCATACCTAGGATGGGAGGTTATTGTTTTTTGTTTTTTTTATTTTCTGTACTGTGTTTTCACTCCTTGTAAGCCACCTAGAGTCACTATGAGCAAGTAGGCAGCCATTTAAATTTAAATAAATAAATTAAATTAAATATATATGCTGCCCATCTCACTATCCAAAGTGACTCTGCATAGCTCACAATACAGTAAAAACAGAAACATAAAAACATTAACAAGAATTAGATAAAACTAAGAGCATGAACAGTACGGAGGTGGGATCTTCTCTATTGCTCTACCAACCATTTCCAACATAAAGCCCCATTGAATCCCCACCCCAACAGCAAAGCCAGGTTTTAAGCCCTTTTGGGAGGCTAAAATGGTGGGGGCAGATCTCACCTATGTAAGCAAGATTTCCAAAGGTCCATGGCAGAAAAGACTCTTCTAGACCCCATCAGCTGAAATTCCTTGACTGATGGGGTCTACGGCATATCCTTTCCGCCAGAGCGAGTGGGTCTTAGTGCTCGAATCATACTGAACATGCTGTTAAATTGGTACTTGTGCCAAACTAGCGATACTCACTGGCTTGGCAACCCAACTCCAAATGGAGGCTGGACCTGATCCAGGGTGGCAATGATAAACCAGCTTTGTGCAGCATCACAGGAAAGAAATTGTGGAGATGTTTGCTTAATACAATCCTAGAGGTTTCCATCTGAGCTTTTCCCTTTAATACTGTAACTTTGATCCTGGATCAAAGGATCCAGTAAAATGGGACTTTTAATTTTGCCCGCTCATTTTCACCTAATACTTGGGGCCGGTCTTTTTCTCTCAGCCCTAGGAAGCGGTCCATGGCAAACCGCTTCCGAAAAGATTGCCAAGAAAAATGCAGGGGCTTGTCTATGGAGTTGCCAGGAGTCAAGATTCACTCAAAGGGAGAATGACTTTTTGGGGGGTGGGGAGGAAAGATGATTTGTTCTGAATTGCAATGAATCAGATTGTTTCCCCTGCCTTCTGGCTAGAAACAGTAATACTTAAGGCAGGCAACTTTGTTTTTAAGGAATTCATTGTTCTGTAGTTACAAAACTGCAACCTTCATGAACAAATATACTGGAGTTAATTTCCCCCCCCAAGCAGAACAGCTGTCAGTACTCAGCATTTGCAAGGGTGTAATCAATGTAAATGTACTTCTAGTGTTTTTTTCCCCCCACAGAATAATCCTGGAGAAAAAGGGAGGGAATAATAGAATTTGCCTTTGCTGCTTTACAGATAGAAGTCTGTATATATCACATGTTAGTGTGACTTCATGATTTACGATATTTGAACAAGACATTACACTTTTTAAAAAAAACCATACAGTTCCTTGATTTTTTTTTTCCTTCTGGACATAAGAGAACTAAAGCTTCCAGTTCATTTGCTGACTTCCTCCAGGGATATTAGGAACGCCTACTTTCACAGTACTTTCTGATTTTAGCTTAAAATCTCCTGTTTGAATATAATCTGTAAATCGAGAAAAGTTGGGAGTTGTCAGGAAAAAGCTAAAGGACAGGGACTCCTTGGCTGCAAGTGATTGAGGAGTTTTGTGCAAGCAGCTGCAAAGCCACTAGGCTTAACCAAAACTGTAATTAATAATTCTCTTATAGGGGGGTTGATGACACGCTAGAGAAGGAATTTTATGGAGGGCTTTTTTTTCCACCAGCAAGTTTCTCATTTAAGGCTGCTCTCCTATTATTTATTTTGGGAGTAATTTAAATTAAAAGGACAAGTTTCAGAGTAAACATAAATAGAAGGGGCTACCTGCTATATTTAAACTGATATTACCAGATAGTCCTCATTAAGCGACTATA
Source organism: Bothrops alternatus (assembly GCA_034064705.1). Taxonomy (NCBI): domain Eukaryota; kingdom Metazoa; phylum Chordata; class Lepidosauria; order Squamata; family Viperidae; genus Bothrops; species Bothrops alternatus. The sequence goes on along the minus strand of JARGCV010000003.1, from coordinate 9,004,207 downwards.
ATTTGGACCAGCAACTCAGCGACTATGTTTATAATTTTGCACAGAACAATGCATACCAAATGACTGTAACAGCAAACACATGATTGAGAGAGATGAGACGCTGCAAACATCACAAATGTGGGCATTTGTCACAAACTCACTTTCTCAGTCATAACTGCAGATGGTTGCTGTCTGAGGCAGTCACTAAGCAAGGACTACTGGGAAACTGGTATCATTGTTGTTTCGTGATGCTTCTAGAGATGAGACTTGAGAAGAATACTCTAAAACACATCTTAAAAAAAATAAAAATAATTATTTTTAAAATTACTATTTAAATTTGCATTTAATCATTGACATTTATTTATCTTGTAAACAAACTAAACTCCTGGAATAACACAAACATTTCTGCCTTTGCAAATTCTTGCAAAAAAAAAAAAGACTTGTGGCAAAATACAATGTTTTAACAACTGTGCTATTATTTTGATAAACCTGAAAATCATTTGGGCATAATTTGTCACAGATCCTGCCCTTTCTAAAGTATGCCTTTAGTAAAGAACAAAATAGAAGAACTATTTTCTTTATATATAATTCTGTGCAATATTTCTTTAGGATTACTACATACAGAACAGCAGTTAATTTCTTAAAATATTATTTAAGTTTGGAGCCAGGGGAACATTTTGATTCACTGCTTGATAAACTTATTAATGTTTTAGATCCAAAATTGTAACTATAAACATTTCTGTGTGAAGTTCCTCTCAATATAGTTAAAAAGCATTCCAGATCCAAGACTATATCTCTATGATGGACACCTCTGTCTGAATAAAACTGGTGATTCAGAGGATCTATCTAGTTCAAGAAATTACATGTCATTTGGCGTGAACATGAGAAGCAAGATTGGGCCAAATCACGTTTGCTTGGTGAGCTCATATTTGTCCCATGGCTGGAAACATGCCTCATATTTTCCGTTTTAAATGCAATGTATCTCTGTCCATTATTTGTATATAAGCACAAATATTAACATGTTGTGGGCAATACTGTAACTATATTGCTAAACCAAAAGACTGCTGGGAAATTTGAATTTAATCAACCATCACCTAACAACTGAAACTTTTGGAATAGGCAGTTGGCTCCGTTTAAATTAAACTTTGGGATAGTTTTTGTATTTTTCATAAATAACAGTGAATTACTTAGATCAGGCATGTCAAACTCGCAACATCATGTGACGTCATGCAAAGTATCGTGACTTTTTCCCCATTGCCGGCAATGGGGTGGGCGCGGTTTCATTGTGACGCATCCGCCTTGCGGGCCAGCAGTTTGACATGCCTGACTTAGATGTTTCTTTTACAGAAAATAGGAAGATCCTTCACTTAATAATCTACATATTCATCCACAAATATAGACATATAATGCAGCTTTTACTTGAGTCATTGCCAGAAAGTTTAAGTTACTTTGGCAAGATTGGCAGCATATAAGTTTGGTAAGTAAGTAAGTAAGTACGTACGTACGTACGTACGTACGTAAGTAAGTAAGTAAGTAAGTAAGTAAGTAAATATTTAGTTGGTCCAAGTTATTTATACAATTCAACCAGAATTAAATATTCAGGATAATGCATTTATTTGTCTTTACATTGGAAATGTTTAGTTGTGCCCTACAGAATAGCAGCTCATCGCAAAAACCAGCATAAAATATCTTACTTCAGTGTAACTGACTATCGCATGATCTGATGCTTCAGATTAATATCACAACAGATCAGACTGAAAAAAGAAACATACACTACAATCCTAACTGTGCCTCTTAAAAAATCACCCCCATTAAATTCCATGGTGGGATTCAACATAGAAGAAAAGAGAGAATAAATTTACCCGAGTGCATCAGATCCATGAATATATATAATTAGAAGTAAATGTGGGATAAAAAAATCTAATAAATGAAGTTTGAATCTACTGCATTCAGTGTGATTCACTTAGGCAAATATTTGTTGGGCTGCAAGGTAGGAGTAAATCACTCTGAGGTAGGATTAAAGTAGATAAGCAGCTACATAAATTTGAATAAATAGCATAGAATTGCGCTGCAAATTTTTTTTTTAAAAAAAGATAATCACAGGGTGAATCAGATGGAGGAATGCTGCAGTGGCATCTAGAACAGTTTTTGGACAATTTCCCAAACCGGCTTTCTGATATGAACTTGCTAATTATTACCTTTAATATGAATGAGTATATATCAGTTTGTTCTGGACAGAACATGATGTCTTTAAAGTCCTTGACAATTCTTGACCTAAAAAGGACTTAAGGTAGCTACTCTATTTGCTAAAAATTCCCACTCAGGAGAAAGAAGAATATAGATAGTCTTTGACTTACTATTGCAATTGAGGCCAAGATTTCTGTTGCTAAGCAAGACAGTTATTAAGTGAGTTGTGCCCCATTTTAGGACCTTTCTTGCCACAGTTGTTAAGTGAAATCACTGCAGTCATTAAGTTAGTAACACAGTTGTTAAGTGAATCTGGCTTCTCCATTGACTTTGCTTCTCAGGTCGTAAAAGGTGATTACGTGACCAAGAACACCACAACCCTCATAAATATGAGCCAGTTGCCAACTGTCTTGAGTTTTGGTTAGGTGACCATGGGGATGCAGCAGTGGTCATAAGTGTGAAAAACGGTTCTAAGTCCCTTTTTTAGTGCCAGTCACTAAATGAATGGTTGTAAATCAAGGATTATCTATAGAAGATGCTTTTTTTTTTAGCAAATGGACGTTTCTGAATCTGTTCTTCTATTAACATCTTCCAGTATGAGAGGAATCTTTAGTAATCTAATTACTCAGTTTAGGCTAGGTTTTCTTTTCCTATTTTTAGCATATATTATTCTTTTCTTCTGTATGATTTATTATATTATAATATAATTGTAGGCAATTGTAAGACTTTTGGTTTTGTTTACTGTCGTAATCTGTTGAGAGTCTTCTACAATTGCAATAGAATATGCATGCGTGTGTGTGTCTGTGTGTGTGTCTGTGTGTGTGTGAGAGAGAGAGAGAGAGAGAGAGAGAGAGGGAGGGAGGGAGGGAGGTGGTCAATTCTTACAGTATTAATATATGTTCTTTTCCAGGAAATTTAATCGCAAAGCTTTTAAAACACAGCAAAATATATAAATGAAAGAGGTATGAGGGGTAACAAAAATAAAAGGAGTTACATAATCCAGTTCTTCTCTTCTTGCTCTTTCTGCAAGCCTCAATCTGAAACTATTTTGTAGCTTTTTGTTAATATGATCCATATTACACAGAAAGGAATCCAACCACCCTAGTTTTATTGAGTCAAATGTTTTCAGAGAAATTCCAGTACATTAGTGGAGCAAACATATTTTTCACAGGAATTAAAAAGAGTGGCATAGTGGCACTCATTCCAATGATTACTAATAAAATTCTTGGTAAGTAGTGAATAAATTTACATAGTAAGTAAGGCTATGCCTTTCGTCATAAAAAGCTAGCAAGGCACAAAAGTTTGAGAAGTGTCATTTCAGATACCATATGATTATGCCTTCAGAATGTGGGATTAAAATTGAATTGTGGAATGGTGCCTTAATTCAGGTTTTGAAGAGTGATGCTAATAACTCCAATTTTTTAAGCAGATTGCCACTCTGCTATTTGCTTTGCTTTCCCTCTCAAATATATGTATGGAAGGGCTGAACAAGTATAATGCAAAACAATGATTTAAATGTATTTTCATTCTGCTTTGCATATAAGCACTATTTCCTAAACAACAATGAAATGCAACCAGTAATGAAATATAAATATGATATCCTAACCACCATCACTAACCACCCAGGCTCTCCATGGCTTTCTGAAATAGCTTGAAATTCAACTGAGTAATCATTTTCCTGTCAAACAGAAAACTCATGCTTTATTAGGTTCCCTCAATCAACACAGATCTCTCAACTACAGATATGCTTCAGTTTGAATGGAAATGACTCTCCTGTATAGGCAAAAACATTTGTGAGAAGTAAGATCAATGCCTAAGATAAGCCTAGAATTCCCACAATTTGCCCAGGTGTTCATAGGTAGTTTGCTGAATACACAAAACACAATCTACCACAGGAAACTCATACAGTCTATCTCTGAAATCTGTACATTGCTTAGTTGCCATGGCACAAAACTGCATGTTTGATCTTACATACCTTTCCTAATTCTCCCAGCTGAATTCCTATACATAGAATGAGTTGTTCCTTGCAAGATTTCTATGCATGCCTTCATTTAAGGCGGTGTCAGTTTTTCCCTAGCTAGGCAGGCTTACACTAAAACATGTCAGGCTCTGCTTGTTTTGGCTACTGAAAAGCCTTTGGCATGCAAGCTGGTCTTGGCCTCATAATTATTTTTGCCCTCTTAAAACTTACTTGGCTATATGTAATACAGGAATAGGAATCCTTTGTATTAAAGCAATAAATGCGAAACTCCCAGTTTCCTCAGCCCATTTACACATAACAGTGTGCAAGTAATACGATTCCTTGCTGCTCTTCAATTTACTTTCAATTGACTCAGCTGAAAAGAAATATAAAAATAAGGTCCATGTTGGGATGGATTTATTAATTAAGAATGCATGAAAGTCTGAAAGACTGTTGCCATTAGCTTCAAAGATGACATAGAATGCAGCTGCAGGTTAAAAATAGTAGCTTTTTTTATCCCTTGACATCAGGATAGAGAAGCTACCTTATGCCCAATTGTTTAACTAAAAGGCTCTTTGAAAGTGATCAGGATTTGTGGAGGGGGGTTCCGAGCAGCTATTTGTATTGTTTATTCTTATTATGTAATTTGTTTGTTTTCAGTTGAGTTAATAGGTTACTATGTTATAATTGTTAAAAGTTTTTTAAAAATTTAATAAAAAAATTATTAAAAAAAAAAAAAAAAGAAAGTGATCAGGATGACATATCACAATAGGAGGAAGATGGACTTTCCCCTGCAATTCCTACGTAATGTCTTTTGAGACAAAATCCTGGTTTACATTTGGATTTATGAATCCAGAGGTGGCATTGTTTAACCAAGAAAAGATTCAATGCTGGTGTTTTTCTTAAAAGTAACAAATAATTATACAGATACAGATGTCTATGTATCAGTCCATGTAGACCAGGGGTTCTCAACCTTGGCAACTTTAAGACTTGTGGACTTCAACTCCCAGAATTCCTCAGCCAGCTGGCTGAGGAATTCTTGGAGTTGAAGTCCACAAGTCTTAAAGTTGCCAAGGTTGAGAACCCCTGATGTAGACGTATTCAGAAAAGATGAGCTATGAATGGCATTACACATAGTTGCTAAATGAAGCCCAGTAGGAGAAGTCATGGAGGAAGCAACACCAAGGGTGAAGGAATTATTTTTGGATTTATATCCTGTTTGTGGAAACAGAAGATCCTGAACTGGAAGAATATTTTCTATTCAATGGATCCTTGTTATATTACCTTCTCAGATCAGCACTTTCAAACATCTTTCTGTGTTTGCCTGTACTTTCAGGTTAGGTCAAATGGTGCATTATACTTAAACAGTTTTTGAACAAGGTACCTAAAATCCACTAATTTAAAAAACCCAGGACCCATTATTCCAGTGGAATTCATCAGTTTTACTTGCAAAACTGTGGCTGTTGCAGCATCCCATGATTGTGATTTCTGACTCTTCCTACCAGTGTCCCACAAACAAAGTCAATGGGGAAGATGGCAGGAAGTCTTGATCATGGACCATGGGGAGCTATATTTCTCTTGTTAGACACTTCTTTAATAAACTAATCTTTTCTTCTTCAATTTTCAAAGCAAAGTTATAGCAATACCATTCAGGAAAATTTAACGTTCATTCTGAATATATCAGGCTGCACTGCCTTTTTCTTAGACAGTTGTCTAATCGTACATAACACTGACAGATTGTATGAGCAACCAAGATGTCAGCCTGCTGTATAGATTGCAGGATACAGAAAGCATTCTGAGATGTTTCAAAATGCATAGGCACACAAATAAAGCATCTCCCTTTGTGTAGTTAAGATCAACACATATTTTGTGAGGCTCATTCAGTTACTTTGGAAGTTGGTTTCATTTGCACAACCACTTTGATGCTGGGGAGCTATCAAAAATGATAAAATGAAAAACACAAGACACTGGCCTCATGAGCTTCCAAGCAGGAACATCTGTATTCAATTTTCAAGGCTTATAGAGCTCTTTATTATCTGTGGCATTTTTTTCATTATCATTGTTACTATCATCATTATTACTATTAGTAGTACCGATAGTAGTATTGTCCCTTAATAATCTCACTTGCAATCCAATCTTAGGCATCTTTTTACAGAAGTTTCAGTTATTCAAAATTTCTGATTCAGTTATTCAAAATTGCCTAAGTTACTTTAGATAATTATAGACTCTGATTTAACTACCTTATTAGATGATGGAGGCTTCAGAGTGTAATAGTACTTAATTTACTTCAAAATGCAGTAAGTCACCCTTGATTTCATTTAGTTGCTTTCCTGCTCCCTCTGCCAAATGAGATCCTTGACATCTGCCCCCAAAGCTTGTTTTGTTTGCATCATGGATTGTAATTCTTCATGGTTTTCTGTTTTAAAATGATAGTGTTAAACTATGCTAGTTTGTTAATTCAATGTAACATTTAAGGAAACTGTTTATATAGATGCCTTAAGAGAAATGGCATTAACCTTGTTTAAGAATTCATTATAATGCAAGCAATCCAATAAGCTGCTTAAATGCAATTGAAAGAACAAAACATAGGTGAAATCCTGGATTTGTCTAAGCACAAATATCTACTGTACAACTTTAAAAGCTGGCAATGGTAACTTTATGCACATGCAATTAGGCATTAACTCCCCTTCCTTCTCAGCTAAAGCAATTGTAAGACTGAGCTGAGTATATTTATATAGTGAAATTCAGGAACCTGGTCCTGGTGGTTTTAATCATAGCCCATACTATGTGGTAAATTTAGGTGTTCTTTTTATGTCTCTGTTTTGATTTAAACATTAGAATATGCTAGAAATTGAGGTTTTGAAAGGCATTTGTCATTAGCATAGTAACATTAACACATGGATGTCCCACGGGAGACACATTCATCTACTCCAGCTAATATTTCAAGCCCAATTAAAGGCACATCATGCAGTACACAATTTCCATTGGAAAGCACCTCTGTGCAGGAATTAACATGCAATCTATATGTAAGTCATCTGATTTACTGGCCCTTGCACATATATTTTATTCACTGCTAGGACTCACAGTATAATCATTGGAATTTATAGTCAACAGCAACTTAAGAGGACAGACATGCAGAGCCAATTCCATACATAACAATTGATTACTTTTTCTACTTCTTTGAAAGGCTTTTGTAAATTTATGCAATTTTTCTTATCTTCTGAATAATTTTAAGTCTACATCTATCCAGGAAGCAAATCCAGCATTACTACCACCTCTGAAATATAAGCCATCTGAAAACAACTAAAATACATCTTTAGTTGCAGATCAGTCCATCTCATGATTATTCATAATCAACCCCAGTGATAACATACACATAAAACCTATTTTTATTTTTACTTTTATGCCAAGAACTGTTACGATTACCCTTGAATTCTGAAGAAATGAACAAAAGGACCCCCCCACAAAATGGAGGATATATGACATAAGTCAATGTTTTGAGAAAACATTCATTTGGGGGGGGGGAAATGCCCTTCCTGTGTTCAGTGAGAATTATTCCAAGATAAATATGTAGGATTGGAATGTTAATTACAAATCAGCTTTAGTTGCCATTGTAAGGTTCATAATGATTTCCTTCAAGAAGTCATCTCTGTATAACCAAAAGCCGTATTTTCAAAGGAACCTGGTAATAGCAGCAGAAAACATCTATGTGCCATATGTTTATTTGGTGAAGAAATGAACAGCAAAGAAATGTGTGCCTTTCTTGGTGGCCGAGTATGCATGCCAGTTCCATAGGGTAGAAGTGAAGAAGTTTGCCTCGTGAACTATGACAACTCATCTTTAAATGAACTGGCCTGAGCGTTTTTGCTGATCTGGCTTAAAATAGACAAGTGAAGGGAAATGGCTTCTAAACATAAACGAGGAATGAAGCTTTGATTTCACCATCTTCCTCTAAAAACTGATTTTGTTGGAGTACCAACTGGAAACAAGGAGAGAGTCAAGAAACAAGGTTGTTAATAATGTTTTAGACATTATTTTTTGGGACTGTGATACAAATGTATGTGTTAAGCACAAAGACTTTGTGTTGATGGAAATGTAATTGCGGGAAACTCAAAACGGTCTAATACAGTCAATGAATCTAATACCTATCTTTTCTAATTTCAGAGTGTAAGAGGGGTATTTTGTTTGTGTGGCTTTATTTTATTGTAATCAAAATTAACACCCCAGTTATCTTTGAGCATAAAACCTGCCCTGAACTCAGTTTCTTCTTGTTTTGGCAATTAATTTTTTTTATATAATGAAAAAAAATTAGTCCTTGGGAAAAAAACTGCTGGGCACAATCCCTTGTTTATCTTTTTTTTTTTTAATTTCTGTTTGTGTACTTTCTCAGTGCAGGTAGTTTTAGACACAATATTTATATCTACAGCCTAACATAAATAATTTGCCTAATGTATTCCTGACTTGTGATGCCGCTCAATTCAGCCCTACTTAAACTTTGCAAGACGGAGTGCAACTCTCATGGATTACTTTCCGCACGTAAGTGAGGCTTTCATGGTATTTGATTACAAGTCACCATGCATGAGAGTCATTATCTCAGCCATTTTCATTCAGTTCACCACAGATCCATTCCAGCCGCAATCTCTGTGTAACCCTCCCTGTGACAAACAGTTGCTCAATACAGCAAAGCCGTCTCTTACTGATGGTAAACCAAGGTGGCTTCCTGTATTGGAAATGATGGGAAAATCTCTCCCTTGGTAATGATAGCATATCTCTTTTGGTTTGTGTGGCATTTTCACATTACTCTGACTAATACGTACCAAAACATTACCACTCCACCCTTTTCTGCTCCCTTTCCTGTTATATGTAATGCAATTAGATTAAATTGTTTTATTGTTTTCAACTTAAAGGATCACTAAAGCTTTGTCAACATACCATCAGAGTGAAAAAAAAATCTGTGTAGATGTTGCTTGCTGAATTTTAAATCGGTTCAGCATTAGATTTGACGCCCAGTGCAGTGCAAGGTAGCATCTACCCAAGTCCCTAAGTTGATTTGAGACTTCAGTTATTAAAGAGCAGCGTAAATATTAATGCAACATCCCTGCAGAGAAACTAATGTACTCTGCATGAAACAATTAGGCAAAGATAAATTATAATCCTGTATTCAACTAGAGATGAGGGGGAAAGCTGTGTTAGTCTATAGCAATAAGACATAAAGTCTGGTAATATCTTTAAAAGTAACAGGTACAAAGGGAGTATTAGGGCATAAGCTTTTGTGACCAACAACTCAGATGCATTAAATGCTTTTTATTAGAGAACTTTAATATAGAGAATTAAAAGAGGTGGGTGGGAGAAGTAAATACAAATAGGGAGTTTATGGGTTTATTACCAGGGATCTTCAAACTTGGCCCTTTTATGACTTGTGGACTTCAACTCCCAGAATTCCTCAGCCAGGCATGCTGGCTGAGGAATTCTGGGAGTTGAAGTCCACAAGTTATAAAAGGGCCAAGTTTGAAGACCTCTGGTTTATATAATAGGTGAGATTGGGAAGAAAATTTCATAAGTGAGGATTACCTTATTGGTTAATGGGTAAAGAACCCACTGTCTCTCTAAGGCCTTTTGCAATGCATTGGGATTATCTAATGAACTGTTGTTCAGTTATCTCTCTGTGCAAAAGAATAAATGGACACGAACAGGCATCAGAAACGCAAATAGTGACAAGACAAGGACACAGTGTTTCAACTTCCCAAGACCCTCCATTCCTGACCTCAAAGAAGCAGTTGTGGAACAGAAACTTTGCCACCACAAAGCAACCACAATACAAGGAGAGACAGTCAAGGTACAATAAGTTAGAACATCCCAATCCATTTATGCAGCAATGAGTTCTTAGTATACTATAATTTAGAAAGCTACACTCGGTCCCCACTCACACGTGTAAAATCTTTCTCTCAGTCTCTGCTATCTCTGCGATAGCAGGCCCTGGAGGTCGGCCCATCGTTATATACGGGTAGTCCTTGACTTACAACAGTTCATTTAGTGATTGTTCAAAGTTACAACGGCACTGACAAAAGTGACTTATGACCATTTTTCATACTTATGACCGTTGCAGCATTCCCATGGTCACATGATTTAGATTCAGATGCTTGTCAGTTGACTCACATTTATGATGGTTGCAGTGTATCAGAATCATGTGATCCCCTTTTGCGACTTTCTGACAAGTAAAGTCAATGGGGAAACCAGATTCACTTAACAATTGTGTTACTAATTTAAGAACTGAGTGATTCATTTAACAAATGTGGCGAGAAAAGTCGTAAAATGGAGCAAACTCACTTAACAAATTTCTCACTTAACAACATAAATTTTTGGCTCAATTGTGGTAGTAAGTTGAGGACTACCTGTATAGACAACCAACCAGCCTGAAAGGGATTCTCACAAGTAACGAGAAACAATAAAACAATGATACTAATGTAGAGATCAGATTCTGTAAAAACTCTACTTTGCCCCCATATCAACAAAACAGCATCAGAGTCTCTGATAACTTCACACAAAGTTTAGAGGTGCCTTTACGTGCTTTTCCTCTGATGTGATATATGGCATCATCTATCAGGAACGCCCCTTGGATTTTATGTGGGACAAATAGGACGAACTTTAAACAAAAGAATTAAGTTTGACATCAGGACTCAAAACAAGGACAAACTAATATCAGAGCACGTTAACTACCTAGGACACTCAATTACAGATTTCAAGGTGGTTCTTTTAGAACAATGAAATTATCCTAGCATTGTAGATCAAGAAGTAGGTTAAGCTCACATATATCAAAAGAGTTCCATGCTATCTCAGAAGGTTTTAACACAATGAGATTTTAACACATTACGACTGCTAATTGAAGAGATACTTGTAATATGTCTCATGTGTAAATTGCACACAACTACCCTATCTTCTCTGACCTCATGTCCTTTTTAAATCCCATATCAGTTTAACCATTCTGTAGATCACAAAAAGCTTATGCCTTTAAATAAACTGAGTTAGTCACAAAAGGTGCTGTCCAATGCCTTTGATTTTTTGCTGCCATAGACAAACAAGATTGGCCTCCTACAACTATACTGTTGTATAAACCCATTAACTTACCACTTTGTTCTCTCACCCCCTTTAATTATTTGCATTTAAAGTCTAGTAGATAACTTGTGACCTATTGGGTCATCGTTTCAGAAATATTCCTTACCTAAACAGAGAAACAAAATAACCACAAGCAGACAAAAAAAAAGTCAGAGACAAGCCATTTTCAAACTGTCGAATTTGAAGAAACTTAAAGTTAATTTTCTTCATATTTGGCTTTGTAAAGAATGTTAGAGAGCAGTCTCTGCAATCCTGGCATCTGGGCAAGAACTGGAGGATTTCTTTACAGTATGCCAGTCAGTAGGGTAGAGCCATATCTTAACAGTGCATAGGTTAAGTGCAGAGGGAAAAAACTGGACTTCTTGACAATTATTTATTTTATAGAGATTCCTGAAATATTCTGGTTTGGAATGGTTTTAAAGGCACAGCTGTGATGCAGCTTCCAGAAGCACAAAAACCAAGATTGGCAGAAGAGCAATTTTGTTTTCATCTGATTTGGATTAGTTGGGGTAATTCAGCTGAGTCACCCCAAACTAGTAGTGAGCAGGCAATTCCTTCCGTTTGCAAACACGTGCCCACTCACTTTCCTCCTTCCTTATTTGATTATTTATTTATTGCATTGGTATTAATCTGCAAGTTTGCCAGCTCAAAAACATCCACTGAATTGGACATGAGTTGATTCTCTATAGTTAATTCCAGCTGGAGATGTTTGCCTATGTGTGGCATGCTTCAATTGGAATAACTAGGAGTAACAAGCCAGAAAATGATAATGTTGATCCCCAGAGTAATAAATTGATGATCCAAATAGACCAGCAAGAGGTTTTGGTGACCCCAAAATAGTACTTCTGTATCAGTTAATGAAATATTAATGGCTTGTATAGCATGCCTGCCATATTTAGATGAATGGATACCATACATGTAGATAGTGTCAAACCTGCAATGAACCTGACCGAAGCCATCTTGCTTATTTTCGGTTGCCACACGATTGGGGAAGGAGAGGAATGAGATGTTTTATGCTAGTGTAAACAATTCTCTGTCCTGTGGGAACCAAGGTCATTTCTGTTCCCTCGACTTGGGGGGGGGTTGAGCCCGCCAAACTATTCTATTGGGAAATGCAGTTGATTGCATAGGTTATGGAGTGGGAATTTTGACATTGTAATACTGTTGCTTTTGGAGGGAATTTTAGTCTTGGTTTCACTTTTGAACGTGCTGATATTTTGTAACCAATAAACATGTTCCTAGAGCAGTGGTTCTCAACCTTTTTCAGGTTGAGACCCCACTTGCTCCGCCCATGTGCGGTGCGACCCTGGCGCGCGTGCGCACCGGGCCAATCCGCGCATCGCGCCAAAAAAAAAAAACAAAATGGCGGCCCATGACGGGCCAATCCGCGCATGCGTGGCGCGTGCGTGACGCCTGAACCGCGATGGGCCGATCCGGGCATGCAGGGCATGCGCGCGCCCCCCCAAAAAATGGCAGCCCGCGACGGGCCGATCCGCGCATGCGCGGCGCGCGCGTGACGGGCCGAACCGCAACGGGCTGATCCGGGCAGGCAGGGCGCGCACACGCCCAAAAAAAATGGCGGCCCGCGGTGTCCGCCGACCCCTGCGAAACGGTTGTTCGACCCCAAATGGGGTCGCGACCCATAGGTTGAGAACCACTGTCCTAGAGGAAAACTCAAGCCTTAGAGTTCTGCTTTAGTTGGCCTCATCTATCGGAACTATGGCAGATAGAAGAGTGTGTACATATGTATGTTATATGTGTACACTCATCTTGAATCTGGTTCAATAGGCCTGGCTGTTAATGAAGACTTTTATGCCAGTAGCAAGCAGTAGAGCAGACCTGAAATTCTGCATTGCCACTTGGCAGTGATACAAAGGTAGCTCTTTTCCATGGTGGCACCTGATCTATGGAATGATGGCAATCCTGCTGACATGCTTCAGGGCTGATTTTAAAAGGCCTTTTTATGTTGACTTGTCCAAGTTATTAATTCCAGCTTTTAACTTGGCTTTTCATCCATGTCTTTGCCTTTACTCTGGTATATACTTTCATATCTTTACTAAATAGCTGTGGGGTTCCTTGTAATAACATGATAGATAGATAGATAGATAGATAGATAGATAGATAGATAGATAGATAGATAGATAGATAGATAGATAGATAGATAGATAGACATAGACATAGACATAGACATAGACATAGACATAAAAGATATAAAACTATGTTCGAAACTTTTTCTAAAAGTCAAAGTGGCATGTTGAGCTGGACAAGAAGAAAACAAGCATTTTAAAAAATAATTTGGACAAGGATTCCTAACAATATCTCTAAGCATATATTACATTTTTAAAAGAGAAAATACATTTGCTCTAGATATTCTACAAAGTAGGATCTGCATATTCCACTTTGAAGCATGACTGCTTCTTTCATTCGAGTGTATCAATCATACAGGTTCTGCTACTAAACTGTGCCCTTAGTAGTGTCAGGGTAACTTTATCATTGACTAATTAAGCCCCTGGGGACTCTTTGGGCAGTCATGTATAAATTCTGAAGCTTAGCCGATCAATTTATTGATGCTTTCTGTGCAGGAAGGGAATAGTATCTATTGTTTTTCTCTTTTAATTGTGTCAGCATTTAGCTGAGTAGAGTTGTCACCAAGGTCAACAGATCAGACTGCAGATGCAGAATGATATAGAACAGAGCCACATGGGTAAGAATATCTCACTTTCATGCAGTTTCCTGAAACAAAACATGAAATTATTGACATCACATGAGGCGATGTAATTAAATATCTTAGTTTTAAACCAGAATATTGCTGCAAGATGTAAGTTTTGAATCTCATAAAATTTGGCTTTGATTTTTGTTAACCATGATATTCTATCAACTGCTGATTAATTGATCTTCCTTGGAAGACAATGAAACAATACATTTTTAAGTAGTGTGGAATAACACTACATCAGACCAAAAACACTCTTAAAATCAAACCTCTAACACAGATGTAAGTTTGGTTTTAAAAGCCCCCAGTGTGCATTGAAAGTGAAATACAGTAAAAGGCTGTATAGGTAGGTTCTGCTGCTATTAAAAATTTCCTTATGTTCAGTCTGTTGTATTTGTGACTTACATTAAGCTATTTGCAACGAATTAATTTTTAAAAAGATGATATCAGAAAAGCTTAAACTGTTTGTTAGTCATGCTGTTAAGTGCATCAAACCATGTTGTCTTATAATCCAAGATACAGCCAGATGCTTAAACTGATAGGATTAAGTGAATTTAATACAATTCTGGTTGTTGCCAGTTGATCTCATGTCATGAGGGTTGTCTCAAAATAATATTCAGACAGTGTGAAATGGTATGAACTTGAAATATGAGTAAGAATGTACACTTATGGTGGATTTGAAGGGACACAGAAAGGTGCTTTCAGGTTCAACATATCTTATTGCATATTGAATTGCTGCTATGACAGATCAGTTGTTACTTGACTTTCCTATTGTAAACAGAATACCGGTATGTTTCAGTTCTTCTGCACATTGTTTGAGATCCTAACAGTAGTCTTTTAATAATCTTATTTATTCCGAATACTGATAGAAATTGACATTTTAATGCTTGACAGTTTGTAATATTATACAGATAAAAAAACAACATTTAAACAAGTATCAACAAACCAATTTAAAATTCATTTTAAACTAATTTACTAAATGATTGTAAATCAATCAAACATAGAAGTGGAAGTAATGCAGCCTTTTTTTGTTTTTTTTTTGTTTTTTTGTTTTTTAAAAAAATTCCTTTATCAAAACATTCAGCATTGTACATAAAATCTTTGTATGCATCAAACATCATAGCATCTGGTATACAACACTACGTATTATTCTTTGGAAACGTCTGGTTTGGTAAACATTTTTCACTCCTCACTTCAATCCTCTATTATACACCCGTTACATTTTTTATTCTCTATGATCCCTGATAATAGGTCTTGAGGTAGTAGTTAAACATTAAATATAAGATCATATTAATAATCAATCCTCAGAGAACACAGCATATAACACTAGGTATTAATCTTTGTAAACGCTTGGTTTGGTACATATTCTTTACTCCTCACTTCCCAGTCTCAACTATATGTTTGTTGTATTTTATCTTTTATGATCCCTAGCAAAAGATCCTGAGCTAGAGATTCAGTAATGCAGCCTTTTTTATAGGGTTGCACTAACTGTAACAGCAAACTATGTTAGACATTTTTTTAACTGCAGACTTTAAATATATATAGCCAGATAGCCAGATATCTTCCAGTTATCTGTTAAATAAAACTGCAGTGTACCCTTATTTTTATGCAAGCCATGAATAATTAAGGCAAAATGTGAATATGTTAAATGGAAAGCTATGGCATAACAGAATTATAGCTTTTACGCACAAACCATATGATGTAATCTAACAAAGTAGTTCTGAATATTTTCAATTCATACTTAACGCTAATAAAATAAAATGTTATAACTCATCTTGGGTGAACTTCAAAAAGGTTGGCTGGTTTTGATTAATACCTGAATCAGAAAGTACCAGAAAATTGACAGGACTGCAAGCTGGACTGAGAAGTCAAAAAACATCCAAAGACAAATGGTAAACTATTTCCATGCTCTTAGATAACACTTAAGTTTTTCTATTTTTTTAATAGAGAATTATATTTATTTCTGAAAAGCAAAATGCCAAATTAACAAATTAACAACAGTAATAAATCAGAATTGTTACTCTAAAAATCTTCTAGTTAGCAGCCAAAATTCTTGTATACGTGTAATTAAGTAAAGTTCCTTAGTGTCAAGTGGACCATAAGATTTTATGAAATTGTTGAACTGAGATACCTTTTACAATTAAAAAATGTGTGCTCTTTTTCTTCAGGGGATATTACATATTTTTATATAATTCTGCATTAATAATAATAATAATAATAATAATAATAATAATAATAATAATAATAATAATAATAGTAAAGTTGGAAGAGACCTTGGAGGTCATCTAGTTCAACCCCCTGCTCAGGCAGGAAACCCTGTACCATTTCGGACAAATGGCTGTCCAGTCTCTTCTTAAAAACTTCCTGTGTTGGAGCATTCACCACTTCTGGAGGCAGGTTATTCCACTGGTTAATTGTTCTAACTGTCAAGAAGTTTCTCCTTAGTTCTAGGTTGCTTCTATCCTTGATTAGTTTCCACCCGTTGCTTCTTGTCCTGCCTTCAGGCGCTTTGGAAAATAGCTTGACTCTCTCTTCTTTATGGCAGCCCCTGAGATATTAGAACACTGCTATCATGTCCCCCCTTGTCCTTCTCTTCATTGAACTAGACATACCCAATTCCAGCAGCTGTTCCTTATATGCTTTAGCCTCCAGTCCCCTAATCATCTTTGTTGCTCTTCTCTGTACTCTTTCTAGAGTCTCAACATCTTTTTTAAATCGCAGTGACCAAAACTGGATGCCGATATCAGAATATATATTTAACTGGGGTCAAGGTAATGTGATAGATAAAATCCAAAATTCATAGAGGCCAATTGAAATTGCACAAAATTCACTGCAGGTTTTTGAATTTTAAGAAGTCATCATTAAGCAAGAATGTTTAAAAAAAAGAAAAAAAATGCCTGATATTGGAGCCAGATGACATTCTTAGCTCTAACTTTGAATCCTAGTTCCTCACTGATGTATAGGCATTAATGCTTTCCACAAGTTGATACGGTATCACTGAACGTAACTTGTGAATGAACTTTATGGATTATTCTGCCAGGGGAAACAGCTAAGCGAGGTATGGAAGCATCTTCTGCTTTTTATTTTATTTTTATTTACTTTTTAACATTTACATGAAGCCACTGGGTGAGATCATCCACCGGCATGGAGTGAGATACCACCAGTACGCTGATGATACTCAGCTGTACATCTCCACTCCTGGCCAAATCAGTGAAGCGGTTGAGGTGATGTGCCGGTGTCTGGAGGCTGTGAGGGTCTGGATGGGTGTTAACAGATTAAGGCTCAACCCTGACAAGACAGAGTGGCTGTGGGTGATGTCTCCCAAGGACACTTCAATCTGTCCTTCCATTACCCTGGGGGGTGAACCCATAAACCCCTCGGAGAAGGTCCGCATCTTGGGATTCCTCCTCAATCCACAGCTGACATTGGAACATTTATCAGCTGTGGCGAGGGGGGCATTTGCCCAGGTTCGCCTGGTGCACCAGTTGCGCCCTTATTTGGATCGGGAGTCTCTCCTCACAGTCACACATGCCTTGTCACCTCTAGGATCGACTACTGCAACGCTCTCTACATGGGGCTACCCTTGAAGAGTGTTCGGAGACTACAATTAGTGCAAAATGCAGCTGCACGAGCAATTGTGGGCCTTCCACGTTGTGCCCACATTTCGCCAACTCTCCGCATGCTGCATTGGTTGCCTGTCGGTCTCCGAGCGCAATTCAAAGTGTTGGTCATTATCTATAAAGCCCTTTATGGCACTGGACCAGGATACTTACGGGACCGTCTTCTGCCACATACTTCCCTACGACCGGTGAGAGTGCACAGGGTCGGCCTCCTCCGGGTCCCGTCAGCGAAACAATGTCGTCTGGCGGGTCCTAGGGGGAGGGCCTTCTCTGTTGTGGCGCCCACCCTCTGGAACCTACTGCTCCCTGAAGTCTGCGTTTCTCCCACCCTCCCGGCCTTCCGAAAGAATCTTAAAACCTATCTTTGCCGGCAGGCCTGGGGATGATTGTGGATTGTTGCTTGAATGATATATGTGTGCTGGAGTTTTTTATTTTTAATATTTTTCACATTTGGACTTAGATTGTGAATGATGTTTTATATATGTTGTAAGCCGCTCTGAGTCTTCGGAGAGGAGCAGCATATAAGTCCAAATAAAATAAATAAATAAATAAATTTACCCAGAATGCTTGAATCAGGCTTACTAGTTACTCTCAAACAAGCTAGCAATTGGAAACCAAAAACGAACCAGGGCTTTTAATGTTGGATCGTTAGGAGGAAGATTTCTGGTAAATTACCAAGTTTATTTCTGGTAAATGTTCTGTGACTGATCATCTCCACTATGATAAACATTTTGTAGCTAGTTGTTGACAAATTCTCAGCATTCTAGAAGTGCCCTCTAATCCAGAAAGATTTGCCTAGTCTGGGTTAAAGAAGTTCCACTGGCAGAAGAAGCCGAGCATATGTGATCAAGGTTATGTGCAAAAGTTTATCCCCATGTTATATGAACTAACTTTAAACATTTTTAATCGCAATGATCTTGTATATATGTAATTTTTTCAAAATGGATAAAAATGGATAAAAAAGTCAAATTAAAACAAACAAAAGAAACCCGAAAGAAGAAGAGCTGTAGAGAAAGAGAATGAAAGATGACTTAGAACAGGCTGTGTATTTGCTTACTACTTACTATGGTTTATTGTAGCATTCCTCCGAGCCCCTTTTTCCCCTTATCCTGGCATTCAATTCAGGAGTCTTTTGACAGTCTATATTTACAGTTGTGACTCCCAGCTGCCTCTTAGAATACTTTCATTGACATTCATAAAAATCAAGGCTATTTTTGCTTTTGAAATGGCTAACTTGCCTTATTGTTTCCCAGGTGGGATTATTGCCAGACTTTTCTTTTTAAGCAGCTCTGCCAAATGAGAAAAATTGACATGCTAAGAAATCTTGGCTCAGAGATCAGATAGATTATTATTAAAATGCATTCTTTCGACAAAGCACTTCCGCACTTCGCACTTAATCAAGACTGAAGCATTTTGGCTGTATAATATTTATAAATTTAATGATTATAATATCCATTTTATTTTTTTGGTAATTTGATAGTTTTGTTGGTCATTCAGAAGTAACATATTATATGGTCAATAAATATTCCAACGAGCTGGAGAGAGTAGGTCAAATAAAACTGTTGCCACCATTAACTGGAGGGGGGGGAATGAAGCAAGTAAAAGTCCCAATAGATGCTGTCAACTGATTTTTAGATTTAGAGAGGTTCTTGCCAATGAAACAAAGAAATAGATGGTTAAAGCCAGGTGACATAATTCTGTTAAAGAATATAACTAAGACAGATAAGCTATGTGGCAGTGCTGATTCTCTACCATCATTTTATCGTTCAGTGGCTGGGCTAGTCAGACATGCAAAGCTAGCATTGCACAAAATATGAAAACAGATTTGTAAAGCAAAGGATGATAAACACACAAGCTTAGTGTTTTCCTCTGTCTGGCCACAGTTATGTGCAAAAAGAGCTCCTTTGAAAGTATACAACGTTTGTTTGTTTAAGTTATATGGATATCCATCGCACAGCAGTGACTCCGTGAGATGTCCTGTGTCAAGTCTATTTTTTGCAGTGATGTGTTCTGAATCTGAAGAGGTTTAAGAAAAGAGACATGATAGGGATTCCATTTGTTAGACACAGATTTTTTTAGAAACATGTGGAAGCAGGAAAAGTAATTATGTGAGATGTAACTTCAAGATTAGCTAGGATTACTTGAATATAACTGTTACAGTTTAGGATGATGTTGGTTCTCATTTTTTCTTACTACCTTGGAAGCTAGGAGATGCTAAAATAATTATTTTAAGAGACATCAACTTTTAAAAAATAATAAAATATACCCAGTGATGGGATTCAGCCAGTTCGCACCACTTCGGCAGAACCGGTAGCTAAATTTTGTTGCCCAGGCCCAGAATGGACTTTCCGGAAGCGGCATCCACACAGAGAACCAGTTGTTCACATATTTGAATCCCACCATGTATTGATACTGACTTCAAAGAGCCTGAGAAGTACAACAAGCTATTCTGTAAATTCCATAGAAACATACCATGAAAACCAACTAGAGATCTGTATGCCAATCTATTGGAAATAAATTTCATTGAATTCTTTCCTATTCAATAAATACACAGATTTGCACTCCTATAAAAACTCAATAACCCTTTTTATTACCCACTGTTATAATAATACCTCAAAATAAGATTGCTAGGAAGGAAAAGGAGATTAGGGGAAGAAAAACCTAGTCTCCCTATCTCCTAATACTTCTAAGGAAAATTCCTGGACCAAAGAAGGAAGGCAGGTTTTTTTTAACCTTCTTGTGATTCTTACAGCAGAGTGCTAGTTTCCAATATAGAATACAGGGAGGTTTTGGCACAATTTGTTGAGATGGTGGACAATCTACTCCAGCAAACCAAGTGTTTCATCTGATAAGGATGATCAGCTAACTAGTTGGTGGAAAATGTGACAATTCATTGAGCCTTTGTGACTGAGGATGCTCCTAGTCCATAAGCCAAAGTTTGCCCACACATACCACTAAGATGATTGTTCTTTGTGCTTTTATTCATTTATTTTAGAAAAAGAAGATGAATCCACTGCCAGAAAAAATTAAACACATTTTTTAATAAAGCACTTTTCATTTGTCTGAATACTACCTGCAGAGCGAGTTGTTTCCTGTCTTAAAAAGGTTCCCTTGGTGAATGGTTCCTTTGAATGCATCTCTCTTAATTAAATCAGTATTTGGAATAGAAGGGCCATTCACTCCTGCTCCCCCTCCCATTCCCTACTTCCTACCCTGATCTCTCAGCTGTTGATAGTGCTCCAAAATATTCGTCTTTAACCTTCATAGGATTTTGAAAGTTTCCACATTAAATTGCAATTTGTTTAGACTTTAATTATTTTGTTTATAATGCAATCCAGTGCAACTTTTCTGAGGTGTATAAAATTGTGCTTTACCTCTTATTGGAAAGCAATTGAAATTGCTGTTTGCAAATCACTTACGTGCAAAAATGAATTTTCTTTTAAATTATTGCTTTTACCTTTTTGGAGGGGAATGGCCTTGTGGATGCACATTTGATTCCTGTTAAGTTTTATTTCAAAGCAGCCTGCAAATTCATCTCCAGTGGAATGTCCTTGGAATTCTGCATATTCATCCCACGTACCCCCAGCCACCTTTCCTCCCAATTATTCCTCCCAGTTCATTCTCCTGAACACAGCTGTGTGGGATTTTGAAAGAGAACATGGATTAATCAAGACAGAGGGCTGGATAGGGGAAACCCTGTAAATAGTCTTGAAATCGTAGGAAATTAATTACTTGTTGTCAGTGTATGCAAAAAATTAATCATAATCACCACCACCAATACTGAATGGGAGTTGTTTGTGGTTATATTTTATATTTATTTATCTATTTAAAGGACTTACATTGCCGCCCAACTCAGTGCATGACTCTAGTCAGTTAACAATTTAAAACAAGGACAATACACTAATACAAATAAATAAAAAGTGACAACAATCAAATGGATGCCATGCCAGCAAGGTTTGTCTCAGAACTCCCCAAAACAGACCTGGTTCACCAAACATACTGGCCCAAGATTGTGGGAACAGCTATGTTTTTTTAAGGTTCTACAGAAGACCAACATGGTTGGGGCCTTCTGGATCTTAGAGGAATCTTTCCATAGGGTAGATGCTGTGAAAGAGAAGGCAGGCCGCTTGAGTCCCATCAGGAAGGACCTGAACTATGCCTTTTCAGTCAGATCTGATCGGATGAACAGAAGTAGTTGGAAACAGGTGGTCTTGGTTGTGTCAGGGGACCAGGTGCTTCTTTGCTTCCCTTGTCCATCAACATACCTGACAACATAGATTTATGTTATATAATGTATGTCCTGATTCCAGCAATTGTCTTTAATCCAGCCCCTTCAAAACTATGATCATAATAGTCTGTGGGTCACATGAGTTGTCACACATTTCTGTAGTGAAATTTGGAAAGCGGCTCATCGTTGATGCCACGTTACTATTAGCATATGTTTCTGAAAACAAAGATTTGTTGGGAAAATATTGTGATTGAAAAAAAACTATTTCTGATGCTGGAAAAAGTAGACTTATGTGCATATAGGCCTAAGTAATTTGTTTTTTGCTTTAATTTGTCACAGATGTCAAGAAAATTAAATAGTTAGTGTATCCGTCTTTCCCACATTTGTCCTTCTTTCCAATTATCCATGTTCTCCTTTGTCTGTTCAAATATCTGGTAAACAGTCTGTTATGAAAAGCTTCATGGGTGATACCGAGGACCCCAAATTGTACTAAGGACTTATTGGGAGCCAGTGCAGCTCATAAAACAATGGTGTTACATAAGCATACCCTGGTGTGCTCCAAATTTCCATGTCATTGCCTTCTGGACTAGTTAAAGCTTGCAAGTATGCTTCAAAATAGAGTGTATTACAACTGAACAAGCAGGATGGGGACTAAGGCCTAAAATGTAATTAAAGGATCCATTATTGGAGTTAACCAGTACTGAAATCACTGAACTAAATATCAAATTACAAAAGAATAGAATTCAGTAAGGGGATAGAGAGAACTTTAATTAAGGAACATTTTCTTTCTTGTTTTCTTGTGATGGTGTACCAATATGTACCTCATCATCGTTTTATTAAAGCATCTCAAATAAGTTGCAGCTGCAATGGTTGAATAATCTTGTAATTTTTCATAGATTTAATATCCATTGGTGGATATAAAAAAATCTGCAAGCTTGTCATTTAGATTTTGAAACATCATTACAATGGTTTTATTATACACTAATAAATCTATAATTTATTATACACTAGCAAAGAAATATATAAGCATGGCTATGTTTCTTTTCTGCCACTATATCTGTCTAGTTAGCATTAAATGTGTTATGTGGACAAGTTCGCTGTGTGAGGTCAGCCAACATCTGAAAGCTGGTCCTTTTAAGCTAAAAACATTAAAGCATCTTCTTAGCATAGAAATAATATTATTGTTATTTTAATGGCCTAGAGTGCATACTTGTTATAAAGTTAAAACCACTCATAAGACATGTGAGCTTAAATGAGATTTCAAACTTTGTTAATATGAAATTTATCTTGAGAAATTCTTTGAAGAAAGAAAACTCCTTAAATATTGTTAGAAAATGAATCTTTGAACCAGATTTTCTTCCAAGGATTACTGTAACTAGGAGTTGCTCCCATCCATGCACACCTTTAAAATGGAACATTGACCTAGTGTGCCTTGCAAAATAGATTGTAAACTACATGGATAATTTTTAAGAATTTTTTTTAGAAAATCAGAGCAATTTTGAACTGCAGTTTTGACTTGGGCTCTGAAATATATACCAGAAGAGTCAATGTGATCTGATAATACCTCTGATCAAAAACCAGAGGTTTTCATTGGTTGTTTTGTCTGGGTTTATCCTCAGTAGCCACTGCTGTTTTTTGTTAATATTTTTTTTTAATTTATTATTATTAGATATCCATTTGTGCATGCAAACAAAGAAAAAATTCAAGGTAAAGCCATTCAGCTTAATACAATCATTTCAAATTTGTAGACCTTCTTCACTCCGTATATCAAAGTCCAACTACGGTATAAGCCAACTACATTTTATAAATTTTAAGTTTCACTTCTTTTCAAATCTATCCATTGTACATCACACAAACAAGTCTTCTTTCTAAAGTTAATAATTATCATGTCTTTGCACCCCTCCCTTCAACGCGTACATTCCTAGTCTAGTTAATATACATCTTCCATTAATCACCCTCTCATGTCTTTTGCTCTTGCACTTAGTCCTTAAATCAGTCCATAATTCTTTGCCTTTAATTCCTTGCATAAAATATTAAGTTTCTCTTCATTTCAGACGAATTCTAGGTTTCTTCCTCTGCCAGGTGGCTTTCCATAGCACAGCTTCCCTTCCACGTAATAAGTCTCTCTTTATTGCTTGCAATGTCCATGCTCTATGGATTCTGTCAGTTTGCCAAGAGAAATTTTTAGCCTCCTCTCCTAGATATTTTCCCCATGCGTTTATAACAATTCTTTTCAAATCTTCTTGTCTCTCCACCTCTTCCATCTTTTCTTCAACTCCTTCCCAGACTCTCCTCGAATTTCTCCCAGTATCTTCTCTCATTTCCCCACTGTACGTTCCTCCGGTTTGGTCCAAGTCCTCAATAACTGCTTTGCTGTGATTTTCCACCATTTTCTCCATTTCTCCGTTTTGTTCCACTGCATCCAGCACCTCCATCCTTCCCTCCCATGTTTTTGCACACATGTCTATTATCATGTCCATCTTTCTCTTTATTTTTTCAATAATTGTTGATATGTCATCTTTTAATTCCTTCATCGTCATCTCTGGGGAGCTGGCATACATCCTTAGGTTTATTCTGCAACGTTTTTAAATTATGTGTCTCTGGTGCCCTCTAGAGGTCTCTTTCACATTACAGTTTCTCTTCCGCCTTTCTCTTCCGGTGCCTATCCCTTTAAATTAAGAGCGGTCGCCATCTTGGGTGCCTTCTGTTCAACGTGAATGTATTTGATCCAAGGTAAAATATAAGAAATACTTGCTTTTTAAGCTCCTGGGTTCAGTCTGTCAATCTCTGTGCTTCTTCGAGATGTGTTCCTCGGGTGGTGGCTGGTCTCAGCGTCTTGATGCTGCGCCGGGCTGGAGCGATTGTGAGCTTACAGGGAGTCTTCTTTCTTCCCCCCCCGAGCGTTTTTTCGGGGGGCTTTCAGAAGATCTCAACCCTCACTCACAGCTCTTCTCCTCTGCTACCGAGGAGGGTTTTTTTCGCCGTGAAAAACAGCTGGTTTACACTGCTTTGGCGGCTTTACAGGTCCCGTGTCGCAGAGCCTCTTAGCAAGGCTATTTCGACCCTGAGGCAGCCACGCCCCCTCTCTTTTGTTAATATTTTTAATTGTTTTTATGGGAAGTTGGCTACCCAGAATCACATTCCAGAGATGGATAGCACTATAAATCGATTTAATGAATGAAATAATTTCATAAATTGCATTGAGCTTGGTAGGATTTATTTGTAGCTGACTGATTTTATTAACACAAAATTCCTTGATAGACCTCTCCTACATTAAATTATCTAATTGTTTCTTAACACTTTTCCTAGAGCAGCGGTTGTCAACCTATGGGTCGCAACCCCATTTGGGGTCGAACGACCATTTCGCGGGGGTCGCTGGACACCGTGGTCCGCCATTTTGTTTTTTTATTTTTTTATTTTTTGTCGCACGCACCACGCATGCGCGGTTCGGGCCGTCGCACACGCGCGCCGTGCATGCGCGGATCGGCCCGTCGCAGTCCGCCATTTTGTTTTTTTATTTTTTTTGTTTTTTTAAATTTATTTTTTTCATCGTGCGCGCACCGCGCATGTGCGGTTCGGGCCGTTGTGCGTGCGCCGCGCATGCACGGATTGGCCCGTCGCGGTATGCCATTTTGATTTTTTTTGTTTTGTTTTTTTTATTTTTTTTTATTTTTTTTTGTCGCGCGCATGCGTGGATCGGGCCGTCGCGCACACGCCGCGCATGCGTGGATCGGGCCGTCGCGCACACGCCGCGCATGCACAGATTGGCCCGTCACGGTTCGCCATTTTGTTTTTTGTTTTTTTGATTTTTTTACATTTTTTTAAAAATTTTTATTATTTTTTTGTTGCGCGCATGCCGTACATGCGCGGATCGGCCCGTTGCGTGCACGTGTACGCGCGCCCGGGTCGGGGTCGCGGCACGCATGGGCGGCGCAAGTGGGGTCTCAACCTGAAAAAGTTTGAGAACCACTGTCCTAGAATTTTGAAAACAGGAAAAAAAATCCCTATTTTCCATTTCCCTTGATTTTAGAAAACAACTTTATAAGCTTTAGAGACCCTTTTCAAGCGAAAAAGTCTCAAATATTTTAGCTTTTCTCCATTGAGTGGATAATCAAACCCTCTCATTACTTTTTCTGGATTATCATTTAAATTCCATAATTACATTTCCCTTCAACTATTGTTATCGGTAACCTCCCTGGATATAGAAGTCTTTTTCCTATAGAGATACACCTTCATCACACAAGGAGCTTAAGAGAAATAAACTTAGAGGTAGCGTAGCGCTAAATATGTAGTTATGCTGCATCTATATTGTTGTTGGGAGTTATGCTTGAATACTGTATAGCATCTGAGTTCATTTAAAGTACTCATGCCCTGGAGTTGTTCCTGAATGGTTTAAATAAGCATGTCTGCTTGTTTGGCAAAACTTTATGAATAGCTAATTCTCTTTCCTGATTCAAAAAACCCCACACACCTGGACTTCTAAATAAACAGATGGTAATCTATAATGTCAACTCTTTGTCATAGCAATTAATGACTCAGTTAGTTTCAATGGGTCTACTCGTTAGGCTTTGTGAATTCTTTCCACCCAGATAAACTCTTGCCACTGTGATGGCTGTATGCCCACTAAATGCTTAACTGTTCCCAAAGCTCTGCTGAGCTTTGCACTATATGACAATCAAACTTTCGTGAGATTGGCACCCTTCGCTACAATAGCTCATGAGT
This sequence comes from Bothrops alternatus, assembly GCA_034064705.1. Lineage (NCBI taxonomy): Eukaryota > Metazoa > Chordata > Lepidosauria > Squamata > Viperidae > Bothrops > Bothrops alternatus. Next base: position 8,977,688 of record JARGCV010000003.1, on the reverse strand, counting down.
AGTGCTTGATTCAAGATATTGTGCTCCAGGGATGGTGCTCACATCTTCCTTTGTGAAACTCTTCCACTGCAATATTCATCTCTGCTATGAAAGAGCCAAATCAGAAGGCTCTCATATTGCTGTTATGGATAGACAGCAGAGAAGAGGGCCGAAAGGAACAGCACTATAAAAGAAGATTGCCGTGGCAATTAAATCTCTACTTCAAAACTAGGCATGTTGCCAATTTTTGCACTGGTCCACTTTAAATGTTTCAGTGAATCACCTGACTCTGTCGGTAGACAATGGAGGAATATTCAAAGAGTGGGGCAGTGGGGCAGCATTTAAATGTGGGTAAAGAGATTCAAGCTTGTCAGCCCTTCACATTAGGGTACATCAGAAAACAGAAGTCTCTAGAAATCTTGGAATGTGCATTAATGTACAATGCTACAATATTCTAGCAGAATCTTGAAGGTCTGCCAAAGTCCTCTCTACTTCAGCTTATACTTAACACAATCAAAGAGAAGTTATTTTCCTTTTCTTTCTCACGCTTTCTACTTTCCCAAGACTAAAATATCTTTTTTCTAACACATCAGCATGCTCAATCTTATTCTGAGTCAAAGTGACATTCCACACAAAGCTTTGGTCCTCCTTGTATAGCCAAACTCTATTACCAATGCAAAACTTCCAGAGTGAGCATCATTCTAATTTGGCTATTTTGAAGGGAGAAGCAAAGCTTTCAATGAAATGTTACAGAGTAAACTTCTTTCCTAATCAGAGAACCAGACTTTCTGTTTAACCAGAGCAAGCCATTTTTTCCTCCTAGTGTTTTGATTTCCCAACTAATTTGCAATGGTCTGTGGCTATTAAGTCAACCTTTTTAGAAGAATGTGTTCTGTGTGCTTGCAATCTTCAGGGATCTCCTGAGCATGATAGGATTTCCCACCTGTTTCCGAAGAAGTCTCTTCTTAGCAATTATTAAGATGACAGCTTCCTCATGAGTTTGCTTTTAATAAGATTATTGACTAAAAATGTTGCTAAATAAAGTGTCATGTTTAAAATGGATTCATTCCTAAATTTAGCCAGGTTTCCAGCAACAATTGCTTGTATGGAATCCATTTTAGATTTTCTATTATGCAGTATAAGGGACTTCAGGAGAAGGAGGAAAGAATATTTTGAGTATGATTTAATAGTTTTTTAAAAAAAACATTGCATTTTTAATAACTTGCAACATGGAGCAAAGGAGAGGGAGGAAGGGAGGGAGGGAGGGAGGAAGGAAGGAAGGAAGGAAGGAAGGAAGGAAGGAAGGAAGGAAGGAAGGAAAGGAAGGAAGGAAGGAAGGAAGGAAGGAAGGAAGGAAGGAAGGAAGGAAGGAAGGAGAGCAAGCTTGATTCTTTCCAGGTAACTATATCAATAAAGACATGCATTTTTTTGCTCCATTGCTATTTATTCACACTATTGCTATTTATAGTGTTTCATAATTAAACTGTCTGCTAATTCTATTATTGCAAATTGGAATCTGTCTTACGAGGGTAAGATTCCAAAAGGCAAATTAAAAATCATAAAAAGTTGCCTTTGTCTCTCAGGTTAAAGATCATTCAAGTTCCTATGCATTAAAATCAGGTAAAGCTTGTTAAAAGAGATAAATTTTGGCCGTTCTCCTAAATATTTGTTGGTAAAAAAATTTAAACTCCCCAATGTGAGTGGTAACACTAAAGCACAATTTGCATGGAGACATCTACAGTAAAATAAAACCAATATAAAAATTAGGCAAGGAGGTCATTCAAAACTAAAATAATATGAATTAAAGCCTGTTAAGAAGGAAGGACTCTCTGGAGAAGAACCTAATGCTGGGAAAAATTGAGGGCAATAGAAGAACGGGACAACAGAGAATGAGGTGGCTGGATGGAGTCACTGAAGCAGTAGGAGTGACCTTAAATGGACTCCAGAAGATGGGAGAGGACAGGAAGGCCCGGAGAAATGTTGTCCATGGGGTCGCGATGAGTCGGACACGACTTCGCAACTAATAACAACAACAAAAAGAAGCATGGGAAAAAAGAAAGGTCTTCACCAGGTTGACTAATAGATGAGAAACAGTGCTTGAAAGAGCATGAAAACCATTTCAAATTCTATTTTGCTCTTCAAGTGATGTTAAGATCCCCGGAGAATCTTGTCACTTCTGTGCTATCCTTGCTAGCCCCAAAAGCTAGAAACAAGAATGTCACAGCATGTTCTCCCTGATTACTTTTCCTTCTTCCATGTTTCAGTGGACAACTAACCGGTTGAAATGTTTATCCTGAGCTTCATCTTTTATTCTGAACAAACTGCAGTGCTCAAAATTCTCCAAGTGTCTCAGTTTATTATATTTTTGGCTTCATTTTAAAAGAACTTGATGGTTTTCCTCAGGTGTCCATAGGCAGTTTTTTGGCAGGAGAAATTTATTGCCCCAAATCCAGCCAAGAGTAACAAGGACTTCTTCCCAGATGATTTAAGTGGTTGATGCCATTGTAACACGAATCTACTGTGCTCAGCTCTATTTTGTGCAAAGTCCAAATTCAGTATGAATTAGAGCAATACATGAGTAAGACATAGTCCATCACTGTTCCTCCCACAACTATCAGACTCCTTATCTTAACAGAATGACTCAGAAAAAAGATGTAAAACCAGTTTCTAAGCCAATGAAGTATCAGGAACTTAACACACTTAACTTTCTCAGTGAGATGAACAGGATGAGAAGTGCTTTACGTATTTTGGCAGAACAGCCTGCCTTGCCTCTCTGAACAATTTAGGCCTGTATCATACATATTCCACCTAACCAAAAGTTAACTTCCTTGTCAGATAGTTATTAAAGTTAAATACTTAACTGACTGGAAAAAGGCCAATATATTAAGCATTACGTCCTAGCATCAACTTTTAATCTGATAAAAGAGAGTCCAGGTAAATCACAGTTTTCATTCCATTAAAAAATGAACAAGACTTGTTTCACGATAGAATGTTTAGGAGGAAAAATACTGTTTTAATTCAATATGTGCTGAATGAACTTTATATTTGCTCCATTTTTCCCCCTAACTCAGTTACCTACTGTGGTGAAAGTTCTTGAAATTGCATTAGCTAACCCAACATGCGTAATTGAGACATGGGGGCAGGGGCCCCATTGTACAATCTTTCTTACCTGTACAAACAAGAAAGCTAAATTTATTGCTCTTAATAGAACCAGTCTTGTTTGAGGTTAAACTGAATCCATCCCCCACAAACTAATTTATCCCATGTCATGCAGGCTACTTCCTAAAGAGTAATAAGACTGGGACAACTGACCTGCAGTTCTTTCTTCATGAGGTTTTAAGCCTTCCCCTCTTCCCAGTATGCATGGGATATATGAAAGGAGGTCAGGGTGGGATGGGTGGGGCCTTCTTATGTGTCTATCCCTGGTTCTCCAACCCAGACATTTGGCTATAGACTACCTACACAGATACACAGTGGAAAACACTGACGAGAAGCAGCAGCAGGAAGGAGATTTTATGATGGCAAGGAGGTCCCCAAAACTGCCATTGTGGGACATCTGCAAGTGTGTGGCTGTTGTCTTAGGAAGGAAATAACTGGGTATATTGTGTAATGAAATAATACAAAAGACAAGAACATTCATAAATAAGCAGAGATAGTTACTGCAAGACATATAGGAGGTGGTGCAACAATTCCCAAGAAAATACAGTCAAGTTTTTGAATTTGATGTCCAGACTTATTCCTAATGAAGAGGGGGGGAAACTTTTATAACCTTGGTTTAATAGAAGTAGGTCTATTCCCATTTCTGCAAAAACGAGCTGTTTTTGTTTTTGTTTTTTTGTTTTTTTTCTTGCTCCTCCAAGTCAGACTTATCTTCTGGCAACTACCTGGACAAGTCCCTGCAGTTTTCTTGGCAAGATTTACAGAAATGGTTTGTCATTGCCTCCTTCGTTTGGTTGAGAAAGAGTGATGAGCCTAAAATAATCCATCTGGCTTTTTGTCTAAGGTGGGACTAGAACTCACGGTCTCCCAGTTTCAAGCCTGCTGCCTTAAGCATTATATCAAGCTGGCTGCTTTTAGTTTTGTTTTAGTTTAGTTTAGGAGGTTTTGTTTTGTTTAATAAACTGGTTAGACAAGGAGTTGCCAAGTTGTGCAAGCTGATTGTGAACCCACTTCCTACATTGTAAGGGAGTGGGACAAAGGAAGGTAAGAATATTAATGATTATGGTGGATAGGACAATTGCCCTTAACACTCTTCCCCAACCTAGTTTCTTCCAGAGGAGTTAGATTTCTCTCGCCTGTATGGCAACTTTTGAAAGGCACAGGTCTCTGTGTTGGATTACTTGTTAGTATAATACATTATGATCAGAAGTCGACATATTTTATGCTTTCAAAACTTCTTGGCTTGTGCAAAAACAAAACAATTGCTTTAAAGCAGGGGTTCTCAACCTTGGCAACTTTAAGACTTGTGGACTTCAACTCCCAGCAAAGCTGGCTGAGGAATTCTGGGAGTTGAAGTCCACAAGTCTTAAAGTTGCCAAGGTTGAGAACCCCTGCTTTAAAGCATCAATCCATCTCACTCATGAGTGGAATGCAGGGTTGGATTTGCTTAAAAGCATTGATTTGTCTTCTTTGCCCCAAATTGGTGAGTTCCAACTTATGATGTATGTGCTGTATACAGTATGTGCTGCAGAACATAAGCAGGAAGATACTGTTTAAAAATTACTATTGCCAGTATGACTTTCAGCACTGATGGAAGATGTGCAAAGGTAAGCTAAAAGTAATGGGCAGTCAGTCAGATGGAAGCTTCAAGGAAAAGATTGGAAAGCCCTGATTTGGGGTTTCAAATGACTATTTATTCAAGCAAAGCCTCAGTGGGTGGCCATATCTGGCTGACTTTGTCAAAAGCTAAGCAGCCTCAGAAACTAAGCAGCACCTTGTAGCAGACTACAATAGAAGTGATTGAGAAATAAAAAGCATACAAGAGGAAGGCCATTGCAAAGTCATTTTCATGGTGTTGCCCAGAAAATGGCACAGATATGATCATGAGGACTTCAGAAGTGAAGCTTGACTTAAAAGAGACTTGACCTACTTTTTCAAAATGTACCATATACAGTAGATTGTATGATCTCAACAGATCGATATTTCTTAGCAAAACAATTGTTTTTTAGAAGTTATAATGCCCACATTTCTTAACATTGCTAAGGGATATATCAAAGAAATAAAAAGAAAGTAGAATTAATATGATAAATTTAGGGTATGGGGAGCAAGGAAGAGGATTCATAGTTTAGTAGCAGAATATAAGCTTTGCATGGAGAAGGTTTTCGATGCAACCCTTGTGCCAAAAGAATACGACAGTGGGGTGTCTTAAACTATGTTTCATGGAACATCAATTTTCCGCAAGCTAATCCCATGCTCATACTGAGCTGCTTGAAAGTGTGGGAAATAACTGCTTTTTTATATTCCCTACCTGAATAGAATCTATGAACAAAAGACAAAGGAATAATGAAGATTATTATTTTCCTCAACTGATTATTATTAATCCCATAAAAATACTATCATTCCAATTCAGGAGTATATTTTCCTTCAAAACCAGATTCAATATGCTTTTGCAAAAGTTATTATGAAGCAACACAAATACTGAAATGTCTGTGCCTCAAGATGATATTAACAGTGGCATGAAGCCAAATACTGTAGTCTTTTGCCACTGATTTCAACATACTAGGGTAGCTTATTAACATGTTCCTAGCTTAGACTGGAAACTCAGAAAACCCAATAAAAAGGCAATGACAAACTGCTCCTTTATAATTGCCACGAAAATATCATTTTCATTTATCAATGAAGTTATAAGCTGATGAGTTAAACCAGTGATGGCAAACCTTTTAGAGACCGAGTGCCCAAACTGCAACTCAAAACCCACTTATTCATTGTCGGGTGCTGGGTGGACGTGGCCCATTGGGTGGGCGTGGCTGCGATAGTAACGGCAGACTGGGTGGGACTAAAAAGTTCAATCAATCAATTCCAACTTTGCGAGATCTTTTTTTCCCCGCGAGAAGTTGAAATTGATTGATTGAACCTTTTTTTTTGCATACGGCGGTGGAGGCCTAAAGTGAAAAGATTTTATAAAACCCAGCTGAAGGCCTAGGACTGGGGCAACGGGGTACGTGCCCACAGAGAGGGCTCTGCGTGCCACAGGTTCGCCACCACAGAGTTAAACCATTATTTGGAAATGAGATAAGTTTCAAATAAAGTGTGGACAATCCCTTGTGCCATTTGCTCATCTCCAGCACCGCTGAAATATCAACAGGTTTTCTAAAGAAGACTCACATCTGCTGACCTTATTTCCATGGATGGTGTTGAAACCTTTTTGTTCTCCAGCACTAATGGGTTTAGACTGTATTCCTGCCCAATCAGATCAAGTCAGCCAAAATTGCCACACTCGTCCTGGACCATAGAGATCCCAGTCTTGACTTGATCTCGCCCAGGATAGACGTGCAAGTTTGGCTCTTAGGCAGGTACAGTCTCTATTGGTGGATTTTCCATTTCCCCAGTTTGCTGTGTGGTGCTATATTCAGCACAGAATTTGGCTTCCCATTAGCGAATTTTCCCTTTCTTTCCCATTCAGGAACAAACAACTCCACTGTCGTCAGGCAGGCCGCTATTTTGGAAAACGGCCGCCATTTTGGGAGCCAGATAGGCCCATTTTTAACTTGAGGCCTACTATCTAGAGATACAACAGAGCCTCTAAGCTCCCTTAGAGCACAATTTCTGGTCCTGTCTCAGGCTCCCTGGGTCTCTAACCCCATCTAAGCTCTAACAGGGCTTATCAATTAGCCAGGTCCTCTTGGTCCGTTTTTCAGGTTTGGTGTCTCCCGGCCTCACCTTGCTCATAACAAACTTAACCCAGCGTGACTGGGATCATTAAATTACCAACTGGATTCCAGACGTACCTTGCTGTGTGTCTGTTTTTATCCATACAATTAGTTTTCATCTGGATTCCAGGCGCCCCCTGTAGTGCGCCTATCCTTATCCACAACAGCTCTATCCAGATTCCAGACGCCCCTTGTAGTGTGTCTGTCCTTATCCGCACAACAGCTATAGTTGGATTCCAGGCGTCCCCTGTCATGCGCCTGTCCTTATCCACTCAGCAGCTCTACCTGGGTTCCAGGCGTCCCCTATAGTGCGCCTGTCCTTATCCAGTGTATAATACTCTCTGGATATTAGGGCTCCCCTATCGTGCCCATGTGTTATCAGAGAATTGAGGATTCTATGCCTTCCTCAAAGGGCGTTTTGCCGTCTTCATCGGCTCCAATGAATCCTACTTCATCTAGTCTGGAGAGCGCTGACAAGACTGTGACCAAAACCAAGGTCAGATCTACCGTCAAGACCTCCAAGAGAGCCAAAAAGCAGGCCAGCTGGAGACACCATCTCTAGAAAAGGAATTTTCAAAGGCACAGAAAATATTTATTAATTTAATTTAATAGCCAGGTTACAGACCTCTCAAGCCGAGGGGTTGACTTTTGACCTATCCCTGGGGCCCCCAACCTCCCCCTGGACATATGGTCGATGGGGGAACTTTTATATTCCCCTGCACAGTGTGGGACGGGCGGAATTCTCCCCAATTCCCAACCCACTACTACACAGGCTCATCACGGGACCTCCGAAGCTACCTTCACTCCCACTGCAGCCAGGCTTCGGCCAAGTGAGCCTGTTCCCCTCCCTACGGAGGACTGTCTAGCCTTGCTAATTGCACAAGCGGTAGACCGCGCTCTTGAGGCCAGAGCGCAAGTTCCTAGACCAGTGGCTGTCTCTCACCTTCCTATTCATCAACCGGTTCCTGAAACCTATTATGCTCCTTCTTCTCCATCTGGGTCCACCTGTTCTGAGGGCTCATCCCTTCGCAAACATGACATTGAACAGGGGATTCCAATGTCTGAGGAGGAGGAGCCTCTTCCCGAAGGTCCTTCATTTAGCGGCCTCTTCAATCCTTCCTTCTTTGTCCCCTTGCTCTGCAAGGCCACATCCACAGCCCATCTCGGGCCTGATCCTTCCTCAGCAACAACCACTGTTCCCCCAGACTCAGAGGTGGATCCAAACTTCACCGAACCGGTGGCAGCTCAACACTGCATTCCTTGTCCTCCCATGTTCCTGAATGCGGTCCGAAAACAGTGGACATCTCCGGCCTCCCTTCCCCTCCCAGATAATACTGATAAAAAAAACTATACAACGTGGCCAAGGATCTGGAGGAGGCCCTAGAAGTGCCCACAGTGGATGAGCCATTAGACTCCCCAGTATCTCCCACCGCCATTCCCGGAGTTGTATCTAAGGCTCTCAAAGCTGAGGACCGTAAGTGTGAACTCGCCTATCGCAGGACGCACCAGGCAGCTGCATGGGCTATTAGGGCAGCCACCTCCGCATCTTTCTTTAACAGGTCCGCTGTTCGCTGGCTCAGGCAGCTCCAGGCCCGTATTCCAGCGGAGGATATCCACACCCACCAGGATCTTAGCAAGATGGTGGCAGCCACCGTGTATGCGTCAGATGCCACTCTCCAAGCCGCCAGATTTTCCTCCAGGGTTATGGTGTCCAGCGTCACTGGTCACTGTATGCTTTGATTGAAGCACTGGCAGGCCGACGCCAAGTCTAAGTGGCGTCTATCAGAGGCACTTTATCAGGGAGGCAAGCTGTTTGGGGACGCTTTGAATCCTTATCTCACTAAAAATAAGGACAAACACAAGGTCCTTAATCACCTCCTTAAGAAATCAGACAAACGGTCCAATTATTACCCATGAAGACAGTTCTTTCATGCAGGGGCTAGGTACAACTACACCCAGCCCTTCCGTCCCTTCCCGGCCAAACAGGACAGACAGGATAGACAGTCTAACAGACAGACAGTCAAACCCAGATAGCAATCTCAGTGCAAGCGGCCCTTTCGGGGGAATGGCCGACCGTTCCGCCGCTCCAGGTGACTCTCCAGTGGTCCCTCCCATAGGGGGCAGACTCTCTTTGCCCACCAGTGGGAGGCCACCACCACGGACGCATGGGTACTCAACACCATACATCATGGCCTTTCCTTGGAGTTCATCTCCAACCTCCTGAATCGATTTCTCTCTTGCCCATACCGCCAAAATCAAACAAAGAGAAGACTAATGAACGAAGCCGTCCAACATCTACTAAACATACAGGCCATAGAACCGGTGCTGGCAGAACAGAGAGATCGGGGATTTTATTCCATCCTCTTTGTCATCCCCAGGGCGTCTGGGGGATGGAGAGCCATTTTAGATCTCAGGGGCTTGAATTATCATCTTGCATACCGCAAATTCAAGATGCAAACACTCCTCACGGAAGCGTACCTTCATATCCCCATCTCTCTTGCCCACCGCCAGTTTCTGAGATTCACACACAAGGGGCATCATTTTCAGTACAGGGCACTACCGTTTGGCCTATCATCGGCTCCCAGGGTATTTACCAAGATCCTGGTGGTTCTAGCAGCTCACTTAAGGATGGTACCAGTCAGAGTCCAATGTTACCTGGACGACATATTAATCCAGTTGTCGTCCACCCAGTCCACCATGGTGGACCTCGAACTGGTGGTAAAGCTGCTCCAGGATCATGGGTTCTCGGTAAACTTCCCTAAGAGCCATATGGTTCCCACAACAAGGCTGTTACTCGGGGCCATCATAGACATGGTGGAGTGCCGAGTGTATTTATCCCAAGAACGCCGGGACAGCATAAGGGAGTCAGTCCTCCAATTGCGTAGGGGTCGGACAGTAACGCTGGTCAGTCTCTCCCAATTGTTAGGGAATATGATCTCGGCCATAGCGATCGTCCCGTAGTCCAGGCTCCACTCCAGGGAACTGCGGTAGTTTCTTCTCCCCTTCCAGAGGCAGAACCTCAGTGCCTTCCAATGAAGGGTGAGACTCCCACCTCAAGTATTGCGCTCCCTCATGTGGTGGCTATCACCCGCCATGCTCAGAGGGTCCAGTTAGCCGTCTGGCACTTGAGCGCTCAATCTTGTTACGAGAGCTATGCTCACCAGGGGTCATTACGGTAATCCAAGCTTCCTGTCGCCCTTCCACAAACTGTTTTTACGAGGCCACATGGAAGAACCTTCAATCCTGGTGCTCTGGTCAACACTTGTCACTCCCAGAACTCACGATTCCCCATATCCTGGACTACCTGTTAGAAGGTCTGGAGAGGGGCTTGGCCCCAAACACATTGCGCAGACAGATAGCTGCTCTTTCCACAGTCCTCACCTGTGACTCCGTGGGGTCCTTGGGATATCACCCCTTACTCTGCTCATTCCTTAAGGGTGTGCTAACACCAGACCCCTACAGTACACAGGTACCCTTCGTGGGAACTACCACGGGTCCTTCGGCTCTGACCAAGTCGCCCTTTGAGCCCCTAAAAACATGCGACGTTTGCTACCTGTCCCACAAGGTGGCATTCTTGGTGGCAATCATGTCGGTGCGGTGTATTTCCAAATTGGCAGCGCTCTCAACCCGGGATGACCTGTGCATTTTCCACCAGGATCGAGTGATCCTTCACCTCGACCCTACTTTCCTTCCAAAGGTCAATTTCCTTTTCCATAGAGCCAGGAAATAGTGCTCCTGGATTTTTGCCCTAACCCATCGCATGATCTGGAACGGCAATGGCATCACTGGACGTCCGCAGGACACTCCGGTACTATATTTCACAGACAGTGGTGTTCCACAAATCAGAGGCCCTCTTTGTTTCCTTCCATCCTTCCTCCAGGGGTCGGAAGGTTTCCTCTTCCACAATTGGCAGGTGGATTAGGGCGTGCAGTGTGGGGCATACCACGCTGAGTCATTGCCGGTTCCTCGACAGGTTACAGCCCACTCTACACGGAGTGCAGCTACTTCTGCGGCCTGGGCCACTCAGGCGTCCATTGAGGATGTCTGCAGAGTGGCCACATAGTCTTCACCATCTCCTTTCATACGGCACTACAAGATCGATAGGTTTGCCTTGGCAGAGGCCTCCTTCGGTAGGAGGGTTCTCCACCAGGTTGTACATCAAAGTGCCACTCTGGACCGGTCTACTTCTCACCCTCAGGGACAGTAGGCTTTGGTATGTCCCATTGGTGGATTCTCCATCTCCAGTGCTGGAGAAGGGGCGTTGTCTTACCTGAACGCCTTTTCTCAGTACGGAGATGGAGAATCCACTCCCACCCTTGTAGGTCATCTAGGCCTAGGGTTAGTCTTAGTTTAGTGAGCCACAACGTCTTGCTGTCAGTCAATGGCTACACTCGCGTCAAGACTGGGATCTCTGTGGTCCAGGATGGGCGTGGCAACTTTGGCTGACTTGATCTGATTGAGCAGGAATACAGTCTAAACCCATTGGTGGATTCTCCATCTCCGTGCTGAAAAAAGGCGTTCAGGTAAGACAACTCCCCTTCTATAGCACCATTTGGTCATTCCATTTGGAATTGTTTCCCTACCAAATATTAACACAGAGATTTCATTTTCCCAGGTTGGGAAAATTGTCTATTTAAAGGTTGTTGTTATATTTTGGAACAATGTTTTCTGATATTGTCCAAGTTTTAAAAATAGTTTTCTCTGAATTAAAGTATATATTTGATCCCAATAACTCTTAGCCTTCTTACAAGTCCACCAGAGTTTGGTCATCCATTTGCTTTCACTATTAGTGCCATAAATCAACTTATAACTAAAAATTGAAAGGCATATGCAAACAGAAGGGGAGATGGTAGGTCCATTAAGTATAAATGAAAGCAAGAAAAGTCATGGCTGGCTCATCTAGGGATAATCACTTCTGTACCGTATGCTTGAATGGAAAGGCCAGCTGGGCTCCAGCTATTTTCTATATTGGTGGTTAAAGAAATAAACATGGTTCTGACCATTTCCACTAGGGAGACACTGGAGCTTCCTTTAGTTATATTTAATAGTAGCAAAATATTATCCCTCAATATTACAGGACATGTTCTAATCCAAGCCAAAATCAGGTGAAAGAGAAGAGACACAGTACAATGTGATGGTGTTTTGAGCTTATAGGATGTGTGTGGGAAGGTGAAGCTGACAGGAAGAGGGGGTGAATGGACCCCCCAGCATGTCAGTTAATGGGAAAAAAGCAATGTATGAATAGAAGTATTGTATTCAACTCCTTTTTTTTAAAAAAAAGGGACTTCTTGAAAAAGCTTATGTTGCAAAATAAATGAAATACCCTCTGATGGCATTAGATCTCACACAACTATAGAGTGATTACTTGTTCACATAGGGGTGCATGTGCATGCACGCATACACACATCACTAGTTGTCTAAATAACAATCTTTAAAGTTAGGTATTTGCAAAAGAAAGTTAGGTTGCATTTCCTAATGCATGTCTTTGAGATTGATTTTTGTTAAATTTATTTTTAAGTAAGTATGCTTATTGTCGCTGTATGGTATTGGATATTTTGAATCTTAAGCACATTGATTTATCTTACTCTTCTAACTTAAAAATACTAATTCTTGTTTATGAAAAGTGAATAAAATCGCGGTTGAGTTGGAATTTGACAGTAATGTGATTTTTCCCACTAATGATTCCCATGTTATGCAAGAGTAAATTCCAAATAATACAGTAGGCTACACACCCATGTCTTTTCAGCATGCTAAATGTGAAACAAAGACTCCACATTCATTTTTTACAAATCACTTCAATCATGTAAAGCTTTGGCTGTGGTTTACTAAGGTTACATTCGAAATTACTCAAAGATTCTGTTATTGTTCAGTCCTTAAGTCATGTCTGACTCTTTGTGACCCCATGGACTATAACACGCCAGGCTCCCCTGTTCTCCCCTGTTTAACCAACTCATCATATCTGCTGTCTCTTTCTCCTTTTGCCTTCAGTCTTTCCCAACATCAGAGGCTTTTCCAATGAGTCTTCTCTTCTCATTTGGTGACTAAAATATTTTAAGTTAAGCTTCAGCTCCCAAAGGTAAATTAATTTATATATTGTTCCTTTCTCCAAGAATCCTGTGTATGATGTGCCAAGAACTGTCACTTTTCTTCTCTGAAATATGTTTGTGAATCAGTTAATTTTAACTGCTGCAGGCTCCACCACTTAACATACCTATGCAGCTTGTGGTCTGAAAAATGCTTTACTTGGGAAGTATATGCCATTGTGCAGTGTCTTTTATATTAGGAAAATACACAAGCACTTGGAATGCTCAGGGTGATGCTGTTTGCATCTGCTGCATAGTAAAATCCATTCATTTGCAAGGTTGTACAATTAACCAGTGGAACAACCTGCCTCCAGAAGTTGTGAATGCTCCAAAACTGGAAGTTTTAAAGAAGAGATTGGACAACTATTTGTCTGAAATGGTATAAGGTTTCCTCCCTGAGTAGGGGGTTGGACTATAAGACCTGCAAGGTCCTTTCGAACTCTGTTATTCGATAGATAGATAGATAGATAGATAGATAGATAGATAGATAGATAGATAGATAGATAGATAGATAGATAGATAGATAGATAGATAGATGGATGGATGGATGGATGGATGGATGGATGGATGGATGGATGGATGGATGGATGGATGGATGGATGGATGGACGGTGGGTAGACAGACAGACAGACAGACAGTAGGTGGGTGGATGGATAGATAGGTGGGTGTGTAGACAGACAGACAGATGGTAGGTGGGTGGATGGATGGATAGACAGACAGACAGACAGACAGACAGACAGACAGACAGATAGAATAACAGAGTTGGAAGGGACCTTGGAAGTCTTTTAGTTCAACCCCTTGTATATAATCGCACACAATGTCAAAGGGAGAAGGAAGACAAAATGTGGCAGTGGATGTTGAGACTGGTAAGAAAGCACAGAAGGAGGGCAGTGGTAAGATGAAGCAGAGAATTTGGAAGGAGGGCAGTGGCTGGCAACAATAAAAGATGGGTTTAATGCTGTTAACAATCAATGACAGATTCTGGAGGTAAGGTCGGGCACAACATCTGACACTCAGTCCTCAGATTGCAGATTGTGCACAAGGAAAAGGAAATGATAATGCGCCAAGTCAAACTATCTTATTCTGCCTTCTCCAGCACTGCCTTCAAGGGCAGCAGATCCCAGAAAGCAGAAACTTTTCCCAAGCTTAACTGGAGGGACCAAATGTTAAAATCAGGATTTGAATTTATCGTCCTTCCTCCAGGAGTTATCATATTTGGGCAATCTGCCACTTGTCTTTTCAAAGTGATTCATATGAATGAATTGTGTCAATGCATTATTATTGATTTGTCAGAAAGTCAGCCAGATATTTAGACTGCATTTGGCATTTTATCCATCTGTCGAATCCTTCCCAAGGACCTGGGATTGGCAGATGTTGTTGTTTAATGGTATTGTTATTATTAATATGACGTTCTTGTGGATTTTATAGCAAAATGTGAATTTCTATAAAATTCTCAATTCTTGCTACTGCAGAGTTTTGGCATAGTGTTGGCCTCAACAGATGAGTGTCTGAATAACAGAACAGAATGAAAGAATAATCAAGTTGGAAAGGACCTTGGAGTTCATCTAGTCCAGGGGTTCTCAACCTTGGCAACTTTAAGACTTGTGGACTTCAACTCCCAGAATTCCTCAGCCAGCAAAGCTGGCTGAGGAATTCTGGGAGTTGAAGTCCACAAGTCTTAAAGTTGCCAAGGTTGAGAACCCCTGATCTAGTCCAACCCCCTTCCCAGGCAGGAAATCCTATACCATTTCAAACAAATAGCTGTGCAGTCTCTTCTTAAAAACTTCCAGTGTTGGAGCATTCACAACTTCTGGAGGCAGGTTATTCCACTGATCAATTGTTCTAACTGTCAGGGAGTTTCTCCTTAGCTCTAGGTTGCTTCTCTCCTTGATTAGTTTCCAGTATTCTGCACAGTATTGGGATGCATTTAATACCCAGTGGTCTTTTTGAGAGTAGAAGTTCAGAGAAAAAGTATAGCAGTTGTCAGAAAAAGTCAGGAGGCAAATTTGGTTTATTAACCCTATTCACATCCTTGGTTGTCCTTATTATTTTTTCATTTCTTAATATTCTCACATACTTCAAAACATACCGATTCTCTCATGGTGGTTTCTGTTTAATTATTGGGCATTGGCCAGTAATTTTCTATTCTTTTTTTTTTTCCATTTCTGATAGAATATTTGTGAATGTTCCCTTAATAGTGTTGGTGAACCATCCAACTAATTCATCCTTCTTAATTTCTTTGATCTAGAAACCAATTACTTGATAGTATCTATGGATTAATGGAACTAACTAAAGTAATTTATGACAGTATAGGGACCAGCTATCAAAACTGGAAGTCTTTGGATGTTCCAAAGATTTGGCACATCTGCCGTTACCATGGCAATAGGATATAATTGTATTTTTGAACTAAGAACTACCCCTCTTACACTGTTCATTTCTTAGACCAAGGATTGAGTGCTTGGATTAGGTCAAGCTCTTCCATCAGAGGTCTTTCTCATCACCTGCTAGCTGACCATGAAATTAGGAATTAGGAATTCTTACGTGCTCGCCCTATGCCTTACCATTAATTGCTGGGTCTTCTTGGAAGAAATCCTTTTGTTCTGTTGCTACTGCAGGAAAAGATGGATGTCATCCTATCCTAACCCAAGGGGTTGTAATTTCATTTCATTTTCTCTGAAAATTGGCCACAAGCTCCACTTCTTGCAGCCAAATATATCAAAGTTGTGCCACCAAAAATGGAATTAGTGATTAAAAAAAACCCCAAGGAACTTGAGTGAACAAAAGTCCAGCTTTGTGAAAAATTACCTTCATATTAAACATCCAAAGATTGCTTGGCCTTGGAACCCAGAGAAAGTTAGCCAGGTGGCACCAGTTAAGATCATCTATATTTAGATCCCCAAGGCTCTGTTGCACTGGCTCTAAGATATACTGCTTCCTCCTTCTGTGGGTTTCATTTTCTTTATAGTCATTGTTCTGAATGCTGGCTTACAAGTGAGATTGTTGAGCAAAAGACAACAGCTAAGAACCCCCATGTTCTCAATGTAATCACTAATCCTTTGCTCCTTTCTTTTGGCTAGAATCGGAGGACAAGCAACAGTAAGGACTAGCAACAGCTATAGGCCCCAGACTCTGTTAGTAATGGGGTCCTGCTAGGCAATGATAAGTATGCCAACCCTTTGTGTTAGGGATGGAATGACTTCACAGGTATTAGAATGCAATTAATATCCATCTACTCTTCTTGAGTGTAGAAATCCAGAGATCCTGTCATTACTATTACTGTGACATACACTTAAAACCCTGCCCATGCAGTGGAATCTGTATTCACCTAATTGTGTGTAGGTTGTAATCTTTCATTTGATGCAAAGCTGATGATATTAGTATTGTCAAAATACTGATATTTCTAATGAAATCAATATTTCATTAGAATCCAGATTATTCAGAAATATTGTTTGTGTTTAAGTGCTGGGTCCAGTGCTTTGCCACCAGGAACTTCTAGTTCAATTTAATCTGCAAGGATTCAAGTAGCAGATAAATGACACTTTTTTTTTTAAATGGAGGGAATGAAAGAAAAGTGTACCCCTCAGATGATAGTAGGATAGATAAGAGAATCTTTAGGACAAAGGTGGGGAACTATTGCCCCTTTATGATTGTGGACCTCAACTCCCAGAATTCCTGGCTCAGGAGTCCTCAAGTCATAAAAAGGACATAGTTCCCCACCCCTGCTTTAGGATAAGGGATTCTGTTAGGAGACTAATAGGCATTCTTCAGATGTTTCAGATTCTAATCCCATAATTATCTGCCAGTTTAACTAAAAGATTCACTGCTGCACCCATCCAAAAGATGTTCTACAATACATGAACCAATGATCTGCTTCACTCTTTCTCGCATACAGTAATTTAGCTGTTAAAATGCAGCCCCTTCCGTTCATGTTTTCTATTAGATATTAAGAGTTTCTGAAACAAGGCTGTCTGCTGGAAATGTTCCAGATGCATTGATATTTGAAGTTCTTTTCTCCCAGGATTTCAGGGAGAGTTGGCTGCAAAGGGCGGGAAACTGTGAATGAAGTGTTGTTTGGTTCTGATTTTCCCTTTTACTTCATTTCCCCCCCTCCCACCCCAGTAAGGCAGATGTGAGTATATTTGTGTCTTAGCTGTACATAGACCAGCCCTGTTGTCACACACCATTTTATTTTCCTTCAGTCTCCTCTTGCCCTTCGCTATCTCAGCACAAATCACAGTGTGTTTCCTGTCTCTATGTTCTTCCTGTGAGGGGATTACCTGCTTTAATTTCTACTCACTCTTCTGCAATACTCCCCAGTTTCTCTAAATGTATAGACTACCTTATTTATTCCAGGTGATAAAACTGTGTCTGATAAGAATATGCATTAATTTAAGACTAATGATGTGGGTATTCAGTTTGATACCAGAGCTAAATTACCTTCATCGTGATTCCAAAATGGTTACCGTCTATGCATATTCTCTGTAAAACCAACAAGCAGATTTAAAAGTTGACATCCTTCTCAACAGCCCCCAATGAGTTATAGATAATAGCTATGGCTGTTGGTGAATTATGGATGCTTTAGGCTCAACACCTCTGGAATAAACCAAGATTACAACATCTGATTAAAATAATACAGTATTGCACAATAATACTCTAGGAATATGGAATAGTCAGTTATTCAATCCAGTTATATATAGACTCACCTTTTTTTTGGATTTAGTGTTGCTTTCTGTCAGTATAATGCATGTAACTGTATATAAAGTTGTAAGCAAAGAAATTCCCACAGAGCGAGATTAAAATAAAATTTATACTTTGTTATGTTCCAGGCACAGAACACATTTTCTGCCCCACTGCCAAGTGCTGTGCTTCAGCAGTCATTTTCTAACTACTAACACATGTTTGGGGGCAGGGAGCAACTGCAGCAAGGAGTGCTTCAAGGAGTACAGTAGCATTTTGCATTCAGTAAGTTAGCCATGAGATAGAGAAAAGGGATTGAATTTTGAAGAAACCACAGTGCATAAGTGGAAATCATGAGAACCATTGTAATAATGTGAAGTTAAGGGACTAATGGGGAACCTTGGAGAAGATCTGCCTTCTGTTCCAAGACTATAAAGTAGGCCAAACCATCCTTGGCTTTGATTTCATTGCTAGTTGGGATATATATTAAATGTAGACCTGTCTCTTTTTCCTTAATCTTTTCTTTTTTCCAATCATCTTTACCAGGGATGAAAGCATTTTCTCTATTCTCCCAAACTTGGTCATTCATCTATGTGCTTGGACTAATGAGCACTGTAAACCAGGGGTCCCCAACCCCTGGTCCATGGACCAGTACCAGGCCACAGCATGCCAGCAATTGGTCTGCACAAACAAGCAAAGCCCCATTCGCAGGATGCAGGCAGAACACAAAACCACGCACCTGCGGAAAAACCTCTCTCCACAGAACCGGGACCTGGTGCCCAAAAGGTTGGGGACCTCTGCTGTAAACAACAGAACCAGGAATCCAGCTACCTTACCAATACTTCTTTGAAAATATATTTTCCTCACCTAGTGTTGTAGATCATCAGCACAGTATGATAATAGGCCATCCTCAAAGCTGTTATAAGATCCAGACAGAATCACATTGTGCATCTTATGCTGGTGGCAAACCTTTTAGAGACCGAGTGCCCAAACTGCAACCCAAAACCCACTTATGCATCGCTGGGTGCTGGATGGGCTTGGCTACTGAGTGGGCATGGCCACCAAGCTGTCGACTCGTGCTCACTTGCTCGCTGTCCGCTCCGACTTGTGCTCGCTCTCTCGCTGTCTGCAGCAAATTTGCTTCCATCGAAAGTTGCTCCTTTTATAGCCTCTCGCCTATTCCCAGACTGCGCATGTGTGGAGAGCTGCGCATGCACGGAGAGGAGGAGGGAACAGCTCGGCCCAGCAATCGCTCACGGCTCCATGTGCTGCCTGTGGCACGCGTGCCATAGGTTCGCCACCACGGGTCTAGGATATGAAGTATTCATTTTCATACTTGACTCTAGACAAGTTGTAATTAACCCCTTTCAAATAAAATAGAGATCAGCAATTTTTCTGAGTTTGGGACACTTTTGAAATTTGGAGAGTAATGTAGTAGACATATTCACAGAATGATCCCCAGGGGAGACTTCACAAATGGCTACTATAGTGGCATGTCTAGGAACCAAACATTAATTTACCAGAAGATTAACTAGCATCCCAAAATGCTGTCTTCCATCAAAGTCAACCCGATTGGAATCCTGAGTATTCCTGCAAATAAATAGATTGCTAGAAGCTAATGCTTTGCTTTGCAGTGTGCTATGTCCTCATCTTTTTGTTTGCTTTTTTATTTGTTTGTTAAAAGAATATTTTTTTAAAAAATCAGAGAAGGCGGAGGTGGCATATCTAGATATATAGCAGAGTGTTTGGGCCATTAGATGGAAGGCTAGAAGCCTTAAACCTTCTCTCTCAGAAGCTTCTCTGTTTTCACAATCTCTTGCAGTAACAAATTGGTAGTTCCCATTGCGACCATCTATTTTGCAGACAATGCCTTACCTGGCATTTTCCCTGTATGTAAACAAATTAAGGCTCTTATATCTATGCTGTTTTTCTGGCCATTAAAATGTAAGCGATAAAATAATTTCTATAATGTCTCCTTCTGGCCAACTAGTGCATAGATATGCTCTGTCCAGGGAAATAGATAAATCTCACAGGAAATAAACAAAAATCAAACTTTGTAAGAAAAAAAGGTAAAATAAAATATAAAAGCCCCTTCTAACCTAAAATATTATAATTTAGATAATCAATATAAATAATAGATGCTCAGATCACAATACAGGAAGTCCTTGACTTACGACCTTAACTGAGCCCAAAATTTCTGTGGCTAAGCAAGACATTTGTTTAGTGAATTTGGATCCATTTTATGTCCTTCCTTACCACAGTTGTTAAATGAATCGCTGCAGTTGTTAAGTTAGTAATACAGTTGCTAAGTGAGTCTAATTTCTCCACTGACTTCACAAAAGGGGACACGGCAATCATCATAAATATAAGTCAACCTTCTGAATTTTGATCATATCATCATGGGGATGCTACAAGGTTCTTAAAGATGAAATACGGTCATAAGTCACTTTTTTCAGTACTGTAACTTCAAATGGTCACCAAATGAACTGTTGTAAGTCAAGGACTACCTGTAATACAGTATGCAACTTTTAAAAAAGCACAAAAGAAAATGCAGTGCTTTAGGCAGGCTGTAACACGATGCTGAGCTGCTGAAAACTCAGCAATCATAACTTATATGGATGCTCTCAAAAATTCCAAATTATATTACAAAAATAGTTTAAAGAAAATATTGTTTCATTTGCAAGCTGGGCTATGGATACAAATGCATATACAGTATTTTCATATGTATTTATGTTACTAAGTTTGTATAAAAAAATAAAAGATGATTTAGATTTGATTTATCACCACACTGGGGAGGGGGAAGGGGAAACGAAAGAAAATCTAATGGAAATGCCCCTTCAATGACTCTGTTTTCTCACTTGCCATTCATTTAGAAATAAAACAAAAAGAAACTATTTGTATCTTTTAGTATTAGTCCTTGTTGCATATTTCCTCAGTTCCTTTGGCCTTAGTGAGAAATAGTTGAACAAACTGCCAACACCTCGGTAGATTAGTTCTCTATTTCAACCAAGATTAGAAATTTTCTAAAACGATCATTCTCTACTCCAACTTTTGGAGGAAATTCTGCTTCAGTCAGAGGCTGTTGAGGAAAACACATGACCTTTGCTGCAGACAGGAACTGGAATCATTTGACATTATCCATAACCGTGTCTTACTCTTGAGAAAAGGACATGGGGAATACCTGAATTCAACTAGCTAGCAAAATAATTATATTCATAACAGTAAAGTTTGTTTCCTCATAAGGGATTTAAATTAATGTCACATTTAATACACATCCATAAAGCTAAAATAATTGCTAAGTTATTGATGTTCTTTCAATTTTTTTACAGTTTCTCTAATGCAGTGTTTCTCAACCTTGACAATTTTAAGGCATGTGGACTTCAACTCCCAGAATTCCACAGCCAGCAATGCTGGCTGTGGAATTCTGGGAGTTGAAGTCCACATGCCTTAAAATTGTCAAGGTTGAGAAACACTGCTCTAATGCTTTATTACCAGGCTGGGAAGTTCATGAACACATGAATCAAGACAACAACGAAATTCAGAGAGGGCACTGAGCTTTATGGTTTAAAACATTTGATTTGCTGTAATGCCCAAGGAAAGCAAAACAAAACTTTTCCCCAATTTTTTAACATTCACCTTTTAAATTTTTCTTCATTGTCCAGATTAACTTTTAGTCAGCAAAGGCAGGCAAAATATAGAACTGGCACTGACAATGAAGAACTATTTTAATATGTATTCATTTCTCTGGAATTCATCGTTGGCCATTTGTCATGCCATTGGTTAGCAAATAGAGTTTCCAAGCTGAGCTTCACTTCTAAGGATTCTATGATTAGATCCCCATAATTCCGTTGGCAATAGAACAAAAGAGATTTGTCATTGCTGTCTTCTAGGATGTTTTTTTCTACTGTCTAGTCTATGCTACTGCCATGAGTTACTCTGGAAGTCTTCTCTCCATCTATCTACGATGCTTGACCATTCTTAGCTAGTAAACGGAGAAAAGTTCAGGCAAGTGCTATTACCAGTTGAGAGAGTAAATAAATTAGCAAATTCCTTTAATCTGGTTGACTAAAACTTAATTTAACACAATTTAATTCAGCATCAGACTTAATTTTGAGATGGAGACAGCTTTGGATATAGAGAAGAGAAGAGAAGAAAACAGGACAGGACAGAACAGAACAGAATAGAGTAGAAGAAACCTTGGAGACTTTCTAGTCCAGGGGTTCTCAACCTTGGCAACTTTAAGACTTGTGGACTTCAACTCCCAGAATTCCTCAGCCAGCTTTGCTGGGAGTTGAAGTCCACAAGTCTTAAAGTTGCCAAGGTTGAGAACCCCTGTTCTAGTCCAACTCCTTGCTCAGGCAGGAAACCCTATACCATTTCATACAAACAATTGTAAAATCTCTTCTTAAAAATTTCCAATGTTGGAGCATTCACAACTTCTGGAGGCATTGTGATAGGGAATATCTTTACACAAAGTACAGCAGATGAAGTACATTCTTAAGGATCTATGAAATCCTTTCTGGCTCTCCATTATACTAGTTTTCCAGGCTAGTTGACATTGCCTGCTCATTTTCTTTCACAAAATTAAAGTCTTTTTATTTGGCTGATAACTTTGTTTTGGATGGCACAGCAGGAGAGAAACATTTGACTCAGTGTGTGTCTGCTATCCAGAGACAACTTCCATGAAATATGGAGTATCCATGACAGAGGGAAATTTTATAAAATATTTCTATAGGTTTACTTAACTATTTTTAAAACTCATTATTTGAATGCATATTTCTGAATATAGGATTGGTCAGACTGTGTTGTTTCTGTTTTTTCTGACGGAAACTTCTTACCATAGAGCTGACCAAGTGAAAAACATAGAAAAGCTTTTATCCCAATACTGACTCAAAAACATTGATATTCAACCAGTCTTGCTTTGCTAGATTGTGATCTCTCCAACTAAGAGTGTATTTTACAAAGCACACTTACAGTTTTCAAGTAAGTCAACTAGGAAAATGAAATCCAGAACATGGCAATCAATCCCAATTCCAAACACAAAATGCACATTTTAAGAATCCATCTTTGTTGAAAACAAATCTTATTGACCTGGATTGGTTTAATTTCTTAACCTTCTTATTTTTTCCATGTTAAGGAGTTTGGCATGACACTGTTATATCTTGCTCTGCACAGAAGGCATTCTCAATTAGTGGCTTCTGGTTTTGCTGGTTTTAGCCAGCAGGTTTTGAGAGTTGGTTAGGCACAGTCTATCAATAGTGCCTCCTTCAATGACTCTGCTTCCTCGCTTGCCATGCATTTGGACAAGAAACAAAAACCAACTATTTGTAGTCTTCCTGGCATGTTTGCTCACTTCCTCTGGCCACCGTGAGAGCTTGTTGAACTAACTGCCAACTCCTTGGTAAAGTCTGGAAACTCAAGAGAAAGATCATATCAATCCTTGGTACCTTTACACCTAAGAGTCTTCATACTATTGATTTTCATGGACTGTTAATTTAAAATAATTATTATTTAATCAGATCTAGAATGAAAAAGAGTTAGTGCACAGGGATGACACATTATGTTATTGACATATCAATTACCACAGTGGCTGAATTCTAAGTTGCATTATGAACTTAGTACACATGTAAAGTTAGAATATACATTGCATTGCTCTGTGATTTTAAAGTCATTTGTTTCAGTCATGACAAAAGAATTGGAAATATTACAAGTTCATTTCTAACCATTTTCAACTTAAAGGCTGAAAAAAATTAACGCTTTGTACTCTGAATGCATTATCATTCATTCATTAAAGTGAATCAATGGTTTGTTCAAACCTCAGAAACCAATGTATTTAACTGCATTTCTAAATTATTCAGTTTATGGGTATGTTTTGAAGTTATATGTATGCAAATTTTTCATTAATTATTTTCAAAACTGAGAGCAATTAGGAATCTAATGATAGATCACTTGGATATGAGATGAGTTCAGTGGCTACGTAACAGTGTTAAATTGCTAGCTGTTAAAAACAACTTCGGATGTGACACAAGTGTCAAAAGCAAATGTTTATCTAATTTTTTGTATCCTGCACTGATAAGTGATTCTTTTAGATATTTTCCCCCAAATGCAAAGTGTAACATGCATATAAGATTGACTGTTTTATATAAAATGCAAAACCCAAGCTGGACTGGTATGATTAAAATATCTATGTCTCAGACTAATCAGGAGTCAAGGATGGGCAATGAGAGTTATTATACACCATCAATTTATATAATAATCAACAAAAATCCCCATCCTTATTTATTCTTTCTATTTCGTGCACATATATGAAAGGAATCCATAATCTGGATTACCAGACTTGATTTCTTCACTAACACCAACAATAAGCGGTTTTCCCTGTTGTTGTTTTCTTGCATAAAGTAATTTATTGAGCCAGTGGGCACAGTTGGGATTTTGAAAGCAATTTGTGTGTACTGTCACAAAATGACATGTGGAGCCTGACCAGTAGATTACATCCATTGATAGAAAGCAGTTTTGTGGATCTGATCCTCCCCATTCATTCTAGGCTCCTAGGGTGTTCTTTACCACATCATTTGACTTTTTTTCTGGGTAAGCAGGTAGGTACCTCCAAAGAATCTTCTGAGCTTTAGCCATTCATTCACATTTTATTTTTAAGGAATGGCTACAAAGCATAAACAGAGCCACACAAAAACATATATACATATAACATTGCAAGATGGCATTTTGCTTTGCAGCATTCTACCTTTCTTGTTATCGTATTTTTCATGTAAAAGAATATATGATATGCCAAGGTTCTTTGGGCAACTATGTTGCTTACTAACATTTTTTTTAAAAAAATAACTAAGGCTGATAGGCCCTTCTGAGACTGTGTTCCATCTTCTCCAAACCCTTGTTGCCCTCCAAACCATATTGGGAGAAGTCTAACCTTACAACATGCCTTCTTATTCTCCAGTCCTAGAAGGGCTTAATGTTGAGGTGAGCAGAGGAGAGTAGATGAGGTAACCAGACCTGTAGAAATGGTCATCGACTCAGTGGGTTTTTACAGGTTGAAAATTTCATATACTGTATACTAATAGAAATATTTGTGCAATGTTTAATAACACTTTTTGATTATTGATTATTGTACCTTCTGTAATGGGTAGGTTACACATTTTGTAATCAAGCTTATATTTATCATTGTTAATAAATATGTAGTCAGCCATACCAAGAATGCAAAGTTTTTTAGACGGCAAACTTGGGTAGAAATATTATCCCCTTCTGAAGAGATACATGTCATCTAAACAAGCTTATTGTCCCTTTGAAACTCAAAGTGCCATTTGATCTGGGGAGAGGGGAGCACACATTAATTCTCTATGCACTAGTTGTGAAAGATCATGCTGACTAGTATTGCCAGAAGAGACTCTTATTGAATTTCATCTGTTTTCAGTGCAATGAAAACAGATGAAATTCAATAAGAGTTTCTTCTGGCATTACTAGTCAGCATGAAGGAACATATTTGAGCTTTTACTCCAGTCATTTTCTTATCCCAAAGAAACCCCGAAATATAATAGGGTCTTCTGCTAGTTACACCTTATTTCCTCCTTCCCCCGCTGCAGCAAAAACCTTAAAGGAATTATGATTTGGATGTATTCTTTTACATCAAAGGTGTAAAAAGTAATTGTTGTTCATGCTGGGAGTTGCATTCTTCAATAGACAGCCAGGACACAGAGCCTTCTTTGGAGATAAATAGGTTAAAGGACAGAATTAATGAATATGGAAAGAAAATAAGTGGATGAAACCAAGGCAAGAGATATATTTTATTCCTTTAAGTTTACATTCCATTAATTAAATACAGAATCTAATCACTCCACGAATATTTAATAATTTTCCCTTTCTTTCACAAGAAACACTGGTGGCAGTTTTTCAAAGGTTTTGAAAGCAGTAGTTCAGTGTTTCTCAACCTTGACAATTTTATGGCATGTGGACTTCAACTCCCAGAATTGGCTGTGGAATTCTGGGAGTTGAAGTCCACATGCCATAAAATTGTCAAGGTTGAGAAACAATGCAGTAGTTAATCCTCTTGCAGGCCAGGTGTCTGCCTGAGGCCCCAGAACATCCGTGTTCTGTGCTATTATTAGAGAGTAAGGCCCATTGAAAAGTGGGATTCACTTCTGAGAGGACATGAATTGATTTTCATCTGTAAGGAGGTAGGTTTCTCCAAAGCTGTGAATAGCTTTAACTTTAAAAATAAATAAATGCTGTGTGGTTTTGATATGAAAGCTGTTAGGCCAAGAAGCTGCGCAGCCTCAGGCACTGTGATACAGCTTGCCCACACAGCCTATGATTGTCAAGGTGTTTAGAGCTTCATAGAAAAGATTGCTACGGTAGGTATAGTGTCTCACAGTATGGTATGATGTCACGACCCGACAACCTAAACAGGGATTCTGTCTGGGCTGAAATCCAAGACCAAATCCAGCAAAATAAACAGAAAGGAAAGAGATAATTAGAATAGTGCTGGCTCGCAATATATTACCCTTAAAAAAGAAACTTTTTTTTTTTGTAGTGGCGACTGCTGCAATTGCTCTGGGTTCCAAAGGTGGACTGGGCCATATGCAAAAAGTACTCTTGGCCTTTGATATTAGTAGAGGAATCAATTCAAGGCAGTAAAACTAATCGGTTTAAACAGCCAACAAGTAATATTTATCCATAAGATTTATATGGCTACCCAACTCACAAAAATGGGACATTAAAAACAAAAATACAATAGTCCCCATGAAAACACCTTGCAGGATGAGCAGGTCTAACATCCTGGCTCCAGTGGCCAAGGCAGCATCTGAGTCTTCAAAGGCTTCCTAAAGACTAACAGAGTCAGACTAGTCAAATCTCACAAGACAAATCGTTCCATAGAACAGGAATCATAACAGAAAAGGCATTATTTAAAGAGTTACTTCAATATTTTGGTTTCCCCCTGTATTTTTTTTTTTTACTGAGTAATTGATTTCAGCAGGGGAAAAAATGGGGGAAAGATTACATTAGCAGTGGATGCAAGGAGCAAACATGGTGCTAACAGGTTAACATTGTCTCTTCCCTACAGTTTCTTAGAGGCATCAGTGTAAGCCTAGAGTCTGCCAAACTGCATCATAATTCAGAGCCCACAGCAAAGGTTCCTTGGTAGTGAGTTTTCCGCTGAATTTTATATACTGATTTCAACTGACTAGCTCATTTTTTGGTACAGACTTTTAGGAGAGAAGAAGCTAACATGGGACACAGTAAGAGATGTGGTGGCACGAGGGGATAGATGGGGAACTCATCAAATTTGCAGACAACACCAAGCTGGCAGGAATAGCCAACACACCAGAAGACAGGCTTAAGATACAGAAGGATCTGGACAGACTTGAACACCGGGCGCTATCTAACAAAATGAAATTCAATGGTGAAAAAAGCAAGGTTCTACATTTAGGCAAGAAAAACCAAATGTACAGGGCTAGTGTAGGGGGGTACCTTGCTCAATAGTAGTAACTGTGAGAGGGACCTCGGAGTCCTAGTGGACAATCACCTAAATATGAGCCAGCAGTGTGCTGCAGCTGCCAAAAAGCCCAACACAGTGCTAGGCTGCATTAACAGAGGGATAGACTCAAGATCACGTGAAGTGTTAATACCACTTTACAATGCCTTGGTAAGGCCACACTTGGAATACTGCATCCAGTTTTGGTCACCGCAATGTAAAAAAGATGTTGAGACTCTAGGAAGAGTACAGAGAAGAGCAACAAAGATGATTAGGGGACTGGAGGCTAAAGCATATAAGGAACGGTTGCTGGAATTGGGTATGTCTAGTTTAACAAAGAGAAGGACGAGGGGGGACATGATAGCAGTGTTCCAATATCTCAGGAGCTGCCACAAAGAAGAGGGTGTCAAGCTATTTTCCAAGGGGCCTGAAGGCGGGACAAGAAGCAACGGGTGGAAACTAAGCAAGGAGAGAAGCAACCTAGAACTAAGGAGAAACTTCCTGACAGAACAATTAACCAGTGGAACAACCTGGTTATTATTATTACAATTGCAGGCTAATTCTGCCGACTGCCAGCAGTTCGAGTCTCACCAGCTCAAGGTTGGCTCAGCCTTCCATCCTTCCAAGGTTAGTAAAATGAGGACCCAAATTACTGGGGACAAGATGCTGACTCTGTAAACTGCTTAGAGAGGGCTGTAAAACACTATGAAGCAGTATATAAATTTAAGTGCTATTGGTACTGCTACTGGTATTGCTGAGCAGACACAACAAACTAGCTGTAGCTTCATTGGTCCCAGAACATAGTCATCCTAAGTCAAGATGTATGTGTTTTTCATTGGATCAAGTTTTTTGCACTCATTCTGTTTCTGAGGGGCCCAGTGTAAGAGAATATCAATAAAATGATATAAAGCTTTAAAGACAAGGGGATAGATGGGGAACGCATCAGATTAAACTAAGCAAGGAGAGAAGCAACCTAGAACTAAGGAGAAACTTCCTGACAGTTAGAACAATTAACCAGTGGAACAACCTGCCTCCAGAAGTGGTGAATGCTCTTAACACTGGAAGTTTTAAAGAAGAGACTGGACAGCCATTTGTCTGAAATTGTATAGGGTTTCCTGCCTGAGCAGGGGGTTGGACTAGATGACCTCCAAGGTCCCTTCCAACTTTACTACTACTACTACTACTACTACTACTACTGTTGTTGTTATTATTATTGTTGTTGTTAAGGTTGGGCCGTTGAGTGGATTTGGATATAGCAAAGCCTCAGAGATGAAAAACAGTAAATGTTAAATTAAAATGGGAAGCCCTTGCAGCTTTAGATTTGTAGGACAAAATTCATTAAGAAATCTGCGGCCAATACTTTTCACCGGATCTCTTCTTTCTCCTTCTTTCTTCTCTCAGCCATCTTATCTTGCAATATACAAATCTCTAAAACTGTATCTTATTGCTGATCCCTTTTGCATATCCCCACTGCCATCCCCCCCCCACCTTGCTAACATTAGAAACTAAAAGGTCAAAAAAATCTGGCTAGTTTTTGAGCATTTATCATGCTCTGTTTTCTTAAGGAACCTCTCTCAGTACAGATATGCTATTATAACTAGGACTTGCTGAGGCTACTAATAGAGGCCATTACAAAACTGGGTTTTGTTTCTCTTTTCAACAAATCACAGATTTTTATATTCATGCAACCGTACTTCCTTGTCTCTCATAGAGACCCTTTATTTTGGTCCTAAAGTAAGATTTATTTTGTGACACTCTGTAGAGGATATTTTAAGGGAAAAATAAATGCTGCAAAGCAAACTGGTCATGAGTGACAAAACACATTATGTCAGGCTTTAGGCTTTTCTCTCTATCTTCTATTATATTGCAGCAGATGAGATTTATTTCATTGTAAAGCTCTTCACAGTTCAAAATAGGCATATTTTATAAGTTACCTTGGTGTATAGTTTCCCTTGGAGCAGGGGTGTCAAACTCAATTTCATTGAGGG
The DNA here is from genome assembly GCA_034064705.1 of Bothrops alternatus. Lineage (NCBI taxonomy): Eukaryota > Metazoa > Chordata > Lepidosauria > Squamata > Viperidae > Bothrops > Bothrops alternatus. The sequence goes on along the minus strand of JARGCV010000003.1, from coordinate 8,948,608 downwards.
CCGCATCAGCATTGCGGTTGCCCTTGGGGGGGCGGGTAAGAGTGGGTGTGGCCTACTGAGTGGGCGTGGATGGAGTGGATGTGGCCTACTGGGTGGGCATGGCCAACTCTACATCGTTCGCATCATGGGTGCCTGTCGGGCCCTGGGCAGGAGTGGGACAGATCTGAGGGTCTCTGGCAGAAGGGGGTGGGACCGGGGCAAGCGCCAATTCCATTTCTTCATTCCTCACAAAGGATGACATTTCCCCAGCATGCACCCAGGGGGCAGGGCCGACGTGGCAGGGTCTGGTTCTTCACCGTTTCTAGACGGCTTTGTGGAGCTAAGACTGAATGCATTTCAGCATAGATGACCTCCACAAAATTGTACATGGCTCCCGGCCAGCCAGGGCCAAGACAGCAGGGGCCGTTCCCTCACTATTTCCAGGATGGCTTCGCAGGCCACATGAAACCACTTTGCGGGCCACATCCGGCCCCCAGGCCTTGTGTTTGACATGTCTGCCTTGGAGAATGGACTACAGTCCTAGAGAGGAGTGCAGGGGGAAGAAGGATATTGTGGATATATATACCGTATATATGTTCAGATATTTTTTAAAGACTTCATTGAAGATGAATCAATTTAAATAGAAGGAAACATTTTCTTCTTTGCAAGGCAGAGAATATATCCCAACCCACGTTCCTCTCCTGTGTTTCCCACAATATCTCTGTGAGGTGAGTTGGGCTGAGAGACAGTGACTGGCCCAGCGTCACCCAACTGGCTTTCATGGTTAAGATGGGACTTGAAGATGGATCTCCTGCTTTCTAGCCTGAAATCCTAATCACTAGACCAAAGTGGCTCTCTTCAGATGTTAAGAGTCAACACCACCAGTCTGTTCTATCATTTCAGCATTTTACTTCTTTCTACCTTATTTATCCAAATATAGACTTACATACGGAAGTCAGCTATGAGACAGAGAAGCAGAAAAAGCATCTTGTTGTTATTGCAAGGACATTCTTACTCTGTGAAAAGAGTAAGTATTTTGATTGGCATGCATTTTAAGTGAACCAAATATTCTAATACTGATAAGTAATCCTTTACTTCCATGAACCCCCATTTAGAAGCTCTCCAGTGTGAAATTTGCATTCTATTTTCAGTTTGTATTTGTTCATATCCCTTCCATATCAATGACATGGTGTACACTCATCCAGCAATGACAGTATACAACTATATTCAAACACTGAGGGCACTGTCTGAGCAGGAACTTCTCCCTTCCTGAATATCTCATTCATAGCTTATGTCATTTGTATCCCGATCTCACACCCACAGGGTTCATTCACTACCCTTTTTGTTGTTTTGTTTCAGTTGTAATAAAAATGAGTGTCCTGGAGGTTGGTTGTGGAGAGCCTGCATGGTCAGAAATGACAAATGTTTCTGGCTCAGTTCCCTTTCCATCCTCCCTTTGCTTCAAGCAAACAGAGAATGGTATTATCCTCTCTGATTAGAGACCAAACTGCTACCGGTATGTCCTTGCTTCTTCTCCTAAATGCAAACCATATTGCTGTTATCCTAAGCACACTTTACTGCCCTGAAATTGCATTAAATCACATTAGTAACAAAAGGATACCCATAAAAAAATCCTAGGGTTGTGTTTTTTTTTTAATTTCACAATGATCTAGTCTCCCTCTGAAGATCCCGGGTGCATAAGACTTTTTCCTTGATAGAATTTCTGAAGCATTGCAGTGATTGTAAATAACTTGACCCAGTCATGTTGTATTACCCATATGCCATTCAAACCTTTCGGATTAATAGTGACTTACAATAGTATTCGATACAGCAAAACATCCACCTGCAATAATAATGTGCAGTGGTGAAACTTATTAACCAAGAGGGCTAACCTTCTTTTCTGGTAGATATTCCAAAATAAATTTGTGCATTCCTTGTTGTTTCCTCAGTGAGCCTGAAGGTGGGTTGGGGGGTCTACTGTGTATCTCATGTGTAACTAATAAGCAATTTTATGATAGCATGAGTGGCTCTGTATCCCCAAAATTCTGTAGCTGATTTGAGAATACATTCTACATGGTGGCAGATGAGGGTAATTTGAAAGTCTAGACCCCTTTAATGGAAAGAGAATCTCATGTGAGTCCAACTCCTGTAAGATACAAAATTTGGCTTTGGATGAGGATCTCAGATTTATTAAGAATGAATGGATTTTAATTTTTAAGTGATATGCCTGTGTTAGGATTTCGTAATATTTTTTCTTTGGGCATGTAGTTGTTATTTAACATGTGGTATGTGTTGAAAATTCAGAGATTCAGAATTTGCCTTTCTGTTAGGCATTGGACCAAGGATCTTAGCAGGTGAATGCCAAAGAGACTGAATTTCTTTCCCAAACGTATCTATTTATTATTGCAACTCACAGAGAGAACCTAGAACAGAAAATATTCTTTCAGTTTCTGCTTTTAAAGATATCACTTTCTTCCCATTCATTCACATAATCTACTATTATAGATGTCTTCTGGATTTAATTTTTAGAGAAGCAGAACACAACAACTGAGATTTAGGATTCTGTTTGTTTTCTCAGCCCATTCAGTTAAGCTTCCTCCACCCAGTATAGAGGGCATATCTTAATGGGAAAAAGAAACATGCATTAACTTTGTCAGGACCGATTACAAAGATATGAAATAACATTATTTCAACTTCCCCAATATTTTCTGGCAAGGATACACACATCTGATTCTCTAAAACTTCCCATTTGCCATACAAAAGCTCAGAGCAGAAACATTATCTATTTTTTCTAGTTTTACATATAATACATGTAGAACTTAATACGTAAGGTTGTTTATAATTAATAGCCTTTTACACAATTTTAATTAATTTATTTGATTTATGTTGGTCCAAAATAATTTTGTGTGCATTGTGGAAACATTGTGATTTTGCATTCTGAGAATATCTTTCTTTTAAATACCTGAAAAGCATAATAGGGGCAAGCACTGCTGTCTGTATCAAATAAAGGCAGTACAAACACCAAAAAGCAATTACAGAGGCATTAAATCAAGCCAAACAGCTGGGCTTTTAAGGAAAATAAAACTTTGTCCATCTGCACCTTGCCAGTGAGCCTGCTATGCTATACAGTAGTCAAGACTGTACTGCTTATGGAAATTATTCAAGTTGAATTAGTAGCTTATTTCTCTATTTTATCAAGCTATGGAAATACCAAAGAGATCCCAGATAACCTCATATAAAATAAACTGCTTTTCTTGTGTTATTATCTCCAAAAATGATGACTTTACCCTGCCTTGGTAAATGAATTGATCTGAACCTCAAACCTCAGATGGGATAAGCACCCCAGGAGTTAGTAATAAGTAAAGCTGATTTCCTAGAGTCATCAATAGCTATGGTGCCAGGCCTACCATCTTAAAACTTCCAATATGGGAGAAAGAAGAAAGAAATACTGGATTCCATTTTCATACTGCAGTGAGATTAAATTTAAAAAGGCAGATAACTGGTTTCCTATAAAAGATTACACTAAGTACATCAGCAGGGTGACGACTGAACTGCTGTAGATAAGAAATGAATAAAAATAGTTTGCAAGAGAAAAAAAGGCAGAAATAAAATGAAACGCATTTCATGCAAAGACATCTCCATTTGTAAAATACCATTTATGACAATTTCTGTAAAAATAAGAAATAGAAAACCAAACAATGAGCAAACTATTAAGGTTGTAATTGTAGTGGATATCTTTCACTTCATTTCTCCATTATTATACTAAAAAAAAAAAACCAAAGGAGGTTGACAGGATAAGGCAGGGGTCTTCAAACCTGTCCCTTTTATGATTTGTGCGCTTCAACTCCCAGAATTCCTCAGCCAGTCATAAAAGGGCCAAGTTTGAAGACCCCTGTGATAAGGCATGGTGGATGATTGGGTAAAAAGCTAGAGGTGTGTGGATTATGAGATGTAAATACAGTGTGGCAATTAACAAAATATTTTGAAAGCACTGTGACAAATTGCCTCCCCCAGCCTTATCAATTTTCAAAATAATCATTTTCTTCTGGGAGGAAATTCTTAGAGTCTCGGGTATCACCTCTCTTCCCAGAACAGCCAACTCCCAAAAGACGTCTGCAGTTCTTGATTCTTTCCTTCAGTATTTTGTAAATGATTTTAGCCACATGGCTGCTGAGCAGTATTTTGAGACAATACAGGTGTATCCTGCTCCACCTGGTGCTCCAAATTTTATGTTTTTATTATATCCTTCATCCAGTGGGTTCTTTAAAGCCACAATAACCCTGTAAGGTAAGTCACAGTCAGAGAAAAAGAGAAATTAACTTGATATTTAACAAATTTTATAGATGAGAAGGATGTGAAGGAAGATGCAGCCCAAATCTGTCCATGATTTTTCATTATTCTATTACTAGGTTTGTTTCTGGTACACCTGATCTCTCTAGATGTTTCTTTTCTGGTTGCCATGGTTTTACCTTTCATTTTTCTTAAGAATATTAAAGCTCAGGAAAACTATGACAGGCTATAACCTTTTTCTGGTAATTGTTGTGAAGATAATTATTCCCTATACAGTGGATGTGATAAAATCTCTTTCAAGAAATCTACAGGACAAAAAAAAGGTCATGTCCCCATATAATAATGAGCAAAAGTAGATGAAAGGCCGAGCTGTGTGCTGTGTGTGTTCCAATCCTTGCACTATTTTATATTTGCTTTTCAAAAGAGACCTTCAAAAGTTGTTTGAAGTTTCTTTTTTACCAGTTGCCTTTTGTTTTGGCTGAATGCAAGTTGAGCATGTTGGTTCTAAATCCTCCTGTCTTCTTTCCGTGAACAGGAAATTCAGGCTTGTAATGCAAAAGTGCTGGGAAACTTTTTACTTACTGTCTTGGTTGACAGGAATTGAGATGCATTTTGCTAAACCACTGGACTTGTTGAATGCAATGGAGACATGTGTCAGGTTCCTGTTCTGGCTTGCTAGTTTGGGGCATTGACTCCAGTGTTCTAAATTGTTAGCTATTTTGTACAGTGTGGAAACCTCTTTGGTGCTTTGGGTATCTTAGAGGTTGCTGGGGAAAGACAACCACAAGCGGGGCCTTTGAACTGGTTATCATATCAGGCATGCTGGCTGAGAAATTCTGGGAGTTGAAATCCACAAGTCATAAAAGGGCCAAGTTTGAAGACCCCTGATATACGCCTGTATATAAGTAAAGGAAATGGATATTTGCTCCGTTTCTGTTGCTCTGTCAGACCCATCTTTTCCTAGGAATGCTGGGACTGGCCATGAGTCCCTACTTTAATCCTCTCATATCTGGAAGCTGGCCTTGCAATCACAAGTCGTGCAAAATCTAGCTATTACATGGTTTTAAAAAACACACACACACACCCAGAAATACTACATTCTGCTAAACTTTTGAGTATTAATATCACTCTCCGATTTTAGAGGCTTCCCTATTTTATTGCAATGTATTTAGTATATATTATCAGGTTGGTGTTAGCACTCTTTTTTTTTGTAAAAAAAAAGTCCTCTGTTTTATTTGTGTGTGTATGCATGTGTGTTTGGTCTAAATCATCACAAATGCTCAATAGAGATGTGATTTAAAGGGCATTAAATAAGCAAGTAAAGTTTGAAAATGCTGATGTATAACCAACTTGGGGGGGGAAGGGATAGGAGGGTAAAAAAAATCATATTGATAATGTCAGGCAATGCAAAGAGTGCATTGCCCAGATAATTTTTAAGTCTGTTGTTAAGCTGAATTGATTAGATTCTGCCTGCATCAGTAATTTTTGCTTATGATGTGTTTCGTTTTGAAAGAACTTCTTCAAGAAGATGGAAAGTTCAGATGGACAAGTTATTTAACTAAGTCTCTCTAGATTGCTTGTCCTGTATCCTTCTCTGCCAGCAAGCATCTCCCATCAGTTTTGACTTTCCAGGAGCAGAATACATGATTTGACTCCACCCAAGCTGTATTAGGTCACTGCTACTCCTAGGCTATTAATAAGTTGACCAACTTTTTTACAATGAAAAGGAGGACAAAAATAAATTGAAAAAATATCGTAAATAAAAGAAACATTTTATTCATTGCAACAATAATACAGAATACACTATACTATGATAAATGCGTAATAAAAACATTTGTAACAATAACATTTTATATTGTAATTATGCTTACATGCCGCACCCCCGCCCGCAGCCAGCACTGCTGCCCTGCCGTTTAGAGCGGGCCCCGCGGCTCCCAAAGCACCAGCTGCGCCGGCTCTGGCCCTGGGGGGGGCAGCCCGCTGTCAACACACCCCACCTGCAGCCACCCTGCCAGCACCACCACCCACCCTGCACAACCCCATGTAGAGCAGGCCCCGCGGCTCCCACAGCACAGAGGGCAGCCGGCCACTGCCGCCCTTCACACCCCCACCTGCAGCAGCCCCGCCGCCCCTGCCTCTTGTGCGCGCAGCCATTATTGCCCTAGCAGGGCTGAAGATCAAAAGAAAGTTACCATGGCGTTGCCACTCCAGTCTCCTCCAGATATCTTCGGGACTAATGCTGCAGACAACTTACATGTGCAAAGTTTGCTGGCTGGGTGTTTTGGCGTGCTCAGAGCAATTCCTATTGGCTTTCAAAAGCCAATAGGAGTAGCACAGCTCATGCAAAAGTTGAAAAAAAACCATCAAAAAAAGGTGCCGGAACGCCATTCTGAGCGTTCTATGAGAAAAAAAAAAATCCCTGCAGATTAGTCTTCAAATATTGAAAAGGAGGACACGTAGGAGGACATTTTTCGAGGGAGGACAGAACTCACAAAAGGAGGACTGTCCTCCCTAAAGGAGGAAGGTTGGTCACTTTACTATTAATCTTACCCATGCTATCTAATACCATTAATGCCATGAATTTAATGTAGTAACAGGACTTGGGAGAGAGGAGACTCAGAAATAAGGAAATAACATTCAAAAGCACACCCATGTGAAAACATCTGAATTATTTGATTGACAAAAAGGGAAATTACTGAAAAATGACAGTTTAGTACTAGTAAAATAAAATAATACACTAGGATGGAACAATTCTGATTAGAGTAGAAAAACAAGGTGACTGGATATGACATATGGATAAAGCACACACACCATTTTGAAAAGAAAGATATACTTACGTATAAAAAGTAATATTTGTATCTTGCTTAAAGGTGGTGACCATAATCCCATTGTGACCTGAAGACAGGAATGAAGAGGTCCAATAATTATTAAACTATTGAAGTTGAGAGAGATAAAGAAGAAATAGTTTTCCTCAAACCCTCAAAAGTAGTTACTGTATCAGCTTTAGCACTCCAGATGTTTTTTAATACACACGCACGCACACACACACACACACACACACAACTAAGGATATTCACTTGCTCTTTTCAGATAGCAGCATCTTCTAGCTGATTTCAAAAAAGCTAAGCAGGTTCTGGTTTCTTTTGTACTTGAATGGGAGACTATCACAAAATGTCAGGGCTGTACACTAGATCAGAAGGTTAAAAAAAGAGAAAAGCATCCTGATGGAAGGCAATATTAAACTACTTTTGAATTCTTGCCAACAAAACTAAATGGGAAAGACGCAAGGAATCAAGCTCTATCTTTTGGAAAACTTAGCTCAAGGATAATCTTTCTTATTATTTGCTTCAACTGGAGAGATCTACTTCCATTATTTTTCGTATTAAATTATATATATTGAATTAACTTGGGTAGCTGAATATATCTGCCAAGTTTATTCATTATTCATCCTGATTGCCAGTGGCCCTATGTATAGTTTTCCTTATTAGTAGTACATGCTTCATAACTATTAAGCATGAGATTTTTGTACAGGCAGAACTGTTGCTCCCATGAGCCAAGGCTGTATGGCTAGAGCTTTGTGCTCTTATCGTTAGAATATCTTTAAATAATATACAACAAGTAAACATAACAATACAGAAAATGTTATTATGACACATGCATATTCATTACAGTCAGCATAAATTGTACTGTATAAGGTTTTGCCTCAAAGAAAACAATTTATTACAGTAAACAATGTGAGAAAAATGCATCTATATTTTGTTCATCATTGTGGGAAGACAGAAAATCTAATATATTGGCATCTCAGTTACTACTTAGCTTCCATGAAGACAAAGAGGAAGTTGTTGTTGTAGGCACATGACACCAAAACCATGTATTATTTGAGGGAATTGGAGGCAGAAAATTGGTTTGAAATTGTCAGATGACTCACAAGAATAAACTTGAGTGACATGACTGAGCACATGACCTTGTTTGAGGGGGCCATGTCCTCTGATCAGTCCCTTATTAGGGGCTGCCAAGCCAAACTCCCACAAGCATGTTCATCCTACTGGTTCTCTCTCCCACCACAAGAACAAAGTAACACTTTCACTTCCCTGTTAATATTCAGCAACCTTACAATAGAACTTTATAACCTCAAACTTTACTGATAGCTTCAATGAGAAGTTGGAGAAATAAACCTTTGATTACTACAAACTAAATTAGACAGATATTTTTATTTGTATATAACTGCTGAATTGCTCATTCATAGAGAATAAATGTGGTTCTAATTGTTTCCACTGGCAGCATCCTAGTCTGTGGAGGTCCTTTCTAAAAGAACCTATGTTAAAAAAAAAATAGAAATAGAACTAGCAATCTGATAGAGCTGTAATTAGGTTAAGGCTTCTGGCTGTGATTTGCATGGTCCAATTTGCACTTCAGTTAATTAAAAATATCTACAACATGGGTGTGTCTTGCTAAATATATGTTGCAGAATCCTGTTTGCATTCTAGGTCATAGATTCTCAGACCCCCTTGTTGCTGTTATTAGCTTTAAAATGTTATAAGCTAATAGTTCTTCACTTTTAAAGCATAATGCAAAGTCATTAACATGTTGATTCTTCGCTCTTCAAAGAACTATGTCAGTTCAATCAGAATATTGCTAAGAAAATAGCTTTCTCTCATGTCTTTAAAAATGATTCTAAAAAAAATCCAATAATGGCCATGACCAAACTGACATTCTTCTTAAAACAGAAGTCAAAGTGGCATTGTTATGATCAGAATTGTGCATTCAGAGGAGCTATATATTAGTTGTCTGAACTGCTATACAATCTGAAATAGATCTAAAAGAAGTATGGCTCTTCCGTTGTGGAGTATAAGTCATGCTTTTTGTGCTTCTATAAATAGCCAAGGGCAAGTGGGATAGTTCAAAACAATCTTCTATTTGGGACGGTATATAAACAGAAGAAATTGTAACATCAATTTACTGGAGGGCTCTGAATCCATTGCCCATCCTGTGACTACAGGCTCATTATTGAAAGTTGAAAAACAATCCTGCTTTTCAGAAATAATTTCAGTATGTATAGCATAGTGTGGTGTGATGTAGTGTAGTATGTGTAATATGAATTCATGTGAATATGATCGCTTGAAGGAAGATGACATCACAGCTAAAGTCATCTGCTATACCTAGTAGAACAATAATAGAATGGGGAAAGACTTCACTGTGAAATGGGAAAGACCCGGTGCAGAGAAGTAAACCATGGGAAGCAATATTTTATAAGACATGTATATGTAATAAACAGAATAAATAAAAGGATCCTTCCGCTGGCCCAACTAAACCAATATCCTGGCCAGTATGGGATAGCAAGCCTTCAATGAACCTTTAAACATCTTGGTATCCTATTCTGAATACTAAAAAGCATTTACTTAAAAACCTGAATCCTTGGGCCTCTTCCTCTAATACTGCATCAACCACTTGCTGGTTTGTATCCTGGATTTCCCTCTTAAGAATGTATGTCCTTCTTATTGGTGAAACCAACGTTGTTGTTGTTTTTAAAACCCCAAGACCTTCAATCTCTGAAGAACACTTGAACTTCCTTCCATTCTTTTCATTGAATCCTATGTTGATGTAATTGTTTCTTCATTTGTTTTCATTGTTATTGTTCATTGCAATCAGTGGGTCGACAAACAGGACTGTGCAGAGAACCCAAACGTACTGAAATAGCTGGATTCTGTTTTCATTGACTGGTTGCTAATAATTTTAACAGTGTTGTGCCCCAAATGTAGGAATGTATGCAGTCTGAAACAATTATCTTCTCTTTAAAAGATCCTGAGTAAGATAGTGAAAAGATCATTATTGTCTTTTTCTTACATACTTTTTAATTTTTTTCCTATTATATTTACATATGTCCTTCATATACAATCTTTATTGAACAAAATCATGTTAGTAATCTTTAAAACAGCAACGTATTATTTCTCTGCTGTAGACGGGGGACAGAGGTGTAACATGTAAAGGCATGTCTAAAGCATCATAATGAAGCTGACAGTAAGATTTAAGCCAAGGGAGTTCCTGGCTCAGAATTCACACTCTTTTTTTTTTAATAAAAAAAAGAATTCTTTATTGGCCAATTATGACTGGACATACAAAAGGAATTTGCATGAGCTCTCAGTGTACATTCGAGCAACAAGGGATAATCATAACCATAATCATACAATGCAATCCTCATAAATCATAGATACAACATCAGGGTTAGTCATGGGATATTAAAGCAATCAACATAAATCATAATAGCATACTAATAATCAATCAACTTAAATCATGAGCTACCACAGTAAGTTATAGTCTTTGTATATGTAAACCAGGGGAAAGTTCTAGCTAACTGCTATCCAGCTTAATACAATTGATTTAATTTTGTAAACAGTCCTCACTCATTATGTCAAGCTTTAACTATAAGCCAGATACATTTTCTTTGATTGGTGTTTCTCTTGTATGTAGTCTATCCACTGTTTCCAGTCTATCATATATTGTTCATTTGAACGATCCTTCAAATATGCCGATATTTTAGCCATTTCTGCCAAATTTATTACTTTCAAAGTCCATTCTTCTATAGGTGGTATTTCTGGCTTCTTCCAGTATTGTCCCACCAGCAGTCTCGCTGCTGTGATCAAGTTCAGGATTAAGTTTGTCTCTGAGGTAGTGCAGTCTTTTATGATCCCTAACAAAAACAACTGAGGTAGAAATTCAATACGCTTTTTCAAAATGGTTTGGAGTGTCCACCATATCTTAACCATTACATTATACCAATTCAGTTTCGACTGACCAGTTGGAATTTCTTATTATCATGAAGTTGAAATGCTTATTCAGAATTATTCAGGCATTATGAAGAAAGTATTTTGCTTCATTGCAAATAACCCGGCCTACTAAACAGTTCCAAGTGTTTGTCTGAGAACATGGAAATGAAGCAACAGATGACTTCCTTCCCAGTGTACAAACTCACATGGACCCACATTATTACTCAGATGATAATAAACAGTGGAAATAAGACTGTCAGGAGAAATACATGAATTTTATTTCCAACACAAACATTTTTATCTGTTAATCTGGTTAATCAAATTATTCTATCAGAACAAAAAAATTTATACCAGAACAAATATATTGGTCTCTAGTACACATAAAACATTGCAGAAAACTATCCATCCTGCAGTCAAAAAGAAAAGATAAGGAGTCTTCATAGTCGTGGCTTTGTCGAATAAAATAACTTGAGATTGTATCCAATTTCTGTAAAAACCTGTTCATAGATAGGCTCCTGGCAACTGTGGCTGGCCACAACCAAAACCAAAGCTGCTGATCCCTACCAGATAGTACCTGGTGACATCTGGCAGATAGCATGCAAGAGGACCACCACTGTCTCCCTAACAACCATCAACTCCTCCTTTTTCAGAGCCGGCACAAAGCATTTTGTCTTTCACCATCCCTGCATACCAATCACGTCTATTACAAGTTGATATTGGAATAATATCAGCCTGTGCTTCTTGTAATACATCTCTACTATAAGCTTATCTCCCTTAAAACCTAATAATGAACTTTTTAAATCAGCTGTTAACCCTACCTTTTATTAATTCTTTAAGGTATTTAAGTTTCTGTATATTTGGATGGATGGATGGGTGGATGGATGACAGATTTTCAAGGAGACTTTTAGCTCTGAAGTTACCATATAAAACTTTTAAATCAATAAAATTATGTTATAAACCTATCTATTTGATATTTGTAGAATATGACACCAAGTGGTAGAATTTCTAAGGTTTTAGCCCTATTCAATGTTTTTATACTAATGATGGTTTGACAAATTAATACTGGTTTGGATAATTTTCTTTAGCTTTGATTGGTAAAGAGCTGCATTCACAGTGCTTTTAATGAGTAATCCAAAGAAACTACTTTTTGCTTGTTAATGTAAAATTGCAAAGGCTGCTTCCCATTCGCTCTCTGATTGGGCTTGTCCTTTGCCTTTATTTGCCCGACAGGAGAAGAGGAAGGATAAATTATTCCCCATTAGGCATACTATATGTCTGGTATTGCCCACGTAAGGCCATGTTTTAGATTATAAATTCTTCCTCAGGCCAAGAATCCATAACTACTGTAACTAAAATGGTTAGGTCTATCGCTTCTTTCCCTGCTTTCGTCCTCTTTCTGAATCTGTGCAACACCCATCCTTTTCCTGTCTCCCTTGCTCTTTTCATCTATCCCTGTTCTCTGCTTTTTCTTTCTATTGCATCAGGTTCATCCTTCTCTTTTACCTGTATCCAGCCATCATGCTTCTCACTAATCCTGTTCTTTTTATTTCCTAACTGCCTTCTCCCCACCTTGATTGCCAACCCTGGCTTTCCTTCTCACTTCTTATCCCAGAGCTCAGGAGCTACCATTCCTCAGTCACTTGGACAGCCATTTGTCCGAAATGGTATAGGGTTACCTGTCTGAGCAGCGGGTTGGACTTGATGACCTCCAAGGTCCCTTCCAACTTTATTATTATTATTATTATAAAGTCCAGAATTCTAGCTTTCCTGCCCTCTTACCTGTCTCCCTCAACCTAATATCTAGTCATCTTGCTCTCCCTTTCTTGCTATGCACTATCTGAGTAAGAACTAAGGAGAAATTTCCTAACAATGAGAACAATTAACCAGTGGAATGGCTTGCTTCCAGGAGTTGTGAGTGCTCCATCACTGGAGGCTTTTAAGAAGAAACTGTACAGCCACTTATCAGGAATGGTATAGGGTCTCCTGCTTGAGCAGGTGATTGGACGAGAAGACCTCCAAGGTCCCTTCCAACTCTATTATTCTGTTCTATTCTGTTCTATATTTGTTACTATTGCTAGAGGAGAGTGACAGCAAGGAGAACAGGATTCAGGAGGAGATCAGGCAGGGGTATGGCTGTGTGCCTATGCTGCATACCTATGCTGCGTGCCTGTAACTATTTCAGTGCTGAATTGCACTTAGAAATATATGTATGTATGAATGTTTCTGTACTTAATTACATGAATTTAACTGGAAAACCCAAGGTTCAAATCTCCACTTGACCACAGAAGTCCCTGATGCATCCTGAACCAGATATTCCATTTGAATCCAACCTACCTCATGGGATGTTTGCTATTATGGAGATAAAATGAAGGAAGACCTCATTGTAGGTTGACTTGATTGAGCCACAATTAAAACCAAAACTGATTTTTAAAATGTTTTTCTGAGTATAAAAAGCTGAACACATCAGGTCTGGTACCCAACCTTTTTGGAGAAAAATAATTTTTATAAAAAGGAAGCAGATACTCTGTGCTGAATAGTTTCCCTGTATCGTTGACTCATTTGTTAAAACTTTTAACAATTGCTTAATATCCTTGTGTTGCTCTCTGTCACATTCTTACAACAGATTATGACGGCGTTCATAGTTACATAACTTTGGGAGGAACATCACAACATCTTAACTCTTAACTTAGTAGCTAAGCAACAGTCTAGTTAATAGGAAGATGCAAGTATAGTTTTACATTCATGATATGTAAAGGTGAAGGGGCCATTACATACACATATGAAGGGATGGGACAACCAAATACACTTCAGAAGAGCAACGTTTATTGCTGTCATTCAACAGACAGCAGGTAATTATTTCCTGCTTGGTCATTTGCTTTTGGATAGTTAAATAAAGAAATAAAGACAGGTAAAACAAGGAGCAGACATCAGAATGTTACAATGGAAACGTCTGAAAAATTTTGTGAAAGACACAGCAATAACACCTTCAAAATATTTGGAAATTTCCTGATAAGTAACTTTGCCACTTGCTTGACTTTATGCAGAAAGGAGGAACCAAAATAAATTAGCACTGTTTTAAAGCTCAATACATGCTACTGAAAACTATCACTAATGTAAATGCTAATATTCTGCTCCATTTAATAAAGAAACCTTTATTCGCAGAGAAGATTGGGTTTATTGAAAGGCTTTTTTTCCTACGGAACAGATGTGTCTTCAATTTAGGATGTAAGCCAATGAATTTTTTTTATGAGTAGACTTATATAGAGTTTATATTGCCTAAAAGGCAATATAAAATAAATATAGTAAAGAACATAAAGAGCATTCTTTTCAGTCTTAGATGGCTTACACAATCAAGTCAGACCCATACCTGGCAAGACAGCCATTTATAACACTTAGGGTATTTTTTTTCCCCAGTAAAATCTGTATTTTCTCAGCACAGTTGCTCTGAAACTTACAGATAGAAAACATCTGATTGCATTCTGGAACTTCTCTTTGTCACTCTTTTGTATCCTCATATTCATTTCTTCAATATTATTCAAAATGTAATTGACTGAAAAGTCGTAATCAATGTAATTATCATTTGATTTTCAGAAATTTAAAGAACTTACACAAAGGAATCAAAATCAAGATATCATTTACCAAAGATCAAATCACTTTTTCCAAATTTCCATACTAAAGCTGCGTTACATAAATAAATTTGAGTTCTGTACATAGCAATTGTGGAGGGTCTCTTACATTTGGTTGAATTACAGTTCCAGCATCCTTTCCTATGCTGGTATGATTTCTGGAAAGTTATATCAATAACAGCAAGTAGAACAAGGTTTCCAGTTGGGAAAGCAATATGTTCCTAATTTTTAAAAATATATAATTCTGATTGCTGCATGAAAATTCTACCAAATGTGTTATTGTTACTATACTTGTTATTATACCAGGTAGTATGTTTATTTGCTAATTGCTACTGCTCCTGATACTATTAGCGTCATTCTTAATGTTTAAGGAAATACTTGGACTTTTAGATTTTTATAAGGTTTGATTAACTATGATTGAGATTTAATCAGCATTCATAAATCTACCAAAGTTTAAGTATTTGCTTGAGAGAATTCCCATGGAGGAAGGAGTGAGCCCCAGGAAGTGGGTTTGATGAGCAGGTGGGGTTTCTGCCTCAGGACACAATACTGAATTAGTATTTCAGTATTTCAGAATCGGCTAGTAGGATAATGTGCTTTTGGTGTGATGTGAAAGGCACATGAATGGAAGCTCTGACATTTGTGGGTCTCTTAAAATATTTTGGCACGCTTTGTATAAGGGTTTCATTCTTGATGGTTTGGCCAAATTCCACAGTGGAGTTAAATTTTCAATTGGATTAGAATGTTTTACTTGCTACAAAAAAATCCTGCACACTGTTAAATATCACTACCCAAAGCTCACTTGTAAATACCAGCATATAATGATCACCCTCATTTCTCACCCAGAATATTGAACACGTAGCAGTATTTTCAAATTGAATATAATCAACAGGTTTAGAAATAGGTCATTGAGAGAAACAGTTGGGAGGTGAATCCACCACAATGAGGATTATCAACTGTCCTTCAAGTAATAATCCTAAAGACTACATCGAAATTCCAAGGAACAACATATGTGCTAACTTTCCCCTGTCTGGTCATGACTGACTCTAGGGGGCAGTGCTCATCTCTGGTTCCTAGCTGAGGGAGCATTGCCAAAGACGTTTTTGTGATCATGTAGCTGGCATGACTATAACAGCATAGAATATTGTAACCTTTCCACCAAAGTGGTACCTATTCATCTATTTGCATGCTTTCAAACTGCTAGATTGGTAGGAGTTGGAGCAAGAATGGGAGCTCATGCTGTCATGCTGTCACCTGCATAAGCCATTACATAGAGCAGGCATGTCAAACTCGCGACGTCATGTGACGTCGTGCGATATATTGTGACTTTTTCCCCATTGCCAGCAATGGGGTGGGCACAGTTTCAGTATGATGCATCCGGCCCGCGGGCCAGCAGTTTGAACATGCCTGACATAGAGAAATGGCTCTCATTCTTGGCAGATTTAAGATGTGTGCTGGGGAATTCTGGGAGTTGAATTCCACACATCTTAAAGCTGCCAAGGTTGAGAAACATTGACATAGAGAGAAAGTTTGGATTATGCAAACTTAATTAATAAGGAACTTATTAAAACCTGTATTTTCTTGCTGACATTAATCTGTAGAGTAGATGACTTTTGCAAAACAGAGTTACAGATGGTGTAAAAATGTTGAACAATTGTTACCCAAGACAAACCTCAGAGCCCTCTGTAGTTATATTGATTATATTTCACTGGATGCTAGTTAAACTGTCAGTACAATTCAAAGTGTTGTTTCCAACCTACAGAGCTGTTTCTTAGGAAAAAGGCTGACAAACATGCTCAGATACTGCATGGCTAATGTCTCTGCTTAATGGTCTGACCTCCATCTCATTAACTACAGGGCTTATTCAGGGCTGGTGAATACATTTGGAATACTAAAGCAAATACATTTGAGAATAGTGCGAATTTTCTCATAAAATTACTGCTGTGTGTGAATTAGCGAGAGAATTACTAAACCTGTTCATAAAATGACTCCCAAGACTTAGCCATTTCTCCAAAGGCCATCTTTGCAACATTCCCTCTAATCCTTGGATTTTTTCAATCACCCAATATTGTATATTTTTCTTTTTCTGAGTAGCCAATTACACTTCTTGATTAAGTACTTCTCTCTGAGCAGCCAATTACACTTCTTGATTAAGTACTTCTCTCTGGTTTTCCCCTGGTTTTAATTTTCTAAGTCTGTTTATAAGGCTTATTGGGGTCCAGAAAAATTCTTGTAATTCTTGTGCACGAACAGTAGTATTCAGTCCATGGTCTGCAGACCACATATTGTCCCCAGGCTTTCTGCATTTATCCCCAGTTAGCTGGGCAGAGATAGCTCATCTTGACAACACCTGCCAACCCCTGGGGGTTGAAGGCTAAAATATATGATGAGTGGTTGCAGGAACTGGGTATGTCTAGTCTAACAAAGAGAAGGCCTGGGGTGTAAGACATGATAGCAGTCTTTCAATATTTGAGGGGCTGTTACAGAGAGGAGGGGGGTTTACCTATTCTCCAAAAGATAAACCTAACCCTAACTCAAGGACAAGAAGTAACAGATGGAAACTAATCAAGGGGAGAAGCAACCTAGAACTAAGGAGAACTTTCTTGACAACGAGAATAATTAATCAGTGGAATGGCTTGCCTCCAAAATTAGTGAGTGCTCCATCACTTGAGCTTTTTAAGAAAAGTTTGTCCGAATGGTATAGTGCAGTGATGGTGAACCTTTTAGAGACTGAGTGCCCAAACCACAACCCAAAACCCACTTATTTATTGCAAAGTGCCAGGGGTGTATCAGCATTATGGTGCCCTAAGGGGGGGCATGGAGGCTTGGCCCACTGGGTGGGCATAGCTGTGGTTGTCATGGCAGAGTGTTTGGGCATGGCTGGGCTGGGCATGGCCACCTCGATGTTGCTCATGGGGGGATGCCTATGGGGGCCGGGCAGGATTGGGGGAGATCCAGGGGGTCTCTGGTGGGTGGGGTGGTAGTCAGGAAGCCCAGCATAGATGGGGGGAGGCACACAAACCTAGCTGGGACTGGGGGGCCATGGTGCCGATGGGGATCCGGCTTTCCCTGCTCAGGGTGGCCTTTGGCTTGCTGGCCATGGGCGTGCTCTACCACCTCTACTCGAGCTTGCTAGCTGGCCGCTTTGCCTCCTTTTGCTGGGTGGGGCTGCCCTTCCGGGCGGTGGCGGCAGCAGCCTAATGGACCTGCACAAGCTGCTGGCAGTAGCAATGCGTGTGCCCACAGAGAGGTTCGCCACCACTGGTATAGTGTTTCCTGACTGAGCAGGAGGTTGAATTAGAAGACTTCCAAGGCCCCTTCCAATTCTGGGAGATAGTGATAACTTTCAGGAATAAGCAGTAGGATTTTTATCATGTATTAGCTTCAAGAAAGAGATTTTCATCAGGACAACAGTATGGAAAGGAAAACTTAAATGCACTCTTTGCATCTGTTCTGAATCTCTAATTATCCGTTCACACATGCCAAAACACTTTGCAAAACTGAAAATTAAATGCAAATATGCATTGCTTGCCCCTTAAAATGAAACTGCTGATTCCAAAAATACCAAATATTTTCTCTCAACTATATTTCAAGTTAATTATTTCAAGTAACTGAGTATAGTACTGTTAAAAGGAAGAACGTTATGAAAAGGGGGAGCCCATTTTTTTCTTCCTGCTGAACTGATTTTGGCTAGGAAAATTGAAACTGTTGGCTGTTTTAAAAAGTATCATGTTGTAGGCAATACTTTTTTTAAAAAAAATGTTCCAGCTAGCTAAATCATTTCATTTTGTTTTAAATGACTTATTGGAATTCCATTCTGTGTGCATGTCTTTTAAGTGTGCTAGTAAAAGAGTTTCATGAACAGGTTTCTTATATTAAGATAGAATAAACATGCTTAATTCTCAACTGCTATTTCAAAGGCTTTGGGAACTGCCAGAAACTATTTTTGCTCAATGTAGTCTTGATGGTGGTATTACAGAGATGTACAATATGCTGTATACAGATGTTGCTTTGTTAATTGTCAATTTAAATGATGCATGTATAGCAAGAATTGGTGGGCCTTAGAGGAGATGTGAGAGGTAACAGAGCACTGCTGGCATTAGTCTGTATTTGAAATGTGTTATAAAAATAACCACAACCTAACACAATTTACAGCCCTCAGGAACATTTGATTCTGTGCTATATTTTAGCCAACAAATTCCTTTATAGCACAATTTAGCATAATTTATGAATACATTTCTGGTTGGCACTAGTACTGTTTTTTTTTAATTTGTTTGTTAAGTGTAGAATTTTGAATAGCTTTTTCTTGAGAAAGAATAGAAACTTCACATATCCAAACAAATCCAGTGGTAAAAAAATTAATGTAAGAGATCCATTAACTGATGTTAATATAATT
Organism: Bothrops alternatus; assembly: GCA_034064705.1. Lineage (NCBI taxonomy): Eukaryota > Metazoa > Chordata > Lepidosauria > Squamata > Viperidae > Bothrops > Bothrops alternatus. The sequence goes on along the minus strand of JARGCV010000003.1, from coordinate 8,929,553 downwards.
TCTATTACTGAGGGCACCAACACACAATTGTAGCCACAATCTAGACTTTTTTTGCTGCCCCTACTTGGTGTTTTGAACTTCAGTCTTAGTCAATAAATAAATCAGCTCATTTTTATTTACCTGGTTTCAACTGAATCTCCCCCATTTTGGTAACTAGCAATAGATCATCACCAATGCTCTTATCTGATTGCAGATAAGAGCCAGAAATCTGAATTGTTATCCATGTAACTTTGTACAATTATAACTTTGATCATTTGATATTTTGCAGGATGTGATTTGATAACTCGATAACCTGATAGGGAGCCATTGCAGCTCTTCTGCATGTTGATAGAACAAAAAAGAAGTAGACACCTTACAAATCTATGTTCCACCTAATTCTGCCTAATACATCAACTTTCTGTGCGAGGGGTAAATGGTCCAAATAGAAGCTGTGTCATCTAAGCTTTGGGCAAATTATGGAGCACAGATATGCAGAGCATATATAGTTACCTAGGAATGATAACGCAATTAGAAGTTCAGGGTTCATTTTTCACTTCTGTTTTATCTTCAGTGTATTCTGGAGTTCTATCGCTTCAATTGTAAAACATACTTTAAAACAATTTCTACTGAATTCAGCTGAGCCAGCAATAAGTTGGCTCAACAGCCTAACAAAGATGGTAGGTTAACACCCCTTATATCTGTTTTGTAAATCTGAGATTTTCATGACTTTGACTCAGCTGTATTTTAAACAGGTTCTGAAGCCCTGGCTTTTTTTGCCACCAGGTTTTGGGCTATGGTGGGTTTGGGGCTCCCTTTGTGAGGGATATTATGGGCTTTTAATGGATGTTTGCCCGACCTAAATGACTTATTTTTTTTCTCTAATGTTTGCTACGCTTGTTTTTAATTATATACACTACCCAGAATTGTTGATGCATTGGGTAGCTTATAAATGTATGATAAATAATTACATACATATACAGTTATGCGTATTGGATTATAACACATATGTAATTATGGTATTCTCCCCCTCCCAATTGTTTCTATCCATTCTATCCAATCGGATACCATCAAATAGGGAGTATTGTCCGGTGGGGCATAGAATGAGAGCCTTTTCTGTGTGGCACCCACTCTTTGGAACATCATTGCCCCTGAAGTTAGATTAGCCCCATCCCTGTTGGCCTTTGATTAGGCCTTCAAAACTTGGTTTGTACTTGAGTTTGGGACTGTACGTATGGATTAGAGTCTGCTCTTGGTTGTACGAATATTAGGTTAGATCATGTCCAGTTGCTATGTCTTTTTATTTTGTTTTATATTATATATTTTGTGTTTTTATTTGCTTTAATGTAAACTATCTAGAGTTACATTAAAGTGAGATGGGTGGCTATATAGATCAAAAAATTAAATACTACATACCGGTAATAGCAAAAATCAAATGCAAAGAGTATCCTAGTTCAGTTATTTGAAGAGACTCAGAAGCATGAAACAAAGTTAGTCCATTAAGTCTCCGTAAAGGAAATGTTTTGTGGTATCAGCCCTAGCAAACTCAGAATCCATTTTTTAATTGTAATAGAAGTAAAAGATTAAACATTTCAGTAACTGTGCAAAGCACTGAAAGAAGAGCTTTGTGCAGCCTGTTGGCCAAACAAAGCGCTCTTTACTGAACTGTTGAGGCAAAACCCACTGGCAGTTGCAGAGGTCTTGTGGGTACAGGAACACAAATGCAAAGGTAATCCTGGAAAGCTCTTGCAGATGTGCCAGGCATCTCAATAGACTACAACTGGCTCTCTGCTTAGAAAAGGGATATTTCATTTATGCTAATATACTTCACCGAGTGTCTCTTCAGATGCTCTGCACAGTTCTAATAAACATAAAACCATGGTTTTATTGTTATCATGAGACTCAGAGTTACAAATGTTAAGATTCCGGAAGATCTCTAGTTATATATATATTTGTCCTTCCCATCGTTCTTAAGTGATGGGGAATTGTAACAAGATACAGAGGATCTGGTCTACTTATTTGACTGTGTCATGCTTGATTTTGATAGTTATATATTACTTGAAAACTAATTAGTTGATCCATTGGATTTACTTCCCATTAATGTGCGTTGTGGCTTGCTGGAAAGAGTGTGTTAGATGAGCATGGGCTAAGGGGTTGCTAAGCTTCAGAGACACTGCTCTGCATGTCTGCATGTACTATGGAAGTCATTTGGATTGCATTACAATTTCAATACAGATATATATATATATATATATAGTGTTTACTAATAGGCCTGTTTTCTCTGGCTTTTTAAGGTGTGCTTTCTCTGCCTGCCTACTTCAGCCCTTACAACGATGGATCAATATGCAGTAATGGAAGAGCTGATGCTTATGCCCAGCTAGAACTTCGAACTTTAGAACAATCTCTCCTGGCAACTTGCGTTGGAAGCATCTCTGAACTGAGTAAGCGACATAAGCGCTGACACATTATTATTTTACATAGCATATGGAACCTTTCACTATGAATATTAGGGGAAAATATTGTGCCGTTTATTTTTGTTTTGCTTGTACTGACACTGCAAAATACGTTTCAGGATGTTTTTCAGGAAAATAAGATCCTCTGATTGGATATTTCAGAGTTTAATACAGTGTTACACAGAGATTAGCTTCTGCCCCATCAGATTATTAAAGCTGTCATCATTTATTCAGGATTATCAAAAAAAACCATGGTACTTTATACATGAAACATCTTCTTATTCCAAGGGATTTAGAATCTAAAATTTTATATGTGGGAAGCAAGAGAAGGAAAGGAAAGGTAAGGATGCCTTTAGGTGAAGCTCACTTCCTAGACTCTGCAGCTATATGTTGTTGTTGTTTTAAACAGTTCTGCAGAGATTTACTGTTCACTTCCTCTGTGATACTGTTTCAACATCACAGGGTGGCTAACAGTCCTAAAATTCCAAGGTGCCCCCAAGTTTTAAACAAGGCCAATCCTGCCTAATTTCTGAAGTTAGCCAAGGTGCTGTCAAGTGGTGAAGTAAGCAATTCAGTAAGGAGAAGAAAATGGGGGACAAGGCAGATGAGGAAAAGTATGTCTTTCAATGACATACTTTTCAGTTTTGTTGTTGTAGGTAGTTTTGATCAGGAATGTGTTTCACATTTAATTGACCACTTTTTCCTCTTTTTTTGTACACTATTTTTTTTCTTTTTTGTCGTTGTTAGGGTTGAAGGTGTGCTTTTGTTTGTTTTACTTGTTTGTATTTTATTTTCTGTGATAAAACAATACATTTAAAAGGAATGTGTTTCAGAGAATTTATGGGAAACTTAATGCTTTGTGAGATGTATGAAAGAACTGCCTTATCAAGATATTAGAGAGAACAATGCCCAGGGAGAGAAGACATAAAGGAGTACAAGGCTATCAAGGATTTTGAAGCTACAAATGAAAATCACAGCATATATGCAGTCTAGCAATGGATAAGAATCCATTAATTTCATGGAATTGGAGATACTTAAAAGTTTAATGATTTGTATCAACTGTATGCTGAAACTGTATACATGTGTGAGTGCCTGCCTCCTATTTTGGCACCACTACAGTACTGCACTTGTTTTGATAAGTAACAAACTGGTTGAAATGGACATCTGAAAGTAGCAACTGTTTATGCTGCATTTGCTTTGCCAGTCGTATATTACATCCCACTTAATGTTTGAAGGACCAAATTGTTTTCCACTCCTGCTGAAAATTCCAGAGAACTTGTGGGCCCCAGTATTTGGCTAACATGCCACATCCATCCTAGAGCCCATGAACTTGGAAAATGGATGAATCATACTCAAATGCCAAAAGGGCAACTTTCCAGCCTAAAAGCCAGTTAGTAAAACAAAATAAATAAATAAAACTTCTAACAGATATTTATATATAAAATAAGCTATGAAAGTCTGTTTATATTTTGATTAATGTAAACTATGCTTTGGGGTGTACTGTATACTATTTAAAGGATGCTTCGTAGATTATTTTTCCCCTGGAAAATGTTTGTCTTAGCATTTCTCCTCTTCATTTATCATCATCATAATCATATGAATGGGACTATTAGAAATCAATCCATACCTTACAGGTTTCACCATTTATTTCATGACCTGCATTAATTTGAGGTTTTATTTAAAAGAAAAAGTCTCAACACATTTGTACAGCACATTCTAAAATGCAAGAATGTTCTTATGGCATCAGTCCATGATTAGAAACAGTTTCTTTTCCCCGTTTTGTAATTTGGCAGGTTCACTGCTTGCCTTTAATGAAATCTTATATAATCTCTTGCCTGAAAATTTGAATCCAAATGTATGTCTTTTATAGAAGATTTTACAAATTTACGCAGAAAATAATCCATTTCTTTTTATACAGTATATACATCTTTTTGTACAGTATATTAAATATATATTAATAGAAGACTCAGAAAATTGTAATTCACATTTTAAGATATAATACTTAGTCAAACAATTTTCTTTTTTTAAAAAAAAACAACTATAATCTAAAAAAACTAAACAGGTAAATTTGCAGGCTTAAGTAAGTTCCAGTAAGTTCAGTGCATTTTACTCCCTAGTAAGGAGTATGTTTCAGTGAATACTAAACATCATGCTATTTAGATCTAAGGCCCAAATTTCCTTTTTGCAATGGTAAGAAATGGACATTCACATTGATACTTTTTAGGAATCAGTCTTGAAGTCCTTAAACTTAGCAATCCTCTCCTCTTTTAACTCTGAATCTAGAAGCTTGTTGAGTTATCATACCTAGCTCTGTAAACCTCGTTGTCCATACCAGTTTTCAAAGAAATACAAATTGACCAATATCAACAATGGTGTAATGAGCATATTATATATTCAGAGGATATAGTATCTTCTCCAGCATGATGACTGAAGAATCCACCAATGGGTTATTTCAGTCCTCCTGCCCAATCAGACTAAGTTGTCAAGTTGTCACGCCTCCTCATTATCTGATACTTCCAGTTTCATCTTAGTCTTTTGCCCATGATGACGTGAGAACTGACTCTCTGTCTACTTGGTTGCAGGTTGGACTAGATCAGAGGTTCTCAACCTTTTCCGGGGCTCGACCGATGGGGCGCATCGCGCATGCGCGGCGCGATGGCCCGCATCGCAATAAGGAAAAAAATGGCCAACCCCAAAAAAATGGCCGACCAAAATTTTTTTAAAATGGCGGGCCCGCACTGCGCATGCGTGGCGCACGAGGCGCATTGCGCATGCGCAGCAGGGCGCGAGGCGCATTGCGCATGCGCAGCAGGGCACGAGGCGCATTGAGCATGTGCAGCAGGGCGCGAGGCGCATTGCGCATGCGCGGCAGGGCGCATCGCGCATGTGTGGCGCGACAGCCCGCATTGCAATAGGGAAAAAAATGGCCGACCAAAAAAAATGGTGGACTGCGGTGCTTGGCGACCCCCGTGAAATGGTCGTTCGACCCCAAATGGGGTCGCGACCCACAGGTTGAGAACCGCTGGACTAGATGATTCAATCTTTTGGTGGATTCTTCTGTTATTTGGGAGAATTAGCTGTTTATTCTGCTGGACTTCTCTTTCTAGCTTGTTCTAGAAAGAACTAGCCATTTGCACAAACATAAGCATTTAAGAAAACCAGAATTCAAGAAAACGTTGAATATGTATGTAATACTGTATGTATACTACCAAAAAAAATCATCAAATCGTTGGCATTAAAAAGCAGGCTTTCCAGATTCTCATAAGAAGTTGAAATTAATGAAAATAGCATAGGCATAGGTTTTAAAACATGGTTTGCATTCAAAAGGGTCTCAGAATGAACAGAACCAGAATATATAAAACTCTCACCTTATAGTGAACAAGGGTGAAAGGCCTTGAAAAAGTTAAACCTCATCATGCTGTTTGAAAATACAGTTTGAAAATACAGCTGGTTTTGTTTCCCTCTCTACTCCCTTTCCAGGTGATTTGGTATCACGAGCAATGCACCACATGCAGTGTTTGACTACCCTTCGTCCTGGCATGAGCCCTGTTCGGCAAACCCGACAACAGCAACCACCCATCACCTGGTCCCCCGATGCTCTCCATACCCTTTACTACTTTCTACGCTGCCCTCAGATGGAATCCATGGAAAACCCCAACCTGGATCCACCAAGGATGGCCTTGAGTAATGAACGGTAGGTCTTCCTGTTTGTGCTTCAAAATAACTTTTCAAGTTAACAGAGCTTCATTTTGAAGAGCATTTTAAGTCTAGTTTGCTCTGTGAATTCCACAGAATCAGCCTTCACCAGTCATTTCTGTAGCTCAGCCAGGACATTTTCTTAACTTGGCTAACATGTTGGAACTGGAACTAGAGTATTAAAGGCCGGAGACAACAGAAGTTTTATTTTCCAGTGTTCCAGGGATCTTTAAAAAATGTTTGTTTCTCTGTTCCAGACATGTTCAACTTTAATTCCCATAGTTCCTACCAAATTTTTAAAGTGCATAAATAGCTTATATTTTTATAAGAAAACTTCGTGGATCATTAAAAAAATGAGGATATTTTCGCAGATTCGGTATTTGTTACAATTTTGATAACTGCTCATTGGCCGCTTCTAATTTCTAATTTTCCCTTTTTGCATACTGTTGAGAGTTGTTGATATAAGCAGATTTCAGATACGAATATTAGATTTTAAGCTTCCTTAAAAAATTCCTTTTCTATATGGATGGGACAGAAAGAGGAAAAGGCTTAATTTGTTTTTTCAAACTGTGTCTCTAGAACAGACATGTCAAACACAAGGCCCGGGGCTGGATGCGGCCGGCGAAATGGTTTCATGTTGCCTGCGAAGCCATCCTGGAAACAGTGAGCGAATGGCCCCCGCTGCCTTGGCCCTGGCCCAGGCCAGCTGGGAGCCAATGTACAATTTTGTGATGGCCATTTTGGCACTTGCCCTGGTGGACCATGCCTTGGCACTTGCTCCAGTCCCACCCCCTTCTGCGAGAGACCCTCAGATCTGTCCCACTCCTGCCCAGGCCCCGCTAGGCACCCTTGACGCGAATGATGTAGAACTGGCCACACCCATCCAGCAGGCCACACCCACTCTGGCCACACCCACCTGGGCCCCCCTGGGCAACCGCAGTGCTGATGCGGCCCTCAGTGAAATTGAGTTTGACACCCCTGCTCTAGAATATTCCAAAATCAATATATATTCTGCAAAAATATTGGTTGTTTTTAATAAACTTAATATTGAAAAACTTTAAAGCAATGCTAAAATATATACACATAGACACTGATTCAATAGATAGACTGTAATATAATTGTGGGTGTCTTATAAAGTACTGTTTCAAAACATTAATTCTACTAATGCTGCTTTAGTAAGCGCAAATGAGAAGGAATTGAATGTGGCCCCTGTTCTACTTCCAAGGAATGGATCAATAAGGTTCCTTTTTTTTCTTTTTCTGTTCTTGGCTCCCTGGTGCACATCAGAAATTTGCACATGCAGATCAGTGGTGGGATTCAAATATGTGAACAACCGGTTCTCTATGTGGATGCCGCTTCTGGAAGTCCATTCTGGGTCTGGGCAACAAAAAATTAGCTACTGGTTCTGCCGAAGTGATGCAAACCGGCTGAATCCCACCAATGATGCAGATCCATTTCTCATCCAAATATAGAGTCCTTTTTGATACAATATAAGTTTTAAGCTCAAAAACACAGATAGGTAAATACAAGCTGGAAGGTAACAGATTCAGAATGGCATGGTTGTCGTTGAAGAAAAATCTAACCAGGCTTTGAAAATTGTTTTTAAAAAGTGTGCTTTTTAACAATAAATCCAGTGCTTTCCATTTAATGTGGCCAGTGGGATATATACTGCAGAGGATATTATATACACAGATTTCTGTTTGTTTATTTCCAGCAAGAGGAAAAAGTAAATTGAGGTTATTTCTGAGTATGCCAGACCCGCAGCATGCTGCATAAAGGCACTGATTCACATACTCTATCTTGGCAAGGGTACACGATCCAGCCTCTTTAAAAAAAAACAACAACTTTTAGTGCTAAATCAGCTGCAAATTCTGCATTACTCCATTGTGCCTCATTGAGCTTATGAAGTATGCTTCTGAAGGCATTGCAGACCTAGGGGGGGGGGGAAATCTCAGTTTTAAAGCGAAGAAAATAACACCAAAGATCAGCTACACTACGTTGTTGTTTTTTTTAGATGCCTGCTGAATACAGTCATTTTAAACAGCAAGAAAGGTGATGCACACTTTTGCCAAAAGCCATTCCTATCGTTATTTTAACTGGTGAGCATTAGAACAAGCTTCCCCAATCTGCCACTCTGCAATCTGCCACTCTGTATTGGATTTCAGACCCTGAAACCTTTCAGAAGGACTGCTTTTGATTAATTTTGTGAGAACTTGCTTGCTTATTGCTCTTTCAGTTGGTTATTCATCAAATTCTCTTCAACTTTTTTTTTAAGTATTTCAGACAGGGGTGCTACTAAATTTTAGGAGAGCAGGCAGAAGAGGTCCTTAGTTCTCTTCTTCTGGTCTTTCTTTTATTTTAGTCTCCTCCTTTTCATCCTATTCCAGATCCTTCCTGTCTGCCTGTAAAACCATTTCTGTGGACTTTTTACCTCCTATCCTTTCCTCTTCCTTGCTACACACACTCATACACCCTTTAGGGCCCGGATGTGCAATGTCAGTTTGAGAAAATAAATGTATGTGACTAAATGCTTCAAAAAGCAGATGATGTTACTAGCGTTATATTTTCTCCCACTCGTTCTAGAAGACTCTATACTTCTCATGGGGAATTTATTAGCATGCTGGATATCAGGTGCTTCAAGGAGCCAGTTCAATGTTTCCATGTTCTTTTAATTAATATGTTTTATACTGTGGCTTTTTAAACTTTAATATGTTTATACGTCTGTTTTTAAATTTTTAAACTTTTAAATTTAAATTTTTAATTTTTATTAAATTGGGGTGTGTGTGAGTGATGTATGTATGGATGGGGATATGCTTGAAGAATGTATGATAGATAAATGGACAGGCCTGCCGAGCTTGAGGGAGGCCGGGGACTGGGGGGATGCGGACTCTGGAGACAATGAGGGTTGGAATATACCGGTCATTCAGGGAAGAGGCAGGTATGGCAGGAGCAGGAGGGTAGGCCGCACACGGGGAACTCGGTCCTGCTGTCTCGTAGCAGTTCCTTGTTCTGGCCCCTTCTGAAAAAACTTGCTCTCCCCACAATTCTGGTGATGGGTGTAGCTCGGGCCCTGGGCTCAGGCTATTGCTGCTTAACGCCAGGTCGGTTAACAATAAGGCTCCCCTCATTCATGATCTTCTCATGGATGAGGAGACCGACTTGTCGTGTGTGACTGAGACCTGGTTGGGCCCTGAGGGGGGAGTTCCCCTCACGGGCATGTGCCCATCAGGTTATAAGGTATGGCATCAGCCGCGACCCCAGGGAAGGGGGGGAGGAGTGGCTATTTTGGCCCGGGAGAACTTCAGTCTATGTAGACTCACTGTTTCCAAAATTCCGGGTTGCGAGTCCATCCTTATGATGCTGGACCTAGGGGTCCAGGTGGGCTTATTGCTTACGTACCTGCCTCCCAGCTGCGTGGCATCAGCCCTGCCTGTGCTACTCGAGGAGGTTGCTGGGCTGGCGGTGGAGTTCCCCAGGCTTATAGTCTTGGGGGACTTCAATCTGCTGTCGCTTGGTGAATCCTCGGGATTGGCACAGGAGTTCATGGCCGCCATGATAACCATGGACCTGACCCAAGTAGTGCAGGGTCCGACGCATGAGGGTGGACACGCCCCGATATGATTTTCCTTTCGGAGCAGTTGGGTAATGATCTGGTTTTAAGGGGCTTAGATATCATGCCTTTGTCATGGACCGATCATTTTCTACTTTGACTCAATTTTACGGCCCCAATCCTTCCCCGCAGGGAGGCGGAACCGATTAGGTGGTTCCGCCCCAGACGCCTGATGGATCCAATTGGCTTTCAGACGGCGCTTGGGGAATTACCGAGCTCCCTCATTCACAGTCCGGCAGAGTCCCTGGTAGCGGCATGGAATACGGCCGCGAAGGGGGCTATTGACCGGATTGCACCTTTGCGACCTCTTCGTGGTGCTGGCCCCAAGAGGTCTCCTTGGTTTACTGAGGAGCTCAGGGGGATGAAGCGCCATAAGAGACGTCTAGAGAAGCGATGGAGACAAAGTAAGTCCGGATCTGACCAAACCAGATTGAGCTTATTTATTAAAGCCTATCTGAAGGCGATTAAGGCGGCAAGATCTTTGTATCTTTCTGCTTTGATCGCGTCTGCGGAATCTCGTCCAGACGCCCTGTTTAGGGTGACACGATCCCTTATTAACCCAAGGGGTCCGGAGCCTCCCTTGCAGGGTAGTGCCGAGGACTTTAATAACTGTTTCGCAGACAAAGTGGCTCAGATCCGGGCTGACCTAGACTCCAATTGTGTGGCAGAATCGACTGATAATGATTCAGTTGAGGGGACAGGGGCATGTTCTTGTCCGGTCATCTGGGGAGAGTTTGAGGCTGTTACGCCTGAGGAAGTGGACAGAGCCATTGGATCTGTATGTTCTGCCACCTGTTTGTTGGACCCGTGTCCCTCCTGGCTGGTTTCGGCCAGTAGGGTGGTGACACGTACCTGGATCCAGGAGATTGTCAATGCTTCTTTGAGGGAGGGGTCCTTTCCAGCTCCCTTAAAGGAGGCACTTGTGCGCCCCCTCCTCAAGAAGCCTTCCCTGGATCCAGTAATTTTGACCAACTATCGTCCGGTCTCCAACCTTCCCTTTGTGGGGAAGGTTGTTGAGAAGGTGGTGGCGCATCAGCTCCAGCGGTCTCTGGAGGAAGCCGATTATCTGGGCCCTCTGCAGTCGGGGTTCAGGCCCGGCTACAGCACCGAAACTGCTTTGGTCGCTCTGATGGATGATCTCTGGCGAGCCCAGGATAGAGGCCAGTCCTCTGTCCTGGTGCTTCTTGACCTCTCAGCGGTGTTCGATACAATTGACCACGGTATCCTTCTGCGCCGGCTGGAGGGATTGGGAGTGGGGGACACCGTATTGCGGTGGTTCTCCTCCTATCTCACTGGTCGGTCGCAGTCGGTGTTTGTGGGGGATCGAAGGTCCACCTCTAGGTTACTCCCATGTGGGGTGCCTCAGGGGTCGGTTCTCTCCCCCCTACTTTTTAATATTTACATGAAGCCACTGGGTGAGATCATCCACTGCCACGGAGTGAGATACCATCAGTACGCTGATGATACCCAGCTGTACATTTCCACTCCTGGCCATATCAGTGAAGCGGTTGACGTGATGTGCCGGTGTCTGGAGGCTGTGAGGGTTTGGATGGGTGTTAACAGATTAAGGCTCAACCCTGATAAGACAGAGTGGCTGTGGGTGATGCCTCCCAAGGACACTTCTATCTGTCCTTCCATTACCCTGGAGGGGTGAATCTATAAACCCCTCAGAGAAGGTTCGCAACTTGGGAGTCCTCAATCCACAGCTGACATTGGATCATCATTTGTCAGCAGTGGCGAGGGGGGCATTTGCCCAGGTTCGCCTGGTGCACCAGTTGCGTCCTTACTTGGATCGGGAGTCGCTCCTCACAGTCACACATGCCCTTGTCACCTCGAGGATCGACTACTGCAATGCTCTCTACATGGGGCTACCCTTGAAGAGTGTTTGGAGACTACAATTAGTGCAAAATGCAGCTGCGCGAGCAGTTGTGGGCCTTCCTCGCTGTGCCCACATTTCATCAACTCTCCACATGCTGCATTGGTTGCCTATTGGTCTCCGAGCCCAATTCAAGGTGTTGGTTATTACCTATAAAGCCCTTCATGGCATGGGACCAGGATACTTACGGGACCGTCTCCTGCCACATACTTCTCTACGACCGGTGAGAGCGCACAGGGTCGGCCTCCTCCAGATCCCGTCAGCGAAACAATGTCGTCTGGTGGGCCCTAGGGGGAGGGCTTTCTCTGTTGCGGCGCCCGCCCTCTGGAACCAACTACCTCCTGAAGTCCGTGTTTCTCCGACCCTCCCGGCCTTCCGAAAGAATTTAAAACCTACCTCTGCCGGCAGGCCTGGGGATGACTGTTGATTGTGGTGTGACTGATGAGTATGTATGGGGTTTTTATTTTTAATGTTTCTTGTTCGGATTTGTTGCAATTGTTTTTATATATATATTGTGAGCCGCTCCGAGTCTTCGGAGAGGAGCGGCATACAAATCCGAATAAATAAATAAATAAATATATGAAGGCCAGTTTTTCTAATGCTATTTAATTGTTACCACATTGATTCACAGATACTTTCCTTAACTATCCTTTATATTAGAAGTGAACATTCTATGTTAAAATCTTTGTAAGTTTTACTAAAAGCCAGGATGTTATCGTAATAAAAATGGCCAAATAAAAGTTGGCAGATTAAGCTTCAAAGCCCCATTTGATCATGAATTTCACACATTTCACTAAGACCTGGGTTGCAGGTCTAAGCCATGCTTTGCAGACTAAGCCATGACTTCTGAATTCAGATGTAATACTAGTCATCAAACAATTGTTTGGATGAATGACTAGGTTGACTTCCCCCAATAAGCAAAACAAAGAATCTACTTTTTGTTTAATGTACTATGAAAACCCAGCCACAGAATAACTTTCCATGGAATACTCTCTCTCTCAGCCTGTTTTATTTAACAGGGTTATTGTGAGGATAAAACTGGAACGACAAAAGGACCACATAAGAGCATGTGTGTAAAGCTCATTGTGGAAAAGATTACTTTTTTTTAACATCATAATCATGCTGGGCATTGGTTAATCCCAAATCTTGTATTTGTTGCATTCATACCCCACCTTTCCTCTAGAACAGTGTTTCTCAACCTTGACAATTATAAGGCATGTGGACTTCAACTCCCAGGATTCCACAGCCAGCATTGCTGGCTGTGGAATCCTGGGAGTTGAAGTCCACATGCCTTAAAATTGTCAAGGTTGAGAAACACTGCTCTAGAAGGTCTTAGTAGTATTGTATCATCACTTTTAGTTTCAAAATTATATTATGAGATATATACAGAAAGCAACAATAGTTTTTCAAGAACCTCCCAAAAGTGAAGGTATATTTGAATTTTAAACTTCTGACCCTGAATTTCAAACTCTACTCATGTAGCATATATACTCACTCCTTATTTCCACCTACCATTAATTTTCTCATGAAAATGATGGTTTGAGAAACATACATCTGAAATCATGTAAAGTACCTCTGCTTTTAATTGCCAAGATGGACCTTCTGTTTATTTTGATTATTTTGTTAAGCAACTCAAATAAGACATATAGGCCTTCATTCCTTACAATTATCCTTTGAGTTTATTTAGCATAAGTGCTGTTACTAGTTACTAAGCTTCATGGATAGATTGGTATTTAACCCTTTGCATTCTCAGTTTAACCACATTGTCTTCCATGTCACTGGAACATACATGGAAATGTTTCTGAATATAGGCATATGTTAATTTAAATGCAGATACCAAAAAGGCTGTCTATCACTGTGGTTTGTACTCACCTGGAATAGTATTTTGCAACCTGCTGGAATGCTGCACCTGTGTGCTAAAATGTGAACCAGCTCTTTACACATTGAGCAAATCCCTTCTACCTAAGGGTAGTAATATCCCATCATCAAAGAACATATGTTGGCAGAATCCACATGTATGTGTGCTTCAATGCCTCTTTGATTTTACAGAGATCCATTACATAGTGATATATTTTAATATACAAAAAGCAAACAGGTGTGGTTACACCATTGGGTTCTTTTGTTACTTTTCCATCACTCATTTTAGCCTTATTCCAACAGAACCTGAATTCATTTTAGGAAATACAAGAAACCAGAAATTCCATTGTTTTTTGAATCAATATTGGCAGAGGTTTATGAGCTGCCCAGTTTGCCAGTATTTAATTTATGTTGTAATACAGAGGTCCCCAACTGTTTGGGCACCAGGGACTGATTACATGGAGAGAGGTTTTTCCACAGACTGGAGGGGGCATGGTTTTGTGTGCTGCCTTCATCCCGCAGATGGGGCTTTGCTTGTTTGTCCGGACTGATTGCTGGCATGTCGTAGCCCGGTACTGGTCCACGGACCGGGGCTGAGGACCCCTGTTGTAGTATCCAGTAATTCTTTATAGGGTTCTATAACGGCAAAGACATAAGAGAAACAATTATAAGCATATAGTGGTCCAACTTGATACCCATTAGATTGGGTGAACTCATTGATAGATGGATAATCTGACTATAAGCATTTTGTGTTAGGACTAAGAGGAACTATGCCATCCATCTAGAAATATACTACAAAATTCATAAAATGCCAACTTAATGGAAACAGAGCGTAGGATGGAAAACCAGGGAATGCTGAAAAAAAGGGGGGGAGCAGTTAACTTGAACAAAAGGAAACTTGTTTTAGTTTTCAGGCACAGTATGTGTCAGAATGACAGGGCATGACAGTGCAAAGCTCTCCAGCAGCCATTTTGCAAAAGATCCATAGCATATCCTCAAAAGGCCTATCAGGCTAGAAAGGTTGGAGATGACTGACTTAAGGCCTGCTAATTACTGAAAAAGCATTTAAAGATATAGTTTAGGTATTAATAATTTATTTTTAAAGGATTAGGACTTAACAGGGCCCAAGAGAAAGTAGCACTAATTTATATTCCAGGATATTAAGTGGCTTTGAGATAAAAGCTTTAAACTAAATATAGTAAAACTATTGTAAAAGCATCTTGTTTTACTTTTCCTACATGGCATACTATTACTAAATCATTGTTTTGCTTTGATATGTATATTATGTTGCACTCAGTGCTCTGAGGAGCTATTGAGATCCTCTAATATATCCTTCCAAACAAATGAACAAAACTGGGGAAGACAAGAAATCCTTTGACTTCACATAATCTCATTGGTTTGATTAGCATGGAGATGTAGAATGTGTGCACAATTTTAACATAACGATTGTTTTGCAACGTAGAGATGCTTATTTTTATTTTTAGAAGGAATCAGGTAGCGATTTTAGTGACTAACAGTTTTTATTAAAAGCTATGAGCTTTTGAAAACTACAGCTCACTTCTTTAGAGAATTGAAGTAATTAAACAAATCTAGCATTTAAATTATGATTTATATATTTTTATTATTCATTATAAAATGTATTATTTAATTATTTATTATTTTAAAAAACCATGTTGAATCAGGCATGTTTATGAAGTTTATTAATACAGTTAAGAGGTCAGTATTTCTCATTTATTATTACCCTCTAAATACAAAAGTCTCAAACATCCTGCAAGCTACATGCAACCTGCTGGAGTTTGTTAGTTTGTTGTGAGGCCCGTGATAACTCACCTGTGAGGTACTGCTATCTCAGCTTCTTCATCCATCTCCATTGTGTGTATTT
Source organism: Bothrops alternatus (assembly GCA_034064705.1). Taxonomy (NCBI): domain Eukaryota; kingdom Metazoa; phylum Chordata; class Lepidosauria; order Squamata; family Viperidae; genus Bothrops; species Bothrops alternatus. Next base: position 8,914,203 of record JARGCV010000003.1, on the reverse strand, counting down.
GGCCAGGCATGTAGAACAGTTTGCGATCATACATCCCAGTCTGCCATTTGTTCTTGATTTTTGAGTCCCACTCTCCTCTTCCCACTGTCTCCTTGCCCATGGAACCAGTTTCTCTTCCGTAATTCTGGCTTGTGCAGCACCAGCCTTACGTCTCACCTGCAGTGCTGGCTTCTATGGGGACAATCCAGAACTACAGTACTGCAGAATTTGACACTGTAAGGGAGAAAGAAAGCCTGCACCACATAAGCGGAGGAGAAGCCAAGCCAGGTACTGAGAGGAAGAAATGAAACCACACCAGCCATGATTTGGGGAAGAAGACAGTGGCCTTGAAAAGAAGGTATTAACAGACAATGAGTGCCCAGCACTGCCTTCGGTGTTTCCCCACGATGCCAGTTTACACACTTTCTGCTTATTGGAACCATCTAATTCAGTGGTGCCCAAGCTTTCTGGCACCAGGGACTGGTTTTGTGGAAGATAATTTTAACAGACCGGGGGGGGCATGGTTTCATGTGCAACCTAGATCCCATGCATGCCAGATAAAGTTTTGCTCGTTCACCCGCTGCTTGAGCAGTCCGGTTCCCAACAGGCCACTGATCGGTACCAGTCCACAGCTCAGAGGTTGGGGACCCTTGATCTAATTCATCCACTGAATTAGACCAATGAAATGAAAGACCTGAGCTAGAAATTCCAGAGGTGAATGAATAGAAATCCAGAGCACTTCTGAGAGTGATGTGGCACTAAAATGAATAAACAATAACACTGTGTAACATATAATTGTTTGAAATACGTATTTTTACACATTCCCCACTGCCCCTGCTTTCCATTCCATTTTCACTTTTCAATTCATTTTTAATATTTGTTGCATTTATGCACATGGGAGTGACTACCTCATAGTCATCTAGGTCAGTGGTGGCGAACTATGGCACGGGTGCCAGAGGTGGCACTCAGAGCCCTCTCTGTAGGCACATGCGCCATCACCCCAGTCCTAGGCCTTCAGCTGGGTTTTATAAAACCTTTTCGCTTTAGGCCTCCACTGCCGTGTACAAAAAACAGGTTCAATCAATCAGTCAATTTCAACTTCTCGTGGGAAAAAAAATCTTGCAAAGTTGGAATTGATTGATTGAACTTTTTAGTCCCACCCAGTCTGCCGTTACCACCGCAGCCAGGCCCACCCAATTGGCCATGCCCACCCAATTGGCCACACCCTCCCGGCACCCGACGATGCATAAGTAGGTTTTGGGTTGCAGTTTGGGCACTCGGTCTCTAAAAGGTTCGCCATCACTGATCTAGGTTGTTCCATAACTAAAGACAGATTTAAATTTGGTTTTCCCTATGTGAAGTTTCAGTTACTGAATCAAACCGTTTCTTGAATAAATAGCAGGCTAACAAATTACGTTAGATAAATGTCATCAACATTAGAGACAAGCATGGTTACTTACACTCTGTTGAAAGTAAGACTATTTTACCAATTATCATTCCTGCAAAGTGCAGACCACTGGCAAAGACATGATAAAACAAAGTATACTTTTTAGTCATCACTGTCTACCCCAACCCATTATGGTTAAAATAATTTCCCATTAGAGTAAATTAGAGAAACCAGGATAAAGAAATCTGTGGTTTCTAAAAGAATGATGTGGTATGTTCTGATATAATTAAGTGATACTAAACATAAACATATGGCACTGAGCCTGCCCTTGATAATGCTCTAATGGTGGAAGGTGGTTATTTAAGTTCCGTTTATATTGTTCTTATGGCATAACAAAGTCAATGCTAATAATAGAGCCAAGGAAAGGAATGGAACTTGATGTATATATATTTTTAAAAAATAAAATTTCTCATTAGGTCAATACAGATCTGTTCTCAAACTATTCCAAATTGCGAATGAGATCAATTTATGCTAATATTTTATGCTAGTACTGTGACATCTGGCTCATTTGCAAAACAATCAACACGATTTTCAACGCATTTTTAAATATTTTTCCGCAGTATTTCTCATAGAATATTTTATGATTCTGCCATCACCAATGATAGCAGTTTTCTTTTACTAGTGTAAATAGTCTAAAGCTAAGGAACCTGATTCATAATATTTCCCTCTATCTACTCCAAGGATTTCTGTTGGGAGAAATTTGTGGTTTACTAAAAAAAGGGGGGGGCTCTAACCTTTAAAAGAGAAAGTATCTCAATCTTGGTATTAACATTATTATTCAAGAATCACCCATTAACTGTCAGAATATAAGTTTTTCCTAATTTCTGCTAGGTTCCCCAGAATGCCTGTGTGTTTGTGTGTTGAAGTAATTTATGTCACCAGCCAACTCAAACGCTGTAAATCCATGTGGCTAACCATAGACCCCAAAAATGAAATAGGTAAGCAATTTCAATTACAATCCAAGACTAAGATAAGTAACCAGAAAATATCATTGATACCTCCCTTAGGATGGGAATGCCAATCAACCCAGCCCCACATCTAAAGAAAAAGCCAATTATTCCCATCTTTGTGAAGGATAACAGAATTAGAAAAATGTAATAGGAATCCTATCTTCTGAATATTGTACAAACATTTCTCCTCTTCATTCAGGAACTTTTGTATTCTGAAAAAAGTTATTATTCTTTTACGTAATAAATGTTAGTCTCCTATTTGTGCTCTGTCACACATCCTTATTCTTGCATTAAGGAATTGTTTCCTGAGTAGCCCAATCTACTTTTTGTCTTTATTGTTGCATATTGTTCTGCTAATGGAGGATCTCCTTAATTCCACCAACCTCATTCCACCCGATTCCTCGCCACTGCTTTCCTGCTTCCTCTCCCCATGCAGTTGGTGTATATCTTCTTTCTCCTTCTTCTAATCATTTACTAGATCACTGTTGGAAAAATGCCCCCCCCCTTTTTTCTTTTTGAATACATTCACAGCATGCTGTAGGTCTTCAGAAATAAAGTATTTGCTGTGCATTGTAAATATTAGGTTTTTTCACTTGCAGAGTTCCAAGTAAAGTGATCCCTGAAGCCCTTCACAGACAACAGCTAATTATCCTCTACAAACACTCACATGAACATATAGACAAACATCCTAATTTAGCATTCCACTAAGAAAACACTGGCATCAACTTCAAATGTGAATTGAGTTATACAAAATCTGCATGCTCAGCAACAACAGATTGTGCACAAATGCAGCATCAATCAAATGCTATAGTTCAAAAAATAATTTCAACTCAATTGCAATAGTAGTCAGCCATTTTCCCTGAAAGTTCTTTTTCATCACTGTCTTATGTTTACTAGAAATTAATTTTATTACCTAAAAACATTATTGGCCAAATTAGGTTGTTGACAAAGTTAGAACTCAGTTATGTGTATACCCCTGGAAATATATAGTGCTAAATTAATGAAATACACTGAGAATTTTCAGAACCAGTTCTCTTGTGCAGAGTTTTCTTGTTCTTTCTTGAAGCTAAGCATGTTTACTTGGAAAGAAAGTTTCTTAACCAAGTAGTCCAGGGGTGTCAAACTGCCAGCCCGTGGGTTGGATGCGTCATGTGAAAGGCACGCCTACCCCAGATCCAGCAAGGGGAAAAAAGTCACGATATATCGCGACACATCATGTGACATGGAGAGTTGGACACCCCTGAAGTTGACACATGTTTCAAATGCACAATAGAAGAAGAGTTTCTCTCCAGCATTTTCTTTAAAAACAGCAATTGGGTAGAATTTCTCAGAGGAACTGTGATGTAATTATAATACAACTCACAATACAATGTGATATATGACAAAAATGTAATTAACGCCTGCTTCATTTCAGTAGAAGGCACAGCTTCTTTTGTGCACAGCAGTACTTTGAGTTACTGCAATAAATAAAAGTAGGCAGAACAGGCTTAATAATGGAACTTGGGGGAAAACATCTCTATTCTTCAAGTTCAAAAATTTTCTTGATTAGAGTAACAGGTTTTATATACTAGAAGGAGGAATTGTTTGTTTGTTAAATGTGTATGCTGCCCATTTCTCTACCGAACAATTCTGGGTGGCTTGCAATACCTTAAATAACAGAATAAAACAGTTACAGGATCAAAACATTAAAACATCAGATATTAAAAGTTAGAACATTATCTCAGGGGCTGCCACAAAGAAGAGGGAGTCGAGCTATTTTCCAAAACGCCTGAAGGCAGGCAAAGAAGCAACGGGTGGAAACTAATCAAGGAGAGAAGCAACCTAGAACTGAGGAGACACTTCCTGACAGTGAGAACAATTAACCAGTGGAACAACCTGCCTCCAGAAGCGGTGAATGCTCCAACACTGGAAGTTTTTAAGAAACTGGACAGCCATTTGTCCGAAATGGTGTAGGGATACCTGCCTGAGCAGAGGGTTGGATTTGATTGCCCCCAAGGTCCCTTCCAGCTTTATTATTATTATTATTAATTAATGTTAAAACAGATAAAAAGACCCAGTGTGGTATAGGTAGTCCTCGACTTGCAATTAAGCTCAAAATTTCTGTTATTTAGTGAGACATTTATTAAGTGAGTTTTTTTTTTACTTTTCTTGCTACAGTTGTTAAATGAATCCTTGCCATTGATAAGTTAGTAACACGTTTGTTAAGTGAATCTGGCTTCCCCGTTGACTTTGCTTATCAGAAGGTCGCGAAAGGTGATTACGTGACATTGGGACCACAGCAACGGTCATAAGTATGAACCAATTGCCAAACGTCAGAATTCTGACCACATGATCATGGGGATGCTACAAAGGTTGGAAGTGTGAAAAATGATCATAAGTCACATTTTTAGTGCCGTTGTAATTTTGAACAGTCACTAAATGAATTGTTGTAAGTCGAGGACTGCCTGTGTAAGTAATTTTTCCCCCAAAATATAATAAAAAGTTGTATTTCTTTTTTTTTTCTTTGTTTGCCTCATGGTCATTATTGCTTTAAAGGGGATTCCATAATTTTGGGGGAAGGGAATAAAACCTTCCTATACTAAACCAGGACTTATTGCAGCTTAGAAAGCTGCGCTATGCATCCTATTATTTATGCATATCCCTCATTGCAGAGGTTTAGCTTCATCTACGTTAACCCATGAAAAGTGAGTGGAAGCAAATGTTAATCTTCAATCTCTCTATAATCATTTGCAGTCTGACTCCTTTTACTTTATCTGCGTCTTATGTTTTGTCCTCTTCCTGAACAAACTAATAAAAACCTTTTTAAAATTAAAATGAGCCCATTGTGGAGGAAAAGTGTTTGGTAGGAGAATTTTAATACTAGAAATTGCACACGTTCTTACGAGCGGCTTTTATCCTATGTTGCGTCCTTTAGATTTAATTTTAGATAATGCGCAGTAATGGAGCAGGTGGCAATGCCAGGATATTTGTCATTTAATTTGTCATTTAATTTTTTAGCAGGAGGAAATACATCAAGAAGTAGTGGGTTATAAACATATCAAGGGCACTCTATAAGCAAACCTGAATCCAGATTTGTGTCTAAAGGACGATTCTTTGTCTGCTTATTCAGAAGGGAGATTCCCTGTTTTCATAGGGACTTATGTCCCATTCCAGGAAAGTGTGGACACAAATGCATATTTAGTTTCTGATTCACAGCATTCCCATAGAGTTCCCCTTTGTCCAACTTCTGCCATTTTCAGCATGTCATACCAGTTCCTAAATGCCAGTGGAAATAATATCTGCTATTAAAAGACTACCAATCTATAATTTAGTATAGAGCAAAGGGATCTCAAACTCAACTTTCCCATACCCTCTCCTTTTCTAACATTGCTCGAAGGTAATTAGAAGTTTCCATTTGGTTGATCCCAGTTTAATTTGAATTTTAACCAGTCGCTCATCTTAACCAGTGCTAGTTGAAGTCATCATGAATTGTAACTTAGAGCTGGCTTATTTCAATTGAGATTCTCCACAGTTTAGTGCTTGGAATTTATATCAATATGCAGGTAAGATTAAAAAAAAAGTGGAAGCAAAAGTTTTCAAGCTTTTCTGCACTTTGGAAGAGAAAGATTCACGAGCAATTACAAGATTCACCCGCAGCTCATTCTTATGAGTCCAAACCATAATAATCTCAGTATTATGTCCAAATGCAGCCTCCTGTTTTAAATCTAGAAGTATATGAATCCAGCTAAGCTGGATATTTGTGATTTTATTTTTTGGGAAAATATGAGGAAGATATTAACAGGATGAGTATATCCCATTCTGCAAAAGTCATTATTGGCAAAAGCAACTGCTGGAATAATAAGACCTTTGTGTCAGATGACTTTTCACATTGTTATGATTCTACAGGTATTTTAGTCAAACATTGTGTACCCTTGTTATTGTTTCAGATACAGTGGTTAAAGCTAAAATTCATGTTACTTTCATGAAGGTATCATATGCATTTACACTTGCATCATATGCATTTACAATGTGTTTTATATATATTGTTTTAAGAAGAAAGGGGGGGAGACATAGAGCAGCTATTAGTCTTGATACACAGATGTTGTTGCTACTGCAGCAACCATATGCTAATATATGTCCTGATGAAGGATGAATAGGACATTTCCCTTTTTTGTCAGGAACGGAAATGCCCCAAACCAATTCAAAGATATTTAATTTTCTGAATCAAGTCCAGCATCTTTATAGAATGGTAATGACATGTTTCTTGACGAACATCATCCCTATTTACTTTCCTCTCTTTTAGTTTAAGAATTAAACAGAGGACTTGCAAATTTACTGATGAGGCTAAGGTTACAAAGACTTGGAAGTAATACTGTTGATATGTATTTATACACCCTCATTTTTATTTTTATTTTTTGCATTTTGTCACTGACATCTCTGGTTAAACTGGTTTTTAGGTTTCTGTAGTGCTTCCAACAGGACTTCAAGCCCAAACTAGTTTTAAATTTACATTTTAGCAAGCAGTGACTGTACGCATCCAGTTGTTCAGTTTTATATGCATCTATTTTTTATTATTCTGTTGAAAAAAAAGCACAGTACAACTATCCCCAACAAAGTCATTGCTGTCTCCTATTTTACAATCACATTTTTTTAACAACCACACATGCACAGTTTCCATCCCTTAAGCCTCATTAGGATGACCCTTGACTACAGTCCTGGTCATGTGCCAGCTACATTTTGCCATTTTGTCATGTGACCATTTTTATAGCATTGCCATTCCACTCAATCTGTGTAATTCCCAATAACAGTTTAATGGCCTTGGCTCCCTGATTATCCAAGAGGCTTCTGCAGTTCTGAAATCACTGTTGTAAAGCCATCAGTTGGTCAGTTTTGTTTCTCTTGACTGTTGCAGTCCAACAATCATTTCCCTTAGCAAGACCAGGGGGGAGATTTTGAAACAGGCTTAAGTAAGGACCCATTTGGGCATTATATTTTAGGAGACTCTAGTATGTGCTCTTATTGCACCGTGTGGATGCTAAATTGTTTTCTGGAATATGTCACCTTGAGCATTGTCAGAAAAAACCCTCTATTTCAGTCATATTTAGAGCCATCTCTGCTCTCTGTTTTATTTTCTTGAGTCAACTACCTGTTTACGTTCCATTCAGGCATGGAGAAATATATGTAATCAGATCTTTCAACATATCCCATGCATTTGAGATGGTTACTAGCACTGAGAAATGGTTTTCCAATTTTTTTCCCTACCATTCTTGTCGTTTGACACAGACAGGTGTTGCCAATAGTAGACCTACTAAGCGTGGCCCTCAGATAAGTGCTGGATTCACATACCTTGCTGAACAAGTCGTATTCTGAGAGCACTTCTTAAATTAGTTTAAACAGCCACAAGAATCATTTGTGGTTCTTTGGAACCACTACAAGAATCTTTTTTATTATTATTAAAAGGTAGGAAACTTGTTTTTAAATCAATCGGCTTATTACTTGTGTTATTAGAAGTTATACAGAACTTTAACAATATTGTTTTGTGGGTTTCTTTCTTAAACGCCTTTTCCAAAACCTTATACTTTTTCACCCTGGACAAAACTTGATTCCTGATGATGCACTAGATCAGTGGTTCTCAACCTTTTTCAGGTTGAGACCCCACTTGCCCCGCCCATGCGCGGTGTGACCCCGGCGCGTGCGCCGGGCCGATCCGCGCATGCACGGTGCGTGCGATGAAACAAACAAACAAAAAAACAAAATGGCGGACCGCGACGGGCCGATCTGCGCATGCGCGGCGCGCGCACGATGGCCCGAAATGCGCGGCACGCGCGAGATAAAAACAAAAACAAAAAAAAACAAAAAAAACCCAAAATGGCGGACTGCGACGGCCCGATCCGCGCATGTGCGGCGCGCGTGATGAAAAAAACAAAATGGCGGACCGTGACGGCCCAAACCACGCATGCGCGGCACGCATGCACGACGGCCCGAACTGCGCATGCACGGCGCGCGCGCAACAAAAAAAATTAAAAAATGGTGGACCGCGCTGTCCGGCGACCCCCACGAAACGGTCGTTCGACCCCAAATTGGGTCGCGACCCATAGGTTGAGAACCGCTGCACTAGATACATGAATCCAATTTTCTTGACAACAAAATGAAAGGGGCTTGCCATTGTCTTCTTCCAGGATGGGGTGTTGTCTGTGTGCATATGTTTATATGTGTTTGTACATTTGCCATTATCACCTACTTCTTCTACCTTCGAATCTATATTCTACCTTTTCATTATTATGCAAAGTTCATCCTGATGTTGCAGTCTAGATGGATCACGGATAAATAAATGAAGCTAAGTAGACATATACTGTTTTTGTTGTAATGGCAGCAGCAATACTTTTGATAAAATGGCTGATGATGCTGTGCTGGAAAAGCATGAGTCAAAAAGATTAGCTTGATTAGTTGAATGTCTACCCAGCAGAAGCCACACTATGGTTTCAAATGGCAGATTTGAACAAAACATGCCTTTCTTGTGGCAAAATAAGAGTAAATGGCAGGCTCCTGATGAGCAGAAAGTTGAAAGGCTGAAAGGCTTAAAAAGAGCGTTCCAGTCATAGATGTTATTATTCATCATTATTTTAATGTGATTTGTCTGTCATGCTATCATCTTATTTTCTTAATAGCCCACTCATTTTTATGCATACTTGTACAAATGGGGTTTTATGGAGGCTGTATGGATATTCAGAGTTCAGAGACATGATAAAAGTATTGAAGAGTGAATAATGCTTAACATGGTTTTTTAAAGAATCAAGATATTTTGGAAGAAAAAATGATTTTATGAAAAAGTGGGCTTGCCTTTGGCTAGCTACTAACTTAATGGCTGAAGCAATACTTTAAACAGATTAAGTGATTAAGTGAACTCCCAAAATGTAGCACACACTGTCTTGCTATCTCAGTTCTCAGTGGATATCAGATTTTCTGCTTTCTACAATTGGAGCACCATACCGATGTGTGAACTTCAGCTTCCAGAATGTTCAGCAGTGGCCATGCAAACTAAAGTTCTGAGAATTTTGGATGATTGTCAGGTTGCAGAAATCTGATGTATGAGACATCAGGTGCAAAATTGTTTTGTATCTGGAAATATGTATTTGATCGTTGTGAAATATATTTGATTGTTATGAAGTGCATGGAATGGCCATGTAGACAAAGTCATGGGGAAAAGGGCAAGAACTTTAAACATGCCCACATATGCTTCTCTGATATGTCTTCCAGAGTACGGGTGGTCCTCAATTTAGTGACCCATCAAAGTTACAACAGACTTTTCCAGGGTTACTTATAACCCAGATTCTAAATTCTGAAAGGCTCCACCCCTCCCAAAGTCACATGATCACATTTTTGGATCCTCAGCAATCAGCCCACATTTATAGCCATTTGCAGCATCCTGTGGTCACCTGATCATGTTTTAGAACATTTTTACCAAAAACCATCTTTAGTTCTGATTTCCGGCAAAAAAAAAAACACCTATTGCAGACAATGGATTTGCTCAACCACTATTATACTTACTTAATAATGACCACAGTGGTTCACTTAATGATTGCCCCCCAAAAAAGTTGCAAAATTGAGTGTGTTCACATGGTGACCTAATTAACAACTGGCATGATTTAGGACTGTAATTCCAGGCTCAGTTACAGTTGTAAATCAAGGATTATCTGCATATACTTCTCCCACCCAGAAGACTAACAAAAGGGAGCAGAATTGTTATGTTCTATTGCCAGTGGTTACTACCTTGCTTCCCTTCAGTGGCAAGTTTGGAAGATATCCTAGAGACCATATTCCAGTTTTTGTGGTCCATTGGCATATCATACATTATATGTAAAAAGAAATATAAATTAGGTCACTAATTAATTAGTTTACATCCTAGCTAATTTGTCCTGTGTGACCATGTTTACTAAAGAGGACATGATGACTTGAAAGTAGATGCCACTGGTATAATTAAGTAATTTGTAATAAGTAAACAAGTATGGATTTTTAAGAAGTTGTATGATATATGATTAATATTCCTAGTTGAAATGGATCTTAACATGAGGTGTAATGGATGTCTTCTTTCTTCTCCAGGCCATTCATGCTTCTGCCCCCATTGATGGAATGGATGCGAGTAGCTATAACTTATGCTGAGCATCGGCGTAGTTTAACAGTAGACAGTGATGACATCCGACAGACAGCTAGGCTGCTATTACCTGGATTGGACTGTGAACCTCGACAATTGAAGTAAGTGGTGTACTTTTAATATTCCACCTACATTTAATAGCAGTATATTCTAATTAAGGCTGCTGTTTTCAAACACATTTTATATACACATACCAGAACACTAATTTGTGCATAATGGGAAATCCATCTGTGTCAGTATCATTTCTGGAGGACATATGTTGTGCTGATTTATAAACTTTAGCATTTTTCTTGGCCATCAAAACAAAACCACCAAACCAAAAAAAAATTAATCTAAAATGGGACTTATTGTGATTGACCACATGTGACCCCAAAGGTAAATCACAGTTTGTTCAAGAAAACTGAAGGACCACATTTTTAAAGGTATAATGATCAGGCACATAGAAAGAGCATTCTCCTCGATCCACAGCTGCACTTAGACCAACATTTGGCGGCTGTGACGAGGGGAGCATTTGCCCAGGTTCGCCTGGTGCACCAGTTGCGACCTTATCTGGACAGGGAGGCCTTGCTCACAGTCGCTCATGCCCTTATCACCTCGAGGATCGACTACTGCAATGCTCTCTACATGGGGCTACCCTTGAAGAGTGTTCGGAGACTTCAATTAGTCCAGAATGCAGCCGCGCGAGCAATCGTGGGCTTACCTCGGTATGCCCACATTTCACCAACGCTCCGCGAGCTGCACTGGCTACCTATTAGTCTCCGCTCGCAATTCAAAGTGTTGGTTATTACCTATAAAGCCCTACATGGCCTAGGACCAGGTTACTTGCAGGACCGTCTTTTGCCTCATACCTCATCACGACCGGTCAGAGAGCACAGAGTTGGTCTTCTCCGGGTCCCGTCGACCAGTCAATGTAGGCTGGCGGGCCCCAGGAGAAGGGCCTTCTCTGTTGCGGCCCCTACCCTCTGGAATCAGCTCCCTCCGGGGATTCGGACCGCTCCCACTCTTCTGGCCTTCCGAAAAGAATTAAAAACTTATTTGTGTCGGCAGATCTGGGAATGATTGGTGTTGAATGTTGGATGAATGTTTTTTATTAAAAAATTTGGGGTATTGTTTTAACTTTATGATCATCTTAATTTAATTTATATTAGACTTATTAAATGCGATTGTTATTTATCTATGTTGTAAGCCGCTCTGGGTCCCCTGGAGAAGAGCGGCTTATAAGTCTAATAAGTCTAATAAATAAATAAATCAACATAGCTTCTGTGAAGTAAAATCAGGTCGCAATAACCTTTAGAGGTTTTTTCAAAGTGTAAAGAAACATGTACAGAGATATGACCTTGAAAAAATAGTTGACTTGAATTTTGAAGAAGCTTTGACCAAATATAAAAAAATTCTTGAGCAAACAGAGCAGTCATAAATAAGAAAAGATTGGTAATGATTAAATAGCAGAAATCAGAGAATGGGATTAACTGAACAGTTCTTGCAATAGATGGACATCTTCATTCGTCTTTGTGAAGAATCTGCATCAGGACCAATATTTTTTTATTCTTTCCAATCCAATAGAGTATTGGAAGGAAATTATATAAAAGAGCTTGGTACCATCTGCCCTCTGGCCATCTGTCTACCAATAGGAAAACTCTCCCAAATCAGAACAGGACAAATTATCTATGAGAAGGAGAAGCATGCAAAACAATGATTGTGTTTGTGTGTGTGTGTTTTTAATAGGCTGGATTTGATTTGGAGTTGCAGAGAAAAGAAATCCAGGGGAAAAAATATCCTCCAGTGCATTACTATATGTTGGGAGAAGCAGCTGGAAACAGTAACTCAGAAATGCTGCTTCTACTCTAAGCCCCCACTTTTCTGGTCACGTGACCCGAGCAGAATGTATGCAGCCTTCTCAATACTTCTCAGGGCACACACGCATACAAAGCAGAAACACACGTACATAACATATTGGTTTGTTACGCAGGAGAAAGTAAATATGTTCTCTGTGGCCAAGGGGTTTGTAAGCAATTCATGAAGCCATGCTCTATATGATTTCTTTAACTTACTTATTTTACTTAGCTCACTTTCAAACAAGTACTTCACCAGATGGCTATATATTAAGCAGAATGGTAAGAATGTCTGGAGAAGCTTATGGATAATTAAAACTATAAAATCCATTTCCACAAAATGAAGCAGTGGCTACTGATTTTTTTAAACTGTTTGGCCAAATTCACGAACAGTAAACTTTTAGCAGAACAACAGAGTTGGAAGGGACCATGGATGTCTTCTAATCCAACCCCTTGCTCAAACAGGAGACCGTATACCATTCCAGACAAGTAGTTTTCCCGTCTTCTTAAAAGCCTCCAGTGTTAGAGCACCCACAATTTCTGAAGGCAAGCCCTTCCACTGGTTAATTGTTCTAATCATTAGGAATTTCTCTTTAGCTCTAGGTTTCTTCTCTCCTTGATAAGTTTCTATTCATTATTTCTTGTCTTGCCTTCTGGTGCTTGATAAGTTTCTATTCATTATTTCTTGTCTTGCCTTCTGGTGCTTTGGAAAATAGCTTGACCCCCTCTTCTTTGTGGCAGCCCCTCAGGTATTAAAGCACTGATGTCATGTCTCCTCTAGTCTTTCTTTTCACTAGACTAGATATACCCAATTCCTGCAACTGTTCTTCATATGTTTTAGCTTCCAACCTCCTAATCATCTTTGTTGCTGTTTTTTTTTTCTGACTGGTGGCTGCCAGTCACGATTATGACAGGATACCTGTATGAATCATAAAGCACTGATGCTATACAAATTGAAAGAAAGAAAGAAAGAAAGAAAGAAAGAAAGAAAGAAAGAAAGAAAGAAAGAAAGAAAGAAAGAAAGAAAGAAAGAAAGAAAGAAAGAAAGAAAGAGGAAGGAAGGAAGGAAGGAAGGAAGGAATTGCATTAAGCATATAAAATAGTATGAACATATGTTCTCTCTAAAGTATGCACAATTCATGAAACCCATGAATATGATAAAAAGTCAAGTGCACACAAAATTATTTAAATTGAGTTTAAATAACAATAATAAATATAATTACCAATCATCATCAATTCCAGGCTCACGACTCATAAACTATCCTGCACAAGTTCGTCACCTCAGTACAGACTGTATGAACTAAGAGCAGTCAGTTGCTTCCTTCCACAGTCCAGTTGTTGTATATTCTACTGCTTTTTGCCATCATTGTTTGCTGTCTTGGTGTCATACATTTATCATATTAATCTTTAAATACCACTTGGAAATCTCAATATTTATACCTCTTCAAAATCTTCAATATTTATAGGCAATTATTTTAAGGATGAAGCTAATTTCACATTTGTGAATATGCTTTGGAGTATTACTGTATATAAGTATATTTTCAGCATGAAAGATTTCATTTAAAATCTTTTAACTCTTTCATAATCCTGTCGGAAAAGTCATGTAAGTACCCTCAAGGGTCTCTGAAAAACTATGAAAAGTAGTTACTATAGGAAGAAAGATGCATTGAAGTGTAACAATATTTTTTATTGAAGAGTCAGTTGCAGTCAATGTGGCATCAATATCAAATAAATACATAAATTGAATTTTAAGATTGCTAAATGTAATGCACTGAACAGAATTTTATCATTTTTCTTTAACTGCTCAGAGATGGGCTGACGGTGCAAAATCTCTTTCTTCCAAGTCTTTCAATCTAGCAGTCTCAGTTTAGAATAAACAAAACTCACACATCGGAATTTCCCCAATCTGCTACTTTTGGCAGCAGCACTCCATATTGTTTTCCTAACCTCAACTGTTTTATCTGATGCAATCAAAAATGAAATTAGTCATATGCAACATCAACAATTAAAACGTAAGTATCCCATCTGTTTAGAGAGAGAAAAGCTTCGATAATTTCATCAAGGTCTCTCGCCCCCTCTGACTACTTTCACTAAAAAAAAACACAACCCCAAACAACCTCAATTTGCCCATAAAGAAGAAAGTGTCAAATGAATCTGCTAACTGTCCATGTGAAAGACAACCACACAGCAAGACTACAGTTAATTCTCCAATATGGGAGACAGCTGTAGGTTGGCATAAAAATGTGCTGACTGCATTTCCAATCCTTATTCTGCCTGAGCATCGAAACACATGCCCATTGTCTTCCAGAAGCCTGCTGGACACAAGTAAAAATTGCACCTATCCATCCCTGCAGATCAACCCCTACTTACTACTAGATCCGTAGTTTCAACCTGACAACTGAGGCCTATGGAGCAATTTTCTTCTACTTCCTTTTTCCAGACAGTTCTTTGCAACTGCATAGAAAACCTCAGTAAAATAGAATAACTTTTGCCTCAAGAGCCTTTCCCCATCCTCACATACAAACACACTCAATGCACACATACTTCTCTTGCAACCTTAACCAGCCTGGCAGCTGCACATCTGCTTGCCAAATCTGGCAAATAAAATGGGAGGGATTGGTGTCTGGCACAGTTGGATCCTCCTGTTGCCAAAAGATTGAAAAACAATGGTTAGGGACCAAAGAGGTGGATATAGTCACAGTGGCTTCAAATGGGTAATAGGAACAATTAGGACCCTAATCTTTTTTGCAGTACGTGCTATAGAGCATCCACATGATAAGATCCCTTCTGTAGATGCTATAGAGAAGACACGTCTAATTCGTGACGTCGCGCAACGTATCGAAAATTTTTCCCCATTGCCAGCAATGGGGTAGGCACGGTTTCCTTGTGATGCATCTGGCCCGCAGGTCGGCAGTTTGACACCCCTGCTATAGAGCATCCACACAATGATCCCTTCTCCTAGTGACTCCCTCCCTTTGGAACATCATTCCCAGGCAGATTAGACTAGCCCCCACTTTGACACTCTTTCTCAAGGCCCTGAAGACCTGGTTTTGCCAACAGGCCTGGGGAACCCAGAATGGGAAGGAACCCATCAAGTAGCTTGTTAGATTGATTTTTGTTGCCTGGGAGTGGGGAGTTATTGTATTTATTGTTTGTGTATTGGGCTTTTTTGTAAGCTGCCAGAGCCATATACATTCTCTAATTAAATAATAAGTTTCTGCATCGTGGGATGAGTTGAAGACAAAGTCATCTGTTAACCAAATGGTTAACAAAGCATCTGTCTTGGGTCTGATCTACACATGGTCAAGTGAGATGAGCAAGAATGATAGGATTGTAACTTTTCAGCCTACAAGAGGAATTGTGCCTTTTCTGAATGTTCCCTGCAAATGATTAAGAAGAACTGGGAGCTAAAAATATTGCCTCTTGGTAGGAAATTTGAGTTAGAAACATCATTTAGAAACATGATCTCTTTATCTCAAGTCTGAAATAATACAATCCTTTATGCCACCTCAGATTTCTGCCATATCAAATGTAAAACAGTCCTCAGATTAATAGCGAGGAAGGCAAATACTGTAACTGGAATGATATGAAGCAGAAATAGTTCTATGTCTTTCGTTACATCTGTTTCTTCCTTGGTGAAAACAAGATCACAACATGCTGGGATACAGGACACTAGCTGTAATATTAATCATATTAATAAGCTCTGGTTGCATTGTTTGGTTGTAACACCTCCACAGGCCAGAATGCTGCTTTAGTTCCTTCCGGCGAATGGATGCAAAGGCTGCTATTGAAAAATTCCAGCAGGATCTGGGGTTTCGAATGTTGAACTGTGGAAGGACTGATCTGATTAACCAAGCTATAGAAGCCTTAGGACCTGAAGGCGTTAATACAATGGATGATCAGGTATATAAAAGTCAGTTCTATCACATTAACGACATAGGCGAGCAAGATCAAAATCGATAGTCCAGGTTATTGCAATCATGTAAACTTATACTCTTCCCCAAACCAGCATGTAAAAATTCTTACTACAGGTAGACTCAGAGCTACTCTGATATTCTGGATCATTCAGCACTACGAGCTTTTAACTGACTCTAGTTATTTTAGCAAAACTGGGCGTATCTGTGCTTCTCCTTTTCCTTAGAAATGCTAAAGCATCATCCTGTTATATGAGTCTTCAGTCAATAGAAGGCAGTAACTAAATTTATAAAGGGAAATATAAGAATTTCAGAAGCCTCATTAATCTGACCGATATCATGAAGGCATTGTAAAGATTTGTAGACAAAGTAAATTTGTAAAGCAAATATAATAGCTGTAAACCAATGTTGTCTCAGTGTTTCATAGTATGTCATCTGGAATTCACTTCTGCCCACCTCTGAATTCATAACACAGTGTGCTATGTTGACATAGCAATTTTGTGTTATTAACCTGTGTTTATGGTTCATGTGTTATGTGAATGCATTCATTTTATGTCTCACAGACAAAAAGAGAAGTAAAAGAATAATGTGCAACAGTTAAGCATTTATGCAAGAGAATCAATATAAATTCTTAGCCTACTTCCTAGTCTAGTCTACTTCCAATGTTTATAAGAAGAAAAGTATTTATGCCAAAGTATTATCATATATGGATAATATAGAAGTATTATAAAGTGTGAAGAAACAAATGTGCAGATGTAGAATATATAGAACCCAACATTTTGTGAGTTTTGCTTTTGGAAATACAATAACTGGCTGTGTACTTTGTTCTTAAAGGGTATGACTCCACTCATGTATGCCTGTTCTGCTGGAGATGAAGCCATGGTGCAGATGCTGATCGATGCTGGAGCAAATCTGGATATACCAGTAAGTGAAAATCGCTACAGAAAGGTAAATGGGTATGGATACTTATTTAATAATTGCAAAGTGAAATATTGCATTTTGAGATTCATATAATAATTTGCTGAATAGGTTTGGAGAGAAATTTCTTTTTTTTAGAAATGATGGTGATAGTGGTGGTGGTACTTATGGATTCTAAAGCAACAATGCCTGCTGTAGATGAGATAATGAATTATAATGCAAAGGTATGCAGAAATTGAAAGAATAAATCTTTTCCCTCTGCAAGAACAACCTATAAAGAAAACTAGTAGGTGTATTTTAAACCGATCAACCAACCTAAGGAATTAAACACACTAATTAGTATTGGCAGAATTTTCAGAGTTATGTCAGCCCACAGATTCCAAGGATTGCAATTTGCCAGGCTTGTGCTATTCTCAAACGCATTTTAGGAGCTTAACAACAAGAAGAATTGCAACCAATAAACATTTCTCCCTTTTTCCCAGGTGCCTGGAAGTTCATCTCGATACCCATCAGTTCATCCTGATAGCCGACACTGGACTGCGCTCACTTTCGCTGTATTGCATGGCCATATCTCAGTCGTCCAGGTCAGCAAAAGACAAGTTGTCAAACTTTCACATGAAACCTGAAAAGAATATGATTGGACATCCATAACGCATCTCTAACAAGATGAAAATCCATACTGCCTGGGATTTTGTGGATTGCTCCAACATATCTGGAAGGCACCAGTGTTTGCTGCTGAGTATGCCTCCATTTGGAAGCACCTACGTTTTCACTAGCAATGAGAGCCAGTTTGGTCTAGCAACTGGCTAGAAACCAGGAGACTCTGAGTTCTAATCCCACCTTAGCCATGAAAACAAGCTGGGCATTTTTGGGCTGGTCATATATTTTATCCAAAAGCTGACCTTGGGCCAGTCAATCTCTCACAGCCCAACTCACCTCCCAGAGTGATTGTTGTGGGGCAAATAAGAAGAGGAAGGTATGTTGGATATGTTTGCCACCTTGAGTTATTTGTAAAAATAATCAGGTGAATACAAATGAGCAAATACATAAAATGCCTTCCTCAGACTTTCCCAGGGAAACTGGCAACAATTCATAAGCGCAGATTTAGGAAAGAGGTAACACCACCAATGTATTTCAAAAACAAAGCATTGCTTTCATAGTCATTGTTTATTTTTACTGGGCAGGCAATATTTTGCCAGGTGGGAGGTACAAAATGTGCCAAGGAACCTGATTAGGCATATTTATTGGCATGCATTTGTGTATGCACTGAAAGATATATAACTGTCTCCACACACACAAAACATACAAATTTCAGACACTTATTTCACTTAGACACAGACAGCTACACGCAAAATCTACATGACCTCGCCCTGTGATGGATGAACAGGCAGGTATATACAAAAACCAACCTTCCCTCCTCAAAGCAGTCTTAAGTAGAAAGAAAAAAGGAGGTAGGAAGCTGTTTTTATTTCCTGGTAAAAGACAGAAGCTGCTTAGCTTGGAAAAGCGGGAAAGAAGGTGGAGCCCTCAAGAGATCTTGTGAAAATGTTGTTGGCACAGACACACGGGCTGTCTGTGGACATCCTCATTGCAACCATATCTCTCAAGCCAAAGTGGGATACATACAGTATATAAGTAGTAAAGCTCAGATAATCCAAAAGACAACGGACACAAAACAGAAAGGATTGAGACTGAGGAGGACAAAAGCATGTTTCTTTCTTTCGGTTACATTTCTTATCATAATGGACTGATTGGAAGATAATCCATCCAAGTAGCTTTATGGAATGGTGCACAGCTAGTGAGATTAAAAACAGCTGGAGGCCATGAATCCAAACGTGGATACAATCATTTAGGAACAATTCTGATTTCTAAGCATATTTCCAAATGGTTTTCCGTATCTTCCACTTTTCAGAAATAGCTGGAAATGTTATGTTTTTATGCATCTGACATACAGCTGTCTCTTTGAAAATTACCAGAGCTTTAAAAAATAGACAAAGAGAGAAACTTTTTAGAGTTAGTGAATTCCAAAAATGGTGTATGTTAGAACTATCAGATCTCGGCTACAAAATTCCAGATAACCACTAGTGAGTAGCAGAGGCTTACAGAATATTATTTGCTGCCCTCTACTGACCATCTGGAATGTTGCAGTCCACATCTACCATAGTTACTTTAGGTCTTACAATAACTGCAAACCACAAGGTAGATGTCATGATTAGCAGTCTCCCTGCCTCCACTTCTTCTTCAAGTTCCCTGGTTTTTTTTTCCAGTTGCTGCTGGATGCAGGGGCTCACGTTGAAGGTTCTGCTGTCAACAGTGGAGAAGACAACTATGCTGAGACACCACTTCAATTGGCCTCAGCAGCAGGCAAGTCTCAGCAAGTGTTGCATTTTAATTCCTAATAAAGTTTAGATGTTTCGCAACCTCAGCAACTTCGGCTCCCAGTATTGGCTGATTGCAGAATTCTGGGAGTTGAAGTTCACATATCTTAAAGTTGTTGAAGTTGAAAAATATTGATATAGATACATAATCTTAAAACAATTGCCTCCAATATCTATTTGGGTTTCAGTCTGACTGTGAAGTGTCAAAAATCCCAAATTTGGAAGAAACGATATTTTCAGAAGTGCAAAATATTTTTACTTATATAGTCATGTAGTTCCTGGCAGCCTGTTTGCAGTGGGGCACTGAGACTATGTAGGATTATGAAATGATGAATTGTACTTAGTGTATGTACACAAGATAATATGTGATCCTAGTATATGCACATAGATCCACTTGGCATGATTCTTACTCCCTTTTTGGGGAGTGGAAACTATAATAGAAAATAATGGTATGCATATAGATATACACAAACTTTTGCACATTACTGTATTTACACAGTGACATTTGGTACCCACATCACATCAAATAAACAAGATCACTATTACAAGTTAGATGAAAGAAGAAAAGGAAGGAAGGAAGGAAGGAAGGAAGGAAGGAAGGAAGGAAGGAAGGAAGGAAGGAAGGAAGGAAGGAAGGAAGGAAGGATGGAAGGATTAACTGCTGTCTTACAACTTTACAAAAAAATTCAGTACAACTGTTTGCATTTCTAGGTAACTATGAGCTGGTCAGTTTGCTGCTGAGCCGAGGAGCTGATCCCCTTCTGAGTATGCTGGAAGCCAATGGAATCTCCTCATCGCTTCATGAGGACATGAACTGTTTCAGCCATGCTGCTGCTCATGGACACAGGTAAATCATAGGCATAGGTTGATAAGTGTAGACAGGTGTGTCCCATGGATGATAGGAGAAGAGATGTCAGCTCTTTTTCCTTTTGTGCTTTATATCAGCACCTGGAGCAGGGGATCTATTTGGGTTCTTTCACAGGACTTTATGAAAGGCCTCTGGCTGGTTCAATAACATGCAAAGGATACTGGTGGATTATGGACTGAAGTGCAACCTCAGAGAATAATGGTCTCTCCTTTACTTTTTCACTTACCAGGTGTCATGTGATGGAAGCAATAGTTCTATCAAGATGTTTCTGCACCCTAATATGATTGTATTCATCACGTTTTTGTATCCTAGCATCACTCCATTTTTAATCATTTTGTAAATATCAGCCACCTATTCATATTTTTGCTACCATCAGGAACAAAATTTATATTTCTAAATATTTCTAAATTAATATCTTTTGTTACATTATTTTTTTATGGAGAACCGTTGGCCCAGAAATTTCAAACATTAATAGAAAATACTCAAATTACCAAAGGCTCTAGTATCTTGGGGTAGGGAAAAAAAAACAGCAACAAGGAGAGTAGCTGCAAGGAAGATTTAGAATAAAAACTTTTTATATCTTTTGCAGTCCTTGAGAAAATATGGATTTTTGTGTCAAAAAGAAAAAAGTGAAGTTGTGTTTTATGGTTCTGATATTTAGACAAGATAGGCCAGGGGTGTCAAACTCAATTTCATTGAGGGCCGCATCAGCATTGCGGTTGCCCTCAGGGGGCCGGGTGGGTGTGGCCAGGGTGGGTACAGCCTACTGGGTGGGCGTGGTTGGAGTCGGTGGGGCCTACTGGGTGGGCGTGGCCAGCTCTACATCATTCGCGTCAAGGGTGCCTGTGGGGGCCTGGGCAAGAGTGGGACAGATCTGAGGGTCTCTGGCAGAAAGGGGTGGGACCAGGGCAGAGCCCATCAAGCCGGATATGTGAAGTAGGCGAGGGCCATTTGCTGGCCACTTCCAGGCGATGGTGCATTTCTTCATTCCTCAGAAAGGGCGACACCTCCCAGCATACACCCAGGGGGTGGGGCCAACCCGGCAGGGGCTGGTTCCTTGCTGTTTCCAGACAGCCTTGTGGAGCTAAGACTGAATGTATTTCAGCATAGATGGCCCCCACAAAATTGTACATTGGCTGCTTGCCTGGGCAAGGGCCAAGGCAGCGGGGGCCGTTCCCTCATGTTTCCAGGATGGCTTCGCGGGCCACATGAAACCACTTTGTGAGCCGCATCCGGCTCCCGGGTTTTGTGTTTGACATGTCTGAGATAGACTATAGAAAAGAGAAAATCATGATGCAAGCTTAGATAGAGAGGTTACAATATTATTTTACTTAGACCTGCTGTAAAGATCAAAAGCCACTTCTTTATATCTTTTTATATGTTCTTTTTTTTACTTTTTTGTCTTTAGCTTTCTGTTACTTTTTTACACTTTGCGCTTTTTTATCTCTCCCTCTTACTTTTTTTTCTCATTCTACTTCAGTTTGCGTTAGTTATTCTTGTTAAAAATCTCAATATAAACACACATAAACACACGCACTGTGTGTATCTTTAAACTCAATTCACAGAGTGCAGCTGCTAGTGTCAATTTAAAACAAGCAAGACTGTTTTAAATTGCAAGGTATGGTTATAGTGTAAATTTGTGTGTGGGCCTAGTGAATACTTCAATAAACAAAGTTGAAAATAGTTAAAAAAGAGAAAATATTGCTAAATTCCACCTTTGCATTTCTTTTGCTTGTTTAAAAAGATTCCTTGGCATCGTTAAAATGATCTTTGTGGCATTTACTAACCCAATTACCAGAGTAAACTGAATTATCTCATAGTTTCCAGATCTATATAGCTCACCTTTTGCTTTTACTTTGCAGAAATGTCCTGCGTAAGCTATTGACCCAGCCACAGCAGTCAAAGGGAGATGTTCTCTCACTGGAAGAGATTTTAGCAGAGGGTGTGGAAAGCGATACTTCTAGCCAAGGAAGTTCTAATGAGGGCCAAGTTAAGTTATGCAAAACCAGAATGAAAGCATTACAGGAGGCCATGTATTACAGTGCAGAGCATGGCTATGTTGATATCACAATGGAACTGAGAGTACTTGGTAAGATTTTGTTTTTGACTCTCCTTATCATTGTAAGGCATGGGAGAATTCCTTAAGTCACTTGTACATGCGTGTCTGTGTGTCTGTGTGTGTGTGGTGTGTCTGTATTAAATATATATATTTAATGCTGGATTTATTTTAAAGGGCTACCTGTTCAGATTGTAAAAAAAAAATATCTGACAACTACCAGATGGTAGCAAAGAGGAGACTTTTGTAATCTTTTTGCTATCATCTAGTGATTGTCTGGGTTTCTGCAGGCAAGATCTGGTAATTATCTTCACCATTGCATTCTGAACAAAATGGCTTCCAGATGGGCACCCTCAAATACGTAGAACTTATAGTAGTAGTTGAGGAAGTGATCAAGGCAGGGCTTGTTTTGGTATTTTTTATTAAGAGTTTTGGAAAAAAGATTAAAAATAATAAGTTTAATGGTTAAGGCTCCAGGCTTAAAAGCAAAAAACCAAGAGTTAAAGTCCCGTCTTGGCCATGAAAGCCAGCTGGGTGGCCTTAGGCCAGTCACTCTTTCTCAGCCCAACTCACCTCACAGGGTTGTTGTTGTGGGGAAAATAGGAGGGAGAAGGTATATTGGATATGTTTGCCACCAGGCACTGGGGAAGAACCACGAACAACATCTTTGAATCACCTAGAACAGAGGGCTCGCAGTCCGGAGGGAAGGAGAGCAGCTTCCAAATTGGTGCATGCAAATGGGACCATATGCACTGGCGTGGCACTAGCAGCCCCATTTGTGCATGCACAAATGGGCCCTGAGCACCCATCCGGTGCTAGCGGCCCCATTTGCACAGGTGCAAACAAGCCACATGCACCCACCCGGCGCTAGCAGCCCCATTCGCCCCAGCATGCATGAGCAAATGGGGCTGCTAGTGCCAGTGGGGGGAGTGCGCATGTACACATGCACACAGCAGCCAGCCATTGCCATGGCCCTCTGGCCCAATAGTGGGGCCGTGGCCCATAGGTTGGGGACCCTGACCTAGAATAAGAAGATAGCATCAGAATACTGCTGCCTCCTGACACCATATCAACAGATGGAGTCATCCAATGGTTTCATGTAGACGTGAAATAGGAATGGAGAAAGAATAGAGCCCTAAGGAACACCACAAAGCAGAGTTCTCAGGCTAGATCTCTTCCCCCCACTAATAATGACTAGAACCAGTCATGGAGGAAGAAAGCACTGTGATATCATATGTCCAATTCCTACCCTTAAAGCCAGTCCAAAAGTATATAGTGATTAGTTGTACCAACAGCTGCCAGATACCAAGGATTGTTAGGATGAATGTATCATCCCAAAGTCATTCCTCATTAAGATAATCTACATGTGTGATCAGTGCCATCTCAGTATTATGTCATCATTTTAAGACCAACAATGGGCTCCAAATAATCTGTTTCCTTCAGTTTAGAGCTACAAACCAACTATTTCTCAACAACCTTCTCTAAAATGGAAGTTTGGAGACTGGATGAAAATTGTCTAATGCTGTTGAATCCAAGAGTTGTTTCTTGAAGAGGAGATGAACCATCACCTTCTTAAGAGCCAAATAAAGTACTCTCTTGTTCAAGGATGCATTTATCATCAACTGGGTCCAACCATATATTGTCTCCTAAGAGACCTTGACCACTGAGGAGGGACATGAGTTTAATACACATGCCCTGAGGGCCTTGTCCACTTCTTCAGAACTAGCAGCTCAAATTCTTCCTAGATAACCATGCTAGACCTTACCTCAGTCAAATCCAAAGGATTTGCCCAGCTGGAATCTTAGAATGCAACTGAGCAACATTCCCCAATAGCTGCTTACAGTATTTGTCCCAGCAACATTGCCATTATTCCTCCAACCTTCCTTATTTATTTATTATTAATTACATTTTTAAGACTCAGAGCGGCTAACAGCATAAATAAAACAACATTTCAACATTTCAAAACTAAAACCAAAGCTAAAAAGCATTTAAAAAGACCCCAAACACATTCATCATTCGCACACAATCACAGTCATCCCCAGGCCTGCCGGCATAAATAGGTTTTTAGATTCTTCCGGAAGGCTGGGAGAGTGGGGGAAACGCGGACTTCAGGGGGCAGTTGGTTCCAGAGGGTGGGCGCCGCAACAGAGAAGGCCCTCCCCCTAGGACCCGCCAGACAACATTGTTTCGCTGACGGGACCCGGAGGAGGCCGACCCTGTGCGCTCTCACCAGTCGAAGGGAAGTATGTGGCAGAAGACGGTCCCGTAAGTATCCTGGTCCAATGCCATGAAGGGCTTTATAGGTAATAACCAACACTTTGAATTACGCTCGGAGACCAATAGGCAACCAATGCAGCATGCAGAGAGTTGACGAAATGTGGGCACAGCGTAGAAGGCCTACAATTGCTCGCGCAGCTGCATTTTGCACTAATTGTAGTCTCTGAACACTCTTCAAGGGTAGCCCCATGTAGAGAGCATTGCAGTAGTCGATCCTCAAGGTGACAAGGGCACGTCTCTCCTTCCTTAGGAGAGACTGGGACACTCTAATGAAGACCATCAAATAGCAATCCATAGAAGTGACAACAGTAGAAAATGATGGAAGGGCTCTAGGTATCTTCTCTTCCACTTCACCCCCTGATGTTCTTCTGAAAAGCAAGGAGCTCTCTAGAATTCACTTATAGAATCCAATTCAAGGCCATCAGTCTCTCTTCATTCTAAGCAGCAGCCAAGGGTCTTGGCTAAACATTAAAGCCTCAGGAGCAACCCCAATTTCAAACACAGTTTTAAAAAGCTTGTTGTAAAATAGTCCAGGTACATCATTATTCTTTTACTTCCTGAAGTAGAAAGTAGAGTCCTACTTTGATGATGGCTGTTATTTTAGCTAGGAAAAATAAAAATATGATCAACAAGTATCTCTCCGTCTTTAATGTTTGCAGTTTGCTCTAAAAAATGCAGTAAATAAATAAAAGCACTTAGTATTTATATTTAGATGCAACTAATTTTGCATCTGTCTCTGATATGATTCAGGCAAAAAATGCCATACTTAATTAAAACATATGTTGTAAAAGTCTAGTTGCATTTCTAATTTATTCCAGGAAGAATGTTTGGAAAAAGCTGAAGGACCAACTTTAGTCTGTACTGCAAAATGTATATTATTGGTCAAATAACTGAAGTACAGTAATAGGATAATGCTTTGGCAATAAATAAACTTCAGCTTTGGCACTGATACCATTGTCCTGAAATAAAGATTGACTATTAAGAAACAACTGCTTGTGCCTCAATCCTCTTTTTAACGGCTGGGAAATTGGTTCTTAAAACTTTGGAGAGTTTCAATCTCCCTCTTTAAGGGGGAGATCAGATTTTTGAAAATGCATTAAATGAACATTAAAATGAAACAGCCGTCTCATTATTAGGGCACATGATCTACTCAAATGTTTTTTGTACTTTAAATGAGATGCAATCCAGAGCAAGGTTTTTTTTTAAATTAAGTTTGAAAACATTAGTTTAAGAATATTGGATTAATCACAGATGAAGATTGAATTTGTCATTTAAACAGCGACGTAAAATGGGTCATTTGGTAACAAGCCATATATGATTGAATTTCTTCTTTCTCTTTCAAACTTGTATATAGAGGTTCTGCCCTGCTTTGCATTCTTTCCTCAGAATTGAAACGATGTTTAAGAAGAAACAGCAGCATCTGAATTCTAATCTTTATTCTTGTATGAAAAAAGCTACAGAGCATTCTTGCAAATTTCTCATTTTAACAGTAGGAGTTATTTCTTCACCTTTCATTTTTGCTGACAAGCTGAGGAAGCAAAAGAAACACTTCATTTTAGTTCTGATATCTCATGACTAAAGAAGCAGAGTTTTTTCCTTGATTCTCTGTTTCGCCCATATTGTTCTGTAGTAACCTTATTTGCTGATGTACCTGCTCTTGAGTTAGAGTTAGAATTGGGGCTAGGGATAGGGAATCCAGCTATATTCTGCTTAGAATAATTCTCCAGTTAATCCAGCATGGTTTTGCTTCACTTAAGCCCTTGAGACATGTTGGAGATGAACTTCCATAAATGTGAGCCAGATATGCTTTTATGAAGTGCAGTGCAATTCAGGCTCTTGGGTTGGGGAAGACTGAGGGACTTACTGATGATTTTTCATAAGAAAATAGGAGCACTACTAATATTCTTTTTCTCAGCGTTCATTCAGTGGTACTCTACATCAGGGGTCCCAACCCCCGGTCCATGGACCGGTACCGAGCTGTAGCATGCCAGCAACTGGTCCACACAAACAAGCAAAGCCCCATCCATGGGATGCAGGCAGCACACAAAACCACGCCCCCTCTGGTCCGTGGAAAAAACTCTCTCCACAGAAATGGTCCCTGGTGGCCAAAATGTTGAGGACCTCTGCTCTACATCTTACCAGCTAGATTTGGGGTATTCAGAAGCATGGACAGCAGAGAACTTAAACAACAATTGCAGAAAGTGGGATTAAACCTACCTGTCTACTTTCTTAGGAAATCATGGGTAGACCTCCAAACTGATAAAAAAGAAAAGAAGAAATAGAGCAACTCACTACTAGGTTAAAGTAATGTGTTATCTAATATTGAGTAATCCCTGCTAATGCTATGCTATGATTGGAATAGTCTTGGAGTTGCTCTGGTACCACGCCTGGAAAAGTCTTCAAATTCTTCCTACATAACTAGAACAGACTGCATACTTTTGTGCAACAGTGGAGATAGCTATTCATTAGCAGATTTGTGGCATACAAATAACCATATAATCCATCCTGATCATATTTGCATAGATAGTTTCACAGTGAAAGCAGTGTGGGAACCGTTTTCAATGCATCCATATTATTAAGCATGTCATCCATGCACATAAAGATAAAGCAAAAGCAGGTTCTTAATTCTGTTGAGCTCTGTTATTTTTTATAGTAATCCTTAAAAAATAAATCACATCTTTTATATATCTATTTGGAATATTATACCTCCTAGTGCCACCATGTCATACTCTATAAATAAGCTTCTAGTGCTATTAGAACATTAATATCAACCATTTGATATAATACAGAGTACATATTTGCCTCTTATCTACATGTTGTTTAAAAAAATGGTTGAATGTCCACATTTATTAATAAAATTGTATTTCCCCTTTATTTCGGAATGGTTCTAGGAATCCCATGGAAGCTGCATGTATGGATTGAGTCACTACGAACAACTTTTTATCAGTCTCGTTACTCACTAGTACAGAACCTTCTACGGGAATTTGTCACCATTAAAGAAGAAGAATACAATGAAGAGTTAGTGAATGATGGACTGAAGCTAATGTTTGAAATCCTCAGAACCAGCAAAGTAAGCTGTTCTAAAACTATAAGCATCACTTCAGCTCCCTGTCCTCCTTTCCTAACATCATTCTTGATGCAGAAATCTAGAGATCTCAAACACTTATATGATTTTGGTGATCTTTGGCCTGGGTAAGACATGCCAATAATGCACTATATGAAGAAAGACATCTACTGGCACTGGATGACTAGGGTAGAGCTCAAAGGTACCGATTGTCAAAGTCATCTACTCTTATTGCTTGTTAGATTATTTGCACTTGCTAGTCATTCATTCATTCATTGCATCCACACTGCAGTTGGATTTGTTGACTTTCTTCTTCTGAAGTTGCAAGCACTCAGAGGTAGAAATCCACTAAGTATCCTCCTTGATCAACCTTCAGAGCTGCTTATTTTTGATACTGAAATAATAGTTCAAACAAAAATGTGGAAAAAGAAGTCAAAAGGCTGAACAATCTCACAGTTCACAATCACATACCGGAGGAAAATTAAGCCAGTTAGAATAAACATACCAACTGGATTAAGCTTTCCTGAATATGTATACAGCAATGTCACTGAGTCCGTTTACTAGATAATATAACAAAAGACAGCTGCACACTTCACATATTCCTGTCCAGCAAATTAGCATTTTGTCTCATTAGTTGTTCTTCTAGAAAATGGACGTGAAAGCAGAGAACTAGTTTAAAAAGAATAGTTGGGTTTTGACGTTCAAAGCTCACCTTTGCTTTGTACTTAAGTTTTTGGCACAATCCCTTTTAGCTTCACCAGTCTACCTGCTGAGAAAAAGCTGTTTCAGGAAAGGGTAAGATGGGTTTTCTTCTTGTCTTAACCATTTTGACAAGATACTTACAATGAGCTCCAAAATTATAACCTAAC
The DNA here is from genome assembly GCA_034064705.1 of Bothrops alternatus. Classification (NCBI taxonomy): domain Eukaryota; kingdom Metazoa; phylum Chordata; class Lepidosauria; order Squamata; family Viperidae; genus Bothrops; species Bothrops alternatus. Next base: position 8,885,520 of record JARGCV010000003.1, on the reverse strand, counting down.
CAAAAAGAGTTTAAGCTTTTGGAAAACCATAATTACTTCTAGATGTTTCACTTACCCCTGGCTATATTTATCTATGCTTGTTTACTGGCAGCACTAACAGGGACCAGAAGGAAAAGCTCTCTTTTGCAGTAGAAGCCCTAATTCTAATACAAATGTAAATCATCTGTCATTGTTGTCATCAGCCACTCAGTCCTGTCCGATCCTCGGCCACTCTATGGATCAGCACTCTCCATGCTCCTCTGTCTGTCACCGCCTCCTTCAGGTCCACCATGGTCATCCCAGTGTCATCTTTATAGCAGAGTCCCCAACTCCCAGTCTGTGGACCCGCACCAGTCCATGGCATGCCAGAAACAGGGCTGCGCAAACAAGCGAAGCCCCATCCACGGGATGCAGGCAGCACACCTCTCTCCATGGAACCAGTCCCTGTGCCTAAAACCTCTCTCCATGGAACCAGTCCCTGTGCCTAAAAGTTGGGAGCCACTGCTTTATAGTGTTCTGCCAATGGATACTAGGGCAGCCCCTTCTCCTTTTTTTACTAATCACTCCCAGCATAATTGACTTTTCAAGTGAGTCCGTTGTTATCACAGGATCAAATTATGACAGCCTCTGTTTGGCGTATCTATAATGAGTGGATATTTAATAAAGGCTTTCATTCATAAATTTGCACACATACATTAATAATATTTAAATTCTCCTTTTCTGTCATACAACTGAACATGCAATTTACATTTACAAAATAGTTTTGTTGATCAATCCTCTACTATTAGCAGTTATTTCTTTCTGGAGATTAGAATGAGACAAAAAATGGCAAACACTTCAGAAAATCTACCTCAGTTAATTTTATATTTCTTAGATACAAGAGATCCTCAGATCTCTTACAGGTAGAGGTATGTGGAAAATAAAGGCCAAAGTGGTCAGTGGTGGAAGGAGCACTTTGGTGTATGAATACTAAATTGGGAGAGTGGCTCTAAAACAGACATGTCAAACTCGCAACGTCACATGATGTCGCGCAATGTATTAGGACGGTTTCACCATTGCCGGCAGTGAGGTGGGTGTGGCTTCCGGATGACACATCTGGCCCACGGGCTGGCAGTTTGACACCCCTGCTCTAAAAGATCCCAGGAACAACATCAGAGCTCTCTGTCAGAAAAGGGAAGTACTAGGATCGTTAGAGATACTGTGCAGAACCCTCAACCTCATGGGCCTTTGGTAAAAACAGATACCACCCATAGGGTTGAGAAAGGAATTTTATTTATTTTAGATACAGGTATAGGTATCAGTGTAGATACAGTTATTTTTCCCTCTGTGTGAGTATTGCATTCATCCTTGGCAAAGAGATGAATTCAAATATCTTTTGCTCTTCTCTATATAATAAAAGCAGAATAATGTGTTTCTTTAACTTGTCTATTCACAGAATGACTCAATCAGCCAGCATCTTGCAGCTATTTTTACTCACTGCTATGGAAGCAGCCCCATCCCCAGTATTCCTGAAATCAGAAAGACACTGCCAGCCCGTCTAGGTAAAGTAGTTAATCTTCAAACAGTAGTTATCGAGTGGATATTGGTTTCTTATTGTGTTTTTCTACAGTGAAACCTAATTAAACTTCCCCTTTTGTCTCTTCTATGCAGATCCTCACTTTCTAAATAACAAAGATATGTCTGATGTGACGTTTCAAGTGGAAGGAAAATTGTTTTATGCACATAAAGTTCTCTTGGTTACTGCTTCAAATAAGTGAGTTTCTTCTCAGCGAGTGATACTTGGTACTGAATTATGCAAAGGATCACTTAGTTATGGCATATGGGTGATATTCTTACCCTATACTAACAAATAACCTTATTGAGAAGTTGCTTGTAGATGTTAAATAGGGGTCAGAAGAAAGTAGAGTTCTGAAAAACCCTGCAAAGTAGGATCCTTAAGTTAGATCTCTCCCCCCACTAACACCAGATCACTTGCCATGGCCATCTTGGAAAATGTTATCTGCCACTGTTTCTTCAACATTATTTCCATTGGCAAAAATGGACATAATATAAACAGTGGGGGATAACATTTATCACATGGATTGTCCTGGGTTGAGTTGCCCCGCAGCAAATTGGCTGTGGCAAGATAGTCACAGCAAGTTGGTTGTGCTGAGTGGCCCACGGCAAGATGGCTGTAGCGAGTTGGCTGCAGTAAGTTGTCCTAGACCAGGGGTAGGCAACCTGGGCTCTTTTATGACTCGTGGACTTCAACTCCCAGAATTCCTGAGTCAGCATGGTTGACTCAGGAATTCTGGGAGTTGAAGTCCATGAGTCATAAAAGAGCCCAGGTTGCCTACCCCTGTCCTAGACCCCACTAACACTGAGTGGAACAAGCTATAGAGCAAGGAAGAAAGCCATCCCAACACCATGTCTTCTCCTTTAACCCTCAGAGCCAATCTAAAATGATACTGTTAACCTATGGTATCAGACCCCACTGAAAGATCAAGGAAGGCTAGGATAAGTATACCACTCCATCCCAATCCTTCCAAAGATCATTTTACAAATGCAATTAATGCCACCCCATACTGCATACAACAATTATACCCCGATCCCAAATTCCAAAATAGCAGAAGCAGCAGAGGATTGTGTTTAGACCTAGGTCAGGCAACTGACAATAGTAAGAGTGAGTCAACATCACTCTGAAACCATTTCTGTGTGGCTGGAGAATAGATTTCCAATGTTTACAAGCCCAGAATGGAGAAAAAGGAACTTCTGCTACTGCTTCCAGGCAGAAACCTGGAAGGCTACACGTGATTGTCATATGTCAATTTAAAAGTTTGTATTTTAAAAAATGGTAATAATAATATACTGTATTTAATTGATTTTAAAAGCCCTGTGTTACCACTATTTACATTACTATATCATTATTATCCATTGCATTCTGGCTCTAGACATGCAGCGATAGAATGCTTGGTAGTTTCTTTTGATATGGCTGCGAGATACTTTAAAGATCAGATTGTCTATATTTATTTTGACTAAAACCTGCACTAAATCCTCTTCATTTTATGGAAATGCTCAGCTCCACCTACATATACTCAGTTATTCCTGAAAGCACTCCACCAAGTGAAATTTGAGAATGTAAACAAAATATTGGCCAAATCTAAGTGACCTCTCACATACTTAATCTTGTCCCTCTTGGCTTATTAAGTCTAATAGAAAGGGGAACTTCATTTCCGTTCTGGGCTTTGTAAATTTCTCCCTAAGAAAAAGAGATACCGTCTCTTTGAAATTTGAATTTATTTAATCACTCCTAAAGAAACCTATCCAGCACAGAAGATGTGATATTATAAGCCAGTCCCTGCAGATTTCTGCACAAAAGAGTAATTGCTGATCAGGGTCCTATAGCTGAAGCAGATTTTATTGTATTTGCAGTTTAGGTCTGAGTTTCTGTTAGTGTTTTGGTCAATAGCAAAGAGATGAACCTTGCTGAAAGAAGTGGGAGGTATTATGTGATTGATTACTTTCTGTTAATCTCATTAACTTGGACTGTGCAAGATTAGCTTATCTGATGCTGTTAGATCAGCGGTTCTCAACCTATGGGTCGCGACCCCATTTGGGGTCGAATGACCGTTTCACGGGGGTTGCCGGACACCGCGGTCCGCCATTTTTTTTGCCTGTCGCGCACGCGCCGTGCATGCGCGGTTCGGGCCATTGCGCGTGCGCCGTGCATGCGTGGATCGGCCCATCGCACATGCATGCGCGGTTCAGGCCGTCGCGCACCGCGCAAGTGGGGTCTCGGCCCATCGCGCGCGCATGTGCGGATCGGCCCATCGCGCCGTGCGTGCGCGCCGCAGGTCGGGGTCACACCGCACATGGGCGGCGCAAGTGGGGTCTCAACCTGAAAAAGGTTGAGAACCGCTGTGTTAGATGGTTGCAGTTATGCCACGGAATTCTGCTCCTCTATCTTTCATGCAGTACCCCATTTCTAATAAATCAAGAAATAACTACAGTATTTGAGTATGGGGACTGGTCAAAACAATATGCAGATGGCTCCTAGCCCTGCCTCTCTCTTTTATTTCATAAAATGTAGACAGGATGTCCGAATGCAGCAGTTGGGTTTAATGGAAGTCAATTTTTCCATGGACCATGGGGGAGGGGATGGTTTCCATTTCGCTCATTCACCCACCACTCACTTCCAGCTTTGTGGCCCAGTTCCTAATAGGCCATGGATTGAGGACCCCTGATATACTGTATAGAATGATGACTAATAACCTAAGACTTCACTCCTATCAAACAAAGATATTCTTAGAATATTGTTCATGATCCATGAAACCATTTCAATCTGGTTTGAAGAGGGCTACACTCTTATTAAATGCCAGATTCATAGTGTAGGATTGGTCCAGCACTATTACTAGAAGCACAAATGACTCTGGTGTCTTTTTTTTTTTACTAAGCTTAGACTGATATAACTGTGATGCTATTTGAGCAGAGCAAATCTTTTTGTAGTTATCCCACCTCAGCTAACCTAGCCTGTTTGGATTGCTGCCAATAACTGTAAGCATAAGTTGCACTGTTGTGAGATGACAAAAATGTGAAAACCTAGGGATTCTAGGTTGGTACAATCCAAAAGTTAAGCAAAGTTACATTGATATTTGTTGTGAGTTTAGAATTTCACTCTTGGGAGAGTACACAAAATAGTGTTTGTAACACAACACATATATTTAGGGGGGGAATTACAATGTTGTTTTGTTGTAATTAACTACAAATCCAGTTTATATGTGCCCAGTACTGAGATATCATATAATCATAATCCCTGGTTCCTGTTTCTCAACCTAGTTTGAAATTAAATCCGAACTGGATTCCTGCAAACTACTTTCCTATGTTTGAAGAAAGACTCGTTTTCCGTGTAAGATAGTTAGAATCAGAATTCTCCAATAAATTCAGAGAGTACCTGTTAGATTTGTTTTGTTCATATTTTTTTTTTTTTGCAGGAAGCTTCTACTAGCAAAGCTGATCGTCCTGAAAATTCAAAGAATGGAGTTGGGTGGGGTGGTGGGAAGGCATTTATACTGTATCAACTAAAATGTAATCCAAGTAAATAATCTTTTAAAACCTCCTATGAAAACCTCTGCTTGTTGTCACAGATTTAAGACACTGATGACCAATAAAACCGGACAAGACATTCCAGGCAGTAAGATTGTGGAAATTAGTGACATGAGATATAATATCTTCAAGGTGGGTTTCAAAGAATAGTCCAGTTTATTCTTTCCATTGTACAACAATGAAATGTGGAGCTGTGCTTTTGAAAACATTTATCTTCTGATACTTAGCCCATTTGCACAATAAGCAACCAGTGATTAACTCTGACTAATGATAGTAGTTTACGCTTATGTCCATGGGATAAGGGCCAAATCAGCAGCAATAAAAAGCCTGCCAATTTTTTTTTCATCAGATAAGCCAAATCCACCCAAAGTTCATTTTTCCCCCCAATATAAGTATTCATGAGATGCCATAGTAGTCATGCTAAATAGTCATCTTAAATTTGCTAAATAGTCATCTTATTTAGCAAAAGTATATTCCATGGATAGTAACCAAAGCTTCCCAGGCATAATTTTCATGCTCTGTTAAACAAAATTAAATATGAATAGAGCAAAACAATCTTGCTGGCTTTGTATTAAATCCACTTACGCAATTGAAAGCTTATGAGGCTTTCTTGTTAAAAAAAAACACAACCAATCGTGATATGGAATAGATAAATAACCTAGGATGTGGAATGTTGTCAAAAGACAATAAATATTCGACATTGAAAAAAAGTAGATGGGTAAAATCCAATACACCGCAGTGCTCTCTACTTTCTGCTCTCTACTTTCATTGTTACAGAGCAGGCTGAAAATATGTAAAAGCTAGAAATTCAGAAAAGATAATATTTAGAACAATCAAAAGAATCAGTTGGTTTGCTTTCAATTTCCTCAACTCTCGGTCAATTTTTTATTTTTTGGTATTTGGGTTAAATAGCTGTAATTATGTGGCAATGAACTAGGTGCAGACCACGGGTGTCAAACTGCCGGCCCATGGGCCAGATGCGTCATGCCGAAACCGTACCCACCCCAGCTCCGGCAATGGGGGAAAAGCCGCGATATGTCGCAACACATCGTGTGACGTGGCGAGTTTGACACCCCTGGTGTAGACAGAAGCACTTTAGAATTGTACTGACCAGTGTTTGCTAACTTTACACCAGTCTTTGCACGTCAGCTCTGTCTGTCATTAGGGTTGATCTTTTTTTTAATTAATTTATAAAATAAAATACAAAAAGAAAATAGTAGAAAAACAGGGGAGGGGAAAGGGAAAAGTGTGGGGAAAAGGGAAAGAAAGAAAAGACTTTGACTTCCAACTCCCTTTAGTGCAGTAGAATAACATAATAGCATCAAACCTCAACTTTTTACTTTTACCTAATAGTATAAACTAGCCATTTCTATAACAACAAACCTATCTAACTGGTAAAATCCAAAATCAAAGTTTCATTTTTTTTCCACCTCAAGCACAAAGTCCAGAAGTGGTTTCCAAGTAGAAACAAAAGTAATTGTGGTTGTTTTTTTTTAAATCAAAGCAGTCAATTTAGCCATCTCTGTTAACTCCATCAACTTTTGCAGCTATTCATCCATTGTGGGAATCAAAGTGTCCTTCTATTTTTGTGCATAAAGTAATCTTGCTGCTGTCAACATATAACATCAAACATTAGGGTTCATCTTTTAAGAGTTTATGTGAGGGTTAATGCTGCACATTGCATTTGCTTTCATTTCAGTAGTGGAAGGTTTCTGTATGTTCCTGTTAGGTGAAACTACAGACTTCCTAATGCTTTACCTTTCTTCTGATTTTAGATGCTGATGCAGTATTTATATTATGGAGGAACGGAAGCAATGGAAATTCCCATAACTGATATCCTAGAGGTGAGCATTTGCCTCTCATTGTCTTTTGACCTATGATTAAAGTACCTTCATTACAGAACTGGTGATAATTGCAGGAACACTAGTCTACACGTTCAGTAAAAGAATTCTAGAGTTAAACCCGTTCATCCAATCCGTTTACAAACCAAAACAGCAAAAAATTACTTTGAGTGATGGAAAAGTGATTAGAATATTCTAGATTGGTTTTCAGAAATGTAGATTGAATTAACAACTTGGATTCAATGCATGTCCAGAGAGATTCTCTTGGCAGAAAAGCAGTATATAATAATAACAACAACAACAACAACAACAACAACACCATTGGCATTGACAAATTTGCCATTAGTCAATTGCAAAAGGCGGCCTTACTAGGAACTGCTTCCATCTTGCGACGATATCTGTAATACCATCAAACATCCACATCTGCCTATCCCAGGTCCTTGGTAAGGACTCAATAGGTAGACAAAATGCCAAATCCAGTCTGAACATCTGGCTGACTGCGATGATTCATAATAATAATAATAATAATAATAATAATAATAATAATAATAATAGAGTTGGAAGGGACCTTGGAGGTCTTCTAGTCCAATCCCCTGCTCAGGCAGGAAACCCTATATCATTTCAGACAAATGGCTGTCCAGTCTCTTCTTAAAAACTTCCAGTGTTGGAACATTCACCGTTTCTGGAGGCAGGTTGTTCCACTGGTTAATTGTTCTAAAATCAATGTAGGAGTGAATACTGCTCTTAGTGTACTTAAACATTCCCCAACCTGCTCAAGTCAACCTGCTCCAAAAATTGTTATCTCAAGCCATTCATTACTGTGAGTAATGGAGCTGTTGATTTTTTTAGCAGTGCTAAATTATGTGTGGGACAGTCAAAAAGAAGAAAGCGGTAGTAGTCAAGAAAAAAAGGAATAATCAGACCTTTCTGTGGCAGCTTTGAGATTAGCGGGAGTATTATAAAATGAAAAGTGCAAAGCAAAGAGGATTAAAGATAAGCACCAAGGCTAAAGTAATGACAGATATTGGGAATAATCAAGTAGAAATGACCTTGAGGGGGAAAAAAAGATAAGGAAGTTGATCTTCATCACCTTGAAGTAGCAACAAGGATGAGACATCTGAGTCAGGCACGTAGATGCAGATGTAAGGCCTTGGGACTTGTGGTTGAACAACATAGTTACAGCTTGAAGAGCTTAGTTAAACTGCAGAGTTTCTACATACACACAATACACAGCCTTCACAGGATTGCAGTAGCTTTGTAATATCTATGGGGATTACTAGCTATGATGGGAACATTTTACACTTGTAGGAAGGTTTACATAGTACCAAGAAAGAGATGGTTAGTATAGATCAGGGGTAGTCAACCTTGGCTCTTTTATGACTCATGGACTTCAATTCCCAGAATTCCTGAGAGGAATTCTGGGAGTTGAAGTCCATGAATCATAAAAGAGCCAAGGTTCACTACTCCTGGTATAGATGGTTAAGAAACCATGAGACTGTGAGACTTCAAAGAAAAATAAGAAAGCCCAGTTGCCTTGTGAAAAAAGCATATTTGGGACAGGAGACTGTGAGTGCTAGTCTCGCCTTAGGCATAAAGCTATCTGGGTGACTTTGGGCCAGTTACTCTCTCTTTCAGTCCAACCCACCTCACAAAGTTGTTGTTGTGGGGAAAATAGGAAGAGGAAGGAGTATTGTGTATGTTTGCTTGAATTGTTTATAAAAATAAATGCAGGAAATAAATAAATAACAATATCGATAACCTTTCAGACTGAATATTTTAACAACTTACAGCACTGACTAGCCTTTGTATATCTTGCAAAATTAAGCACAATGAATTATAATAAAACTAGGAAGACACTTACATAAAAGACCATGCAAAAACCATAGAGCTGCAATGGAAAGGGGAAAAAATATCCCAGAAGGCAGCAGTGACAAACCACACCCACATTGCTGTAAGCGTACAGATGTGTTCACACAAATATGGGCATATCCAGGATGTAATATGGATCTGAAGGAAACCATATGTTATCATATAGCAGCAGTTCTCAACCTGTGGGTCGTGACCCCATTTGGGGTCGAACGACCATTTCACGGGGGTCGCCAAACACCGCAGTCTGCCATTTAAAAAAAATTTTTTTTGGGTTGGCCATTTTTTTTGGTCGGCCATTTTTTCCCCCTTTGGGATGCGGGCTGTCGCGCCACGCATGCGCGATGTGGGCCCGCCATTTTTTTGGGGGGGTCGGCCAATTTTCTTTTTGGGTCGGCCTTTTTTTTTTTTGGTCGGCCATTTTTTTCCCCTTTGCGATGCGGGCCGTTGCGCCGCGCATGCATGATGCGGGCCCGCCATTTTTTGGGGGGTCGGCCATTTTTTTCTCCTTTGTGATGCGGGCCGTCGCGCCGCGCATGCGTGATGCGACCCATTGTGCCGTGCATGCGTGGTGTGCCCGTTGTGCCATGCATGCGCGATGCGCCACGCTGTGTATGCGCGATGCGCCCCGTCGCGCCGCGCATGTGCAACGCTCCCCATCACATGTGCGCAACGCGCCCCGTCACACCACGCATGCGTGACGCGGGCCGGGGTGCGCCACGCTTGCGCAGGCCGGGCCGGGGTCGAGCCCCGGAAAAGGTTGAGAACCGCTGTCATATAGAAAGCTTCCCATCCAGAGACCTTGGAGATAGGCATTATTAGGGTATATTATTCCTCAATAAAGCCTTCCAATTATTCTGGAAGAATGCAGTTTGGAGGTATTACTTAATCCAGTATGATTACTAATGTATCTCTGTGACTCAGATGCCTTTAACAAATTGAACTGATAAATCAGGACAAAAGCTATTGTGCAAAGACAGCTTTTGAAATAGTCCCCAAAATTTATAGAGCTGCAAGATTTCTTCTTCTGTGTATTCCTACATGAACATTAACATCCTTTTGAAAGGCCCCTCTCAAGTAAGACAGTGAGGCCTATTCCGCATTTTCTTTGATTCCCGGTAAATACTTTTAGTTCTAAAAGTTCATTCATTTATTTATTTATTAATACACACTGACATATTTCCTTTTTAAGGTGTGTTACATTTTAAGATTTATTTATTTTTTGCATGTCATTCAAAGGACTTCAGCTTAGGAGTGACCTAGAGATACTGCAAGTCAATGGAATGAGCAGAATGTTAAAATAATGCCTTCTCTTTCATCCCTGCCAGTTGCTCTCAGCTGCAAGTTTATTCCAGTTGGATGGCCTCCAGCGCCACTGTGAGATACTGTGTGCTCAAACCATCAATATTGAAAGCTGTGTTCACATCTATAAATATGCCAAGGTAAAAGAGGCCTTATAGAAGGCCTGCAGTAGGAAAGTGTCCCCCTATCTATATGGGGAAGCCAAGTATTGCAAAATAATAAACCATTTCATGGGTAGCAGTTGAATATGAAGAACCCAGCCTTGGGAACCACCTCTCCCGCTTGGGTCTACTGTACTTCAGTAATTCCTTTTCTTTGTAAGACTCATCTTACATGCCACAAATTTGTTTGACTGCCAAAACTCTGCATTCCCTGGAACCTATGCATTATTCTGCCAGGGTTGTGCCCCATTAATTGCAGTCTCACAAAACCAAACAGGTACAGATAGTCCTCATTTGACAACCACAATCAGGACCGGCAACTCAGTTGTTAAGCAAAGCAGCTGCTAAGTGAAACCGTGACTCTATTTGTGAACTTCCTTCAGCTTTCCTTTGCCCTGTGAAGGTCATAAATTGTGAGCATTGGTTGTAAAGTGACTTTTTCATCCCTGTTATACCTGTGAATAGCGGCTAAACAAGGACTCCCTGTAATTAGCCTGGCAGTTTCACTGACCAGTTGCTTATTCCCTTTTATGAGTTCCTTTACTTTGGCTCAGCAAGCAGCAGGGGAACAGAAGAGGGTTTAAAAGTGGGGGCATTTTAACCACTTTAAAATATCCCCATGGAATAGTCATACAGAAAGTGGGCACAGACACACAAAATAAGACAGTACTTTTTAGCCATGGGATAAAAATACTCTCAGGCATTTGCTATTAGGATGAAACTGTCTTTGGAGGGAGGAGGGAAGAAGGGAGGGGAAAAGGGGGATATTTGACAGCTGCCTAATATGTATTTTATTACAGCATCCCTTTGTCTTTTATAGATCCATAATGCTCCAGAGCTGGCCTCTTTTTGTGAAGGCTTTTTTCTCAAGCATATGAATTCCCTGGTGCAGCAGGAATCATTCAGGCAGCTCATCTATGGCAGGAACAGCAGGGTTCAGGGTCTGGATCCCCTCCAGGATTTGCAGTCCACTTTGGCCAGCAGACTTCATTCCATTTATGTAACATCAAGAGTGTAATTGCTAAGATCTGTGGCCTTGCTGTTAAAGAAAGCACCTGCTCATTGAACTGCACTGAAATGGGATCTGGCCCCATCATGGCTGCTTCATCCAGCTTCTGGAGACAGTGCCTGTCCCACCACCTCAGCAGACTTATCCAAATGCAAGAACATAACTCTGCAAAGTGCTCACATGCCACCACGATTTTACCAGAAAACGGATGAGCAGAATCTGAGGTGGGGTGCTGCTATTCTGCTAGGTACACATCACAAAGGAGAACTCAGGGGGAATTTCACTTCTAAGTGTCCAAAAGACCGCTTAGAAGAATGCACAAACCATAGTTGGCATTTAGCCGGAGAACGGACTGTTAAAAATGGGTATGAATGTAGAAATTCTAATTTCTCTCGATTTTGGCTACTCAAAACTGTCTAATATTGGGCTAGCTGATTCCACTAGAGTGCCATGCTGCAAACAGATCTGACTTTTGCTTTTGTCCACTGAGATGTGCAGGTTCAGGAGGGGCTAAAGCTAAAAAAGCTAGTTTTGAAGATAACAATAATATGCTACCTAACAGATTCTGCGTTATTTTGGCCTTAGTTTTTAACTAGCTCTGGCTGTCCATTTTTGTATTTAAAAAACATAACCTGGTATCACTAATATTTAGAGCTACCCACATCTTTGTGCAAATTATTATTGCTAAGACCATCACACTGTGGTATCTATGATACTGGTTGTTGCAGATAGAATTTCTCTCATTTCTGCAATATAGTTGTATATAAAGGGTTGGGGCTTGCTTTGTCAATGCTCTATTATAGCAAATATATGCCTGATCTGGTGCTTATGATCTGGACCACTGTCCATCTGGGAATTATGTGCATCACGCACAGAAGTATGAATAGCCAATTCCAGCTAAAGGGATCTCTGTATAGAAAGACTGTATATTTATCCGTATCATTTTGGGGACTGGAAGTTGCAAGCAATAATCAAGCTCCATACAGGCTACAGATGCAGTCTGAATTGTATTATTTCGAATGACAGCCACATTTTAAACACCCACTCTCTGCTACTCTTGCACCATTTGCTGCATGTGATAGCATGCTGACTCACTAAACTGGATTTCACTTGATGTAGGTGAATGAGGCCTAATTGGGTTCAAATTGGAATATTAAATCATTGTAAATATTTGAACAAGGGCTTTTGCACATGTAATCTCACTGTTTGAGTCAGTCAGTATGACTGGGACAAATTATTTTCATATCCCTCCATATATACTTCAGTCTGCATTGAAATTAAGGGTTGACATGGGAAATAGCTGATATAGGGACAGGCTTCCCCTCTTTCCAATACTCAACATTTTGCTTCCATTTTTGAATGGACTAGAAAATAGTAATTTAGGATATAGTTTTTATAATGATTAACAAAGGGATTACGATTACCATTTGAGGAAACATGCATAAATCAAATATTTTTTTTTGAAGGATGGATTCTCAAGTTAATAAAGGGGGAAAAAAGTAAAGTCAAATGGAGCTAGGTGTGTGCCGCAAGTGTTTTTGTGGTGTTCCAGGGAAGATAATGGAAGAGTAATGGAAATCTTGCAAATATATAGACGTTTCAGAAGCAAGAGAGGCTTTCCCCATAATTATCTATTTGGGAGTTTAATGTCCTGAATGTAAAATCTTCATTTTTAACAGAGAGAAAAGCATTCATTACAGAATGAACCATGTTTAGAAATACTTATTACATTTGGTTTAAGTATATAAAGATTGGAGCAGTTCAACAATAAGACAAGCCAGTAATGTGACTGAGCAGGGTGGTTGGGTAAACTAACTGGGGGGGGAATTATTTTTTCCGGGTATCTTGCTCCTTTATCAGTTTTCACAAACAACTTGTGCCTAAAAAGTTCGGTACGGTACGTTTGCATAAGGCATCTGAGTCACATGGTTTAACTAGGATAAATGTTTATAAGTGGGTCAAGAAAGAAGTGGGAAGGGTGGGGAGGAATCAAAACATGAGAACTATACGAATTACTTACACATTTCAACTCATACTTGCAGAGTAGCCCTATATATTAGAAAATGATAAGCTATAAACCTTTCAATCATTCATTTTTTCAAATCTGGATCCACATAAGCTCCTCACATTCTCCAGATCACGGAAAAGTGTTAAGATTTGTCATTAAGTAGTTAGGAAATACCCCAATTATTTGCCATTTTGGAAAATAATTTTCAAATAGCTGATTTAGCTACCTGTACAAAAATCTGTTGTGTTGTGATATTGTCTGCTATATTAACTGTACATTAATGTTGTCATTTATGTAAATGTCCCATATTTTATTAACAACATGACCCTTGGTTAAACTTTGCAGATGGTGTAAAGCTTAATAATTTAACACAAAATCAAATGGGCTTCCCCCCCCTCCCAATTTCTGTGCTGGTTGGATTGCGAAGAATATAGGCAAAATACTGCCTTTAAAAGAGAGCTGGCTTAGTGTAGTGCAGGGGTTCTCAACCTTGGCAACTTTAAGACTTGTGGACTTCAACTCCCAGAATTCCTCAGCCAGCAAAGCTGGCTGAGGAATTCTGGGAGTTGAAGTCCACAAGTCTTAAAGTTGCCAAGGTTGAGAACCCCTGGTGTAGTGGTTAAGGAATCAGGCTAGAAACCAGGAGACTGTGAGTTCTAGTCCTGCCTTGAGTATGAAGCCAGCTGGGTGACCTTGGGCAATCACTCTGTTTCAGTCCTAGAAAGTAGGCAGTGGCAAGCCACTTCCAGAAAACCTTGCCAAGACTATTTCAGAGACTAGTCCAGGCAGTCTCCAGGAGTCAAAAACTCAAGTGAAAGGCCTACTTACACGTGCATAAAATATGCCTTTAAAATGCTTTTGTGAAACTAGACAATTTTCAATTTACTCACCTGGGCATTCTTCAACCTGGTGCTCTGAAATTTGTGTTGTGGTATATTCCCAGTTCATGGTTTCAGTCCTCCGTAGTATTTTTCTCTGCAGGATGCCTGAACCGGTGCATGAATCAAAATTTTCTTTTTTGTTTTGGACACTGGATGTGGTCACAGCTAGGAGAACCACCAGTGGTCAACTTTGCACTTGCAGCAATTGGGGGTTATTTATGAAAACCACTATAGACACTGACAGGAATAATAGCCTTTCTACGCCAAGTCAAATAAGATTTATCCGGTGCAGAATACCTTTAGAAGTGTGCAGTTGTAAAGGTTCAGGCTTTTTTTTTTTTTTTAGTACTGCACTAAAATTGAGCCTTGTAGAACCTCTACGGGCTTAAGGGCTCATATTTTATTTACTTTTATTCCAAAAGCCCCCCAAAACCTAAATTCTTAAGCACTCATGTCACTCTAGGCCTTTCTAATGCAGTTACAAGACCACAAAAATGCATTTCTCCCACCCCCTGTAGCCTGGACTGAGGACTGCCAAGAAGGTTTGCACCAGGGAAACAGCTGCTGCAGCTAAAAAATGCAAAGAGAGTTCAGACAAGTGGACATAAGCACATTGAGAAAAAAATCTGTGTTTCGTTGATTTATTTACTTGGGCAAACAACTCTCCCTGTTTTCTGAAATCCACGCTGATCTCTGGCAATAAGAAACTTGACCACAAAGAAGACTTCTGTGACCAGGCACCCGCCATCTCTTTGGGCTCTAGCTGTTGCCCATCCCATTAACCGCCTTCTAAAAAAGGCAACACAAAAGATTGCCACTAGCATCTGCTGAGAAGTCACTCCCAGCCAAGCTGAATGCACGGCTTACTCTCCAGGGCCCGGCGCTGTTACTACGGCTCGCAGCACGGGATGAACTTCCACTGCTCTGCACATCCCCTAGGCAACCCTTTCCTCCAGATCCTTAGAAGCCTAGGGCTTCCTAGTAGAAGTGTTAGCAGCTACTGGGCTGCTAATAGCACCAGGAGAAGGTCTGCTTTGGGACCTATGGAAGGGAAAGAGGTTAATCCGGGCAAATCGGCCTTGTCTCTGTGAAAGAAGATTCCTACTAAGAATGACAAGCAATAAAGAAAAGGCTTCTCTGTATCACACCCAACTAGTAAAAGTTAACATGAAAAACTGCCAATGAGCAATTTTTTGAAAGATATAAAAAGTATGAAGTCTCCATTTAGTGGTTCCTAAATGACCCAACAAGTGACTCTAGAGTAGTTCTCTTGGGCAAGTCCACTGCTTTAGTTTCCAGAGGGGTACTCGGCTAGTGCAACACAAACAAAACCAGCTCTGCTGGCCATATTAAAGACTAATACACTGATTTGTGCAGGTTTCATTGGATGAGATCCAGTATCTTACTCATTTTCTATGGGTTAGGGCAGAGTAGGCAACCTTGGCTCTTTTATGACTCGTGGACTCCCAGAATTATGGGAGTTGAAGTCCATGAGTCATAAAAGAGCCAAGGTTGCCTACCCCTGGGTTAGGGTAAAGGATAGTTGGGCGTGAACCAACTGATGGGGCAATTCAGCAGAAGTAAGTCCCAGATATAAAGCTGATATGACAAGCATCCTTTCCCCCCCAGTCTCCACTTCAAATACCTGAGTTTTGCATCACAGAGTGAAAGACTGAACAAATATATTTTCAGAAGTTTTACCAGATGCATTCCTCCAGGTGCAGAGTAGACTTTCTCAAACCATGCAGCCTTCAACTTAAGGGCATCCATTCTGCAGCACACTCTCTCTGACAAAGACTTTTCCAGGCCAGCAAGGTAGGTGCTGCCAGCTGTCAGAACCATTTACTTCTGAAACAGAGGCACAATCACACCTGACAACTAGGTCAAACTAGGGAACTGTGGCAGCCCTACATAGCTTTGTCATTGTCCTCCAAATCACAGCATGCTTGACCCACAAAGGGGAACTGGCTGGCTCCTTGGTCTTTCCTTCAAAGACGCATTGGATGCAGATAGTGATCTCACCTGGGTGGACAATCTTTAATATTCAAAAGCTAATCTTGTCAAAGAAACGATAATTGCAGAAAGTGAAATGCCATGGGAGGACTCAAGTCTGGAAAGGTTTCTTAGCATGCCCATATAGGGAACCGTTTAAGACATTGGAGTTCCCTCTGCTGGCAGAGACTTACCAAACAAATCCATGAAGTGCTATGGTTCCAGCAATAATTTGGGAGAAAGACAAGATTTCTTTTCACGCAGATTTCAAATATTATGCATGAAAATTCTATGCGTTTCTTTTTTTAGACACAATAGGGTCACAAAAAGGCAACAGCGCTAACTCCTAATTAAGTGTGCTCGAAAATCAAGCATCGCTGCAAACCAATGTCAGAAGGACACATGTGCAGTGATGTCCCGATGCAACTTCCACCCTTATGTATTTGCAACCTGATGTTGAATGCAATTACTGAACTCGCGCTAAGAGACCCACTAAGTATCCATGGCTACACTGCTTATAGATTTATATGCATAGCTTGGCAAAAGCATGTCATAATACATTACCCTCTAATCAACATTGATAAAATTGTTGGCTAAAACAAATACAGTATTGTTTCTGCTTCTCTGCTCGCAGGGGTTTCTGTACTTCGCCAGAATTTTCTTCTTAAATGGTTTTGCCCTGAAGTTTTAAGTTACCTCTTCAAATATTTTATTCCACTCTAGAGGAATTACAGGACAAAACCAAAGTATAAATGAGGGTCTAACTACACACTAAGTTTCCAGCACTTGAAAGAACACAAGCTGGTTTCCCTATTTAACTGAAGTCACATATCAATTATTGACGTTTTTGAAAAGGTTGCCTCTACTATGTGCTCAGATTTGAAATCCCTCATTCGTGGGTCTCCCAGTGTTCCTTTTTTATTTCTAATGCACTGTTTTCCAACACTATTCTGAGATCAATTAATTCTGGGTCATTTTGCTAGGTCTTTTTGATATCAAGATGATAATCTCCTTGAATAATAATTTGTTTCATACACTTTCTGCTCAAGAGGCAAAAGAGATCTATTGAGAATATATAATATCTAAAGCATATAAAGCCAATTAAGTTTGACTACAGACAATTTCTGCTGTATCAGGATTCTGAAAAGTGCTTTTTAATGAAAACAAAGTCTACGCAATCCATTTTTTTTCTTCCATTCTTTGAACAGAGCTAATTTTCCCTTGCACAAAGGAAAGCTGATCAGTTGTCACAATGTGTGCTTCAAGACTAGCCTTGTTTCTTAAAATGTGGAAGATTCTCATGACGTAGCAATGAAAAGTCAGTATGGCAGAATAGCTACTATGCGAAGACTCTGGCAGTTCAAGTCCACCTGCAGCCATGGATGCTCGCAGGGTGACTTTGAGCCAATCAGTGTCTTAGCCCAGGGCTTTTCAACCAGTGGTACGGGTACCACCTGTGGTACACTGGCACCTGGCAGGTGGTATGCGACCTCCTAGAAAAGCGGTAGCGGGGGAGGGGAATGAGCTGAACCGGTGGCAGTACCGCACAAGCCTGGCGAGAGATGGCTGGAGCTGCAGGGCTGTCAGGGCTCAACGGAAGCACCAGAATCAGTGCCGCTTTCCAGCTGATCGGCGCTTCTTCGGGGAAGAAGCTGGAGCTTGGCGCTGATCCTGGTGCTTCTGCTGAGCCCAGAAGAAGCGCCGATCAGCTGGAATGTTGCAGCATCTCCAGGGTCTTGTGATTTACATTCAGATGCTTGGCAACTGATTCATATTTATGACGCTCACAGTGACCCAGGGTCATGTGAAGTGACCAAAACCTGCTACAACCACCCAACAGACGGGGGGGGGGTGAATAAAAACCAAACACTCCCCCACCCCACCCCCGCTGCCAATCCTCAACAGAAATGCTCACAACAATGAAAACCTTGGACAGGAGGAAGAGCGCTGCCGGGTGGGCATGCAGGTGTCTTGCTCGGCTGTGGCTTGGGGGGGGGCACTTTTTTCAGTGCCATTGTAACTTCGAACAGTCACTAAGTGAACTGTTGTAAGTTGAGGACTACCTGTACTTTATCACTTTTTTTTCCTTTTTGGGGGGGGTCATCAAGTTTTTGACACCCTGTTAGGCGATTGGTGGTACTCGGATGTTGCCATATCTTAAAAGTGGTACAATGGGTGAAAAGGTTGAAACGCCCTGTCTTAGCCCATCTAAGTCACAGGATTTCCCCATGTAACTTATCTTAAGCTTTTAGAGCAGACATGTCACACTCACGATGTCACGTGACATCGCGAGACATATCGGGACTATTTTGCCATTGCCGGCAATGGGGTGGGCATGGCTCCGGTATGATGAAACCAGCCTGCGGACCGGCAGTTTGACACCCCTGTTTTAGAGAAAAAAATGGGTTATAAATATTAAAAAGCTGAAAACTGCCAGTTACCAACCCATTTCTATTCATACTTTCTGTATTTCACTCACTCATTCTTTGTAGCTGTCATGCAACAGTATAGAATTAAAGCATCCCCAGAGGTGGCAATGGTGGAAGCAGAAGACAACCCATAAACTCGAACAGAAATGACTTGGAAATCTTATAAGTACAGGTAGTCCTCGACTTATAACTGTTTGTTTAGTGACCAGAGTTAAAACGGCACTGAAAAAAAGTGACTTAGGACCATTTTTCAGACTTACAACCATTGCAGCATCCCCATGGTCATGTGATCAAAATTCAGATGCTTGGCAACTGACTAATATTTCTGATGGATGCAATGTCCTCTCTCTCTCTCTCTCTCTCTCTCTCTCTCTCTCTCTCTCTCTCTCTCTCTCTCTCTCTCTCTCTCTCTCTCTCTCTCTCTCTCTCTCTGTGTGTGTGTGTGTGTGTGTGATGTGATTCCCTTTTGGGACCTTCTAACAACCAAGGTCAATGGGGAAGCCAGATTCACTTAACAATCGTGTGACTAATTTAACAACTGCAGTGATTTGCTTAACAACTGTGGCAAGATAGGTCATAAAATGGGGCAAAATTCACTTAACAACTGTCTCAATTTAGTGACATAAATTTGGGACTCAATTGTGGTCGTACTACTTCTATCGCCTTTCTTCACCCGCATACTACTTTAGCCAATAATGATTATGAACCAGTAGTAACTATTTTATACTAGCTGTTCTTAGAACTGCAAGTGTTTCATTATTTTACCATTTCCTCTCCCATTAAATAAATCTTAACAGTGAACGTTTCTAACCTACCCTGTATACGCAGGATGTACCCAGAGAGAGACCTCCTACTGATTTGAACAGGCAGTCAGTTACACAGTCCCTAAAACAAGAACATCTGTGGACGTCTATCCTTATGCTCTATACAGGCTAATGGATGCATTTGGAAGCAATTTAGAACTCTTGCTACCTTGGATTCAAATTGCATTAAGGCAGCCTGAGTCACTCGCTGCTAGCACCAGCTCCTTTACCTCCTGCTGCTTTTCCATCACCACACAGATTCGATCCGACAGACGTGAATGAATGAAGCTCCTTATAGAAGGCTGAATCAGATCAACTAAGGCATCTCTCTGTATCTGCAGTGACTGACAGCTGTTCTGAAAATTCCACTCAGCCATTTTTCTCTGCCCTACTTGCTCCCTGTCTGGAGCCTTTCCAATCAGTAGGAATCTGAGCCACATTCAGCGCTGCCTTCATTCTCTTCAACAACAAACTCACCAGGTGAACCCTGACAAGACAGAGCCAAAACAAGCCAACAAGAAAGAAGAGCGAGGGATCAGCATGTTCCATAAAGCCCTGGACTTTGACCAAAGACAATTTTGTTTTTAAATCTGTTTGGGTAAAATCCTCCAAACGGCCCATGAATTTTGGATGATATTTAGAAAAAAAAAATTAGGCAAGGAGAAACTCGGTCAGAGGACAGAACAAAGCATCTGGAAGAAGGCATAGCTGGCTCTATGCAGAATGGGTGCAAAGTGCAACACCTTAACCCCTTTGCTGGCAGTCCCAGAAACCCTAAAAGTACTTAATTTCCTCCCCATTCTCAAAATACTCCCCCCCCCGCAACCCAACAGGAAGAAAAATCTCTTTGTCAAGCTGCCTGGAGTTCCACAAGGAGCTGCAACATAATCTTTTTAGTCCAACTTTGTGCTGGAGTTCCAGCATAGTTGGAACTCCAATTCAGGGTTGGGATTGGAAGTTGGAACACTTGAGGGCTGCCGTCATCCCTAATCTTTGACAAATCAACTGTTCCCTGTTGGCAAGGCAGACATCAAACCCGATATGATCAAGGCCACGCGAAAGTAGTCCAATCCAAGCTTTAAATGTGTAAGGGAATAAGGCAATGTTCCTACTGAGCTGGCCAACAAAAACAGAGAGAGAGAGAGAGTTCATGACCCATAAGCCGAATCTCCATAAGCTCAATAAGGAAAATCACATAGATTAAGTCGCTTTAATACAGGATTGTAAATTTACCGGGAAAGGAGGCTGCAGAAGAGGGGAGAACAACATCCATGGAGAAGGAATGGAACCATGAAAATCGAGTGTCCCACTTATACACTATTAAATTTTCTCAATTTGAACTTTTGAAATTTCATCGAAGGGCACTGAAATACTTCCCAGCTAACATCGAGTCATAATGATTAAAAGACTGTACTGGAAGTTTACATAGCACAACATTCTGAAGCAGCGCTTGGGTTTGCACTTACACTCTCTCTGCGACAGACAGTGTGTGAAAAATCAAGTCTCAGGCAATCACCTAATCCTAGTTGTTCTCTTACAAGTGGAAGAACTGAGTCCTGATGTAATCCCAAAGTCAGTTTAACTGGCAACTCCCCACTCACCTGCCCACACCATAAATTATTTATGGTATAAAAGAACTGATTCCAAGCATTAAAACTGTAGGCAAAACTTCTCAGAGCAGTACCTTTATCATCAATAAACAATAATGAATGACAGGCATCTAGTTTCAGCAGTTTAAAAATACATGGAATGCTTTATAATTCCACCGTATCTTAAAATACCAGTTTTTTTTTAAAAAAAACCTTAATATTGAATTCCAGCCTCTCTTCAAATCTTCAATACGAACTCAAAGGGAAGATCTTCATAGGCACATATGGAGAGGGAGAGGGAGAGGAGGAGGGAGGGAGAGGGGGAGGGAGGGAGGGAGGGAGAGGGGGGGAGGAAGAAACCACCAGATTTTGTAGGGCAATATTGAAGTCACAATTCCTGGTAATAATCCAGTTTGCTGCTCTGCAGCTTCTTTTAATGGAACACAAATGCTGAGCTGGCAGCAATAAAAATAACTCCCAAATGGTGTTGCTTGAAGGCTGCTTTTATATTAAGCAACAACGACAATAAAAAATCCTTGTGGCTTTTCCACTCCTAAGGTAAAGTTTCCTCATAGCTTCAACTCATTTGCTTGGCAAACGACATCAGGATCTCAAAAAACAGAAAATCTGTACGATGGTGGCTTTTCCCTCCTTTTAATCATTTCTTCAACTTGAGCTTTGGATTTTTTTTCTTAAATTTTTTCTCCTGTCTTGGTCCTAGGGTGACGTCTGGTTTTCTCTTCTTGTCACTGAGAATATAATACATAGGTCATAAGGTAAATATAAAAAAATGTCCCTGAAGCTAACATTTAAAAAAAAAAAAAAAGTAAAGATGGTAGTTTAAATGTTCGAGATTCCCAGTTTTTAAAAAAAAATCTATGCCAAGAGCTTCCCTCTGCTGGTGAGGTAGCATCTGCAACTCTCCCAACAGCCAAGAGCTGATAAACAGTAAGACTGTTTTCTTACTTTCCTACTATTGGAACAAATACTACAAGTAGTCCTCGATTTATGACCTCAACTGGGACCAACACTGCTGTTGTTAAGCAATGCCGTTGTTAAGTGAATCACATCCAATTATACAATCTTTTTCGGCCCAGTCATTAAGTGAATCTGGCTTCCCACATCGAACATGCTTGTTGAAAGCCCCCCTTAAGGAAGGTTGTAAATTGTGATCCTGCGACCCCAGGATGCTGCAACTGTCATGAATCCGTGATGGTTGCCAAGTGCCCGAATTTTAATCATGTAATCGCGGGGATCCTACAACAGCTGTTAAGTACAGGAACCAGTCATAAACCATGTTTTTCAACACCATCATAATTTCAAATGGTTGTTAAAATGAATAGCCATAAGTCAAGGACTACTTGTAATAGATGACGAGCCTCTGAGATGCGAGCGCCCCAGCACTAACCTCTTCAGGCTGACCACAGATGCATTCTGTCCTGCTTTACTCAGCACTTCGTTCCATTCTTCATCGTGCCCTCGGATAATGTATCTAAGTGAAAAGAAAAGCACTTTGAACATTAAGGGCAACCTGGTCACAAAACAGTAACCTCTGCCATGCTAACAAATCAGAATTCTGTGCAAGCATCGTATCAGGCACCCAAAAGCACGATATGATCGACTCAGCTGAAAAAAATGAGATTCCTAGGTGCAAAACTGCACCTGCGCTTAAAAAAAAGCGTGATCTATTCAGCTTTGGTTGAAATATTGATGTCGGTAAAAATAAAATCGGCCTATCAATCCTATACCAAGTCCCAAAAATTACAGAAAGGCAGCCATACTCAACACACAATCTTTATTTAAAAAAAGGGAGAGCAGAAGGTCAGGGATTAGAAGGGAAGGGAAGAGAATGCATAAATCCAGAGTGTGCTCTTTGCCCCTTACAATTAGTACCCAAGGGACCTACTTTTTATGTTATAAAGCAATAATATGCATCTGATTTGGCCAAACCCCAAACACTTCAGAGAGATTCTCTGGCTGACTGAAATCAAGCAAATACCATTCAAAGCAAACCAAACTGAATTTTAACCTTCCTGAGGTCTCAGGAGAGGCCTGGTGTTTTGGAAGCCCACACAAAGGTAGATTTTGTCTTTCTCTTTCCTGAGAGAAAATAATAATTCCTTGTTTCACTACAGAACAATTTACAGGGGGGGGGGGAATTCTAATACCAATGCTTTGGCCAAATAGCTTAAATCATTTAATTTTCCTAGAAATAGTTTGTTTATTTGTTACAGGGATAGGAGAGGGAGGAAGAACAAAAGATTTTACTGTGAAAGGTCCAGGTCCTTTAGCTTCCCAATCTCATTCTTATGTTTTTCTTGAAATTCTTTGGCTGCTTCTTCCTGCATCAGAAAATCCACATTATAAATAACAGGCAGTGTACATGGTTATTTAAAATGAATATAGTACAACTCTCAGAACAAAGAACAAAAGCTAATCAATGATCTATGTTAATTCTAAAGAGCCTGGTGTTTCTTAATGTATCTCACATGAGATAGCATACCTATTCATTCTGAGTGGGAAGTAGAATTCCCAGGAAAACGGGCTTTTTAAATACATAATATCATACATTTACACACTGGGTCAGCTGAACATATATAAGTATTACAGAAATTATCCAAGTTATTGAAAGCGGAAGATAATGCATCTGTCTTCAGAAATGACCTGCTGGACGCTCCTGAGTGCTCAAAAGTTAGATTTAAAGGCATGTTTTATTTGCTCAACTTCCAGTATTTATTGGCGAATGAATGAGTGAATGAATGAAATATGCATTTGTATATTGTATATATACCATTAGATATATTTGTATATTGTATACAATATATTGTATACAATACTGTATATACAATATACAATGTTATATATTGTATATACCATTAAATATAGCCAAAAGAAAATCACAAGGGGAGGGAACTGTAAATACTTAACACCAACTGAAAAGCTTATATAAAGATAATTACCAAATCTTCATTTAAAGATTTCAGAGTTGGTTCCATTACAACTTCTTTCATTACTGCCATTTGCTCTTCTACAGCCTTCTCCTGGACACTGTTGAACAACTAAGGAACAAAGAAGGGTGGAACGGATCGCCTTTCTGCCCAAGAATATTTCCATGAAGATACCGCTATCCCCAGTACATCATTCCTGTTTATTTCCTAATTTCCCTCCATTGAATTTCTAAGAATCACTAATGATATTAAATACCACAAAATAGACTGAAGGCATTTTCCTACAAAGAATCTGTAATAGAACCTTACAATATTGTATTTCGGCATATGGTTAATCCTGTTAAATGCTGCCCCCCCCCAAAGGGCATTTACCTGAACAACTTTGCGGATGGTCCTATTGAAGAGGCCCATTAACTGGCTACTAGGCAGTCCTATCTCTTTCTCCAACTGGTCCATAGATTTGTGCTGGAGACCAATTCCAAGAAGAAGAGCCTGACAAAAGAAAAGGTTCCTTTGCTTTGATGCAGCAGAATGACAAGTTTCATCTTAGGCAAGTATGTTACTACATTGATATCTCATCTAGCCAATTTCTGTATTAGCAAAACGTATAGATAGGTGAACATAACTCAGAAGGCCAATTGCAAAGGCCCACAACACATGTATTGCATACACAGCAGGTACAGTTTTCTCCACCTCTCTGTCTTCCCCGTAAGCCCCTTTTTCCTAGTGTTCCATATTTGCTATTTCCTTTTCATATCAACCCAGGTCAGTTCCTCGTTTTCTTCTTGCTCGGTTTGAGCCCCAGAGTTCATCTACTCATCCTTCTACTTCAAACACCAGACAAGCCAGGCATTGTGATAATTTGGATCTAAACCAAAGCAGTTCCAATACTTAATGATAGCTAACAACTGCAGTATCTACATTCTGTATCTTACGTGTTTCTACCACTTTTTGTCACAGCTGTAGAGATTTCACTATTCCATGATACTACAAATATGTGTAGCTGATTTCCCCACCTCTTTGTACAATTGAAGCCCCAGCAAAGAGAACTCTCCAAAGCCTGATTGCGGGCAATGGGGTGAAGGGACAACACCTGCCTTTTCAAAGGGGTTGAGTATTTTCTGACTCAGCGCTTGTTGATCTTAAAGGCTGCACTGATGAGGGAAGAAACAGAAATGGCAGTTTGAAGGTGGATGCATTCTGATGGCAGAGAGGAAGCTTATAAGGGCAAAAGAAACTGCTGCTGGACTCCTCTATTCAAGATTGTAAAACTCTCCCTCCCCCTTTCATCAAGGCCTGGCCTTGAACCAGCTCACTTTTTAGAAGAGAACTGATCCATTCATGGCAGGTGGAATGAAAGGAGAAGCACTGCCTACAATTCCTCAGCTGAGGCTGGCAAACCAATCTTGTCCCTTGGGAAGAGAAAGAGTAAAAGGATAATAACTGCTATTGTATGACATCTCGTTTCCTTAGTTCAGACATGTCAAACTTGCGACGTCGCGCACATATCGGGATGGTTTTGCCATTGCCGGCAATGGGGTGGGCACGGCTTCCGGATGACGCGTCTGACCCACGGGCCGGAAGTTTGACAACCCTGCCTTAGTTTCTCACTTGAGTTATTCTTTTAAGCCTCAGTCCCCAAAGATCTGAAGGTAAGGCGTGAATAAATTTAATCAAACTCCCTACTCCTGTGGTGTGTCTAGTGTTTGCTTTTGGGGCTCCAGCAATTACGAGTCATTTCCCCAATTCTCTGCCAAGAGGAATCACTATTTACAATAATTTACTGTCCAAGTGAATTGACCAATAGTTAAGCTCAGAGATTTTTCAGAGATTTAACTACTTGGTTTAGAGACTGGGCCTAAATAAAATTTGGAAGCATTCATGATTCCAAATAATGTCTGGTTGTGCCTATGATTATGAAACCATCAAAAAATCTATCACTGGGCTCCAGAGGATATCAATTGACATGTGTAATAAAGATTACATATTTTACATATTTTTACATATTACATATTTTAGAACATTTATCTCATGGGCAAAAAGATGCTGGTGAAAAAATTAAAGTATCAGTTGAAGGCCCTTTGGCAGGTCATCAAATGAAGTGAATTCAATTAATGAAACAGTAGTTAGATAAGTAATACGTACAGCCTGAGTAGCAGAAAGAGACATATCTCCAAACTTGTTGAGAAAGTACATTCTAGAAATAGTTGGGATCATGTCCATGATCAAGTGATAATCCACCATGTTTCTTGAGTACATCTCTAGTCTCTTCAGGTCATAAGGAATGAAGACAGCTTCTAGTTCATTACGGCTGAGAGCTGAGCGAATTGGTAGTAAATAGAAGAAAAAGTAAACAGTAATGTAAAAATAGGATCTGAACCCGTTTATCACCAGTAGCTCATTGCGTACACTAATTTTAATCAATCTGCAGCTCTCTACATGCCTTAATCGTCTCTCATAATCCCCAACCAGCCTGCCTTCATTCTTTGGGTAGAATTTAGGCATTTGCACCCATTCTCAGAGTACAGTAGATTATTATGTCATCTAGAAATTATCGAAGATAAAGTGAAACACCTAAAGAAAATTAACTTGAACAAGGCTAATCTATATACAATTTTTATTATTGAGTTGTGTGTTAGATTAGGGAGGGGGAACACAAGATAATGTATCATGCATGCAACTAAGTAGAAAACCACTAATGGTTACTTCTAATTTGAAACAGATTTCAAAGAGTTACTCTAATATGACATAAAAATACTAGTGTGATATGCCTAAGGAGCATGAATTATTTTGAAAAATATTTGCATGCAATCAAATAGTCAAAATCAATATTACTAAAGTGTATTACCATGTTTCATCCATTTTAAAAGAGAAGGATATAAGAGTACATTTAAAACTGAAGAAGAAAGAAAAGGAAAAGTGGATCTCAGTTAAAAAAAAAAAAGAGTGAGGCTTAAATGTTTAGCCTTGTAGAAATGGAATAAAGATCTATGAAAATTCTTCAGTCAACATCCACCTTCTTCCTGAATTTTGTTTAAGTTGTTTTTTTTTTTTGAAGTACCCTGTCAGGAACTTGCATATACTTACAGGATTGGGTCTGTTGCTTGACATTCCTGTTTTGTAATATATTCAAAGCTAGTGACGGGGAGAAAGTGCTAAACTGGTAAGACAAGAGAGACAAGAATCTCCTCCTGAAATCTGTAGAGCAAAGAGAAAAAACAAGGGGCTATCATGTAGCACAATATTTCTCAATCGTAGCCATTTTAAGCTGTATTTATTTATTTATTTATTTATTTATTTATTTATTTATTTATTTATTATTTATTTATTAATCAAATTTCTATACCGCCCCTCTCCCGAAGGACTCGGGGCGGTGTACAGCCTAAAATTTAAAAAACATATAAATATACAAAATTTAAAATAATTAAAAATGAATTAAATAATTTGGCCGAAATCCCATTTAAAACCCAAAACATACAAAACTTAAAATCTTAAAAAATACTCAGTCCCCCTAAAACATTTTGACCCTATTGGAACCGAAGCTTCTATGCCAGGCCGGCCTGTCGGAAAAGGAATGTTTTTAGTTCCCGACGGAAGGTGCGTAAATCTGTTATTATACGGAGTTCGGGGGGGGAGCTCGTTCCATAACAACGTGGGAGCTCCCACAGAGAAGGCTCTCCCCCTGGGGGTCGCCAGCCGGCACTGTCTGGCCGACGGCTCCCTGAGGAGGCCCTCTCTGTGGGAGCGTACCGGATGAACTACCAGACTTGCACAGCCAGCAGTGTTGAGAAGCATGGATGCATCAAAAAATAACTTGCAACTTTTGTTCTCTGATCAACTGTGAAAGCTGGGATTGCCAAAGATGGCCAATAGCTTTCCCCATCATACTGAAACTTTCAAAGTAGCACCACTGAGATGGTGTCATTTTTTTCAAGGTTTCCCAAGCGTGTAAGGGCTGACAGAATCAATCCCAAAACTCACCTTTCCAGAAAGCTGTGAGCCAGCTCTCCTCTGTCTTCTCTTCTTCTTCATTCAGCATCTTCAGCATAATGCATGAGTGTTCCCCAGTCAGATCATTCTAGACACAAAGCCACTGGCGCTATTAGCACCCTATGCTTTCAACAAACAGCAACTATTTGTTTAAATTAAAGTATTTTTTTTATCAACAGAAATATAGTTGGCAGGGGCAAGCATGGATGAGAGTATATTTCCTTGCCATGAGAACTGAATCACATCACTGGCCCAAATTAACCAAACATTTTGATTAAATGAACTAAATTAAGAGCCCACTTTCTATAATTGAATATAAGGTCTAGAAAGGACCTCAGAAATCATTCCATCCAACTCCATATAGTGTCTCTGGCAGATGACTACCCAGCCTCTGTCTTATATCCCCACCACCACTTAAAACCCTAATTAAATAAATGAATCACTTTTTCTACAGTAAGAGATTTGCCCCAAAAGCAGAAGAATAATGTACTTCCTCTTGGCTACATCTCACCAGTCAATAAATGAGTGGGGTGGAAAAGAATTTAGAGTTCTTTGGCTAAGATTTATGGGACTAAAAAATGATCAATAGCAAACTAAAGAACACTTGTATCAAATAACAGCCTTGTATTTCTTTTCTTAATATGCCGCTGGATGATATTTCAAGGCAAAAAAACCCCTTGTAATCTGGCTTATGAAACCTTGAGAGCCTGCTTCTTGTGGCTATGTAAAATTCTGAATCAGTACAACTCTAAGATTTTACTGCTACTACAACTATACAAATAAGCATAAATAATGCTTAATAATAACTGTACTCTGAGATTCTGAACTATAAAATAAACAGGAGAACTTTGGAATATCTTGAACTTGATGGATCTTCACAAGCAGTAATCCTACCACTCAAGTGTATGATTTTATTTAGAAGTGACAAAATATGTCCATATTTGTTGCTCTCATTAGCTTTTATTCCTCCCTTCTAGTAAAAAAAAGTCACTCTCCCTTTTTTGAAGAAGAAAAAACAAATTATTTGTCAACAGAATTTCCCTTCCTCCAGATGTCCAAGAAATAATCATAGAAGTCCTGTTAATGGTCTTGGACTATGAAACAAAACTTACTGGAGTTTGCCTCAAATAGACTGGCACGAATCCACCCCGTTTCCAAAATCTAGTAGGAAAGGAAAATAATAAAAATTAATCCATGAGCCGGAGAAAGTTCGTTCCTTATTTTTCCAGTTTAAATACTGGATTCCGTATTAGAAATACCTCCTCAAGCAATATGGTAAAATATAAATCAATTGTGGGACATGTCTATCCTGCTTTAAAAAACTGAACATTTTCAATCACAACTCCAAAATAGTGTCTTTTCTCAAGCAAGACATTCAGGAACATAAATATTTTATTCTCTTTATTTCTCTTCCCTCAAGTAGAAATGTCACCACCTTTGGATATGGGAAAGCTGCTCATTAGGACAATATCACCAAGATGGACGAGAAAAAATTTAAAATGTTTGTCGGCTGAAATAAAAAGATTTGTTTTGATTGGAAAAATTGAATAAATAAAAATGACTGCAACAGGAAATCGATGCAATACCATGTTGCAACAAAAGCCGCACAACAGAACGTGCACACGTTCCACAGAATCTGTAGGTAGCAAGTGTCCCAAAAAACAATCCCCATAGTTGGATCCATTATTAAAATCCTGTTTGGCAAAAATACACTGATACAACAATAACTAAAATGAAGCTTTACCACTGTAATGCGCATTTACAGCAAAATGCTTACTTGAGAAGCCTTGGTGTCAAGCCATAAGAGACGCCAAGGTAGTCCAGATTCTCAGCTTGCCTCTCACTCATCTTGAGAAGCAGTGGTGGCAAATCCTTCCGAGGCATCAGAGCTTCTTCTAGTAAGCTGACAGCCTGAAACAATGGAGAGCAGCTTAACAAAAAGAGGAAGATGGGCCAAATAATAGCTTGTGGGGTCCTTGGTGGTCTTTGAGCAACAGCCAAGCTCAGAGAGCACCAAGGACCCCACAGTTCAACCCTGGGCTACAAATATTTTCTTCTATCAGTAAATTATAGCTTAAAAGGTGCTTATTTGCTGCTGCTCAGATAGGCATTAAAGAACTCCGATGAAGCTCTGTGCCAATTTGATACCACCACCCATATAGAAAACTACATACCTCACTGCTCACAGTAGCAATTTCTCTTGGCTTCTGAATAACCTTTTCTTCCAAACAAGGAAATTTGCCTTCATAATACATCTGGAGCAAACGCAAAGCTCGGCTACCATAACCCATCTACCAAAATCAAAAAAAGAATAAGAAGAAAGCACATTAGAAGATGCTTAAAAGGTTCTGACTCTTAAAACGCTCCCATTTTACCAGTTATTGCACAGGGTGGTAATTGTTGTGACATTATTTAAAAGAGACTTTCGTTGAGTGTGCATGGTTGTAGGAAGCAAGGAAGATGATCCTTATAGAGGTATGCCGAGGCAAAAGGGACAAAAGCATTTTTAAGCCCAGAACATCAAGATAATTTCCAAAGCAGCTCAGATTGATACCTCCCTAATTCACTGAATTATAAGAAGGAAGAACAGCACAATTGGACTTGCAAACTGAAGGACCAAGTTAGGGACAAATTGTTGTGGAGAAAAACCAATCTATCTGGTCACCAGGAGATGAAACTGACTTGATGACACATTAATCAATTAATCCAAATCCTTTCATATTATCTTTTTCTCTTTTCCTTCTTAAAATATTTTTTTTTAATCTTTGCAGTAACAAATAGTAACTTAATAAATCTGGGTCTCTCCAATTATTGAGTTGAGTTGTTATTTGGTTGAAACAAATCACATTTTGTACTTCACTGGAGAATTTAAGCCAAGACTTAGCATCCAAAGGTATGTTAACTGAAGATATAAACAGTGGCAAATCATGCTCAAACGGAGAAAATAAAAAAGAAAACTGACATTAACTGAATGGCATTCATAACGTAAAAATAAAAGAAAAACAAAATCAATTAAAATTGAAGTAGGAACGTCAGCTCTAAGACTGTTTTACCAGACCTTGCAAATCAGCTGTTTATATATACTTTGCAATTACTTTAACCAGGGTAATGTTTCATCAATTATCACTGAGATGTATTTTGGTGAAATTTAAAATAAACTTACCGCTTGGTAGTCAGGATGGACTGCAATGCGTACAATTCTTCCACCAGAAAGGCTCCCAAAATCAGGATCTTGGAACTACCAATAAAAATGGGAGGAAGTAAGAAATAAATGATTTTTAACGGAGTAGTATTCAATAGTAATAGTTTCTTAACTGATTAGTCTTATGACCATATCAATAAAAGAAAATACATGTTCAGATTCCAGGACAAAACAGATAAAAGAAAATACAGTGATAATATATATATATATATATATATATATATATATATATATATATATATATATATATATATATATATATATATATATATATATATATATATATATATATATATATATATATATATATATATATATATATATATATATATATATATATATATATATATATATATATATATATATATATATATATATATATATATATATATGTGTATGGCAATACAGAGTCAGCAACCCGATAAATGCATCGCCCTTACAGGGAACTCCGGGTTCTTACCTCAATTATAAACTTAGCACTTCTGCTTACAATGTATACATTAGGAGGAAACAAGACAAACTATGTAATAGTAAATATGTAAAAAAAAATCACGCTTAGATTTAAGTACAAAATCCATTACCTGCTCTGAGATATTCCATGGAATGAGATCTCCTGAGGCTTTTTTCCCTCTAGATAGGCTGTTCATAATAGATTGTCGTGATATCTCACCCTCCAAGCATACCTGCAGGAATAAAGGGAAAACAAGTTTCAGTTCTTCAGAAGGACATGATGTAGCATGTTTTTAACCAATATTGGTTAAAATAGTACAGAAAGCACTATTGTTTTCTAATAGTAACTAGAAAGACTAGTTAATCCAAACTCTTGATCTATTCTGCTCCCCCAAAAGAGTAATGTAAATGAGGTAGAAGTTGCTGGCACAGAGTTTTGATCCTGATACGTTTTACAATACCAAAAGGATTGATAAAAGTCTATGTTAACTGAGAAATCAGTAATACATGTGCTTTGGTTTTGCTAACTCCCAAACACTGCAGCAAAAACAAAGACTCCCAATTCTTTGCTCACATGATGGATAACATGACAAATTTCTCCCCTGGAACCAATGAGTAAAAGATGCAAATTCCCTAAGGAAAGAAGATTCGGAGACCTTACCTATAGATTTCTCTAGTTCTGCTTCTTCTTGTCTGATCAAATTTATTACTTAGGTTACTTGAAAACATCCTTCTTACCTGGACCACAGCAAGGACTTCTGGCAAGGAATTTTGAGTAGGTGGGACCGGTGGCAAAAGGCAAAAGAGATGATGGGCTGGAGCATCTGAAAGCATCTGGAGGTCATTAGGAGAATTCTGGAAGGTTGCAACCAGGTCAGAGAATTAGATCTCAGTAATTCAAGCCCACTTCGTTAATTCAGGCTATCGGTTATTGTTAGAAATGATATTTTCTTTATTCAAAGCCCCATGTCTATGAAACACTCTGTATTATTCCCAATTCATTCCCATATACTGGAAGCTGACAAAAAAAAAGTATCCTGGGTCAGAATGCTGTATGTTTCTGTATGATCCAATGCACCCTCCAGATTTAACATTATCTTTATTTTGCATCCTTCTTTCAAATCTTAGCAAACTTTATTTTGTAGAATCATATATGGGTAGTCCTTAACTTATGACCACAATTGGGATTGGAACTTCCATTGCTAACTGATCGAATGAGTCATGTAATTGTTAAGCAAATCTGGCTTCTCCCATTGACTCTGCTTGTCAGAAGCTCCCTGTGAAGGTTGCAAATGGTGATCACATGACCACAGGACGCTATAACCATCATAAATGCATGCTGGTTGACAATGCTCAAATTCTGATCATTTGACTCTTGGGCCACTGTGATGGTCATAAATGCAAGGAGTGGCTAAGGCATCAGGCTAGAAACTAGGGGACAGTATTTCAGTCTGAGGAGGAGGAGGAGGAGGAGGAAGTGACCCCACCATTTTTCTGCTAAGTCCAAACTGAAAATAACACATTATCACCAACCTTGTAGTGAGAAGCCACATACAGGGCCATTAATCTCTGAAGAAAAGTTTCCGATGCTCTGTGATAACAGAAAAGAGTGTCTCTGTTCACATAGTATCTGAGTGTCATCCATGAGTTAAGTGACGAATTCCTGATTTGTCTCTGAAAGCTAGAAGGAAGTCAATGCTGAATGACTGCCATTGTCCAAACACATTTACTAACATCCAACACACTTCATAGGCAGTGAAAAGCAGAGGAAGTAAATAGCCATCGTCATCAATTGTATGTCTTAATCTGTGTAAATTTTAAGATCTCAAATGTCGGTAGAAAGGTAACAGGTACTATGAGGTATGTTGCAAAAAAAATATGAATGGGATAAGAGTGTGTTTCCTTTGTTGCACGGAAGTAAAAGTTGGGTATGTCAGGAGAAACATAAGAGTTGAATGCAATGGCCGTGGGACATCTAAGTAGTGTGTGTGATAAAACAAGAGGCAGAGTAAAGAATGAATGAGTGCTGAACAAATATGAGCTGAATGCAAAAGTGAGTGACCAGCACGATAAGATAAAATAAGATAAGATAAGATAACCTTTATTGTTATTTTTATACTGTGGGCACAATGGCACACATCAAAAATGAAATTTAGTTGCCCACTCTCAAAGTGAAACACATACATGACACACACCTAAACATACTATGAACAACATATGTATAGACCACAGGTCGGCAACCTGCGTCTCCAGAGTCACATGCGGCTCTTTGAGCCATTTGCAGAGAGAGACAGAGACAGGCACTTGCGCTTCCCTGCTTCTCTCTCTCTCTCTCTCTCTCTCTCTCTCTCTCTCTCTCTCTCTCTCTCTCTCTCTCTCTCTCTCTCTCTCTCTCTCTCTCTCTCTCTCTCTCTGTGTGTCTCTGTCTCTGTCTCTGTCTCTCTCTCTCTCTCTCTCTCTGTGTGTGTGTGTGTGTGTGTGTGTGTGTGTGTAAAAGACAGTGGACTCACGGTGTTCTCCGACAAGCTGAAAAGGGGTTCTCCCTTTGCTGCGTCTCTGCAGGAAGCAGGAAGGGCAGGAGAGAGCTAGCTAGCTCAGCTATGCTGACTCAGGAATTCTAGGAGTTGAAGTCCATGAGTCATAAAAGAGCCGAAGTTGCCTACCCATGAGCTTGTTGGAGAACAGCTTGAAGCCAGCTTGCCAGGTGAGCAGAAGATCGGAGAGAGGGGGAGAGGGAGAGGGAGGGAGGGAGGGAGGGAGGGGGGAGGGAGAGAGAGAGGAAAGAGAGAGAAAGAGAAAGAAAGAGAGGGGGAAGAGGACTGGCAGACCAAGGGCAGAAAGAAAGAGAGGGAGGGAGAGAGAGAGGAGGGAGAGACCCTTTTGATATCTAAAATGAAGATAACACTGCATATATCCTTTTTTTACCTTTATTATAGGTGTATGTGTGTGTGTATATATATAATACACACACACACACACCTATAATAAAGGTAAAACAGGATATGTGCAGTGTTATCTTCATTTTAGATATCAAAAGGGTGTTTTGTTTTCAGTGGGGAAACAGGTCCAAGTGGCTCTTTGAATGTTTTGGGTTGCCTACCCCTGGTATAGACCCACATCCCTACATATACGTAGCAAATAAATATTAAATATTGTCCATCTTGAATATACAATATTCAATATATAAAGGCACTTTCTTAAAAAGAAGCGAGGTTTAAAGAGCAAAAGGTAACAAACGAATCTACATCTGCATGATGTGGAACCATGGCTGGTTTGCAAGAACAAAGAAACCCCATGAAGTAGGAAGAGTTACAGTGAACGGTATCGGCCTAAACTACTTATAGCTACAATTTCTTTTCTTTTTCTTACTTCACGTCATTCATTTTTTTCCCTTATTACTTCTTGCTCCCTTTCCACCCTGAAGGAGAACAGTGTGATGGGAATATAGCTAGGACTACAATAGCTGCACTTGGTCTGAGAACTAGCACAAGGATACAAATCACAGGTTTCAGGCAATGGACAACCAGATATAATTCTCGTGATGTTGAGACAATCCAAGCATAGCAAATCATTCAGCCACTTTTCAACTGGGTCTCCTGGAGCATATCGAATGGATTCCTGAAGCGAAACTTCATGCAATGTACGGGCTGGGGAGAGATGATATACAAAAGGGTCACATACCAAAAGATCTAAAAATCTCTTTTGTCAGAAAATAAAAAGAAAAGGCGGTCAAAAACACCAAGACCTGTAGCTGGTACAGGTAGTCCTCGACTTATGACAGTTCATGTAGTATCCGTTCAAAGTTAAAGCAGCACTTTAAAAAGTGACTTATGACCATTTTTCACACTTACGACCATTACAGCATCTCCATGGTCACGTAAATGAAATTCGGATGCTTGACAACTGGTTCATATTTATGACGGCAGCCGTGTCCCAGGATCATGTGATTGCCTTTTGCGTCCTTCTCACAAGCAAAGTCAACGGGAAAGCCAGATTCACCTCACAACCGTGTTACTAACTTAACAACTGCAGGGATTCACTTAACAACTGTGGCAAGAAAGGTCGTAAAATGGGGCAAAATCCACTTAATTGTCTTGCTTAGGAACAGAAATTTTGGGCTCAATAGTGGTCATAAGTCAAGGACTACCTGCATTCTCTAGAATTATTCCTAGCCTTATCCTTAGTCTTAAGTGGCACATTATAACTTTTCATATTCTAACCTAATGACTGGGCACATACATTGTGTTAAGTCACAGTTTTTAAGAGATAATTTAAAACTAATCCACAATTGATTGGTTTGATACAACATGCTAAACTATAAACCCTATGGGTTACAAACCACACTGCCTGGACATACACAATCTGACAAGCCAAAAGTCTAACTCATCTACGTTACATCAGTAAATGTGTGGAACCCTAACCTCAATAGCCGATGGATTTGAAGAACAAACAAGCCCATCACCTACCAAAGAAAGCAGACCCACCAATTTGTTCAATTGCTTTGAAGGTTATCCTAAGATCAAAGACAGTTGAGGGGAAAGTGACAAGGTTTCTTGTAATTCTCTACAGTGACTTTCTTCTGCATATTCTTAAAAAGTTTCTTATAGTGACCTTCTTCTGCATATTCTCAGTGAAGCAATGCAGCCACGATCTTAGGTACTGGAGGTTTTAGTTTCAGAGAAATACCTGAGGACAGTTTAGCTGTAGTTGTTGTTTTGTTCTCTGCAGTTACACTGGCTTGGGCCTGTGCACTTTCCTGTCGTAACTGCTGGATCAGTTTCAAAGACAAGGAACGGCCGGTGCCCTCATATCTATTCAAAACAGCAGACAGAACAGTCAGATGGGACCAGACAAAATATCAAGTACAGCAGCTGTTTAACTTATGATACCAGCAGATTAATCCAAATTCTGTCCTAAAGATGTAATATTTCTGGAAATGTTGAAGTCATAGGGACAAAATGCCAGGTATGTTATTATTCTGTTTTTAAGACTGAGGAAAAACAGAAATTCTTAAAAGCATTGGAATGCATGCAACGTTTCAGTCAAATGTCACATAGAAAAGAATAAAATGCATTGTTCATAAATTTGCACAATTGTGTTAATCTGTTTCCAAAGAAAATGGTGGCCCTTGAAGGAATAATAGCAGACAACACTTAACTTGGGATACAATAATAAATTAATCAATTAAGAAACTCTAGAAAGTTCCCTGATTGCAACTGGTCAATTCTTTGCTTTTGTTTTCTTCTATTCTAAGCCACCTGTCAAACATCTCACAACATTTCACTTCCTGTTTTGCTATTATCAATTCTGAAATAAGTCAGAGTGTTGAAATAGCACTTCTAAGACTTTATTTTAACTCAAATATTTAGTAATTTTTTCTTAACACCAAAACTGCAACTACTTACATAAGCAGAGTGGGGTGGGATGTTTTTGAACAATACTAGGAAATAATATGAAAATAACTCTGCCAAATAGATAAAAAAATTACTTATTACTAATGGGCCAGACATTCATGAATGCTTATTATTTCTTGATTCTATCATCCAATGGCAACTGCCTGTGTGACTCAGCCATAACTGACTGCCATCAGGGACAGGTGTTTTATATCACTGAATGTTAATTCCAGTTCAAAATATTTAGAGGAAGGAGCTCACTAACTTAACAGATGAAACATAGTATATTCATCTGAGATTCAAAAACAACAACAAAAAGTGTATTCTTCATGATCTTCAGAGACCTGTACTGTGGATCAGCAGCCTTTGGACACAGCTCTCTACATGGGGCTACCCTTGAAGAGTGTTCGGAGACTACAATTAGTGCAAAATGCAGCTGCGTGAGCAATTGTGGACCTTCCACGTTGTGCCCACGTTTTGCCAACTCTCCGCATGCTGCATTGGTTGCCTATTGGTCTCCGAGCGCAATTCAAAGTGTTGGTCATTACCTATAAAGCCCTTCATGGCATTGGACCAGGATACTTACGGGACCGTCTTCTGCCACATACTTCCCTTCGACCGGTGAGAGAGCACAGGGTCGGCCTCCTCCGGGTCCCGTCAGCGAAACAATGTCGTCTGGCGGGTCCTAGGGGGAGGGCCTTCTCTGTTGTGGCGCCCACCCTCTGGAACCAATTGCCCCCCGCGTTTCTCCCACCCTCCCGGCCTTCCGAAAGAATCTTAAAACCTTTCTTTGCCGGCAGGCCTGGGGATGATTGTGGATTGTTGTGTGAATGCTGAATGTGTTTTTATGCTTTTTTAAAATTTGGACTTAGATTGTATATTGTTTTATATATGTTGTAAGCTGCTCCAAGTCTTCAGAGAGGAGCGGCATATAAGTCCAAATAAAATAAAAATAAAATAAAATAAATAAATAAATTTTGGCCAGTAAACCTTACCCATTGATTGTAGAAGCCATGAAGACCAGATAAGGACCCAACAGGTTCTTCACCAAAGGAAGGGGAATGGCAGCAGCTTCATCAATTACCACAAGTTCAGCCTGCCCCAGTTTCACAGCATCAGCAGGATGGATATACTGGGGGGGAAGGGAAATGGAAAGGGTAGAAATCCTAAGGGTATTTCTGAGGGTATCTCGGCAACAAAAATAAATAAGAGTCCCTTAAATGTCTCATTTTGCTTAGTTCCCTTTATCCAAAGTAATAATAAATGAGCTGTACCTGCAAATCAAATGGATTAGCTAAAAATACTATACAGCCCATGTTCACATGTAGTAGAAAACCATGTTTAAAACAAATGAATAGAAGCATTACTTTTCATTCAGGCTGATGAACCCTTACTTATAAAGTGGTTTCCAATCCTGACCTGTTCAGAAGCCCTTCACATACTGCTAGAAATTGCTAAAGTGCTGAATTCTGGCTTCTTTAATTGTTGAATCAAAGAAGAACATTAGAAGAAAACATCCCAATGCCCAATTCTTTAGGCCCCGAACATTGAGAAATACCTGGATTGTCTGTCTATGTTCTCGAAACACATTGACTCTGACAACAGCTTTGCTGAATTCAGGATTGAGAGACTGAATGATCTCATAATCCAAATGTTCCTAAAAATAGACATAATGGGCAATATGAAAAATGAATTAAATATTATCCATACCACTGCTTGACATAATATGGTTGGGTGCACAGCCAGCTAGATGTTCAGACTGGGTTTGGCATTTTTATCTATCTATTGAATCTTCCCCAGTGACCGAGGAAAGGCAAATGCTGCTGTTGGATCGTG
The DNA here is from genome assembly GCA_034064705.1 of Bothrops alternatus. NCBI lineage: Eukaryota > Metazoa > Chordata > Lepidosauria > Squamata > Viperidae > Bothrops > Bothrops alternatus. Next base: position 8,846,759 of record JARGCV010000003.1, on the reverse strand, counting down.
TTAAAAGGTACGGTCATAGGATGTAAGCTGTTTGGAGTAAAGAGCAAAGTGGTGTAGAACAGAATTTCACATCTTGGGAAATTTACAAATCACAAGCAGCCTATTTATGCTGATTGACTTGGGGACTGCAACCCAGCACATCTGGCAGTTGCTGGGCTTGAAAAGATCAGTAAAGATCAGAGAAGATCAATGACATATACAGGCCAAGATAGAAAAGAGAGCCCGGTTGGTGTAGTGGTTAAAGGCACTGGGAGACTGTAAACTCTAGTCCCACCTTATGCACAAAGCAATCTGGGTGTCTGGGCCTCAGTGCCAGGATCCAAGATGCAGGCAGATCAGGTCGCACTGGATGCTGCACCTACTGATTCAACATCACTGAATCCAATACTAATACTATCAAACATGCAACGAATCTGACTAAAGCCATCTTGCTTGTTTTCAGTTGCCACAAGATTGGGGCGGGGGCTGGAGGAATGAGATGTTTTATGCTAGCCTAAACAATTCTCTATCCCATGGGAACCAAGGTCATTTCTGTTCCCTCGATTGGGGGGGTTGAGCCTAGTGTCAGAAAGCCTGCCACATTATTCTATTGAGAAACGCAGTTGCTTGCATAGGTTATGGGGTGGGAATTGTGACTTTGTAATATTGATGCTTTTAGAGGGAACTTTAGTCTTGGTTTCACTTTTGACCGTGCCGATACTTTGTAACCAATAAACATGTTCTTAGAGGAAAATTTAAGCCTCGGAGTTCTGCTTTAGTTGATCTCATCTATCGGAACCATGACAAATACCCTCTTAGGTCCCTTCTCAGCCAACACTGATCCTTCTTCAGCTCGGCAAATTTTGCTGGTCTCGGAATTCTACACCGTGGCAAAGTAAGTGCCTTGTGAGAAAGTGGAAAGATTATCATGCCTTCTCATTGGCAACTGCTGAGCAAGGAAAACTTAAGCAAGGCACACTCAGTAGGGAGATTTCATCTGTGCAGGGACTGCCTTCCATTGCTAGAAGCAACTCTGGCATCTGGCTTTGTAATTAGTAAATTCTTGTTCTTGACTTCTGCTTCATTTTGACCTCTGCATGTTCCTGACCAAGTCTCTGAGTCATCCCTTGGTACTTTTCAAGCTGTTGAGTGGTATTGGATTACTCAAATTATACTTTCTGCTCAGCTGTCTGTGCACAAACATGCTCATTCTCTTGCTTCCCCAACTCCTCCTCTCTTGCCTCCCTCTGCTTATCTGCTCCCATCTCTCCGAACAAGTCTTCCTGACATTTTTATAAGTCAACTTTTCTTTCTTTCTTTCTTTCTTTTTCTTTCTTTCTTTTCTTTCTTTCCTATAAGTTTTTTAAAAATACGTTACTCCAAAATGCGGTGTTTGTATTCCCATCCAGAAGCTTGACAAGCCTCACCCCCACGCTCCCGCAACCTGCCCAAATTTTGCTTGCCTACTGCATGAACATTTTCTCCTTTTGCTAAAGCCAGGATACGAAACTGGGTGACTGACCTTGGGATAGTCACTCTCTCTCAACCCTTGGAAGAAGAAAGTAATGGCAAGCCAATCCTGATAAAACTTGCCAAGAAAACTGCAGGGACAGGCAGTTGCCGAGAGTCAAAAACTGACAAGGCACACTCCCCCCAAAACAAAACTAAACAAAGACAGGGGAAGAGAGAAATTTGGCAGTAACATATGGCAGGAAAAACTTTTGGCAAACTGAGATACTCTAGACCAGGGGTAGGCAACCTTGGCTCTTTTATGACTCGTGGACTTCAATTCCCAGAATTCCTGAGCCAGCATGGTTCAGCTTGGAATTCTGGGAGTTGAAGTCCACGAGTCATAAAAGAGCCAAGGTTGTCTACCCCTGCTCTAGACGTTTTATCACCTCAAAAGAAAATAATATTTGTAGCTCAGATTGAACTGTGGAATCCTTGGTGCTCTCTGAGCTTGGTTGTTTATTTGCAGACATTTTGTTACCATATAATGAAACATCTGTAACCTCAGAAAGCACCAAGGACTCCCCAATATTGCTTCATCTTACCTGGTACTGGAGAGCATCAAAGCCTTTAAATACAAATTCAAACAGGGTGTGAAGATTATCAGGACTTGGAGATGTGACGAAAATGTTGGAATAGCTATGTATGTAAAAAAAAAAAAAGAACAGATGCTACACCTTTTTTTTTGCTACTAAAATGCCAGAAGCAAATTTTAGCATTCTACCTTTGAAACATCAAATCAATTAAAAATATAATTTATAATGCAATCCACCAATTGTTAAGAGACTATAGAACAGTAAGTTTTGAAAAGGATATAGTTTGTCTCCTAAAGAAAGTCAACCCTGACTTTTCTTTGGAAGGACAAATATTGAAGCTGAAGCTCAAATACTTTGGACACCAAATGCTTTCCTGCTTTTCCCTGGTGTCAGGAAAGATTGAAGGCAAAAGGAGAGAAGGGGACAGCAAAAGATGATTAGATAACGGGCATGGGTTTAGGCAGACTCCAGGAGGCAGTGGAAGACAGGGGGCCTGGCATGCTATGGTCCATGGGATTGCGAAGAGTTGTACACAACTTAGTGACTTAACAACAACAACAACAATACAGTCTGTCAGTTATTGTAACAATAATTCTCTTATAGCATTTATGTCTATTGATTTTCATGTTTTTTGTGGGGGGTGTCTTAACTTGTACAGGCTGGAGGCTGGACTTTTTTATTTGAAAGGAACAAAAAATAATTACTTAACATAACTTCTGCTTTGATCTTTATAACTATATATTATGAATAGGCAGGTCCTCTCTCAGCACTTATTTTGTGACCATACTCGCAACATGTTTTTAAATTTTCCAAACGTACCCACCAGCTCAAAACGTTTGCCTACCGTTTTCTTTAAATCTGACCATTTCACGCAAAACCCCTCTTGGAATATAATATCTAGGAAAAACTTACCCAAAAGCCACTGCTCCAGCTATTGCCAATCCCAAAGCAGCTGATTTCCCACGCCCTCTGGCAGCTGTTAAAGCCACAGTGCTTCTCAGGGTCTTCTCAGAAATGGCTTCGATGAATTTGAGGACTCCTTTTGCCTGTCAGGGAGGAAAGAAGCCACCAAAACAGGAGATTATGGATGGAGAAGGACATCAATGAGGATAGATATAAAATAGGAAAAGAGAAAGCATTAATAGGAATTGTACAACATTAATTTAATCCCAATGTATTTTGGCTTTTGTCAACAATCTGGATTCTGTAAACCTAAAGGAGACATTATTACATCTGCAGTATATCATGTATTTTGTAATACAGATAAGAAGAGCCTGTTTGGTGTAGTAGCTGAGGAGACTGCGAATCTGGGCCTTCCTTAGTCATGAAAACTGGCTGGATGACCTTGGGCCAGTTATTCTTTCTCAGCCCGATCCACCTCACAAACTTATTGTTTTTTTATATATATTTTATTAATTTAACACATAAAATTTTATTAATTTAACACATAGGTTTGTGCGCATGCGTCAAGGTGGATAGACGCTATGCCGGACGCTCTCCAAACAAATATTAAAACATCGGAATTTAACCTCCGCTAAACCCTTCAGAGCCTCAAACAATGTTGGACTAAAGAAAAAAGCTAAAACTTCTGAACCTGGAAACACCCTGGGTGGATTGGAGGAGGATAAGGAGCCGCAGGAAACTTTATTTTCTGTTCTGAACTGTGAGTAAATAAAGTTGCAACAGAGAGAGAAAATGGCAACGGCCATGGAGGTAGAACTCACAAAAAGAATGGATGCTTTGGTGCAAACTTTTTCTGTTATTGGCCGGCAGATAAAAGATATGCAAGATATTGTTGCGAAAACAGCAAGTGAGTTAAAAGAGGTGAAAACAGAGCAGAAAGCGCAGGGTGTTAGGGTAATGAAGTTGGAGGATGATAGAGACCAAGATCGCCTTCGGTTACATATTTTGGAGGACAGATCAAGAAGGGCTAATATACGCTTGAGGAGGTTCAAACAAGATTTCGCTGATGGTAGAAACATGATTCAGAATGTTCGCCAATGGTTTAAAGACAATAAAATTGAAATTGAAGATCAAATGGAGCGTGCGCATTGGGTTTTTGGCATACGTAGAAGCGAAATCCAAAGGGACATTATAATCAAATTCCTTTCTGAAAAAACAGCTACGGAAATCTATAAAGATTTAAAGAAAATTACCAACCTTAATTGTAAGGGGATCCCGATCAGGGTTCTGAAAGATTTATCCAGGCAAACATTACAAGCCAGAAATAAAATGAGACCAGTTGCGGATGCCTTATTTCAAAGAGGCATCAGGTTTAGCTGGCAACATCCGGCGATCATAATTGTTTTTAAAGATGGGAAAATGTACCAGGCGAAATCCTTGGATGAAGGAAAAGAATTGTTGGTGAAGCTCGGCTTTGATTTGGATTTAAATCAGCAGGCGGAGAAAGAAGCGGGGGCAGCTGGAGCAGTTGGAGCAGTAGGAAATGCAGGAGTTAAAAGTGTTATTGAGTCATTTGCATCGGCACTCCAGCCCTTGGAAATGGAAGTAGGTGGAGAAATTAAAGCGCTGGAAGAAAGGCTGGCACTTTTAAAAGAAAAAGAAAAGAAAGAACTGGAGAGAGCGGAGCAGCTGGCCTCAAAGGAAAAGGAGAAAATGGAGTGGGTTTCTTACAAAGAGACAGAGGCAGCAGACGATCCGGCCAAGGAGGGCAGGGTCACGAGGCAGAAGAAAAAAATGAACAGTTTGAAATAGTGCGATTCATAAGGTTTTTTCCTACTTGTAAGGGGAGTGATAAAGGCTTAGTCCTTAGTTCTAACTTTAAACTTTGAAGGAAATATGTAAGGGAGGCTTGGGGAGGGGGAGTGCGAGGGTTTTATTCTTGATGTGACTTTTTTATTAAAAATGTTTAGGGGGAGCAGTAGATTCGGCAGAACCGCGCCCTCAATGGTGCCCGGCCGTTATAGCGGAATTTTTTCCCGCTCTTTTCTCTTGTTGAGAGAAGCGGGGGGGCACTTTGGTGGGAAGATTATTTTATAAATGTGGAAATCTCATTAAAGCTCTCGGTTGCAGGAGGGAAAAATGTTAAATGGAAAAGTTATGAGTGATCAAACAATTATGGCAGTGAATATAAATGGTTTGGCATCGTCCTTGAAAAGGTATAGATTAATGAAATTAGCAAAAGAAAACAGCGTGGACTTTTTGTTCCTCACTGAGACTCATAAGGCAAGGAAAAAGATGGATAAATTGATTAATAATAGTGAGTGGAAATGGATTTTTGAATCTCGGGGACAAACAAACAGTAAGGGTGTGGCGATATTAATTCATCAACGGAATCAGTTTCAAGTGATACAAACAAAAGGGGATAATGAAGGAAGATTATTATTTGTTAAAGGTAAAGTAAATCAAATGATGATGACTTTAGCAGTAATATACGCTCCAAATGTAAATGCTAAACAATTTATATTGAATGCAAAACGTAAGCTAGACGCTTTCTTAGAAGGGACTGTGGTATTCGCAGGGGATTTCAACATGGAAATAATGGTTAATAAGAAAGAAAAGAAACAATTGACTTTAAATAAATTAAATATGATAGACACTCATGCTGATAAACTAAATAGGGGAACGTTTTACTCTGCAAGACACAATAAGTTTAGTTGTATTGATTATATACTAGTGAATAAATTAGGAAATATTCAAATCAAAAAGCAGAAATAAAAGACAATTGGATTTCAGATCATGCTCCTATAATGGCGGTCTTGAAAATACATTTTAGTAGGAAACAAAGAATTTGGAGATATAATCAGGTTGTCTTAGTGAATGAAAAAAATAAAGAAAAAATACAGAAAGAAATTCAGGAATTTTTTAAAACAAATGAGGATGGGGAAATAAAGCAATCAGTAATTTGGGATACTAAAAAGGCAGTTATTAGAGGAAATTGTATTAGCCTGGAGTCTTTTATTAAAAAAAGTTGGAGATGGGAAAGAGAGGAAAAAATTAGAGAGATAGAGACAATACGTGAAAGATTAAGGATAACAAGGAATAGGGAATGGAATAATTTATTAAAAATTAAGCAAAGACAATTAAAGGATATAGAAGAACAACAATGGAATAATATGAGGATGGCGGTAAAGCAGAGAATTGAAATATGGGGGAAAAAGTCAGCAAAACAAATGGCAAATTATTTGAAAAAAAGGAAAGAAAAATCAACTATCAATGTTCTAAGAGATAAAAATGGGTTATTAAAATATGATAATAGAGAGTTAGAAGTTGTAATGAAAGAATTTTATGAAAAACTATATGAGAAAGAACATGTCATTGTACAAGATATAGAGGTTAATGAAGAGTTAAACGAAGAAGAAAGACAATTGGTGAATGCAAATATAACAAAGGAAGAAATAACTACCGGTAGAGTCATTAGAAATTTGAAACCTGGGAAGGCCCCAGGCCCTGATGGCTTTACAGGAGAATATTACAAAACGTATATGGAGGTTTTATTACCACATTTGGAGAAATTATATAATAATGTTTTATTAAACATGGATATTCCACAAACGTGGAGAAATTCTGAAATTGTAACAATCCCAAAACCAGAACGAGATTTAAAAGAACCTGGTTCCTACCGCCCAATCAGTTTGCTAAACCAAGATTATAAGATTTTTATGAAAATTCTAGCAAATAGATTAGAAAATATATTACCCAGAATAATAGGGAAAGATCAATATGGGTTTATAAAAGGAAGAAGAATTTATGAACCAATTAGAAATATAGTGAATGTGCTACACCATGCTACAGGAACTAAACGGAAATTAGGATTGTTGAAGTTAGACGTTTATAAAGCTTTTGACAAAATAAATCATGACTATTTCGACTATGTAAAACTTTTAACATGGGAAATAGGTTCAGTCATATTATAAAAGAAATATATTAAAAAATACAGCTTATATTAGAGTAAATGGGAATAGAACGGATGAGATAGAAATAAATAATGGAACTAAACAGGGGTGCCCCCTATCTCCGATGCTCTTCGTAATGGCAATTGAAACATTAGCTAATAAAATTAGAAAAGATAAACAGTGGAAGGGATACCGAATTGGAAACTTAGAATTAAAATTAAATCTCTTTGCCGACGATGCCATAATAGTTACAGAAACACCAATAGAGATGGTAAAAAGAATGACAATTTTACTTCAAGAATTTAAAGAGCAATCAGGGTTAAAAATAAATATGGAAAAATCAGAAATTATTTGTTTAAATACTGGACCCAGAGAACAGATTGAGATACGCAAAGTATCAGGTTTAAAATTGGGAAGTAAAAAGATGAAATACTTAGGAATATGGTTACTAAAAAATCCAGAAAGAATGGCTAAGTTTAATCATAATTTAGTATGGAAAAAGATTCAGAAGCAGATCAAAAACTGGAAAAATAAAAATTTGAGAAGAATGGCAAAGATAAGGGCATTAAAAATGATGATAATTCCAAAAATGTTATATATGTTACAAGTAATGCCGGGGACCTTCCCTAAAGCAAGATTAAAAGAGTGGGATAATAAATTGAATCTTTGGATTGAAGGTAATAAGAGACCAAGAATTAAAAAAAGGTGGTTGGTAGCCACGGAGAGCGAAGGGGGGTGGGGACACCCGTGTTTGGAATATTATAGGGATGCTTATCAAATAGATCAGTGGTTCTCAACCTTGGGGTCGCGACCCCATTTGGGGTCACGCGACCATTTCGCGGGGGTCGCCGGACACCGCCGGCCGCCATTTTGTTTTTTTATTTTTATTTTTTTAATTTTTTTTTTTTAAAGTTTTTGGGCGCGCGCATGCCGTGCACGCTCAGATCCGCCCGTTGCGCTGGAAAAAAAAATTAAAAAAAAAATTAAAAAAAATTAAAAAAAATAAAAAAATAAAATAAAATAAAAACAAAATGGCGGACCGCAATGGGCAGATCTGCGCATGTGCGGTGCGTGCGATGGGCCGATCCGCGCAGGCGCAGATTCGCCCGTCGCGGCCGCCATTTTGTTTGTTTTTTTTATTTTTTAAAAAAAAATTTTTAAAAAAAATTAGAAAAAAACAAAATGGCGGCCCACGACGGGCAAATGCGCGCATGCGTGGCGCGTGCGATGGGCCGATCCACGCATGCGCAGATCCGCCCGTCGCGGCCGCCATTTTGTTTTTTTAAATTTTTTTAAATTTTTTTTTGCGCGCGCGCGCGCACACGCGCACCCCCAAGTCGGGGTCGCGGCGCGCATGGGCGTGGCAAGTGGGGTCTCAACCTCAGAAAGGTTGAGAACCACTGAAATAGATAGATTAATGGATTTATAACTATTTGAAGAGAAATTCTGGGTAAGATTAGAAAAAGAAATTAATGATATAAAGGATGAAGAACTATTATTTAGGAAATGGAATAGGATAGATACAAACAGATTAATAGACCCCGCTAAGGCAGTTATAGAGAGTTGGACGAAATGGCAAAGTAAATTGAAAATTACGAATTCTAAACTAGCGACGCTGCAGGTAATAAATACAAATAAGGAAGGTAATCTCACAAAAATAATAAGGGAATTAAGGAGTAAAGGAATAATGAGAATTGAGCAATTATATGAAAAAGATGGAAAGATTATTAGAAGTAAACTAGAGCAATGTCTGGGCCAAGAAAGATGGTTACAAGTTAACGCAACATGCACATATTTAAGTAGAAGTGAGAATAAAGAAACATTCCTCACAAGTGGAGGAGGAAGTTGTAAAAGGATTGACAAGATATTGGCAGGACGAATTAGAAATTAATGAATGGGAAATGGAAAGCATAGTAGAAGACATCAGGAAGATTAAAAATACAAGGATAAGAGAGATAAGAAAAATTTTACATAAATGGTATTATACACCATTACAATTAGCGCACTTCCACAGGGAGAAGAAAGGGAATTGTTGGCATGGATGTAAAGAAAAGGGAGTATTTATGCATATGTTTTGGGAATGTGCTGAAGTTCAAAAATTTTGGAAGCAAATACAAATTGAGGTAAATAAGATGCTAAATATTAATTGGAGAATAACTAAGGAGGTGGCGCTATTAATAAAAAATAGTGAGGTAAAGGAATACAAGGAAATTAAAACCGCAGCAATAGAAAGCGCACAAGCAACTATAGTGCTTGGGTGGAAAGATGCGAAGAAATGGAATATACAAAATTGGTGTAAGTACATGGTAGACCACATTCACTATCAAATAATGGAAATTAGATTACACAATTATAATGAAGGTAAATTGGTGGCAACGATGAAGCGGTGGGAAAAGGTAAAAAATTATATGTTAAACTTAATAGGCGATGCAAGAATAAAGAATAAAATTCAGTCACTCTATAAAGTATGAATAATGTAATCCAGAGTTGAGAAGTATATATGTAATAGAAATTGAATCTTCCATATTGGTGGTGGGATTAATGTTTGTATTATTTTTTGTAACTTGTCTGGTGGAGGGCACTATTCACAAACTTATTGTTGTGAGAAAAATAGGAGGCAAGATATTTGGGATGTCGCTGCCTTGAATTAACCAAAATATATTTTTAAAGGTGGGATAAAAATCTAATAGTGATAATATCCAAATCTGAATGTAAGCTTACCTGATCCAATGTTTTACAAACATCAACCAATGTGCCAACCGGTTGTGTGTCTTGTAAGCTCTCCTTTAGCTCCTTCAATTCCACATCACAAGGACTTTGGCTCTCTTCCTAAAAGAGGAAAACAGCTGTCTGAATCCAAATTAGCATCTTTAAGAGAAAAATGAGAAGAATATATGGAAATCCCAGTTATGTTAAACATGAGCTGAGTCCAAAGGGAAAACTGACCTTATTGCATATGCTTCGAACAATTTTTAATTTCAATTTTGGAATGTTGTTATTTCAAAAGAGGATGACAACATTCATCAAACTATACTGTGACTGTGGTTTCTTGATGGTAGGTTTGTTTGCCCCTAGCCAATCCTGCAGAGCAGGATGTAAGGATGACTAGATGGTAACCCAGTGGTTGCAATGCTCACAAAACTATTCCTTGAAACAGAACAGTTATATAGGAACTACAGGAATAAAAGTCTATGGAAATTCTCAATCATCCAGGTCATGGTTGTCCCTAAGATGCTTTTCAAAAGTCAACTGGACTTTCTGGGGGTGGGGGGTCCTTGAAAACTTTTTACTTCTCATGAAGAAGCTTCATGGATGAGAAGTGAAACATTTTTAAAGAAAGAAATCAAGAAAATCCAGTTGCCTTTTGAAAAGCATCTTTGGTACAGGAATTAAAAAGTAAGGTGACAGAAAGTTAAATAAGAGCAACAACAAAGGAGGCTGCAAAACAGGAATATTTTTACAGAAAGACAAGAAATACATCAGTTTGAAATTTGAAAAGCAGTTCTAGAATTAAATTGAAAAGTTTATTCAGATTTTTAGAATGAGAGTTGTCTTTTGTGAGGAGTATAATAGTTTTCTTCCAAATTAAGTCATGGTAAGGATAGGCATAGGCATTTTTAGTTTTATTTGTTATAATTTTTCGTACATTTTTTTCCAGATATCACTTGGAATTCAACTTCTACTGAAAAAGCAGCTTCTAAGCCCAGTGTTTAGAATAAAGAACAGCAGTGTCCTGACCTGACACAGAATGAGAGAAAGCTAAAAGAAACACCTCTATTCTTTTTCAAGTCCATTTCTACTGCATATTAAATATCCCAATTAAATACAAATCCAAATAATTACATATTTCATATGAGAGCCTGAAGTGCTGGTCATTATCATGTATTATTTAAACGCACCTGTGACCGGGGTGGCAGAGCTGAAATGTTTGCAGCATGACTCGAGATTGGGAGGATATTCAGCTGATCATCAACAACTACACAGGTCTTACAAGAGACCAGAGAGAGAATGAACCTGCAGGAGACAAGTGAGAAAATAGCAACATTACAGCAGAATCTCAATGCACAAAAAAACTTCTCTTCTTGCAGCATCTCTGTACATCATCCTGAGGGCAAAATGCCTCAAGAGCTGTGTTTCAACAGAGCACATCTGACGCCAAAAAAGCCTGTAGAGATCCTTCCTTTCAACATGAACATTTCATTCACGTTCTCTGACACTTGATGGTGGCAGAGATTGGTTGTAACCTGTAAAGCCCGGGATACCTGCAGAACTGTCTTCTATAAACTGCCCATTTTTCATAGTGTAAACGAAACTGATAATGGATCCCCATTTTCACAAAATGACCCAAGACTCACAAGCTTGCTTTTCCATAAGGCCTTTGTGCTATGGAGTAGCCTCTCATTGGAAATTCAATTGGTGCTCATGTTGTTAGCATCTATACATTTCTAATCCTGAATTATTTTGGAGAGACTTTGAAGAGTGAAATGGTGCCATTGGGTTTTTTTTCTCACTATGGATGGGATTTCTTTTGTTGTTTTTTATTAGAACAATGTTAATTTCATTCTGTGGATGTTTTATTGTAAGGTTTTATTCCGAATCACCAAGTCCCTTGACCATAGTGACTTGGGGGGGGGAAGGGGGGCAGGGGAAACAAGCCCAATCAATCAATCAATCAATATGGAAGATTCAATTTCTATTACATATATACTTCTCAACTCTGGATTACATTATTCATACTTTATAGAGTGACTGAATTTTATTCTTTATTCTTGCATCGCCTATTAAGTTTAACATATAATTTTTTACCTTTTCCCACCGCTTCATCGTTGCCACCAATTTACCTTCATTATAATTGTGTAATCTAATTTCCATTATTTGATAGTGAATGTGGTCTACCATGTACTTACACCAATTTTGTATATTCCATTTCTTCGCATCTTTCCACCCAAGCACTATAGTTGCTTGTGCGCTTTCTATTGCTGCGGTTTTAATTTCCTTGTATTCCTTTACCTCACTATTTTTTATTAATAGCGCCACCTCCTTAGTTATTCTCCAATTAATATTTAGCATCTTATTTACCTCAATTTGTATTTGCTTCCAAAATTTTTGAACTTCAGCACATTCCCAAAACATATGCATAAATACTCCCTTTTCTTTACATCCAATCACTCAATCAAATAGAATTTAATACATACATTCTGAATGTTACCACTAGAGGGTAGCAAACATTTTGAAGTGAAACCATTTCTTGTATGAGAAAACCGTTCAGTTCAAGCAATGCATAAAACAAGTAGATTAAATTTCCTAAATTGCAGATTTGCTAACTGGTTTAAGTGCTCAACTTACCTTTCATTAAATCTGCCAACCACATCCTGATGTGCCTCTGTTCTATAGCGGGAGTGAACATCCTGGGGGAAAAAAAGAGAATCCTTATGTGAAACCTGAATAGTCATGTACTATCCATACAATTTGACACAGTTGTCAAATGCCATGTAGCCTCCGATTGCTTGCACTACCTTCCATCTCTCTAACAGCTACATTCCTAACATTTTAAGTTTAGCCCTTTCCAAGACTTTGGGGAAAACAATAAATCAAGAAAAGAATTGATTTCATTTATATGCCTTATTCACAAGAATACATGTGTACTCCACTCTGGTGCTTCCAAATGCCCTGGCGGAAGGGGGGCTTTCCCAAACAACCTGGCCTCTCAAATATCCTGTGGGAAGAGAAAACACCTCCATCCTTCAAAGAAGCCTGGCCTTGAAACAGCTTACTTCCCTGATGAAGAACTGAGCTGTCCCTGAAACAGGATTGCCAAGGATTTAGTGTAAACGCCATAAAACTGCTACTACCAAGAGAATGTATCTCTTTAGCTGGACATTATAATCCAGCATTTCTCAACCTTGGCAATTTTCTGATGTGTGGACTTCAACTCCCAGAATTCCCCAACCAGGAAGATGAGCCCCATGGTTCACCACCAACCAACTCTCTACTGGAAAAGTTTCCCTCTGCTGTGAAATGTGAACAAGGCATCCAATGCTTATTACAACCAGGAGATTTTATAAAGAACAGAAGTAAGAATTAGTTGAGGAATAAAGCTTTTAATAAAAGCAAATTAAGGTCTGTGCAGCAGCTCATATATTTCCCTTTCTGTACAGCTACATTAATAGAGTTCAACAGAACGACAGACCAGTTTATAAATCAAAAATGTACCATGGTCATCGTATAAAGCTGCTTCAGGGAATTCATTGTTCTCAGAAGAATTGCAATGATACCTCCCCCTTCCACAGTTTCAATCGTTCGAGCTAGGAGATTTGGAGTCAAGGCTTCAAAGTCCTGAAGAAGAAGATGGAGAAAATTTACAGTTTCCAGGTGTGCTCAGATTCTATCAGCACCGTCCCCACCGCAACAAAGATAAGGCTTCTACCCATCACTTTTGCAAGTAGCAATCTAGTCTAGAGCAGGATTAACCAGAAACTCAGGCATTTGGAATTTATGTGGACTTGAATTTTCCCCCTTCTTAAAGAATTGCTGTATAACCAAGCACCCTTTTTTCTTGTGTGTTTCCTTATTATCTTTACAAACCATCATCTTTTCTCTCTGAAAAATATATACTTGCTCATTCTCTTTCTTTGCTCTTCTCTTAGCAGCATGACTGACTGCAGTGTAAACACCCCAGTGAATTACCATACTCCATTTTGCCTACCAAAGTTCACAACATTCCAGGGTCTTAGAAGCCGCTTCAGATTAAGAATGGGCAACTTCCTTATGACCAAGACCAGGCTCTCTTTATGACCAAGACCAGACTTTCAACTGCTATAGGGTGAAGTTTGAGACAGAACACAGATTTATGGAATTCACTTCCAGAAGGGGTCGTGACAGCTGTCAGCCTTGATAGCTTCAAGGCAGGGCTAGACAGATTCATGGATGCCAAGTGTATCGGTGGTTATTAAAACGGATGTCCATGTGCCGCCTCTATGTTGGTTGAGGCAGGCAGGATTCCCTTGAGTACCATTTGTTGGGGGTCAAGGGAAAGGGAGGGTTTTGCCTTCTCTTTCTGCTCAAGATCCCCATGTACAATTGGTGGGCCACTGTGTGACACAGAATGCTGGACTCGATGGGCTTTGGCCTGATTCAGCATGGCTCTTCTTATGTTCTTATTGTTTAGTACACCTATTTCACTTTCTAAACCAAAACCAGCACTTCCTCAAACCAAGACAAATCAGTATTTTCTTGGGGCTTCGGGGATTTTTAAAGAGTGAAATGGAGGCCTTAAACTTTTAAGAGTTTGCAAGTCTTTGGCTTCATCATTCAGTGTGTGCTTAGGGAGCTACAAAAAGGATCAGTAGCTGTAAGTGAAGCCACATGTGCTTCCCAAATTCAGACAAAAGAAAAACTATCCTATATTATCTAAATGTCTTCATTAAACCTTCAATTAATCAACTTATGCTGACTGTATTTCAAAGATATTTCAAATTGCTCTTCATTGAAAATTTTAATAAAACTTTTCAAATACTTTTCAAATATACCTGATATGCTGTAGGGATATTTTGGGCATCTTGAATAAAGTGCTGCAGGAAACAGGCAACCAGGTCAAATGATTTGTAGCAAGGACACTCTTCTTACCTGGAGTATACACATACCAAAGGTGTTCCCAAGAATTTTGTGTGTCTCATTGTAGTAACAATACCGAATGTTTGTGGCTGCTATGAACAATTCAAAAGGGTCGTCTTGCTTTAGATCTAACATTCCAGATTTAATTTTCTTCTGCAACTGTCTCATTCTTTTTTTACGGTGGCTGAAAGTGAGAAAAGGCATTAAAGTAAAAGTTCTTAGAATGATTAGAGTCAAAGCATAACCCTATGCATATTTAAACTGCAACATTAAGGAATCTCGAATGATCTCAGCTTAGTTTTAATCTCATGATGCATGACAGATGACAATGTTACTGTGATTCAGGAGGAAGGCAGTGTTAACAGGCACTTAAAAGAGCATTTAAAAAAAAACAAAAAAGCCGTGGAATATGTGCTCTGATTAGGAGTTACAAGCAAAACAAAATCAATTAGGCCACATTATCCAATGTGCACATTAGGTACTTTACTTGGCTGCTACAAAAACTAAACCAGTGATTAAAATTAACATTAAAATATATGAGAAAAAGCAACTTAAATTAACACATACTGCAAGGACATGAAATTGTTTTTAATTGCAAACTCAGCAATAACATCAAATTATGTTTTATGTACATTCTTATTCTCAATAGAAGACAAATCACCTTTGAAGGCCTATGACATACTGGAAGTAATGGATCCTTCATTACATTTGATATATGCATCAGATTGACAAATATCGAATTTTGCTATCTGAAAAAACACTCAAGATAAATGGATACAGGTATCCTTCAGCTTGACAACCATCCGGAGTTATGGCGAACCACCCCAGAATTACTTACAACCCAGTTTCAAAGTTCTGACAGTTCCCCCCCCACCCCCGGTGGTCATGTGAATGCATTTTAGGCATTTAGCCTTAGACCAGGGGTAGGCAACTTTGGCTCTTTTATGACTTGTGGATTTTAACTTCCAGAATTCCTGAGCCAGCCATGCATTAGACCAGCAGTTCTCAACCTGTGGGTCGCGACCCCATTTGGGGTCAAACGACCATTTCACTGGGGTCGCCAAGCACCGCAGTCCACCATTATTTTTTTTTTGGTCGGCCATTTTTTTTCCTATCGCGATGCGGGCCATCACGCCACGCATGCGCGATGCGCCCCATCGTGCCACACATGCGCGATGCGCCCCATCGCACCACGCATGCACGGTGCAGGCCCGCCAATTTTTTTTGGTCGGCCATTTTTTTTCCTATCGCGATGCGGGCCGTCGCACCGCGCGTGCGCAATGCGCCGTCGTGCCGCGCATGCGCGGGCCCGCCATTTTTTTGCGCGATGCGGGCCGGGGTCGAGCCCCGGAAAAGGTTGAGAACCGCTGCTTTAGACTCATTTATGTCTGTAACATTTATGGCTATCTGCAGTGTCCCTCTGTCACATGACCACAATTTGTTTATCTATTAAATTTATATGCCGCTCATCTCGCTATTCAGACCATCCCGATTTACTATTTTTTTTTAATGGAAATCACCGCTTACTTCTGGTTTTCAGGAAAAACATCCATTGCATACAATGGGCTTGCGTAACAGCCACAGCATTCATCTAACAACCATGGTGCTTGTGCCACGGCCACAGCATTTGCTTCATGACCAGTGTTCACTTAATGACCATGGCATTCATTTAATGACCACACCATGCCCTTAACAACCACTGCAAAAAAAGATTCTGCCTCCCAAGGACAATTCCATCTGTCCGTCCATTACCCTGGGGTGGAAAGTCTTGTCCCCGTCGGAGAGGGTTCACAACTTGGGTGTCCTCCTCGATCCACAGCTAAGTTTAGAATACCATCTTTCAGCTGTGGCGAGGGGGGCATTCGCCCAGGTTCGCCTGGTGCATCAGTTGCGGCCCTATTTGGACCGGGAATCACTCCTCACAGTCACCCATGCCCTTGTCACCTCAAGACTCGACTACTGTAATGCTCTCTACATGGGGCAACCTTTGAAGAATGTCCGGAGACTGCAGGTGGTTCAGAATGCAGCCGCGCGAGCCGTCTTGGGTCTCCCAAGACATGCTCATGTCACTCCAGCCCTCCGTGAGCTGCACTGGCTGCCAATTGGTCTCCGAACACAATTCAAAGTGTTGGTTATGACCTATAAAGCCCTATATGGCAATGGGCCAGGATACTTGCGGGACCGTCTTCTGCATCATGAATCCCAGCGACCGGTTAGGGCACATAGGGTTGGCCTCCTACGGGTCCCGTCTGTTGGACAATGCCGTTTGGCGGGACCTAGGGCTAGGGCCTTCTCTGTTGCTGCCCCAGCCCTCTGGAATCAACTTCCCTCAGAGGTTCGTACTGCTCCTTCCCTCCTAGCTTTCCGAAAACATTTAAAAACATATCTATGCAGACAGGCTTGGGGCTTGTGAGCTGCGCTCTGCCCCTGGGCCCTTGATTGGGACTGTATGTTGTATGAGTGGGTATAGTTTTATTGTTTTTTATATTGTATATTATTATTTTAACTAATTTATATTTTGTACTTGTATTATTTGCTGTGAGCCGCCCTGAGTCTGAGGAGAAGGGCGGCATATAAGTCAAAATAAAGTAAAGTAAAGTAAAGTAAAGTAAAGTAAAGTAAAGTAAAGTAAAGTAAAGTAAAGTAAAGTAAAGTAAAGTAAAGTAAAGTAAAGTAAAGTAAAGTAAAGTAAAGTAAAGTAAAGTAAAGTAAGATTGTTAAACTGGGTACGGTCACATGGTGGCCCATTCAACAGCCAGCACAACTTACAAATGTAATTTTTAAATTATAGTGGTAAGTCAAGTGGTAAGTACCAAGATAAATTAATATACCTGTAAAACTACGTACTGAAAAGGTGTATAAGGACCTTATTCAGACCCTGCAGCCAAGGGCAAGATCATTTAAGCAAGCAGTACAAGCAGTGATGATATTGCGAAGCAAATTAAGCATGGGACTGTAATGCCCTTGATGCAACTGTGAGCATGAAGAAACACTGTGCATCTTTCCAGAGATTTATAAATTAAAACTACCACCTGTTATAAAGTGCACGAAGGAAATATAAACAACTTTACCTGCTAAAGCCCAGCTCTTTCTTGTAACACCACAGCACGGTGGGTCTAGCCTTTACAGCTGCTTTAGACAACATATGATGAAGTATGACCACCTGCCAGGTGATAAAACCAAGAACGATGCTTATTGCTTCTGCAGGGAATATATGTACAGCATTTTTGAACTGAATCGTAAAACTTCAAAGACTTGAATTAACTTTTCATTTGGCAATTAACCTCCATGTGGCAATCTCAGGATAAGACACATCTGGTTTAAAGAACTGTGGATCAGTTCACACCTTCATTCATTCTGAAGCACCTTTTTATCTTCTGCATAATCCAATTATTCGCAAGCCAGCTTCAATAACAGCTTCAATACAAGTAATTTAAAGTAATACAACTCAAAATCATTCCTGCCACTAAAACTTCCTCAAGCAAGCGAATTAGCAAATTGCAGATCAATACTTGCAATGCTTTTAAACCTTGTACAGATAAACAAAGATGCAACTCACTGCACATATTTTCTCTAGATGAAGAAATCCATAAAATGGTGATGTATGGAAAACAGTCCTAGGAAAGGCAGCTGGCAGGAGGGGAGACTGTTTTTGTTTTTTTTTACTCAGCCCAGCAATCAAAAAAGCCACTACAAAAGGTTTTGCACCAAACATAGAAATGCTGCTATTAGGAGACAATGTCAAAATGCAGCCTCCCTATCTCTTTTGTGTCAGCTTGCAAAAAGCTAGTAGGGGAAAGAACAATGGCTAGTAATGTTTGCAAGCTTAATTCCACGCCTTGTTTTAGTACGATGGAAAGCAAGGATAACTCCATGTGCCCTATATGCACATCAAGTTTGTTACCCAATCCCAATAGGAATAAGGATTCCCACCAACAACTGAAAAAAAATTACTTGTAAACGGAGGTCATTTTACATTCATTGAAAATGGAAGATGCTACTGAAAAACAGGACATAGGTGAATCGGAGGAATAGAAAAGACTTCTACTGTATTAGGTACCATCTTTCTCCTTTGCCCCCTTTCCTGCCCTGTCATCTCTTTTGTTATCTCCTCTCCACGCAGCAACTTCTTTTCCCTCCTGGCCATCAGCTACTCTCCTTGTTCCTTCTCTCCATAGAACAAGGGAGAGGAATGTGTTCAGGATCCTGCTTATAAGCACTATGTGCTTAGAGCTCAAAGTATTGTTAGAGACCCCACACCTTACAGTCTGTTTCTGTTGCTCCCCTCTAGGAGGAGGTTTCAAAGTATTTCTAGCAGGACTACCAGATTCTATAACAGCTATGCTGTGTGGTAAACTTGCAAGATTCATTTTACTCGCCATGCACACGTATACATAACCTAAACTAGACTGTGTTGTTTCTGTGTCATACAATATATATGGGTATATGCATAATCCTGTATTTATTTTTGTCATATTTATGTAGTGTATAATCGGAGGTGGTGACCCTTTGAGAGCTATATGCAATGAAATTTAATTTTAATGTATGCCAATTAGTGTACATTCACAGTGACAATAAAGTTATTATTCTATTCTATTCTATTCTTGTAGGTGTCTATATGTCAAGTAGCAGTGTTTGTAGGTGCTGATGAGAATAGGTCAATTGTATAAACAGGATAATTGTTTTACAGTTGATTTGAGATATTAGTAATTCTTTCCTTTCTTTTACAAATACGCACCCCCATGTGCATGCATGACCACAAACATATATATGGGGATCTTTAAAACTGATTTCAGCTGAAACTGGTAATACGTAAAAGAAGAAGACAATAAACCTGGTCGTTTTAAAGGATTTATTTTTCTGTGTTCCTACATCGTTTTCTGACTTTTTTTTCTTTTTTGCTGGGGGAGGTTAGTCTTTGATTCCTTTGATATAAACACACACAATGTACATCTAGTTCATGGCTATACATCACCTGATCTTTGCCACGGTCCCCTACTATAACAAACAGGGTCCTATGTCGCTCAGCCACTCCATTCTCTATTTGGATCCGAATACGATTATCCACTTTCTTGCGCTGCATTTTTAGTGACAGCTCCTGTGAAGTTGGTAGAAGTTATAACAAATTAGTCTGCATACTATCTCAGTTGAGACAGAGGCGACAGATGGTGATAAAATGTTTCTCAAAGGGTTCATTTTTCAATGTTGCTGTGCACATTTCTATTCATCCAAGCAATTCAAAGGCATTCTAGTGTGGCTTCTTTTTGGACTCATTAAGGCAAGGATAGTTTGCTCCCTATGTATGTTTCCACCCAAATAAGTTCTTATTTCTAATCGAGTTTTTTCCCCTAGGAAATTTATTTAGATTCAACATCCTGCTGTTGCATTTATCAAGAAAATATTTGGGAACAAAAAAGGCATGAGGCTCTAACAAGAGGTTTAGGGATTTAACAAATAATAATTTAACAGATTTCAGGGGATCTGTAAAATACCATGTTATTTTTACTAATTTTTAAGTGAAACTTATCTTTCCCTTCATTGATTCATGAATGACTGCAATTAGAAATCCGACTGTAATAAGCCACAAACAAACATCCAAGTTAAAGGTCTTAATCTCACAGATGTCATATTTATGGCTGCAATCTTATACACCAACCTTTCTCAACCAAACTGTTTTTTAAATAGGTTGGGTTGCAATTCCTAGTAATCCCAGTTCCTAGATGTGCAGGTGTGCAGCCCAGCAAATCTGGAGAGCACCATAATTACTCGATAGAGGAAAAAAATCAGTGGTAAATATTGTGGTAAAAATAAAACCCGGTAAAAACGCTGGGAAAAACTTTGGAATAGCTTAGAAATGAGGTGGAAGATCTCCATAGCAAAGATTACATATGTTGATACGCAAAGCAATGTAGAAATCAATAGTGAAAACAATCGAACTTATTTCCGAATAGATATGCTATAACTGCTGGCTACATAAGACAAAATATATATACTCGGGAGACTGGGGTGGGAAAAACACAGGATCGAGCAATAATCTCTTTCTCAACTAATTTGAATACTCTCCAGATCCAGCCGCAAACCCAATATGTTTTCTCACCGTTCCGAATTTTCCCTTTCTCACTCCAGTCTACGCGCGAAGGGTATCCGGTTGGCTATGGAAACTCTCTTCCCACGTGCAAAACCATGTGGGGCTGTGCAACACAGCGGAAGGATACTGAAGAATGGCCCGTTCAAGAGAAAAAAGCAGCGCTAGCTACGGGCGAAGCCGGGCGGTGGGAGAGCAGGAGGGCGACGGAACCAAAGTCGACCTTAGCCCGCCTTTGGATGCGGGCTGCGGAAAACAAAACGAGGGTCTCTCCAAGCCTGGGGAAAGCTTTTCCGCCCGGACGCTGCCTTCCGCCAGATGCTTAGGCACCGGAAAGGGAGGAGCTTTGCTCAACTGCAGTCTACTGGGGCGACGGGAAGTTACGACTTCCGGAAGTCTGAACAATACGCTCAGTAATACGTACAGTAATGGGCCCTGTTGATGCTAACGATAACAAACCCTGGCTTTCTTTTGGCAGGTTCTTCGTGGCTGTCTGCCACTCAAAGGCCAACGGCTCCGATCTCGTGTAGCTTTTTCAAAATGCATCCCAAGTGCTGGTCCCGAGTTGGACTATTTATTCTAAGCAAGGCTTCTTTGCAGAGACGCGCGTTTAAGGTTGTGGCGGTCTCATGCGCCGAATTTATTTGCATAAAGCAGCTTTTTGCTGTACCGTGGCAGTTCATCTTGCTGTGCGCACTATGATTTGAGGATGACGATTCCCTCAAACGTATATTGCACACGTTTCATATATGTTATTTTAAAGATCTAAGGGGTTGCCACAAAAAGAAGGAGGTCGACCTATTCTCCAAAGCACCTGAAGGCAAGACAAGAAGCAACGGATGGAAACTAATCAAGGAGAGAAGCAACCTAGAACTAAGGAGACATTTTCCTGACAGAACAATTAATCAGTGGAACAACTTGCCTCCAGAAGTTGTGAATGCTCCAACACTGAAAGTTTTTAAGAAATTGGGCAATTATTTGTCTGAAATGGTATAGGGCTTCCTGCCTGAGCAGAGAGGTAGACTAGAACGGGACCAGTACCGGTCCGCTTCATGCCAGCAACTGGTCTGCACAAACAAGCAAAGCCCCATCAGTGGGATGCAGGCGGCACATAAAACCACAAACCACGCACCCTCTGGTCCAAGGAAACACCTCTCTCCACAGAACTACTCCCTGGTGCCCAAAAGATTAGGGACCTCTGGACTAGAAGACCTCCGAGTTGCCTTCCAGCTCTGTTATTCTGTTATTTTGGTAAGTTCTATGCCACTTGAAAACAATTGAGGGGAGTTTGTGAATAACACAAGAATGCAGCTAATTTTTTTAAAAGAAAATGGACAATGATTTATTCAGGCTTCAGCAATGGGCTACATGTGGTAACATGAAATGTGGTAAGAGAAGCCCTGGGCAATATTGGAATAGAAGAAATTTCTCAGGAAGAGAAGAAATTAGCACAACCACTGGCATTACAAAAAATCACAAGAGACACTGCAACCTAGGAAACCGACAAGGGTCCCTGGTCCAGATGGACTTCCAATTTAATGGTCTTCCAATTGAGATTGGAATTGAGATCGGATAACAAGATTATTGAATCTATATTGCTGGAGGAATATCAATATTTCTACATTTCCTTTGTTTATAAGTTAAGAGTGAGGCAAGCGCAATGGATTATATAAGTTTGATAAACTTATCTATAATATTCACTTGGTATATACAGTAGAAATGTTATCTAAATGGTATAGTCACGATTCTGTAGCTTTCAAGATACCTGCAATTTAGAGATATTTAAGAGATACAGACAGCACTTGAATGAAAACCAATTTTTTAAGGAGTTAAAAAAACAAAATGAAAGTTATATACCTGAATTGTGGAATGATGAACTGGAATATGCAGTTCTGGAGAATAAATGAGCCCAGATGTTAAAAAATATGCAATATACTTACTGTTTAAACATGAAATTCATTAGAATTTTCAAAAATATTATTTCATATATATTGGACCCCTCAAATTTTTTTTAAAAAAGGCCAGACATCAAATATTTTTATGTTGTTGTATGAAGTAATTTTTTTGAAAGTCATATCTGGTCTTGTCTGTCATGTTTGGATTCAACTTTGGGAAGAAATAATATAGGTATCTTAGTATGATATCCAACTTTTTCCCTAAAATATAAAATTTGTCATCTCAGGATGTTTTAGCTCTATCAAAACTGTGGCAAGACAATGATGCTACGCAATAGGGAAAAACGTATTCTCTTGATTATAAGGGCTAGGTTCAGAATATTTTTGCAGTTTTTTTTCTAAAAATAACATGATAGTCTAGATTTAATTATAAGCTTAAGGACTAAATATAGTTGTTTTGAGTTATATGGATTTTTTTCTTTTAGTTTTCTCTATAAATTATCTGTCTTACTGAAGTTAATTTTTTTTAATTTTACCATTTTTTTAAAAATTGAGAAAGATAACATTCTGCAACTGAGATGAACAAATGGAAGTCTCAAGTATCGAACAAGTGGAGGCCTTGTTTAGCAGATTAAAACGTGAAGCTGCAGTGTATGTAGCTGATAAATGTTATCTACGTTAACAGGAGTATTGAATCCATATAACAGAAAGCAAATGTTCTACCCTACCTGCCCTAATCAGATCCTATTTGGAATACTGTTTTCAATGTGGGCACCACAGTTACAACAAAGATGATGAAAAACTGGAGCAAGTTCAGAGCATGGCTAGCAAGATGAGAAGCGTGGAAGCCAATGGCTAGAATGAATATAGGTTTAGCTTTCAGAAGAGCAACAGAGAGGATAGGAAGCAGTCTTCAAATATCTGAAGAATTGTCAGAGAAGCATTCTTCAAAAGAAAAAATAAGATTGTACCCCCAAGATTTGAAAGTATGACCACCTGCCAGAAAATGAACAAAGGTAAACAACAGCAGCTATTGTTTCAACAGAAAAGTAGACAAAGTAACAGGAAAAAGCAAGCAATATTTTGTAACGGGCTACATGTCTCACATAATTTTATTACAAGAAAAACTTTTAAAAACAACTTGATAGGCAATAGTCCTTCAAGTTCTATAAGGATATTGAAATTTTTCTAGTATTGGTGAAAATTTAGTGGTACAAGGATAGCATTTATACGCTATCACCTCCAGTACTTAATCTGGGATCTTCCTTTTAACTGGATTTCCAAGGCCATTAACTTGCCACTGTATTAACAAAGAATCAACACCTTAAAACTTTTGTTATTGTAGAGTATGTTCTTTAACTGGATGGGCACTTGATCAGAACCCAGATCTTTTCCTTAAACCAACCTTTGATGGTTGTTTCCCCATACAAATGCCTCCTTGTACCTTATCCCATCATGCGGGTCTGCAATACCTTCTTTGGCTTTTCACTGAGAGACATGTCAGCAAGATAGGTAGAATTTCTACCTATATTTGAAAAAACTACCAATCAGATGTTAGTTCCTCTACATACTTTGGACTGTGAACAATAAATTAATATAATTTTGTTTTATATGAGGTTCTTAGCTTATATCATTTTGGTATGAATTATAAAATACATGCTGGTTGCATTTGAATTTTTTTTTAATCCACATAAGATTTCCGACTTAATGAGAAATGAGATGTCTTGTAAAATTTATCATAATCAGATCTTTACAACAACCAAAAATAAATACACGATCTGAAAGCTGCATGTTGCGTTATGCATTGAAACAGTTAAGTAATGGAGCTGGCATTGTCAGTTGATGCTGCAACTTTTACAGCAACTGTTTATTAAGTGGGTCATCTGTCATTTCAAGGCCAACAATTAACATCAAAACACATTAAGAAACACAGTAATTATCAATGTTACAAGTGTGTAATACGTGATACGTGGATAAGATTCTCAGATTTAAGGAGGCAGAGAGATCAATCCATAAATGAGCAAACAAATCATATTGAGTTTCCAGTATTTTGCCAAAATTTAGCAATAATGGCCTGATTTTTCCAAAAGTCAGATTATCTCGATATGAGAGTAAAGTTTACTCTAAGGTACTAATTAAGGCATTGCTGTAAGTGTTAACCTATTTGAACACAGTGAATCCAAAGCATCTTCCTCATGCAAGGTGTAAATTGACCACTTCTCAGGAGACAACATGGCTTCTCTCTTCAGATAGAAATACCCTGAAACAATAAAAAAATGTATATCTACTTTTAAGCCATCTGGAGAAAATCTGATGCTGATCCAAAACTGTAGGAGAAGCAGTTAATTCACACCCTTTATCAATCTCTTTCACCTGCAAAATTATTGTGGTCCATTTAGGCTAAATGTCCTTCAGTTTCTGAGTTCACTGCATTAACTGCATTTTGTAATATTCAAGGCAGTAGCTATTGCTTGATAAAAATCCCTTAAAACAATTATAAAGATAGTTAAAACCATTCCTTTTCAGATGCAGTTTAAAACCTTCACGTTGTGCAATTTTATCTCAGCATCATTTTTAAAAGATGCCCATTTTACATTTGTTGTTTAAAAGCATACTCACAGCCCAGATTTCTGCAGTTAAAATGTACACATAATTGCAACCCAGTTTAACTATGTTAAGCAGGTAGAAATCTGCATGTTTGATTTTATACATATAAATTTTTATACCATATTTAAAGCCAGCCACAATTCATTCTGTTACCTTGGACACTAAATTTCACATGCTAAGCAGAATGTATTTGGACAACATCCTAATGTAAAATTACCAGTGCTAGTGGTGTCCATATAAAAATAAAACATAATGATCTTAATGTTACTCAAATTTGGAAAAAAAATCACATTTTGCAATAAAAAATAGAAAAAATGTCATATTTCACTGGAATAATAAAAGGCAATTGTTTTCCATTTAGATCTGCAATCAAAAGAACTATATAGGCACTAATTCCAGTTTTGGACTGTAATATCTACCTCAATCACCAATTTCAAATTTGTAAGTTTTAAAACTCACAATATTTGCATAGGTCTGTATTATGGATTTGGTTTTGAACACTACATTCTCACATAATTAAAAAGCGTTTCATATTTTAAATGTAGTTAATACATGAGTTTAACAGTTCTAAACCAGGTATGTTATGTGAAAACTGAAAAAGCAATGTTTAGAACAGGGGTGTCAAACTCGCAATGTCACATGACGTGTCACACTGTATCATGAATTTTTCCCCATTGCCAGAGCTGGGGTGGCCGCGGTTTCAGCATGACACAAACTGCGGGCCAGCAGTTTGACACCCCTGGTTTAGAACAAGGAAAATAGTTATAGTTATTTATGTATAACTTTAAATTATATAAGTAAAACAAATGCGAACCAATGCGAACCAACAATTGAATTATTGGAAGCAGTTTTATAAAAATTCAGCTGTCAATTATCAGTGTGTCTGAAGGCTATTCGCCACCATTAATACTTCAGTAGAACAATATCAGCACTATTTTTTAAAATGCACACTCAGATGCAACCCATTGGGCATCAACTCAAACATCTTACAGTTTGAAGTGAAAAAACTCATATATTTGATGTAACTTCACATCAAGCAAAATTTGTCCTATTCATACTTGATGTATATATTGAAGATTTAACATGTTTTAAATTCATTTTTCTAACAACCTCTAACATTCAAATACATTAGCTTCAATGTCTATAATGGTATGCTTGACTTAACACTATTCAGATACAGTAAAAGCCCACAATTTCAAAATGTGCTGTTTGGCTTACTTATGAAAAAGACTAAAAGGATAATAAACTGATAATACTGAACACAGAGATTTGAATTATTATATAAAGTAGTGAAAAAGTAATACAAAAACACTTTGCTACCCAATTAAAAAATTATGTTCCGATAGGTTTTCCTCCGCTGATTGCCATCTGGTTAAGTTACATGCATTACTAGATGAGACTTCAAATTTATAAATGAATTTAGCCTCTGTTGATCTCTTGTGAAATTTTGTACAAACAGGCAACTTCTAATTTATATGAATCTTATCATTAGTGTAGACGGTAATTAGAACTTGGCCCAATGGCAATGTTTCCAACTGGTCAGCCAAATTGGATTTGAAACAACATCTTGTAATGTCCTACATCTTTCATTTCCACTTGAGACCAGGTTAGAGAAAATTGTTGAAGCAGCTTAGCTACATTCAAAACATACATTCAGGGTTTTCCCCCCTCATACCAGTTTACTAACATGTAAATTATAATTGGAGAATCCAGTGGCAGCATCAGGACACCCAATGAAAATGAGAAAAAAAATAGATGATAGATGACGGTGAAGGTGGCACTACTGGTAAGAAAGCCAAAGAAAAGGGAAGAGTAGCAGTATGAAGCACAGTGGAGAGGCAGTTCTTTTCTTGCTACTTCTTTCTCCTCACCACTACCTCCCCTCCACTATAGGAGAGACAAGCAATGGCAGGTAGGTGAATGAGCAATACACACTAGTCACACACTTACAAACATAACCCCCCATAATCCCCTTGCTGTACAATGTAAGACCAGAAACTGCACTATTTGCCTCCTTGTAATACAGATTTTGAGAGCCAGTTTGGTGTAGTGGTTAAGGCATCAGGCTAAAAACTGGGAGGTGAGTTTCTGTCCTGCTTTGGGCACATAGCCAGCTGGGTGCCTTGGGCCAATTACTTTTTCTCAGCCATAAGAAGAAAGTAATGACAAACCATTTCTGAAAAACCTTACCAAGTAAACTGCAGAGACTAATCTAGGCATTTTCCATGAATGAAAGGTTCCCCACCCCCAAAAAAAGATTCAGATTGTTACAAGCTAAGATGGAACTCTGCAAATTCCTGGATAAAGATAAATAACTAACACAAAATAAGGCTTCTTTCTTTGTCACCGATGAAAACAGGAGATAAAGATCATGAAGCCTATCCTTGGCAAATCTTCTGAACTGCCCATAAATGGCTTGGACCTATAGCTTTTCCACCAGAAACAGGGCAGCTTTATTTAATATTTGGATTTTCTCCAAGTTGTGACAGTGGAATGACTATTTCTATATTTCATTACCTAATAACAGAGGAACATAAAGTAGACTACAGCTAGACTGAGAACAGAACCAAGCAGGACTCATGCTCATAACGTATTGACTGTGCTGAGTTAATCTGGAGAACACAATGTATCTTCTAATACTTAGGGAATTAATTCTAGTTTTTTAAAAATTATATTTAGTTTGTTTAAATTCAAACACTATATTCAATATTGCTAACTTGTCACGAAAGTCAACAGATAAACTAATCCTTTAAAAAGTCATCTCAATTCTGTTTATGAATTACTTGATTCTGACATCAAGTTCTGTGCCATTAAAATTATATGCCTCATTTCCCAATCTAAAGCTAGCAAGAGAGTTGCTTATAGTTATTGACAAATTTGTATGCATAGCAGCTTGTTTAAATCACATTGGGTAATTTTGATTTTTTTTAAAAAAAATGTATCACATAGAATACATGGTCTGCTTGTTTGGTTTCCAAATTATCTTTGGTTTCTGATACTATATTTGAAATTATTTTCCATTAATATTTTTCTCATTAATAGTACCTACAAATACTAATAATATAGAATATTCTCAAAGAATTAACATAACTATCCTAACTGAGGAGTCTATTTTTTGTTACCATATATAGTATCAGGAAAAGTTGTCAACTAAACACAAAGAACAGTACTTGCTAACCTAAAAAAAACCCAGTAATTCTATAATCCCAATGTGATTAACCTGTACTTTTATACAGGTTGGCTCTGTTCACGGAAGCAGCCTCTTGTAACTTCGCTCTGAACTAATTCATGAATTGTTGTGTAGGTTTCAAAAGATGCATTAAGTACCATGCATGCAATTCTTACTGCTGGTTCAAAAGTTTTACAACACCCATATAGATAAATTGACAACATTGAGCCTGATTATTGTAACAAGTCAGATAAATGCATGTCCTTACTGGATAAATATCTTACAAACTTCTGGATCATCTTTAAGTGTTGAGAATAAAAAAAAAACTGTTCAAAGAATGTGCTTGTGGAGCTTTCATCAGTCATTGAAGATATGTTAAGGAATACAGGTTTTTTTTAATATAAACATGTTTATTTATCTCACTTGGAACTGCTGGCTGTAATTTCCCTTAAAAGGGGAAATGGATCAAAACATTTACTGGTGCTTTTCAAAAGAGAGCAATTTAAAGGGCACCAGCAAGGATTTGAGATTTCTCAAAATCTTTAAGCTGCAGGGGGAAAACGACATGTGACATGT
This sequence comes from Bothrops alternatus, assembly GCA_034064705.1. Taxonomy (NCBI): domain Eukaryota; kingdom Metazoa; phylum Chordata; class Lepidosauria; order Squamata; family Viperidae; genus Bothrops; species Bothrops alternatus. The sequence continues at coordinate 8,817,933 of JARGCV010000003.1, read as the reverse complement.
AGTATGCATACCCATTAATTTCCATCAGTACCAGCATCAGTTATTAAGGTGGTAATACAGCAAGATTAAGTATTAATGACAGACAATGTGCAAATCATAAGGAATGATAAGGAATACCAATCCTTACAAACAGCATTGCTATCCAGGAAATGTCTTCAGGAGAGAGATCTCTTTCAATACTTCACATTTGAAAACACAAGTGGCTGTCCAGATTATATCTTCTACTTCTTACACAAAATTTTAAAGTGCCAATCAAAGCTTAATTTGGGGTTTACACAATTATAACAGATACACAAAACAATTAATGCATCCCTTTACCACAGCCAGTCAGACTAATAAAAAAGTGCTGTAGCTAAGGGTGTGCCTAAGCTGTTCACCAGTTTAATATCTAGTCAGGGCTCTTTATTATGCATGTAAATATTCAGGCGCTTCAATGAAACAGAAAAAGCTGAAATGTAGTTGCTGTATTATTAAGCCACACTTCACTTCCTCCATCTTTTTTAATGTAAAAGTTTAAATATATCAACTGTCTTGAGTAAAACGTTTATGGGTTTACAGATTCTTATCCAAATTTGCTGCAGAACTATATGACATCAATGAAGTCAGTTGGATTATTTCTGCCTGTTCAATTAACTATAGACATTTTCTTTACTCTGAAACTGCCATTTTTGTTTTAAATCAAAGCAAGGGTCTGGATCTCATGTGCAAGGCTCAAGGTGACGCTTAGGACAGAACATGCAGCGCAAACGGCATTTCTTTCCATATCCAGGTAATATAAAGCTGAAAACTGTAGTCTTGTCTTTATGGGCAATGAAAATAATCCCTTTTACTATGAACTTCCTATAAAGGAAAACAGAGATAACTCTTCTGGTAACATGTATATAGTACACTGGCCAGTGTTTTTGGCGTTTTAAAAGTAATCTTGAGTATTAGATTAATTCACTTGCTGAGCATTCATTTGAGGCATTCCCCTGTTGGGTCTTGGGGGCCCTCCACGACCTAGAAAATAAAAATAATAATTTATTTTGGGACTGAGACTTGATTTTCAGGAAGAACATTTATTTCTACATAAACTCTTACGTTTATTTAACGCTTGAAAATATTAGCCACTATTTGCCTTCTCAACAAAGAAATAGACTTCAGATGTACAGAAGCAATGCCCCTGAATGGGCAGAAATAATGCATGATTTCATACCAAAACCTTAAACATGTCCTACAAATTCCTTACTCCATAGATACTATCTTAACCCTAAACTTCTTTTCAGATAATATTTGAATGGAATGATAAAATATGACAGTCAATAACATGGTATACAATTCTAATCGGCTAGTTCGTCGTTCTGTGTAGTCCAGCAACAAAATGCAAATTATTGCCCAGAGAGAGGATTGAAACTTTTTTTCCAGAATAGTCAGCCACCTAACAAAAAATTTACTGATTTCCACACTAATGGCAATTGTGAAACAACAATTCTGATCAAATAATAGCATGAAAGGGGAATATATAGTTGAAAAAGTAAATTAACAACCATAATTATAAACTGCAACTATTAAAGAAGCTTGAACTGAAATACCTGAAAATATTCAACTCCAGAATCTCTATAAATATTCAAATCACAATTTAATTATTAACATTACCTCGAGGGGCTCCCCGAGGGCCACTTTGTCCAGAGCCACGTTTGAAATTTTGTTGATATCCATCCTGAAATAAAAAGACCAGTCAGTAGTGAAAAAACTAAAATTCAATATTCCAGTGTTTTAGAAGAAATTGTTTAAGCAAGGGCAAAAATAAAACAACAACAAAAAATTTTGAAGACCTAGAAAGGCTTCGTGACTATTGAATTTCATTTCATGACCCTTTTATCTTTGCTAATTGCCATTAACATTCTGTATACTCAAAAAGATATTTGTCAAGCAATTGGGAATGAGGGAGATTAAAATACATATTTACATACTCTGATATTTCAATATATTTAAAAAGCCAGCCAAGAAATCATTTATTTTGGATGATTTTGTTTTTTGAATAAGCAGTTGGCTATGAAAGTCTTTTTCACATGGAAAACCAAAGGAGAATATGTGTAGATCAGGAATGAAACGAGGTTTACCTTGTTCAAAACAGAGTAAACCTAAGAATCCCAGAGTACTTTCAACTTTAAAAGTTAAAATGTGATCCAAAATTAATTTTTACTGAATTAATTTTAGATCCAATATATCTTCACAAGTAGTTATAAAACACATTTTATCTCCCATATAGTCTACATTCAAAAGATCATTTATAAAGTACACTTACCCGCTGGTAGTTGGGATAGTCTCTTGGAGCATTAAATTGTGCCTGGGTGTAACCACTATTTGGAGTGTTAGTAAATGAAGGACGGTAGCCATCATATCCTCCTAAAAATCAGGTAAGACGATTACTAGATAGGATTATCTAATGAAATATACATGAATATGTTTATGATATATCCAGAAACAGCATCCTGCGCGCAAAGAACAATCCTTATTTTATTGAACCCTCTGAGAAAACACTACAAGGAAAGAGGAATGAGTATGCTGTAAATTATATAAATATGATTATGGAAAATTTCCTTACAAACAGAACACACTAGAACTTCACAATTCAATATTAGGTTGAAAATAAATTCTTCTTCTATCTATACCATACTTAACCTTTTAACATAAAATTACCAGATAAGTGTTTAAACTGCACCTGGGCTCCTGTGCACCATTCAGTGTCTTCAAGATTTCCCATTATATGCAAGATTTTATTATAAATTATTTTAAGTGCATTAATAAATTCAGGCACCAAAATAAAGAATACCACCAAGAGCCATAGTTTGTATAAGTGAAAGACTTGCTTTTGTAAGCCAAGGAATAAGCCCTGAAAAGGGGCGTTGTCTTACCTGAACGCCTTTTCTCAGCACGGAGATGGAGAATCCACCAATGGGTTTAGACTCTATTCCTGCCCAATCAGATCAAGTCAGCCAAAGCTGCCACGCCCGTCCTGGACCATAGAGATCCTAGTTTTGACGCGAGCGTAGCCATTGACTGACAGCACGGCATTGTGGCTCCTCCAGCTAATGCTAACCCTAGGCCTAAGTGACCTACCAGGGTGGGAGTGGATTCTCCATCTCCGTGCTGAGAAAAGGCGTTCAGGTAAGACAACGCCCCTTCTCCAGCACTTGGAGATGGAGAATCCACCAATGGGACGTACCAAAGCCTACTGTCCCTTAGGGTGGGAAGCAGACTGGTCCGGTGTGGCACTTTGGCGAATAACCTGTTGGAGAACTCTCCTGCCAAAGGAAGCCTCAGCCGAGGCAAACCTATCAATTTTGTAGTGCCGAATGAAAGGGGATGGCGAAGCCCATGTGGCTGCCCTGCATACCTCCTCAATGGGCGCCTGTGTGGACCAGGCCACGGAGGTAGCTGCACTTTGTGTGGAATGGGCCGTGACCCGTCGTGGAACTGGCAATGATTCCACCTGATATGCCCCGGCAATGCACGCTCTGATCCACCTGCCAATTGTGGAAGAGGAGACCTTCCGACCCTTGGAGGAAGAATGGAAGGATATGAACAGGGCTTCAGACTTGCGGAATTCCGCTGTCCGTGCAATATAGTACCTAAGCGCTCTACGGACGTCCAAGCTCTGCCATTGTCGCTCCCGAGCGTGCGATGGGTTGGGGCAAAAATCTGGTAATACTATGTCCTGTGACCTATGGAATAGGGAATTTACCTTCGGTATGAAGGTGGGGTCGAGTCGTAGGATCACTCTATCCTGATGGAACACGCACAAGTCATCCCTGACTGAAAGCGCTGCCAATTCGGAGATGCGCCATGCGGACGTGATTGCCACCAGGAATGCCACCTTGTGGGACAGGTAACGCACGTCGCATGTCACTAGGGGTTCGAAGGGCCGCTTAGTGAGGGCCCGAAGGACCCGTGGTAATTCCCACGAAGGGTATCTGTGTATGGTAGGGGGTCTGGCGTTGGAGGCCCCTTTTAGTATTGATCGGATTAGGGGGTGATGGCTCAGGGTTCCTGCTGAGTCGCATGTGAGAACCGTTGCCAGCGCTGCAACCTGTCTGCGCAGTGTGTTTGGGGCCAGGCCCCTGTCAAGCCCGGCTAGCAAGTAGTCCAGGATGTGGGAAATTGTGAGCTCCGAGAGCAACAGCTGTCGTCCAGAGCACCATAATCGGAAGTTTTTCCACGAGGCCTCGTAGATGCGGTTGGTGGAAGGGCGACGAGAGGCCTGGATTATCGTGATGACCCCCGGGGAACAGAGCTCCTTTGCTAAGATCGAGCGCTCAAGTGCCAGACGGCTAACCGGAGCCACTGGGGATCTGGCTGGAGAATGACTCCCTGACTGAGATAGATCCGTTCCGGGGAGATCCTCCAGGGCTCCGCGAGGAAGAGACTCATCAAGTCGGCGAACCAGGGTCTCCTTGGCCAGTAGGGGGCCACCAGGAGTACCTCTGCCCGTTCCCGGAGGAGCTTGCATATCACCGCCGGGAGGGGTAGGGGGGGAAAGGCGTAAAGCAGGCCCTGGGGCCACGGGCTCTGGAGAGCGTCCGTCTGCTCCGCCCCTCTGGCTGGGAATCGGGAGAAGAAGCGAAGCAGCTGAGTGTTGAGCGGGGACGCAAAGAGGTCCACCCGCGGCAATCCAAAACGGTGACAGATTTCTTTGAAGATCCTCGGGTGAATGCACCACTCCGAGTGGTCCACAATTGTTCTACTCAGGAAGTCAGCCTGAGTGTTCGCTTCCCCTGATATGTGATCGGCCTTGATGGAGGCTAGGTTGTGTTCTGCCCAGGTTCCCAGTAGGAGGGCCTTGGCCAAAAGGCTCCGGGACCGGGTGCCCCCCTGGCGGTTTATGTGAGCCTTGGCTGTCACATTGTCGGTGAGGACCAGGACGTGGTGGCACGCCACTCGGCCTCGAAAGTGACGGAGGGCTAGGTGGATGGCCCGTAGTTCGAGCCAATTGATGTTGTGTTGGAGGTCCGACTTGGACCACCGGCCCTGTGCCCACTGTGAGCGAAGGTGCGCTCCCTAGCCGAAGAGGCTGGCGTCCGTCGTGACTACTATCCAGTCCGGTTCCTTGAAGCATGACCCTCTGCATGTGGCTGGTGATAAGCCACCACCTGAGGGATCGTAGTACCTGTTGCGGAAGTTGTACTGTTTAGTGGGAGGCGCTGAGGTTCCGCCTCTGGAAGGGCAGCATGAACCATTGCAGTTCCCTGGAGTGGAGCCTGGACCATGGCACGATTGCAATGGCCGAGATCATCTTCCCTAACAGCTGGGAGAGACTGGCCAATGTTACGGATCTACTCTTGCGACTCTGGAGGATCGAACGTCTTATGCTGTCCCGGCGCTCTTGGGATAGGTAGACCCGGCACTCCACGGTGTCTATGATGGCACCGAGGTGGAGTAATCTTGTTGAGGGAACCAGGTGGCTTTTGGGGAAGTTTACCGAGAACCCATGGCTCTGAAGCAGCCCTACCACCAGATCTAGGTCCGACAGGGCGGATTGGAAGGATACGGACTGGATTAGTATGTCGTCCAAGTAGCATTGGACTCTGACCGGTATCATTCTCAGGTGTGCTGCTAGAGCCGCCAGGATCTTGGTGAAGACCCTTGGGGCGGAGGACAGGCCGAATGGGAGCACCCTGTACTGAAAATGGCGTTCCTTGTAAGCGAACCGTAGGAACCGTCGGTGGGCCAGAGAGATCGGGATATGGAGGTACGCCTCCGTGAGGTCGATAGACGTCAGGAGGTCCCCCTTTCTTACGCTTCCCAAGATGGACCGGAGCGTTTGCATCTTGAATTTGTGATATGCCAGATGATAATTCAAGCCCTTGAGGTCTAGAATGGCTCTCCATCCCCCTGACGCCTTTGGGACGATGAAGAGGATGGAGTAGAATCCCTGGCCTCTCTGGCCCAGCGGTACCGGTTCTATGGCCCGTATGTGAAGTAGATGATGAACTGCTTTCTTTGTTCGGTTCCGGTGGGTTGGACAAGAAAGGAACCGATTTGGGGGGTTGGTGACAAATTCCAAGGAGAGGCCGTGACGGATGGTGCTGAGCACCCATGAGTCCGTGGTGGTGGCCTCCCACTGGTGGGAGGTCCTGATGGGGTGTCATCTGGTGCGCCGGAATGGCCTGTTGTTCCCTCGAAAGGGGCGCTTCCCCTGGGGTTGTTGCCTGGGTCTGGGAGCTTGTCTATCAGCCTGTCTCTCTTGTCTGTCTTGCCTGGCCGGAAAGGATTGGGGGGGGGCTGGGGGTAACTATATCTAGCTCCTGCATGAAAGGGCTGTCGTCGTGGATAGGATCTGGTGCGCTTGTCCTGTTTTCTGAACAAATGATTAAGGACCTTACGTTTGTCCTTGTTTTCGGTTATGTAGGGGTTCAGGGCGTCCCCAAATAACTTGCCCCACTGATATGGAGCCGCTGCTAGTTTCCACTTAGACTTTGCATCGGCTTGCCAATGTTTCAGCCAGAGCATATGTCTGCCAGTGATACTGGAAGCCATAGCCCTGGAGGAAAACCTGGCGGCCTGGAGGGTCGCATCTGCAGCGTACTCTGTGGCCGCCACCAGCTTACTGAGATCTTGATGTGTGCGGAGATCCTCCGCTGGAATCTGGGCTTGGAGTTGCCGGAGCCAACGGAGGGAGGCCCTGTTGAAGAAGGAAGCGGAGGTTGCCGCTCTGATCGCCCATGCTGATGCTTGGTGCGTTCTGCGGTAGGTGGACTCGCACTTGCGATCCTCAGCTTTGAGGGCCTCAGAGAAGTCCCCGGAGATGGCGGTGGCTGACACTAGGAGCCCTAGGGGCTCGTCCACGGTAGGCACTTCCAGTGTCTCCTCCAATTTCTTGGCAACACTGTACAACTTCTTGTCCGTGCTACCCGGAATGGAAAGAGAGGCCGATGATGTCCACTTTCTCCTGATTGCGTTCAGGAACAGGGAGGGGCAAGGGATGCGATGTTGCGTTGCAACTGGCTCCACGAAGTTAGGGTCCGCCTCCGAATCCAGTGGATCGGGGGGTGTTGTTGCCGGGGGTTCAGGTCCCAGGTGGGCGGTGGATGTGGCCTTGTGTAGCAAGGTGATGAAGGAGGGGTTGAATAGCCCACCCAAGGAGGGGGCCTCCGGTGGATCCTCCTCCTCGGACATTGGTATACCCTGTTCTGTGATCGGCTGATCGAGGTAAGAGTCCTCAGATGCTAGGGATGCTGAGGGAGAGGAAGGGCTATCGTAGGCCTCCGTCTCCGGTTGTAGGCTGTGCCTGTAGGCAGTGGCCACTGGTCTGGAGGTCTGAGCCCTGGCATCCAGGGCTCAATCCACCGCCTGGGCGATGAGTAGGGCTAGGCGGTCTTCCGTTGGGAAGGCCGTTTGCTCGCTCGGGCGGAGTCCGGCCGCAGTGGGGGTGAATGTGGCCTCGGGGGTCCCTTGAGGAACCCGTGTGGCCGAGGCTTGGGCCACGGAATGGAGCTCACCTGTGCCAAACTGCATGGGGGAGTGTGAGGTTTCCCCTGTTGACCAAATCCCCCGAGGAGAGGTTGATGGACCCAGGGGAAGGTCTAGGGCTAGGCCCTCGGGCTGGTGTGACGCAAACCTGGCCCTTTTCTGTGCTTTGGCAAACTCCTTTTCCAAGGCCTGGTGTCTCCTCTTGTCCTGCTTGTCTGTTCTTTTGGAGGTCTTGGTGGCAGATCTGACCTTAGATTTGGCTGCCGTCTTGTCGGTGCCTTCCAGACCAGGTTGACCTGATGAGGATGGCAGGGCTCCTGATGAGGCCAGGGTGGCTTCCTCCATTCTCCGATAGCACTGGGACACGACAGGGGGCCCCAGGTATCTAGAGAGTATTACACACGGGGTAAGGACAGGCGTACTACAGGGGACGTCTGGAACCCAAGTACAGCCTCTTTGTGGATAAGGACAAGCGCACTACTGGGGATGCCTGGAATCCGACTGTGGCTGTGCACGGATAAGGACAGACACACTGCTGGGGGTGCCTGGAATCCGGCTTGATATACTGTGGATAAGGACAAGCACACTATAGGGGGCGCCTGGAATCCACGTATAGTTATTCAGATAAGGACAGACACACTAATGGGGGGTGCCTGGAATCCGAGTGGAGCCAATTGTGTTAAAGATGACAAGCAGGCAATAGGAGACACCAGACTTAAGAAGGGGGTTAAGGCTGTGTGTACCACGAGCCCACCAGACAGGACTGGCCTGGCTATGGGGAGGCTTAGGGAGGCCTGCTGGGTAGGCCTCGGTTGAATGGGCCCGGCTTGGAGCAACAAAATGGCGGCCGGTAACAGGGAGGCCTCAGTTGTATGCCCCAATGGGCGCAGCCGTCGGCTAATGGGCCTGCTCAGGCAGCGCCCGCTTGATTAGAGTCCTCCTGGGGGGGCAATGCTTGGGGAGGATCCCTCTCCCCTGGTTCCCCTTTGAGGCTGAGTGCGCCACGTGGCCAAAATGGCGGCCGCTGAGAACCTCCGCCGCTTCCCCTTCAGGCTCGTTGAGGGAATTCCTTGGGGCCGGCAAAAGCCTCTCTAGGCCCCTGCGCTCGGCCGCTAGCCAGCTGATCGGCGCTAGCTCCGCTTGTAAAGGAACCCCCTCCCGGCAATCTGTATGCAGCCCCAGTTGGAAACGGCGGGAAACGCAACAAAACGGCGAAAAGTGAAGTCGCCCACCCCCTCCACCCCTACCCCCCACGCCGATCGACGGAATACCTCGTCTTTGCCTGCCGGCCCACGGAGCTCCAGCGATGTTGCTGAACGCTGCCTGACTCGTTCTGCCAGGGGAGCTCCTCGGCTGGCTGGGCTAACAGCCGTTAGTCCCAATCCGTTTGGGGGTTAAGCTATCGAACGGGGGGGAGGATGGGAGGAAGGGGCCCCTTCCTTGCAATGCAACTGTTGTAGCTTTCCCTCCGTTAGGAAGAGCTAGGAGCAAGGCTCCCAACCCCTTGCTAAAAGGAGGGAATAAGTCCTTGCTAATTACTACTCTACACTATCTTGAAATAGAGAATCCACCAATAGGTGACTGTACCTGCCTAGGAGCCACGCTGCATATCCGTCCTGGGCCAGATCAAGGCAAAAACTGGGATCTCTATGGTCCAGGACGGGCTTTGGCTGACTTGATCTGATTGGGCAGGAATACAGTCTAAACCCATTGGTGGATTCTCCATCTCCAAGTGCTGGAGAAAGATGCAGCCATTTAGCAGGTTACAGATGGAAAGTCAGTTTCAGTTTTATATACATTATACTAAACTTTTATCAAATCACTTCTAATTAGTTCCTTCTTATACTTTGTCCTTGTGTTATCTGCTTTGTTCTTTATTTACTAATATTACACTAGAGCAAATACTACAAAGTTTATGTAATGCTGCACTTTTTTGTTATTAAAAAATTAAAGCATGCTATTTTAATGCTTAAGCTTTTTGATATTCTGCATTTCTGAAAAACATTCAGAATTAATCTTAAAAGGTTTTTAAGTTTTTACCTCTAAACCCATTGGCTGGTCCCCTGTATCCATTCATTAAGCCTCGAGTGCCGCGTGATCCACCACGAGACACTCCCCGGCTGTTATAATAAGGCTGACCGTTACGTGGGAACCCAGTATTCTGTTGTGGAGGCTGCTGGTGGTTACCTGCCACTTGATGCGACTGGTCCGGGGAACCATGGTAAGTGCCAACCACTAAAATGAAAAAAAACCAAGACAGTACAAGAAGTTTGAATGTATACTCCAGTTTCCTAAAGACTCAAATAATATCAAGCTAACTCACCAATGTACTCTGCTTAAGAGCCACCAAGTAGGACAGTAAATGTTTACCTATCTAAAGAAAGATTGTTTGCAGAATTAAATCCAACATGGCAGTCTGAATTCCCTAAACATGTAGAATAGTCCCTACATTTCACATGATTTAAAGAATTCACTCTATAACTTCATCAATTTAGTTTCCTAAAGTTTTCTGGGGGGAAGAGATCCCTTTTACCAGCTAAGATATGGGTTTTGTTCAATTTGGTGTATAAAAGCATCAACATTGATATTTATCCCACAGTATTTCCCCCTTTGTAAAACCATACAAATACTGTAGAACTGCTTTTTTCCACAATACACACAATATGTTATATAAACTCCATCAGTAAAGAATTATTTAGGCTATTTCTCTTTAAAACATTTTTGAGAGTAAAGTATTCCGTTTTTCACAGTTTTACCTGTCTGAAGCTGCTGTTCTTGCTGAAGTTCTGATTGTTCTACTTGATGGGGCTGATTGGAGAATGTCGGGCTGTAACCGGTCTGGTACTGATTTTGTTGCTTTAGAGTTTCTGGCTCATTGACAGGAGGGACAGGTGCATTCATATTAAATACCTAGATGGAAAGTAAGTAAAAATCAGTTCAATTTTTAAACTAAAGATTCAAGGGATATTCCATAAACATTTCAAAAACATAGTTTAGTCTAGTGGTTAAGATACCAGGCTAGAAAGGCACCAGATATGAATTCTAGTCCCGCCTTAGCCATGAAAGCCAGCTGGGTGACCTTGGGCTGTCACTCTGTCTCAGCCCAACTCACCTCACAGGATTGTTGTTGTGGGGAAAACAGGAGGAAGGTGTGTTGGATATGTTCATCATCTTGAGTCATTTATAAAACAACAAAAGTGGGACACAAATAAAATAAAATAAACTACTAATGGTATTTAGAGAAAAATTGACCATTATCATGACACTGACATCCAAAATTTTTATCTACATTTTTAATATATTTAATGCTTACCGTTTGCATGGACTGGAATGGAGCTGCATTAACATTGATTCCGCTGCTATGCAAGGGTTTGCTAGAGGCAGCCTGAAATACCTGAGGCTGGGATGCAGCTGGAAGTGGCGATGAAGTTGGTGTCTGATCTGTACTTAAGGTTATTGAAGCCTGACAAATAAAATTCAACTTAACATTAGCAAGCAAGACATCAATACCAATTTAAATTATGAAATAGGTTGTTGCTGATGAAGTGTGCCTAAGAAAAGTATAAAATCCCTCTTACATAGTATCCTCACTTTATTAAGAACAGGAAGATCCTAGTGTTCTACTCTGAATTAACTTTGAACGTCAAAAGATTACAGAAAATAATTTCCTGTGCAGGTAGTGAACCTACGGAGGCATTTCCTTGTCAATCAAATACCACTTATATCTGATCACCTTTTGATTAGATGAACAGTCTACCCAAATTTAAATTTTAAAAAATTGCTCTAAAATGTTCAGGATCAGAACAAACAAACTTAAAAAGACATTCAAGTTAAAAAATTATCAACCTCCCCCCACACTGATACTTAAAATAAATGGCTTCCAAGACTTTTTAAGAGGGGCACTCATCTACATATGCAAAACTCCCTTCCCAAGCATAATGAAGTCTCATAACTTGCCTGAATCTGGTCAACTGATTCTTTCTGAGGTCGCTGTTCTGTTGAATGAGAAGGCTGATACGTGGGCTGGGATGCTGTATATCCCTCACTTGTGGAAGAAACCAAGGGGACCTGTCAAAGTTTTAAAATTTAACAGAAACTCCATCTAGGGCCCCTCAGCAAATCCTTCCTTTGACTTTCGTGAGTTTTACAGCTCTCAATGTTAACAGCATTCTTTTGGATATTTATTCATATTTAGAAACTCTTTTCTAAAGGCTTTTATTTCTTCTACCGTAGTACATACAAGTTCTTTTCTGACATTTTCCCCAAGTTTCTAGATAGGCCAAAATGTTTAAAAAAAAAAAAGTTTAAAACTTCTGCAAATTCTAATATTAGCAGGCTTTCATAGAATTTCTTTTTATATTATAGCACTGCTCTGTGAGATGGATATACTAAGGATTATTATGACCATATAGTTTTTTTTTCATAATCTTTTAAGAATGCCTAGTGATTATACTAGCTGTACCAAATTTTCCAGTGATCCTTTCTACTTCTTCAAAAGGAGTAATTTGGATAGGAGATTCAGTTCATAGATCTTTACACAAGTTTAGTATAAAGCCCAGTCTCTGAACCAAGGCAAATTAAGTAACAATGACTGATGTAATAAGTAAGTGTGCCTCTTACCGAAGATAAAGAAATGTTATCTTTTTTTTCAAAGATTATACTTACACAGATTTTCTAATTGCTGCCTAATCCAGGATTTCTCACACTGGGTCATGAATCCCAAGCGGGTCATAAGCAACGTAAATGGGAGGGGTTGACAAATTTCTTAAAGTTGATTAAGCCTGTTGTTTGCAAAGGCAGGAATGCTGTCAAATTTGCTGCTGTTCTGCCTCGGCAAACCTTGCACCAGCAAAGTAGGAGCACATTCATCTCATCCGCATTTTGCCTGGGTAAGCCAGCATTGATTTGCAAAGCAGGAGGAAAGCCCTGAGCAAATTTTGAGAGATAATTAAATCTGTAAGTGTAGGCACCTATCAAAGCCATTTGCTAATGACAGTTCCTACTTATGAGCATTCGTTCAGGAATGATGGTGCTGCAAAAAACAACTCATGGCCATTGCAGTCTCCCTGCAGTCATGTGACTGTGACTCCAGCATTTGGCAACTATTATGTATTTACAACAGTCAGTGTCCCACTGTCACGCAATCACAATTTGCGACATTCTCAGCCAACTTCCAACAAGCCAAGTCAATGGGGAAACCAGCAGAGAAGGTCACAAGTCGTGGTCACGTCTCACTGAACAATCATGGTGATTGATTTATTGACCCTGGGAGAAAAGTTCATCAAACTGGGTGCAGTCACAAGACATCACAATAACCACACTGCTTAATTATTAATTTTCAGGTCCCTATTGTAGTATTACATCAATGACTACTTATATTTATTTTTATGTATTTGTTTGTTTAGTTCTTTTCATGTGCTAGGAAGGGAATGGGCCTTGCAATGGTCTCAGTGTATTTCTCTGGACTGTGCACAGAAGGCAGTACTGTGAGACTACTGACTACTACCATCTAGATTACTGGTCAATGGTATCCCATAGGGCTCCATGTTGTTGCCTATGCTCTTCTGTATTTATTAAACTGCAGGGAAAATTATCCACAGCTGCAGAATAAAGCACCAATAATATTCTAGCGACTCCCAATTCCACTGCTCCTTGCCACCTTTCTTGACATGACTAATATAGCTTACCATTACTCTTGAAAAGTAATCAGAAGCATCAGCTAGTACCAAACCTGCTTTAATTATTAATACTCAATGATTTTAGCATTGATTTTAAATCTATATTTCCCATACTTATTTCCTATTTGTACTGTATTTTAGCTAAGTATTCAACTGAACAGAAAATTAGGACATAAATAAAAAATGAACAGTAAAATAGAAGAGAATTCATTATATGCAATCTCAAAAATAACTGGAATGAATGCTACAGGTAGTCCTCAACTTACAACTCATTGGATTCAAATTTGAACTGAATTAAATGAAATGAATTCAAACTTACAATGGCCTCAGAAAAAGTGACTTACGGCCTGCTACTCACATTACCACCCTGGCAATCACATGATTGCAATTAGGTTGCTTGGCAGCCAGTTCATATTTATGACCAGCTGCAGCATCCTATGATCGTAATTTGCAACAAGCAACATTAATTGGGGAAGCTGGATTCACTGTCCAATTATGATATAAAAATAGTATAAAACTGGGTCTGGTCATTAATGATTCCATTAAGGATCGCATTGCTTAACAAATGAAATTCCACTCCAAATTATGATCATAAATAGAGGACTACTTATACAAGAAACTGTTCAAAAACACTCCTCTATGATTTTTTAAGGGACAGAAAAAACTACCTCTAAAGTGATGAAGATATCACAGAACAAGAATAAATTAAAAAACGGAATAAATTATTCAGCAGCCATCCTGAATATACCATTAAAATTGGCTTACCCTACTATGTGGCATTCTATGCATACAGTTACATTGCAAATGGTCAGTCACATAGAAACATAAGAGCTGGCACAAATTCAAATTATCAGTAGCTTTGTTTAAATGTGCTAGAAATAAGGAAGTATTAATATCCATTATAAAATGTTTCTTAAACTTTACTTAAACAGTTTGTTTCCAAGTAATGTGTGTTCTTAAAACTGTCATTTATCAGAATTAAGTAATATAATTCATGCATTTGAAGAGGATTACAATCAGATTTTTTGAACTCTGCATATTTCTATAAGCATTACAGATTTAAAGTCTTTTATTATTTTTCCAAAAGTCTCTCCATTTGTGATCATGCCATACTGAAACTGCTAGTAAAAATTAGCATGATTTTTAGTTACAAGAAATGCTTACTCTATTCGGATTTTCATTTGTGGTCTTAATCATGGCTTCATCTTTAATCCTAATCCTTAATTTTAATAGAAATTTATTTAAGGAGTCCAATGAACCACTTACTGGTCCTAGAAAGAAATTTTTTAAAACTACAGTAATTAATTGGTATTTAAGCTAACCTAACATATTTAGACTCAATAAATGGAGCTGATGGTGACATATGAATGGACAAAAATTATACATTCTACACAGACAATGCTCACTGGCTATAAGCAACTATCTAGAACCAGCTGGGCAAGAAAACAGCATTTTGAAAGACTATGTGAAATTAATTAATGGTGATAATTCAATTAACCCCCAAATACTTTACCGGGATGGTTCTAATTTGGAAAGAATATTACAAATAAAAGTCACAATAACATGCTAATTCCAATACTAAAATAAAGCCAACTTCCACAATTAATTTCCAAGGATGATTGTTACTTCAGAATTTTGAATAGCTGAAATATACTTTGATTATACTTATGAGTACATGAAATATATTTTGTTTCATGCATGAAAAAAATTATGTCTGCCATGCTTGAAAATGTGTTAGAAAAAACCAGCCCATCTAACTTTCCCAGCACCTAACCCTAACCTTTTTTCTCCTCTGTTTAGCTATTTTTACACATCACTTGATCATTTTCCCTATGTCTCTCATTCTAAACACCTCTACTTCTATGTTTTTGGAATACGTACCAAGATGAAACATATTTCAATCCAAGCACAGACCACCTGAAACTAACTGACCACCCAATGTTTTGTATAACCCTAGTTTTAAGAGACTTTTGCTGCCTTCTCATTATGATGTCTCCATATGGAAGACATTACATAAATGTAAATGCCATAGAGGCATTGACAGATTTTTTTCTACCGGTATGTAACTTCCCCAATGGAATTAATGCTAAACTAAGCAGTATGATAAGTTACTACCTGTATCTTATTTTGAGTACGATGAGGTTCAAATGTTTTTGAAAAAGTTTTATAAATATTTTTAATTGCTTGTGGATTCTCCTATAACCAGAGCAGGGCTTTTACATGGGCCTGAGGAAACTTTTTTTTTCTATATTTCCTTTCCAAAGCACACCTTCAATAGTTCTGGATGATATGTCAAAATAGTGTGAAAGATACAAGCTCGGATTTTTAAAGGAAAACAAGATTGCCCCAGTTTTGGTAATCTAGAAGTACAATATGAAAAGTTCATCCACTTCTAATTACATGCTAATGAAGAAAGTATTGTAGAACCTACTCAACAATTCCTAAATAAGGGGAAGAGGAAGTTTTAGAAAGAAATATTCAGCCATTAGTTATCAAGGGTTCTTACCTGTGTGGCTTCAGGTTGTACAGGAACCTGGGTTGTTTGTGTAAGTCTAGATTCAGCATGAACTAGAAACAGAATAATACAATCAATACAGAAATTAATACAGTGGGCATTTCTTTAAGCATAATGCCTCTTTATGTTGCAGTTGATTACTATAATTTCTCCATGGGACTATCCTTAAAAATATCCAGAAATATCAGCTGGTGCAAAATGGATCAGGTAAGTTTCTAATCATACAAACTGAAATATGTAATTCGGTACTGAGAGAACTATTTTCTATTGCTTATAAGCAGTCACTGTAACCTCTAAAGTTGTAAACAAAGGACTGCCTCTTCCATTATAAACTTATCCACATATTAAAACCTATAGGAGAAATTTCTTTTGCGGATTCCCCCAATTTCAAAGATAGACTGACTTGGAGAAACATTTCAAAGGGACTTATTTCCTTAGGATGTGTGTTAAGTCCCGTTCTTTCCACTTTAAAAAGTGCACTTAAAATGTGTCTTTTCAGCCAGACGTTTCAATATTATAATAACCTGTGAATATTTTTATTAAGCATCACCTTTTCCTTGTACAGTCGAACATTCTACAAATGGAAAGATGGAATATAAAATGGAGTGAAATGTAAAAATACTTAATTGCTTGAGTTTCATTGCTATTTTGCTACATAGTTCACATGCAAACAATATAATATTACAGACCTGGAGGGCAAACCATCTGTGGTATCTGCAAAGTTTGTGGATTCATAGGCTGAGCTGAAACAATAGCAGGGTCAAGTGCTTGGTTCTCAAATTCCAGCATAGAGTCCTAGATAATTAAGTCAAAATTTAAGCCGGCTTCACTAGACATAACTTCTTACATTATTAAGACTAGATTTAAGACAGCTTCACCACAGACAAAATCAATGCAAATCAGTCAGTGCCATTCTGTTTCAGTTCAATTGAAGAAAACAATTCCCCACTTCAATAGGATTCTACACATATTTAAAAATACTGTAATCTTGTATTAATTACATTATTAATTACCTGCATAAAGTTATATGGGCCTTGCATTTGCGCCATAAGGTCCTGCACTCGTTGCCTTCTAATAAGTGGATCTGCTTGAGCTACAGCTGTAAGTGTATGTGCATCTGGAAGTGGGGGAGATGTAGCCTGTGGTTGCTGCTGGAGTGAATTTACCACCTACATTAAAAATAATCAATACAATTTCAGTCAGTCTACATTTAAATGGCAAATTGACAATATTATCTACTAGCAACCTTGTGACAATAGTATATTTGTACTCCAGGAGGAAGAATATAAAGATAAATGTTTTTCAGTTTTAAATAGTTAAGATCTGGGTCATTATTTCCTTTAAAAAGAACAAAAATGGGAAGGATGATTTGAACGAAGCTAGCACTATATGCTATTAGCTTACTTAGAAACTGAAGAAAGCAGATCTCTGTAAATAATAGCATGCTTAGGATTTTAACAATAATATGACAGTAATCAAAAGTTATTTTATACAGATAGTCCTCGACTTACGACCATTCATTTAACAACCGTTCAAAGTTACAATGGCCTTGGAAATAGAGAAATAGTGACTTCAACCCATCCTCAAAGTTATAAACGTTGTACCACGCTTGCAGTCATGTGATCACAATTCGGGTGCTTGGCAACCGGTTCATATTTACTATTGTTGCAGCCTCTTGCAACACATGATAGCGATTTGAGATATTGCCAGCCAAGTTAATTCCATTTGGGAAGCCAGATTCTTTTAATAACCATGTGATTCATTTAATGACCATGGTAAAAATGGTAGCAAAATCAGGTTCGGTCATTTGATGGCTCACTTAATGACTGCACCACTTAGTGCTCCAAATTCTAGTCCTAACTACGGTTGTAAATTGAGGACAACCTGTAGATACATCTTTATAAAGGGGAAAAGATAACATCCTTAAATGTTAGAATGTAACTAAAATACATATTTAACTTAATGAGCTTACACAATTCCAACAACAGAGTTGGTATGCATTTGTAAGAAAATGCTAACTGTATGATTGCTTATTTTTATTTTATATTAGTGCTCAAATATCCTTTATATCAATGAAAGTATCACTAATATTCAGTGCTTGCTATTACCTGTCGATACTCTATGCACAACCATACAGCTGCTGAACTTTTGCATTTTCATCGATTCTGATCCATTTGTGTTTTATACTGATAAAGGGTCAAACTATATCTGTAAGGATTTCTAGATAAACTAATACAGTATATAAAATAATAAATACAGGTAGTCCTTGAGTTACAACAGCTATGAAGACTGGAATTTTGGTCACTAAGCAATGCAGTTGTAAAACACAATGTCACATGACCATATCACTTAATCTTGGCAATCCTTTCAGTCCCCATCATTAAGCAAGCACCTCTTTGCAACTTCCTGCCAGCTTCCAATAACCAATGCCAGTGGGGAGCAAGGGGGCACACATGTGGCTAAGGAGACTGCGTGAATAGCGGGTAGGCACTGTACAAGTACCGCAACTCTTGAGGGTGTGCAGTTGATCAGCATGGCACAAGTGCAGAAGGATGGGGGGAGGGTGCACGGTTGAGAGACTTACCAAAGCAACTTGCAACTTTCCTTGCCATTTCCCCATTGACTTTGCTTGCTGGAAGACCCAAAAGAATGTCACAAAATTGTGATCATGTAAGTGGAAGACAACTATTCCAAGTGTGAGTTAGTTGCCAAGCACCCAGCCAGAACTTCAAGGACCCATTATAAGTACCACTTGTTCAGCAATGTTGCAACTTTCAATAGTCACTGAGCAAGTTGTTGTAACCCGAGGACTCCTATATTTGAAGAAAATATTCATTCCTGTCAAAGGGATTTCTTTGAGAACTGGTTCAAGATTAATAATTCTATTTTAATTGTAATTATAAGTTATGAAGGAATTATAACTTACTGAAATTTCATAAAAGATATGTAACAATTTACCTCAACAGTTTCAACTGTCCATTCGTCTACTTGTTCCTTTTCATTATTGCTGAACTGAGCCTCTGACATGAACTGTCTGTTTACATACTAAAATAAAAGTGAAAGAATACAACAATAAACCAACAACATTCATTCTAGAAAGGTGACTACAGTATTTCTACTAAAGAGTACCTCTGTTGATTCAACTTCACTTGGTTCAGTGTATTCTTCTGTTGGTTCTGGCTCTGTGAGGAAAATACACTCTTTACATAAAGCCTTTATTAAAATGAATGTTTATATTAATAATATTTAATTATTAAACTTCCATGCCTGATTTTCAGTAATTGTGGATGACTCCAACAACCAAATAAATTAAAATAAAATAAAAAATAGTAAAAATATTCTTATTCATCTATATTTTAGCTGTGAAGTAAAATTATAACCACTGATTATTTCAATCCACAAAATACAGGTCTTAAAATCTGATAGTTCATTATTTAATAGCTCTCTTAAACTGCATGTTTAATAAATATTGTGCCCTTCTGAAAACATTAAGTAGCTGGAACATGACTGTGTAACTCACAAATCTTCTCTTGTGCCCCTATTCCCCACCCCATCCGAGTATCCTAGGAACTGGCAGGCAAAACATTTCAACTCATTTTGTGGGGTGTGGAAATTTTAAGTAAAATAATGCCTTGAGTTAAGGGATCCATCCCACCATTAACATCTCTCAAACCTATTTCTTCTTGTTTGGAAGAAAGGGCAAAATGGATAACTGAGAAATTTGGCTCCCATTTTATATATTAAGCCTTTGAATAAACAAAGTCTAAAAATTCTGGCTTCTTCTTGTGACTTTTTCACTAACATATACTCTTATAAATCCAGAAGCTAACACATTTTTTAAAAAAAGATATAATTCCTGACTTCAAAAAAACTACAGATTTCTGTGGTTTGATTTAATAGATGCCTTGCTAGCCTAGTTTTTAAAGGCTGGCCAGTGTGACCTACATGTGATCAATTTACTTTGTATGAAAATAAATGTGAAAACAATTTAAAAATCAACTTCTAAGTGTGTAATGGAGTATAGCCTCTTATATATGACATAGTATAGTAAGTAAACTACACTCAAGAAATAAGTACACACAAGGTTACAAAAATTCTACAAATCTATCTTGAGTATTTCTATACATTTTAACTCAGAAATAACTCCCACTGAGCAAAGTGGTATTCTTCAATTAACATGACTAGGATCAGAATCAGTTATTTCTTTTAGTTACCAGCTTCTGTTACAGAATCTTCAACTGTGGGTGCAGATGCTGTCTCTTCTTCTTCACAAAGTCCATTTTGATGGTTGTGAGCACTGTCAAAATAACTAGTTTGAAGAATGCGTTCAACAATTTCTTTTAGGGCTTTATCTGTAACCATGAAAACAGCACTTTTTTATTGTGTCGCTTGCCAAATATTTTTACATTAACTACATGAGAGAGAAACTATCATTATGTTTCAATTATTCCATATTTTAAAAAATACTTCAATTTTAAAAATTGTTTCTATTTACAGAAGTATATTAAAATGCATGTATATTTGTTGTAATATAAACAGAAATGCATTTTGACTGATTTTTTCTCAAGATTATATAATATACATATAATATTATATAAATGGAAAATACACATCATAAAATATTTGCCTTTAATATTTCTGTAAAATTATTAACAGGAACAAATATTTCAACCTGATACTTTTAACAAGGAAAAACAAAAACAAAAAAGCGTTTTACTGGGCAGGCTTACTCTAGAGTATACTAGTGTACAACATTCTTCCTAGGTCTACAATAAGCAGCCATCTTAATATTAATGAGCAACAAGAAATCTTACTTCCTTAAAAAAAATTAATTGAACCAAGTTAACTATAACCCAGATTCAACTGCCCAACATTGCTTAGAATTCTAGTATTACACAATAATGTTGTCTAGTATGTCTTCCAGAATCCAATGATCAGAGATGATCAAGTTAGCATGTCATTTGGGTCTTTTCAAATCAAGAACTGTCTTAAGAATTACTACCATATTAATTCAATTAGAGGACATAATAAGGCAGCAAAGATGTCACTTTTTATGGTATTTAACACAAAGAACCACTTGAAGATCAAAGCCTATGGTTTACGTCACTCATATTGTTATGATGTCATTATAGAAATGATATAAATTAGGGTAAATTATATAAATCCCCATGATGTGATTTAATGGACATTCCTAAATGACCAACTTTCTTTCCAATTAGTCCATTAACACAAATAAAAAGTGTTCTAATAACAACCTAGTAAATACACAATTTAATACATTGATTATGGGCCATCAAATTGTTTCTGACTCTGGCCACTAGGTAGATTTTCTTCATAACAATCTGCTGATCATCTCTTCCTCTCTATCCTTGCATCTTTCTCAGCATCAGAGGGTTTTCCAAAGAAATTATGTATTTGCACAATGTGGCCAGACTAGGGTAATTTGAGTCTACCTAGTCCAGTGTTTCTCAACCTTGACAATTTTAAGGCATGTGGACTTCAACTCCCAGAATTCTGGGAATTGTCAAGGTTGAGAAACACTGACCTAGTCTTTTGTGTCTTGAGAGAGAACTGTTATTAGTTTGATGGTCCTTTTATTTCTTGGCTGTCCATGGTATTCTCAGGAGCCTTCTCCAGCACCAAAGCTCAAAAATGTGAGTACACTTCCTATCATGTTTCTTCAAATTCCAACTTTTGTTTCTTCCATAGACAATCCCAGTGAATACCGTGGCTTGCATGATTCTTTGTAGATACAGAAACATCAAAACATTTTAATATCTTATCCAAGACTTTTTTGTTCTACCAAGTATTAATCTGTATTTCCTGACTGCTTGTTTCTATACTGTTGATGGTTGATCTTAAAAGGCTATCCACCATTTCAATATCTTCACTATAAATTCTAAGGTTGGTTGTTCTACCTGTCATTAGTTTGGACTTTGTATTTAATTTTAGTCCCATTTTTTCACTGTGCTCCTTGACCTTTATTACTAGACCTCATATATCCCTTGCAATTTTAGCTATCACCATGTTGTCATCAGCATAAAACAAGTTGTTGATGTTTCTTCCTCCAGTTTTTAAATCATGCTCATATTCTTCCAATCCAGTTGCCATTAAAATTTATTTGGCATATATATTGAATAAATAAGGGGAAAGCAAAGCTTTGTCATGCACAGTTGCCATCCTGGAGCCAGTTTGTTTCACCATATATTCTGTCTATACAATGGCTTTCTGACCTATGTGTAAGTTTCTCATGAGGGCAATAGCATGTCTTGGGATTCCTATTCTTCTGACCACATTCCAGAGCTTGACGTGATTAACACAAACAGAAAACTTTATATAATCAAAAAAAGCATACAATGGCTTCTTTTTGATATTCTTTGGTTTTCTCAGTTATCCACCATGCATCAGCCACAATGTCTCAAGCTCCTTGGCCTTTTCTAAAGCAGTTTGAACATCTGGCATCTCTTTTTTTTTCGGGTGATCCTAAGCACTGTTTTGCTAGAATATAAAATTAAGGGTATTGTATGAGAATTTGCAGTGTTATGTCTCCTTTGTTGGTATTACCATAAAACCACAGGTACTGCAAATTATAAAGAATCAACCTAAATATTCTAAATGTTATCATTTGAAAATCATAAGAATAAAAATACTTGCATGTTGTCCCGCATACAGGTTTTTCCTTCCCTTCCAATAGATCCCACAAGTGAATGGATGCCTGTTCATATTGTTCATTCAACCTTCAACAAAGAAATTAACAGAAATGTAATGTTACCTCAAAAGTTTCATGTTGCAAAAAAGTAATTAGATTACAATTACGATTCTGAATTATTTTGGCTTTATACTCAATCATATACCTTATGTTCATATCACGTTCAGGTTCAACCAGCTTGTAAAACTCGTCAAGTGTGGATAGTTCTGCTTCTGTTAATATAGATACCCCATTTGTTCCTTGTTTTAGGTCACTGCGCACTTCATCATCACCCAATTTGTCCAAAATATACTGCAATTCAAGTACTGTCTTTAAATGTTTTTGTTCAGCTTCTTCTCTCATTAGCTGCTCCCGTCGGGCTGTCTTCTTTATTGTTTTTTGAATCTGGTGAAAAATGTGTTTGCTTAACAAGTGTTTGAAGTAGTAAACAAATTTAACAGATTCTACTTATTAAACATTCTAAGCATCTTAACAGGAGAAATCCAATACTTAATTATTTCAAATATTTTCAGTGTTTCCTGAAAAGTTTCTGAGGACATAATGAATAGCTAAAAGCTTCATAAGATTTTCCTGCTCCCCATACTATTTAACTAGATTTGTTTATTTAACAAATATATTTAACCACTCATTCTAAACAAGGAATTCTGGCAGACAAGCAAAAATAAAACATAAACTACACAATTTCAACACAAACTAATCATTTAAAAAAAAAATTGAACCAAGGAACCTAAAAATTACATCGATGTATCAAATCACACTCATACTAGAGATCCATCAATATCCTGGGCCCACTGCTAGGGGGAGGAGAAAGATTTTCAATCTTCTGAAAAGCTAATAGGATCAGGATTGTCTAAATCTGGGGTGGGGGAATGGGAAGGAGGCTGTCCCACAGGATAGGCCCCAGGGGAGAGAAGACCTATTTCCTGGAATCCACCCAGTGACAATTCTTCATCACTGGGAGTCTGAGCATGCCCACTCTACCATATCTAGAGGAATGGGCAGAAATCACTGGGAATAGGAAATCTCACAAGTAAATTGGTTCAATGTCATATAGAGCTTTAAAAGTGACAACCAAGATCCCCCTCTTTAAGACATAACTAACTGTGATTAGTCTTTTCCATACTATTGTGTTTCCCCAAAAATAAGACCTGGTCTTTTTTTTTTTTTTTTTTTTTTGCTTTCAAAAGAGGCACCAGGTCTTATTTTCAGGGGGGTCTTTTCCACAGTCTCACCTCATGGCGGCAACATCGACAGCCCTGCCCAGCTGGCCCACTTCTTCTGTGGACAAAGGAAATGTCTCTGCAGCTGAAAATGGAGCTCCAGCCTGCATTTCGCCATCTGAGGCCTTCCGGAAAGGCATCTGCAGCCGAGAATCAAGCTACAGATTGAATCTGTAACTCAGTTCTCGGCTGCAAAGGCCTTTCCAGAAGGCCTTTGATGGTGAAATGCAGGCCGGGAGGGGCCGAAGAAGTGGGTCAGTAAACTGAGGCAGGTGCCGATTGATGGGAAGCCTGACTGCAACAGTAAGCGGGCACAGGGCGCATGGGGCAGCTCCACCCCTCCTTAGATTAATTTTTAGGTGTGCACCTTGCCCCCAAACTAGGGCTTATTTTGGGAGTAGAGTTTATATTAGGCCCATCCCAAAAATCAAGATAGAGGTAGGTCTTACTTTCGGGAAAACACGGTAGCAGTTTTCTTCACTACTCCACCCACACCAGCAACTACTTTTTTCACCTTCCTTTTTTTAATGAAACATTTCAGTATCACACATCATAAAAAAAATTAGAATTCTTGATTTTATATTTTCTATTGCATTTGTGAAATTACACATAATGTACTTTGTCCTCTTGCAGCTATCTTCAGTTTCTGAGAAATTTCTCTCTATGGTTAGATCACTGAACAAGGCACAATAGGGAATTGCTAGGTGGAGGAAAAGATATGGAATGGGATCTTTCCACAGTTAGTGTATTATCAGTTTTTTAAAATTTCAATGTCAAACACTGAAAGAGGTCAACAACAAATCTTAATGCCATATAACCTAAACTAAAGCATCCCCATTAGATAAGTTTTTGCCCTTACTTGAACATATGCACACAAAAGAGAGTTCACCATTTCCTTAGATAACTAACTCCACTGTACATTTGTTCATGGAATAATAACTCTTTAGAAGACTTTTCTTCATAATTCCTACAAACAAGTCCTTGGATTAAATAAAATCGCAAAGTAGTACAATCACTTGTGCTCTGGACCAGGGATTATTACTCATTTTAATAAAATGAAAAATTCCTGACTCTCCCCAAAATCTAAAATTAAAAAGACCCTGAAATAATAGGTGTTTATATCTGTGTGATTTTGTGTTACTGGGCTGTTGTAACGCTCGCAGGAACCTTTTGGCTGTGCTAATTACCGGCTGACTTAGCAGCCTTCAGGCTATAAAGAAAGCATTTGTTTAGATCAAAAGAATGTTCCTCAATTGCTGGCTTACACATAAGCAAACAAACCCTTCTCAGGCTATGTTAGATAACAGCAGTTAGATAGCAGGAAGATCTGAAACGATCTGAAACAGACACCAAATTAGCCTAAGATTACATCGCAAGAATTTACAGACCTTTGACAGGCGAAAAACGTAAGTGAGACAGTTAAAAGGAATAGTGTTAGTTTATAGTTATATGTAGGAAACATATTATCCTGTAATTATGAGAATCTCCTGACCTCTTGACTAAGCAGGAAAAGTAAAAGTAAACAATTTGAGGATGTAACCATTGATGAAAAGAAGTATATTATGTATTGTTAAACTGCCGGACTAAACCTTTTTGTATGTGATTTATTCATGCTATTTGATGTAAACCCAATAAAAAGAGATGGCTGATTTCATTCGAGGTCAGACACCCCAGAGAGAAACTTGATTTGCTTCATGTCTTCATCTCTAACATTCGGCTTTTCGTGACTGACCCACCTGGAGAATTGAAGTTGCCTGCGGAAGGCAAGACTTCACTGGGCATGTGAGAAATTGTGAAAAGTCAATCATTGTTCATGTTCATTATGCTTTTCGAATACTATACCAATGCTGATTATCACTATAAACATTAGTTATACAGAGAAAAATATTTATGCTTTCAGAATTTGAGGGCTGAAGCAATTTTTCCATCTACTCAATTTCCTAATTTACTTAGCATTGTTTTCTTGGTGCTCAAATCAAGTTATTGTTTCACAGATAGTTATTTTCTATGTAGAACATGCCTGAAATATTCAAAAATTATTTTTGAAAATGTTTAACATTAAATTGAATAAATGCTTTGTTTTGAATCCAGGACAAGAATTGTGCTCCTGAGATTCTAGGGACCACACAGTTTAATAAAACCAAAATTCAGAAAGTTTGGCTATTCCAGCTTTTAAATGAAACAAAATCCAAATGGGTAAATTTGGTAAGGATTGCACCCCTCTTCCTTATACAATTTCCAACAAAGCATATTTCAACAGCCTGCCTAACCTTCATCTTCCCAATGCCTTCACTTCTCCCAGCATGAAATACTTCACCATAACTTCACTCCCAAGCTTTCCTATACTTTCCCTACAAACACCATTTCAATGCCACAACACATAATAACCTACAACAATCTTTTCTTCTTCTCTGCTATACATGTCCCTGACTTTTCCCCTTGAAAAGATTAAAACAGTCCTATTTTCCTCCACGCAGATCAATATAATGTCTTTTTCCATGCATAAAAAAGAACACACACAATATGCAAGTATCAGTTAGAAACAGACCACTCCAAACTGAAGTGGAAACCTGCACATCCATCAAAAACTATTTTGCACATTTAATAATACATAAGAATCTGGGACAAGATGTATTCAGATTTCATACACACAAGAAAGCTCACATAATAAAATTACACACATACGTACAAACAATTACTGACATACATCTTAATTTTTCCACACCTAATCTATTCTGAACCATCTACTCTTTACTTACATCTTGACTTAGAGCCATGAAACTCCTCTGCAGTTCCTTGGCAAATTCCAGATTATTACTGACTTCCTGGTACTTTGACACAGCATCCTAAGGCAGAAAAGAAAATTGATTTGGTCTCTTTAAAAAAGTATAAAAACTTGAAGCTGCATTTCATATATGTTTCTATTAAGGTTTGGTTAGATCTGACAAGTATTTCATTTTCTATAAATGTAGCAAAACAGAAACACTTTTTACAGAAAACTGTCAAAATAGAAAGTTTTGAAAGGAAAGCAATTTCTAAACTGGAATGGTTCCTAGCAGTCCAGAATTCAAAATTTATTCCATTTTCAAATAGATGAAGTGTGTCCAAAAATAAATCCCCAACAACCAAAGGTGATTGATGGAAACTTTTAACTGATGCACTGGACCATCTTTATATTGCCAAACATCATTTGTTATCCAGAATCCTGATGCAGTACTAGTCTTTCACCTGTTTTTTTTAAACACACACTGGCATTTGTCATAACATTAGGAAGAGCCTTCAAGATTCCTACTTCTTGAACACAGTCAATCATGCAGTTTCTTCTCCTTAATTTGCAACATTTTTTTGCCTTTCAAATAACAGAAATACAATGAAAAGCATGTATATAATGCTGAACATAATGGAGAAGCACAATTGTAAGGGCTAGTTTTTCACAAGACTGCAGCAGCTAAAATAAAATGAGAGAATATGATCTAAAGTTTTTAAAAATTTTACAAAATTGCAAGAAATTATCAAAATATTTACCAGCTGATCTTGGTTAAGGCGTTCTCCTCTGTTCATTCGATCTTGATAATCATCAAGTTTGCTCTGCAAATAAGAGAAAATTTTTACAATTAAAAATTGTAAGCAAGTTTAACAGAATTAAATGAAAATGTCTTACATCAGAAAATAAGAGTCGTTTTCCATATCTTTCTATTTAAAAGGAGAAAGCACAAGAAATTATGTAAAAACTTAGAAGACAAAATTAATCAAGTATTACCCTACCTTTTTAAAGTGAACATTGCTACGCATTTACATTATTTCCATTACATATGGATTGTTTAATCTCTAAAAAGGAAAAAACAAGAAAAATAGTAAAAATGAATCATGCTAATTTATTTAAATGGGCATCTGCAATGGGATTTCAGAGGTGCACCTTTTCTGTGGCTCCCTCAGTCCTGTGGAATAGACCAATTGAAATTTGGGGGACCCCGGATCCTTTAACCTTTCACATTAGCTCCTCTCACCCAGTCAGGTAGGGAAGGTATGTTGTGGACCCATTCAATTAAAGCATTCCACCTGGCAGTGTCCAGGAAGAGAGCCTTCTCTGCTGTTGCCCCCACCCTTTGGAATATTCTCCCCCCAGAGAAAACGCAGCCCCTTACTCTCTTTTCCTTTTGAAAATATCTGTTGGCTCTGTCACCTCACTTGGGACTCACAGAGGAGCACAATAGCCCTTCCCCTGCCTTTTAATTAATTTTTAGTATCAGTTTTAACTATCCATGCCTCTACGGTACTTTAAATTTTGTATTTTGTTTTTATGTTTTTAACATTTTACTTGTACAATGCTCAAAATCCTTCTGTGAGGGAAATAGGCAGTTCCTACATGTGATAAGCCATGACTCTTCACCCAAAGGGAAGAAGGAATAACCTTGAAAAAAGAAGGAAGAGCCATGATTAAGATAATAGTTGAGCAGCCAAAGTGTATCAGACATGACCCTCCCTAGTTCTATGAAAATAAAGAAAATAAGGGACAAAATGCATTTAATCTTGCAACATTCTGTTACCATAAACTTGTAATAAAAGTAGTATTAATTTGCGTCTTTTGTTTCCAAGTTTGGTCTATCTTGGAAGACTGACAATGGGGGATGAGCCAGGAGGTTGACAGCAGACTGGTCTGACACCTTGTAGTTGTTCTTTTATTACAATTTGGTAGGAGGAAAGATTAATATGAGCCATCATGTGAGATATAAGATGAATAAATGAATGGATGTGGGTTGCTGTCTCATTTATATTTCCTCAAAGGTTTTTCTGCCCAATTTTCAGATTCATCTTCCTCAATCTTTTCAACTAAAGCCAAACTCCAAGAAAGAAGTATTTTTTTGTGTAGAATTTTTCATGTTATAGTGGTATCAGCTAATCTGATTCTGTCAAATCCTTATTATATGGACATTAGCTAGATTTCAGATATACTGGCATCTTACAGAAGGATTTTTCAGGTTGCAATACATTACGATATTAACATATTTTTGGCCTTCAAGTAAAATATAATCCTAGATGCGGATGCTATAACTGCTTTTTGTAAGAGGTTTCGAATGCTGTACATGTCAAAGGAATTCTACACAATCTTGGTTGACTTATGCTGATTTATTGACTTTTTTTCAAAGGAGAACCTAAACTTAAAAACAGGATAATTGGAAACTAAAGGCCATATTTGTCAGTGGTTTGCTTATGTTCAGGTGACAGAAAGATTTAAACTGGATGAGAGTTCTGATTTTACAAATGAATAAACTGACTTTGAATTGAATTTGTGTACTAATGATGAACATATTATTGCTAAGATGTATAAGTTTTCACTGAAAATGAGAACTGGAGTATGTCAAAGACTATATGATCAAGCGAGCAAAAATATGTATATAATCTTGATCAATGGAAGAATACAGTATGTGGAGTAAAGGACTGAAATGTACCTTGAATAATAATTTGAATTACATTGAATTATAATTTGAAACAGAACGTTTATAAAATGATGAACTTGTGACATAATACCTGATAACTAAAATCAAAGCTTTTCCAAACAGGTTGAAAAAAACCCAAAACTTTATGAAAAACAGCAGCAAGACTTCTGTATGCACAGCAAGGGAAGGATTTATAAATTTCTACAACGGAAAAATGGATTGTGAAGCTAATCAACTAGCAAAAAAAGAAAAACTGACTATAGGAAGTCCTCAACTTACTATCAAAACTGAGCTCAAAATTTCAACTGCTAAGCAAGGCAGTTTTAAATGAGTTTAGCTCCATTTTATGATCTTTCTTGCCACCATTGTTAGGTGGTTCATTGCAGCTGTTAAGTTAGTAACACCACTGCTAAGTGAATCTGGCCTCCCCACTGACTTTGCTTGTCAGAGATCACAAAAGTTGATCACACCACCCTGGGACACTGCAATCGCGTCATAAATACATGCCACTTGTATCCAAATTTTGATCATATAAATACTGGAATGCTGTAATGGTTGTATGGTGAAAAAATCATAAGCCACTTTTTAATGCCACTGTAACTTTGAACAGCCACTAAACGAATAGTTATTAACTCCAGGATATACTGTGATTAAATAATAGACCTTGTCCAACTTTGAAACTACTATAAATGAGACAGCAGCCCACATCTACTTTTATGCTAGAACATAAAATAAATGAATTTTTAATTTTGGGACTTGATAATTAGAACTGTTTACTGTGTATTATTGTTGATTTTAGAGTAAGAGGTTAATCTACTTTATATCTGTATCTGTATGGAAGAAAGCTGAAAGTTACTCTTTTCCCCCTTTTCACTTTTTCTTTCTTTTTGTAGTCCTGATTTTCCCCCTAACCCCTTTTTTTTTCATTGTATCCTTTGACAAACTTAATAAAAAAAATTAAAAAGGAAAAAAAGAAAATTTTGCGATCCTTAAGACGATTTTCATTCTTTCTGCACAAGTGTATTCTCAAGAATTTTTCACAGGCTAATTAGAATTAGCATACTGTAGATTACTTTTTCTTATTTGTTGACCTAAGCAATACTGTAATCAGATACAATATAGCACTAGATTGCTGCAAATGTTTCACTGTACAGCACTAATATATTTTCTCCTTCCATTCTTTAAAACAAACTGTTGCTCTCACATCATAAAACTGAAGTAACAGATAGCAACACATCTGCTTAACTAGCCTACATGCATTCCAGCATTCAACACAATTGTCAGTTCTTGACCTACAGATAGTCGCTTAGCGAGTATTCAAATTTATGATGGACTTATGTGAGAACTATTATGAAGTTTTGACAGTAATCCCACCCCCTTGTCACACAATCAAACTTCAGGAGCTAGGCAACTGGGCCATATTTACTACCGCTTGTAATGTCCTATGTTCACATGATCACATATTATGACAGTTTTGCTAAAAACCATCAATTACTTCCAATTTACAGCAAAATTGCACACATAGCAAATATGAGCAAATATTAATGAGCAGATATTTGCTTAACAACTATTGAAAAGAATGTCATAAAATTGGATCAGTCACACAACCAACCTGTTTTATCAAGACTTATGACAATCATGGTCAGGCTTCATTACGGTTATAAATCAAGGACTACCTTTATATTATTTTGTATTTTATTGCTAATTGCTACTTAAATAATTTTATAATGGTAGAATATTTTAAAGCTACAACAAATCTTTTAGTTTTTTATCCTGCCTTTAATATTTATGCAAATAACTCAAACGTATTGGCAAATATATCCAACACACCTTCTTCATTCTATTTTCTCCACAACAACCCTGTAAAGTGAATTGGGTTGAGAGAGATTGACTGGCCCAAGGTCAACTATTGGATAAAATATATGAATATTCTGTAATCCGTAATTACTTCAAAACTTATTTTCCATCATTTCTATGTTTACTAATTTATATAATTGTATGCATTTACATAAATGCAACAGCAATTAATTTTTCACAGAATTTAATTTCAAAAAGTTAAAAGAATTCAAATTATGTACCCACCCACCCCCAAAATATAGGAATTCCCCAATAAAAATATCAAATGCTAACATCTAAATGAAAAATTCTAAGATGCTTGCAATTTTTTATTCATGTATTTTAAGACTATTACTAGAAGTGTGTGAAACAATCTAAACCAGACATGTCAAACTCGCGACATCACATGACGTTGCGCGACATATCGGAACTTTTTCCCCATTGCCAGCAATGGATGAGCACGGTTTCCTCGTGATGCATCCGGCCCACGGGCCGCAGTTTGACACCTCTGATCTAAACTGATAATGTTCCCATGTTGTTTTGTATCATTAAAAATCAGAGCACCAGTAAAGTTTGAATGACATTATTTCCTGACACATCAGAACAGGCTGTTTTAAACTGAAAACAGTTGTTATGGCCCATGCGAGAATCTTTTGAGTACTCAAACATTTCAAATGTGGAAACTTTTGTACCTCTCTTGAAACAATTGTTCCTTAAGACTTATTAGAGTAAATATACTTCCCAACCCACGTTTAATAGATTGCAATGACTGCAACTGAAAAGAGGTGTTTTATTAATTTTTTCTACTTTATACTTTCATACCATAAGGACACATGATGGTATATAATTAAAATCAGAAAACAACAAAATACTAATCCATAAAATACAGTATGAAAAAGACAGAAAAAAATTAACTACAAAGCTAACATTGTTATTAAAACTAATGATTTTAAGAACCCAAAGACTGTGTCTCGGTCTCCAAATATCCTTCTGAACAAGATTTTGATAGCTTTTCTGAAGTTTAGGACTGAGAATGCCATCTAGATCTCTAGTTAGCACTGCTACTAAGAAATAAACATTTATTCCTCTTCTCCCTACCCTATAATATTGCAGAACTGTAGCCTAGTGTGATTCGAACTTCATCCAAGTTCTATTAAAAAAACAGATTAGGGTTGAACAAACACCACCCAAGCAATGCACTGTGACCTGTCTTCACTAAACCTACTGAGCAAATATTAACTGAATGTGAAGTACAGTATATGAAACTTTAGATTTAATAATTGAGGACCCTCTTTTAACAGTAATCTCTTCGCGTTTCCTATAGGTATTTTGGCTCATGTCCCCTGTACAAAATGGCTTCAACTTCCTGCTACCGGTATGTTAGGACTGTTTTTCATATAAATTGCTCACTTCAGATCATGGCATATTTCACCTGGGCCATGGCTTTGACTTAAGCATCCCAAAATGCTTGTTTTACTCCAGCACTTATGTTGTAGATTTACTTGTGTGCTTAGGGCTTTTTTCATGTTGCATTATGCATGTTGTTTAAGCTTTAGCTCATAGACAGAGACTAAGACTTTTTTCCGTAGAATTTGATGTAATCTAGAATCCATTATTGCCTTAATGACTACAAGTTGTCCAGTCATGATATTCCATGTCGCCATGTTTCATAATGGAATTAATTTCTTTCTTTCAGTGGAATAAATTGTTTCTTTTTAACTACCAAAAAGATCAACCTTTATCAGTAGTCTTATTCAGTAGTCTACTGAATTATCCGGGCGGTCCTTGGTGAATCTGAGATGGGCAGCAAAGAGCTTTCCTGAGCACAAAGGTTTTATTTTTGGTATCTTTCCATGCATGCTATTCTTGTTCAAAATTTTCCTTATTTATGCTGAAATGACAAGAGTGGCCTGCAGATTGTTTATAGTCTCCTTGTGTTCTCTGTGACCTACTGGGGAAGCATACACGTTATTATTAGGAAAATTTGGACTATTACTGGAAAGAATGATTTGTACATTTCAGACAATCCTGCCCAGCCGCACACACCTCAACAACTCTTTTTAAAATATGTAGAAATGTCTTTTGATTGAGATATGATTCATTCTACAAAATTATGTTACGAAGCACGCTATTTTTAATAAGGAAAGACCCACAAATTTAGGGACATAATTTTCCAGGGCTTTCCATATTATATCACATATAAAGAAGCTAATTTCTGCATGATAATTTGCATTTACCTAACAAAACCCTAGGAATACTGAAGAGTTATCCAAGTAAACTGGCTGCAGTGCATATACTTGAATAAACATTTCCAATAAAAATATTAACTGTGGCTTTAAGGCAAGTATAACTATAATGCAATATTAATTTTATAGGTATTAATTTGATTGCACAAGAAAATTATGTGCATAATTATTTTATCCAAGTTTTGTATTTATCATCTCATTTTCAAGAAAATACCTAAGATTATAACTTTACTATTTTCTGTTTCTTTAAAATAGTACTTATTTCCTAGTTACATATACCAAATCTCAATCAGGGATAAAAGGTTATTATTGTACATGTTAATATAATGTTACCCACACAGGGGAACTTTGTGGGCCACTGAGTACTAGATGCGGTGCTTTTTAAAAACCAGAAGCTCAGAACTAAAATCTCAACAATTACGGTAGATTTTATAAGGACATTTTACTTTGGGGTCAAATAGATTCAATTTTTTAATCTATGCAAATTTACCTCTAAACACAGATATACTGGGGATACCCCATCCAGAGATCTCAACATACATGCAGAAATGTATTCCTACGTTTTTTTAACAGACCTCAACAGATAAATTCTGCTGCATTGCTGGCAAGTTTAATTTGAGGAAGTTATTGAACAGAAACTGATAGAACAAATCTATCTTTTGTTCAGTTTCAACACTGGCATTTCCAGATCAAAGTTAATGCACAATCTATTTAATGACATTATGAGTGCAGTCATGTGGTCTTACCATTTAAAACTTTTTAAAAATTATTTTAGGTATCATTTCAGGACTCATAAGATTTTATCACTACATCATAGTGTATGCTAAGACAGGATATTCTTGAAATGGATTATTGTGGTGATTAAAAATTCTAATATTATGACTACATATAGCAATGTCAGATCCCTTTGGTTCTGCCCAAATGTAAATGAGCCACAATTTAAGCTGAATACAGGCAATTTGATACACTTTAGTTAAGCTTTCATTAACATGGTAATGTAATTTGCAAAATCCCCCACCTGGATGACATTCCAGCCTTTTTGAAGCCCTAGAGAAGGCTATTCAATATGTTCTGGATTACTAACATATTATGTTCAAAGATATAATCTGAAGGATACCAGAAACTTACACAATTATACTTAGCATTGTAAGAACAAACTTTTTATAACTTGCCATGTTCTTGGTAGACTCCATTCCTCAAACAAAACCATTTGTGGACTGCAAATTCCTGCTTCACTACTATTGTTATGAGAACATACATGAGATATAAAATATGGTTTGAATTTGGCTTATTTTTATTACAAATGTGATTTTGAAATCTGCCTTGGTTCAAATGACCCAGTAAATTATGATTAATCAAAAATAGAAGAAAAATCTGGATCACCACACAGATTAGATGCCATGTTTGTCTTAGTATAATTTAACATTACATTCAAACCTGTGCTTTTGTAATTGCAATCTTTGCTGGAATGCTTAAAAATCTTTCATTCAGTATTAAGCATAACGAGCACAGATATCTTAATTTCAAAATCAGCAGTATTTGTACAAATGGTTTAAGTAACTATGGTATCAACCAGAATATTGCAATCTAAAATTTTAATACTCTAGCAGTTATAATATATATTTTATATATTGCAACAAAATTTCCTTTACAAATGCTAAATCACAAACTAACTTTATTAAATCAAGTAGAGAAGCATTAGGATTTTATAACACTTTGGACTTGATTCTGAAAAGGATACCTCAACATAAAAGCAACATTAGGTACAACTAAAATAGCTATGTGATCCAAGGAATGCTTCAATGAGTCACTAACATAGGCCACATTTGTGCTTCAAAGCAATGTTATTGAAATGAATTCAAAGCCATGTACAGCCCTGATAAATTTATTAAGATTAAAGTACAGCAGCAGTCCTCCATAGTGTACTAAACTTTAATCTTATTGCAAAAGTAGGGAAAAACAGCACCAAAGCTATAATCTTTGAAAGAGGCAGAATTGACACAAAGATTAGAAAAGGGAGTTTTAGAAAATTGAGGACCTGCATAAACTGAGTCTAAATAACTTCCTAACATATGGACATCTTATTCACTAATTCAAAAAATTAGTGAATTACATCAGTGAATTAAACATTTTTACATTTACTGGACTTACAAGCAACATTTAATATAAAAATCTAAGGGTTATTTAATAATATGTTCCCATGCAATTTAGATGAAAGGAAGCCTTGCTCAAACAAGTATTGAATTTTTTAATGAGTTGAATGTTTAAAGTTGATTCATTACACTCCCCACAATACAGCAAGCTAAGAAGCACCCAGCTGCTTCTCTTCCATCCCAGCTATCTTTTCACATTTCCTATCATTTTAGAAACACCTGGCAAACACCTGGTAAACTAGTTCTACACTGTTCTTTTGATTGTGATAACTAACAATTTAATGCACATTTGCACAGACTGTTGTTTTTTTTATACAGAGGTAGAAGCAATTAGCATCAAAGTATTTCAACCAGCAGAAACTGTGGTCAAAGTATTTCAACCAGCAGAAACTGTGGAAGTTGACTTTTGCTCTTTCCTCTCCTCTCACAATTGTGAATACCACTTCATTCCCTGCTCCACGAGATCTTTATTCTTTGGAATAAAGAAAGAGAGAATCAAGAGAGGTATTTCCTTCTCTTTAGGTATACTGACCTTGTCCCCATCTCCTTCAGAGTAACGTCCATAGAGACTGGGGGATAATCGATGTAGTACATTACATCAGGACTGTGGCAAGTTGGGCTACACAATGAGAACACCTTTTCACTATTACCAGTTCTTGTAAGAATATCAATGTCAAATTGAAATCAAAGATCCATAAAGCGAGCATGAGTTATTATAAAAAGTTTGCTCCAATAAATACTGATTGTTAAGAGCAAATCTCATCGCCTAGTATTGGTAGGGTCTTAATATTGACAAAGAACGCAGGGCATGTCACACCGCTAAACCTAAGCGTTCTGAAGGTAACATACATCGCTGCTCTTTTAAAATATCACCTCGGTTTTCACTAAGTCTAGATGTGGCCCACCGCTGTTCGGCATAACTAAACTTTAAAAAAAAAACCCGTTTAATAAAGTGCCGAAAGTTTCAACACTTCCTTTTACAGGACCGTTCCCCCCCCTCGCAAATCTTCCTTGGACCGAGAGAGAGAGAGAGAGATCATGTTTTCACCCCACGTCCGCTTCTCCACACGGAGGAAGGACTAACTAAAATGGGGGAGAAGGAACGGGCGCGCGCGTGCACCCACACGGACAGCGAGGGCTGCGCGACTCGGGCGGGCTGGCAAGCAAACAAACAGCCGGGGCCTTTGTGCAGCAGCCTTTTTCACACAATGAGGCTCCCTCCCCGGGAAGCCTCGCTGCCTCTCGCCGCCGCCATGTTGGGTCCGGGCCGGCTCCATGTGCAAGGAGAGAGAGGGGAAGAAGAGCACGAAGCAAAAAAGGGTGAGAGCTCAAGTCTCCGGGTAGCCGGGTGGAAGCGGGAAGGGAGGGCGACGGGAAGAAAGGCAGCCCTGGAGGCCAAGGGACAAGGAAAACGCGTTCAGATCTGACGAAAAGCCGCCTCTCCGCCCCTCCGCCTAGAAACAAAAGAGCAGGCGGGGAAGCGCAAGGAAAGGGAAAGTGTTCGCAGAAATCACCTCAGCTGCCGCCACTCGCTCCAATCAACCCTAATTGCCACCCTCGCAACTCCCGGGAAAGAGGGAGGAGGAGGAGAGGGGGGGCGAGAGAGGGGGGGCGAGAGATACCCTGCCTCCGTACCTTTTTCTTCTCCAAATTGCGCAGCTTCTTATCGATGACACCCAAAATCTGCTTCATGGCCTCTGTCTGCACCGAACTCGTAGTGCCACCCGAAACCGCTGCCTGAGAAGCCGCCGCCGCCGCTACCGTTGCCTCGTTGCCCGCTTTACTGCCGCTGCTCGCCATCGCGCTGCTGGTGGCCGAGGGCATCGCTTACTGAGAAGAGAACAACGCGTTACGGGATTCGGACGGAGGGAGGGAGGGAAAGAGGGAAAGAGGGAGGGAGAAAAAAGGAAGCCGCGCAGACGAGCCGACGGGACGGCAGAGGGGACAGACTGCGGGGGGGGGAGACGGAGAACGCGTCCCACCGGAACGCCTTTCAGTCTTCCAATACCTCCTTTTTCTCACGTCCCCCCCCCCGCCTGCATCCTCTCTCCCCGCGCGCGCGCCCAGTTCCGAACCAGACCGCACCTGTCAGCTCGCGCCCAACGATCCTAGGCAACCTGATTGATCCTTAAAGGTCCGACCGCAACAGCAGAGGCGCGTGCTCGGCACGCACGTGATTGGCAACGCGCGGACATCCCACGCTTCAATCTTCCTCCCCCCCCCCGCCGTTGCCGCCGCCGCGATCAACGGTCTTCCCAGAACCGCTCTTCTTTACTTCTTCCCCCCTCACCGTGAGAGATGCGCGCGCCCGCGTGCGAGTGTGAAGAAATGGAAGATGGGAAGGCACCAGGAAAAGACTCGGTGAACTCTACGCAGGGGAACGGCGGCCTCCGTCCGGTCACTTGTACCGCTCCCTCTGCACCGAGTTATGGGGGGGAAAGGAAAAGACCAAGAGAAGGCCGCGAGGGCGCGCGCGCGGGACCGGCAGGGCGCGAGCAGCGGAGGTCCTCATTTGATAGAGCTGGCGTTAGCGAGTGCCGGAATCGCAGGGGGCGCTTCATCAAATTAGCCTCGTGCAAGCTTCTGAGCGTGCCTTCGCAAGAGCCTCAGTCTTAGGGCGCAGATTTTTTCAGGCGCCGAGGCCACCTAGACCTTCAGCGCCGTGGTTAAGAGGAGCGGCTTAAGGCGGCGTCCACGATTCCGGGAGGTGGGACTGTTCTGAGCCAAGCCGAAATGGCTATTTTCGCTGGGGAACCTGTGACTCGGTGGTGGTGGGAGGGGTGGTTGGCTGGCCGCTTTGCTAATAGGAGAGCTCGGAAGTTTCATTATTGCCTGGACTTGAGAAATCTTAATATGAAATATCTAAAGTTCGTTAAGCAGAATGAGCCTGCTTTCCTTGGTAACTCCTGGCTGTGGAGGAACAGGAACGAGGCTGTTTGAGGTCAGGGCAAGTTTTTTTTTTTCTTCGTAGTAATTCCCAGGGTTTGAAAACTTAGTAAACTTTATGTGGTTCTTGTAGAACAGGGGTTCTCAACCTTGGCAACTTTAAGACTTGTGGACTTCAATTCCCAGAATTCCTCAGCCAGCAAAGCTGGCTGAGGAATTCTGGGAGTTGAAGTCCACAAGTCTTAAAGTTACCAAGGTTGAGAACCCCTGTTGTAGAATGACTTGAGACCAAAAAAAAAAAAAAAAGTGATTTAGTCAGCCAAGATTATTGCTTTGGCGTTGATAGTTGGTAGCATAAAAATATAACACATTATTTGAATATTCAGAGCACTTTATAATAAAGTCACAAACGCACATTTAAAGTGGTAGATAATTTGGGCATAGGTATGCTTATTTCAGAAAAGGATGAAATCTGAATTTTAAATTATTGTAAGAAAGTATGGTTCAGAATGATGAGATTGGGGTAATCGTTTTATTTTTATTGGTTCCTGTGTCAGTGAAGATGATTAGGTGCCAGCATAATCATTTTCAAGTCCTAAGCAAAGGTATACATAGATTTTCTCTATCACAATTTATTCCTAACTTCTTGTTTCAGGTTTCCCAGTGGTTCACTCATCACCATAGTAATTGAATCCATCCACCCCTTAAAATGATAGCTTTGGGGACAATAAACAATTTTGTTATATTAGTGGAAAAACTCTAAACAAGTGCTTTATTTTCCAGGCCTGAATCAGCTTTAAAATCTCTTGGGTGTTAAAACAATGATAGCAAGTGTCTTCAAGAATTAATTACTTGAAATCTGAGCCTGTTGCAAGGATATAATGTGTAATAACTTTTAACAAAAGTATATGACCCCCATCTGTGCAATGGTTTTGTACTGAAGTTGAAAGAGTCATGCTGACTATAAAGATAAGGCAAGGAGGAATGTGTAGATCAGGCATGTCAAACTGCGGGGGGGGGGGATGTGTCGTGATACATCCCACAATGTCACATGATGTCGCGAGTTTGATATGCCTGGTGTAGATAGGAATAAAATTTAATTAAAAGTAGCAAATAGAGACCTCACTCATAAACAACAAACAATTGCTTACAGTTGCTCCATAAATAAACTTCTGTGAGACTTAATTTCCAAGAATCCCAAGGCATTCTCCAAAGCACAAGCTTCAACACAGTAGATTCTTTTTATATTACATTTAATTAGTGGGGATGGGGAAGGGCTTGATAGCATTTGATTTCAGTACCTTTTTTAAAATGTCAGAATATAACAGCATTGCAACATAAAATGACTTGGGCTTTAACCACATATTCTTGTGAGGCAACTTATTTTATGAGAACAGATAGTCAATGGCTACAGTTCAATGCATGTTATATCTCCCTATTATAGGTCTGTTTTTCAGCGTCAGATATTGCACAGTATAGGTCTCAATGGCAGACTTTGCAGAATACAAAAGGAATATTAATACATCTTATCCTTATATCTAGTTTGAATTCATTTTAATTCTAAAAACTTCCCATCTTCTTGTCTCTAAGGATATAAAGCAGGGGTCTTCAAACTTGGCCCTTATATGACTTGTGGACTTCAACTCCCAGAATTCCTCAGCCAGCGTGCATGGCTGAGTAATTCTGGGAGTTGAAGTCCACAAGTCATAAAAGGGCCAAATTTGAAGACCCCTGATATTGATGTTTTGAGTTCTCTGCTACCTGGGGACTTGATCCCTGCCCTTCCTTGGCTTCTTTGAGTGATTAAGGCAGAGGTGAAGGAGTGGATTTTGAGGTGGTTAAGTGTGTTCTTGAAGGGAGCAAATTGTCCTGCTGCCTAAAAGCAGAGAATCATTCTCTTTAAAAAGGTGATTTTTTTTGACCCCACATCTTGCCCTCAGTTTCCAACCCTGCAGTTTTGTTTTGTTTTTTTTGGATAAAAAATTCTTTTATTGAAACAATCAACATCAAACATAAGATCATATTAGAAAGCAATCATCGTATAACCTGCAATACAACACTAAGGATTAGTCTTTGTGAGCGTCTGGTTTAGTAAACATTCCTCTTATATATGTTCTAACTACTGTTTCTAGTCTATCACATATTGTTCATTCGAGCTTCAGAAGTGAATTCGTCTCAGTAGTAGTGCAATCTTTTATGATCCCTAGCAAAAGATCCTGAGGTAGAAATTCAGTACGCTTTTCCAATATTAAAGCAATCAACATTAAACCTGGGCTCATATTAATAAGCTGTCCTCATAAGACCTGAAAATACAGCTCTTGTATATGGTCAAAAGGAAGATCTTGGAGAAGATGGTTGGACCTTGAGTAGCAAAACTTCTGGGAAAGAGACAGCAGTGACCTCTTGTGGATGAACTTCTCTAGGACTTGTATGACGGGCATTCAGTTCTCTTTGTACTGGTAGATCTCTAATGTTTTTAATATAATCAGCCATGGTATTGATAGGAGTAAATGAAAGATCTTCAGAATTTAAAATTGTAAGAGGAAGTAGCTGCAAGAGGAAATAGCTTAAAAGTAAAATAAAATAAATTGAAAAACAGGAAAGACAAAACTAAAATGTACTGAATAACAGGAAAACTAAAACAAACTGAAAAGAGCCTGTTTTTCTAAGGATCCATAAAATAACCAGGAACAAAAAAACAAGCTAAAAGAGCATGTTCAACAGACTATTGAATATTGTCTGACATACCTTGCATACATTGTCTGCTCATTTAAATACACATGCAGTGTATGATTTAGTATGTTTGGGTAGGGTAGCAGGAAATATGTAGAAGGCAGTGGGAGAGAATGTAAGCTTATAGTACCTCAGCCAATGAGGAACGAGGAGGGATGGGCAGCCAGTGTAGAGAATGTATAAAGATGTTGATTTGGAATGTTGAACTTTGGAGAGAACCAAGCTTTGATAGCTTCTCCCCGCTTATTGCAATAAATGAAACAAACGGTCTTCACTGTGTCGTGGCTGGTTATTGGTCAGGCAGGTTTGGCACTGGCTGCGAAGGACAGTCCCCAGGAGCACATAACAGTATGCTCCTGAAGTACTGTACTATAGTGAATTTAGAGGATGGCCATGACAGACAGGGAAGGCCCCCTACAAAGGCAATTCACAGTAAACGTGGTTTAAGCCCAGGTTAAGGTAGATATTTATGAAATAGTGTAAGACAGGCATCCCCTAATTCACATCAAGATAAAAGAGGGACTTGCAACATTCTATTATTATAGTAATTATTATAGTAATTCTGATAAGTTTTAGGCCTTTGGTATGGAAGCTGCTTAGAATAGTAGTATGAAATAATTACATTACAAGTTGCCACAGGCATCATTTTTTATTATTTATTTATTTATTTTTATTGCTATAATACACAGAAAAGAAAGGAAAATGCAACTGGATATAAAACAGTACATCCTGACATAGAGAGTTTTTGTAGAAACTGAAGAGAGAGGCTGAAAAGAGGAAACCGCATGTCCTGCCAAGAGACGACTAGCAGCCATGTAATTATTTAACTGCAAAGGGAGTGAGGGTGGGCCACAATCTGGATATAGGTGTGCACACTTTGAGACTATAAGCTGCACATACCTCCAGAAGAGAAAGTGAGTTAACTTTATGTTTAGACAGATGCAAATAAATAAATTGGTTTATTGTTTTATTGCCGTGTCATTAGTGCTTATCAGAAGGGCAGAAGGGAGAGGGGGAAGAAATTCGGCTCTTTTAGCTGCTATAATTAAATACTACCATAATTACTTTACATGCTTGAAAATAAAATTAGTAACTTAATAAAAAGGGGGGAATTCACAAGAAAGTACTGTGTTATCAATAGAAGAGAATACTGGGTGGAACTAAGGGGTCCTTGGTATTCTCTGAGTTTGGTTGTTTGCTTGGAGACATTTCATTATCTGATAGGTAACATCTTCAGCGCTAGAAGAGAGTGGGGTTTGCTCAGAGAAGAAGAAAGCTCAGAGAGCACCAAGGATTCCAAAGTATTGTGTATTTGCTGTTGGATCAATTCCCATGAATTCATGAAACTATTGTGTCAACCAACTCATTAAATAATGTATGAATGTGAAAAAATGTTTATTAATTTAGAAAAATATATCATAAAGTGAATACACTTGAATTATTGTTTGTGCTAATACAGAGTTCAAATTTGGTTGCTGAATACATTCAGAGTCATAGAAATAAAGCATGTGGGAGAAAAAATGAAATATTTAGCAAATTATTCATCATTGATCAAGTAATAAAACAAGGTTGTATGATTTTTTTTTAGTTGTTTATAGGTAAATGTAAAAGGAATGCTTGTGACACAGATGTGTCAGTGTGGATACGAACATGCATGTTCTGTAACTTTGTATACAAATGATGCCAAATTGTTGGCTAAAAACTAACTTGCACCAAATGTTAGCTAGATTGTATGATGCAACAAAGAGTATGGCGTTGAAAATGTACGCATTGAAGACCCAGATAGCTATGTTTGATGGGGAAAACATTTATGACAAGTTATGCATAAATGGTGTAAATTAGAGTAATTAGATAAATGTGTGTACCTTAGTAGAAGGTTTATTATAGATGTAAATCAATGAAATTTTAAGCTATGCAATATTGATAGTAAACATTCTGAATGAATATCAGCATTAAAATGTGTTTTCAATTATTCTAAGATAAGATATTATCCCGTGATCAATGTTTAATGTTGGATTTAAAAATTGAGCTCATATATTGTATTTTATAATCATTTTTGCTTTCCCCTTTTTCCTTTTTATTTGTTCTTTTTGTAATAGTTCTTTATTTTAAAATATATATAAATAAATATAAATATAAGGTAAATATGTCACATGAAGAATATAAAAATAAATTCAGTGCAGTAGAGAATGGATTACTGAAGTATAGGTGGAGAAAAAATAAGAGATGGGGTCAAGAATGAGGGTGTGATCAATGTCAACTGAATCCAAAGGTGAGTGACCAATGTGAACGAAATTCATTGAGGCCATTTGGTCATAATGAGGGAATGAATGAAAATAAAATTGCAAAACAAACATATGAAGGAAGTGTGGTGGAACAAAGAAGAGCTAGAAATAGTTTATGAGGCTAAGAATGATACTGAGAGGTATAGCTTCCTTCCTCCTTTCATTCTTTCCCTCCTTCTCTCTCTCACTATTTCATTGAACACTGCAGTCTGCTTATTGTAGAGCTACCTTTGAAAAATGTGTGCAAGTTGTAATTGGTACATGTTGTAACAGCTAAGATGCTACCGGTACTTGAGAGAAGGTACAGAAATCATATGAACTTTGTATTAAAAGATCACCAGTAATTACCAGTTACCAAGCACAATTTAAGTTGTTTCCCAGCTGATTCTATATCTGCAGGACAGACTTTTCAGCAATGCCCTCACCATCATAAGCCCACATTTCTCTGAAATGCGAGAAATGGTGTTCTAGCTCTGCATTGCTCCCAAGTTGTAGAAGAAAGACCCTCAAGAGCTGCTTTCAGCCTTCTCTGTCACTGTCTCTGCCTCTCTCTCTCTCTCTCTCCTCCCTCTCTTTCCCTCCCTCCCTCCACCTCCCTTTCTCATGCTCTCTCAGAAAATACCTAACAACAGATGTTTCATTAAACCTGCAATTTATAAATGATTTAATATCGCTTCGTGATACTTTTTAATCTATTAGTTTATATTGTCTTTATTTTAAAACATCATTAGTCACCTTGAATATAAATATAAATAAATGTGAAATAAAATATATGTAAATAAAACGCACTAAGGTATGTGTTGTGAGGAAGCTTTCTAACAAAGAGATAAGTTTTTTCTTTCAAAATTTCAAAATCTCAGGTCTTCAATGAAACTAAATGTTTAAATAGGTTTTTGATCATTGCCAAAAGATCCTGTGAAGGCCACTAACCTGGATTCCTTCAAACACTGTGTAAGAAAGATTATGCTATCAATGCCTATAAGTCATGATGGCTGATTATTACCATCTGCCAATATCAGTTGATGAGGACTTTGAGTGAAAAGATGCTCTTTATTCATGTCTTTTCATGAATTTTCCAATGGCCATTGTGGTAATAGAATCCTGAAATTATCCAAAAAAAGTTCCTAATGTAGCCTTTACTGTGCTTGTTAACAAAGTAATGATTAAATGTATGGGATTTTGCACTTTTTGCAGTATTTTTTTTACCATGGGAAGTATTTTATACTTTCATCTTAAATTTGCTGAGTATTATGTTTTTCATTTGCATATTCTTTAAACATGAGATTTCTTCTTTTTTACCTTTAATAAGCATGCAGGAAATATTAGGGATAATTAAATTTATTTGTTGCCCATCTCGCCACAAGGCGACTCTGGGCAACTTACAAGGTTAAAAGCAAATAAAACTATAAAGATGTGTGTGTGTGTGTGTGTGTGTGTGTGTGTTGTAGTTTAAAAATTATAAATGATGGTAAAAAGATGGGGAGGGAGGGAGCATGCAGAGGGTGAAATGGAATCTACTATTAGTCCATCAACCACCTCCAGCAAGGCACTCCTCCATTGGGCTCCAAGACAACTGTCAGGGACAGGTTTTCAGGCCCTTAAGGTCAGGAGAATAGGAACAGATTTCACCTCGGGGCAAGATGTTGCAAAAGGTAGGAACCATAGCAGAGAATGCTCTTGTCCTGGACCCCACTAACCAAAATTCCTGATGCCTCCTCTGCTGGTACGGCTGGGTGGGCGGATCCCATTGAGATGACACAGT
Organism: Bothrops alternatus; assembly: GCA_034064705.1. NCBI lineage: Eukaryota > Metazoa > Chordata > Lepidosauria > Squamata > Viperidae > Bothrops > Bothrops alternatus. The sequence goes on along the minus strand of JARGCV010000003.1, from coordinate 8,773,020 downwards.
TTCTCAGGTAGCCTGGACCCAAGACATGCATGGCTTTATAGGTAATAACTAACATTTTGAACTGCATCCAGAAGTAGTCCATGCAGAACAGTGATATAATGTGGTGTAATATGGGCCATTCTAAGGGCCCCAAGGCTGCCTGCATCAAGGCACTATGCACCAGTTGTAGTTTCCAAATGCTCTTCAAGGTTAGCACCATGTAGAGCACATTGCACTAGTTCAGACTTGAGATGACCAGGGCTTGAGTGACTGAGCATAGGGAATACTGATCCAGGAAAGGCTGCAACTAGTGCACAACATGAAGTTGTGCAAAAAGTCTCCTAGTTGCTAGTCACTCTATAGGTGCAATAAAGGTGGAGAAATAATGTTGTTTCACCACTCTTATCGGCATGAGGTAGGCCTTAATAGTGCCTCTAGGCCAGTGGTTCTCAACCTTCCTAATGCCGCAACCCTTTAATACAGTTCCTCATGTTATGGTGAACCCCAACCATAAAATTATTTTCGTTGCTACTTCATAACTGTAATTTTGCTACTGTTATGAATTGTAATGTAAATATCTGATATGCAGGATGTATTTTCATTGTTACAAATTGAACATAATTAAATTCTATTCTATTATTCAATTCTACTCTACTCTACTCTGGTCTATATTCTATTCTATTCTATTCTATTCTATTCTATTCTATTCTATTCTATTCTATTAGATAATTTAGGATCGTCGTCTTCTTGGTTATTTGAAAAAGATTCAGTTACAGAAATGACAACTGTCCCATCATTCTCTACATCTCCCAGCTTTGCATTTGGAGTGAAATGAATCCCAAATTGCCCTTAGTATATTTTATTATTTTATTTCAAAATGGTCAGAGAGGAGGGTAATTTCCTTCAGAACCGCCCGCTGTGGCGCTCAAGGAGCTCCTGACTCTCAGCCCTGCCCCTTTCGAGGAGGAGAGTTCGGGTGGGTGGAGCAGAGGGAAAGTGTTCTCTTCTCACGGAGGAAATTGGCCTCGGTGGCTCGCCGTACGCGAAGCCTTAAACAGCATGAGAGTTGGAAGAGCGAGGGGGGTCCCCTTTCCATCCCTGCTGTGGCGCTTGCAGCTTCATGGGTTGGTACTTTCACGCTCGCGGGATTTGAAACGTCACAATGGCTTAGAACATTCAGAGTGATACATTGTCTCTCGCGCTGCCCATCACTTGCCACATTTGCCTGGGAAAGGTAAATGCCACCCTCGCTGTTTTGGGGGTTTTACAAAGGGACCGCACAGAGTGTCCAGCGCCGACACCCCAATCCTTTACAAAATGCGCGTGGGACGCAGGAAAAAGCCCCCTCGGTGGGGGAGAGGAGGAGAAGCGCTTTTAATTCCACATGTTCTTTCTTCTTTTTCTCTCCCCCCCCACCCATTTCTTGCTTTGACAGGGCCATATAGCAAAACCCCTAGGATATCCCCCAGTTGTCTCTGGAACACATTTGGGTTCATCAGTCTCAAGGACGGACTACTTGAATGGATCTGGTCTCCGAGGGGTGGCATAAGAGAGTTTCAAGGGCATGATCTGACCGTAACGGGGATGAAGTTAAATCCCCCACCAGATCAAATGCTGCCATTGCTCTGACAAAAAGATCATGTCTGATGTGTGGGCCCAGCTCGGGCCCATGATCAGATTTTCTGCTTTTCAATTAAGTTACATGGCTTACATGTTCTATGTAATAAGTAAATTCATTGAAATCATTAAATCCACTAAACCAAAACAAACATGAACAATTAAAATTAAACATTATTCAGCTCTAGGGAATAGTATAGTGAAAACTCTAATTTTTCACGAAGCAACAAAATAATAGACATTAAAATCTATTCTTAAAATCTAATCTTAAAATCCATTTAATATATGAAGTTTTAGCATCCATTGGCTAAAAAAAAACATTTTTCACATTTATAACTGTGCAGCATCCCCATAGTTAAGTGATCAAAATTCAGACATTTGGCAACTGACTCTATTTATGACCATTGCATTGTCCAAAAGACACATGATCACCTTTTGAGAACTTCTGACAAGCAAAGTCAATGGAAAGCCAGATTCATTCAACCATGCTATTAACTTAACCACTGCAGTGATTGACGTAACAACTGTGGTAAGAAAGATCTTAAAATGGGGCAAAACTCATTTAACAAATGTCTCACTTAGTAATATAAATTTAGGGCTCAATTGTCATAAACTGAGGACTACCTATAATGGTACACAAAAAGCAAATTCATAATGTACGTTTGTCAACCAACTGTAAACTTTTCCATATGACAGCTTCAGCAAAAAAATAAAAATAAGTTATTTCTGATAAGTAGCTGAGGCAGATATCATTTTCAACAAAAACAGTTAAATGACATAGTTAAAGTTTAATCTCATACAGTTTTCCAGGAAAAAGAACAGTATCTTGCTACATCTGAACTATCATGTGATAGAGGCCAGTACAACTTAACCTTGCATGAATGCCAGTATTATTTGAATAGATTAGAATACCAGTGTGATTGATTATGGCATTGTACATGAACCTAAAAGACCCTAACCAAATCTCCACAAACCCTTAATGAGAGGTCCCCAGTCCTTGAAAGAGATCATGTTTAGCTTATTCTTAGCAGCTGTTAAAGTAATATACTGTATACTACTGTATACTACTAAAATTCTTGTTAGTATGATCTTTAGCTGGATGAAGGATGCATCATAGGGCAACAAGTTTTGAACCAACATACCTCAAATGGAATGTTTGGAAAATCTGGGACCCATGGCTCCCAAGGCATTGACGTTTGGAGAAGTTGTGGCTGCTTCAGTGCTACTGGTGGCTGCTGCTGTGATTAGGCGATCATATTTCATACTCCCTGACTTTTTCCCAGTCAGTCTCACAATCCCTCACTCCCGCACTCCGTAGCAGCCACTTACCTGTCTGTTGGAAAAGATAGAGGAAGGGAGAGAGGGAGATTTCCAATGCTTCCTGCCAGAAACTCAATAGGGAAGCCAGCAGGAAGTCAGAAGTTGTTCCTGCTCCCATTGTTTTGGCCCACCCTTGTTCATTCTGTTCTCTGTTTAGGTAAGGAAATAGGTCTGAAATTATGACCCAGCAGGGCACAGGTTGTCTAGTAATTTTTCTCTTATTCAACAAATCTATCCAAGGGCATGTACCAGGTGTACAAAAATCTGTTAGATTTTGTCATCCATTAACCTGGAGGGAACTCAGATGACTGGAACTGGAACAATACAAATAAAATAGGGATTGACAACAGATAGCAAATTTCATGCTGGTATAGTTTTTGGCTAACGTAAGGATTGGTGGTAAGCACTTCAGCTCAACAATGGGGTAAAACTATTCATTTACAATTTTTTGTTTGTTGCCTTTTCCCATGACTATATATCAGTGTCCAGACCAGCTAATTAAAAAAATATAAACACATATTTAAAAAACAGTCATTTTTTAAAAAAATAAATCCAAATTTGCATTAATTTTTAAACTTTCTAATATATCACACCATTTGCAGCTGGATTACATAACCATATCCCATGGATAATAATTCATATTTTTACCCAAGACTCTCCTAAACCGGATTCATTTTCCTAGAGTCCACCAATTATTTATTTTGTCTCAAGGTTCAATGCTGATGCAACCTTATTTTAGATGACTTCAGTTACTTCTTCAGAAGAGACCATTTTCTTCAGAAGTTGCTGAATATGAACATTAATCTTATGTGGAACCTTTTATAAATCTGTACTGTGACTTGAACTCATGTTTTATCCTAATTTATAAATACATTTATAAGTAATGTAAAATGGGCTTTACCGACCTTATCAATGCTTTAGATACATAATTAGTTCTGTGAGCCTAATAGAAATATGCCAGAATGAATTTGTCTTTCAGAAAATGAAAAGGTTTCTACCTTCAGGGAAAAATATTAATTTGCAGAATATGTAGCGTTGAAATGGTTTTGCTTAACTTTTTAGAAAATGTGGATAAAGCCCCTAGAAAATAATGGAGATGTGCCTCCAATTAATCATCCCTAAAACAATAAGGGATTTTGTTATTACTAGCTACACTTGTTCTCAGCTTTAATCTGTCTTTTGGTTTGAAGCTGTCAGATTTATAGGAGTGGGCTATTTTTTTCCAGACTGTTTCTCTGCTGAGAAATTAAATTAACCACTTTCTGTTACAGTAATGGAGATCAGATTTTTTTAAAGGTACTCACTCCTCAAAAAAACTGTTTGAGAAAAGGGGCATAGACAAATTAATAGATTTCTAACAGTAGCCTATATAATTAGTGATTTGGACCAGGTCATTAGATGGCTTAAGTAAGTAATGATCTCTTGAACTCTTAAGCTCACACTTTCTTCTGAAACAATCCAGGTTCACTCACAGCATATATCTTCTAATAGGGTTAATTAGATGCCTAGAAACTAGAAGGAATTAAAAGCAAATTTTAAATACACAACTTAATTGCCTTTATCTTGTTGAATTTGAATATTGGGGAAAGGTAGTAAAATGCAATATGCCTTTTTGCCACTAGAAGGTGATTAACCTCTGCAAGGATAAAGTTGCACAGTTAAAATGGCAAGGTTTTTTTATTACTGTACAGTACAGTAATTTATATTCTTCTGGGTCATTTGCAAGTTACAAATAAAAAATATGGTTATACCATACCATACGATACCATATACCATGATATTACAAGTACAATATGCAAGATTTAAGAGAAAGGATAAGAATATATTTGCAATCTTAATCATAAAATCTAGGCTGGTTAGTATTAATTCCCTTTTTTATATTGAATTATCCTCCCAGGGAAAAACTTCAGTGTCATATTGAGCTTTTCTTTCTCAATATACATTGAAAAGGATCTGCTGATTTATACATCTGTCTACCACTGAACTATGTCCTCTGACTCATTTTATATTGACCAGTTTTATCATAAAATCCAAAGCTTGACAGATCTATCAGCAATTCGTCAAATCTAATTGTTTATGCTGATTGCTATCTTCAGCTCTTGTTTCATTATTTTCTGATGTGACTATTTTCAAGAACTTTTTTTAAGAAAAAGAAATATAAGAGAAAAGAGTTCCAAAAACAAGTTTAACCTAATGGAAAGGAAATCCAACTATGTTGGCTGTATTTTCTGTCTCACAATTTTTATGAATATTATAACACATTTCCTAGTTAATTAATGCTTATGGATATATTCACTACCATGAGATTTATAAAAATAATAAAGGTAGGAAATGTATGTATGTATGTATGTATGTATGTATGTATGTATGTACAGTTTGTGTTTGTGCCACAACATCATCCTTTCATTGTTAAATAAAGTTCTATGATCAATTTATAATCCTAAGGATACTGCTCTATCTTACTAATCAAAAGAGAAAGGAACTTGATTTTTTTGCTCTTGATCAAAACAACTTTTGTGTGTCCTCTGGGTGGCACCATTGTTTAAATGATAAAATCAATTCATGATCTTAAAAAAATGTGAGATCTTTCTTTTGTATTTTTATATATTGTAACTATATATAGCCTCAAAATCTAACTAGTATATTAAAAGTAGCTTTGTTGAACAGCAGGAAAGCTTTAAGGGTGGAGCCATTTCCTTATTCTTCTGGGTATTTGCATGTTTTTTTAATAGCTGTTATATCAAGATGGAAACTTACCAAGCTCACTTGGAGGATAAGCGGGTGGAGAGAATCCTATCTGGGTTTAGTTAAGAGGCTCATTTGTTTCTAAAAATAATAGTTTTCATCTGGCACAGTAACTTGACCTTTCTATGATATGTGCATTTTTATTTATTTACTTTATCTGAATGCCACCCATTTTTGAAGACCCTGGGTGACCAAAATATCAAATGATCTCCAAACTCCAAACAATATAAAAATAAAAGAAGCAAAAATATAACCAAAAATGACATCCATTCACAAACCCCACCTTCAGTCAACAACCTTCAATTACACCCTCTTCCTATCCAAGAGATGCAAAGTATATCTTCATAATATTCCTAAAGTCTTAAGAGAATGAAATTAACCAAAACTCCGCTGGGAAGGAGTTCCAGATAGTTGAGATGGCATCTGAAAACCCCTGATTCTGAGGTCCCATCAGGCAAAGATGTCAAAGGGATGGGACCTGGATTCCATTTGGTTTGGATGGATGGCCAGATGAGCATAGGAGGAGCAGTCTCTCAGATAAACAGATCTTGAGCCAGATGGAATCTTAAAGCTTACAGTCCCTGCTCTCAATCACTCAAGTCCTAGTCATCTCTTGCTTGGACTACTGCAATGCACTTTACATGAGACTACCCTCGAAGAATATCCAGAAGCTACAGCTAGTGAAGAACACAGTTAGTTGTGAGGACTTTTTGGGACCCTTAGGGTATCCCATGTTACACTACTGTTCCATGAGCTGCATTGGTGGCCAATTTGCTTCCAGGTTCAATTTACAATATTGATTATGACATTTAAAGCCCTTCATGGCATGGGTCCAGCTTACCTGAGGAATGGTCTCACCTCAATAGGATTAGGCCACCCCACTAGTGCTGGCAGGAGGGGTGTGCTGTGTACCCCATCAGAATTCCAACTGGTGGGCTTCAGGAGATGAGCTTTTTCTGTTATGGCTCTTTTGGAACATTGTGTTCCTTAAGATAAGATCCATACCCTTTTGGCTTTCCAAAAGGGCCTGATTACCTGGCTCTGCCAATTGACCTGGGGCCCCAATGGGGGTGCACCATTCTGGAGGAGGTTAATGTACTAGATAAGACCCCATCTCCCCCTCCACGTGCATTTTGCTCTCTTCCTATCTTGTTAATTTTAAAATAATATTTATTGTTTTAATGTTTCAGTGGTTTTTACTTACTGTAAACAACGTAGAGTCGGCTCCAGGTAAGATAGGTGACATATAAGTCAAATAACTAACCAAATAGCTAACCATGTACATACATGCATGCATGCATGCATAAGGCAGCTTGAGGTGCATCTGATGCAGCTCACAAAGCAGAACCATCTAAATATATCAGGACACACCCATCAGTGCCTGGGCTGTCACATTTGGTACAGCCATCGCTTTTAGATGTTCCTCAAGTACAGCCACATATTGAACACAGTAGTCCAAGGAGCAGGTGACTAGGGAAGAGTGAATATGTGTAAGATTTTTAGACAAGGAATAGTCATCACTGGCATAAAAAACTGTACAAAAGCCTTCCTAGCCACAGCTGCCCCCTGATTTGCGTGAGTTGTAAATCCTTAAAAAGTCTACATTTTAAAACAGAACCATGATTATTTACTTATTTATCACATTTACCATTGTTAATTTTATTTGTAAAATAGGGTCACTATCAATAAAGCAGATTCAAATTCATTAAGGAGAAAATACTGTAGTATCACAGTAGTAATTAACTTCTTTTCAGAAACTAAGAAGAATTGTGATTTTTTTAAAAAAAACAGAAATTATGTCAGTTTAAAACCAGGAAACGGGAAGGAAAGATAATGTCTTAATGCATCCCCTATCAATAATGTTTGCCCTAAACATATATACTTTCTTGTTCAGATCCATATCCATATAGGAAAAATGGAATTCCTGAGATTACAAAGATAACCCATTTTTTCTGGTATGTTTTATTATTCTGGTTGATTGCACAGTCAGCCAGATGTTTAGTTTAGATTTCACATTCTAATCAATCTATCGAGTCCTCAAGAACCCAGAACAGGCAAATATTTAATAATAATAATTAATTATAATAATAAAGTTGGAAGGGACCTTGGAGGTCATCGAGTCCAACCCTCTGCTCAGGCAGGAAACCCTACACCATTTTGGACAGATGTCTGTCCAGTCTCTTCTTAAAAACTTCCAGTGTTGGAGCATTCACCGCTTCTAGAGGCAGGTTGTTCCATTGTTTAATTGTTCTAACTGTCAGGAAGTTTCTCCTTAGTTCTAGGTTGCTTCTCTCCTTGATTAGTTTCCATCCATTGCTTCTTGTCCTGCCCTCAGGCGCTTTGGAGAATAGCTTGACTCCTTCTTCTTTGTGGCAGCCCCTGAGATATTGGAACACTGCTATCATGTCCCCCCTCATCCTTCTCTTTGTTAAACTAGACCACAGGTCGGCAAGCTGTAGCTCTGGAGCCGCATGCGGCTCTTTGAACCTTCCCTTCTGGCTCCCAGCCTCCTCTGCCATTTGCAGAGAGAGAGAGACAGAGAAAGGCGCTTGCGCTTCCCTGCTTCTCTCTCTCTCTCTCTCTCTCTCTCTCTCTCTCTCTCTCTCTCTCTCTCTCTCTCTCTCTCTCTCTCTCTCTCTCTCTCTCTCTCTCTGTGTGTGTGTGTGTGTGTGTGTGTGTGTAAAAGAGAGTGGACTCACTGTTCTCCTACAAGCTGAAAATCTTTTTGGGCATGGCTCCTCCCTTTGCTGCGTTTCTACAGGAAGCAGGAAGGGCAGGAGAGAGCTAGCTAGCCCAGCTATGCTAACTCAGGAATTCTGGGAATTGAAGTCCATGAGTCATAAAAGAGCCAAGGTTGCCTACCCCTGAGCTTGTTGGAGAACAGCTTGAAGCCAGCTTGCCAGGTGAGCAGAAGATCGAGAGAGGGAGAGGGGGGGAGAAAGAGAGAGAGAGGGAAGGAGAGAGAGAGAGAGGAAAGAGAGTGGGGAAGAGGACTGGCAGACCAAGGGCAGAAAGAAAGAGAGGGAGAGAGAGGGAGGGGGAGAGAGACAGATAGACCCTTTTGATATCTAAAATGAAGATAACACTGCATATATCTTTTTTACCTTTATGAGATATATATGTGTGTGTGTGTGTATGTATATATATATATGCATATGTATTTGGATTTGTTGCAATTGTTTATATATATATGTTGTGAGCCGCTCCGAGTCTTCGGAGAGGAGCGGCATACAAATCCGAATAAATAAAATAAATAAAATAAATGTATATATGTATGTGTATATATATATGTATGTATGTATGTATGTATGTATGTATATATAAGGTAAAAAAGGATATATGCAGTGTTATCTTCCTTTTAGATATCAAAAGGGTTTTGCGGCTCCCAGTGTTTTGTTTTTAATGGGAAATGGGTCCAAGTGCCTCTTTGAGTGTTTTGGGTTGCCTACCCCTGAACTAGACATACTCAAGTCCAGCAACCGTTCCTCATATGTTTTAGCCTCCAGTCCCCTAATCATCTTCGTTGCTATTCTCTGTACTCTTTCTAGAGTCTCAGCATCTTTTTTACGTCATGGTGACCAAAACTGGATGCAGTATTCCAAGTGTGGCCTTACCAAGGCATTGTAAAGTGGTATTAATACTTCACGTGATCTTGATTCTATCCCTCTGTTAATGCCACTGTGTTGGCTTTTTTGGCAGCTGCAGCACACTGCTGGCTCATATTTAAGTGATTGTCCACTAGGACTCCGAGATCCCTCTCACAATTACAGTTACATTATTTGATGGTGTTAACATTATCATTGCAGGATGTATGTTCTTCCAAGCTACCTTTTGCAATTGACTGATGGTGATTTTATCAATGCAGATGGTGCTTCAGTTGTTTTGGGATTGCATCTCAGGTTCCTATTATTATATTCCTGTTCTTATTATTACATTATAATTGGACATGAAACCTTTAGACTATTGGACAACATCATTGCTGATCATGCAGCATATCCAATACAGAATCTTCAAACCATACAATGATAGAGACCATGTGTTCATCAGGTATGACTTTCTCACAGCATTCAAATTAAATCATCCCAGATTATTAGCTGTCTAGAGTCTGTTTGAATACCTCCTGTGAAAGGGAGCTAGAGTCTGTTTGAATACCTCCTGTGAAAGGGAGCCCACCATATCTCTGAGTAATTGTTTCTACCATCAAACTGCTTTTCCTCTTAGGAGTTATGTTCTAATATTTAGTTCGAATCTGCCTTCTGTAACTTAAATCTAGTATGTCTGGCTATTTGGGTTTGAAGAGGAGAAGGCTTCAAAGAAGGTGTTGGTGTGCTAGTTCCACCTATTGATATTTCTTTAAAGATGCCACTTTTTTTCTTCCGGAACTTGTACCATGTTCATGTTCCATGCTCTCTTTTTCAAATATTGTTATCAAGTCAGGTATTCCTCATCCTGTAGACAGGAAACTGATTTTTGTTTTCTAAGAAAGAATGTGTTAAATTTCCTTCTATTATTTTCAGCTCATTTCTCCAATTTATGAAGATTGTTTTAAAATCGAGTATCTTGGCTATTTGGCCCTTGAGGTAATGTGAATCTTAACTCTGATTTTTAATGAGCAAATTTTTGATTATTGAGCATTCTAGTGCTTGGCTAAAGATCTAAAACAATTTAATTTACTGGGAAAGAGGCCATGGGAAGAGACCTAAGTGTCCAAAATCTTCTCAGAAGTAAGTTTGTGGACCATCCATTAGTGGCATGATACACTATGTTCCACAAAAAAAAAAGCATAACATGGTTACTTTATATCTACTGCAGTTGTTATCATTTGTGAAAACCTTTATTTTTATTGTAAATGTTTATTTGTGTGTTAAGGTTGATAGTGCGTGGACAATTTATAGAATTACCACTCCCAGCATAACTACCTTTCCTCTTTCTTTTGCTGTTTTCTTATCCAGCATTTTGGAGGTATGGGAGAATGGATAGCTGTTCTCCCATGACTGTTGCACAGAAGATAAACCACCACACTAAAACCTCATTTTTTTTCTTTTAGAGAGGGGTTGTGGTTCTTGTGACAGATATATTCCTGAAAATAAAATTGTTTGTCTTCTGTTTTTCCGTAATTGTGGAATAGAATTTGAAAAATGGTACAGCATCCTAAACTCCCCTCTTTTAAATAAATGCAAAAATGGGAGGGGTTTTTTGTGGAGAATGACATACAGAGTTTACGTGAGTTTTTGAGGTTTATATATTATATTCATCCTCTTATGTTCACTGTCTAAAGCAAAACATTTTCTCCTTCAGTTTTTCTCCACCCACAGCAAATCTGTGAGGTGGACTGAAGAAGATGATTGGCCCAAAGACAAAGTCAAATTGCATGGCTGAGGGTGGACTAGAAGGCTAGGTGTATGTAGCACCTATGCTTGATGCAAGCATCATACGAAATTCTAAGTTGGGCAGTGAAAGTTTTATTTCCTAGCTATGATATGTAGTTTGCTTCTTCCTCTTTGAGTTGTGTAGTTGCTATAAACACAGTATATGTCACAGAAGCTCCAGATGACTTCAATGACACTCCACAAAATGAAAAGTAAGTTACAACAGCATTGCCTTTGGAACTTCTCTCTACTAAGTAAACTGTAGTTCCATAACAGTGTTATTAAAAGTAATTGCTAATATAGATAAATCTCCAAGCAGAACAGCAATTATTTGAGCAGAGCTTTGTATTCACAGCAAAAAACAAAAAACTTCCAGGGCAGACATGGTTCATCTTTCTCAGTAGGGACCTTTACCAATTAACCGAAAATTAAAAAAAAGAAAAAATATGGAGGGAAAACTGCATCCATTCTTTTTATAAAGCTGTAATTTCCTTCTGGGTTAAAGAACAAACAGCTCATTTGTTTCAAAGGTGCTGCACATCTGTTTCTGTGGCTAATCACCATTAATTATGAAGGACCACTTTTCAATGATATTCCCGGTCCCAGAGCTATGGCATGCTTGTTGCCTTATTCTGCAGTCTTCTGCCAGCTTTTGGCATTGCCTAGTTATGATTAAGTATAAAAATGTAGAGTTTTTCTAGATCTTTGGCATGCCCTAAACTATCCTAGTTGGAAACTAAAGCAGTGATTAATCAGAGAACTCTCATGAGGAAACTGTAATAGCTTTTATAAGGGCAACAAGGACAATTTCCAGAGCTGTTTTGCCAAGCAAAATGTAAGCAACTCTGTTTTTTTATAGGCTTGCATGACAAGAGAGAGAGGGGAACATATATAAGAGATAGGAAAGGTAAACCCTGCCTTTCTCTAAGATCGACTCTATGATTAACATGCAAAGTTTATTTTGCTTTATCATAGAACAGCTAATAGTGAAATTCTATTAATTGCTGAATGTTGTTTTGTTTGGCAAATCCAGGAAGCAGTTTACATGGCTACGCAGTGCTCTGGTTTGCACAGCTTCTGAAATAGTATTATTGTAACGGGCTAATACTGATTAGAGACAGTTCCCTGAGGAAGGAGGACCTTTTGATGATTGAGTCATTTCCCTTCTCTGTTCTGCTTCAGTGGTACAGTGCTGCTCATTGTATCATAATACAGATAATCTCTCCTTCTCTAATAAGCAGTTTAGAACTTGATGCCTTAGTTGCAGTGATTGGACTTATGATTCTGGAGCAGATGTTCCCCACTCTTTCTAAATGCAGATTTGTTCACCATCTGAAGTATTCAGGGTTTTTTAACAAGCATTTTATATTTATCGTTTTACTTAATTATTGTACATCACCCACAGTCACTTTTTGTGAGATGGGAAGCCATATACATTTGATAAATAAATGATTGATCCATTGACAAAAGTGTCTTGTGCAATTATTACTGCTATCACATAGAGTTATTCTCTGTCCCTCACATTAGAATATAGAAAGTTAACTATGGCAGTTCTGCTAATGGATCTGATTACAGAAATAAGAAATAACTTTTTAATCTTCAATGAAAGTGAGGAAACAATCTGTGGAAATCTACATTGCAAAGCCTAGAAATATATGTTGTTGTTGTTTTTACTTCTGAACTTCTACTTCAGTAAATTTGACTTTTTTTAATTTAATAGATAATTTAATGGGTGTGTGTGTGTGTATGAAAGCTGTATTCATAAGATTACAATAAATTTCAAAAGTTTTCAATTTAAAAACTGTCTAAGACAAAAATTCAGAGCAATTCTAAAGAGATTGAGGACCTGATGGAAGAACCACCACATCCAGTTCTAAGCCCCTCTTGGAGTTATGCCAGCCAGAATAAAAGATGGTGAAGAGGCGTCTTTTTAAATATTTTAGATGTTTTCATTGTTTTTTCTTCCTGTTTTAGACATTTCCAACTAACTTATTTTAATACATTTTTAGAAGAACTTGGCTGTAACAGGAAGGTTTATTTGGGCATTTTGCCTTTTGTGGACTTTTTTATGTTGCACGTAGTAGTGTTTTTAATTATGCATTGTTAGAACTTGATGTTTAGAGAAATACATGTGAGGATAGGATAGGATAGGATAGGATAGGATAGGATAGGATAGGATAGGATAGGATAGGATAACAGAGTTGGAAGGGACTATTCTGATATAAAACTGACCAAGGGAAAACATTTATCAAATTATTTTACTGTTGTTAGTTTTACTGCAAAAAATTCACAATGCTCAAAAGCAAAAGCAAAAGACCACAGCACAGAGTTAGAATAAATAAAAGGAAATATAGTAAATTTGACAGTCTTCTATGTAGTTTCCAGTTTTCACTATAAATAAGAGGCACCTGAGTAAAAAGCCAAGCTTAACTTTGTTTGTCATTTCAGCATTTGAACATAGATCATTCTCTATAAAAGAGATTCCCTCTACAACACATATTGATTATCCTGAGTCTATTCCATAGTATGAATATCCGTAGATATTGTAAAATAGAATTCAGCTTGCTGTACGTGACCAAATTAAAATTACAGTAAATTGGATCAGTCTTATCTTACATCTTTTTCAGAAGGGCTTATTTTATCCGAATGCTGTAAATACTATGCCCATTACCTATTGCTTCATAGTTTTCACACATTTTTCTAAAAGGGTACTTTTAAAATGATGTTTGAGGCCAGCAAGGAAAGGCTATCATGTCTAAACTAAACCCAGATGTTTTAAAGTGCTTTCTCTCTAGAGGTGCAGTAAATTGCTTTACGATTAGACAGGAAGCTGTATCAGCATTATTGCTCTATAAGGAGCCAGTGTTATCAAAAGACAACACATCAAGGGCTTGTCCTCACAGGAAGGCTATCGTGAGTAAGCAACTATGCTTTAATCCAATTGGTTATGGGACTCCTTATGTGAAAGGTTTGGTGTTTAGGGAAAATCATATGACTATCATTACCATGGATTATGAGGGGGGGGTACAAAAATCATACAAACATGAATTGCATCCAAATAATTACCACATTTCTGAATATGACCATTTGAAAAATGTAAAAGAGATATTAAGGAGTAAAGGAAATGGGCAGAACTGCACTTTCAGACTTGCCAGATTCTATTAATGGAAACTTATAATAAAGTAGAATACCTCATCGTGTTTCCTATCTGGTTCACCTGGTAAACGTATACCAATGTATATTTGAAATGCCTTTATACATTCTAGATAATTTCTCTGGTTTCAGAAAATATAATGTAAATTTCAACTTTTTTGACCAAATATTTTCTGATTAATCCATCCTTATATTATAACCACAGTTCTTAGCCCTCTTTATCATACATTCTTTAACCTGTTCTTTCATTTCAAATTTCAACAAAATTATTCATTTTAACAACCACATACTGCTAAATTGCATTTCAAATTATAGCTTACTTTGCTCCATACCATAAAACTTTTTATTCATTTTAAATCATCTGATAACTTTAAATGGGAAAACCATTGACAACTATATCCTTCTTTCATTATTTTCTCTTTTGATTTTATATTCCCCTTAGTGAATCCCCAATAGTTCCTAGTGTGTTTACCATTTGTCTTTGATGTTGTTTCTCTTCTGTAAAGTGCTTGGTGTTGTCAGGCATAGACACATTATTCTCAATAAGGTACATCTAAAAATATTTTGTTTTAAAGTCCACATTAAATTTAACTTTATCATACCATAAATATCCATGCTATCCAAATCTCTGATCATGATTTAAGTCTTTCGTTTTTCAGCAACTTTCATCCAAAACAAACTGCAAAATACAATTTCAAATTCAATAATCCAATCCTTTTTCTTTGCATTTTGTAACACTTTGTATTTAACGTGTGGTTTTTTTCCCCTTGCCACACAGATTTAGGTGTATCCTTTTGCCATTGCATGAATGGTACATCCCTTGTCAAAACAGTCAGCATATTACTTCCAACTCTCCGGGTGCTCATTTTACCGGCCTAAGTATTTTATTTTTTCCTCAATCTTAAAACCAGTTTTCTCCATTTTTAATATTCTCATTCATATTTTAATATCTTTGTCTTCTGATCATTAATCTTAAAACTTGCTAGCATGCCAAAGTCTTTGATTTTCCCACTGATGTTTCTATGACCACTAACAGATCTTCCAAAATTACCTCTAGGTCATCAGCAAATGACATTAACCTAAGTTTATTTTTTAATCTTTACTCCCACGATTTTTGTCTTATGTCTCAATTCAGTGCCTCCAGAACTAAAATAAATAAGACTGGAGTTAGCAGACATTCTTGTCTTGTCCTTTTTTGAATCTCACAAGGTTTTGTTAATTCTCCATTAACAATTATTTTTGCTTTCTGTGAGACATAAATTGATCTATCCAACACATTTTAAATATTATTTCATAATTATCTTTTAGGTAAGAGCCCATATTCAACTTTATGAATAAAGTCCTGTAAAATTATTTTCAATCTTTCAGCCAAAATAATTTTAGACAACGTATAGCAGACATGTCAAACACAAGGCCCGGGGGCCGGATGCGACCCGTGAAGTGGTTTCATGTGGCCCGTGAAGCCACCTGGAAACAGTGAGGGAACAGCCCCCACTGTCTTGGCCTTGGCCAGGCCATCCGGGAGCCAATGTACAATTTTGTGGTAACCATCTATGCTGAAACGTATTCAGTCTTAGCTCCACAAGGCCATCTAGAAACAGCGAGGAACCAGTCCCTGCTGTGTCGGCCCCGCCCCCTGGGTGCATGCTAGGGAGGTGTCACCCTTTGTGAGGAATGAAGAAATGGACCATGCCTTGGCACTTGCCCGGTCCCACCCCCTTCTGCCAGAGACCCTCAGATCTGTCCCACTCCTGCCCAGACCCCCACAGGCACCCTTGACATGAACGATGTAGAGCTGGCCATGCCCACCCAGTGGGCCACACCCACTCCATTCAACCCACCCAGTAGGCCGCACCCATTCAGCCTCTCGAGGGCAACGGCAATGCTGATGCGGCCCTTAATGAAATTGAGTTTGACACCCCTGACGTATAGTCATTATTCAATATTGGTCAATAATTTCTTGTTAAAGTCAGCTCCTGGATCTCGTTAAGTATTAATGCTGTATATTTCCAGCTTTCATGAATCTTTCCATTCTGTAACATTCATCATATATTTTAATGGTTATAAAGGTTATAAAAGTTCATCCTCAAAGCATTTATAATAAGAGGCCAGCAGATCATCTAGTCAGTTGTCTTTCCTGTTTTAGTCCTTTTAATAGCTGTATAAACTTCCCTTATTGTTACAGATCTTTTCAAAATTTGTCTCTAATTCTCTGTAATCTTCAGTAAATTCTGTTTATATAAATATTCATCCACTTTTTCCAAGGAAATTTCTTAACCTTTCTGTAAAATAGAATAATATTGATGAAACACTTGTTACATATTTTCACTATCTGTTATTACAGTATTTCCTTCCTGTCACTTTAGGGCCACTTTCTTTTCTTTTTCTTTCTGCAATTTATATGCCAAAATTTCCCCAGTTTATTTGCAAATTCAAAATGTATTTGTTTTGCATAATTCATCTTTATTTCCACCTTCCTCACGGTTAACAAATAATTGCCTCTGTAAAAGCTTAATTTGCTGAGCAGTTGTCCTCTTTGGGGCTTATTTAATTCTTCCTTTTAAAAAAAATTCATCCTTTTGTACAAAAGTTTAACTGATAAACTGCCACTTTGGCTATCACCTCATGAAGCATTACATAGAACAGATATGATATTGGAATGTAAATGGGTGACATATTGAGACTTATTAATATTTGAAAAAGAGATAAAGACAAGAGAGCAATTACTAAGTGAAGAATTTACTTGTGATTGGTTTAATTATTATAGAATTTTTGAAAGATTTAAATTTTATTTTAAAAGTTTTGTTTGAATTGGATGTTAATTTATGTTCTGGAGATGACCACTTGATTTCTAAAGCATATAAAATGTTACTCAAGATGAACCTAGAAAATGAATATGTTAAAGAATGTATGGAAAAATGGGCAAACTTTTGGGGTATAATATAATGCTAGCTAAATGAATGTAAGGACAAAATGGACAAAAATGTACATTAAATTATAGCTTGAAGTAAAGTTTTTATAAAATGAAATATCTTTGACCCCAGATAGACTAGCAAAAATGTATAAAAGGATTTCTAATAAGTGCTAGAAATGTAGTCAAAATCCAGGTTCATTTTATCAATGTGGTGATCTTGCAAATATGTGAAAATATACTGGATAAGCATAACAATGACAATGCAAAAATATTTAAGATACAAATAATAATGAAACCTGAAGCTTTTATTTTAGGTATGAGGGACAAGCCAATTGAAAAACAATATGGGAGACTATTCCTCACATGGTGATGGCTGCGTGGATTGTACTTGCCAAACACTGGAAAGAAAAAGAGATGCGGACTGTTGAAGAATGGATTTTGAAATTGACTGAATTAGCAGAGATGGTGAAATTAACTGCTTTGATTAGAGATAATGTACTGGACAGCTTTATAAGAGACTTGAAACCATTTGTAGACTGTCTATGTGCTAAATATAATAACTGATGGTTAACAGAAGCAGTTGAACATTAGTGTAATGTTTAGCTCAATCTGTTGACTGCTTTTTGTTCTTTCATATATATATATATGAGAGAGAAAGAAAGGGAGAGAGAGAGAGAGAGAGAGAGAGAGAGAGAGAGAGAGAGAGAGAGAGAGAGAGAGAGATTTGTAAAAGGGGAGGAGAATTTACTGCTTTTTCCTTTTTTTTCGGCACCAGGTGGATCCTACATGTTAAATGTTAAAATTATGTGATCACATTTTTCCTCTCTTCTTTTTTGTACACCATTTTTTTTCTTTGTTGTTGTTAGAGTTGAATGCATGTTTTTGTTTTGTTTCCTTTTCTTGGTTTGTTTTTCTGTTTTGTATTTTACTTTTTATGATAAAACAATAAATAATATGTTTAAAAATCTCACCCAAAATCTTTTGTATTTTCTCTTGCTTTATCTTTTTGAAATTATTTACAACTTCTTGTAAAAGCTTTGCTTGAATCCAAAACTATTCATCTTTTTGTGGCTTTATTAAGATTATTTTCAAAAAATGTTTTTAGTGGGTTTTTTTTTTTGCAGTGCTCCCCTACCATTTCCTTTTGCAACAAATCTTATTCAATCTCCATTGAAAGAATCATTTTTCCCTTTAAAAGGTGAAGTCATTGAGTTATGGTCTGAGAAAGTCTCTTCTTGAAAAAGATCTATGTCTTTCAGAAAATAAGTATATTCCTTTGAATCACCATTTTTTATAGCTCCATGCATCAACAAGTTCCAAATTGTCCATTAAATCAAAGAAAACCATTGGTAATTTGCCTCTTAATATTTTTCAATCTCCCAGGAAACGCTAATTTTCATTTAGAAAGTTAAATAGTTCATCAAAAGTCCTTTATAAAATACAGTTTTATCTTCATTTAGGGCATAAGTCTTAGGCCCCTGTAGATTAACTTCCACCCCAATATACAGTATCTGCCATAATGATCAGTCAGTAGTCTTTGGATATATTTGGAGAAATTATACACACAACAACTCAATTTCTTCTTTTTTTTCATTCCTGCTGAAATAAATTCCTCATCCACTTTTTTGTAACTCAAATATTTTATATTTTTTCCTAATATGGTTTCTAGTTTTAACCCATTCTACATCAGGGTGATACTTCTGTGGTTATAATTTTACAGCAGTTTAAACTTTTAAAACACTACCAGTGCAGCTTTTCAATCTGACTACTCTCCAAGACTCATGGGTATTTCTATTATGGGGTTTATTCATAATTTCAAATGAGATGATGTGTTATTGTAAACACAACTTTTCATAAATAAACTATGAACTTTGTAATATAGGAAATTCCTAATTAAGTTCCTGTCAGGACTGTTTGCAGTGATATTATCTTCTCAGTTTGGCTTTCAGAAAGATTATAAATGTACTTTTCATTGGGCAACCTATTGAAAACCCCTACCTTAGAAAACAGGCATAAGAAAGACATTGCAAAATCATACTTTTCCTTTCCCTCAACAGAAAAGCTCCAAGGCAAGTAACATGTCAAAGCAAACCCATACCCACCTAATGCTGTTATGTTTAACAATTTTGTCTGCAATCTAAATCACAGCCCTGTTGGAAAATTAAATATGCAATGCAGTCACAAAAAGTGTCACATTAAAAAAACTAAAGACAAACTACCAAATACTATAAATGAAAAGGTCAGCATAGAAGCAATTGTATGTCATGCAGATTCTCCATTACAAAGCTTTAGAGAGTTACATGCATGTATGTTACTGATTTATTACTTTTTTTGAAACTTATTTTTATACCTCCCTCTTCTAAGGCTCAGATTGCAATAAATCATACCATACCAGTTAATTAGAAATATTTAAGTTTGTTGACTGATACCAATTGTATGTGCAAAATACCCTATTAAATTCTATGCAACAACATAGGCTCTGATATGTATCATATTAAAAACATTCTCATATATGATTTTCCATTAAGAGGCAAAATATCAAATCAACCCAATATGTACATAATTTTTATTTACTCCATTCTTAATTTCCCTTCACTTATTTTGAAGAAAAATTAAGAATGGATTAAATAAAAATTATGCACATATTGGGTTGATTTGATATTTTGCCTCTTAATGGAAAATCATATTTGAGAATATTTTTAATATGATACACATCAGAGCCCAGGGAAGGTGACTTATCTACAGAAGGGACTGAAACCTGTACTTATAAAGGAACATAAGCTATAGTTCAAAGAAACATAAGAGAAGCAAAGGTGAGGGTTAAATTCATGCAGGCATCTTGAGATGCTGAGTTGCCTCTGTGAGCAACACGTATTAGTGTAAGGATCAAAGGCCAGCAACTCAAAGCCGGCAGGCCTTATGCTTCATTAGAGAACTGCTGGTGGATCCCACAGTGGGTACCATGTCCTTTTCTCATGATCCCAGGAAGCTCACTGTGGCGAAAGGGAAAACCATAGATGACAATGATTCAGAGATGAAGCCTCCAGAAGCTATGGGTGCTCCATCACTGGAGATTATGTAAGAAAAAGCCAGATAGCCATTTGTCTGAAATGATACAGGATTTCCTGCTCGAGCAGGGAGTTGGATTAGAAGACCTCCGCAGTCCCTTTGTACTCTGTCATTCTGACCTTCAGATTTTCTCATTTAATGAAAATGGCACAATTCTTTCAGATGTGGTAAATGTCAGAGTTATACCAAAAAAAATCTATAGACATGTGAAAGAACTTTTATGGTGAAAAAAATGTCATAATTAACTGATGATATTCAGGTCTATGTTCATTAAGCAAGAATGCAGTATGTTATTTCATGGTGTTACAAGTAGATAGATTTACCTTACTACCGGTATTGAGTGAGGGAAAAACAATAATTAGAAAAGAAGGGGAAAAAAAACACTATTCGTGCCTGATTATAGCAAAAACTGAATGTAATTCATATTGCTGAAGTTTATTAAGGTTCCCTAATATTATTTTTACAGCTTTTATTACAAAGGCAGAGAAATACTCATCATGAGGGAGAAATGAAGCCACTAGATTCCCCACTGAGATTCTGACAACATCCACTGAGCCATGAAGTTCTGGGTGGGAATTGTCTGGTCACAATTTTGTTATTACAATATACGGTATTGTTTGCAATTGTAATTTTGTTACATTTTTTATTTTGCTTTATTTTATGTTTTTATGTATTGTTAGCCACCTAGCTAGACTCATTAGTAGGAGAAGGGCAGCCTTATAAATTCAATAAACAAATAAATTAAAAATATCCTTATAGTCATAACATGTTACAACCACAGCAGCATAAGCTTTTAAAAATGGGAGCTATATTTTCTATGAAATTTCTTTTATTAAGCATCCAGATATTACAGAAGTTGGAACTACATTTTTTCTCCCACAGTTTTTTTCAATATTTCAAGACAGTTACTTTTAAGTAAAACAGGAGGGCTATCGGATGTTTAACACTATTTCATTTATCCTCTTGAAACAGAAAATTGCACCACTGTTATTCAATGGTTTTCTAATAAATTAATATTTTCCAGTGCTTAATTTTAGACGACTCCATTCAGAGGCCACAATATAGAATCTTTGGATTCACACAGTGCTGATGGTTGCCTCCATGACTTAGTTCAGATTATGGCTTGATTTTTGCTTCAGCTTCCCCCATTCAGGCTTTCACTTGATGGCTCCCTAATTATACAGATTAGATTATAAATTTGCAGGGCATCAACAATCTGGCTGTTTCCCCAGGTATTTAGGTCATGGGGTAAATGAGCTTTGCTGCTACTGATGGTGAGCTGAAAGTTTATTCTTGGCAACAGAAGGTTATATTTGGTGGATTTGTTTGTTTCAAATCTTGTAAGATGCCCAGAGTCATTTGTGTGAGATGGGCAACTGTATAAATCTTTTCAAAATAAAATATTCATACAATACATTTAATATTACCACAACTGTCTTGCAGATAATTGTTAGTTTTTGGAGAAATATTGTTTGCCGTCATTAGTCATACCAATACAAATCACAAATCAGACATAGGAGAAAAAAACAGGAATCTAAACCTTAGACTTACTTAAAGATGCTAAGGCACAGCATCTTTGCTAGGCACAGACATATTTGCTTCCTAGAGTACTGAAGAAACTTGATAATGGTAGACTGACCTTTGACTGACCCTCTATTCATTACATTTGTGAAATCCTAGAGAATAGGTAAATATCAGTTAATGGAGAAGGGCATATGTCCATTATCTTTTAAAAAGGGGAAAAGAAAATACAGTGTAGTCTACCAGTTTCATATCATGGAAAAATTCTAGACAAGCAACTGATTTCTCATAAAAAGTTATGATTACTAGGAACGAGGGTGAACTTTCCAAGAACAAAACTTGTCAGACTAATCTTTCATTTTTAATGGGATAACTTCCTTTGTAGATCATGGAAAGTCATGAATATAATCAGTATACAGAGGGTCCACCCCTGCTCTGAAAACAATTGGTTCCTGATCAAGCTAAAATGAGGTCTTCATGAGGTCATCTTTATAGTTCATTAACGTCTGAAGAAGTGGGAGATGCTTATAAAAATGTTCATGACACAAATTTACATGAAATGGCTTCTATTCTAAAATACAGAAACAAAGTAAAAAATTATCTTGAGGTTAGAAAAATTGGCTGAAAACATAGATAAAAAATTAATAAGACATGCAATTGCCTTCATTTATAAAAAAAAAAGAAATGCACACACAAGTGTGTGTGTGTGTGTGTTTGCATGTATAGTATGGGGAATGTTTGACTTGGTAATACTATAGCATGTGTGAATACTTGTAGCTAAATATGAGTCATGTAATTTTAGGCTGCATTGACAGAAATACAGTTTGTACATAAATTACAGAAAGGAATCACAGACATTCATTAGACCACATGTTGAATCTTGTGTAGAATTTTGAGTCCTACATATTTAAGAAAGGTGAAATCAAAACAGGTGTGGAGAGATACAGTAAAGATAATTCACAGATTTGAAACTAAGTCCTACCATCTGAAGAAAGATTGAAGAAATGGTGTATGCTCAGTCTTGAAAAGAGCAGGCATAAATATATTGGCAACTCTTTACATAGCTGAAATGATGTTACACAGATGACTGGGGATGGTAGAGTATGATAGCACTTTTCAAGTACCTGAAGAATCTCTGAAGAAAGATGAAGGATGTGGAAAATGGTCTTCAGGCACAGACAATCAAATGAACGTAAGAGATATTTATTAAAATAAGAGCAATTTAATAGTTGGACCAATGACTAAAGGAAGTAATGCAAACCCCTTCACTGGATGTATTCAAATAGAGATTGGACAACCATCCAATTGGGGATGCTTTCATCTCCATTCCTATACTGAGGAGGCAGTTGGATTCAAAGGCCTAAAATGATTCCTTATCTTTGATTCTAAAGCATAGTGATCTTGTGCTTCAATTAGCATCTTAAGACATATTCATTACTGAAGCAATTGGAAATTTGCCAACAGGATGACTGCAGCTTTTATCATTACACTAGCCCAGGTCACACAGTATGTTCTCTGAGTACGGTTTGAAAGATAGCATGGATCTATCATGTACTGTAGAGCAAATACCTGATCCAGCTCCAAATAATAATTTAGATGTTGTCCACACATACTTTTTTTAATGCAACACTGCAGTTGTTTATAGGCTGCATTCTTGTTGACAATGGAAAGAACATAGGGACACCACCTGAAGCCTGAAGAAACTACTAGGTGTTTCTGTCCTGAATTCTTGTGATGTACCAGAATTCCAGCCTGGTTCTTACATGCATGTGCAACACATAACTCATCTTCCCTTAATTACTGAGTATTTGGGTTTAGTGCTTGAAATGTTGTCAGTAAATATATTTTCTACAATTTACTGTTTTACTGAACAGATTGAAGGAAATAGTTACACTTTACCATATATTCTTTAGTTTCTGCATTTCCCCCAAATCAGGTTCTTTATAATCACAGCTCCTCCCTCATTATGATGAATACTCGGAGTCTAATTGTTCAGTGAAAAATATTGCTCAGACACTGCATAAACAATTTTAATTGGCTCAGGAGCCCAAAATGTGCTTTTTTGTTTGGCTGCCAAGGCTGCTTTCTCACTCACTAATTATGCTGAGCTCCGGCTTTTAGCAAAAACAGGAAATAAAGCATCCATTACTCAAATGACAACTTTTCACCCAGCCTGCATTTCAACATCCATTGTGTAATTTCCTACTCTCAAGCTCAGTTAAGAGCTAAACATATTTTTTTTAAAGCTAGTTGCCCCCATTTTGCAAGAGCCATGCCACAGTTTATGCTACCCATTAGTAGACTGCAGTGCTTGCAATTCTAGAAACACTCTAAAGAGTTTTGCTGCACATCAGGCAGGCATCCATGCCACAGAAGTCATTATCTCTCTGTTTTGTTCCTGCTGCCTACCTCCTTTTTAATAAATAAGCACAAGACTCATTTCACCCTCTGGGCAAGACAACATGTAAAATTGCCCGCTGGGATCACCAGTCAGTATCATTAAGGGATAACCTCTTTCTTTCCTTCTCAACAAATGGTCACTGTGTGCATCGGTTTTTCTCAAAATAATGCCTCCCCCCTCCCTAAAATTTGCCCCACTTTATCTAACAGCAAAGAAGATTATCAACTGCTTTACACAGATATTATCAAACAATTGTTCTCAAGGGAAGTCTTTGCTTTTGAAGTGAGAGCTTAGAACAGGAAGGAAGCAAGAAAGAAAACAGCTGTGGCCTCTTGGAAATGTATGGAGCCCTGAGGAATTTAGACAGATCTTCTCTCTTGGAGCAAATTGTAGATGGCTGCAAGGAGAGAATGACACAGCAAGCTCTTGATGACTTTGAACAGCTGATCAGACCTTTGCAGAGGAGAATATTGCATGATAGTTCTAGCATGTCATTGTAGAATCCAGCACAACTGTTTCAATGGTGTTGTTTTTTGGCTCTATATCTAAATTATATTTTTAAACGCTGCATTGATTAGTAAGAACTGGTGGGTGTGGTGGTTAAGAACCCAGGTTTTAGTCTTCCTTTAGACATGGAATCCAGCTGGATAACTTTGGGCCAATCTTTCACCACTCAAATCAGTTTCAGATTCTGTGACAGCCAACTGAAAAATAAAACAGCTTGTCACATCTTGGATCAATGTCTTACTTTAAGAACTACAGGGACCCAGCTATCAAGCAGAACAATAGGAAGATCAACTGGTTTATACATAGTTGGTACCTGTGCTTCAACCACAAACAAGAAGGAACAATCACAAAGGAAATAAAGGGCTCCCAGAACAAATTGATTGAACTTTACAAAAAAATCCAATCACCAAACAAGCCTCTGTCTTGAGTTCATATCTGATAAGACTACAAATACCACAAAGCAAACCATATTTCTGAACCATTGGACTGAGGAATGCTGATTAGAAAACCTGCCCTTTAAATATACACACACAAAGACACACAGAGAGAGAGAGAGAGACTGACCATTTATTAATTTGTGTTCCAATCTTAAAAATTAATAAATCATACATATTTTTTAAATTGTAAAACTTCAAGTGTTCGGAAGTAATATATGTAGTATAATGGACATAAATACATAATGGACATAAATAAAACACACAGCTTTTCAGATGTCTACTTTTTCAAGGAATGAGAAAATTTCTTCCACACTTAAAATCTAAGGGCATGCCAATGTGTAGATATCCAAATGAAAGTATGCATGAAGTTGCTGTTCCCTACAGTCTAAAATGTAACTGTAAAGTTATATTGGCTAAGGCTGTAACTAGCATCTGAAAATAAGTTCTTTAGGGTTTTTTTATCTTTGTTGTACATAAAATGTACACAATTTTTTTATAATAATCCATCATTGTATAGTGACAAGGAAATACTTTCTCTGCCATTTTTCTTATACTGTTATTGTAGTAACAATTAGAATCTGGAATTGTCATGACCTAGATTGTAAATGTGACTATACATACATGACACCTATGCATACATATACACATAAAAACGTGTATAACAGTAGAATAGTGTGGCTCCTCCATGTATTATTTTCTTTCTTCTCTCACTACTTTTGCCAATAATACATTTACAGGTAGTCCTCAACTTATGACCACAATTGAGCCCAAAATTTATGTTGCTAAGTCAGACATTTGTTAAATGAGTTATGCCCCATTTTACAAATTTTCTTCCCACATTTTAAGTGAATCACTGCAGCTGTTAAGTTAGTGACATGGTTTGTAAGTGAATCTGGATTCCCCATGTATTTTGCATGTTTGCAAAAGGGGATCGATCACATGTCCACGGGACACTGCAGCCATCATAAATATGAACCAGTGGTCAAATATCTGAATATAAATCACATAACCATGGGGATACTGCAACAGTCATAAAGGTGAAAAATGGCCATAAGTCATCTTTTTTCAGTGCTGTTATAACTTTGAATGGTCACTAAAGGAACTGTTGTAAATTGAGGACTACCTGTATTAGGAATTCTGGAGAAAAGGAACATAGGTTAATATAATAGGCAGGAAGGCTATAGACTTAAATTGGAGCCAGAAATCAGAATCTTGTCAGCTGTATATTGGAAGTTTCAAATGATGACGGTGCAGTACGAATCTAAAGTGGAATCTATGCACATCCAAAATAAGTCTGTGCTTATCTTGAAGACTTTATATTGAACATCCACAGCTCTTCTCGTGTTAGCTGAGACATTAGTCGTCTTATGTGTGGATAGTTGCATTGCACTGTACATGCAGCTACCTTGAGGTCTATTGAGAGTGCAACAGCATGGGTCTCACCGACCGGTGAGAGCACACAGGGTCGGCCTCCTCCGGGTCCCGTCAGCGAAACAATGTCAGCTGGCGGGCCCTAGGGGGAGGGCTTTCTCTGTTGTGGCGCCCGCCCTCTGGAACCAACTGCCTCCTGAAGTCCGTGTTTCTCCCACGCTCCTGGCCTTCCGTAAAAACCTTAAAACTTACCTCTGCCGGCAGGCCTGGGGATGATTGTGGATTGAATGGTGAAATGAGTGGGTGTTAGTTTGTTTTTAGATATTTTTGTTTGGACTTGTATTGAAATTTGATGTTTTATATACATGTTGTTAGCCGCTCCGAGTCTCCGGAGAGGAGCGGCATACAAGCCCGAATAAAATAAAATAAATGGGTCGTAATGGGTGTTTTACAGTACACCCACATGATACCATGCTCCATGAATTGCACTGGTTGCCAGTGGTTTCTGGGTGCAATTCAAGGTACTGGTTACTACTTTAAGGAAGAAGACCAGGCGCATTTCAAGTCCCTTCAATTAAATCTTATCTACATTCTCTAACCAGACATAGGAGGTGTGCTTTCTCTGTCGTGGCACCTGCTCTCTGAAACAGCATCCTTCAGATATTGGCATGAGTGCACACTGATGATATTCAAGAAATCTTTGGAAATAGGCCGTTCCCCCAGGTTTTGAATTAGGGTGGGTTCTGAGCCCATTTAGAACTCTATCAATTTATATTATGTGTATGTGTGTGGGGGGGTATTTCTGGACACCCCGGGTTTTGTTGTTGTTGTTCTATTTTCATTGCTTTTAATGTTTTAAGTTGCCCAGAATTTTAATGAGTTGGGCAGCCTCATATCACACACATAGCATTCTTAGATACCTATTTGCATTATATTTCATTCCTCACTTTAAATAATTGCTCTATTTTTAATTACAGATCATAGCGATAACTAGATACGTATATGTATATTATATTAGTCACCTTTAGATAAGAGACTTTCTTTACTTAGGGTAAACTAACAGTTCTAAATGGCAAAAAGCAAAACTCATCCAAAGGTGTACTGCCCGAAAAATCTGGCATATTTCATTTGGCCTTGGGAGAGGTGGCCCCAACAGATTGGTCACAAATCTGAGTGCAGGCAATCAGCAACTGTGGCAGTTAATATAATTTAATCATGAATAACCATCACAGAATTTTTTTCTACCAGCTCCTAGTTTGCCTGCCTTCTCCAAAATAAAGTGGAAACTTTTAGTCACTGTTGTCTGGGAAAATATTAGGCATCAATATGCACATGAACCAAACACATCTGGTCTCTTCTGTAACAGCCACAAACAAATCTGGGTTCAATTATTATTCTTTTATTGTACCTTTATATGCACAGATATTCACAAATTGATCCCGACAGAGATACTATCTTCATTATTATTCTCCTTTGTTTGTATGGTCAAGTTAACAATTGCAAGGGAGTATATAGTTACAAAATAGAACATAACATCACCTTGAACATGTGTTATACTGCTTTTATTGCTGTTTTTATTCCTAAGCGATTTTTTTAAAAAAAGTAATGCTGTTGGTAACTCACTTTGCTGACAAATAGCCTGAAGCATATTGCACCAGGATAGTTTAATAATAAATACATGAACTAATTGATTAGGCTAAGATCTCTTGGGGACATGAGATCATCCCTAACTCTTCAAGGAAAGAATAGGAATCCCAGGAGTGGACTACCCACAAACCTATTCTCACAGCACATTTAACCCAGTTGGCCACTAAGCAAATCAAATCATCTTACCAACGTTTCTGGCATGATGACATCACATGAACTGTGTCAAAATTCATCATTTTGGAATATAGACTCCTCATCCACTCTGTCCACAAAATTCCTAATACTCCTTTATCATTGGCGGCAATTAGAAAGCCTCGTGATGGAGATTATTTGCTGCTGCCAGCCAGTAAACTCTATAATGGAGAGTTGTTTTTTTAACCTCTTCCCTCTTCTTTTTTGGAGGTTTTAGTTGACAAAATGGTTTAATTGAGTGGCTTTAGTTATTCCTTCAGCATGACTGAAGTTCATTTAACCCCACAAAAAGTGTGTTTTCGCTTATCCTTGACCCCATTTGGTGTTCCCATAATAAAACATCAACCTGTGTGCATCAAAAAGCAATTTGATGTCTGGCATTACATCTGGTTCATCTTTTATTGGGGACAGCTTTCTGCAAAGCTGTGAAGACACTTTTGTTTGTACAGATTATTCTTGACTTTTCATGCTATTTTTTTGTTTGAGATGATACAATGATGATGTTACTGTTTTTCAATGTGCTATTTGGTTATACTTACATTGGATTTATGTGATTTATGTTTTTAGTTCTGTATTTTTAACATCCCAGAGTCTTGGGAATTGGATGGTGCATACTTTATGTAATTGTTAAATAAACAGCCTCCTCTCTGTAAGATAAGACTTTTGTATTTTATTTATTATGATTCTTAAATTAGAATGTCAACATAAGGCAAACCAATCCTATTAGAAAGACAGGCAGATCTTTGCAAGTATTTAGAAATGCCATGAGATATTTCAGCAGTTTTATTTGAACAGTTACTGTTTTTCCCTGAAAGATGCATCCATAAAAAGCCCCTAATCCGAGCAGTATTTTTTCCCTAAGGGTGGAAGAATTGGGGTGTTGTCTTACCTGAACGCCTTTTCTCAGCACGGAGATGGAGAATCCACCAATGGGTTTAGACTGTATTCCTGCCCAATCAGATCAAGTCAGCCAAAGTTGCCACACCTGTCCTGGACCATACAGATCCCAGTCTTGACGCGAGTGTAGCCATTGACTGACAGCAAGACGTTGTGGCTCATCAAACAAAACTAACCCTAGGCCTAGATGACCTACTAGGGTGGGAGTGGATTCTCCATCTCCGTGCTGAGATAAGACAACACCCTTCTCCAGCACTGGAGATGGAGAATCCACCAATGGGACATACCAAAGCCTACTGTCCCTGAGGGTGGGAAGTAGACCGGTCCAGAGTGGCACTTTGGTGTACAACCTGTTGGAGCACCCTCCTACCAAAGGAGGCCTCCGCCGAGGCAAACCTATCGATCTTGTAGTGCCGTATGAAAGGAGATGGTGAAGACCATGTGGCCGCTCTGCAGATGTCCTCAATGGACGCCTGAGTGGCCCAGGCCGCAGAAGTAGCTGCAATCCGTGTAGAGTGGGCTGTAACCTGTCGAGGAACCAGCAATGACTCAGCTTGGTACACCCCCACAATGCACACCCTAATCCACCTGCCAATTGTGGAAGAGGAAACCTTCCGACCCCTGGAGGAAGGATGGAAGGAGACAAAGAGGGCCTCTGATTTGCGGAACGCCGCTGTCCATTTAATATAGTACTGGAGTGTTCTACGGACTTCCAGTTGGTGCCATTGCTGTTCCAGATCATGCAATGGGTTAGGGCAAAAATCCGGGAGCACTATTTCCTGGGCTCTGTGGAAAAGGGAATTGTTGGTGATTTAGTAAGCTCAGAATCACGGTGAGTCTGATATGAGCAAGGTAGGGCCAGAAGACACCAAGTCTGAAGGGACCAATAACAATAATGAGCAAAGAGAGTGGCCTGGATTGTTTTGGAGACCTGTAACAATTGGCCTACTAGATCTTAAATTAAATAGATCACAGGGGAACTCCAAATAAGATCTCAAACTGTGCCCTAAAAGGGCTAGAGAACACTGTGCACCTGGAGGTATCAGGCCTCAAGGTAAAAGTGGGCCTATTTGTCTAACAAGATGGCGGCCGTCCCCAAAATGGCGGCTTGCTTGACGATGGTGGGACCGAGAATGTGCTCTTCTCAGACTGCCTGTCTAAGTCCACCTGCCCCAATGTAAGCTCCTTCTCCAGTAACAAGGGAAAATGTTTATAATGAGGAGGAAGGAACCCCTTCCTCCAGAATTCCCCCTTGTACAACGGAGTGGAGCCATCCAGAGTCTGGTACCATGTAGTCCAAGATGGCGGCTGCGTGTGAGAGAACGGCTATGCCTGCCACGGTCCGGGAGGCTCCGGGGGAAATGGCTGGCGCAGTATGAGCAATCCCCTATTTCTGGGAGAGGTCCGCGCCCCCAAACTGGTAAATTAGTGAATAAGACGAGGAAAAACTGAGTTTTTTCGTCCCTCCATCTGCCGCCTAACAGCTGATCGGTGGTGGCTGTTTGGCGCGCGGCGTGCCTGCAGCCTGAGAGGGACGATCGCAGATCCCGAACTACCGAAGGCAAAAGGAAGGCGATGGGCTTAAGTAAACATCAGAGCTGCACCCGCAGCTCCAAGAACGGTTGGATACGTGGAATTGCCAAGAGAGATCCTGGGCATGTCGCAACAAAAGACCTCCCCCCACCTACTCTCGTAACGAGACACCGAATCAGGAATTTTTTGAATTGGGAAATTTAGAATTTTCCTGAATGGAGATCAAATTGTTAATAGGAAGCCAAATTCTGTGCTGAATACAGCACAGCTCAACAACTGGGAACTGGAAAATCCACCAATGGAGACTGTATCTCCTAAGAGCCAAACTTGCACGTCTTCCCTGGGCAAGATCAAGTCAAGACTGGGATCTCTATGGTCCAGGACGGGTGTGGCAACTTTGACTGACTTGATCTGATTGGGCAGGAATACAGTCTAAACCCATTGGTGGATTTTCCATCTCCAGTGCTGGAGAAAATAATATTTCCTTTCCTCATCGCTTCCAGTCTGTAATCTTTTGTGGCCAAACAAAACATGTCATTATTCATGCAATGGGAAAATAATAGCCTAGGTGACAAGATAAACTATATTTATCTCAGCTAGGAAACTCAGGCTTCTATAAACAAGATAGTAAATATACAAATTGGAGCATGCAAGGGGCAAAAGTGGCTTGTCACCTAAATACTTCTTTATATGGCACCAAATTATGATTTGTAATTAGTATGAACCAGCTGTATCGTATATGTTCTTTCTTTCCCATAATTGTCATATCTAGTCCTAAATTAACATCAGAGATTATCCAGTTGAAACTGTCATTTTAAAAGAATGTATACCATATGTACCTAATTAGAGATTTATTTAGTCTTATTGAGGGGGCTAGAAATCAGAAACTTCCTTTCTTGTATCACAATATTTGCACATGAATGGTACAGAGAGGGATATGTGTTAAAATGGGCCCTTTTTAAAGACAAACAACAAGAGTAGAAATAAATAAATGATGTTAAATGAGTGGTTTTAGTTCTAAATTTGAGAAGATTTGAATTAGAAAGTAACAATCAAAACAATGAAGTGAAATTTAATTTCCTAGCTGATTTCATTTGCTGAAGAATGGAATGGGAATAAGGCATGGAGTTGCTAAAAAACAGAATTTGGGGTTTGCTACAAAACCCTGGTCTCTGTTTACTCTATGAAAAATTGTGATAAATCTTGTAATAAATCCTAATAAGTGCACAATAACATTGACCTTTTATATTCCTTTCTTCAAACATGGTTTCTTTGGGACTTTCCGAATATAAGTCTGGATATTCTTTCTCTGAGTTTTGGATACTGCCAATTTCTTATACAAAGCTATTGGGTACAGTTGTGAAAAAGATAACTAATGCTTTTAGGGATGTTTGTGATGGACGCCTAAAATAATAGAGTATGTTTTATCATAAGATGTGGTGCTAGCTGTCTTCAGTATAGGGTGGGACCCATTTTTTGAAAAGAATGGAAGTCATTAGCCATGATGACAGTATGACTGCCTCTGAAAGCCATCTGCTGGGAGACTATTGGGCTTCCTTGTGCAGTTGATTGACCACTGTCAGAACAAACTAATGGATTCCGACATGTCAAAGTCACGATGTCATGCAATTTCATGCAATGTATCAGGACAGTTTTGCCATTGCCAGCAATGGGGTGGGCGCGGCTTCCATGTGATGCATCCAGTCCGTGGGCCGGCAGTTTGACATCCCTGGATTAGATGTATCAGGGAAACTGTTATATGCCACTGCTTGATCTAGCTCACCCTTTTCTGTTCTTTCTGGCAATATAGCTCCAGGGCTTCAGAACAGAGTTTTCCTTGGAGCAATGCTGGAAATTAAATTTAGAATTTTTCTAAGCTTTTGGCATGGAAAACATTTCTTTTATCAGAAGTATGTTATGTATTGCCCATTGTAATCCAAACTGATCTTATATTTTGTTATATGCTAATAAAGATGTTAAACTCTTTAGGAAGGAATTATCTCTCATTGTTCCAAATATTTAATGAGATCGGACAATGTCCTGTCCCAAACGTGCTTTTCAAAAGGTAACTAGATTTTCTTGGGTTTTTTTTTTTTCCTGAAAACGTTTTGCTTCCCATCCAAGAAGAGAAGCAAAACCTTTTCAAGGAAAAAAAAAAAAGCCAAGAAAGTCAGGTTGTCTTTTGAAAAATACCTCTGGGACAAACATGTTTGGATGATTGAGAATCTCCATAGACATTTAGCTGGGACAATGCCCTGTTCACAATCTAATGTTATAGCACTAAATTAAAAATGTACATCATGCTGAAGAACAAGTTATTCAGCATGACATAACTCCTATTCCAACAATGTATCTTGAGGGCACTTGAATAGTCTTGCTTTCTGGTTCTGCAGATGTACAGTCTCAGTTTAAACCCATAGGGTTATGAAAGATCAGGTGTACTAAAAAAAATCCCCTTACAGACATGACTGATCATTTTATGCATTGTGTTTACAGCAAAGGAATAGCAGCGCAGCTCCACTTCACTTGGACGAGGAAAGAAGTTTCTAGGCCACACTTGCGAGAACTTTGCTGTACTTTATTTCCTTAACAAAACAGTCCTTTCTTGGATACTGGAATACAAATTATACTGTAAATGATTCTAGCAAGGATTTATCTTATGTTACCTGGAATTGTTTTTATCACCAGTGTAGCGCAAGAAATGGCAACACTGTGTATTTTTCACATGTTTAATATAACTTGAAAACAAGTTACAGGATGCAAAAGTGAAGGACAGTCCGAGAAAACTAGAACAGTAATAGTAATAGTAAACTCTACCTTAAATCAAGTTTGGTTCCTGGAAAATGTATGGACACATTCATGACGCTCTTGGCAACGAAATATGGAATGATTAGGCATTGTCTTCTTATGGGACATTTTTAAAATTGCCCCACAGCTCTGGGACTTTGATACTTGGACTAAGTACTAACAGGTCCAATCCTGCACACGTTTTTTTGGATCATCCAAAGCCAGCTGCGTGCTGCCACCTGCTGTAGGAAGCTTAATTTTACCAACATCCAACAAGCAAAACTTCACACATTGTCAGCAAAGGAACAATTTAGAAGTGTCATAATCTAGTCAGTAATTTTTTTAAAAAGTGCTTTCATTCATTGTTCAGAATTATAAAGTACTTCTGAATGAAAAATGCAACATCTGCAGCAGTAATTCCCTCTTTTATTCTTATAACAGTGATAGAGAATCAGCTACTATAGTTTGTGAATGATATGTGGCCTACAACAGGGGTCCCCAACCCCCAGTCCGAAGATCAGTATCGGACTACAGTATGCCAGCAACCGGTCCGCACAAACAAGCAAAGCCCTATCTGTGGGATGCAGACAGCACACAAAACCACACCCTCTCCGGTCCGCGGAAAAACCTCTCCACGGAACCAGTCCCTGGTACCCAAAAGGTTGGGGACCTCTGACCTACACAGTCTCTTTGTGTGGCAAGAACTAACTTTTTTATCACTCTATTTTGATGAAAATAAAATGGAAAACTATTATATTGTGCATATGAAAGTTTTAGGATGATTTTTGCTTGCTTTTTCTGTGGTTTTTTATATTTTTTCCCGGTCCCACTAATCTTACTATTTTAACTTACTAAACTGACTAACTAATTTAATTATTGTAAACTTAAAATTTGAGTGTACACCTAGGATGCCACTCAAATGCAAAGTGTGTTTTTTGGCTAGAAAAAAGATTATTCATCCTTTTCTGCAGTTAATTATTTGTAACGGTTTATACAAAGTGGATGGTAAATTTGAAGGAAATCCCCATTCTGTCCATATCAACAGAAATCCCTTTGTAGCATCACACCTTTGCACTGAAAGAACATTTTTCCAATTCAGACTAGAGAGTGCCAACTAGGACAAGAATAATCATTTGCTGATCTGAAGGCAGAGTAAATGCAGCTTGAACTATTGATATCCTCTTTGAAATATCTATTTGAGATACTTTGATCTAACATACAGGGAACTTATTCGATAGAGTGACATATTTTGTAAAGTAAGTCTCACATTAATATGTCAAATATATTCTCAGTGCTGACCTCCTGTAATGAAAAACATAGTAGGTTAAACAAAAGAACCACAGAAAAGATGCTACAATGAAACAAACACAAACCACAACTTAATACTATACACTTACAGTAACATTTTCAGTGCCTTTGTTCTAAGTGTTATTGGGTACATGTTCATTTAAGGTTTTGGAAGCAGCAATTGTAACAGACTTGCCGTGGTTTTTGGAGGATAAATGTGCAGGTGGCTATTAATTAAAAAAGGACAGAAAGCAAAGCAAAACACATACATCTCTTTTGCTGGCTGTGGTGACCAGGAAGAGTATCACAGGAAGACATCTGTGAAAGGCCCGCCTATCAGTATACTGTCTATGGGGCATACAGGAAGTCAGGCACACAGGAAGTCAAGTAGAGGTGATTGATGCCTAGCCAGTTACATTGTCAAACAACTTTGTATTCCTGCTATGACCTTAACCTTGTCTGTTAGTCCCTTAAGAGGAAAAAGAAATGTGCTTTCTGTTGGAAATCAACCTTCATTATTTTTTTGTGGAATGCAAAGTATGTGAGCAGACAGCCTGATGAATGACAAATTTGGGTTTATTTTCCTTAGGGTGTGGTTACAGGATATGCATTTGGAAGGCAAATATTTTCTTTAAAATGCTGCAGTGCACTTTATCTGAGATGAAAAATTTCAGCTCTTAGAAGGCCATCAGGAATAAATTATACCAAATATAAGCGGGTGAATCCTGAGCAGAGGGAGATGACTGCTCAGAAAAAGAAGGAAAATTGTAGGTCTACAAAAAGTGAGGCAACAATTTGAATCAATATGACCAGATTACCAGAGTAATCCAAAACTCCACCTAATACTTTCATGACTAATGTTCAGCTTCTTACGGGTTTTTTGGGTGGATTACCAGCGTGCAGGCTGAAGGAATACTGCAACTGAAACTTTCGCTCCTAAGCATTATGTATTATTTTCACTGATTAATACACAGAAATAAATACACATGGCTTTGGACCATGGAATTTCCTCAATTAGAATAAATTGGCATCAATAGGCTAACATTCCAAAATTGAAACATCTGGTATATAACCTTTCTGAATAAAAAGCTGAAGTGGCAGATAATAATTTATAGAAGTTTTAAAACTTATACTTATGACATTTTCCCCATGTTTCACCAAAAAAGGGATAATTGCTACATAGTACAGTATAGGGATGAAGTATATTAAGCATAGTATGAGGGTGGGCTGCACGAGCACGGGTACATATTTATCTTTCTTTGGTTAAAGTTATTAAGTATTTAATGTACTTTTTATTGTATTATAAACAAGGTAAACTTTCTCCATTTTACATTGATCATAAATCAAAGAGAATTTTGCACTCGCAAAAAAGGAAGTGTTACAATATGCATATTACTTAAATATAAATTGCTTAGTAAGAACATAATAAATCAATGCTTACAGTTATTTGACTTCTAAGCTGAAAAAATCACTTATTCATCTGGAAAGGGAAGGAACGAATGTGTCCAAATGAGGTAAGCAGAATCTCTGTTCAACTGTTTCAATCCAGGTGCTAGTTCCCTTTTCTGACCACCAATTTGCACATTGCTTCTTTCTATTCTGTTTTGAGGTTGTGGACTGAAAATCCAAACGAAACGAGAGAGAGTGACCCACCTACGTTCAGTTGAAGTGAAGCACAGTGTGGCTCCTTCAGACAATGAACCCACCACAAACAATAGCCTCTCAGCCCAGAACCATTAAGATGGGAGAGAGTGGCTGGAGCCAGAACTTTTATGGAAGTTGGTGGTTAACATATTCAGGACTGTGTTGGACAAAGAAAAAGAAATAAGGCAGAGGAACGCAAAAGTGTTCCTGGAACACAATTTCAAAATTTAAAATTAAAAGCTAGTTTAATACTGTAATAACTCACAGGGTTTCTCAGAGTCTATTTGTTTATCTACAAGAGCATCCCAGATTGTGCCATGAAAATTAATTGGCAAAGCCACTAATTTTAAGCAGAATTTTGTGAGAGTTTGAGGAAGCAAAATAAGGGCAATCTGGAAGTATTTTCTGCATAGTGCTTAACCCAGCGGTTCTCAACCTGTGGGTCGCGACCCCATTTGGAGTCAAACGACCATTTCACGGGGGTCACCAAGCACCGCAGTCCGCCATTTTTGGGGGGGTCGGCCATTTTTTTTCCCTATTGCGATGCGGGCTGTCGCGCCGCGCATGCACGGTGCGGGCCCATTTTTTTATTATTTTGGTCGGCCATTTTTTTCCTTATTGTGATGCAGGCCATCGCGCCACGCATGCGCAATGTGCCCCGTCGTGCCGCGCATGCACAGTGCGGGCCCACCATTTTTTTTTATTTTGGTCGGCCATTTTTTTTTTGGGTCGGCCATTTTTTTTCCTTATTGCGATGCGGGCCATCGCGCCGCGCGTGCGTGATGCGGGCCGTCGTGCCGCGCATGCACAATGCGCCCCATCACGCCACGCATGCGCGATGCACCCCGTCGTGCCATGCATGTGCGATGCGCCCCATCGCGCATGCGCGATGTGGGCCGGGGTCGAGCCCCGGAAAAGGTTGAGAACTGCTGGCTTAACCAGTTATCCCACCCTTTAAAGCAGTGGGAGCTTTAAAGCAGCCAGTTCGCACCAGTTCAGCAGAACTGGTAGCTAATTTTTTGTTGCCCAGGCCCAGAACGGACTTCCAGTTGTTCGCATATTTCACTGCTTTAAAAGCTCCTGCTTCAGAGGGCTAGGAGGGTACCTCCATATCATCAAGTTACCACCAAGCTGGCTTAGGCCTTTAGAGATTGAAAAAGAAAAAAAACTAGAAAAAAATATTTTACTTCTGCATACAATATAGGCTAGAGGAGGAAACTCTTTTTGTCCAACTACAGACGTTTCATGAAATGTGGAAGAGAAAAGAAACTATTCTATTAGTCTTCAGATATTAAAAAAAACTAACTTTAGATTCTGGCTATTTATTCATTTAATGAAATTTATGTAGCTGCTCATCTCACCAGAAGTTACCCACTAGAAGTGAGCTATACATTCAGTACTATATTTTGTGTTTAGGGGTTCGAGGCATTGAAGCACGACACATGTTGTAACCAAACTTCTTTATTTGCTCCTTAACTTCACTCAACTCTGCAATAGGCACGCAGGCCTTTTATAGTCTTCCAACCCCCAAGCAGTTCAGCCAATAGGAAACCCTCTTTCTTCGTGCCTTGCGCATGCAAGTTTGGCGCCAGCCAATCTGGTCTCGGGCAGCTTTTAGGTTGCCCGGGACCATTTGCAACATTTCTGGGCCTGCTGAATTGCCTCATCAGGCTCAGGACACAACACCCCTCCCCCCTAGATGGAACACACAATTACAATTGTTCCTAATTTAAAAAAAAGGATTTTCCTGCTCACACACAGGCACAACATTTTTATAAAATAATAAAGTTATCTGAACAACCCAGTCTTTAATTTTAGACTTAATGTCTCTATCTTTTACCAAGCATAGGTCCCATTACCTTCTCCTAGACCAGCAAGATTCCTTTGTGATGACAGAAACCTCACATATTCTCCCAGATGCTTAGGAGGGGCCTTAGCACCTTGCGACCTACGCAAGGTCAGGGAGGGTGCCTGGCCTGTCAGCTCACCTGCCTGGCTAGGCAGACCAGAACTTGTACTTAAGGGTGCCTAGCCTACCAGCCCATCTGGTGGGCTCGCTAGACCAGGACTTTGATGCTCATAAATTGCAGGTGACCCCTGTTGAGGCATGCTGGCTGAGTTGTTTGGGCTCTCTCCAGGTCCCCTTGGAGAAGAGGAAATCCCCCAACCCGCTGGTGGAACTGAGGACTTCCCAACTACCATGGATTGCTCCTGGGTACTTAGTCCCTCAAGCCCGCGACCAGTCTCGGATGTGACCTGCGTTGCAGGTGTATCCCAATAATTCCAGTCCCCCGTGTAAGTGGCCGAGGTGCCAGAGTCAGGAGCCAACTCTATGGCAAGCCCCCTCTCAGGAGAATTCCTGTTTGGCACTTTTGCGGATGTGCCGGCCATCCCCCGGGATGACTTCCTCTTCAGAGCACTTGCTGATGCACAGGACTCCCTGTTCAGCATAATAGCTGAACTGTGAGGATGCCTTTGCTCCTCCCCTGGGGAATCCCTAGCAACCTGTGGCCATTCCCAGGAACAGTGAGGCTGGTTCTCAGAATGTTGACCTGAAGTGTGATCAAGTTCCTGGGCCCCCTCCCCCCCGAGAGCAGAAGCAGGGGCGGAATCGATGGGGGACAACCACCAGTGCAGTTGGTCGATGTGATGCCGAAGAACGTGGCCGTCTCCCAAGGTCACTTCGTATGATAGCGGTCCTGAGATCTTACAGATGATAGCAGGGACCCAGAGATGTCCAGGACCATAGTTCCTTGCCCAGACCGGATCGCCCATTTGAAGTCTCCTAGGAGCCTGTGGCTGTGACACCTGTGAAGCCACCCAGTCTGGGTGCAGTCTGTGATGAGGCGGCGACCCCAGCGTAGTTCAGCTGGGCTTTTCCCAGTGGCAGTGCATGGTGTGGTGCGGTGTGCAAGAAGAAAATCTGCTTACCTGTGATGCCAGCTGCCGTGCGTGAGTCTTTTGAGCGCATCTTTGGTGGTGTGCACCATTCTTTCAGCTTGCCCGTTGGTGGAAGGGTGGAAGGGAGCTGACATGGTGTGCCATATCAAATTGGCCTGAAGGAAAGCCTGGAACTCACAAGAAGTAAATTGAGAACTGTTGTCAGAAACGAGAACATCAGGAAGTCCATGGGTCGCGAAGATTCCTCTTAACACCCAGATAGTAGTGGAGGAGACAGGTACAACCTCTAGCCACTTGGAATGGCTATCCACCAGGATAAGGAAGAATTGCCCCTGAAAGGGCCCAGCATAATCTAAATGTACCCTTGACCAAGGGGTTTGTGTCTCCTTCCACCTGTGTACAGGGGCCTAAGGCATTTCAGGCCGTGATTGTTGGCACACCTGGCACCCGTGCACCTGGGCCTCGATAGCTTTATCAAGCCCAGGCCACCAAAGATGGCTGCGTGCAAGCGCTTTCATGCGCACAATGCCCGGATGTCCCTCATGCAGAGAGAACAAGACTCTAGACCTCAGGGAGGCTGGGATAACTACTCTACTCCCCCATAAGAGGCACCCATTAAAGGTAGACAGTTCATGCCTCCTTTGCCAAAAGCTTTGAAATGTAGCATCTGGACATGTGTCAGGCCATCCTGACAACACCCATGTCAGCACGCATGTAAGCGTGTGATCAGTGTCAGTTTCTGCAGCCACGTCCCTAGCATTGAGGGGAGATTCAGGTAGTTCCTGAATAGAGAGAATATTAATGGCAGGGGCAGGATCTGCCTCTATTTGAGTGAGAGGTAGCCTACTGAGGCCATCTGCATGGCCCATTTCTTTTCCAGGTTTGTGAATGAGCGTATAGTCATATGCTGACAGGAAAATGGACCACCTCAGCATACATGGGGAAATGATGTGAGGGGTTTGTTTGGTCATTGTAAACAACCCCAGCAAAGGCTTGTGGTCTGTATAGACCGTGAAGTGATGGCCATATAAGAAATCATGGAATTTCTTTATGCCAGCCACTATTGCCAAGGCTTCTCTGTCAATCTGAGTGTAATTCTGCTCTGCAGATGACAGAGTCCTTGAGTAGTAAGCCACAGGGACTTGTGTCCCATCAGCCTTTAGGTGACTGAGTACTGCACCCACCCCATAAGGGGATGCATCACAAGCGATGCTCATTAAAATGGGCTAATACCGCATTTGATGAGAGCAAGGCCTTGACCTCCTTAAAACTCCTGTCATGGACTTTAGTCCACTGCCATGGAGCTTGCTTGTCTAAGAGCTGGTATAACAGCTCAGCCACTGCAGCCTTATGGGGAAGGAAAGCATGATAGAAGTTAAGAAGTCCCAAGAAAGCCTGAAGCTCGCTTTTGGACTTGGGACTTGGGGCCTCCTGAATGGCCTTCAATTTAAATTCTACAGGGTGGATGCCTTGAGCATCTATTTTAAAGCCTAAAAATTCTGTGGAAGTAACACCAATTTTGCATTTTTCCTTTATTAATTTGAGGCCCACTTGACGGAACCTCATCAACACAGCCCTTAATCTCTCAGCCAAAGTCTGTGATGACTCCCCTGCGATGAGGACGTCATCAGAGTAGGGACAAACTCCCAGAATACCCCTGAGTGTGCACTCCATGATGCTCTGGAATATGCCAGGAGCAACATTCACCCCAAATTGTAACCTTTTTACCTTAAAAGCACCTCTATGGGTCACTATTGTTGCTCAGCAGTTGCCTCATCAACAGGTAGCTGCTGATAGGCCTGTGCTAAATCAAGCTTTGCAAACAATTTTCCCCCTTTGAGAGAGGCCAGAATATGACTCACTACTGCTACAGGATATGCATGCCATTGCAAAGCTGTGTTCAAAGTACACTTATAGTCCGTGCAAATTCAGACTTCCCCGTTAGCCTTTAAAGGCATCACAGTTGGGGTTTCCCATGGATTTGAGTCCACAGGTTTCAAGATGCCCTGCTGGAGCAGCTTGTCCAGTTCAGTATCAATCTTGCCCTTGAGGGCGAAGGGCATCCTTCCAGGCTTAATCCTAACTGGTGTGATGTTTGGGTTTAATCGCAAGGCAATGGGAGGCCCCTTGTATGAACCAAGCTCTGAACTAAACACATCCACAAACTCTCTGCAGACTTCTGCAATTCCTAAAGTTTGCAGACTATTCAGGCCAGTCACCTGGATTCCCAGGGCCTCAAACCAATCAAGTCCAATGAGACTCGTACGATCACCCCCAACAACCACCATATCTAAGAGGCCTTGGAAAGCCTTACACTGCACTTTGAACATGGCTTCAAGTACATTAACCTTTGAATTTTGGAAGTCAGTAAGAATTAAGTTTGATGGCCTGAGTTTGACTCAACGGCCACTATTGCAGCAAATCCTTTTAAAGGTGTGAAATGATCAATAGAGTGGACCCGGTGTCCAGCTCCATCGATAAGGGAACCTCTTGTAACTGTACATCAATGCGAAGTTTCTTTTTAAGGGGCTTGTGTGTCCCTGTTCACAAGATGCTTCTATGTGATGCATAGAAACCCACTCTGTGTTGGCTGGGGACCCTGGTACCTTTCCGAAGGAATTCTTCCTGAGGTTGCACCTACTGTCGACCCAAACAAATGGTGGCAATGTGGCCTTGTTTACCACATGCCCGGCAAATGACAGAGTGGAACAGGCAGTCTGTGCGCTTGTGGCATCCTCCGCAACTGAGACACGGAGGGGCTGCTGGGGCCTTGTCTGGTTTCTCTCACAATCTTCTTACCGCCGGCTGGTGAAGTCTGTCCACCTCCTCTTCAGGATCCGGGTCTTGAACTTCCTGAGCGACCTCATGATGGATGGTCGCGACAGCTGGAGTGTTTCTGCCGAGCCGCAAGGCCTTCACAGTGTCGCCTGCTGCTTCTTCAGCTGCAACTTCACGCAAGACATGTTGGAAGGTGACTTCAGCTTTAGCAAAGATTTTTTGTTGCAGCTCCCTGCTTCTAAGGCCGCAGACGAAGCGGTCTCATAAGCATTCTTCCAGGTCCTTGAATTCACAAGGCCTGGCAGCTTGTCTCAAGGCAGCAATGAACTCAGCAGCAGACTTGCCTGGCTTCTGGTCCCTCTGCTCAAAAGCATGCCTCCACGCAATCACAGAAAGTTTGGGATGGAAGTGATCCTTCAGCATGTTTTTTAAGTCTGTGTAGGTGACAGACTCCAGCGGTGCAGGGGCTACCAGGTTTTCGGCCACATCGAAAGTGTCCTGACCGCGGATGCACAGCAGGGTTGCTGCTTTCAGGCCCGGCTTCCTGAACCTGGTTAACCCTTACGTAATTTTCTACCTGGGCCATGTAGGAGTTCCAGTGCTCCGGGTGAGAGACGCCGAACTCTGACAGATGTCCAATCTTCAACATCTTCTGCTTCGAATGCCTTGCTGCAAACCTTCGTTGAGGGGAAGGGCCCGTTTGCCAAGCTCACCTCCAGCGATGCTGTACTGGCAGGTGAGTGCAGAGCTGGACACTGATTCCCAGGCTTCAGGCTCTTCAGATGAGGCTTATCCTCTTCTTATTGTCTTTTTCCTTGCAGCGATCCCACCTTCGTTGCCACTTTTGTGTTTCAGGGTTCGAGGCATTGAACATGTTGTAACCAAACTTCTTTATTTGCTCCTTAACTTCACTCAACTCTGCAACAGGCACGCAGGCCTTTTATAGTCTTCCAACCCCCAGGCAGTCCAGCCAATAGGGAACCCTCTTTCTTCACGTCTTGCGCATGCGCATAAGTCCGGCGCTAGCCAGTCTGGTCCTGGGCAGCTTTTAGATTGCCCGGGACTGTTTGCAACATTTCTGGGCCTGCTGAGTTGCCTCACCAGGCCCAGGACACAAGTTCTGGCTGTGGAGTACACAAAAAACTGTGTACTCCTGTTGTGAGTGTCCCTGGACCAGCTTGGGAAGTATCAGAGGATGAGGATCAGCAGCCAGGTTCCTCTGAATGTGTTTCCCTCCCGGCAGCCAAGGATCAGCAGCCAGGCCCCTCTGGGTGGTTTCCCCTCCCGGCAGCCGAGGATCAGCAGCCAGGCCCCTCTGGGTGGTTTCCCCTCCCGGCAGCTGAGAGAGATAATGAAGAGCTTTGTATGCATTCTGAATCAGATTCTCAAAATGATGAGTCAGATTTAGAACAAGAAGATAAATGGATTAATCCGAGGTTCCGAAGGTTTGATAAGCGAAGGTGTCAGTTAACTGGAAAAAGGAAGTAATTGGGGAAGTGACGTATCGGACACTATATTAGAGGGGGGAAGTAGACTACGCCCTTGTCACGAGCAACGTTGATCAAAGAGTGGGCTGAAAACTTTGGCAGTGCTTTGGAACTCAGTATTCTGGTGTTTTGAAAACCTACCGAAGGATAATGAGCTCTTGGACAATGTGATAAAGAAGAAAAGTAAGTTAATTGGGATGTAGGAGGAGAAGAGCATGTTTATCTAAATGTAAATAGATTTGATTTGGCCGTTCAGGCCAACATAATGCCAGCAGCTTGCTTTGAAACGAATTCTTTTGAAATGTATTAAATAAACCTCTTAAAGACATATTTACGTGGATATTAATGAGTTATGAGAGGCCAGACATAACAGATTGCTCGTGACCCAAAAAACAGTAAAGACGAAAATTAGTCCGAGCTTTCAGTGACGTCATGGAGAAACTCCTCGCTGATAACCCGGCTCTGCATCTATTAGTTCAAACTCTCCAGCAACAAATTGGAGATTTGCAACAGCAGATTCAGCAAGCTGCAGCAGGCCCAGCTCCAGCCCCCCCTCCCAGACAGAGCAGATGTTATTTAGCCTTGCCTGATAAGTTTACTGGAGAGCGTAGTAAATTTCCAGCTTTTTTAAACCAATGCAAAACATTCATTGCCTCAACTCCAGCCGACTTCCAGCTTGATGAAACGAAAGTAGCTTTCATTTTAAGTTTACTCTCTGGGACAGCTGCTGATTGGTCGTCTCCTCTGATAGACGGACAAGATCCTGTCCTACGCAATTATGCAGGATTTTGCCAGCTGATGGAAAGAGAATTTGTTGACCCCCTTCGTAGACAAAATGCCACCCGGCGGATACGAGAGCTACGTCAAGGATCGCGCTGCGTAGCGGACTATATATCAGATTTTCGCCGCCTAGCTCAAGAAATTAATTGGAATAATGAGGCTCTCATGGAAATCTTTCAAGATGGCCTGTCTTCTCAGATCTTGAATGGATTGAAAACTACTGTAATACCTGCGACCCTGGATGCATTATACCAACATTGTTTGGCTATTGAGGCGCAAACGCAAGCCATGGATGCCCGCCTGGTCAAACAGATGTTTCCAGTCACCGGAAGTGCCAAGCCAGTTCCTGCACCACGCAGAGGATTCCAGACCCTACCTATCGCTC
This sequence comes from Bothrops alternatus, assembly GCA_034064705.1. Taxonomy (NCBI): domain Eukaryota; kingdom Metazoa; phylum Chordata; class Lepidosauria; order Squamata; family Viperidae; genus Bothrops; species Bothrops alternatus. Next base: position 8,728,299 of record JARGCV010000003.1, on the reverse strand, counting down.
CACCTATCCCGGCACCCAGACGTATTTTCCAAACAGGGCCGGCTTACACTGAGAGGCGCCCTGCACCCATGACCAGAGATGAGCCCATGGATCTTGGTGCAGCCAGATCTCGTTTGACCGAGGCTGAGAAGGCAAGACGGAGAGCTGAGGGCTTGTGCCTGTACTGTGGAGAGATGGGTCACTTCGTCATGGCCTGCCCCCAGAAAAGACGTGGTACGGCAGGTCCTACTCCTGTTCCAGCTCGGCCTCCCACTCAGCAGTTTCAAGCCACCTTGCCGGGAAACGGCCAGAGCCCGGCCTAATGGAAACATTGGGTCGGGCAGGCGCCAAACCCAGTTCCAGTTCCGCAGACAACGACCCCGGTCCTCCGAGACATCTGATCCTAGCAACCAATATACTTCTGGGAAATCATGCCCAGGGCATTCCGGCCCACGCCTTGTTGGATTCTGGAGCCACCACCAATTTCATGAATGAAGCTTTCGCTCGTCAGCATGCCATACCTTTGTGCTCCGTGAAGCCGCCTATGCTGGTTGAGACAATCGATGGTCGTGAGTTGTTGTCTGGACCGATCAAGTTTATGACCCAGCCCATACGCCTGGTCATAGGACAACATGAAGAAGCCATCCAATTCTATGTTACCAAGGGACTTCATTTTCCCTTAATTCTCGGCCTAGCCTGGTTGAGAACCCATGATCCTTGTGTAGTGTGGTCCCAGAACTTTGTTTCATTTCCCAGTTTGCAATGCGTAGACCACGTACGCCAAGTTTGTGCAGCCCAGCTACCATCCCACCCTGACATCACCTTGCCGGCCGATCTAGCGGACTTTGCAGATATATTCAATGAGAAAGAGGCAGACCAATTGCCTCCGCATAGACCATATGACTGTACCATTGATTTACTACCAAATGCCAAGCTTCCAAGGGGATGCCTTTACTCCATGTCAGAACCCGAGTTGGCCGCATTGAAAGACTTTGTGGACAAAAACCTGGCCAGGGGTTTCATTCGTCCCTCTTCCTCGCCTTTGTCAGCTCCTGTGTTATTCGTGAAGAAGAAAACCGGAGATTTACGCCTATGCTGTGACTATCGCAAGCTCAATGCCATCACGGTGCGCAACCGGTACCCTCTGCCTTTGATTCCTGATCTCATGGACCGTCTCCGATCAGCGACCATCTTCACCAAGATAGATTTAAGGGGTGCTTACAACCTGGTTCGCATTCGAGAGGGGGACGAGTGGAAGACCGCGTTTGGAACCAGGTATGGTCATTTTGAGTATACCGTTATGCCCTTTGGACTCACCAATGCTCCGGCCGTCTTTCAACATTTCATGAATGACATCTTCCGGGATTTATTAGATCAATTTGTGGTGGTTTACCTCGATGACATCCTAATTTATTCCCCATCACGAGCCACCCATCTTCAACATCTCCGGCGAGTTTTGCAACGCTTGAGAGAGCATCACCTTTACGCCAAGTTAGAGAAATGTCAATTCTATCAAACCACAATTGAGTTTCTGGGACATGTGATTTCTCCACAAGGCATCGCCATGGACCCTGGCAAGGTTGAGGCCTTGCAAACCTGGCAACCACCATGTAAAGCAAAAGATGTCCAAAGACTTTTGGGATTTGCGAACTATTACAGGATATTTATTCCAAGATTTTCTGCCTTGACTGCGCCCCTTACTCGACTGTTACGGAAAGGCGTTAAGTTCCAGTGGGGCGATGCCGAGCAACAGGCGTTTCAGACCCTCAAAAAGGCTTTTGTTCAGGAACCCATTCTCAAGTATCCAGATCCTTGTCGTCCCTTTGTAGTGGAGGCTGACGCCTCAGATGTTGCAGTAGGGGCCGTGCTACTTCAAACACGCCAAGATGGCGGCCCCCTGTTCCCGTGTGCTTATTACTCCAGGAAACTGACTCCCTCCGAACGCCATTATACCATTTGGGAAAAAGAACTATTGGCCATCAAGACTGCTTTTGAGACCTGGAGACACCACCTGGAAGGAGCCCGCTACCAAGTTGAAGTTCGGACTGACCATAAAAACTTGGAATTTTTGCAATCTGCCAGGAAATTGAATCAACGTCAAATCCGTTGGTCTTTGTTCTTCGCTCGATTCAACTTTAAAGTCACCTACATTCCGAAAGGGTACAACAAAAGAGCAGATGCCCTGTCCCGTAAACCTGAGTATCTACAGATCAAGGATCCCTTACCGCTTCGAACCATTCTGCCTATCGAATCGATCGCAGCCGTGCATGATCCAGTAGATCTACGATGACAGATTCGGGAAGCGCAACAACTAGATGACTTTGCAATACGAAAGAGACAAGAGGTGGGTCCCGACTCACCTTGGACCTTGTCCGAGGGACTATTACGCTTCCGCAACCTGTTATATGTTCCAGCAGGCCCACTCCGAGGTCTCATCCTGACTCAATGCCATGATAACCCTGCGGCAGGTCATTTTGGTTTCTTTAAGACTCTTCACTTAGTGTCTCGGACTTTTTGGTGGCCCAGACTTCGCCATGATGTGCAATCCTATGTAAATTCCTGTGTACGGTGCCGTCAGGCAAAACATACCACAGGAGCCCCTCCGGGATTATTACAGCCTTTACCCACGCCGGAGAGACCCTGGGGAGCTATTTCCATGGACTTCTTGACTTGTCTACCTGTTTCTGCCGGCTACACCGTTGTCTTTGTAGTGGTGGACATGCTGACCAAAATGGCACATTTCATTCCTTGCCGAAGAATACCGACAGCCAAGGTCACTGCTCAGCTGTTCATTCAACATATCTTCCGGCTACACGGTTTGCCTGACAAAATAGTGTCCGACCGAGGAACCCAGTTCACCTCGGAGTTCTGGAGAGAACTCATGTCTGCGCTTCAAGTCCAAGTTAATCTAGCCTCCACGCATCACCCAGAGACTGATGGGGGTACAGAGAAAGTGATTGGCATCCTGGAGCAGTATTTGCGTTGTTTCATCAACGACCAACAGAACGATTGGTCCAAATATCTCTCCGTGGCCGAATTCGCTTTCAACAACTCTCAGCATACTTCCACTCAGACCACCCCGTTTTTTGCCAACTACGGCTATCATCCCAGATTTTTCCCGCTCACGCTCCTCGATTCTCCAGTTCCAGTTGCAGAAGACTATTTAACCGAACTGCAGTCAGTCCACGACATGGTTAAGCAGCACTTGACTAAGGCCAAGGAAGACTACAAGCGGGTTGCAGACCGCTCGCGTCGTGACACGCCGCCGTTAGCTGTTGGAGATCGGGTTTGGCTCTCCACCAAGTACTTGTTTCCAGGGAGAATTCACCGCAAGCTTGATCAACGTTTCCTGGGTCCTTTCCCTGTGGAGACGGTCATCAATCCGGTGACCTATCGTTTGACTTTGCCTAGGTCTCTTCGTGTACATCCCGTGTTTCATCGCTCCTTGCTTGTTCCTGTCAACCCTGATTCTCCGCTTCGACCTCCTGATCCGGGCCCGACAGCTCGCCGTGCTCACGTTCCTGTTTCCCGGTTGGAGGTGTCCGGCATCCGAGATTCCCGATGGCTCAACGACCGCTTCCAATATTTGGTTGATTGGACCGGGGGTGGGCCAGCCGCTGGCTGTTGGGTCGATGCTCGTGATATTGAGGCTCCTCGGTTAATTTGGGATTTTCATTCTGCGTTTCCCTACAAACCACATCCCCTGCGACGGCCCCGGGGGGAGGGGCCTGCGGGGGGGGATAGTGTTGTGAGTGTCCCTGGACCAGCTTGGGAAGTATCAGAGGATGAGGATCAGCAGCCAGGTTCCTCTGAATGTGTTTCCCTCCCGGCAGCCGAGGATCAGCAGCCAGGCCCCTCTGGGTGGTTTCCCCTCCCGGCAGCCGAGGATCAGCAGCCAGGCCCCTCTGGGTGGTTTCCCCTCCCGGCAGCTGAGAGAGATAATGAAGAGCTTTGTATGCATTCTGAATCAGATTCTCAAAATGATGAGTCAGATTTAGAACAAGAAGATAAATGGATTAATCCGAGGTTCCGAAGGTTTGATAAGCGAAGGTGTCAGTTAACTGGAAAAAGGAAGTAATTGGGGAAGTGACGTATCGGACACTATATTAGAGGGGGGAAGTAGACTACGCCCTTGTCACGAGCAACGTTGATCAAAGAGTGGGCTGAAAACTTTGGCAGTGCTTTGGAACTCAGTATTCTGGTGTTTTGAAAACCTACCGAAGGATAATGAGCTCTTGGACAATGTGATAAAGAAGAAAAGTAAGTTAATTGGGATGTAGGAGGAGAAGAGCATGTTTATCTAAATGTAAATAGATTTGATTTGGCCGTTCAGGCCAACATAATGCCAGCAGCTTGCTTTGAAACGAATTCTTTTGAAATGTATTAAATAAACCTCTTAAAGACATATTTACGTGGATATTAATGAGTTATGAGAGGCCAGACATAACAACTCCGAAGTACATTAAAGTCTATTTCAAGGCATCATAATAGGTACAAATATTATATCTTCTTCTCATTCTGCATTCTTCAAGCAGGTTCGGGACAGTTTGATAAAAAGATGTACTGCTGAGACTTTGAAAGGTTTGCCTAAAAAAATTATGTAAGCCGAAGAATACTACCCTTTATATACGTTAGTCCCAAGGTTTGCATTCTGGGCTTTTTCCTCCTGCTTTTTCAAATCAACAGCTGTAAAATTACTCATTTCCTGGCCTTGAACATTTGTGCCATCTGTCCCTTGCTTACAAAATGGCCTTATCTGACATAACAATCCAAGATTCCTGCTTCAGCAGCTGCAACATAGTTTGTATGTGGAGAAATATAAAACAAGGGCAAATATACCAACATTTGGCCATCTGAAAGCAGGTTAACAGAAAGAACAAACAAAAATACCCTCTATCAAGGATCTGAACTGGACAGGAAAAGACTCATCAATATAATTTTGTAAAAAATGGGAGTAGCAAAAATTGCTAAATAAATTAAGCCAATATGGAAATAAGGAACAGCATGATAAATAATTTTATTTTTTAAGTATATTTTCTTGATATTAAGGCTAAAAAGCAGAACTGATTAGAATCCAAGGCTTTCTTAAATACAACAGAAAAAGAATGACCTTTTTAAAAAAAATCTATTGTTCTAATCATGAATAGGATAGACTATCAACAGTAAAGGAGCCATCAATCAAGAAATACATAACAGACTAGCAGAAATGCTTTGGTAAAGATCAGAATCATGCAGGCAATGTTTTCTCTGGGATACACTGTGGATGTAAAACTTGGACTTTGAAGAAGCAGGATAGGAACAATATCAACACTGCTGAACTTTGACATTGGAAAAGACACCTGGGAATTCTATGAGTAGCCAAGCCAATCAAACAAATGGATCATCAATTCACCACACAGTTATTATGGAGAAACCAAGAGCCACCTGAATTTATATATATATAAAAAGGCAAGATAAAAATCATCAACTTCAGCATCATCAATAACATCAAACAAATCAATCCAGAGATTTCACACAAAGCCCAAATTACTAGGCTCAAATTATGCATATTTTGGACACATTATACTTTGAGAAGTCCATAATGTTGGGAAAGGAGAGAAGAAAGAGAAGCAAGTGAATGGACTCAATTATAAGGTCAACAGATGCCAGGTGTTGAGATCTGAAGAATCAGGCTGGAGCCAGATCTTCCTGGAAAGAGTATATCTATGTGGTTGCTAAAGGTCAACATCAACTTTATGGCACATAATTAATTATTCTAAAATATCAAAATAGTTTATGTATGCTCCCCCATAAAGTCCCCTTGTGCCAAATTCTATTCTCAGCCATGTTTCTGCAAGAACAAGGTAATTTTTTTTACACATTCCAGCCTCTGATGGAATTCTAACATTTAATAAATTCATAACAGATGTTCTTTTTGAAACTACACTGAAGTTAATCTACAGCGGTATTTATACTGTTGGACTCATACAACCAGAGAATCTTTACCACTTTCAACATATATTTAAAATGCCAATGCTGTGAAATCATCAAACAGTGTTACTTGTATGTTATTAAGAGTCCAACTGATCCAATCAACAAAAGGTATGGCAGTTAGCAATTCAAAATCTTTTCTTTTTAAAAAAAAATACAGAGCATTTATCGTACAGTGATGGTTAACCAAATCTGTAGTATAGTCAAATAAAAAAATAATGTCTTCTTCTAGACATTTCAAGAAAGAATGTTAACTTAACAGATGCTTGTAGGACTATGTTGATAAATATGTAGATCAACATTCTCCTTTATCAAATCGACACACTTTTAACAAAAACCATAAAACCAGCATTGGAAAACTGTGTTCCCCAAAGCTTCCTTTCATATGTCCCTAGAGTTCCCCCAGTTTGTGCCCTCAAAATTTGGTGGCAAACCACTTGACAAAGGCAACCCAATTTCCTACTCATTTTCAATATGAAAAACAAAACAAAACAAAACAGAACAACTCTGTCTTAATGCTTAGGCTCAACATAGAGAAATTTCCCCTCTCCCAAAGTTCCTCTGCCAAAATCACAAAGCACAAGAGGATAAAAAAACGTTGACTCTGTTTCCTCCATCTCTAAATGTGGCCTAAGGTAGCAGTGTGTCCTATGAAATAGATGGGAGTTTTCTGTTTGAAATTACAAATACTGGATATTTAAAAAGCAGGATAGGTGAAGTTTTGAACTTTGGTGTTGGGGAAGACTTCTTGAGAATACTGTGAGCAGCCAAGAAAAGAAACAAATGAATCATCAAGAAAATCAGTTCAGAATTTCCACTTGAGGCACAAATGACCAAATTCAAATTACCCTACTTCGGATAGATTATGCAAAGACCTAGCTTTCTGAAAAAGACTCTAAACGCTGGGAAAGATGGAAGGAAATTGAAGAGGAGGACCAGCAGCAAAGTGGATGGACTCAGTTATAGTGGTGATGTAATTGTTGAAAGATCTGAAAGTCCAGGTTAGGGATAGAACCTCATGGGGAAAATTTATCTATGTGGCTGCTAAAAGTTAACAATGACTTGATGGACATAATCAATCAATGAATCAGACACGATAGTGAGACTGATGCCATCTCAAAGGCTTTTGTTGACCCAAATCTATTTCATCAGAGAGATTCAGTGTTTAAACACTCCCCATTTGCAGTTTCTTCCTCTAACACTATTCTGTGCTTCTGGGCAGATTATTAATGCTCTTGGTGCACCTGACAAAGCCCGAGGCTTCTTTCTTGTACCCTCAGAGTAAAGCAGCAATTGGTGTTTTATTTTTTTGTTTTGTTTTGCACTGGCCTGCAATTTTTGTGCCCTGTCACAGTATCTAAACTGTCATTCTGTTTTATTTGTTGTTGTTGTTAGTTGTGAAGTCATGTCCGACCCATCGTGACCCCATGGACAATGTTCCTCCAGGCCTTCCTGTTTTATTTATGCAAAGCTATTCCACAGTTTCTCTGAATAAAGCCCAACTACATTAGTCTTGTCTTCTTTTGTTCTTACAGCACAAACCAACCAAAAGAGCAGGCATATGTTAAAGGATGATTTTGTTTTAGTTCTACTTTCTGTGGTTGCTGTACCTCCAAGGAAAGGTTTTGCTACATGTTCCTGTGCTGTTGGGCTTTTTTCTGCCTCAACTTTTGCAAGAGAAGTCTTTCAGTAAATACATTCCCTAAGCCCATAAAAGTCATACTGTTCAGATGAAATCAGTCTCAGTGATATTTTTGAATGTGGACCTTCGACAGTAATTGCTTGTGTCTACTGTGAGGAACTGCCAGAAATATTGGAATAGCTACTTCAGAATGTTTAATGCATCTGGTGAGGTACCAGTTGCAGAAGGCTGTTAGAGATGAGCTGGCATAATTCATATGTTATCCCCTTGGGGATTCAGGAATGAAACCGACGTATAATGATCCAGCTATGCAGAAATGAAACCAAGCTGAAAGGGGCAGCTTTCAATGTATTTCCGTCTCTGGAAGCCAAAATGCTTCAGGAATCAATCTGAATTACTGTCTGCTATGTTTTTAATCGGATATATCTGAAAAGCTACATACTGAAGCGTGACTAATATAGGCATTTATTTATATTTTCATGCATATTAATCATTTTGATGAGTTAATTCCCCTTCCCTGCACACAGAAGCTGCTCCAGGAATATTGTATGTAATTTCCCGTAGAACTTGATGACTGAAAAGAACTGCATAGGTATCAAAAAGCCTTTAGTAAAGAAGAAGATTTGCTGAAAGTCCAAGTATATACATATACTGCATATCCTCTTATGTTTATTGTGACATATGATCAATCATTGGTAACAAAAGTGAAATTTTAGCTAGTGCTACATTGGTAGGTGATACCAGCAGAAAAAGCAGAACAATTGTGCTTAGTCTTGTCAGGAGCTACTGGATGAATTACGATCTTTTTGCTGACAGACTTCTAACAGGAGAGTTGTAAAGAAGAGCAGACTATTGAAGATATATTTCTGCCAAGAGCAGGAAAGAAAGTTTGAAGAGAGTATGTTGGGAAAACAGAAGTGATTGGTTCTTTCACAATTATGTTTTGAACTAACCATCTAGGGAAAAAAATCCTAAATGCTATCAAGGAAAGCTGCTAGTGAAAAAGACCTTTCCAAAACTCAAGGTTTTTAATGTTGTTGTAATTCAATACAGTTTGAGGAAAACTAGTTCTTGTCACTATCGTATTTTCTCAACATTCAAGTGGCAAGAGATGGTCACTTAGTAAACATTATATCACTGTTTTCCAAATACAAGATTTATATTCAGAATGTGTTTCAAATCACTTATTGAATGGGTCTCTCTATGTAATTGAAGAGCAAAAGAACTTCTGTGCCATCCTGGAAAGTTTTACTAAAAGACAGAGCTTTAAAAATAATCTTAATTACTATGTGCGGTCTCTCTTTGTGACTACTCCAATACACCAAGCACCTGATAGTAATTTAAACCAAACACTCATACACCTTTAGCATTACTGTATATAACTTTTCTTGTCATATACTTGTGCTGCCCAACTTCAAAATTATTGAAGATATACAATAATTCTCGATTAGTATCAATAATATTGTATGCAAGAGTATGAGAAATAGATTTGGAATACCTATATAACTGCCTTTTTCTTCCTCAGTCTTCTCTGGATTTCTGTCAAGAAATGTTATTAAAGTATCTTGCTATGGGTTGGTAGAGTTGTGTTCTTCTTTAGTTTTTTCCTGAATTTGGCGAAAATGCATACTCTTTTGAGTTCAAAAGAATAATCAGTCAAAGAAGCATGCCATAGCATGACTTTTGAAATTACAGTATGTCCACCCCTTCCGTGGAATGAAGGAATGTGCTGCATTATATCTCTGTGTGTTTCCACTCTCTGCTGATATTGCAACTATGTATGTTTGCATGTGTGCACTGGAAAACATGGGGTGGGTGAGTTTGTCCATTCTAAGTCATGTGACCAGATGGGACGAGGGAAGACGGAGGCTTAGAATGAAACAGCTAATCTAAGCTGTCAAGCAATCTGAGCAATCAAAGCAGATTCCAATTGACTGCCCATCTGCCTCTCCCATCAAGATGCATTGTGGGATTTCATTTTGGAACGCATCCCTATCTTGGCTAGATCCAACCATTTCTTCACGTCATTTTCTTTAGACAACTTCTCCTATCACACTTCATTTGCTGGTATTTAATTTTGTTTCTGGAGAGTGATCCCACTGATAGAAGGATTGCAGCAGGCAAACACAGTCCTGAGTCCTTTTACAAAACTTCTTTCCAACATTTCGTTAGACTGGAAAAAAAATAGTCTGGGGATTCCGTATGTATATATGTATATCTAGTATGATTAATACCTGGTGTTGCCTCATCAAGACCTGCAAGCTCTGGGAATGATCTTTGGTGTGCATGGAGCATTTCTTTTTTGCTGGTGAAACAGAGTGATGGCACTGACACTGGTTGGAGAGGGTCTCTTGAGATGAAACAGGTGCTTCACAGCTGTAATGAGGGAGAATACAAGGAAAGGAAGTAACAGGGAATTGCCAGGAGCAAAATTCTTCAAAACAGCTCTGATCTCAAGGAACTCCACAAGCTATTTAGGAGGGATGAAGGGAAAAAAAGTCAATTCTGCATTCTACCGTAGCTGTCTCCATCATCAAATCAAATCAAACCTTTTATTGCAGCATTTGGGCCAGAAAGCACAACAATAAAATAGATAGACCTGCACTTATTTTTTTTTTGTAAAAAAATTATTTTATTGAAACAATCAACATCAAACATAAGATCGTATTAAAAAGCAATCATCATATAACCTGCAATACAACACTATGGATTAGTCTTTGTAAACGTCTGGTTTAGTAAACATTCCTCTTATATATGTTCTAACTACTGTTTCTAGTCTATCACATATTGTTCATTCGAGCTTCAGAGGTAAATTCATATCAGTAGTAGTGCAATCTTTTATGATCCCTAGCAAAAGATCCTGAGGTAGAAATTCAATAACCTGAGGTAGAAATTCAGTACGCATTTCCAATATTAAAGCAATCAACATTAAACATAGGATCATATTAAGAAGCAGTCCTCATAAAACATGAAAATACAGCATGAGGTATTAGTCTTTGTAAACGTCTGGTTTGGTAAACATTCTTCGCTCCTCACATCAAGCCTCAACTATACACCTGATACATTTTATTTGATTGGTGTTTCTCTTATATATGGTCTATCTACTGTATCTAGTCTATCACATATTGTTCATTCGCGCTTCAGAATTAACTTCGTCTCAGCAATAGTGCAATCTTTTATAATCCCTAACAAAAGATCCTGAGGTAGAAATTCAATAACCTGAGGTAGAAATTCAATCCGCTTTTTCAATATTAAAGCAAACAACATTAAGCATAAGATCATATTAAGAAGCAATCATCATAGAACATAAAATACAACATTAGGTATTGTTCTGTCTGGCCCCTCTCAGCTCATTTAAATCCACATAAATATGTCTTTAAGAGGTTTATTTAACACATTTCAAAAGAATTCACTTCAAAGCACGCTGCTGGCATGTTGCTGGCAGGAACGGCCAAGTCTCAGTTATTTACATTTAGATTAAAACAGGCTCTTCCCACACCTTCCCAATTAACTCACTCTTTCTTTATCACATTGTCCAATACCTCATTATTCTTCCGTAGATTTCCAAAACATCAGAAGACTGAATTCAAATGCACTGCTCCAGATATCAGGCTACTCCTTGATTAACGTTGCTCGTGACAAAGGCGTAGTCTCTCTGTCCCCTTCTAATATAGTGTCCGATACGTCACTTCCCCTCATTACTTCCTTTTTCCACTTAACTGACACCGTCACTTATCAAACCTTCGGAATCTCGGATCAATCCATCTATCTTCTTGATCCAAATCTGACCCCTCACTTTGTGAATCTGATCCAGACTGCCTGTAAATCTCCTCCCTTTCTGGCTCAGCTGCCGGGAGGGGAAAATACCCAGAGGGGCCTGGCTGCTCTTCCTCGGCTGCCGGGAGGGGAAAACACCCAGAGGGGACTGGCTGCTCATCCTCATCCTCTTGCACTTCCCAAGCTGGTCTAGGGACACTCACAACAGGTATTAGTCTTTGTAAACGGATAGACCTGCACTTATTAAATAAAACCTGTAAGAAATGCAATAAAGTTACATAAAAAACACTATTCTAGTAACTGCAATACAAACTGTACTGGCAATCCCAAAATTTGTGCTAAACATCAACCACAGGTAAGACAGATGTAACAAACGATAGCACAAAATCAAGCCATCTGGAAAGCTATGGCAAAGTCCGGATCAGATAGAAGCAGTGACAGATAGAGATTGTGCTCTCTACCAGGGTAGTCCTTTAAAATGGGATATATATCTTCCTTGATTACTGATAGAGCAACAAAGGAGTGTACAGCTCAGGAATTCTGGGAGTTGAAGTCCATGAGTCATAAAAGAGCCAAGGTTGCCTACTCCTGGCTTAGAGATTCCACAGAATCATCTCCACATGAACATAAGCACTGCCAAAATGGGATGTTTTTTATACCATTCCCATAGAACTGCAGAGGGTAGTATATCCAACCTGGCAAGGTGAAACAAAATTTAGAACTGAAAAAAATAAGAGGATGGTGCACATGTCCATTTCAGAAGCATCTATGAACTGTGGATGCTAGATGCTAGGTTTAGACTGGTTTGAAATCACTAATCCAGATACATTGATTCCTGACATTTTCAAGTCCTAATCAACAGAAACTTTCCCAAGAAATCCCCTAAGGACATTTTTGTTTACCAGGTTGATTTAAAATGGTCTCTGAGAACCAGTGGATCCAGAGCCACAGGAGGAAAAAAAAATCAATTTCAAATAGAAAATAAAGAGAGAGAACCAGGCTCTGATATTCACAAAAGCCAAATCTGTCTGTAACTGCATTCATGATGCATCTTAGAACTGCAAGTGTTGCTCTTATTGCATTTCTCATCTAATTTTAATATCCTATTCTATCTGGCTAGTGATGGAATCATTGCCAAACAATCAAGACCAGCACGAGAGAGACAAAGGTCATCCTGCAGCCAGCTGTTTGGCTTGCGAAAACTAAAAGGCTGCCCACTTGAAAATTTGGCTGTCATTAAAAAAAGGCAGGCAGGCAGGCAGGCAATTTCATGCCACAATAGTTAAAGGCAGGCAGTGTTATGGTCACTGGTAAGTATAGTGTTGTCACTAATGTCTCCAGTAACTGCTAATTTACTCCTCCATTTTGCTCCTCTCCACCAGCCACAAAGGGAGCTGATGCCAATTATTTTTCAGACAGAATCCAGGCTGGTGTTTACCATTATCTCCCTGACAACCCCCTTCGTGTGACAACATTATGCAATGTAATTGCAAAGCTGCTTCATCTCACCGGGGCTGTTATTTTCAGTTATTTTTCCCAAGGTCAAGGCTAATAATTAAGGGATTGGAATGCCTGCAACACAACCTTGTTATGTATAAAAAATAAGTGCAATAACGCACCCACAGTTCCCTGCCAATTCCCCGTGGAGGAGATCTTTGTCTTGTTAAGAAGGGCTCAAAGATCACTCAAATGGAGTTGGGGAGGGGAACATTGGGGGATAATTTGCAGAGAACAGCATGCAGGAACCAACAACCTTGTCCAGTGAAAAGATAGAAATAAAACAGCTGATTTGCTTGGCCAGTTATTGGTTTCTGTCTGTTTGTTACACTGCAGGATGCCCAAGAAATAGAACTCAGGAAGGAGTTTACATAAGACAGGAAAAGGAACTGTATGGTTTATTTTATTTTATTATTTTATATTTTATTTTATTATGTTTGCACATATAACATGCCTGCCCTCAGGAATTTAAGACAACAAAATCAGTATTTTTTTGTACAGCAATAATCCCAGAAGAGCTTGTCCTGACAGAATATGACCGAAAGACTCAAGTCATTTATTTCAGATTATGAAATAATCTGCTCTTTGCCTTTCATATTCATTTGTAGATTGACGTATTCCTCAGGCCAGGGTACACATTTCTTTTATTTTTTTAGTATAAAAACTTTTTACTAAAAAACTGTCTAAATGCCAATTTAAAAATGCAGATTTGGCAATTAAATATGTTTCGATAAAATAAATGATCAAAGTTTATTTGGATAAATGAATTTCAGAAATACATTCATAAATATAGAACAGGATGCTTGAACACTAGTAAACACTGAGATCTCTCACCCTTCTTTTATCTAATATTCATGCACCCCGGACCTTCATATGGCCAAGAAATGGCTTAGCTTAGGTGTCTCAAAAAGGCAATAATTAGCCAAAGTAATGGAGCTATAATTTGGATTTGGATATTTCACTAACGAAGTTCCCAAAAGCTGTGGACAGAATTATGGATCAGATGAAGCTTCAGTCGTGAAGTCCAATACAACAAGATTACACTTTTCTTCATACTGTCAGTTGATGAGTGAAGATATTAAATCTGCAATCCTATGCCCCAGGATTTGAATAAGAAAATCTTTCTCAAGAGCTATATCCCCTTGGTGGCCCTATATTGTCAATATCTAGGACTGAAGACAGTTATGAGTTGATCTCTAAAGCAAAAACTAGGTAACATGACCATTTTTCTCTGGTTCATGGTTTCCTTTGGTTTCTCTTTCTTCGACTCCCTTTCTCTACCTGCCCATTTGAAATCAGAGTTAAAAAGCAGAATTGTATCTCTTAATAAATATGCCTTCAGTATAACAGAAAGTCCATGGGAAGTGTATCAGCAATGCATTTTTGAAAAGACGTGGCAGTATATCTGCTGAATGTTGAAATCCTCAAGTCCATATTCATTTAAGTGGCTCAAAGTAAACCATAAGAGCCATATAAGAAACACACATAGTTCACATTGCACATTTGCATTCCGTTCCTTAGGGTTTTGTGTTTTCCAGCTGGTTACTATTAGCGCAAATAGTCTTCATTCATAATATTATTTGCATTGATATTAAATAAATATAAGACTGATATTAACCAGTTGGAAAACAGAAACCTGTTTTATAAGTTCTATGAATGATTGAGGTGGAGAATTCTCCCCTAGGGACAAGAAAAGTTCTGTTGAGGCTCTAATTGCTTGATAATTCCCATTTGTATGTCCCCTAGAGTAAATCCCTCTGTCTGTATTTACAGTTAAGAGGTCCTCCTAAAACAGATAGTTTCTTTTGCTTTGACATCCTACTGTATTCACACATTGGTATGATAACTATAACTGGCAGTTTGACCTGAATGCACTGATAGATAAGACAATGGAGAAAGAATAAACAGTATTGGCACAAAGAAAGTGGAAATCACTTAGAAAACTGACACTAATGTGCAAGCCTCCTGGAAGAAGGTAGTCTACAATAATTGGATCCCACTTGTGTATAAAGCAAAAAGGTCTTGAGGGGGCAAGGGAAATCAATGCAACAAGATAAAGGCAGAATGAGGACAGGGGCACTGAACCTACGTATTTGGAACCAGTAAAAATCACTACAGTTTCTTGTCTCTTTTAACTTGCCCTTATATTTACTAATGGCAGAAATGGGTCTACAGCTTTATTGGCTATTTAAAAAGAAATTAGGCAAAAAAGGACCCCTTTTCTAGACAGAGACAATTCTGATTTTATTTTAGCAGAATTACAAAAACAATACATTCAGCATTTTGTGCAAGAAGTTTCTACTAATTACTGCAAGTTGCTGCATCTCTCTTATATCCATTTAAAGTACTATTGGCCCAAATTAGGTAAATCTGTATGAGTCCAAGGCATTTAAACCACAAATATGCAAATAATTGTTATATTTAGACTTTTAAATGATTGTGCCTTTGACAAAGAACCATAGGGACTTTTGCAGAGAAGTTCTAACCTTAAGTCAGTGGGCTATGATTTAATCAATTAAAAACAGAGAATTAATGAATGAACCAATATACTAAACCATCATACAGTCTACTTATTTATTTATGAAATGTATAGAATGTCCCAATTTGTCAGGTCTCTGAGGAGCTATATGTAATTTGCTAGATCTTAAGCTATACTAGCTTATTTGTGGTACATCATAATCAAGTTAAATGAAGAGCTGTAGTGTCCAACATTAGAATAACCAAACTTTATTATCATGGCATATTTCAGTTATTGAAAATACCATTAACCTTTTAGAAAAAAAATGTCCTGGTCAGCATGTTAATCGGAGTCAGTATGGAACAAGTTTAATCATTCTGATCATAGCTCTGCTTTAAAATGTTACTTTACATTGGAACTATCTTCTCTTTCACAGCTCATCTCCTATCTATACACTAATAGTTTTATCACCCTTAGGATTGTTTTGATACATTTTTGATACAAGGTTCTAGACAAGGAACAATGGATAGAAACTGATCAAGGAGAGATTTAACCTACGGTAGAAATAAGGAGAAATTTTCGGACAGAGAGAACAATCAACCAATGGAACAGCTTGCCTTCAGAATTTGTGGGTGCTTCATCACTGAAGGCTTTCAAAAAAAGACTGGACAGCCACTTGTCAGAAATGGTACAAGGTCTCTTGCTTGAGCAGGGGGTTGGACTAGATGACCTACAAGGTCCCTTCCGACTCTATAATATATTATTCTACATTATTCTATTTATTTAGATTTAATTCCTATCCTATTCTTGCCTTGAGTCAGTGATACATGTCTGTTGCAGTATCATCTTATGACTTCCATCAGGAGTCTAAGAAGCATAAGTACAGAAGCAGGAATTTGAATCTGATTGCCCATCTCTAATATTATAGGCACTGTGCTTAAATTAATTAGTTACAATTCTAATATCCTGAAATTCTCAAAACCTCTCAATACGATTCCTCACAAATTTTCCAAAGCAATTAAGTGTCACATCCTACTATCTTCATTCCATTACTGTCAAGATTCCATTACTGGTTGCCCTTTTTTGCTATGCTTATGAAGAATTATACATTTTCATTGTAAAGCTTTAGGCAAAAATGTATTGCTTCTCACACCTGACAGGAGGAGCACTTGGAATGATATAGTGCATGAAGTAACCAGATAAAAAAGCTTAGAGGAACCTTGAAAAAAAATAATACGGTTAAAAGGAGAGATTTTTTTTAATATGTTTTTTCACATGTGAGAGATGCCATTGTTCTGAGTATATAACATCTGTCCAGTATACAACAGTATATAGCAAGATTATAGGATCATAAAATGGGGGGAAATGGCTTGCCACACCTAGTATATAAGCAATCATATAATTATAGTATCCCAAGAAATATAAAGGATCAACTACCGGTACTTATTTTCTTTGTGCTTGCATAGGATTGATATAAAGTTACCTACATATAGTTTCCTAGGTGTAAATCCACTCAACAGGCTCAAAGAAGCTTTTCTTCTATCAGATTATTTTCCTGTAGATCAGGACTTCTCTATTGACATCAGGGACCCTTGGATCCTACTCTCTATCTCTTATAATCTGAATTTTCCATATAGTGTTACACCCAGATTTTTGCAAACCTACAACTGAAATATCATTTGTCAATTATATGTAAAGATCCTTTAATTCTTCTTATACCAAGACATCTCTTAATCATTTCTGATTACCTGTTCAGCTATTGGAGATTCAGCACCTACTTTTTCCTCCTCTGTCCATAATAATGTGATCAGCACTAATTGAATTCCTCCAGTTATTATCTATTATATGAAGGAATGGGTCTCTGCAGAACACACAATTTATGCCTTGGTCTCTGATAATTGAGCAAGTCTTTTTTTTTTCTGCTTCCAAACAGCTTTTATGCGTCCATGTGCACATAGACACACAAGGTGATCGATAATACAAGGATGGACTATTGCTTTGAAAAAAGAATAGACAGTATCATCCATCTTAATTAATATTAATTGGACTGCACCTTGTATTATATTGCTTAATTCCCACTTAATAAAAAAACTACAGCTTAATTTCCCCATCCAATATATTAAATAGGATGTTTGGGGCAGGAAACTGAATTTATTATTGTTGTTTCAAGATATCTTTACAAATACATTTATATTACCGGTATAAACTTGTATTTTAACAAAATATACCATACTGTCAGTTATGGCAGCAGAAATGGTGACTACTAGCCAGACCAAAGAAACTGTCTATATTATACAGAACAAAGTAAACATGAAATTTATTTCATGTGACCGGAAAGAATGCATTGTCAAATACTATATCATTCAATAACCAAAGAAGTTTAGTTTTAGCCAAAGGAATATGCATCTACAGTATGAAGTTAGTATCTATAAGCAGTTATAAGATAAATTTTATTTAATGCCTATTAAAGTTTCTCACTACTGCAAAAGAATAGTCATTTACTCTATGTTAATATTGGAATCATGATAAAATCCTTCTTTTGTTTCCTGTTATTTTAATTTTGGGGAATAAAGAAACATCTTGTTTTAGATATGAATGGAAATTCCACTTAGAAAAATACCATACATGTTAATTACAGTTTGAAATATGTCCAAGACAGACTTACTGTTTTAGTAATTTAGACGCTTCTTCAAAACGTCCTTCTGGTATGTGGTTTAAAACCCACCTGCCACATGAAAATGCTTTGTCTTTTAGTGACACAGATTATTTAAGATTTAATGACAAGATGTATCTCGATTCAATGTTTCCTACCTATTTGCTTAACTAGATTTAAGGCAGATACTAAACTTGGCCATGTGACATACTGATTCTTAGGCCAGTCACCCAATTACAAATTTCTTCCACCTTTCTCTTTTTTCTCTCTCTCTCCAGTTTATGACAAGCTGCAAAATGAAGAGTAGAGGCAAAAATTTCCCAACCATCTTCCTAAATCCTTTCTATAGATTGGCAGGAAGAAGTTATAGACACCAATATTTCCATTTAATCACAGAATTAAGCAAATTTGAGAAAATCTGTATCTGATTTTACAATGCTGAACGTGTTCTAAGAATGGTTATTTTTATTTTAAAATGGTTTTCAATAGTTTATATGTTTGTATATGGGTTTTTAACTTACTTTAGAAACATTTCAGACCAGGTTTCATTTTAATAGACTTTTAATACATTGAAAAATTGTTTAACAGGATGTTGAGCATCAGACTTTTTTAAAATTTGTATCCAAAGCTTTTTTAAAAACAACAGGGAAAGCAGCAAAAAAGAAATTCTCTATTTATAGTAAAGTGCACATACTCTATGAGGAGGAAAGGAAAATTGAAACTGAGTTTTTCATGTGACTGGGAGGGCTTTAGTAGCTAAGTGCTATTGAACACATGGATCAAGACCACTATGTTGAAAATGAAGGGTGTTCCTCTGGCTAACACTGCATCGACTTGAACTACATTCAAAAAAATATTACAGATAGAAATTAAAAGATCCATTGACAGCAACCACAAGTAACTGAAAATTATTGTTTTCAGTTTTCTAAAAGAAGGTGAAATTCTTATGTCTTGGGTGATCTTTTAAAATTAAACTAGTATTTTATTAAGAAATTTTCAGAAAATAGGACTATCACATCTGGGTTGCAAAATCTGGAAGACCACTTGGTAACAGCATTAAGACTGTAATCTTATAAAGACATAAATACAAATATATATATGTATATAAGCACATGCGCATACATATAATTACTTAGGAAGAAGCCTCTTGTAATAGGTAATTTCAGACTTTCCACTTAACGTCTATCTAGTTTCTTGAGTTGAGAGATCCAAGAATCATTAGGCCTACTTCTAGCATTACCTGGAAAACAGGTGGCCTTGTTTAATGGCTGACTTGTTTAGTAACTGTTCGCAGGTATAATGGGGATGAAAAAGTAACTTATGACCAACTCTCACATTTAGTACCTTCATAGGTCTGTAATGCAAATGAAAGCTGAAATGAGACCATAAGTACAGTTGTGGTTTCACTGAGAGATCCCTTTACTTAAGCACCAGGTTGCCTATCCCAACTGTGGTCACTAAACAAGGACTACCTGTAATTAGATTTAACTACTGAAAATTAACACTTTTGATTTAACAGGATAACTATTTATTCTGAGTTTTATATTTTACTAATTCCTTGTATGATTGAGCTTTTTTTTCTATTTGATTTGTAGGGAATCACACCAATCCCTGATCACCTTAACTTCTGGGATAAGCTCCACATCTTCTCTTAACAGCATGTTTTGGATGGGTCTACATCAGACATGTCAAACTTGCGATATCACGTGATGCCTTGTGACGTATCAGAGCTTTTTCCCCATTGCCAGCAATGGGGTGGGTGCGGTTTCCTCATGACACATCCAGCCCGTGGGCCAGCAGTTTGACACCCCGGCTTGGTCCTATTGCAGGTTTCTTGTTTATATATTAAATAGGGATGTGCTGGTCTGAGTAGCCTATTTTTACCTGGGTCTGGTCACTTGAAGAAGCCACTTTCCTAGATACAGTTCTCCATTTATATTAGAGGTTATAGATACAATATAGTGGCATAAAATAAACAAAAGCAACCTTTGGTCATCCTTTGTCTTCAGACTAGAATCAGGGGTTCTCAACCTTGGCAACTTTAAGACTTGTGGACTTCAACTCCCAGCAAAGCTGGCTGAGGAATTCTGGGAGTTGAAGTCCACAAGTCTTAAAGTTGCCAAGGTTGAGAACCCCTGGACTAGATCAAACAAATTTCTCCTTAGCTCAGGATGACTTTTACTGCTCTGTTTCCTGTAACTGTTTCAAGGAATAGCATATATGTTTACCCTTTAAATACAGATATGATTGTATCTGCAAGCTCTGATGTGAAAGCAAACACATTTTAAGAATAGTCCATTGCTTTGTGGCCGATTCCAAAAAGTCTACTTTTTTCTTGATAAAATACTTAAAATATTTTAAGCACATTATGTAAAAACTGGCAAAGCACCCTGGTGATTAGTTATGAACACATAAACATACCTCTCCCCTCTGTCTCATTCCCCAGCAGTTTAGTAATTGTTTTTCAACCACAGTGCAAAAAAGTTGAAATTATAAATGACGTTTAGATGGACTTAGTAAATGATGATAGCAAGTTAAAGCATGTCAGCGCTCTTTCCCTCAATGCTGAGTTTGCACCATGGGCATCAAATGTCTGGGAATTACAGATAAGACCCTCCAGTTCATAAAATGTAGCTGTTTCCTCATGATCTGTTTTGAAAAAAAGGTACTAGCAGCCAGGCTGAAGGCCTACTGAAGCCCACAGCAGAACTTCACCTATCTAGCACCACCAGCCACTCCTGGGAGGACCACACATGTTGTTAATGAAGATTTGGTTTTCATTAAAGGAATCCACCCAATATATCTCAAATACTTTATGGCTTGGATGTTTATTTAGTTGAAGTCTATAGAAATTAAAGTATGGCCCCTTTAATTAAGAAGAGCACCTTTTAAATTCAATTTTCACACTGCACTTCTAAACAGAACCAACGAACCTAAGCAACTGCACTATATGTATCCCATCTTGGTAGTTGGTTATAGGTGAGGAGGGGTAGAGCAAGGCAGTGGGACAAATGATGGAATAAGCTACTGATTTGCATTATTTATTTCTCTTTAAGAATTTTTCCCATTGCATTGTTTAGTCATATGCAAAAAATGAATTTGTTCAGTGATTATCCAGATTCAAAATACAAATAGGGAGGTGGGCGGATGCCTTAGTAGTTACCAAAATATAGTACATTTAGAGCTGACAACTGTGTTTTTATATTTTGCCATTAAGAAAGCCTAGACATGCAAACCTGTATAAGGCAACCTTCTGTTTTGATACTTTGCTGCTGAGCCACGTGTCATCCACAAATGACTATGGAATTAAATTAAAAAGCACTAACACGCACTCCTGAGAGAGCTTCCCCAAGCTACGGGTGCGGGTGCGTGCCAGGAGAAGTCTGGCCCTTTAAGAAACCAACTCAGTCGTGAGAAACGCTGCTGCTGCTGCTGCTCAGGCTGGCTTAAATTCCCAAGTGTCCAGTTAAGAAATAGACAGCTGTCTCTTTAAATGCCATTTCCTCCCATTGTATTTGAATCGTGATCAGGAAAGAGGATGTGAAACCAGAGAGGCTCGGAGGAGAGACCATCAGGGTTGGCTTGAATAATGGTATATTAGCAAGAATAGCAGCTACGGCGGCTCCGACCCGGGTCATAATGAAGGCGGAGGAGCCAGGGATGCTTTGCGCTACCTCCGCAGTGCAGGAAGCCCTCTCCAGGCAGGCGACCTAATCCAGGCAGCCCAGAGACTCCGGGATAAGCACAGCGGTGACAGCTGAGCGCCAGCAATAGCAGCGGGCTCTGCCGAGCGGCCAGTCGCGCAGCGCGAGCAGGAGGAGCGTCCCGAGGATGGGCGCGTAGCTCCGAAGGGATCGTCGCCTCGCCTGCCTGCCCGCCCAGACAGCTCCGGAGCGCGTGCGGCTAGGTGGCCGCGGTCCCTCTCGCCCTTGCCCGCGCGTCGCCAGCGCCCCCCCCGCCCCTCCCCTCCCTCAGCCTTACAGGCGGCCACCCGGTGGATGTCACTGAGGGTGGGGGTGCCTCTCTGCTCGCCGCCGCCGCCGCCGCCCCCGAAAAGGCATTCGGGAGCTGGCAGCCTTTGTAGGGGCAGACCTCACCGCGGACAAGCCGAGAGTCACGACGGCCGCCGCCACTACAAAGGAGCGACCCCTGCCAATGTCATCCTCAGCCATCGAAAGGAAGAGCCTCGAGCCCTCCGAGTAAGTCGCGCCCGCCGCCGCTCTTCGGGGCTCTCTTACTCAGCGCCAACTTTCCCGGAGGGAGACGCAGTCGCGTTGTGCGGGACTAGGCAGGGAGGAAGCCCTGGAGCCGCAGCGTTAGGCGCTGCTAGGGGGCTGGAGAGGAGGGCGTCGGAGGGCAGCACAATGGGGCTAGCCGCTTGCTCTTTCCCTGCGCTTTCGAAGACGCGCTTTCCCCTCCTGCCGCCGCCGCCGCCGCCGCCGCCGCTCCCCCTCTTGCGACGGAGTGGGCAGGGTGTCCCTCCGCTTTGCTAGACCTCGTCAGCTCGTGCTAGTGGTGCCTTCTTCAGGGGTTGCGCTGCGCCCCTTGGTAGGGCAGGCAGAACCCGGAGATGCGCCCAAGTTCCCCATTTTGACTCGGGAGATAAATTGCCCGAGACCTCAGACTCGCTAGCAAGCTCCCATTGAGAGTGAGAGGTGGAAGGGCACCGGCGGTCGGTAGGATGATGGGTGCCGTTTCTTATGACCTGGAGGTTTAAAGGAGGCTGGCGGCAGCTGAAAGCGAGTTCAGAGAGCGAGCGAGCGAGCGATGGGGAAGCGAATACTTAGTGAGAGGCTGCGTGGTTTCTTTCTCTCTCCTCGCTGCCTGCCCTGTTTTAATGATCTGATTAGACTAGAGTGGTCGAGGCTATTATCAGATGAGGGCTCAGCGTCTCGATTGTCGAAATGCAAACCAGTTGGAAACTACAACACGTTGTAGTTATCTCAGACGTGGCCAGGCGCCGACTTCTTGCCACATTCTTAGTCCGCGTCCCTCTCCCGATTAGCATAAAAGTTATAAAATGCTCAAAAGTATTAGCAAAATTAAGTAAGGTTTTCTGATGAATTTCTTACAAGGACCCCGTTACAAGGATTTCCAAAGGAATGCTGGTATCGTGTCTGCAATTACGGTTTCTGGTTACTAAATCACTGGCGCTGAACTTGAGTTTTAAAGCAGCAAGGCTTTTTCATGCTTATTTGGGAATCACTTCGAAGTATAAATGCATGCATAATTGTATGGCTATTCTTACCAGATAACAGCCGTTTTATTTCTGGGAGGGAAAATTGCTTTAGTTGAATATACTTTTTAAAGAAATGGTCAGCTGTTTCATGGAGATGGAGAAACAATGTACTGCATTTGGTTATTAAAGTAACATGATTGGGGAGGGAGAGAACGTTGGATGGAAGAGGTAGGAGGTAGGAAAAACTTAGACCCCAACTCATTGGAGAAACAGGCTCTGTTGCTTTCAACAGGGTTTATCCTGAAAGCACTTTGGTTAGATCAATAGTTCTACTTCATTTGGATAAAGTACTTTATATAAATATACAAAACATTTTGTTAATTATTCCTGTTTCCTATCTTCCCCTGTACTTCAGTGTTCTGGGTTATATTTTAGGCTGCAATCCTATACGCAGACTTGAGCCCATAAAACTGAATAAGATTTTATTATTAAAGAGAAGAGCTAATTTTCTAACAGTTATAAATAACCAAAACAAGAGATCACTTATATTCCAAAACACTGCAAAATATGAGAATTTCATTCAGAATTCAAAATCATGGGATGAAAGTGCTTTTAAAGCACTTAGCAAACAAAAAGGTATCAGCTTAAGATAAAAAGTATACTAAAAATGTTAAAAGTGCTTCACTTCTTTACTTTCTGCTATTTATATGGCTTTACAGAAAATACTGGTAGCTTCTGTTACTGATTTCATTGAACTGAATAAGTGATTTGCTTCCTACCATTTTTTAAGGTTCATGGATACTATCCTAATGGGACAGGTTTTTTTTTTAAATGTATACAATATTAGATAAGCAGATGAAGTCCTACATTACGATTTTCTTTGAGGTCATTCGGAAAGAAAAACTACTGAGCTGTATATGGACAGTCTCCTCTGTAAGAACTAAAAGGATTTAATAATAATAAACCACATAATATAGAAAGAGCTGCTTATAGGTTTGGAATTAAATAGGGTATTTGTCTTTATAGTACCAATTAGTATTTTAATGTGAAGTATTTGAAAACTTGAGCATCTGTCAATACTTAATCATTTATTTTCTGATGAAACTGGAAATTCCTTTTTAAAAGGTTTTGAAAAGGTGTTTGTTTTTCATAGAGCCAAAAAAAATGTAACTGGAAGGGTCTTATTTGGCCACTTTTCTATTCAGTACATTGAAATCAATTCCCTACTCACTGCACAAATTAATTTTGATTTAAATTAAAGCAACCCTGACAATTATCTATCCAGCCTCTCTTCAAGACATCCAGCAAACCACCTCCCAATTAATTTTTCCATTTATATGCGATAAAAATGGTGTGTAAGAGAAAAAAAAATCTCAGAATGAGCTTATTTAGTATAAAAACTATATTTAACAATAAAGCCAAAGCAAGGGGAAAATGTTATTTAACAGTTTGACTAGAATGTAAATGATTACTTGTCATTAATTTTAAAAATCTGAGTCTTTCTTTTCAAGGTTTATGAGCTAAAGGTTAAAGTGTGTGTTAAAATATCTTACTTTGAGCTGCTGACTGTGCAGGCTGCCAGGGTTTCACTTGGGAATTAATTCTCAACAGTAGCTATACAACAGAATATCAAGGGAGCAAAGCAGGTAACAAGATGATAATAGAGTAACATTTCCCCTCTCTCTTGTTTAACCATGACTTTAGCTATCCTTTCAGCTTACTGAGGAAGGAACTGCTGCTTACTAATACAGTAGGCTTATCCTATAATCTACCAAATAGTTTTTACTGATACTCTTCTATTGCTTCTTTGTACACTGCTTTCTGCTCATTTGGGAGGAACAGAAGAATAATAACAGTAGCAGTACCAGTAGTGATAGCCAGTGTGGTGTAGTGGTTAAGACACCATGCTAGAAATTGGGAAGAGTGTGAGTTCTAGTCCCACCTTGGGCACAGAGCCATTTGGGTGACCTTAGGCCAAGCTCACCCTCTGCCCTAGAAATAAAGCAATGTCAAACCACTTCTGAAATTCTGGTCAAGGAAACTGCAGGGACTTTTCCAGACAGTCACCTGGGAGTCTACACTGATTTGAAGGTGCAGAAAAGAAAAGGAGAGGAAAGAAAGTACCAGAGGTACCCTTCAGTATTAGAACAACCTTTAATGAAATATTTCAAAGGTCTCAAGATAACTAAGGAAGTTTTGGGGGAAAGGACTTTTACATATTACAAGATTTTATTATGATGAAAATGCTACACAGGGTTCAAAGTGAGTATACTATATGCTACTCATACCTAAGAAGCTACTGCAGTTGATCCCATAAATATATGGAATCACAGCACTGATTATATACAGTACTTTACAGTACTTTAGCCAGACTCAGCCTACTCTGCCCTGTGCTATCGCAGAGGGAAAGTATGTGAGATCAGAAATGCCTTCAACCTCCCAGGCTTTACAAAGGCTTAGAAAATTTATGATTTCATAGAGCACATGGGTGTCGACAAAGAACTGTTAGCTAAATGTAATTTTCAATTATTTCATTTGACTTTAAACACTGAATTTTTGTTGAAATGGATAGTATTTAAATAATTACATAAATAGCTATTGTTGATAACTGTATACTAAGTGTTGATAATATTGTATACTATATTGTTGCTCAGAATAGTGTAAGTTTTTATGAGATCAAAGAGGAATATACCATCCTTTTTCACAAACAATTTTTCTATATTTCATAAATCAAATATTCAGTATTCCAGAGCTGCTTCACTGAACTTTGGGAGAGACAGCCCTTTAGATTTGCCTTTCACTATTATTTTAATGATTCAAGTTTTAAAATTTTATTAAACACAAACTCTTCCCCTCCTTTCTTAGTGATCCAATTCTCGGTTCTGTTGTTTATTTCTTGAATTTGCTATGAGGATTAGTGATTAATGTAATTCCACAATATCAACAAGGGCTATGAAGTTGTTTAGTTTTCTTTTTATTTATTTAAGCAGATTATTGTCTGTAACATAAAAGTACCAAATAAAAAGGATTTGCAGGACTTTATTATAGAATGGGCCATCTATGAATGTCAAAATGCATGCCCCTTCACATTCTCTTTCTTTTACGTGTTTGTTTATATGTTTACAGGCTTTTTACAAATAAATCTGCAGAGGGATGAAATAATCTTACTAAATAAAACTCATCTTAAATATACTAATTGTACTTTATAAAACCATTCTGTTATGCTTACTAGTTAGTAAAATAAATATAAAATTTAACTATTTACAGGATTCCTTTAAGGACAAATAACTGAATGTAAATAATTTTCCATATTAAAACAGAGTAATAATGATCAAGATGCCATTGCTTACCTCCATTTCTTATTAAATAATTCATTAAAATATTCAGTGCTACTGTATGTTTGGCAAAGTAGAAAAGGAAAGCAAATAGAAAAAGACTTTAGAAATAGCATTGTCTTTAGTTCTAAGAGTTTTTTATACAATCCACGCTTAATTATTACAGAACAAGATCACATAGGGAAACCATTAGAGATAACTATTTTCACTCAGCTCAGAACTATGACATAGTTTCTATTCAATAAGATTTTGTTTTTTATAAATACAAATAAAAAATGTTTTTATTAAATACAAAATGTGTTCCTGATATTAAACCAATACAGCAAAAATATGTTTATCAACAAATATGCATGTTCACCTTTTTATTATTAAGTACGTTATAATCGATTTATATCCTGCACTGAAGTACTAAAATATTTGTAGTTTTAGTAAAATTGATTTGGAGGGAATGAAATTCATAGCATACAGTGGTTAGAAAAGAATACTGCAAACATTGGGTTTTATTAGTTGTACATGACTATATACAGTTAAGTTTAGCTTTTTAAAAAAAATGCTTAATTTATACTGCTTTTGCAGTACTGAAGAATGGTTAAAGATCACGCAAGCCATTTTAATCCCACCACTATTGAAAAGTTTATTTAGCTTTTCCTCTCAGTCTTTTTCTAAGAACTCCCACCACCACTACTACACATTTCTGAATGTGTCCACCTGAAGGAATACAATCCCACTTTTACAAAAAGGCAAGCTGAGATGGTCACAGTTCCAAATTCTTATACCCAAAGCTACATTCTCATCTGCTATTGTGGAAAATGTCCAAGTCTTCTATACCCAGTTCTCGCTTGGTCAGGATAGAATCTCGATCCTAATTAGACTCTCTGCAGGTTGGAATGATTGCTTTGGTTTGTTTCGACCAGGGAGCCAGTGGATGAGGTGCTCCAAATCCCTCCTTCCTTGTTAACATGTGGAGGTTGTCAGCAAAACATTGGGGATCGATACTTCCTGAAAGCCATTGACCAGTACTGGCATGAAGATTGTCTCAGCTGTGACTTATGTGGGTGCCGACTTGGAGAAGTGGGAAGGAGACTATATTATAAACTGGGCAGAAAGCTCTGTCGAAGAGACTATCTCAGGTAAGCTACTCATAATCCTCATCCCTTTGCCTTGCTGATAGTTTTCTTTACAACAAGGTAACCTCAGCAATTTTAAGAGGCATGGACCTCAACTCCCAGAATTCCCAGTTAAAGTCCATGCCTCTTAAAAGTTACTGAGGTTGAGAAACTTTGCTTTAGAACAAAGCTAGGATCACCTACAAAATTTGAGCACATCAGCTCCGGGTTGGGTTCAGCTTGGGCTGAAGAACAAATATGGTTGTTTGAAAAGAACTAGTCTCAAAACCCAACTTGGGTAAGCCTTTTGCTGGATTAGCCTGAGAAGAGGAACTCTTTCAACAAAGTCTGATTTGGTAGAGAGTGAGGCTGAAAAAAGATCCAATCCTTGATAGTGATGCTAGAATGACAGTATTACAGACAGAAAGAGGAAAGGAGGCAGAATCATGACAGAGGGCCTAGGCATCTAAGACTGACTAAATATCAAAATGTATGTTCAAAACATGAGGGTAGGGAGACAACAGTGTTGCCAATTGCTTTGGACTTTGCTAAAAGTATGGCTCAGGATTTCAAATTGATAAAATGACTCAATAATACTAATTCAATGCAGAACAACAACAATCAGTTGCCTTTATACAATCTCAATTATTTCCATTAATTTAGTACTCCCCATGCAGTCTTATTTAGTGGCCCACTGATTTCAGTAGGAAAAATATACCCTGGGACAAGAGTATAGTGTGAATAAATTCTAAGCACAGGTATTCCTCAACTTACAACTGTTTGTTTAGTGACTGTTCGAAGTTACAACAGCATTGAAAAAAGTGACATGACCGTTTTTCACACTTACAACTGTTGTAAAATCCCTGGGGTCACATGATCAAAATTCAGATGTTTGGCAACTGGCATATATTTATGACGGCTGCAGTGTCTCGGGATCATATGATCACCTTTGGCTACCTTCTGACAAGCAAAGTCAATGAGAAGCCAGATTCACTTAACAATTGTGTTACTAACTTAACAATTGCAATCATTCACTTAACAACTGTGGCAAGAAAGGCTGTAAAAGGGGCAAAATTCACTTAACAACTATCTTGCCTAGCAATGGAAATGTTGGGCTCAATTGTGGTCATAAGTCAAGGACTACTAGTATGTGTATTGTGCTTCCAATGAACATTATGCCACTAAGCCTTTAAAAGGCCCCATGTTTTTTTCTGTACTGAATAGTTGAAAACCAAGACTAAATGAACAAAACAATATTCACAACATTAATACATTTCAAAAAATTAATCAATATTTAATTACAATGTTAACATTGCATTACTGCATCAATAAATTTTACTAATTCAGAGTGGAGGGATAGGAATAAAACTGCTAACTAGCTTATTTTTATATTTGTGTACCACTTCTCATTATTAAAAAAATTTCAAAGCAGTATACAAATTGCTCCATTTTAAGCTTTTTTCCAGCAACTGTCTTGTTTGATTAAAAGAACTAGCTTTACATAACATAAATTGCAGCAAATTTCCAGAATAATTCAGTACCCTCAGAGGATTTTCTCCTATTTCCACTGGCTGAATATTTTCTGAGATGGCAGAAAATCTGGACTGTTAAGTTTCCATAACTTGTAATTGAATATGTCCTGACCTTACTCACTATAATGTGTGTTAATTATTTTCATCTGCTTAATGAAGTGTTTCATAGAAATAGACTGCTTAACCATGTTTTTTAAAAATTTGTAATTCAAATAGTAATAGTATAGTATTAGTATAGTATTGGTATAGCATAGCATAGGCTCCGTCTCCCAGTTTTTAAGACAATATTAGCAATTTCTTTATGTATTATATTGCAAACTAAAAAGTAACATTTAAAAAAACACGGATATCTTAACAAGTATTGTACTATTGCCTTACTCAAGTAAACAGTGACATCTCTTGGAAGACAAGGGAGAAACATGTATCATTTTCATCCTTAGGATTATTGTCCCTGGCCCATGTTTAGTTTACAAGAATATTTGAAATTAAAAAGCTTTTTCCAAAATTAATCATGTTAACATACAGAATATCTTACTGATATAATAAAATATGCCTAAAAGAATACAGTATAATACAAAAATATAAAAGTAGTCCTCAACTTTCAACCATAATTGAGCCAGGAACTATGACCGTAAATTTTGCTGGGCATCAGGCAGATCACCACATGACCATGACTGATTTTACAACCTTTTTTGTTGCAGTCATTAAGTGGATATGGCAGTTATATTAGTAATAGCAATAGCACTTAGATTTATATATCACTTCACAGTACTTTACAGCTCTCTCTAAGCAGTTTACAGAGTCAGCCTATTGTCCCCAACAATCTGGCTCCTCATTTTACCAACCTCGGAAGGATGAAAGATTGAGTCAACCTTGAGCTGGTCAAGATCAAACTCCTGGCAATGGGCAGAGTTAGCCTGCAATATGCATTCAACCATTGCACAGCCACAGCTCAACTGTAGTGAACTCTGTGGTTGTAAAATGAACGATGTCTTTAAGTGAATCCATTGTCTACTGGAAACCAGAAATAAATGCCAATTTCTGGCAAAAAAAATTTGGTCACAAAGCTGCAGGACTCTGCAAACAGTGATAAAAGTGGACCAGTTGCCAAGCACCCAAATATAATTGCATGACCATGAGATAGGTCTGTGTGGTCTTCGAATCCAAGTCTAAGTACTGGGAAAGTGTGTTGTAACTTTGACTGAACTTGAAAAAAAGTTAGGTCCTGTCCTCAAAAGTTCTGACTGCCACATCATACACACAGTGATGTAGTTGTGTTCAGATGCTTGGCAACTGGCTTGCATTTACACCCGGTTGCAGCATCCCATAGTCACATGATTGCATTTTGCAATATTTTTTGCCATTTTCCAGCAAAAAACCATCCATTTTATAAGATGGATTAGGACTTACAACCACAATTTGCTTAACAACCACAATGACTCACTTAAAAATGGTTGTAAAGTCACGTACATTGACATGGTGACTTGTCTTATAGCTGCAATGACGTATAACCAAAATTCCAGACTAAATGGCGGTCATAAGTTAAGACTACTTGTATCTGCTTGTATTAATGTATAACCAGGAATTATAAAAAGTATGAAGAATTTTGCAATTCCTCTTTCTCTATTCTGTAATGTGCATAGGGACAAGGCACATTATGCTAAGCATTATTTGTAAAAATACTTTTAAGATCTATCATAATGACCACAATTCATATGATACCAATGTGAATGAAGATCAATCTGTACACCAAACTCATTATCATTCTACTTAATTCTTCCATAAATGTTTGATTTAAAATCAAATTCAAATTTGCACTCCTATAACAATTTAACTATTTTAATTTGGATTACTCAACAATCAATCAATCTACAGAAGATTTTTAAGGGTCAATAAGCAGAAAGTAGGCAAATTAAGAATAGAAACTATTTCCAAACTCATTTGAGATCCTACTTTAATATTAGAAAGCTGAGCTGACACAGTAAGCTGTGGTGCAGTTGAAAATATTGTAGAGCTTTTTGCTTGCTTGCTTGCTTTGTAAAGATGTTCTGGCTATATTTCTCCAATGGATGCTATGCTCCTGTGGACTATGACATGTCCATAGAGTTATGTAATCCTTATCAGGTGACCACAATTGGAACCAGCAACTCAGTTGTTAGGTGAAGCAAATTGCAAATGTGCTCACAATATTACTTTAGGAGTCCTTTAAAGACCTGCAAAGAGCATACATACAAGAACTGAACAAAAAGTTAGTTTTTTACCACTGTCATTAATTGCAAACAATAATTATTTATTTACATCCCACCCTTACTATTTTTACAAATAGTTCAAGGGGGTGCACATACCTCATCCTCCTTTCTCTTCTTATTTTCCCCATAACAATCCTATAAAGTGAATTGGGCTGAGAGAGGGATAGGCCCAAAGTCTCTCAGCTGGCTTTCATAGCTAAAGCAGGACTTGAACTAAATTGAATTAATCAGGACAGTCAATAAATTAGGACTACCTATATAATTTATTCCCTCTTTGTGCTTTCTTTTCCCTCTCCCCAGAACTTCAGACAATCCATGTTTGCTTAAAAATAAGGTCAAATAGATACACTTAGCTTTGTGTCAAAACTTTGTTAAAATGGATTTTGGAACATTAACCTTGGACACTTTTTTTTCTCCCCCCAAAAAAGGCTTTTTGGCCAAGATGGCCTCTGTGCCTCCTGTGAGAAGAGAATCCGAGCCTATGAGATGACCATGAGAGTAAAGGACAAAGTGTACCATCTGGAATGCTTCAAATGTGCTGCTTGCCAGAAACATTTTTGCGTTGGTGACAGATACCTTCTTATAAACTCAGATATTGTATGTGAGCAAGACATCTACGAATGGACTAAGATCAATGGGATGATATAACTCACTTGTGCCTCATAGTCTCAAATACGTTTCATGAGTGACATATATATTTAGCTATGGTGAGGTTATTGCTCACATCTATATGCTTTCTCTAAGGGGGAAATGGAACAGAATACATAGGCATTGCATCCAACAAAATAAGTGATGATTGAATAAAAGACAAAATTATTTCTTTTAGCAAATATGCCGTGATGACAAACTGACATTAGAGGTAATGACTGAAACTAGAGAACCAATATAAAGCAACAATGGATACTTTTAAATTGAAGTGTGATAGGTAACTTTGTGGATTTTTCTTCTCTAACTTGGTACTTTTCAGATAAATTGAGTCTACAAGTCCCTAGAAATCTAGCATTTGTTGTCCTAAGAGTTCTGGCAGAAGGGTGGTCTTAACACTCACAAACAAAATTGTTCAATTAAATTTTGCTTATTTTGTATCTATTTATCTAGATTATACTCCCAGCACTAATATTACATGTAAGAGCATCAGGAGAGTTGTATGTCTGAAGAGGAAGGGCCTCCAAATAAGTGTAGCCTCCCCCCGCCCTTTAATGATACTTTTCTTTTTGAAAATGAAAGTACAATTTTTGTTCCAGTGCAAAAGATGATACCTCATCAGATATAATTAAATCGTTTGTGAAATCCATGAGAGTTAATGGCATGTAACTGGGAAGGGAGGAAAGACTGCAGCCTTAAATGGTAATTATTTCAAATAATGAAGATGGATAGCTACCTTTTTAAATATTGTTGGAAGTGAGGAATTCCACTACTCCTTTCTATACAATAATTTTTTTTAAGTTCTTCTAACTATTTTATTAGAAAATGTAAATATATTGTTTTATGTAGTAAGATACTGCAGACTTAATTAAATAGACTTGATCTAAGAGTTGTGATATTTTTCATTCAATACACTGGCAGCTTTTCTGATTATCATTTTAGTGCAATAAATATATAGCTGTTGTATGGCTCATTTATTTGTACACAGAGTATCTTCCTTTGAGCTCAGATTTTGTTTCGACAGACTTAACAACACTGTTAATCTCACTGTATTAAATAGATTCAAAGGAGAAAATTTAAGTCTTCCTAATAATAGAAG
The DNA here is from genome assembly GCA_034064705.1 of Bothrops alternatus. NCBI lineage: Eukaryota > Metazoa > Chordata > Lepidosauria > Squamata > Viperidae > Bothrops > Bothrops alternatus. The sequence goes on along the minus strand of JARGCV010000003.1, from coordinate 8,695,178 downwards.
AAGATAATTTCCCCAACCTTTTGGGGATGCAGCCATTATTTATCTTGATTGCTATATGCATTGCAATAAATGTTTTAGGTGCCTAATTAATTTGTGATGTGACTAGTCATGAATTATTTTACTCCTCTATGCTCCATACATATGCTGCCTGAGATTGTTTAGATTATTAAAATGAGATGATGCTTTAGGTGTGATTCTGATATTATTCTTGCATTTTGAGAACAGAAACATTTGCAAAGCGATCCCTGACATGTAGCAATGCACATTAGCTTTCACATCTTTCCAGAGCAGCCTTATTATGTGTGTTGATAAGGAATTAGGTTTTTCAGTATTCAGTGAGACTATATTTCCTACATAGTACATTTAGGATTGTAATTATTTTTTCTTTATTCATTCTTTAACCATTACTTTCAGAATTATGAAGACCTAATGCAGCTTTAGTAACCTCTTAATTCATCCATGAAGAATAGATAACTTGCTGTTTTTCTTGAAACTGAAACTCAACTTTTTGCCAAAGGCTGTGTGCAGTTCAGTCACTCATTTAGTACAATCTCCCAAATTAGAACTTGCCATTAATTTTATATAAGCAGAAAAGTTCAGTAATAGCAGAATTCATGGTGATTAATAAGTCATGCTAAAAATATGAATTTCCAACAAATCTGATATATTTACTGTGGAGTGGAAGCTCTACCCATTGTTTAGAGAAACAATGCCTTGATGGGGTATGATGGAAGTTTTCAGTGAAACAAACATAACTGAACAAGAAAGTGGAATTGAAATTGAACAGATTCAAATCTAAATCAATCTAAACTGTCTTGGGCACTGTGCTTAAATTTGTAAAATTTGCTAGACCCCTAATATTTTATTTGGTCTAGTTGTTACTAACCAATCTGTCACCATTTACATCTGTACTAAGACCAAGTATAGCCAAGCAATTTTGCTAGCAAGTCTAAAGTTCTGATATCCCATACATTCTTGAGGAAAAAAAACTAACAGAAAAAGTCACCCATTCTGCAGAAATATTTTATTTACCAAATAAGAGATTTTTTCCTCTGCCCTCCGAACTTTACCTTTAAGTTGGAGTCTTAGATCAGCTGAAAAGAATTCAAATTATTGAAAAAAATAATAGTTAGAATGCAGAGATGGTTGCAAATGTGCCTGCTGATAAAGTGGACACCTAAAAATTATACATTGGTTCAGAGAAGATGCTTCCATTGTGAATTTTAATCCTTTTGTAATTCCATAATAGGGCTTCTCTCTCTTTTCTCTTTTCTTGTTCAGTTACCACATACATACTCTTTATCTTTTTCCATTCCATTCCATTCCACTTTCTGTCCCTTCTAAGTATGCCCTCAAAGCTATTATTTTTTGCTAGTGTTTTTATTAAAAGAAGTGTATTTGTGTGTGTGTGTATGTGAATGTGACAGAGACCAAAAGAAAGGTTTGTGAATCAGGGACAATATTTGGGATATGCTGCTGGAAATTTCATAGTCAACTAATTTTAATTCTGTTATTCTATTTCTTTTTGTCCTGGGCCTATCCATTTTGAATTGTGGATTGATAAACAGATAAGGATGTCACCTGCACAGTTTATGAATTATGGTGGGCAAGGATTGGTTTCAGCAGAGTTAGTAAGCCTAGGTTGGCAAGAAAAGGAAGCTGGCACATTGCAGGCTCTCTCTCTCTCTCTCTCTCTCTCTCTCTCTCTCTCTCTCTCTCTCTCTCTCTCTCTCTCTCTCTCTCTCTCTCTCTCTCTCTCTCTCTCTCTCTCTCTCTCTCTCTCTCTCTCTCTCTCTCTCTCTCGTCTCTCTCTCTCTCTGCTCTCTCTCTCTCTCTCTCTCTCTCTCTCTCTCTCCTCTCTCTCTCTCTTTCTCTCTCTCTCTCTCTCTCTCTCGCTCTGCCTCTCTGCTTCCCTCCTCCCTCCCTCCCTCCCTCCCTCCCTCTCTCGCTCTCCTTTCTTGCCAGGGGGTCATTTTCATATTGTGTGAATATAGTAAGCAAGTTTTCTAGGGAAAAAATGATTTTTTCACAGGTTTAGCTATCCTCATATGTCTCTGAGATTACTGAATTTATTAAAATTAACATGAATTGCATTCCTCTATAAACTTGTTATTACAAAGTCATGATGAATCATTATTTCCATAGATCTGTATGAAAAAATATTTAAAAAGAAGTACTAGCAGTACAAAGTTATTTGGGAGAAATTCCATTTTTAAAAATTTCATTAAACTGCTAATTAAGCCTTACTAAATGAAATCAGTTAATAGCGAAACAGACACGAATATTGGATTACATTATATTTTGTCTGAATTCAATATAAGTTTTAAAAGCCTATCCATTTTTTTATTGTCCCATTATTCAATGTCATGCTTTGAACATAAGAGCATTACCTGCAGTATTACTTTTCCCTGTCTCTTTGGTTGGAGAAAATGTACCATATCGAAACATAATGAAACTTTTAAATAGACAGCATAAATTTAGAGCAGTTATTAACATAAGGCTGTCTAAAATAGCTGTCTTTGTGTCCCTGTTCTCTTTCTCAAGGTAACACCGAGTTCTCAAAACTGTTGTAGCCTAAGATCACATAATTTGAATTCTGCATACAGCAGCACAAAACTTAATACAATCTGCCAAATTCATAGCATACAGTGGTTAGAAAAGAATACAGTAAACATTAATTTGTATAATTGCATTCTAGTAATATAGATCACAAATTAAAAATACTTTGGGTATTATGTATATTATCTTCCTGTTCCTGAATAAGTTTTCATTAATATACAAATTTTCATCCTAAATTTTTGGCTTACAAATATATGCTAGAGTACACATAGAGTACACATATGATCTAAGTCTAAAAAGAAAATAATTCATTAATTGAATACATTGACTTATAATCCACAATAATTAGTCACTTCAAAACATATACGTTTAAATAGTAATCTAGAAAAGTGCTAGCATGCTACAGTATAACAATATATAGTTAGCATCTCCACATACATTATATTAGTTTAATATTTTACCTTTTTGGTGATTGCTGGCTGCAGGGCCGGCAAATAAAATCAAATGGACAATTCATTCTTTTTGTTTACTCTGTAATAAAATGAAATACTTCATACCTGCTCTGTAACAAAAATAATTTATGTAATAATCAGTGAAAATTAGACAGAGGTTTACTATAGGACTATATATTTTTATTATGGAATAATTTAAATTAAAGATAGACTCACATAAATTAGGCTAGCACATGATAAACCAATTTTTGTCCTATAAACCATTATTTTCTGTATCTAAAAAGACCTATAAATAAATTTTCTTTCTTTTTTTAAAAAATATTTTATTGGTTTTTTAATTTTTAAGAAAAAGTACTCAGGACACACCATGGTGTTTCGGTAATCAGACATTCAAAAGTAAAAACATAAATAAACAACTCAACTTAATCCATTCACTATCTCCTCTCTATTTCCCTCATATAACATAATACGTTTAAAATATTCCATTTCTACATTAAATTTCTATTACTACTAAACCTGTTTTAAAACTTTATCAGTTTACAATTACCAAAATCAAATTTAACTTTAAATCAACAAGTTATCAATTCAGGTATCCCTTCCAGACGTATTCTAGTTCTTAATTTCTCTCATCCCTCCTTTTATCACCAATCTCATTTATTTCTTCTTCCATTACACAATAGCTATCTTAGTTAAAAAAATAATGTTAAACCTTAATTCACTTCAATTCATTACACAAACTTCAAATTTTATCCAATTGATTATCATACCTTATCACATCTATGTTATTGTACAAAAAAATCATCTAAGCTAAAACACTCCATTATTAAAACCATCCCAATCTAAAAAATCAACATTTTTTCAATTCCAATACATAATTTTCGTCAAAATATATCTATTATTCCAAAAAGTATTCTTAATCTATTTAAAATATCCATTCTAAAAATCACGCTCATGTATATATGTTTATATTTTTTCTTGCTTCTAACTCTAAAATCATACCATAAATCCAACATTGCCTTTTAATCCATTACACAATTTTAAATTTCTCTTTTCAGTCTAATTCTGGCTTTTTTCCTGTGCCAAGAAGGTTTCCATAGGGACGCTTCCCTTTCAGCCAGTGGATCTATCTTTGTTGCTTGCAATAGCCTTTGAGATAGTAGAAATCCCATCCTCTGCGTTAGACGTCTATTTCTCTCCTCCTTGAAGCATCGTTGCTTCGTAATTTTGAAATTTCAGTCTTTGCTTCTTCTGTTCCTCAAAGTTGCAAATGGAAGGTTTGTAAGATAGAATAAGTTCCTCTTTTACGTCTGTTAATTCCTCTTCTAATATATTTTGATTTATACCATAGTCAGATGTAGCCTGAACATCCATTTGAACATTTGAAGTGAAATTTCTGGATCTTAGTTCCGTAGTAAACTTTTTCATTGTAGCACATATTTCTGCAGTAGCCTCATAGATCTTTTCCAATATAAGTGTACAGTTTAATTGTGACTGAGGTTTATCCATTTTGATAGTGATTAAAAAGAGTCTCTCTCTTCTTTTTTGTGGAGGCTATATTTAGTATAATTTAGGCAACATTCACCCCCACAGTTCCCAGAGTTACCCAGCTTATCTTTCCTCTTCAAACGTGTTTTGAAGGTCAGCTATCTTCAAATTAAGTAACCAGAAGTTTCAGTATTACATTTTTGCCACTAGATGTCCTCAGTAGGTTACAAAAGGTCTTTTCCAAACACCATTTCTCCTTTTCTATCTTTTAAAGTATAATTGTGAAAAAGAAATAATCTTCCAGCATAGGATGATACTACAGTTCTTAAAAAAAGAGGAAAAGAAAAAAAATTTCTGTACCCCCAAAAATATAAAACTAAATATAGTCTTTAAAATTTTGTTCTATTTTTATAGAATGCCTTTCTTCCCAAAAAATGTAGAAGCTGCCTTTTCAAGCCATGGAAGTAATTCCAACAAGGCTCTTTCAGGTACCAAATACAAAATAGAGAGAATAACAAAGAAAGGTCTCAGCCGGATTCACCACGGGGGTTCTTACAGCTTAGATGTTCTTTGACTTGCGGTTTGAAGCAGCAGAGTGATCGGCCATTTTACTGGCTGATCTTCTTCTCCGTCGGCCCTCAGAGATAGCTCGGATCGCCAAAGGAGCCACTGCTCCTCAGCAGCCGAGCAGAGCCTCCTCAACAGAAGTTGCACCCTCCAGGGCAACTTTGGACCTTTCCCGGCGGAGGGAAAGCTAGCCGACAAGGAGATAGTCTCCCTGTGCGACTAGAGACGCTGCGAACCGGAAGTAAAAAAATTTCTTTCTTTATGTTATGTTGTTCTTCCGTCATTTTGAAAGGACCCTTAAGGCTCGCCACTTTATAATTTAAGATGTTTCAAAGCATATAAAATTCCATTTGATTTTAATTATATAAAACTGAATCAATTTTAAATAAAGTTACTCTAACTTCTTACTGCCTACTAATGTTACAAAATAATCTGAGACCTTTAAAGCCTTCAGTTTTTCTGCCCAAATGAGTTTCATACATTCAATCCAGACCAACTACTGAAACATACAGTTTGCTTTTTCAGGATGTGATATGCAATCTCTTAGTTCAAATTTCCATACCTGAAACTTTAAACTATAACTGCTATTGTCCACAGCAGGATCTTGGATATGCTTGCTAGGGTTGATGGATCTGGGATTTATCTGAGGAACATTAGGCTGGGGATATCTGCCTTAACAGGTACATGCCCCTACAGTAAAGAAGGAAGAATAATTTGATCCCTGTTACTGACTGTGAGAGAAGAACCACAATCATATTTGAGCCCAATTTCCCCCAATTGCTTGACATTTGGAACACCATTGCCTTTACCCTCACAACAGTAATCCTGTAAAGTAGATTGGGCCAAGAGAGAATGAGATCTCATATCAAAAGTTGCATTTGAACTTAAGTCTCTCCACATAGGATAGCCTCCAACTTGTGGTTCCAGTTCAAAAATCAACATTGTGAAAGTCTCCAATTCGCCTCAACCTCCAAAACAAGTTTGTAGTTATGATTCTAGAGATAAGGTAGAAGTACTTTAGCAGCGCCTGATATAAATCACAAAAGTTGAAAAATAACTGAGAGGAAATGATATAATAGATATGATTTAACAATTGAGCTTTACTTGTAACTCTATAGCTGTCATTCTCCAGAATTTCCCACTAGAGCTTTTTTCTCGCAAGCACTGAACTTTTTTTTTATTAATTTGTTTAATTTATGGCATCTTAATTTTTAATCTGAATAATATGGAACTCTCCTTGGGTATAATAACGTTCCTTTCCAGCAAATTAAATTCATAAAATGGCAACAAGTTTCAGAAGGGTTCTGCAGGAGGGAGAGCCCACAAACAACAATGGCTTCTTCTAGTTCTCATCTAATAATCCATTTGAAAAAGTCCACCATAAATGTTAGGTAAGATTTATTGTATTATATAACAATAGAGTAACTACTCGTAGCTTTGTGTTCCATGCATGTGTTCAAATATATTAACCGCAGATATGAATTTATTCTATAAAATATTGCTTTTGAAAATTTAAGCAAAGTGTAATTTGCTTTTCCTTCTCAAAAAGTACAGCACAAATCATTGGTGTATGTTTCACAAATTGCACAAAAAACTCAATGTGGCCATGATGAAGAGCCTTAGAAAGATGCAAATTAAAAATTACTCCATAGTTCGTCCCTTTGACAGCCTTATTCCCTGAAATTATGGGTTTTCTTGCATCTGAATGCCATGAGTGGTGGGAGTCAAAGGAGATATGTAAGCAAGTCTGTCACTCACTCCTTTTCTGTCTTTGAGACCATCAATAAAACATTTCAATGAGTTCTCCTATTTATTATTAAATTTATATCCCATTTTTCCAGCTTTTTGAAACTTATTGGCTTATGGCAATAAAAGGAAAAAAAAGACAAAACATGAAAATTAAAACAATATAACTAGAACCAAGACAAAATTAAGTTATTTTATATATAATTGAGTACATCAATTCAACCATTAAAATTTTTGAGAAACATTACCTTTTTTCCATTTTTCTAACAGTGAAAACCAAGCACACTTCCTTGGAAGGGAATTCCATAACCTAGGGAATATGTCCTTCTCCCCAATAACAAATACATGAGTTTCCATTAATAGAGGGATCGTCAAAAGGGTATCTGCAGATTCTTTTTCATATAAGAAGAAATAAACATCAAGATCTTAAATTGTATCCTGTATTCCAGTGGTTCTTAACCTTTTTGAACGAATCGCCCCCTTGAGCCAATGAGGAAGTTGTCATCGCCCCCTCCCCCAACGTAACCTCTCAATCACAACATAGGAAATAATTCTTCAATTTATGCAAACACTTTTTTTGTTTTCTTTAAAATTGTCATCAGGACATATCGCTGCAAATAATTTATTTCCAGTCTTTTTCCCATATCTCCCATATTCTGGCCAATGGCGCGCCACTGTATGGGTAGAGGCTGCTGCACAACGTGCATGAAGATAAGCTATGCGTATTCACATATGTACGGCGTTCTGTGCTGAAGCTAGCTGGAGGAACATTTGAAAACACAATTCAAGCCATTAATAGCGAGCAATCTGATGTTTTTGTATGACAGATATACAGCGATTCACTGTACGAAAAAGTCTCAAAAGTGTCCCCAAAACTTCTCGCTTCATCGCCCCCATATTGCCCCCTTTTTGTTCCATCGCCCCCCTGAAAAATGAAATCACCCCCTGGGGGGCAATATCGCCCAGGTTAAGAACCACTGCTGTATACAACTGGCAACCATGATATGCTTCATCTAATACCTGTACCTTAATCAAAATTTTGCATTAAAAGTAGCAGTGCCTTTTCCCAGAACTGCATGCACATTGCTAATAAATAACTTCATATTATTTCAAGTCTTTAAAGATTTGCACAGCATCATTTCTTCCTGAGTTGCTTGACTTTGTCAGAGGATTGGTACTGAACAGATTTTAGTTCTGAGGGATTTCAACTTTGTCTTTCTGGAAAAGGCAGAATTCCTCATGAATTTATAGCCACCATGATGACCAAAAGCTTGTTTCAGGTGATTGCAGTCTGACACATATAGATGACCAAGTGTTAGATCTGTTTTTTTATGTACATCTAACATATAACCCTCTCACACATACAAACAAAAGTATGTATCTGGTGTGTACATGACACCTTCATAATAACAAAAAAGGAACTAGAGAAGACATATGAAAAAACGACAACACATTATCCTTCCTGGATATCATCCTCATCAGGGAAAATGACAGCAAATTAGAAATGCAAGTCTGTAAGGACAGAGCTTTTCGAGCTTTTCACCCATTGTACCACTTTTAGGATATGGCAACATCCGAGTACCACCAGTCGCCTAGCAAGGTGTCAAAAACTTGATGACCAAAAAAAAAAAAAAAGGAAAAAAGTGATGAAGTGCAGGTACTCCTCAACTTACAACAGTTTGCTTAGTGACTGTTCAAAGTTACAATGGCACTGAAAAAAGTGCCCCCAAGCCACAGCTGAGGAAGACACCTGCCTGCCCACCCGGTGGCACTCTTCCTCCTGTCTGAGGTTTTCATTGTTGTGAGCATTTTTGTTGAGGATTGGCAGCGGGGATGGGGGGGTTGGTTTTTATTCCCCCCATCTGCTGAGTGGTTGCAGCAGGTTTTGGTCATTTCACATGACCCTGGGACACTGTGACTGTCATAAATATGAATCAGTTGCCAAGCATCTGAATGTAAATCACAAGACCCTGGAGATGCTGCAACACTCCAACTGATCAGCGCTTCTTCTGGGCTCAGCAGAAGCGCCAGGATCAGCGCCGAACTCCAGCTGGAGCCTGGCACTGATCCTGGTGCTTCCACTGAGCTCTGACAGCCCTGCAGCTCCAGCCATCTCTCGCTCAGGCTTGTGCGGTGCTGCTCATTCCCCTCCCCTGCTACCACTTTTCTAGGATGGTCGTGTACCACCTGCCAGGTACCAATGTACCACAGGTGGTACCTGTACCACTGGTTGAAAAGCCCTGTGTTAGAAAACCCAACAGATTAACCAAGTGTTCCACTACCAAAGTAACAACCCAGCCTCCTAGAAGAGGAGCAGAGGGAGAACATTATTCAGATGAGTACAACTGCACTGAAACAACCCAGAATACCAGAAAAAGTAAACATGCTGCCTACACCACAGCTTCCAACAAAACGGATACTTTCGCAACTTTATCAAAAAAATGTCTGACCATTCAAACCACAATACCACAATCAATAAAAGCTATGAAAACAATAAGACTATAAATCAAAACATTTCAGAAACAACCAACAGCCTATTGTAATTACATAGCACTACTGTACCATATAAATCAACTAAAGTCCTCTGGAACATCTTAAGTACACCAAAAGAAAAGAAGAAGAAAAACAGGTCGGTTTTTCCTCTTTTGCTGTTACACAATATTTTATTAATAAACCTAAATAAACTTTATATTTAAATTTTTTAATTGCCTATTTCCATTGAGCTGGAGCCAATTACCCTATTTTCATAGAAATCATTTTCAATGGTACATGCATATAATGAGAACATTTCATGGAATTCATTAACCCTGCTAATCAAGATCTATCTGTATAAATGTATGCCGCACAATAGAATTAACGGAAGAAGATATTGAGGAATTCTACGGTAAAGTGCAAGAGAAGTTATATGCCAGGGGTCCCCAACCTTTGGGTCACAGCTCTGAGCTGTTTGCAACCAGACTGTGGAAACAGTGAGTGAGTGCGCGCGCACACACGTCTCCAGTTGCGCGAACAGCAGGCGAGCAGGTGCACGTGTGCTCTATATCCGTGAGCAGTGGCCTCGTGTGCATGCCACTTGCACAAATGGAGCTGCGCGCACAGAACAAAATCTTCTCCACCCCCCCTCCCCACCGATCTGCAAAGCCAGAAAGGTTGGGGAACTCTATTATATGCAACATCAAAAGAATGCTTGATATCCAAATGGGCTGGCTGAAGTCAATAATGCAAGAGATAGTTTAAAACAATGTTATATCAAAAAAACGTTTACTGCTAATGCTTGCTCAGTGCAGCTGAGGAACCTTACCATGAAAAAGAAGGTTTTATAAGAGTCGAATCTGAAGAAACAGTCATTTGGAATCAAACAAGAAATAAGGAAAGGATGGGTATCTTTAAACCTATATAGTGACTATATTATAAAGGCTCTTAAACTTTGTGATACTGAAATCTCACTCACAAGACAAGATCTTGAATAAGGACTTTTAAAAAAATACTAGAATGGTTGAAATAATATCTGTAAAGAGAATGTGTACAATGATATATATGAAAGGTACATACTTATTTTATCAGTGCTCATTCTGATCCCAGATAAAATAGGCAAGTACAGACAGTCCTTGGCTTATAAGCACGATTAAGCCCAAAATTCCTGTTGCTAAGCAAGACAGTTGTTAAGTGAGTTTTGCCCCATTTTATGACCTTTCTTGCCAGTTAAGTGAATCACTGCAGTTGTTAAGGAACATGGTTGTTAAGTGAATCTGGCTTCCCCATTGACTTTGCTTGTCAGGAGGTCGCAAAAGGTGATCACAGGACCCTGTGACACTGCAATTGTCATAAATATGAACCAGTTGCCAAACATCTGAATTTTGATCATGTGACCATGGGGATGCTGCAATGAGCATAGGTGTGAAAACAGTCATAAATCACTTTTTTCAGGACTGTTATAATTTCGGTCACTAAATGAATGGTTGTAAGTCCAGTTTCAGTTCTGTATTTTATGTTACCAAAGTTCAGACCTATGCAATAAACGAAATGGTCACCTGGCTATATAATTACACAGTCCTTGCTAACATACTTGAATTTGTATTAAAAGATAGAAATTGCTGTCTTGGGCAAGCAGTTAAGCGATCAAAAGCTGTGCCACAAACGTTGCCAGCTAAAAACCGGTTTCAGGATTCAGCTCATAAGACTTCATTTCAGCGTGTGAATCTTGACCACTGTGCTCTCTAAACTACAGTTTATGCTTTTAGGACAGTGTTTCTCAACCTTGACAATTTTAAGGCATGTGGACTTCAACTCCCAGAATTCCACAGCCAGCAATGCTGGCTGTGGAATTCTGGGAGTTGAAGTCCACATGCCTTAAAATTGTCAAGGTTGAGAAACACTGTTTTAGGACATCAAGACCTACCTACCTACTTACGGCTTAGTGTCGAATTATAGAAAATGGAAAGCTTTTGTAGAGGTCATACCAAACAGAGGTTAACGCGAAGGACAAATTCAGACTCAATTTCAGTCTGGGCGCCGCCCATAAAAAAAGGGACACAAGGCTTAGTAAGATAAAAATGTCGCGCAAACTGCTCCTCCCTGATAAGGTACCAAGGGGCACCGAGGCGCACTTTCAGATAGGCCAGGGCCTCTCGGCACCGCACGTAAACCCGGCCCGGCGGGTTGCAGCCTTCCTCCCCTCAGACCACAGCGCGCAGCTCCCTTCGCTTGTTTTGATAACAAACCCGCGTGACGAGGGAAAGAAGCACGCGCCTCCCGCGGGCAGGTAATACGCGGTGGGCGGCCTTCCTTCAGCGTGGCTCAATCCGAGCGAAGTAAGGGCGGAGCCTCAGGCCGGGAGCAAAGAGCCAGCAGGGCAGGCGGCAAGATGGCGGCTGTCGCCGAGCAGGACTTGACGACCCTCAGCCTGGAGCAGTTGCCCACTGACCCGCTCTTACTCATCCTAAGCTTTCTGGATTATAAGGACCTCATGAGGTGGGGCACCGCCGGGAACGGGGAGCTAAGGCCGAGCCCGTGGCATGACTGACCCGCCCCTTACTTTCCCCTGCAGCGCCAGCCATTGGAAAAGAAGGGAGGCGAAGGGCAGTGGTGTTCTCTTAGGGGAGGCGGAGGTGGAGAAGAAGCGAGCTGGGGGGCTTCGTCTCCCCCCCCCTTCCCCCATGGGTGGGAATTGGAAGGCTTGGTTTATGGAGGGAAGGGTGTCTCGAGCGTCTCCGGGCAGACTGGAAATGGGGATTGGTGATGAAAGAAGGGGGATGTGTCCTTAAGGTCAAGCGAACTGGGGCAAATAGTTTTTCCATGGGGCAGGAAGCTGGGCAGAGGCCTCGATGTTTGGGGAAGCATTTATTTCCGATGTTATGTGGGCTGTTCTGCCTTGCAGAGCTTAAGGCTTTCCTTGCCAGGGCATCAAAGAACCAAGGACCTCCCTTTGCTGATGGACAGGTTTCTTTCATCAAGCTTGCATGTATCAACAGGTGCTTGCATTATTCACTGTGTTAAAACGGGCCTGCCCTTGTGATACGGTATATTTAAGGCTTTGCTAAGAAAGAGAAACACAATTAGTAGACTTATTAGTGTGGGGACTGATCGTTCCACTGTAGGATGTAGTTGAAATTGCTGGACTTGATTCAAAATGGGTTTAATGCCAGTGTCCTGATGTAATTTTCTGTTGATGATTTAAAATGAATCACCTTTTTTTAATGGAAAACACAGCAGTTCCTACAGTAGACTGGAGAAAGAAGGAGCTACAGTACTTAACCTTTCAAATATTCTTTTGTGAGATTGTTCCCCTCCTCCAAAATAATAAAGAACCTCTATTGAAATCCCCCCCCAAAAAAACAATTTAACTAGGCATTTTCTGCCATATTCCTATCACATTCTGACCCTATTAAGACAGCTAAAATAGTGAGTAAAAAAAGAAAATAAAAATTAGTTATCTTTCAGTTAGTATCTAGTGTTTATGTAGGGAAAGCAACATCAAGCAAAATTGAAAGTGGTGTCCCTTAGTGGTGAGCTTGGCCACTAAATAACTTAATAGTGAATTGTATAATGAAAATCTGATTAAAATTATAGGATAAATGTTTTGACATTTCATTTCAGCAGATTTTGTTTTGTCAGTCTCTTTTTAAAACTTGATTAGTTGCTGTGAGCTAATCTTGCAGCAATACCTGTCATAATTTGACTATACATTGCAGTCCTGTGTCCACACTTAGCTATAATAGATAATCTTATTCTAAAACTGTAAGAGAAAGTAACATGTTTTGAAACACTTGTGAATGGAAGAACTATAAAATATGACTCTGGATGATCATCCAACTTTAGAAATAGAAAACCATAACAAATAAAATAAGAACAAAATAAAAGACCATAAAAGTGGCAACTGAGGAAACCAGTCAATAAGAACACCATAGATCAGGAGTGTCAAACTGCCGGCCTGCGGGCCGGATGCGTCATCGGAAAACCACACCCACCCCATTGCCGGCAATGGTGAAAAAGCTCCAATACGTTGTGTGATGTCATGTGACGTCGTGAGTTTGACATGTCTGCCATAGATTCTTCAATCATCTCAACCCCCCATGCCAGAAAATAGCTCTTAATAGTTTTCAAAAAAAACCAGCAGAGTCACAGCCTAGTAAGACCTGCAGTGGTGGTTCATTATTTCTAACTATTAATGGCACCACTAAACAGATTGTTCCTTGAGGGTGAAGCATTCAATGTGCTGACAAAATTTTATATAAAATGTTGAGTTTGACATTCTTAGATTCTAAATTATAAATGAAAATTCACTAAGGGTAATATGTTTGCATTGAAAATTAAGGAAGTAATATATTGCTATATTTTTTTTCTTTTTTAATGATTTTCATGTTTCCTTGTCATTAATTCCATCTTTCCAATCAATGCTGGCAATTTCTTTAAATATTGAATCCTGAAAGTTTCAGAAAAAGAAACTAATCAAATATATATCTAGAAAAGCGGTTCTCAACCTTTTCCGGGGCTCGACCCCGGCCCGCGCATGTGCGGCGTGAAGGGCGCATCACGCATGCGCGGCGCGACGGCCCGCATCGCAAAGGGGAAAAAAAATGGCGGACCAAAAAAAAAATGGCGGGCCCGCATCGCGCATGCACGGCTCGACGGCCCGCATCGTAAAGGGGAAAAAATGGCGGACCAAAAAAAAAAGGCCGACCAAAAAAAAATATGGCAGACTGCGGTGTTTGGTGACCCCCGTGAAATGGTCGTTCGACCCCAAATGGGGTCGCGACCCACAGGTTGAGAATCGCTGATCTAGAACCTCTGCGTCTAAATAATTTTACATGTGATCTTTTAAAAATTGAGTATTAAAGATCTGCATAAAACATGTTAATTTTAATTTCTAATCTGGCAGGTTTTCAGTTTCATTCTCTTCCGTGTAATAAAAACTACCTTAGCATTAGTATTAAATTTAATCTGATATCTCTGTGTTGCAGTTGCTGTTTTGTAAGTCGTAGATTAAATCAACTTTCAGCCCACGATCCATTATGGAAGAGGCATTGTAAGAAATACTGGCTTCTGTCTGAGTAAGTGTGGATAATGTTTGATTTTTCATAAAATAAAAATGGCTTATAATTTTCATCCAATCCAAGTTAATGACTGTAATAAGGAAAAACAAGGCTTTGAAATTGCCTCTAGGTATAACCATCTGAGTTATTTGCTATGATTATTTTAAACATGAGCGTTTATAAATACCTTTTATACATTTATATCTAAACTTATGTACTAAGTAGTCATTTGCAGATTACATAGACTTTTTCTTCTATTTGATATATTAATATGTTAATTCCTTAAGCTTGAGTTGTAAGAAGATAAATATACACATGGAGAGAATGTGGGATTTTAAAATATTGAATTAAGAATTGGGGTTTTGTTCATTGTCAGTTAACTTGAAATGCTTCTAAATATCAATTTGACATGATCAAATGTATTCTTCGGGAATAATTTTTAAAACATTAATTGGTTCTTTTGCAGGTGTAGTAGAATAGCTTAAATTTGCTAGGGTAGACCAGGTGTTTCTGTAGTTAATAGATCTGGGCTGATCTCACTATCTTTGTAAACCAGGGGTGTCAAACTGCCGGCCCATGGGTCAGATGTGTCACAATGAAATTGTGCCCACCCCATTGTCGGCAGTGGGGGAAAAGTTCCAATACGTCACGCGACGTCACGTGATGTCACGAATTTGACATGTCTGTTGTAAACTATCTTGCTTTACTTAATGGAGTATAGAAAGTTTTGAGTTCAACACGTTTAGCAAGAAATAACTATATTAGGCTCAGATTAATGAAATGTCAATTTTGAAATAGCTGTTCTAATCTTATCTATGGTGTCAGTGTATATAATGTATAAATGTAGCATTTGTATTACCACTTGCTGCTTTTAAAATGTATGTATATCTTTGATTTTTTTAGTGCTGAGAAATCTCGAAGAACTAAGAGCTGGAAAGCAATTTTCATAGATCTGTATGCTGATTTGGGAAGATATATTCAATATTATGCTGCAATTAAAAAAGCCTGGGATGATTTGGAAAAATATTTATTGCAGCACTGTCCTCGGATGATTAGTTCTTTGAAAGGTATTGTTAATATACTTGACATTTTGGAAAGCTTTGATTTTTCTTTCCAAATTTTGAACTTAACTTTGCCATTTTATATATAAGAAACTCAATAACAATTATACTTAGCATCATAATTATATAAATTACAACAGGAGCCAGGATTACCAAGATTGCTGCTGTTAAGCTATGTGGTCATGTGACATTGTATTTATTACATCGCATAGTGATAGAAATCCCAGTCATGACTGCCATCATAGCCCAAGAACTACCTGTAGTTATTTTGCAAGTAAAAAAATTTAATCATTCTGGTTTATAGGAATGTGAAGGGAAGTTGCAGTGCTGCATGCACATGAACACAGAGATAGACTTAGAAACTTCTACTTGTGCCTCCACAGCTTACAAAGTGCTTTACAAGGCCTCTTTTACATTCTGAAGATGAATCTAACACAATTATCGGAGTTGCTGACTTCCATGGGACTTGCTGGGCTGTTTAGTATTGGGTCTTGTTGCTTGTTTATATTGTGTGAAGTCATGAATGAAAACTTGTAACTTCTTAATATGGCAGACAGTGTTCAGGAAGATGATTTGGATGCAGTGGAGGCACAGATTGGTTGCCAATTACCTGATGATTATCGGTGTTCATTTCGAATCCATAATGGACAGAAGCTGGTTGTCCCAGGGTGAGAGATTAACATTCATTGTAATTGCTCTTTGGGATTAATTTTATGCACAATAATTAAAAAAATATGTTCATGTTCTTATAAGCGTATTCTAAAACTTTTTTTTAATACAAAGGTTGATGGGAAGCATGGCACTCTCCAATCACTATCGTTCTGAAGATTTATTGGACATTGACACGGCAGCTGGGGGTTTTCAGCAGCGACTAGGACTGAAGCAATGCCTTCCTTTAACCTTTTGCATTCACACTGGATTGAGTCAATATATGGCTCTGGAAAGCGTGGAGGGTCGCAATAAGTATGAAATCTTCTACCAATGTCCAGTAAGAAAGATTTGTAAATAGATTTTTAGACAGCAATAATGCTGCTCACATACTTCATGAAATTGATACATGACCATGGGCGTAATTTGACTCTTTGTGTAGAATATTTAAAGTCAGCTGCTTTTTCATCTGATTCACCCCCCCTTCCATCAGTGGCAAAAAGTCACATGAAT
Source organism: Bothrops alternatus (assembly GCA_034064705.1). Lineage (NCBI taxonomy): Eukaryota > Metazoa > Chordata > Lepidosauria > Squamata > Viperidae > Bothrops > Bothrops alternatus. Next base: position 8,678,615 of record JARGCV010000003.1, on the reverse strand, counting down.
GTTTAGAAGTTGTAACTAGTGGAGAGGAAACAGGTTTGAGAGGATAGCAAGGGCTCTAACGGCTGTCAGAAAAGTGAAAATTAATTAAGCTATTGAGAAAAATCCTTTGCATCAAGATCAACAGTCAGAGGAGCTACTAGATGAGAATGATCAGAAATAAAATATTGCATGGTGATTAGGAATAGACTGGCAAATTATAGCTATAGTTTTTATTTAGTATATTATTAAGAACGTTTACATTTTTGGAAATGTTTGGTTATATCAGCGGTTCTCAACCTGTGGGTCGCGACCCCATTTGGGGTCGAATGACCATTTCACGGGGGTCGCCAAAAAACGCAGTCCGCCATTTTCCCCCCCTTTTCCCCTCAGCCGGTGCAGGGGGCAGCACCGCGCATGCGCGATGCGGGCCGCCGCGCATGCGTGATGCAGGTCGGGGTCGCGCCATGTATGCGCAGCGCAGGTCGGGGTCGCAGCCTGAAAAAGGTTGAGAACCGCTGGGTTATATGAATAACTTGAAAAATTTGTAGATGATAATGTTCTGCTGATTTTATAAATATTGGCATAAAGATTTATCTATAGTAATTTATTGCTTGGCAGTACAATAAAAATCAAAGTAGCACCTCTTTATTATGTTAAGATATAATAACCAGTTCAGTCATTTTTGCATCGGATAATTCATAAATACCTGATAACACAGGATTTTGCTGAATGGTAGAAGAATATTCATTTATCATGTTCTTATGTTTTGAATTTATTCAAGATAAATTTCCAGTAACTTCTTTTTACATTGTGAAAATCACATCTGGTCTGCTTGCCAGTACATCCTGTTTTTAGTTCCCCTAAAAGGAGAAATCCCTCTTTCAGAATTCCTGAAACCAAAGCTTTCATTTCCCCAATATATTATAATAAAACTTTTCCATCTATAAAATACTAAGGTCTTAATTCAGCGGTTCTCAACCTTTTCCGGAGCTCGACCCCGGCCCGCATCGCGCATGCGCGGCGCGACGGGCACATCGCGCATGCGCGGCGAGACGGCCCGCATCGCAAAGGGGAAAAAATGGCCAACCAAAAAAAAATGGCCGACCAAAAAAAATAAAATGGCCGACCAAAATAAAAAAAAATGGCGGGCCCGCATCGCACATGCGTGATGCGGCGGCCCGCATCGCAAAGGGGAAAAAATGGCCGCCCCCCCAAAAAATGGCGGACTGCGGTGTTTGGCGACCCCCGTGAAATGGTCGTTCAACCCCAAATGGGGTCGCAACCCACAGGTTGAGAACCGCTGTCTTAATTTTTTCTCCTTTGTAATTAATTGAATTTTGTATCAGTATTTTAAACTATAAATCTTGGATCTAAAGTTACATATACAGTAATAGTACAACTCAGTAGCATATTCTAAATTAAAATATGACTATTCTTTGCTTGTTTTAGGATTGAAATGTCAGTGTAATAGGCTGCATCCTAGCAGGATATCTTAATTTGCTTCAAATTAGAATAACAATATTTTAAAAGTTATGAATTTCAAGGGTTTAATTCATGTATTTTATTGTTCAAACTATTTCTTGATAAATAACAAAATTAAATTTTCCAATTTAGTTTGCTAAATTATTACAAATGCTAGTAGCAAACAATCTATTTTCACAACACACTTTTTTTTTAAAAAGAGAGTACAGAACTAAAACTCTATAAAAACATGACAGAAAACTTATTGCTGTTTATGTAGTATAAGTCTTGCCTTTTAAAAATATTTATTTTAGGATCCAAATAACCTTTTTCATTTTATTTGAAGGATCAAATGGCCCGTAATCCATCTGCAATTGATATGTTTATCACAGGTAAATATATTTTGGAACTCTAATGGAGAAACATTTTCAAGAGGAATAAAGGGAAGACACTAATTAGGATGATGAGCAACATGCTTATTCTCAACAGATGCTCAACATGTCTGATTTATTACTATGTGTCGTTACAGCAGCTTTCCTCCTAGTAAATAAAGTGAGTCAACTATGGGATCAGCTACAGATGAGATTATATTCTAGCATAACTGAAACTCATCTGATTGGAGAAAGTCGATTGGCAGCTATTTAAGCACAGTGTCAGGAAATAAATTATGTGAATCCACTATTCTCAGCATGTATTCCCTACTCTAAAACTTTGTCTGGGTCATTACAAGTCTTTGAAAACTAATTTCCAATCCATCTTTCTGTCCCAGTGATGTCTTTTACTGTGAGATTCTAGTTTTATATAAAGAGTGAGCTGTTCAGTCTTTACTGTATCATTCTGATGTTTAGGGTCATAAATTATTAATATTGTATCAGCTTAATCAGATACCTAACTTATTTATAGTTGGCTTGTTGTTGATCAAATGAGACAATATATTTATTCCAAGGTAGATCTGAGATTAGATTCTATTGAAGATCTAATCTGTTGATCCTTTTTTCCCCCTTGTAAAGTTGTTTTTCGTTCTTCAACATTTAGGTAATTCCTATTTGGAGTGGTTCACTTCCTACGTTAACAATGTAATAACAGGTGGCTATCCAATCATCCGAGACCAGATTTTCAGGTATTTATAGTTTCAGTTTACAGTAAAATACTGCTACAATGCAGTATACAATATTATATTTTATTGTAATTAAGAAAAAATAACTGAAACTTGTATAAATGTAAATATTGACAGTATTTAGGTATAATATATGTAAAGGAGAAAGCAAAGTTTTTGTACTACAGATTACAGAAACAAAGCTTCATAGTTTTCTGAAAAGTGTTAATAACATATGCAAAACTATTGAGAGAAATTCGTTTTACTACATCATAGAAAATGATTCTAACCTTCTTTAAATAATATAATATTTTTAATGAAAAACCCATTTATCATTTATCCGTAATACAAAAAAAGGCAGGAATTTTTTCTGTTAAGAAAAATGTTTTCCTGTTGTATATGTCGTCCTCGACTTTCACCCACAATTGAGCCCAAAATTTATTACTCAGTGAGAAATTTGTTAATTACATTTTGCCCCATTTTATGACTTGTCACATTTGTTAATGGAATCACTGCAGTAATCTGGTTGTTAAGTGAATCTGGTTTCCCCATTGACTTTGTTTGTCAGAAGGTCGCAAAAGGGGATCACATGACCCGGGGACACGGCAGCCCTCATAAGTATAGGTCAGTTGTCAAGCATCTGAATATAAATCACATGACCATCAAGATGCTGCAATAGTCATAACTCTGAAAAAATGATCATAAGTTCCTTTTTTCAGTGCCATTGTAACTTTGGACGGATGCTAAATGAACTGTTGAGGATGACTGGTATTGTTTTGTGCTAAACAAAAGTTATGCTAAGGTTATTACAGGCAGTCATTCTTGGTAGAAGCTCCTTTTCTCTGAAATAACTTGCCCTTACCTGCCCTTACCTGCCCTTACCTGCCCTCCCATCCCAGCAAGAATAGGATGGGAATGGCTCTACGTGTCATCACTTTCTGGATATTTGTTAAAACGTGGCTTTCTAGAAGGCCTTTGGAATTATCAGCATTAGAAATGGGAGAATGTAATGTTGACAATAATTACTATGTTATCATTTTTGTTTTAAGTCATTGCTGTGATTGCTGTTCCTCATTAAGTTGGGAGCCACACCGATTATGCAGGGTTTTCAAAATTGTGCAGACAATTTTGTACAGTTTTAAGTGATTCTAGCTACCGTTTCAGCTCTCTGAATGGCCGATGTAGCTGCTCTTGGAAATGTGGATTTCCAGTTCTAGTTTTAAATAATAACTTCATGATATTTATAAGAATTTGTAGTGATGGAAAGTAGATGCGAGGAAATACCCATTACAACATTTAGATGTGAATACGGTAGAAATAGCAGATGTTTTAATACAGGTTTGAATAAAGTATAAAATGCACTATTTAAAACAGATAATGTTGGCTTTAATCTTTCAGTATTTATTCCTTTACATGTCGGATCAGAACATTTTACTTTTTCATTTGCTAGATATGTTCATGAAAACGATTGTGTAGCCAAAACAGGAGATATTACTGTTTCAGTTTCCACATCTTTCCTACCTGAACTCAGCTCTGTGCATCCACCTCATTACTTCTTCACTTACAGAATCAGGTAAAATTAGTACAATCGTGTTATTGGATTGATCAGGGTGTTACTACGTGTTTAATTACTAAAAACATTTTTATATATTTAAAATGTTTTTAAGAATAATTGAAAAAAAAAGTGCAAATGTTGATTTCTAAAAGAACCGCTTGAGAACCCAAACTAAGTTTTGGGATTGTTTTGCAGTGTAGAATACAGAGGTTTGTCTGAAAACCATTCTGGTTCAGTATTTTTTTACTGCAATAATCACATGTTGTGTCCGCAAGTGTCAGGTTGGTTTCCTTAGTGTACTTTTTCTTAAACTTTACTTGCATCTCCAATACAGATAGATACAAATATTGTATCTATCTCCATAGGAAAATTCTTCTCATTGCCTCATATAATATGTGGTTATATAATACAGTCCTACATAAATCATAGCCATTTTATCACAGAATGCTCATGATGGAATACATACCTTCTGGCTATTTTTTAAATATATTTTTCTTAGGTGATACTTTTTTTAAAAAAAGATGCTCAGCCGTTTTTATTGTATCACTGAAGAATACGAGATGCTGTATACTGTGTATGAAAAGCAGAATGTCTGCTGTTTACTTTCTCTTTTTTAAAAATTGTTATTTCTCCTCAAAATGCCTATGTTTCTCACATTACATTGCATTCATAAGCTGATATGTAGATAACATACGTTCTGCTTCCTTTACAAAAATATTTCCACAAGAGTCAAAAATTAATATTTCTGGACAATGCTGCTATGCTGTTGTGTAAATGACACATTTCTAAAAGAAGTGTTTTGTCTAATTTATTAGAATTGAGATGTCCAAAGATGCACTTCCAGAGAAGGCTTGTCAATTAGATAGCCGGTATTGGAGAATAACAAATGCCAAAGGTGATGTGGAGGAGGTTCAGGGTCCTGGAGTAGTAGGTAAGGGATATTGTTTCAAAATGTTGACTAAATGAAGAAATGATTGGTTAATTTGCTCAAAATAATAAAGATGTTTGATTAAATTGGCTGTTTAGTTTAAAGAAAAAAACACGAGCTGCTGTGGTATCTCAGTCTAGAATTTATTTCCCAAGACCTGTACATCCATGTTCAGATTAAATTTAAATTTCAGTATTCTGATTGTCATATATCAACTAGGAGATCCGTAAGAAATGCATGACATTTGTTTCAAGCAACCATTTGTTACAAGCTATTGAATCACATTTTTAAATAATTTATTTACTCCTAACATATAATTTGGCCTTACTTTATGTATACTTGATTCTAAAGTTCTCTAATCATTTTATTTCTGCAGGAGAATTTCCAATAATTAGTCCTGGTCGAGTCTATGAGTATACTAGTTGTACTACATTTGCTACTACATCAGGATACATGGAAGGATATTATACATTCCATTGTCTATACTACAAAGATAGATTTTTTAATGTTACCATTCCTAGGTTTCACATGGTTTGCCCAACATTCAAAGTATCCATAGCACGTATGGTAAGTTGAAACAACTTGGTTTAGGCAATAATTTTTATATCTAGTCCCTAAATACTAGTAGACTTGTATTTTTAAAATAGTATTCTTTTTGCATAAAAATGACCAAACAAGGCAACATCCTATATGAACAGAGTTCTTGTTGCTTTCATCAAACTTACCTCCAGCTTCCTGGTTCCATCATAGGATGGTCATAGTTAGGTTCAATTCATAGCTTTCAGAATCAATTAGTCATAATCTAGTCTACTTTAAATTGGATGTTCAACAATCTAATTTGCTTTCAGATGGTAAATATGTGTTGAACATGCAGAATGGAGAATCTATTAACAATTATTGCAAAAATCCAGGGCTGTGTAATTTCATTTAAAAGTATTTATAATCCAGCAAGAAGAATTTTAGATAAAGGATTAATATATAATTTCAATGATACTTACATAAGTAGCTGAAAATGAAATGTGTTTTTTGACAGAATTATTTTGGACTGCATTTCTAATGATGGAAACTTATATTGTATTAATTTAGATACTCTAATAATGGTGGAAATAAAAAAAAGCAGATTTGTTAAAAAAACTGATTAACATTATTCTCTGCAAATTATTAAGGTAGAGTTCATAAAACATTTAAAAACATTCCAATAAAGAATAAAAGATCATAGACGCTATTTTAATAAAAAATGATGATGAATATTTTACTCATTGGACCTTCTACAAAAATTGAATTAGCTGATTAGGAAACAGAATATTAAATTTTGATTCAAATTCATATACTATTTTGTCAAGAATTTATTTTTGCTTTCTGTTTACCTGCATGGCCTACTTAACAGAATGTTCAGTCCCAATTATTTAAGCACTTTACCTAATTGACAGTTAAATATTGTACATAAGTGAGTAGTGATTTTTCAGTATATTCAACAGTTTTGTAAATTACAGTTTGTTTGGGATATCTATTAAAATGTTCTGTTTAGATTATTATTTGATAAGTAGAATATGGCAGTAGTGAGAATTAAGTCAAATATTTAGCCTGCCCATTGGGAAAACAAGATAAAAGTATATGGATGTCACAAAAAGCAAAAATGAGATATTATATATATTAACTTCTTTATTTTTCTATTATTGTGTTTTATGGAGATGGTAATATAAACATTAGAGGGCCAGTTCGGTGTAATGGTTGAAGGCACCAGGTTAGAAACTGGGAGACCGTGAGTTCTAATTTCGCCTTGGGCACCAAGCCAGCTGGGGAATCTTGAGCCAGTTACTCGCTCTCAGCCCTAAGAAAGAAGCAATAGCAAGCAACTTCTGAAAAATCTTGCCAAGAAAACTGAAGGAACTAGTACAGGTAGTTGCCAGGAGTCAACACTGACTTGAAGGCACCAAAACTAATAATAATTATTGTTATTATTATCAATCCTAGGGTGGTTCTTTAAACTGAAGAAACTGAAAATTTAAATTATGTTGCCTTTCCTCTGTTTAGGAAACCAATCACAATGATTGTACCATGGATGAGGAGGAAGACTCAACAGATACTGACGAATATGAAGATAGACATAGAATTTTAGGCATTCCAATTCCTTCTGGGCGTTGTCCACGTCAGACCTGATCAGACTTTCAAAACGATGTTTGGGGTTCTGCGGATTGATGAGTATATGTGTATATGTGTATGGATACACACACATATGCATATATAAATATACAAACACATGCGTGTATGTCTGAATGTATATATTAAATACTTGACTGTGGAGTAATGGAGTAACTGATATGAATGCTGATACTGCTTCTGGCTTGTACCTGATCAGATATACAAACAAGATTTTCCTTTATTTTTCCTTTGTTTTGAAGATGAGGTAAAGATGGAAATGCAGTAACATGGGAACCTTTATTATTTTGAAAAACTTTACATTTGGGAGTACTTTAAAACTGTATATATAAAAGTTATTTAAATGTTGAATGGTGCTTGGTTCTTTTATATATATATATAAAACTGTAATGGCAAATAAAATAGTAGTAATATGCATGTCCTTTTTGCAACAGTTTTGTTTTGCTACCTCTGACATAAGTGAATGAAATATTTAAAGTGTTTATGATCTTTAGGTTGAATTGGGTATTGTTGTATTGTTAAATACAACAGGAAACTAAATTAATTAGAAAAAAACTGTCAGGTTTTTAATCCTGCATTCTTTGTCTGATAATATAATAAGTCTTCTACAGCCCTTCCCTTTGGTTGAGCTGCACCAGATTATGAAATGCAAATTGCCTATTGCATTTTCTCATTTATTATGTAATACAAATATATAAATAGCATCCACCCTTAATATACCATTTATCTATTGTGATAAATGACTAGAACTTTGATTTAAAGATAAACCTTTTGTGTTTTCTGAATGATAAATGGATTTTTATAATTTCTAAAAACAAACCATTTGAAAAATAGTCATAGCTAAGAATCTGCATCAAGAGTTATTGTAAAGATTTTGGAAAAGTGAAATAGTTGAAATAAGTATTTATATTTACCTGGAACTTAGTCCCATTGATTTTAGTAAAGCTTTTGCACAAACATATAATAGGATTGAATGTTAAACCCTTAATACTGGGAAACCTGTACAGATCCCAGGTTCAGAGTTGATGTAGATGAAAGTAGTAAATTGCCATACCACAGAATTACAAGAATTACTGTATGAACACTGCCTATTTTTATTTGGGAATAGGAAAAAAATGGCTTCCCTAATAAATTGGAAAAGAAATATAGCATAAAAGGATAAGGGTTATCATTCACCTTAAAAGAATAATCAAATAAGAATGTATGAGATAAAAATCATACAGTAATTACAGTAATTTCTTCATATTTGTTTTGTACCAACTGAGTTAATCATTTTTCTATTTACTGAAGCGAAAATTAAATCTCAAGACAACGACTCTAAAAGTTTGATGTAAAATGTGTTGGGGAAATTGGAGGAAAAAATTGTTTGTATCCTAAATAGCCAAAGACTTAATGTTTTTGTACAGTAGTAATTATGTAAAATGAACAGGACTATGTCATGCATAGTTATAGAGCCAAGATTTGGTTTTTTTCCCCCTTAAAATTACATATAACATGCAATTTTATACTTCATGGTTTTTAAAAACTCTGTTAAGCCTCTTGTAAGACTTGTACTACAGTTTCTTTTTGCACTGAAAAATGAAATCAGAGAATACAAAAAAAAATGGTTTATATGTACAGGGTTTGGGGTTATTACAGCAGGATATTTTCTATGATGCTCTCCCATAACTTCTAGTCTAATGCTTCATTTGTGTACAAGACACTTTTAGTCTTACTGGGCTTGTACTATTATTGCTAGTATACGTAAAAATATTAAGACTATGAGTTAGGAATACTTAAAGTCATACATTGCCTTACAAGGTGCCATTGTATTGCATCCAACTCAATATTCTCTTCTGATGCAAAATATCATTATTAAATATACTACATTTTATTTGGTTATGTGCTTCTTACATTGGAGCTTTATGCTTGACATTGCTTGATTAATTTATTACATGAGGTTTTTTTTCACCGTTTCTAGGCAGCTCAAGGAGTTACAAAAAAATGAGAATATCTGTATAATGAAAACAGGAACAAACTATTTAAAAGGCAGCCTGCCTATGACTAGGCCCCAAATCCTCAGCAGAACACTAGATCTTAAATGATCTGTGAAAAATGAGATTTGGACATTCCCTATTTCAGGGGACATGGTATCCTACAGCATGGGGACAACTACAGAAAAGGCCAGTGGTATTCCTTAATCTCCCATGGGATGGAAAGTTTCCTGCAGGAATGTACAGGTTGAGAAATCTCAATGAGAGATAGTTGGAAACTAAGCCACACAGGGTTATAAGGGCAACAGCCAGAACTCAGAACTGGACCTACAAATAAATTAGCAATTGTTGCTATGATTACAGGATACAAATTACAGCAATACAGCAAAGCACTTCTGAAAAATCTTACCAAGAAAAATGCAGGGACTTGTCCAGGCAGTCTTCAGGAGTCAATACTGACTCGAAGCACACACTAACACACAATGTGATACTTCCATTTATATATGGATGTCAAACTTGCCACTTCAGACTAAACAGTTGCCCCAAGCAAAAGGTATGACTCAAGGATATGGTGTGACAACACAGTGTTGCCTTACGTTGTTACATAGCCTTCCCAGGCTCTCCAATTAGCTTCATCCCGTTAGATGTATAATGCAGTTAACTGCCAGGCATGAGACTGGGGGATTGCCATATTGTCCTTCATGTCAGACAACATAAAACCCTTGGCGTTTCCTGACGTAATGAATTCACTGTGCAAGAGTGTAAATCACTGGTGTCAAACTCACTGCATCACGTGACGTGTTGCGACGTATCATGACTTTTTGCATTGCTGGAGCTGGGATGAGCGCAGCGTCCGTATGATGCAACCGGCGCACGGGCCAGCAGTTTGACACCCCTGGTGTAAATGGACCTCACTGGACTCGCTGAACAAAGATTAAGGGTATATTGACATTATGCATGGCCCCTGCGGTTGGCCCTATCTCAGTAGTCTTGGCTGATTCCAAAAATGTAACATAAGCTCAGACTAGTTAATATTTGGATATAGTTGGCAGGGCTGTAATCTAGACAAAGTTAAGGGGAAAAGTCCAAAAGTCAGCAATGGGAAATCACTTGCATATTGTTGCCAAGTAAGTTGCACGGAGTGCATGGTCACCAGGCACTGAGCTTGACTTGAGAGTCTCCATCTTTTAAGACCCTCTCGGAGGAATCTAGCTGACTGGCTGCTGCAAACCGAGGTTCAAGGCTACCAGAGATTTTTAAAGCTAATCCTAAACACCCAATTAAGATGCTGAAAAATGGGACATTTCTCAGGGCATCAATCAAAACAAAAATGTAGCAGTTGTGTTCTAACTAGAAAGCAACACAAGGAAAGAAGTAAGCAAAAGAGAGAAAGGTTACAAAAGGTAAAGAAGTCCCTGGTCCTTCTTGTTACATATTTTATGTTATATGTTATGAATATATCACAAATATGATATCAGTTATGAATATAGAGGGCCTGTAATACAACCATAGTTAGCCTTTTCATGAACTCACTAGGAAACACATGTTGCTGGAATATGTAAGAAAGATTCTGAATGTGTGTATGAATGTTTTATTGATGATTCCAGATGGAATATTAGTGGATGTAAGGAATGCATTTTTCCTGGCATCATGGAACAGGGAGTAAGAATGTGAAGTTCCTGACCTGACCGGGCAGGACAAGATGTACCATATATATGAATTTTGAGTAAACAAGTTGGGTATAAAAAGAAGAGTGGAATGAACCAGACCAGAATGAACAAGACAACTCATGTTGGAGCAGAAGTCTGCTTCCCAGCCTAGTTGGGCAAGAGTACTTACCGCAACTTGAGTAGCCTTGTTGGGCATAGTTATCTGAGTAGCCTTGTTGAGTGTAGTTTCTTCACAGCCTAGTCAGCACAGCTTATTGTAGTAAGGTAACTTTGAAATTAAACAAGTATATGTGCAAATATAAATGAATTAATTATGCTTAATTGCACATTTGCCTTGCTTTTTCCCTGAATAACACAAGAATAAAAGAACGATTGGAAAATTCTATTTTGAGTGGCTTGAACTCAGTTTTATGACACTCTCACTCTGGGAAGAGAGGATGGCTCCCTCTCGCCTTATGGTTCAGATTCTAGTTCCTCCTGGTGCCTCTTGTATATCTTGCTTTCTTTTTCTTTAGATCTTATATTATGGATTCACACGTGAATAGTGGTTGTGTCCTTCGCTGCCTTGCCCTGTTTAGATGGCACAGCTTCTAAGTAAGCTAAGTACTGTAAGTAATAAAAATGTCCCAAAGGAGACGGGCACAAACACCAGAGATCTCCCTGGAATTCAGAAACGCATTCCTCCATCAATATAATTTTCAGGGTGTTGATGTTCCCCAATTACCAACAGTGACAGTGTTGGGAGTACATTAGATGTGGGTGGAATATTGTTTTGCTGGTTGCAGAAGCAGTCCAACCACTGATAAATGTGGAGTCTCCCTTCTTATTGAAAATATTGCCAGAAGATAACGCTGAGACTGACAAGGAGCTTCCCTAACTATCAGCGGACGGAAGGCCAATGCCCGATCGCTCCCCTCGTTCCCCTATTTATGTGTTTTGTTTGCTTACTGACAAAAAAAAGTAACTTCTCTTTTTGGCCGCGGAGATGAGGCTGACAGTTGCTTTGCCGCAGACCGGCAGGAGGGAGCCGAAGGCGGAGCCTGCGGATGCCCCAGAAAGGAAGGGAGCCGCTCAGATTTAAGGATTTAGCGGCGGTCGCAGGGGGAGGACTGCGGCTCAGCAGCTCGGCGCGCCTTTGAAGCAGCAGTCCGGGTGAGCGAGGGCTAGCGGGGTCCAGGCTTGCGAGCCCTCCATTCGTTCGGGCTCGAAAGGAGCTTCCCGGCAACCCCTTTCTAAGCCCGGGTCGCCTGTGGGAAGGGGCATCCCGAGAGCAGGATTGAGAGAGGCGCTTGCTGCTGCAGGTGGAGTGGAAGGAAGATGTTCAAGAGAGGGAAGCCGGCCAATTTTAGAGGCGCCGGGCTGGTTGTGACGCTTCGGAGCTGCATTTGCCTGGCTCAAAGCTCACAGGCAAGGCCCGGTCCATAGGGGCTTTTTACGTTAGTAAAAACGGGGGCTCTTGTGTCTTTAGCTGCGGGTTTATCTGCGTCGTTTGGATAGAAATGCCTCTGTGCCCTCCCTCCCTCCCTCCCTCTCTCTCTCTCTCTCTCTCTCTCTCTCTTCTACCTCTCCTTCCCTCCTTCCCTCCTTCCCTCCCTCCCTCTCTCTCTCTCTCTCTCTCTCTCTTCTACCTCTCCCTCCCTCTTTCTTTCTTTTTCTTTCTTTCTTTCTTTCTTTTTCTTTCTTTCTTTCCTTCCTTCTTTCCTTCCTTCCTTCCTTTCTTTTTGGTCTTCAGTCTTTGTTTCTTTGCGGAAGGCGAGAGCATACGGTTAGAACATTTTATTTTAGATGCTGATCCTCCCGGTTTTCTGATGAGCCGGATGCCCTTCAAAGGCATTTAGCATTCTGTTTGACCGGAGGCTCTTTAATTGGGGCTGGTTTTGGGGAGCAGGCTTCGAATGTAATGTGCAGTGTTGCTGCATTTGGAGACCCTTCCAAATGCATGTAAAATGTTTGTGATTTTATTAGTTAAATTAAAAGACAAAAATGCAACGATCCTACAATTAAACCATTGTCATCATCATAAGATGAGAAAAGTGAAAAAAAAAATAAGATCCATATTACAAGACCCAGTGAGGAATAATAACACAATATAGAGCAAATTCTGTCCTTTTGTACATTATTAAATCTAAACCAATGTTCCACCTTTTCATTCTTCAGCATAAGGACGTCTCAAAGGGACTCTCCTCTTGTTTTGGCCTAGAGGAGCACTGAATGTTTGCCCTCTATGTACTACTGAAGGACAGTAGGCTTTCACAAAGTCCTCTTCTGAAGGAGGTCTTGCCTCTTGGCATTGGTCTGCCTTCCTAAATGGTACTGATTATAGTTTGAATAATTCTTTGTATTATGGGCTGAAATTATTTCTAGCCAGGAATACAAAAATTAATATGTTCTCTCTTCAGAACTTCACTGCTAGATAGAGGATGCTCTATCTTGTAATCAGTCACTTAACTCAACATACATTAAAAAAAACCCTTTATATTCCTACTTGTTCTGTTTTATTTTTCCTTACTTGTTAGCAGAGTAATGAAGTCCCCACTACTACCATCCCTAACAGAATGAAATTTTGCATACAGCTCTTTTGGAAAGCTATTGACAAACTGGAACATGACCAGTTAAAAGTAGTAAAAGGATTTCAATTTATTTAACATGTATTATATACATGTACAGCTCTACTATCAAAGTTTTCTGCTGACTGATAAAAGGTGAGAAAGGAATCCCTCGTAATTAAACAGCTAAATAATAGTGCAGAAGGAATGCACAAACATCTGGGCATCAGTTGTTTGTGACCAGGTGAGGTCAGTGTTTCCTTTGTCAGTCTTTTTACCAGAATAAGATCTACACCACTGTTTGCCTTAGTTTATAACCATTATTTCTAAACATTTCTTAGTTTATTACCATATATTAGTGGATAGAATTTTAATAGAGACACCTCTATTTTTCTGTCAATGGATGAAAGTTCTATGGTGGAGCCGTAACTTTTATACCATTCAGACTTGATGCACTGAATATCCAACTCCTCCCCATAACAATTAACAAGAGGAAACAGATTGGCTTAAGGCCATGAAAATTCTCAACATCAGTCAATGTATTCTTTTCTCCCACTCAGAACATTGCTGGTGGGAAATCTCCATTTGTGAAGTTTTCACAAATAAACTTGAACACCTGTGATAATGTAAACAGTGTCTCAGTAGCAAATCTTTCTTTCCAGCAGAAGAAGTGCACTCCTCCTGCATTCAGAGACCCCTTAGCTTATTCTAGCTAGTTTAAATTGTTTCCTAAATATTTCACCTTTGTTAATGAGGAGACCGAAGTTGGTCAGCAATTAACTATCTGAATCTCATACACAAGCACGTTTTGTTGCAAGGTACAATAATTTTTCCCTGCATGTAGTCACTGTGCAAGCAGATCAATGTGAAAGAGAAGTTGATTAATTAGATTAGTTTGACTGGAGAATAGGTATATCCATGCCACAGATAGGATTTCCTAATACTGATAATGACTTCACCAACCAGTTTTAGCATGTTTATGCTACTCTGTGCAAAGTAGATCTCCATTGTTGATATTACCTTACAAGCTAATATATTGTTGTTTACATCCCATCTTCCACACAATCAGGATGCTAGGTTATTGCAACACTTGGTATTGGCTCTGAAACACAGAAGTGGGAGCTACAGTATGGCAAATCCTTCAGCGTCCTTTTTTCTTAGTTTTCACCTAAACTACATCTATTTCCATTCATGCAGAATATTTGTTGGGCTGTTTCTTCCAATCATGTTTAATTGTGGTGTATGTGTATCCCTCTGTGTTTGATCATTCATTCATTCTTGTCTTTCTGCAGATTCAGATCTTTCTTGAATAGGCTGCTCCTCCTAACCTAGGCTGAAGCCAAAACAACTTTCAATCCAATGAATTTCTAATCCAAATAGATCCCATTAAACCGAATAGGTCTTATAGCCAGCTAAATAATATTGCAATCTGAATCCTAAGAGTAAAACCAATTCTGCAACTTCATGCAAAGTAAAGAATATCTGTCGGTCATGCTGACTGAGAACTGTGGAAAAATACCAGAGAGACAACTTTAGTTGTCTGGTTTCTAGGGATAGATTTTAATGGGCAAAAACAGTGCATGGCGAAATTCCTTTCATAAAGCACATTGCTTTGCTATATAATGCACGGGAGTGCAATGTTTTAGTTCCTCTGGCTCCTGTGAAGGCTTTCTAAACCTTTCAGGCGCAATCTTAATGCATTCTTGGGAAATGCCTAGTCATGAATGCTGCCACTGCCCACTTTATTCAAGGGACATGTCTCTCCAGTCAAGTGGCAATCTGTCTTCCATCTGCATTAACTGGGCAAGAAAGACATTTTATTTTATGAAATCTTGCTTAAAGAACTAGAAGGGAGGAGACAGAAACAAAAAGACAAAAAAAAAAGGAAGTCAATAGTTTATTTTGAAGCTCAGGCTGAAATCATTCCAATGACACATGCGCACAGAGACAAAAGAAAAATCCCATCAGCTTTAGGTCACTCTCTATTAAATCAAATCAAATCTACCCTGCATCTAGCTCTATTTGTCTTTAATTTACTGTATTATTTCTCTGATCTGCAACCCAGATTTTATCAATTAGGCTCCTATCTTTCTTTCTTCTTCTTCTTCTTTTTTTAACATTTTTTATTAATAGATATATATTTGTACATGTAAACCAGGAAAAAATTCAAGTTAACTGCTATTCAACTTAATACAATCAATTTAAATTTGTAAACATTCTTCACTCCGTATACCTTTTATGTCATCTGCCCGCTCGTATCTTGTTTAGTAAAACCTCCAGCATTAAAACAAACAGCAAGGGGGATAGAGGACATCCCTGTCTAGTACCTTTCTCTATATTAAATGAGTCCCCATTCACAATGATCTGGCCTGTTTGTTTCTGATAAATTGCCAATATGGAATTAATAAACTGTTCTCCCATTTTCATCCCCCCAATCAGTTTTTTCAGAAACGGCCAATTCAGTCTATCAAAGGCTTTTTCTGCATCTACAAACATGAGAGTAGCGGGCACCTGGTTATGCCTTTCCAAGTACTCTATTATATTAAGAAGTTGTCTTACATTAGTTTTCATCTGTCGTCCTTGTATAAATCCAGTTTGGTCCAGGTGAATTATTTTTTGTAACACTGTCATTAATCTGTTAGCCAAGATTTTTGCAAAGATTTTGTAATCCGTATTCAATAGCGAGATGGGTCTGTAGTTTTCTGGTTGAGCGTTGTCTTTTCCCTCTTTAGGGATTGATTTTCCACCAGTTCTGGAAAGAACTCCGGTAGGAACAAAGCCAAACAGGAGCTGCCTGCCTCTTCTTTTTAAAAACTCATCTGGGAGGTGGGGGGGGGATCTTCCTTCTTGTCACTGGCTTTTAAGATTTTGATTTTCATAGGCTTCATTTACTTGGATAGACAGATCAGATTTTCTTTTATCTTTTTGAGCTACGTTCTCTATTCATGATCTCATGTATGATTCTACTTCTAGACATGGACAAAATGAACAACATTCTCCTAGCAGCATTCATTATTCTAACCATATCCTGCACTTCTGGTAAGTATTGTGATATTTCTGCATTTTTAGTAAAGAGAATGGACTAAACCACATTGGGATGTAGGAAAGCAGTAGACAACAGTACTCTCTGTCAATAGAATCAGACATCTCCAAGAGCATTTACTCCATTGTAGTCCATTAACATGCTTTCTGGATAAAAGTCTGTAGAGATTTTGTTACAGTATGTAAGTGCTATACTATGTCTTCTAAATAATATATATAGGATGCATTTAGCTAAACAAGATTGAAATGAGAGGCTATGGAAATGCTAGCTAACCAATATTAAGAGCCAGGATGGTGCAGTGGTTAGAATGCAGTATTGCAAGTTAATTCTGCTGACTGCCAATTGCCAGTAGTTCGCAGTTCGATTCTCACCGGCTCAAGGTTGACTCATCCTTCCATCCTTCCGAGGTCAGTAAAATGAGGACCCAGATTGTTGGAGGCAATATACTGACTTTATAAACTGCTTAGAGAGAGCTGTAAAGTACTGTGAAGTGGTATATATGTCTAAATGCTATTGCTATTGATTCCACCATGAATAATTTCTGCACACATGCTAGGCAGATAGAAAATGTTGATTCTTCATTTTACTATAAGCAGGATGTGATAGGCATACCTCAGTCAGAATGGGACAACTCAGCGCAGCCAGCTCACCATTGCCAAGATGCCTCTTCACCATCGGCAAGTTGCTGCAGGACAGTTCAACGTGGCCAAGTCCCTGTTGGGACAACTTGCTGCAAACAGCCAGAGGGAGAGTCAGGCGGGCGGGCAGGTGAGGGGATAGGCAGAGTGCAGAGCACAGCGGCCAGGGGCTTCCCACTGGAGGGAGAGCCAGGTGGGTGGGCAAGTGAGTGACTGGGCAGAGTACAGAGCAACAGTGGGGCCATGTGCTTTCCATTTTCGCCTCCGCCGCTGCAATCCCTTTAGAGTTTGGGCTGGTCAATGCCGGCAATGTTTGGGCTTTCGGTGGCAGTGGCGGTGGGCAGGGAGGCAGTGGAGGCCAGGTGTTTCCCATTTTTGCACACACACCGCAGCTGTCATGGGCCATTTGGCAGTGGAGGATGGGACGGGTAATAGGGATGTGGCAGAGGCTATTGTGTTCTATTTTCACATACCCCACTGCCATCATCAAACAGCCCAAACACTACTGCCACTGAATGGCCTGTGGCAGTGGGTATTAAAATGGGACATGCCCAGCCTCTGCCACCTCCACACTGCCAGCCCCACCCACTGCCGCCACCAAATGGCCCATACTCTGAATAGCTTGGAGATTGGTGCAATGGCAGCGCATGAAAATGGGAAGCCCCTGGATGTTGCTGCTGTCACTCTGAGCTCTGCCACCCACTCACTCACCTGCCTGGCCTGTTCCCCCTCTGGTGGGAACCCCTGGCTACCACTGCTGCTCTACATTCTGTTCATCTGCCTGCTTGCCCGGTTCTCCTTCCAGCTACCTGTGGCAAGTTGTCCCCATGGCAAGTTGGCCATGTTGAGTTGTCCTATGATGACTTGGTGATGGTGAGCTGGCCACGCCAAGCTGGCCGCATCAAGCTGGCCATGCTGAGTTGTTTTAGATCCTGCCTTAGTATGGTATGTGAAGTTCTGGATGGCCAAGAAAATAATTCATGTTCCTTCCCATATTTGGCTTTTCATACATAAACATTTTAATCAAATGTCTACTTTACAATGTACAAATGTCAAGAGAGTTAGATGGGGCCAAGCTCTGTATATTATTATTATTTATTTCACAGTCTGTCTCTTGCTAAAACCTTGTAACTAAATCTTAAGATAATTGTGCCTACGAAACTAAGCTGAAAATTTCTTCAGACAAATCTGTTTAGATACAAATATTCAGCAGCTTTAAGTGAATATTCTGCTAGTCCTCATATGCATATATGTACATAAAGAATATTGGTCAGATAACAGCAGTCTACTAAACAAGGCTGTTAAGTTACTGAAATAATAATAGATGTGAGATAATTGAATGATGTATTACATAAACCTGGCAGATAAAAAAAATACTGTTTATGTTTCAGGCTATGCACTTCGATGTTATATCTGTGAACAAAGTCCTTTTCTCTGTAGAACCAACCTCACCTGTTCTGAGGAAGATGATGCTTGCTTGCAAATTAGAATGGGTATGTATACTTTGCATGAATAAACTGAACTTTGGAACAAGTATATTCTGGTGCAAGTATGTTTGTTTTGGATCAGCCAGTTAGATGAGAACTGTATGTTAGAATGTTTGGCATTAATCCTGGACTATGCTGAGATGGACAAATTAACAAAAGAGATAAAAGAAAAGGAAGACACAGAGTACTATCTAATATGGAGCAAGTAGTATGACTGGTTGGAAACTAGAAATAATAGAGGAGAATAAATGTGGAAAGGTCAAAAGTGGAAAATGTGTGTATAATAATGTATAGTAATAATAATATGTATTATTCTTAGTATGAAGGAAGAAAAATGCAAATAAGAAACAACAGGGCAACAAGGACAAATATTCTGAAGAACAATAAGGGGGGAAATGTAAATAATAGAAGATTACCGTTACGAAATCGCTGTTAAAAAAAGGGAGGAGTATACACTGTGTGTGTATGTGTGTTATGTTTTGTTTTGTTGGTTTAAAAAATAATAAAATTTTTTTTAAAAAAAGAATGTTTGGCATTTATAGGGTTAAGTGCTTTCTTCTTAAGAGATGGCTTATGGATAATGTAGTTTAGCTATTCAGTGAATCCCATGTTAACAAGTCAGTAGGAGGGGCTACTAAGTTCATCACAACAATGTTTATTTTCTGAGAATTTAAGCTCCACTGAGTTAGTTATGATTTCTTCCTACATTAGTGAGTATGAAGTTGCCGCTGTAAAAGTTTTTCTGTCAGATTCAAACCATTATTTTTAAGCTTTTAAACTAAAAAAAAAAATAGTTGGGTAATGAAATGTTATTTTGACCAATCTGGAAAAGAATTCATTATCAAATCTTGGTATGTCACACTGAAAAAAGGGAAGATGATACTTGGAGGCCTGTTTGAAACAATTGCTAATGGGAAAATTCTAAAACTAAAATATTATAATACAATGCTTTTTCAAGAACGATCATAAATTGTAACACTCATGATTGCTCAAGATAGTCAGTAGAACAAGAAATTTGCAGAAGCTGGAAATTATCCTAAACAGTGCAATCCTGAAAACTGTTTAAATTGCTTAATCAACATCTAGACACTTCCCTTGTGTCCTATCAAGCTTATTGTCTCATTAGGATTTTTATCAAAATTATTGGAATCTGGCAGCACTTTTTCTGACTTAACACATATTTATTAAAAGGCATTCATAAAAGGTTTTTGTACGCTGCAAGCAGTTAATGACAACTTATGCCTTTTAGTAAAATCTATTAGCTGGAAAAAGTGCTACTAGACTCCTGATTTTTTGTTTGTCCTCCAATAACGTTAATAAAATTATTGTTAGCTAGATCAGTTGGACGCCTACAAAAAGATGATAAAGAAGCACTTGGAAACCTAACCTGGTTTAATAACAATTCTTGGATCTTCTCCATCTTGGTTTCCTGAAAATTACAGTCTTCTTTTATCTGAATTTCCTTTTTCTGAAGTCATCCATCTCCCAAATCTGAACCTTACTCCTTGATTTTTTCAACCAGGGTGGGCTCAGAAATTAAAAAGGGCTGTACAAAGTTTTGGAATTATGAGTACAACTGACTGCTTCATCAGTATCATTCCTTAGGGCCCAATTCTGCTTTTACTGCCAGAAAACTGCTTTCCAAGATCTGGATGTGACAGCTTGAGTCCTTAAAGAAATGTAATACCTACAATTGTTACTATTACAAAAGTACATATGAACTTAATAAAAGAGTGAAATTCTATAGAAAGAGCACCTGCAAGCAGCCATGAGAAACAGAAAAAGAACAAATTGTGTAAAATCATTGTGCATGACATAGGTGTCATAGTCACCTTTTTTCCATTGGGAGAGGTACCTGAAAACAATCACTAATACACAGACTGATAACACAGCTTTTATCTCAACTGGATCATAGGGACAGTAATCAAAGCTTCCTTATCAATCAGGGAACAAAGAACAAGAGGAGAAAGTCTTCTCTTGTACTTTGTGCTCTAATTGGCAAGAAAGAAATTGGAAGATATGGGGGGGGGAAAACATAGCTGATCCATTATATAATTCTTCAAGGAGCGGCAACTTGTTTTCAAACTTGCACAGAAGACAGGCTGCTTGAATGAATATTAGAGAAGCCTTATGCCCATTTGAGGTCTGAAGTCTGTCTGAATCCTCTTTGAAGCATGCTTTCTCAGCCCTATAATGCATGCTTTCTACATGCCAATGGTCCATACAGCATCTTCTTCATGAATCTCTCAACCTATGGGTAACAAAATTAAAACACCCTTCTTGCGACTAGTCAAGGTTTATAGCCAAGCACTAATGTTAACTCTGCAGTTTCTAATCTTGAGCAGCAGAGACAGTAACTTTTATATTTGTGCTTCAAAACCGAAAGATATTATGTAAAGTAACCCTTAAGTTATTTTGGATGATTCCAGTGCAGCAGAGATCTTTGTAAGATGCCTCTGCAGGAGAAAGGTTGAGGGAAAGAAAAAGTTATTACTGACTCCTTTTCTTTTCCCCTAAAGATCTGCGCAGAGCATTTTGAAATCTTCTAGAACAGTAAGGAAAATGGTGTAAGTGGCAATGAAAATTGCCTCTGACCTCTTGCTCCTACAGCAACCTCTACTGGATTACAGCCCTTCTGAAAAACATTTAAGGACTTCTCTGAGGTTCTCTAGAAGGGTGCTAGTCTCTGAATACTCATGTGTATAAGATGATACAAATCAAGGAATATTTGTTATTTTAAACAAATGTCCTGTGTTATATTTTTTAAGTGGCAAAATAGCTGATTTTTCTTTGTGTGGTCATTTAAAATGTATCTCTTGCTTGTATCTCATCAGAAGCAGAATTGATCTCAATTTATGTTTTGATTTTGTTTACAGTGAATTTGAGAACGTACAGGTGCTGGAAAATGTCAAAATGCGGCAAAGATGTTATAGCCCAGGAGTTTAGTGTTGACAGTTTTAGACACCTTTGCTGCCAAAGAGATTTCTGCAATAAGAGTCCAAGTCTCCTCGTCAGTACCACTTCCTTTGGTATTTCAGCAGCAATTGTGGTTTGGATGATGTCCCGGTAATAAGGAGATTCAAAGTAATATGTTCTCTGCATATCCCAGTTCTAACCAGATACGCAAGCACTTTTACTGGAACAGCTAAAGCTATTTGAAGAAGCAATGTCTTTGTAATTACAAGAGTGTTAACGCTAAGCCAGGAAAGCAATATAAAAATGGAAAACCAATTTTGTAAGAAAGTACTCTCACTCAATGCATGTTGATTGTCTTTGACAATTGAGCCTTCTCCTTAATATTTAATTTCTGGTTAATCCATGGCAGTGGAAGTGCTTATTTATCGTATTTCTATTTTTTGTAAGAAAGCGGATTCATATTCTTTTCCTTTATCATTCTCTACAGCTGCACGTTCTTCAGTAAACACGAATACTGTATTTCACAGCTCACTTTTAATGCAAGCTCATCATAAACAAGTTTAAGAGGTTACCAAGAGAATGGTTGTAAGATCTCACTGTTTATAGTCCTACATTGACAGATTTGACCTTCTATCTGTTTTAACATGCTATGGCAATTTTTACCTATTATACAGGTGTTAAGATAACCACTCTGTAGAAAACTCATATATGTGTGGCACTTTATGCAGTATACTCAGTAACTGCTGCTTTAAAACGTATTTCCTATTCCATACCACATTTAGTCGCAGAACCTAATATTGACGGAGCTTAATTTAAAAATGTATTCTCTCTTTTTCATTGCATTGTTTTCTGTGAAGACTTTATTCAATAGAGAAACTCCGAAAAGTATTACTTAACAGAGTCCTTCCTATGTTAGGCACAGCATGCCATTTTAAAAGTATAATGTGTATGGACAATTGTTAACATTCTTTTGCAGATTTTCCCACATATATAGAACTGTTGGTATCTTAAAAAGTATTGAAACAACTATGTGCAATATGTTCTACTTACGCTATATGTAGAAAGATTCCTGGGAGAACCCTGGCTTTGCTTTGGTATGTATAAATCCTATGGTTTCGTATTTTAAGATTAGTAGCTTATAACATTACTGTAACTTATTTCAGTGGAAACTAATATGGCCCAAGGAAGCAAAGTTGATGGGCAAACATCATTCACTTTTTCCCACTAATTAAATGAAGGAAATAGTAAGGTCTGTATAAGGACTCAGAACTGACAAAGAAACCCAAAATAAGACAGAATTCTGCCAACTATTGGGGATTGTTAAACAGATTAGCACCATATGTGAATGCAATGAACCTGAATTTTGGGAAATAGAGAAACTTGCTGAGAAACCAAAAAGAAAAGTATTGTCTCTCTGTATATACTTATTTAACCAAGTTGCTTAGAATTACACAACTATCCTGGCTGAATTCATACCATCACTTCAGCAACAAAATAAGCCATCACATTTTACCCTGTTGCAGTGAGTAAACCATCTATTGTTTTTTTAATACTTAAAATGGAATACAACAGGTCAAATTTCATTCAGCAAGAAAAAAAATATCACCTGTTTGTACTAAACATGTTTAATGTATGCTATTACCTATTTAACAAAGATATCACAGTAAACACTATGAGGGGAAATAATCCTCTTATCTAACACTTTAAAATAAACTTTATTGAATTTCAGACTTTCATCTGATTATAGATACATAGAATTAATCTTGTAAGGGTGGCATAGAAGTCTAAATAAAGTCTAAAGTAATCTAGATGTTTGCAGACAGCTATGATAACCCTGCAGAATTATACTATGTTTCATTCTGTTTGTCAGTGACTACACAACTCTGATTAAAAAATAGTAATAATAGTTAACATAGGTGGCATAATTTACTATATCATAAACTAACTGCATGGCCAGAATCTGCCAGATTCACAGGGCTGAAAATATGGTAAGTAAATTTCATAGGATATTGTGTGTATCTAGTCATTATATTATACTTTCAAACTTGAAATGATTTTGTGTTCATAAATATTTTACATTATATGTGTAATATAGTTAAATCTCCACATACTCTCTCAATTCTCAGTAATGTAACTAGCATCCAATTCCTCTCTCCTTTGTCTACCTCTTTTTGATCCCACTCGATCCTTGGCATATCGATATACTGATCCCGATGAACAATGGATGGGTCTAAGTCAGTAAACACATCTAAGAATTGTAACATAGCCATTCTCAACCTAATGTCTTTCAAATGTTTTGGGCTTCCAGTCCTATAATTCTTATGCTAGTTGACAATTATATGAATTGGTCGAACCCAATTAGAGGTACCAAGATGGACAGCACCTTATTTTACAATTTCTAGGATTTATATCCTGTATTGTTATGCACATTTTATAATATTAAACATGTAAAAGAGGAAAATACTTTAAAGAGCCAGCCGTGTTTTTTTTAAATGGTGGAAAGATTTCTAATTTCAGTGTCCTTTCCCTGAGGAGAAAGCTGCGATTAACTGGAAATGGATGTGACTTCTATCAGTGTCCTGATTAATTATGGAATCTATTATTAGGCCAATATTATTACTTTAAAAACTGTTTCCTTTATATCTGTCAGGCATGAACAACCAGGCCTACATGTACAGAGTTTGAGCTAATTACTTTATTATGTTTTGCATATAAAACACATAAATCTCCCCAGACTGGTAACCTACTCTTGTAAATAATTACATACTGCCCCGGAACTTAGGGGAGATTGGCCCTAGACTTTTTGTGGTTGCTCAGTGTCTCCAGGCTAGCTCCACACTTGATCCCTCCTCCCTGCCAGATTGGCTTCAATGTCTGGCTTCTGGATATTGTGAAAATTATCCACTAAAACTCATTTTGAAATTATTTATTTCATAGTCATATAGGAATCTCTTTCCATCCTTATTTATAGTCTGATTTTAAGGTACAAAACCATGTTAACATATATTTTCAGTGTAAGCTTTCACAATTGTTACACATAAAATGAGTTTATGCTGATTTTATCAAAACAAGAGAAATCACTTTTGAGCAGAGCTATAGCTATAGCCATATGGGTATACTGAAATACAGATCTTATATATTTGGAAGAAAATCCCCAATATAGGATTACAGCTTTAATTCCATTCTGATCCTGACCCTTGCAGGATTTGGATTATGAACTTTGTAATCATTTTCATTGACGTCTTTATTGATCATTTTAATTTGAAAGCACCAAGGAGCTACCAGTCCTAATTATACTACAGCTTTAAGGATGTCATATTCTTAAAATGGTCATATAGTTAGGAATTCTAGTAGATACATTCTACATTCTTTTTACTGTCTTTTTAAAAAGTTTTCACCTTTATTGAATTACATTTTTCTAATTTTTCCACTTATTTTTGACCCATGTACTTTATATATTTGTTCTGCAGATAGATCCTGATTCATTGTCTTTGTGTGAATCTCAATGTACTACTTTCAAATAATTACTCCCTTTTGTCTTCAATTCACAACCCAATTATGCTGGCTTTTGTCATATCTTGTTTTGCCATAAATTCTTAAATAATCAAGGATTATTTTAAATTTATTCAAATTATTTTCACCGTTTTCCTGATATATTCATCACTCAATTCTATATAATAATGTGGACAGAAGCATATTTTTACTTTTTTCCACATTCATTCATTTTTTTTGTAACAGACCAAATACTTCCCACTAGCATTCTACCAACATTTGTGCGACTTAAAATGTCTCCATTTGTTTTTCCATCTTTAGTAAACTTTCTAGCAAGGTATACAAATTGACCTCCTTGACTTAGCTTTTTGTAAAACTATGCAAGCGTTTCATATTTCAAGTCTATTCACTTCATCCCATATTTTCTCTAAATCAGCAAATATACTTTACCTTTTATTTTTTGTATTCATATTTTCTCAATAACCTGCTGAAGAGGAAAAATCTGGGTTACACATACTTATCCTGCATAAACCTATACTGCCATACACATACATCAGACATGTCAAACACAAGGCCCGGGGACCGGATGCGGCCCACGACATGGTTTCATGTGGCCCGCGAAGCCATCCTGGAAACAGTGAGGGAACGGCTTCCGTGCCTTGGCCCTGGCCAGCTGGGAGCCAATGTACAATTTTATGGTGGCCATCTATGCTGAAACCATTCAGTCTTAGCTCCACAAGGCCATCTGGAAACAGCAAGGGACTGGCCCCTGCCGCATCAGCCCTGTCCGCTGGGTGCATGCTGGGGAGGTGTCACCCTTTGTGAGGAATGAAGAAATGCACCATCACCTGGAAGTGGCCAGCAAATGGCCCTCTCCTACTTCACATATCCGGCTTGATAGGCTCCGGGGGGAGGGATTTCAGCAGGCTCTTCCAGTGGACTATGCCTTGGCGCTTGCCCTGGTCCCACCCCCTTCTGCCAGAGACCCTCAGATCTGTCCCACTCCTGCCCAGGCCCCCACAGGAACCCTTGGCACGAATGATGTAGAGCTGGCCACGCCCACCAGCAGGCCACACCCACTCCAGCCACGCCCACCCAGCAGGCCATGCCCACCCTAGCCACACCTACCTGCCCCCCCGATGACAACCGCAGTGCTGATGCGGCCCTTAATGAAATTGCGTTTGACACCCCTGACATACATTATAACATTCATTTCAACTCCATATCATTAATGCCATAAATACATATAAATAAGCTAGGTATGTGAAACTAAGGAGACAATGACTAAATAGTCACCATTCTAATTTATTCTTAATTGTCTGAATGGCCTAATAATCAATCGTTTTGTGCTCACCCATCCATTCATATGAGTTAGCAGATTATTCTCAAAGATAGCATTCCTTCAGAATGTTGCACATTCCTGGATTATAAATACTGTACTTTTTAAACTGTGACTTTAAAGCGATTGACAGAGAAAGGAAAACTTTGATTTTTGGTCATTATGGAGCATCAGAGGTCTGCAGAAAGAACATATCAAGAAAAAATAAATACTTCCCAGGAGGAAATGTATGTTATGTTACAACAAATTACAAATGACATTAATTTCAAACCACAAGGAAATTAGAAATAAATTTGAAAACTTAAATGAATACATTTTCAATTTAACGTCACAACAAACAAATGATCAAAAACAAAAAAAGAGAAAGATCAAGTAAAGCAGATAACTGAACGTAAACTAGTGGAAAGAAACTTAAGAGATGGAATTTAATAATGGAAGGAACCGTGATTTAATCCAGATGGAGAAAAGCTTCCAGGAAATACTGGACACGGAAAAGATAATCTATTTGTCAAGATTCCAAGAACTTGAGAGAAAAAAGGGGAAGGGAGAAACTAAGAGAGAAAGAAAGAAAAAGATCTCTGAGGAATATTCCCACAAAAACACTGTAATTGACTTATCTTTTGTACTGACAACATCTACAAAACCATAGGAAGATCTTGGGGTTCAATGGAATATACTGATTAGGAAAAAAGTTTGGCAAAAAAGAAGAAGGGCTAAAGCCAGAATTAACAAATCAGATGATGGGACGCATTTGATGGAATACTTAAAGACTAAGCACTTGTTTGAATATGGTTAAAGAAATAAAATTTTGAATACAAATGAATCTTAGCTTAGAAGAGATAGGCTCCTTAAGCAATACAGTATTTTTTGTCTATGATATGAGAAATATAAAAATATTTGGGATGATTTATATGAGGAAAATGTACTAAATACTTAAATATAATGGATTTTGAAGACTTGAATATGCTTAGAAAATGAAACACTGATTATAAATGTATTCTAGTTCAAGAGGGATATGGGTTTTTTTGACAGTATATTATTTCTGACCTTTGCTCTTTCTGTTTCAAGATATGAAAAATGTAAGTGTTGGTTCATATGAGGAAAAAGACTTCAATAGATAAGTGTAAGTAACTCTAAGAAAATTTTAACAGATAAAAATGTTTTCTTTTGAATACTGTGGGGAAAATAAATTGAAATGAGAACTCTGAAAACAGGATATATGACAAGGTGATCTAGATGATTAATTAGAAAAGAAGCTTAATAATGAGGTAGAGGATATTCGTAGATATTTGTTATCTTCTAAAATTATCAAGAAATGTACTAATTTAAGGTTGATAAAAGAATATTATTGGAAGAAGAGAAAATCAAGGAAAGCTACTATGTGGAATATGGAACTATAGAAACTGTTATTTGTAAATATAAACCCAGACAACACACTGTTTACCAAACATTGATGGTGATA
The DNA here is from genome assembly GCA_034064705.1 of Bothrops alternatus. Lineage (NCBI taxonomy): Eukaryota > Metazoa > Chordata > Lepidosauria > Squamata > Viperidae > Bothrops > Bothrops alternatus. Next base: position 8,650,870 of record JARGCV010000003.1, on the reverse strand, counting down.
TGTAAAAAAAAAAACCTCAATAAAACATATATATATATTTAAAAAGAATGTTTCACATCCCCTCTCCTTCCAATTCTTATCTGTTCTTCTGTTATCATGGTTCATTAGAGGATAATATGGTAACTGTACTAACCTATGAAATATTACTTTTATGCTATTCAAAACAGCCTCAGTGACATCAATTTTGACTTTCTGACATTTTAGATCTAGACATTCATTTCTAACTATGCTTTTGTATATTTATTAAATTTATTTTACAAGTTCAGATCTATTTCCTCTTTTTCTTAAAGCCTTTTGCAGCCCCATGATAAATTTTTATCCTGAAACAAGAGGAATATATGTCAATATCAGATTGGATGTCCCCCACATTTGCCCCATAGCATTTCACCCTCATAGAATGTAGCTGAGTTACCTTTGAGTAATGATTGGGAGAAAGCAGGAGGGCTGTAGGAATGGATGAGCTGAACAAAGGTAGTTGACAGAAGTAGGGAATGGGGATAAGGATGGAAAAAAGGGAAAGATGGAAAAAAGGGAAATAAAAGACTAATTTCCAATTTCTTGATGCCCTCCCATCTATTTTAACATGTATATCCCACTACTAGAGAGGAAGTTACAGTAGCTCCAAAGGCTAGCACAAAACACTTTGCTTTCGTCCAGCTCCCTTTTTGCTTCTTGCAGCGTTATATTTGAAATAGCAAGGAGACAAAATGAATATAAAGATTTTGTTTGCTATTTCTGATAATGCATGCATACAGAGTTGTCCATCTCATTATACTGATGTTAGAAGTAAGTCTTCATCCTGGTTCATCCAAGCCGGGATAAATAAGCAAAATGGCAACTGCTTTGGGAAGAAGGTTAGTTTATTGAAGAAGCAGAAAGATGGTCCTTGCAAGGAGCAGAGAGGAAGAGAGAACTTGAGCACATGGGCAGTAGGTTTTTATACCCCCTCTAGCCTTTGGAATAGTTTCCTGTTCCTGTGGCATGAACCTTGAAGCTATTTCTGAGTGTTTTTCTAGGACTTGATATCTGTGGTTTAATCCTATTATCATATCCTGCTTGCCAGGTGATGGGGTTAATCACCCCTAGAGTTTGGGTGGGGCATGCAGATCTTCTTTGTCTTCTTGAGTGCCCTAGCTTCAGCTTTCTGATGGTTCTACATCTGCATTCGTATGGGGCTAGCTCTTGCTTGGGGCAGAGAGATAGATTTGGGGCCAGGTTTGGTTTTAAAAAAATCCTTTTGAAGAAAAATATATTTTTCTGCCCTTTTAATATTTCCTTCTCTGGGCTAACTTCCTTCAATATCCCCGCTTTGTGCCGTAAGTGTGAGAATGTCACACTTATTGGCACAACATTAAAATTGATCTGGTCAGGGAGACTTGGTAGGCAAGCTTTTAAACTGTTAAGCCAAAAAAAAAAAAATTAAAACATTAATGGAGGCAGCAGAAAAAGATCCCTTTAGTGCAGCAGTTCTCAACCTGTGGGTCGCGACCCCATTTGGGGTCAAACGACCATTTCACGGGGGTCACCAAACACCAAACGCCATTTTTTTTGGGTTGGCCATTTTTTTTGGTCCGCCATTTTTTTCCCCCTTTGCGGTGCGGGCTGTCGTGCCGTGCATGCGCGATGCGGGCCCGCCATTTTTTTTGGTCCGCCATTTTTTCCCCTTTGCGATGCGCCCCGCCCCGCATGCGTGATGCGCCCCACTGCGCCGCGCATGCGCGATGCACCCCTCGTGCCGTGCATGCGTGATGCACCCCTCGCGCCACACATGCGCGATGCGCCCATTGTGCCACGTGTGCACGGTGCGCCTGTCGCGCCACGCAGGCGCGATGCGGGCCGGGGTCGAGCCCCGGAAAAGGTTGAGAACCGCTGCTTTAGTGGCTCCCAAAAGGGGAGCTTGCACCCATAAAGTTCTAAAAGTCAGGGCAAAAATTTTGTTAGGTGGAAAAGAAATTTATAGTGTCCAATATTCTGTGCCAATCATTTTCAAATGTTGGATGTCACCTTTAGCTTCCAGTCAGGTTTGCATACCTCCCAAAATTCTTCAAAGCCATGGTTTTCCTTAGTGCATGACCACTGGCTGCCCATTTGCAATGGTTGTTTCCTGCCTTAGCTCTTAGTTCAGTGCATCCAGGTTTGTAATGTCCAATTGAGGTTAGCCAATATGTCAGGCTATTAAATTTTTCTTTAAATTGCACATAATGAGCTCTAGGAATCCCAATCTGAGCCTACCAGTGCAAGATATTCAGGGCTGAGGTTTGGGGATCTTTCCTGTTGCTTCCTTAGTCAGGGCATAAGAATTGCAAATCACCTGAGGGGGCCTAGTTCCCTCCCCCTTGGAATTTTCAGGAAGTTGTGCTTGCAAAGCTTTGGTGCAATAGAGCAAAAAATCAGCCGGGGGGGGGACTTTACTAAAGGTAGGTGGAGGGGATAGACTCATAATGGTGTGAATGGTGTGTGTGTATGTTGTGCAACTATTTCTACAAAACAGGCAATACAAACATTCTGGATAAATTTTCTCTCCCACCAGATAGAAGTCCAAGGTGTTCAGTACTTGTTCTGCCAACTATTCCCAAATGCCATCTCTCCATTAATACATTCAACTGGCTTGTTACAATACAAATGGGGCAAGAAAGAAAAGTTTACAGTGGGTTTCCACCCTCCCCCCACAGTCTAATTTTCTCTTGTGAGGCTTCACATGGCACCAGTGGCTCCAGGACTCCTTCCTTCTGCAGTTCTCACAGGCATCTGGGGAATGGTGGGAAGATGTTCCACACAGATTGCATGGTGGCTTTTTAGTGGATGGTTGAATTCAAAACCCAATTCCATGGCTCAAATGGATGGAGGCAGCATCTGGGTCTGTGTGTTCTGCTTCCAAAAGTTTGGGGGAGGATTGCAGGGCTGAAAGATACAAGAACAAGGTCTCCCCCACTTTCTGGGTGGACTCTCCCAGGAGAGGCAGACAAATGGTATGGTGCAAGAAAGAAATTAGAAAGGGGGGTAGCTTGCAGGCAATTTGAAAAGGCATTAATACTGCAGTTATTAGAGAAACAGACAAGTGGGGACAATCACAGATTTGAGGACAGGAAAAAATGGATTCTGGTAAGAGAACAAAATGACGTTTCACTTTTGAACTTGAACATTTGCAAAATATTAAGGACAAGAACTTGCAACTTGAGAGGAAAGGAAAAAAAATGCTAGGCAACTTGAGAATACTGAAAACTCCAAATAATTTTAAAAGCCTAATATTTTAATATGTGCAACTTGCCAGGGGCAGGAGAATCTGCCTTTAACATTTATTCCAAAATAGACCACATTATTTTAGAGATTGGAAAATGCTTATTTGTTTCAGAAAAGTTTCACTGTAGCTTCACCAATTAGTGATAGGGTAAGAAAAGTAACTTAAGAAATTATTTCCCCAGACAAGCAGACTTGAACTTCAAAAGGCTCTTGTAGATAGACACGCATTTTCAGGAAAAGGGATAGATAGATAAAACCCATTTAGAACAGAAACTCATTTACAACACATTGCAGAATGATTTCTAGAACTTGGGGCAGGACCCAGCAGGCAGGACACCCACTCCTCACTCCAATAAAATAATTTAACACTGGATTCCCCCTGGAACAAAATTAACACTTTTTAGACAGAATTGAGAAGGAAATTCACCCAACAACAGACATTGACCAAAAAATCAGAAAAGGCAGAAAATTTAAACTCATCAATCAGGAATGACAATTTTGGAAACCATGAAAGGGTATAAGAACTCAACTAAGGTACCAGTATGTAGGAAGCACATGACAATAGTAAGGGGGACTTTAATTACTCTGACATCAACTGGGAGACAAACTCTGCACTAAGCGGAAGATCAAACAGATTCCTGACAAAACTTGCAGACAGCTTTGTTTCTCAAAAGTAGAAAAGGGAACTCACATGTTAGTAGAAAGTAGAAAAGATAACTCACATGTTATCTGAGACTTACAATTTTTTTCTCAACCTTCTTAAGCGAGGTACATTTTGTCTATTCAAGCAAGAACTTCAGTCAGCAAAAACTTAATGACAGGTTTGCAAAACCAAGTCAAGGACACATGGATGTGTTCAGTAAGATTGCATATGCAAGACCCTGATATAAGGCACTAGGTCAACACTACCAATGGATTAATTTGGAAAACACTGGTTAAATCACGGATTATTGTGCCATGAAAAGCAGGCACAATTCAAGAGAATTGAAATGCAGTTTGCTTATTGGCCGTAGAAAGCTAACAATTATCAAATTACCAAGGAAAAAAAAGAATATAAATCTAATTGCTTAGTTTTGCATAATAGAACCTATTCTTTCATATCACAATATGTTATTTGTCAAGTTCAATTAAGTTTACACTTCTTTCCCCCGTTTGTATGGTCCTTTAAAATAATGTTTCAGATTTCTGGCATTCCAAGACAGGAAATAGAAATACAGTATGCTAAACATATTTTTGCTACTTAAAAACTCTCATCTAACGAAGTTTTTATACGTTTAAAGCTTTATGCAGCATATATTGTGACATTTGAAATAAAAAGCATTAGTAGAAATTCACATTTTCCAATGTGTAATTCACATTATTGGCATGCAGAGTAAAGTATCTTGGAAAAAAAAATAAATGGTGGTGTCATCTCTGTTTAGGTCTTCTCATACTGCTCCGGATCAGACTCTGAAGCACATCTAGCTAAATCTCCTTCGGAATGTAGCCCGAGTTTACTATCTATTCTGAATCCCTTCTAAATAGTCAGCTTAATCATAGTTTAAGTATTTGGGCGCGGCCCGTGGGGCAATACTGCATATCATGTGATAGTTTCCGTCATCATGAATTGGCGATTGCGAAGTACCTTAGGTCGCGCAAACGAGCAAGCACCTTAGGCTCCTGTTAAGCTACACTGTAACTGTCATGCATACGCACTCTGGAATAAAATGCTTAAAATGTATTGAAATATACTGTTTCCCCTCCTCCCGCGCCGCTGATATTCCTATTATTACGTACTTCTCTCCTCGGTCTTTGTGATTAATCTCACAAATATTCCCCCATAGGTCTCAGCACGATAGCCAAAAGCCAAGAAATTATTCTTCATTCCATCCAGCTAACGAACTTCATGACATTCAGCCAATCAAGGATGCTAAACCTGTAACTGGCCAATGAAAATCAACATAGGTTGGCCCCGCCTCGCCCGAGTCAGATACATTACTTTCCCGAATGGAGGACGGTTCTCAGTTTTCCCGTGACGACCTGGTGATTCGTCTGGCAGTCTCCGTGTGGTTTAAGCGGTCTCTTGTAAGTATTCCCAGCTTTTTTTTACCCCCCCCGTTTGAAAATGAGGCCTCTAGCGGGGCGTGTGCGTTTTAGTTGGCTTTCTCAAATTCTCCTGTTAAACCCGCTAGCTGGCCGGATACTCGCTTGAGTTGTCCACATGCAGGTCCCTTGGTCGTTGGCATAAGGTGGAGAGAGTGACCCTAGCAAGTCTCGGGCTTTAGCTTGGGTTTGGGCGGGATTGGATAGCAGGAGGCCCAACAGAAATGGCGAACGAGTGAGGAGCCCTGCCCCCCAAAAGAAGGAAAAAAAAGATAAAAATAGCGGCTTGCGTTGAATTGCCGTGTCGAGTTGCTTTGCTTTGCTCAGCAATCCGAATGTAACCACCTCTCTCCTCGGGGTATTGTTTTTTTTCTCCTTTCCAGCTCGTTTCCTTCGCTTAGGGTAGAAAGTTAGGGGAGCGGGTGGCCGCCTTCAAGCCGACGCGGAAAGGTAAAAGCGGACCAGCATTTTGGACTCGGTCCCAAAAAGGATATTAATGGACGCGCGGACCTGGCGGTTGCATCCAGCTCTTTAGAGCAGCGCGTCTTTTTCGGGACAACGCCTGGTCGTCCGGGGCTAAGTAAAGTCAACAGACAGACACTAAGTAAAGTCAACAGACAGACACTGAGACTGAGACTTATTTAGAGAGAGAGAGAGAGAGAAAAAGGGAGGATAAAATATGCCTTTGAAATTAATAGCAAGCATTTAAAGTGAAAAAGCCGACTTGAAGGAACTGGTTTGCAAAATCGGAAAACCGATCCCATAATACAATTTTAACACATTTTCTTCCTAGATGTCTCAGAAGTGAAATTACTTATTAAATTTATATGCCCGGCCGTCTCACCATCAGATGATTTTACATTTAAAATCTTAAGATAATAAATATTACCATTAAAAAGGACAAAAATGGCTAAGGAAGGGGGAAAGATACAAATAAGGTGTGGAGGCAGTCTTTTCTCAATCCATAACCACTTCCAGCAGGGCACACCCTATCCTGGCTCCAGGCCAATTAACAGAGCCAGGTTTTAAGGCCTTTTGGGAACTTTCACAAAATGAATTATTTCCTCCAATGATATGTTTTAAAACTTAACAAAGCATACATTAAAAAATTGTGAGGCCCTAGCTCAGGGGTGTCAAACTCAATTTCATTGAGGGCCGTATCAGCATTGCGGTTGTCCTGGGAGGGTAGGTGTGGCCAGGGTGGGCGTGGCTGGAGTGGGTGTGGCCTGGGTGGGTGTGGCCAGCTCTACATCATTTGCGTCAAGGGTGCCTGTGGGGGCCTGGGCAGGAGTGGGAGAGATCTGAGGGTCTCTGGCAGAAGGGGATGGGACCAGGGCAAGCGCCAAGGCATAGTCCACTGGAAGAGCCTGCTGAAACCCCTCCCCTCGGAGCCCATCAAGTCGGATATGTGAAGTATGCGAGGGCCATTTGCTGGCCACTTCTAGGCAATGGTGCATTTCTTCATTCCTCACAAAGGGTGACACCTCCCCACAATGCACCCAGTGGGCGGGGCCGACGCAGCAGGGGCCGGTCCCTTGCTGTTTCCAGACGGCCTTGTGGAGCTAAGACTGAATGGTTTCAGCATAGATGGCCACCACAAAATTGTACATTGGCTCCCAGCTGGCCTGGGCCAGGGCCAAGGCAGCGGGGGTTGTTCCCTCACTGTTTCCAGGATGGCTTTGCGGGCCACATGAAACCACGTCACGGGCCGCATTTGGCCCCCGGGCCTTGTGTTTGACATGTCTGCCCTAGCTTATACTTAAATCTAAATTTGGTGCTGCAGCATAGACATACTGTACTTTTAACTACCTTCATATGACGTTTTAATAAAGTATAGCATTTGGCAACTTGCCACATGAAGCACTTACTGTTAATATGTTAAGGATGTGCATAGAAAGAATTGAAAATATGGCTAGAAGGAATTAATACAAAACAGGTGAGAAGTTTTAAGAAAAAGCAGTGTGTGAAGCAATATATGGGTGTGGTAGCAAAAAGGATGGAACTGTATGGAATAGTGTTGATGACTAATTTTAGCTGTTTTCTCTCGTTTCTTTCTTTTTTCTTCTTTTTTGCACTTTGCATCATGCTGTTTACCACCAATAAGAATGATGCGACTGTGCAATTTAATTGGCATTTGTGCTGTTGGAATTACAAAATGCTTGTACTCATTTGGGATTCTGCTGGTTATGAGACAAAAGTCCCATGTGATTATGCAGAAAACTCAATTTATATATGATACAGCTAATGAGAGATCTCAGCAAGAGGGTCTTTATGAAACAGTGATATGAAGTGTGTTACGCGCGTAAACATTTTTTTTTTCATATTGTGATAAATTCCAATTTTTTGATACACAACATAAAAGTACTTTCAAATTTAGTAGAAATAATGTTTCATTTTAGTGGTTTCATTTTAGAGACTAATAATTCAACAGGCTTTACCTTCTGTCTTGATTCTGTTGCCTTTCATGAATGTTCTGTCATGCCCAGAAAAAATATATTCCTGTTTAACACATAAAAGTTTTATATAAGGCTGGAATAATGACATGGATATAGAAAGTTGAGGCTTGGCAGACAAATACTGTTGCTCAGTTTAGATTATTGCATTTATTTTGGAACATCTGATAGGACAACAATTTTTTTCATTATGTAGGTTGAGTAGGAGACACAAAGAAGATGAAATCCCTTTTGGTCACTGCTGTCATTACTGCCTTTGTTCTGGCTTTGTTTCTCCATTCAGGTAAGTAAAGTGAACCCAATGGGAAATGCTAACCGAATGATAACAGTGAGGGACCAGAAGAATAGAACAGAGAAGTGAAGGTGGCTCATCATTCCAAGGGCTGACTGAGTTTTAGCTTGATGCTTTGGAATTATATGGATGATATAATAATGATAGAAAAAATTATATCCCTTTGAATGACAGATTCCCGGCTGGAATTATATAAAACTGTCTTTTATAAAGAGGCGAATTGTTGGAGCAATCCTAGACATCCAGTTTCAAGGGAACTCTTTTGTTGTTTTTCTTTTTGTGTGTGTCTTTGAGTCAGTGTTGACTCCTGGCAACAATTTGAACAAGTCCATGCAGTTTCCTTGACAAGATTTTTGGAAACCTGAACTCTGCTTGTTCACTTGTGCCACTTGTGAAGCTGTGAATGATGTTACAATAGTTGTAAATACTGGTATTAAAACTTTGAACAGTATTGGTATTAAAACTTTGAACAATTGCTAAACAAAAGAATTACTTATAAATTTTTTCAAACAGGAAAACAAAAGGGAACATTGTTTCAGAAGGGAACATTGTGTTTAGTTTCTTTTTTCCTTGTTTATTTAGGAAGTGCTTTATTGTGCTACAATTGTCCAATTGCTAACTGTGACAGAAACATAACTTGCAAAGGTGAAGACGATACTTGCATTATAGTATATCAGGGTAAGTATATTACTTTATCTTTTATATTTAATTTCTGAAGAAATATATAAATTTATTAATATGATTTTAGACTGATTTTAATTCTTCTGAGCAGCTTAATATGCACACAATGCTGTCAGCAATAACATTTCAATATATAGTGTCACCTAGAGGGAACAACAACCGCCCCCCAGCCCCCCACTGTTTGCACGTATGCCTTTGAGTTGTTTTTGACTTCTGGCGACTGCCTGGACCAATCCCTGTAATTTTCTGGGCAAGGTTTTTTGGAAATAGTTTGCCATTGCCTCCTTTGTAGGGCTGAGAGAGCATGACTGGCCCTAAATCACACAGCTGGCTTTATGCCACAGAGAATTCTGACTGGATCCTAGAAGATGGCATTGCTTAATCACTAGATTAAACTGGCTCTCTCCCCCACTTGCAGAGATAAAAACAAAGACATCTCCCACCACCACCACATTACCTCTAGGACAGGGAAGATCTATGTCTTTAGCACTCTTTTAAAAAGTACTGATAACTCTGTAAGATGGCAGATCAAACAGATCTCCAGGGAGGATGTTGCAGAAGGAAAGTGCCACAGAGAATTCTGAAGATTGATTGCATTGCTTAATCAATGGGATCTGCAGGAGGCCAACTCTGTCAGTTCTTACAGGATGTGCAGAAACCACAGGAAAGAGACGGTCCCACAGGTAACTAGTCCATATGACATATGGGGCTTTTACACATGACAATCAGCATCTTGAAAGTCTCCTCCCAGGTGGCTCTAAACAAATAGAAGGACTGATACTCAGTTGGCTAGGCTAATAGTACTGCTTCTGCCCATCTTGTCAGAATTTACAAGCTGGTTGATAGCACCAGCAGGCCAAAAAGCAGTCTGTCCCTAACGAAGGGCAGAGAATATCCTGCCAAAAATCAAATATGTGATTTCCAGCATGTGTTGGGCCCTCAATTGTTCCATTCTCCACCATCCAGCCCTTTAGACCATAGGAACTGTTCTTCCACACATCAGTGCTGTTTTCTAATACACAAGTTCTCCCCCCATCTGGTTCTGACAAAGTGCTCAGTCTGGTCAGTTAAGTCTGCAGTGAAGGTATTATCACATATCCAATGTCTTCCCCAAACCTAATTCTATACTTATACAGTCCCTTCCATTTCATACAGGTAAAGATCCTCTTCTACAAGCAGGCCTCATTTTGACTAAAAACTAAAATGTAAAATGTATTTTAGATTTGGCTTTTGTATGGCTTCCCTCTATATGTTTTATTTAATGCCTTAGGATAAGCTGGCATATGCTACCTGTGCAGTCTTAAAGCAGAATGCTTTTTGGTGATAAGGATGGGTTGTGGTAAAGAGGCCCCACTTTGATCTTTCAATTGTTAGGTTATAAAAAAAAACAAATTAAGAAACATGGTGCATAGCATAATTTGGTGCACAGCATAATTTGCAAGAAGTCTTGCTTTGGAAGCAAAATAAGACACTATTTTTCCTGTTTTTATTTTTAATTAAATAAAAGAAGCAAAACGAGTAAAAAAGGAAAAGGGACACGCATGCATATAAATACCCAGGCAAGCAGGGAAGTGGAGGAGAACTGAAGTTGAGAATCCTTAGGTCTTGGAAGAACAGTGAATAGTTTTGCAAAGTTGTACTCCCACTTGCTTTCCTTGGAAAAACCATTTTTCTAGTAGGAACCAGCAGCTCCGCAAACCCCTAAAAGAGTCAGTCAGGCAGGCTTATGTGAAATTCTAGGGGCTTGAATTTCAAATTGAAATTTCAAAAGTGAGCAAACTGACCTTTGTTTTGAATAATGCAGATGCTCATTTTCGAATGACATCTTAAAGCAGGGGTGCCGGCAATGGGGAAACAGCTCCGATACATTGCGCGACGTCACATGACGTCGTGAGTTTGACATGTCTGTCTTAGAGGCTTTTACTTACTCTATAGCAGAATAACAGAGTTGGAAGAGCCTAACCCTAGCCCCTGCTCAAGCAATTTCCCTCTCCCCCACAATACGGGATTATGTCATTTTGTGATTGATTTTTTTAAATTAAGAATTTGAACCAATTCAAAATCTTTAAAGCAACTTTTTAAAACTCTCTATTTTGGGATTTTATATAGAAAAGTGGGGTACAAATAGTCTTACAATATCATTTAAGGTGTTGTTTTAATTTAAGGTGTTGTTTTAATTTAACAACTGATAAAAAGACTGAAATTACTGAACAGACTACCTTTTCTACCTATACACACAGAAATTTTTTAATTAAGTAGGATAGAACCTAACTTTATAATCTTCATTTTTTTTTCTTTTTCAGGTGTAAAAAATACATCTCAGTGCTGGAAGTATTCCGACTGTAATGTAGACTTTATTTCAAATCATTTCTCAACAAAAAATTTCAGATACAGGTGCTGCCAATGGAATTTGTGTAACGATGCTCCAAATGTAGTAGCTAGCAAGATAGCCCTCAGTGGGGCTTTCTTGCTGACTGTTGCTCATATCTTAAAGTTTTTAGTCTGGAACTGAAATGGGGCAATTTTTTCCAGTTTAAAAAGTTACATGACATTAATGTCTTTTGAGAAGTATTCCTGTGTTGGAGAAGATTAAATTATTAAGATACAGTATTAAGTAGATAAAATTTATTCACTATAATGCACTTTTCATATTTTTTCTTACATTACTCAATTTCTATTGGAAACTTATATTCAATCTGTAAGACATTCATATTAGCCAAATGTGGACTTGCTTGTGTTGGGAGCAACTTTTGAATCTCGCAACTACATTTTAACTTGTAAGCAATTGTTGCAATAAAAGTGCTATTGTATATTTAAGCCTGGAATGTTTTTTTTTTGGTTTTTTGTTTTTTGTTTTACCTTCAGGCTCTTTTTGATGCCTCAATTGAAGCTTCTTCAGTATGCTATACCAGTGATGGCGAACCTTTTAGAGACCGAGTGCCCAAACTGCAACCCAAAACCCACTTATGCATCATCGGGTGCTGTGTGGGTGTGGCCCATTGGGTGGGCGTGGCTGCAGTGGTAACAGCAGACTGGGTGGGACTAAAAAGTTCAATCAATCAATTCCAACTTTGCAAGATCTCTTTTTCTCGCAAGAAATTGAAATTGACTGGTTGATTGAACCTTTTTTTTTGTACACAGCGGCGGAGGCCTAAAGTGAAAAGGTTTTATAAAATCCATCTGAAGGCCTAGGACTGGGGCGACGGTGCGCATGCCCACAGAGAGGGCTCTGAGTGCCAACTCTGGCACCCGTGCCATAGGTTCGCCACCACTGTGCTATACCATTCTAGTTGTAACAGTGAATGACACAACATCTCCTTGCCACTTTCATTGGTGGTTCCTTATCAACATTTAGTGGGTTATCTGTGATTAAATGAACTGTCCAAATTCAGACTGGCTACCATTCCTTAAGTAGCACTTTGAACCCTATTTATTTAGTACTTCTTACAGTAATGTCACTACTAATGGGAAATACTTTTTGTTTGGACAACATGCTTAAACTTAAAAAAGCCACAGCTTGGTATTAAAAACTGAAAATAGGAAGCAGTGAAAAAACGTGTTAATTTACCTGTTGTCTGGGGGCCCCAGTGTGAGTGGGGGTGCACTGTGCTGGGGTGGATTGGTTGAACGTCAAAGAGTACCTCTGTGCTCTTGGTTTTTTTTAACCTTCATTTAATTATGCTTTTATAGTTATTTATCACATTTTAGAATCATCCATATACCCCACACAGGGACTCTGACAGTGTATAGTAAAATATTAAAATATGAAGACAGTATAAAGTTAAAAATTTAAAGAGGCAAGGGTGATTAAAAACTGTTAAAAATTAATTGAAAGGTAATGGGACTTTCAGAGTACTAACCCCAGCTTCACAGCTGCTTGCTCCTATGGGCTCCCCATGAAGGCCACAAAGCCATATTTTCATTCCTTTCTGGAAGGCCAGGAGAGTGGGGGCCAATTTCAGGTTTTTTTTTGGGAGGAAATGCAATGGCTCTCTTCCTGGACCCCACCAGTCGGAATTTTTTAACTGGCAGGGACTGCAACATATCTAGTTATGCTTTTACGCCATTGTAAGCCATCTAGAGTCACTCTGGATAGTGAGATGGGTGACGTATATATTTAATAAAGAAATAGTCTGTCCTAATTTTTCATCAAATGCATTCTTTTGTCCTAACTTGGCTATATAACTATGTGGGTGTTTTTGAAGATGCCCACATATGGAATGGACCAGAAGGCATTATTTCAGCAGCCAATAATCACTAGTAATTTTGGCATTTTTCTATCTCTGCTGCCGTTTACTGGACATCCAAATTTTGTACACATTCAGATATCTTAACAGATGATTGTATCAGGTAAGATTTTTGCAACAGTATCATTGATTGTGCATAATTTGAGAATAGCCAACACTCTAGAAGACAGGCTTAAGACACAGAAGGATCTTGACAGACTTGAACATTGGGCTCTTTCTAAGAAAATGAAATTCAATGGTGAAAAAAGTAAGATGTTACATTTAGGCAAGAAAAACCAAATGCACAGGAGGTATCTTGCTCAATAGTAGTAACTATGAGAGGGATCTCGGAGTCCTAGTGGGCAATTACTTAAATATGAGCCAGCAGTGTGCTGCAGCTGCCAAAAAAGCCAACACAGTGGTAGGCTGCATTAATAGAGGGATAGCATCAAGATCACGTGAAGTATTAATACCACTTTACAATGCTTTGGTAAGGTCACATTTGGAATACTGTATCCAGTTTTGGTCACCACGATGTAAAAAAGATGTTGAGAATCTAGAAAGTTTTTTTTTCCTGTATTGTGCCCTGTCTTGGGGATGAGATTGAAAGATTCAAAAACCCTTCAAAGAAGAGACGGCTCATACTTGGGAGAAGCGGGGAAAACATTCAAAAAGACTTAGGCTAGAACAGAGGAAACAAATAGATTGATATTTAAAAGGGAGAAATATAAATGTAAGAAAAATTAAACACATACAGGATGGGGGTAATCTGACTTAAGAGCAGGACATGTGGAAAGGGCTCGGATGCACTAACAGTGTCATGAAGCTGCAAAGAAAGCCAAGGACATCTTGAGCATCAAGAAGAACATGGGAGTCCAGATCAAAGGAAGTGATTTTCCCACTACTCTGCCTTGGTCATACCTCGCATTCTGGGTTTTTTTTATCCTTCATTACCAATAACCTTTTAGGAGTAAAAGATCATGCCTTCTGTTTAGTTTTCTTTCTAGTATGCTGTGATATATTTTTACTTAAAATATAATTTCTAAATGTGCATTATATATTATGCATACTAGACATACTATTTAACAAAATAAATTACATTAATGGGAAGCTTATATTACAGGGGGCACAGACGTGTAGATGCTGAGAAGTGTGTAGCTCCCGACTTCCGGTTCCGGGTCGCAGTCCCTCTGCCGGTAGACCCTTATACGGGTCTAAAGTCGCCCTGGAGGGTGCGACTTTCATCGAGGAGGCTTTGCTCAGCTGTGGAGGAGCAGCAGCTCCTCCAGCTGTCCGGACCAGACTCTGAGGGCCGACGGAGAAGAAGATCGGCCAGTAAAATGGCCGATCACCTAGCCGCTAGAAACTGCAAGTCAAAGAACAGCTAAGCTTCAAACCCACGGTGGTGAATCCGGGTGAGATCTTTCTTTTTTTCCCCTCTCTTTGTTTTCTTTCTTTCTTTCTTTCTTTCTTTCTTTCTTTCTTTCTTTCTTTCTTTCTTTCTTTCTTTCTTTCTTTCTTTTTTTTTTTTTGCCTGTAAGAGCTGTGTTGGAAACATTTCCCTGGCTTGGAAAGGCAGCTTTTACTCGTTTGGGAAGAAAGGCGAACAAAAGAATAGAACAAAGCTTTAGAAACTACGTTGCTTTCTTATACAAGTACGTTTTGGGGTACTGGAAAAAAAATTTTTTTTTCTAAGAACTTTATTATTAGTCTATGTTGTTTTTTTGAGTATTTCTTCCTCTATTTTTCCCTAGAGAAACAGAAAAAAAGGGAAAGGTAAAGAAAAAAAATGAAAAATGAAATGACTTTTGAAAAAATATTTTTTAGCTTACTGAGGACATCTACTGGCTAAAAATTAATATTGCAACTGGAGAGGAGATGATTTCTTTATATAAAAGCTAATTGGATGTTTGAATTTTCTTTTAAAATGGAGCTGCACTCACATTTAAACTGTAAACTTATTCTGGAAAAAATCTATGAGACTAAAGAGGAAATATGTGTTACAATGAAAGAGCTTACTACAGAACTAAGAGCCAGAATCTCTTCTTCAAACTTCAAAACTGACTTTCAGATTGCATCTGATTCTTCTACTAAACAGACTACACAAGAAGAGGACTTAACTGAGAATAAAGATAAATTGACTTTGCCTTATATGCAATTCACCTATGGTGTTGAGAATCAGAAAAAGCAAAGACTGGGACTTGGAATTTTAAAGCAACAAGACTTTATGGTAAAAAAAAATCAGAAGGCCAGTTCAGAGGCCAAGATGGTTCTCACTGATCCACATGATACTACAAGCAACAAAGAGAGACCTATCAGTTGGAAAGAAAGCTTTGCTATGGAAACCTACTTGGCATTTGAAAAAACCTAGAATAAGACTTTAAAAAAAAGTGAAAGTTAAAGTTTTGAGCAATGGACTAAAGGCAATCTAGAATTATGGACTGACTTAAGGACCAAGATTATGAGTTAGATGTAAGAAAAATGGGATTAATGGAAGATATAAAATTTATCTATATGGAAATTACTGATGATCTATTTGTTTGATGATTACTGCATTGAAATATCTTAAAGTTTGATGTTATCTTGTTAGTTTAAAGTTGATTGATGGTTTATATAGCTTTAGGATAGATTAATATTTTATCTTAAAAAGGAGATATTTTGAGATAATGGATTAAAGGCAATTTAGATTTATGGATCTGATTTTAGGATTAAGATTATGAGTTACAAATAAGAGAAAAAAGGGGTGATTAATGAAATATATATTAAATGCTTTAAGAATGTTTTGTTTTGTTTAGGACAATAGGGTCGCTTGTAAGAAAATTATTATGTAATCTTGAATTAATCTAATAAGATGATTTCTGCTTGATAAGATCGATGTTATTAGTCACGATAATTTAATTGGATATGAATTGAACTATGTTTAATGGATTGAAAGAATTTAAGATTTGATTTTTTTTATCATTTTACTTTATTTTTGTGTCTGCTAGCTAAAAGAGATTGATTAGTTAAGAGACTAGATATATATAGGATAGACTAATACTTTATTCTAATTAAGGGATATTAGTGGAAGAAGAATTAAATAAAACTTATAATAAAAACTAAGGTATTAGAATATATTTGGAAGGAATACCCGAACTGATAGAGTTTGTATTTAAAGTTAATCTGATCATGGTTGTATAAATTTTTAAAGCGTTAGAAACAGGTACAGGTTGATTAAATTTAAGATAGATTGAACTATTTTAAATAAACTATGTTAGTTAAGGGGAAAAGAGAGAGAATACTAGAGGTATTGACTGCATTATGTATAAATGTTTTGTTTTGGGATGATTGTTTACCCTAACACCACGGTGTGCTTTGAGCACTTTGTTGTAAAAATAAAAAAAACAACCAATACAATTCTTATAAAAAAAAAGAAGTGTGCAGCTCCCCATGCAGTATTTAAATTATTTAAATGTGACATGTTTGCATTATTTTTTAATAAAGTGATACAGAGGTACATATACCTTAAGTTCTGCCCCAGAAGTTCATATGCCGCAAGTTCCATCGGGTTGTCTTAGTGACATTGTATCTTCTTCTGATGTCTACCTTGAATGACTCCCCAGACTCCTTCTCAGATGTCAGCTTAGTGGAGGATGAGCCCATTCCTGGCAGGTCAGGAGCTGAATTGATTGATGGCTCTGAACTACTCAGACTACTCGAGAGGAGAAAGCCTGTTTGTCTTGATGGGCTGCACTGGAAATCTGACTATTTATCACAGCAGACGGAGGCGTTGTTTTCTAGCTGTGTGTTTTGGGGCGTGTTTCCTGCTTCACTCTTGATTGGCAAAGTGTTTAGAATTGATTCACACCTTGTAGACTCTGGATTTTTCTTGGCTTGTGAGCTTTCTTGTGTGTGGATTTAAGTTTGTCTGGTGGAGTTATTTTGTTTGAGCAAATTTCAATTGCTTTGTGGACTATTAGGCTATTGCTCCATGGACTAATGTTGACCTGTTCATGGCTGAACTTCATTTGGGACCCTTCCCTTTTCTTTTTTCCTCTTCAATGGAAGATAAACTGCTGGACAAAAAAGTCTTTATGAGCAGGATTCTTAGTATGAGAGGATCTTGGTGCTCTCTGAGCTTGGTTGTTTTCTTGCAGATGTTTCATTTACCCAAACTAGGTAACATCAACACTGAGAGGGCAAGCCACTAGAACATTAACTATGAGCAAACCCCACTCTTTACTAGCACTGAGGATGTTACCTAGTTTGGGTAATGAAACATCTGCAAGAATACAACCAAGCTCAGAGAGCACCAAGGTCCTCTCATATTAATTTGGTTATAGCTTTGAAATTTGGGGACTAAAAGTATTTTTGAGGCTTTTTTAGAAAAGAGACTTGAAAAGTTTGTAATATAAGTGTGGTTTTAAAAAGCTGGAAGATGGCATTAATGACATCTAGTGGAGAACTATGGCACTACAATATATTATTAAAGTAACTTGGCTTGAAGCCCAGACTCAGATAAGACTTTGATTGTCCTTGGAAACTTTCACTTTTGAAGACTACAGCTGGGAAAAGGGGAAAAAAAACCTCTTGGGCTACTTATCTGTGTTGGGGACCCTATGGGACTATAAAGACTAGATACAAAAACAAAAAGTGTTCCATACTTAGCCTTAAATGGTAAAAAATCATCTTTAATACCTTTCTCCAAAGCTCCCAGCTTGATAAACCAACAAGAAAATGTTAATGAATCTCAGAAAGAAATTCTATGTTGAAATCAATCCAACAGACAATTGTTTTATTTCACGATGAGACTAAAAATAACGCAAAAGATATAAAAGAACTATTTTGTAATCTAAACTTACAAACCAGACAATGACTACAAAGAAGGAACTAATAACCCAGAAAACAGAAGGAAAATTAGAAGAAACGGATCCAAAGATGGAGGACCTAAAGGAAGGAATTAACAGACAGATATAGACAAATGAAAAATTAGAAGATGCAATGGTAACACCAGAAATGGAAAAGATATCTTACTTGTCAAGATCTCAGAACACATTTGAGGATAAGAAAGAAGAGCTGATCGAACGGATGATAAAGCTCTTAGAAGAAATGCTGAATTCTCTTTCTCATTCCAAACAATATATACAAAAACAGAGGAAGAATTACTTGATGATTCAAATGTAGTGATTTGGAAAGTTATTTGGCAAAGGAAGAAAGCTAGAGTAAGACTGAAGAAAATAGAGGTTTTGACCTGTTAGATGGGATATTATACTATTAAACAGATGTTTGAATATGGCTAAGAAAATAGATAACTGTTAGAAATAAAAGTATTATAATTAGAAGGATAGGATTTGTAACTAGAATATTATATTTTGTTATGAGATGGGAAATATGAAAATTCTAAAAGGGTTTGAAGAAGACAAGCCTTTGGTTACCCAAATATAGTTTATTATGAGAAAATTATAAGCGCTAGAGATACTTTGAATATTGAGGGGAAATTAAAAATTTTAAAAAGCGGGAAAATCAGGATATTGATTGAACAAATGGATTTTAAGTGGAAATGCAATTGAGATATGTTTTGGCTAGAAAAGATATTATAAACTGACATTATCAATATTATGTACAATACCAGAAAAATGTGGTAAAGATGTCTATATTTAATTGTATATGTATTAACAGTAACAAGAATTGTATTTGCCCAGTGTGGAAAAATGCATATCACCGGAAGAAGAGAGTATCAAGGAAGCACTGGATGGTGTAGTATTGGAACTAGACTGAGAAAGTTAATATGTACCACTGAATTACCAGTGGACCCAGACAACATGTTGTTTATCAAGTACTTATGATTAGAAAATTAATAAAAAAAGTTTTTTAAAAAAGTATCCTGATCAAAAAGAACTTTTATCTTCCATTGAAGGGGGAGAAAAGGAGAAGGGAAGGGCAAAATTATCAGTGATTGATAATTTATTTGCTCAGTGGTTTTGTCTTGTTTTTCTCACTGACTATGTATCTACCGGTATGTAGGCTTGTTTCCTCATTCTTGTATTTTGGCTTGGTGACTTATCCTCATAGGAACCTGGATTCTTCTGGTAGCTTCTCAAAAGAAGATTTATTTCTTGAAGTACACTTGGTACAAAGCCAAATTGAGTCTTTTACTTGATTCCCAAGTGCATAAATGTTTGGTTATATTAGCAGGAATGTAAGAATTAGAGGCACAAATAATAAAAAAAGAAACATCCTAAAAGTTGATATGGGCATACAGAAAACTAGTTGAGTGTTTAGAAAAAACAATTCATACAGTGGTAACTTGGTACTCAACTGCTTTGGATACTCAACAGATTTTGAAATGTTTGTTTGATACACAACGCACAAGCTAAAACTTGCCAGTGTCGGCTGCCTTGTGACTCGCTGCATTATTCTTTATGGGAAAAAATTGTTTGGTATTCATCGTGTCTCCCGGAACCAAGTACAGAAGTACCAAATTATTTGTATGAAAATTTGTTTAATTAAAACAATTCTTACAACCAGTAAAAGTAACACATTATTCAGCAGGAGTCACAATTCTGATTTGTAAATAAAACATAGTTTGATCTTATTCTCAACAAATAGGTCCCAAATGTAAATCTGTTGATAGCTAACATCAATTATCAAAACTACTCATGTCAAACCAAAATGAAAAGAGTTAATACTTTTTCAGCCAAATAAATCCAAACAGTTATCATTGTCGTCGTCATCATTATCATCATCATCCCAGCCATTGTCTATCCACTGCAGGATTCAGAATAGAATAGAGCTGGAAGGGACCATGGAGGTCTTCTAGTCCAGACCTCTGCTCAAGTAGGAGGAACTATACCATTTCAGGCAAGTGACTGTCTAGTCTCTTCTTAAAAAACTCCAGTGATGGAGAGCCCACGATGTCTGAAGGCAACCTGTTCCACTGGTTAATTGTCCTCACTGTCAGGGAGTTTCTCCTTAATTCCAGGTTGCTTCTCTCTTTGATCAGTTTCCAACCATGCCCTCTGGTGCCTTGGAGAACAATTTGATCCCCTCTTCTTTGTGGTAGCCCCTCAAATACTGGAATACTGCTATCATGTCAACCCTATTTTTTCTTTTCTTTAGACTAGCCAAACCTAAGTCCTGCAGCCGTTCTTCATATGTTATAGTCTCCAGGCCTTTGATCATCTTAGTTGCTCTTCTCTGAATTTTTTCCAAAGTCTCAACATCTTTTTTTGTAGTATGGTGAACAAAATTGGTTGCAGTATTCCAGATGTGGTCTTACTAGGGTTTTATAAAGCGGTACTAATACTTCATGTGATCTCGATTTTAATGCCTCTGTTTATACAACCCAGGATTGTATTAGTTTTTTTGGCTGCTGCTGCACACTGCTAGCTCATATTCAAGTGATCATCCACTAGGACTCCAAGGTCCCTCTCACAGTTAATGTTTTTGAGCCAGGATGAAGGTCTTGTTATGACCCAGGTGGTCAAGGCAAGGCAGGCCTTTAGAGAGTTCTTTATTTCTCTTAACAAATGTTCCAGCCAATGGCCCTCCAACAACCGGTAAGTCTCCATCCTCACACTACCCTGAAGGCAGCCACCCTGAGTCCCCCAAACATCAGCCCCTATAGTACAATGAAAGCCCACAGAGTAGGAGCACACTCACAGGGCAAGGTCCAAGCTTCCAAGTCCAATCCACCAGGCGGGGCCCAGGCACAAGACAAGGGCAGTCCTCAGGACAAGAATCAGGTCCCAGAAAAGAAGCAGTTCCAAAGCCCCAGTGAAGCAAAGGCCAAAGCAGCCCACAAGAGAAGGGCAAGGTCCAAAATAAAAGGCAAAGGAACAATCTTTCAAACGAGGCAAGGCAAACCGCAGCAGGAGGAGGGGTGAGGCGATCTCCTCCTGAGTAGCCTTGCAGCCCTTCTCTGGGCTTGCCTATGCTCCTCTCTCCTTGCCCATGGATTGAGTGGAGGAGGCAGCTGTTCCTCATCAGAAGAGATCAGTTGCCTATCAGCACCACTGCCGGTCAGCAGCCAATCCTCCAGTGTCTGTGCAGGCAGGCAGCTTTCCGTCTGGTCGACCACCTCCCCCAATGTCTGAGGGGCCCGGGACAGCACCATCTTCAGCCCCTGGCATGCCTTCTCTGTTGGACGGTCCCAGCTCCAACTCTTCTCCTCCTCCAAATTGGCCTCTGAGCGGGGCATTATAGGTCTCTTCTGTATGTTTTCAACCAAAGCAACAACTTGCTAGACATTTTTATGATCATTAAATTGGTACGTCAAGGATAAAGACTGATCATTAATTTGGCGTCTGTCAAAGATACAAAGAAAACAAACAGAGTCAGTGTATCTCAGGGTAGAAATCAAATTTCAGCAAATACTATATGAATAATGGAAACTTAATGGAAATTTAAGAGAATTTTAAAAATAATTCTGTTTCTGTTCTGCCATACCTATTCAGTTTATATGGTGACTATATAATGCACACTGTAGGCTTGGAAGAACTGAAGAATCCATCCCGGTTCCATCGGGAGCAATGAAGAGGCTCTGTTTGGAGGCTCCTTTAAAACTCTGCCTGGCATGGGCCTAGTTTACTTCAGGTACTGTCTCACCCCAAAGGGTATGGCCCACCCCAGCCTTGCTGGCAGAGGCGGCATGGTGTGGGTCCTGTCAGTCAAGGAATTTCAGCTAGTGAGGTCCAGAAGAGCTTCCAAACAGAGCCTCAAACAGAGCCGGTGTTTACGCTGGTATTTTTTTTCCCCTCGGCATTTTTGGAGCAACTGCACTGACACTTAACTCCTTTCCTGAACCCCAAAATAGTTAGTTGTAATGAAACTACAACAGTACTGCATAATTCATTTATTCCACAGGTGAGGAAAATAAGTAGAGGGACCATAACATATGTAGCATTTGAGTGGTAAAATATTAATTAATTAATTAATTCATTCATTCATTCATTTTGTTTGCTGCCCATTTTGCTTTGAAGCAACCCTGCATGGCTTACATCAATAAAAGCAATAAAATGATTTTCCGGCCCGCTGCGCGTGTTCGGGGGCCGGATGAAACGATGGCGGTAGGTGGTAGTGACATTCGCACCGTAGATGTGGAAGACGATGCATCTCAGCTTGTTTTTCCCAAGGAATTTGAAACTGCTGAAACTCTTTTAAATTCAGAAGTGCACATGCTTCTGGAACATTGGAAACAGCAGAATGAGAGTGTGGAAGACGAACAAGAACTTTCTGAACTATTTATGAAAACTTTGAATTATACAGGTTGCTTCAGCTGCTTCAAAAACCGGGAGACAATTGCTAGTGTCCGCAGCTTATTGCTCCAGAAGAAACTCCATAAATTTGAACTAGCATGTTTAGCTAATCTGGGTCCTGAAACAGCTGAAGAAGCCAAAGCTTTAATTCCCAGCTTAGAGGGTCAGTTTGAAGATGAAGAGTTGCAGCAAATTCTTGATGACATTCAGACCAAACGAAGCTTTCAATATTAACATGAATTGCCAGATTCTTCTGAACTGTGTGGGGTTGGGAGGGGAATTGAGGATCTCATTCTTGTTTCTTTGTACTCTTTTTTGGGGCCAACACCTATTAATATTAATACAGTATTTTGTATTCTGGCCAAGTTATGTTTCCCAGTTTTATGAACTTTTTAATGATGAAGAATTTAAACAGTTGAATGGCATGAATTGCAGAACTTAGGAAGGTTTTACCTGATTGGAAGTGAATATTAAACATAACTTCATCTTAGGAGTGCAAATAATATTTTTGGGTCCAGTAATACTAATTTCAATATGTCATGTGTAAAGTAGGATAAATATTACTATATTTAATTTGAATTATTGTTTGAGTATTGTAGCAGTACAGTAGAATTAAAATAAACCTGTGGGGTTTTATTGTGCTGGTTCGTGAGACTCTGCTTTCTCCTTCAGAAATAATTGCAAATTAAAGTAAGATATTTTTAACTAAAAAAAAAATAAAAAAATAAAAGCAATAAAATCATAGAAGATAAATATTTCAAAAAGCAATACAAATAGAATTGCAAACTGAAGTAATCTTACAGTTAAAAGATGGGAAGGGAAAGAGCAGGATGCATGGTGGGGGGGGGGAAGAGGTGAGATTTTCCTCTTAATTTATCAACCGTCTCCACTGTGATACTCCCCTGTTGAGGTTCCAAGCCAGTTGGCAGAGCAAAGTCTTTAGCCCTTATGGAAGGCGAGAACGGTAATGTCTCCATTTGTTTCCCCATCTTTAGTAAACTTTCTAGCAAGGTACGCAAACTGACCTACTTGATCTACTTGAACTGACCATTAGGCAAATCCATGCAAGTGCTGGAGGTCTTCTAGTCCAACCCCCTTTCTCCTTAGTTCTAGGTTGGTTCTCTCCTTGGTTAGTTTCCATCTGTTGCTTCTTGTCCTGACTTCAGGTACTTTGGAGAATAGCTTGACTCCCTCTTCTTTCTGGCAGCCCCTGAGATATTGGAACACTGCTATCATGTCACCCCTAGTCCTTCTCTTCATTAAACTGGACATACCCAGTTCCAGTAACTGTTCCGATGAAAGGGTTCAATAGGTTCCCCCAGATCTCACTTGTGGCCAAGCTTCTTTACACGCTTCCCATCCTGCCTGTCAGTTTTCAATGTGAAAAAAAAGGTCTGGTTCCCTCTCAGAATAAGGACATCTCCTTCTAGAGAACACCCTATCAGTTTTCAGACCAAAAAGGGACTCTGTAGTAGTACAGGGACCTCCTTCTAGAACCTGTCTTGCAGTTTTCAGACCCAGGAGAGTCTGGGAGGACTGCAGCT
Organism: Bothrops alternatus; assembly: GCA_034064705.1. Taxonomy (NCBI): domain Eukaryota; kingdom Metazoa; phylum Chordata; class Lepidosauria; order Squamata; family Viperidae; genus Bothrops; species Bothrops alternatus. The sequence goes on along the minus strand of JARGCV010000003.1, from coordinate 8,627,116 downwards.
TCCCTTAATAGTATGGGCACCTCCTTTCTGAATGGACTTTTCTCAAAGTGACTTCTGACAGGGACCCTGGCAAGTATCCTGCGTTGTCTCCTTCTTCTGTCCTTCACTCACCAGCCCCTGCTCCTGGCAGAAGATCCTACGCTCCAGCCAAACCCCCTTGCTTTCCAGAGCCCATTGGTCATACTGTAGTCCTGTGGGAGTAATAATGGATGTGGGTGTGCCTAGGAATGGTGTGGAGGGTGCAGGATCCAGCTGCAGCTGGGAGAGGAGAGCCCTTTCACTCACACACACACTCATGTCCTTTCACTCCCTTGGGGTTTCCAAATTATTGAAAATTTAGTGGTACTCATCTCCTTTCCAAGCAGCCACTGAGCACAAGACTTCTCTCCCTTTACTATCCTTGCTCAAAACAGCCAGGTCTGGGGAACCCACCCACAGACACAAGGGGTCTGCTGCTGGCAAGGTAGAGACTTACCCAGGTCAGGCCCATTTGTCAGGTTAGCTTGAGTCTCATCTGACATGCCAAATTATAAGAAGTAAAATCCAGTCTGTTTCCAAGCCGGGAGAAAGACACAGGAGCCAATGAATTTGGAGGCAGGCTGCAGGAAAAGAGGTCTCCATTTATTTAGGAATCAGAAGCAAAGTGGCATAGCAATTGGTTCTGGGACAGCTGACCACCTGGCATTGGGAACAGAGTGATTTTTATATTTTTTTGGACCTTTGAGATTGAGATGCCTGGTGGCATTGATTAGTTTAGATTCTGTATTCTAATTGTCCCTATTCGGTTTCCTAGGTGGTGGTCATGGTCAAGTCTAGCCCTGAGGAAGAGGGAATGCAAATTCTGTGTGGTTTTGTGTTTTCTGACTTAATCCTTAATCCTGTCATTTCAGCCTGTCTCAGTCTTCTAATCTAAACAGAGTTACTTGAGGCCATTCTGGCTGGGAGGCAGGGATTGCTTTAGCTTGGATGGTTTTTGTTTTCCTTCTCTAGGGGTATGGAAATAAAGAGTGAAGGGGTGGTCTTATAATTCTTCCTACAATATGTTCTGCAGATGCTTCTCTGCACTCCAGAGAAAACAGGCCAAATTTCTACTTATCAATGGGAATGTCAATTTCATAAAAGACTTATAGTCTTTCATCAGGTCAGTATTTACTGTATCAAAGAGGTCAGAACAAAACAAAAACCTTCCTGGATTAAATCCTGTTTTTCCCAGTAAAGACCTTATAGGAACTACTACATGTTTTTAAGAACAAAAGAGAGAACTTCTGTCCCATGCTATTTGCAACTTACAAGTTTTCTCTCAACCTTCTCAAGATGAAATTTACTTTGTTTATTCAAGCCAACACTTTATTCAAGGTTTGCAAAACCAGGTCAAGAAGACATGGATGTGTTTAGTAAGATTGCATGTGCAAGACTCTGTATACAAGAGTCTTTATAATTAAACAATAAGAAAATGTAACATAAGAACATAAGAACATAAGAAGAGCCATGCTGAATCAGGCCAAAGCCCATCGAGTCCAGCATTCTGTGTCACACAGTGGCCCACCAATTGTACATGGGGATCTTGAGCAGAAAGAGAAGGCAAAACCCTCCCTTTCCCTTGACCCCCAACAAATGGTACCCAAGGGAATCCTGCCTGCCTCAACCAACATAGAGGTGGCACATGGACATCCGTTTTAATAACCACCGATACACTTTACATCCATGAATCTATCTAGCCCTGCCTTGAAGCTGTCAAGGCTGACAGCTGTCACGACCCCTTCAGGAAGTGAATTCCATAAATCAATGACCCTCTGGGTGAAGAAATATTTCCCTTTATTTGTCCTCACTTTCTTAGCTATGAGCTTTAGGGAGTGCCCCCTTGTCCTGGTATTGTGTGATAGAGAAAAGAATTTTTCTCTATCCACCTTTTCTATCCCATGCATGATTTTATACACTTTGATCAAGTCACCCCTTAAACGCCGTCTTTCAAGGCTGAAGAGACCAAGGCGTTGCAATCTGGTTTCATAAGGGAGGCGCTCCATTTCCTTGATCATTCTTGTTGCCCTTTTTTGCACCTTTTCCAGTTCCATTATATCTTTCTTGAGGTGCGGTGACCAGAACTGTACACAGTACTCCAAGTGTGGTCTCACCATCGATTTGTACAGAGGCAATACAACACTTGCTGACTTATTTTCAATTCCCTTCCTAATCATGCCAAGCATGGAATTTGCTTTTTTTTACTGCTGCTGCACATTGGGTTGACATCTTCATTGAGCTGTCCACCAAAACCCCAAGATCCCTTTCTTGGGTTGTCTCAGAAAGTTTGGTCCCCATCAGTTGGTAAGTATAATTGGGGTTCTTTGCCCCGATGTGCATAACTTTGCACTTGTTTAGGTTAAAATGCATTTGCCACTTTGTTGCCCACTCACACAATTTCGAGAGATCCTTCTGGAGCTCCAGACAATCAGTTTCACTTTTCACAACCCGGAACAATTTAGTGTCATCAGCAAACTTGGCTACCTCACTATTAACTTCTACATCCAGATCATTGATGAATAAATTAAAAAGTAAAGGTCCCAAAACTGAACCTTGGGGTACACCACTTCTCACTTCTTTCCATCCGGAGAATTGTCCATTTATTGCCACCCTTTGCTTCCTACAATTTAGCCAGTTACCAATCCAGGACAAGACCTGTCCTCTAATTCCGTGGCTGGAGAGCTTTTTTAGGAGCCTTTGGTGAGGAACTTTGTCAAAAGCCTTTTGAAAGTCAAGATATACAATATCAACTGGGGCCCCTTTATCTATGTATTTATTTATACCCTCAAAGAATTCTAACAAGTTAGTAAGACATGATTTGCCTTTGCAGAAACCATGTTGATTTTCTTTCAGCAATGCCTGTTTTTCTATGTGCCCTGTAATTTTATCTTTAATAATGGTTTCCATCAGTTTGCCTGGAACTGAGGTTAGACTGACTGGTCTATAGTTTCCTGGATCACCTCTGGATCCTTTCTTGAAGATCGGGGTTATATTTGCTTCCCTCCAATCCTCCGGTACAGTGCCTGATCTTAGAGAAAGATTGTATATTTTAGCTAGAAGTTCAGCAATTTCACACTTGAGTTCCTTGAGAATTCTAGGGTGGATGCCATCTGGACCCGGCAATTTGTTGACGTTTAATTTAGAACAAATCGCCGGGTCCAGATGGCATCCACCCTAGAATTCTCAAGTAAGATTCTCAATGTAAGATTCTTAATGAATTTGGTTACAAATTAATTATAAAAAGGCAACAGTTTAAACAGACCAGAGTGACCTTAATGTGTGAATATAACAAATAATACTAAAAATATAAAGCTGGAAGATCAGAAGAGATTGGAATTTAAAACTGGTTTTAAAGTTGTGAAAAGGGTACAGTACTTGAGGGTGACTCTTACTGAGGAAAACTGTAAGCTTTTAAAAAAATTATGGTAAAATATGGAATGTGATAAAACTGGATTTAAATAGATGGCAAAATTAGATTTGTCATTAATATAAAAAAATTAGTAATTAAAATGAATGTACTACCTAGAATGTGATTTTTATTTCAGACTATACCATTATTGATTAAATATCTAAATTTATTTGGCAAAATAAAAAACCAAGAATTAAATATAAGTTGCTACAAGATTCTATAGATAGAGGAGGTCTGGGTTTGCCAGATCTTAGATGATATTATGATGCTTGTTGTTTGTGTAGCGCCACCCCTGTAGGGACTGCTTAAGTCCGGGCCCTCCTGACCTCCCCTCCAAGTGGCCACCAGCCCAAAGAGGTCTCTCACGTTGGTACCTCTGCCTAACAGAGCACATAACACAGTGGTGTTCAGTTACGATCCGCAGCCACGTACATGGGGCAGTGATGATCGCTCTCTCTTGACGGTAACTCACTTGGGATGATGGTGGTTGATCTCAGGCAATAAGAACTTACAGGGAAGATGGTAGTCAATCTCTAATGACAACAACTTGCCCAGAATGATGTTAATCAGCTTCTGGTGACGGCAATTTGCCTAGAACAATGGCAGTCAGTCTCTGGTGACAGCAACTTGCCTAAGCAATGATGATCAGTCTCTGGTGACAACAAATTGTCTAAAACAATGGCAACCAGTCTCTGGTGGCAACAACTTGCCCAGGACGATGTTAATCCATCTTTGATGACAACAACTTGCCCAGAATGATGGCAACCAATCTCTGGCATTAGCAGAGGCCTCCCTTATCTGCTCTCATCACCCCTCTCTCACCCCACTCCATGTAATCCTTTTTTATCTCCCCCCAGCTAATCCTATAAAAACACCTTACCTCCCACTAAAAGACATATGTCAAACTCTTCCCTAATTCTCCCACTGCCTAACTTACTCCAATGAGAGAAAGGAATTAAAATTCCCTCTTTTTGTCTAGCTTGCCTGCAACGAAAGAGAAAACTTCACCTTTCCCCACCCCTCACTCTCTTCCTCTCTCCCTCTCTGTCTGGCCTGCTTCCAGCAAACGGCTTCAGCAACTACTCTCACTCTCTATCCCTCCCTGCCTGGCCTGCTTCAAGCAAACAGCTCCAGCAACTACTCTCACTCTATCCCTCTCCCTTTCATCCGGCTTGCCTGTAATGAAGCAAAAAAAGCAAACGTGAAAACCCCAGCTTCTTACTCTCTCTTCGATCAGCTGGCTCAGAACAGCAAGCTCCACCAAGCCTTCTCTCTTCCTCCCTTCTATCGGCTTCCTCCTCCTTTTTCTTCCCCCCTCTGAGTCATGGCAGCTGTCGGAGCTCCTCATCTTCCTGCCTAATCATTAGGGCTCCTGCAAAGCCTCTCAGCTGGCCCCATTCTCACCCCAACTCCACTACATTTGGTACAGTTAAAAGACTGGATAATTTTAAAAAATTTAAGGCTGTTAGATTTGAAGATTTTGATTTGAGATTTGGGTGGCATGCTTATCTGTGGTATGACAGAGTAAATGTTAACCCTAGTTTTAAGATTCATACTATTAGGCAATTGATTGCATGTGTATGGTGGAAGTATAAAAGATTAACTGATAAAGTGCCCTTTGGCTATCACCTCATGAAGTGCTACATAGAATGGAAATGATTTCAGAATGTAAATGGATGACATATCGAGTCTTATTGATATCTGTAAAAGAGGGATTTAAGATAAAGACAAGAGAACAAATAGTAAGTGAAGGATTTGCTTGTGATTGGTTTAATTATTATAGCATTTTGAAAGATTTAAATTTGATTTAAAAAGTTTTGTTTTCACAGGAACTAAATCTGAATTGGACGTTAATTTATGTTCTGGAGATGACCACTTGATTTCTAAAGTATATAACATTTTACTTAAGATGAACCTAGAAGGTGAATACATTAAAGAGTGTATGGTAAAATGGGCAAAAAAATTTGGGTATAATATAATGCTAGATAAATGAGAGAATGTATGGACGAATGGACTAAAATTCGCATTAAATTGTAGTTTGAAAGAAAACTTTTACAAAATGATGTATCGGTACTTAACCCCAGGTAGATCAGCAAAAATGTATAAAGGGATTTCTAATAAATGCAGGAAATGTAATAAAAATCCAGATTGATTTTATCATATGTACTGGTTTTGCAAATATGTGAAAACATACTGGATAAATGTAACAATGAGAATGCAAAAAAATTTAAGAAACAAATATTAATTTGTAAAGCTTTTCTTTTAGATATGAGGGACAAGTCAATTGAAAAACAATTTGGGGGGGCTATTCCTTCACATGGTGATGGCTTCGAGGATTGTATTTGCCAAACTGTTATGGTTCCGACATATGAAACATCGGATGTTCTTGCATTGACACAAACACTGGAAAGAAAAAGAGATGCCGACTGTTAAAGAATGGGTTTTGAAATTGACTGAACTAGCAGAGATGGCAAAATTAACTGCTTTAATTAGAAATAACAGACTAGACAGCTTTATAAGAGTCTGGAAACCATTTGGGGACTTTTTATGTGCTAAATATAGTAACAAATGGTTAAGAGAAGGATTTGAAGATTAGTGTAATGTTTATCTCAACCTGTTGACTGCTTTATTTTCTTTCTTTTCTCTCTCTCTCTCTCTCTCTCTCTCTCTCTCTCTCTCTCACACACACACACACACACACACACACACACACAGACACACACACACACACACACACACACACACACACAGACACACATTCCAGGGTGGAGGGTATATATATACCCTTCACTCTGGAATGTATATTTTACAAATATATATTTGCAAAAGGGGAGGAGAATTTACAGCTTTTTATTTTCTTTCAGCTCCCCTTTACAAATGTATATTTTTAAAAGGAGAGCTGAAAGAAAAGAAAGAGAATAAATTATCCTCCCCTTTTGCAAATATTTATTTTACAAATATATATTTGCAAAAGGGAAGGAGAATTTACTGCTTTTTCTTTTCTTTCAGCACCCAGACAGGATAGATCCTACATGTTAAATATTACATGTTAAATTTAATTGATCACTTTTTCTTCTTCTTTTGTAAACTATTTTTGTTGTTGTTAGGGTTGAATGTATGCTTTTGTTTTGTTTCGTTTCATTTTGTTTGTGTCATTGTTTTGTATTATTCTCAATGATAAAACAATAAATATAAGAATAAGAAAATAATAGCTTTACCCATGAAATACCAAAGGGTATACCTGTTGGCTCTGTTTGCCCAGCTTGATATGCTGCAATGTGTTTAGCTACCTTATGGTTCAGAAGGCATTGGGTCAACTCTGCCAATGGTCAACACTGGTTAAATCACGGATTATTGTGCCAAGTAGAAACAGGCACAATTCAAGAGAATTAAAAAGCCGTTTGCTTATTGGCGGTAAAAAGCTAAAAATTATCAAATCACCAAGGGAAAAAGGAATATTGTTATCATTGCTTACAGGTACCTATTCTTTCATACCACAATATGCTATTTGTCAAGTTCAATTAAGTTCACACTTCTTCTTTCCCCCAGTCTGAGTGTGGTCTTTTAAATGATGTTTCTGTTTTCTAGGCATTAAGAGGAACCAAGACAGAAAATGGAAATACAGTATGCTGAACATATTTTTTTGCAATTCAAAAACTCTCCTTTAATACAGTTTTTTATACTTTGAAAGGTTTACGCAGCATATGTTCCCTTTATTTGTTCCCTTTATATTTATTCTTTATATTTATTGTTTATAGTTGTTTATTGTTCTATAAAATATCCCTACTTAAGGCAGCATTAGAAATTCACATTTTTAACGTCTAATTCTCATATCTTGTATGCAGAATAAAAGTATCTTGGGGGAAAAACGGTCGTGTATTGGCACACCTCTCTTTAGATTTTCTAATACTGCTCCGGATCAGACTCTGAAGCACCCATAGCACTTCGGAAAGCCGGAGTCTGCTACTCTTTGCCGTAGTTATGTACTTGGACGCGGCCCGAGTGGCAATATCGCATCTGTCATCATGAATTAGCGATCGCCAAGTATCCTGAGAGAGCAGGGGTAGTCAACCTTGGCTCTTTTATGACTCGTGGACTTCAACTTCCAGAATTCAAGAAATAGTTCTTTATTCTAGGTAGCCAACAATCTCGATAACATGCAGCCAATTAGGGATCGGGAAACCTGTAACTGGCCAATGAAAAGGGGCATAGGTTGGCCCCGCTTCTCCCCAGGTATATACATTAATGTCCCCGAATTGAAAGCGCCAGGCGCGCTCTGAGAACTTTGGAGAAGTTGTGTCTTTTTTTCTCTCTCTCCTTCTTCCCTGTGACGCGGTGGTGAATCGTCTTAGTTGGTAGTATCTGGGCTGTTTAAAGGTTCCCTTGTAAGTATTCGCTGTTTTCTGTCAGGTGAAAATGAAGCCTCTTGCACGGCGTTTGCTTTTCATTTGGTTTCTCAGATTCTCCCCTTAAATCCGCCCGCTGGATGCTAGCCAGCGTCACCCACAAGCAGGTCGTGTCAAGGCAGCGATTCTCCGCTTTTAGGTTGGATTTAGGGCGGATTGGATAGCAGGAGCCACAAAAGAAATGCCAAAGGAGGGAGGAGGCAAATAAAACATAAACTAAACTAAACTAAACTAAACTAAACTAAAATAAACTAAAATAAAATAAAATAATAAAATAAAATATAGCGGCTTTCATAGGATTAGGGTTGTTTTGTTGCTTTATTTTGGTCAGAAATCCAAATCTTTCTCCTCGGAGTAAGCATCCTTTCATTCCAGCTGGTTTCCGTCAGTTAGGGGAGCGGGTGGCCGCCTTCAATTTACGCGGAAAGGTAGAAGCGGACAAGCATTTTGGACTCGGTTCCAAAAAGGATATTAATGGAGGCGCGAACCTGACAGCTGCATTCAGCTCTTTAGAGCAGCGCATCTTTTTCGGGACGACGCCTGGTCGCCCGGAGCGGGCAAATTCCCACGAACAAAGATAGCCCCTCCGTGTCAGATTTAGACTTGGTGGAGCCTTAGGGTACATAAAGATGGAAGGCTCCTAATTTACACCACAAGGTCTCTCAAAGATAGTGCCAAAACAGGATCTCGGATTCGGATCACCACCACCACCACCACCATCAACAACACGCACACACAAACAAATACTATATATGTTTAGCCAGTTTGGTCCAGGAGTCAAGGCAACAGGCTAACAACCCAGAGACTGTTACTTCTAGTTTATTTTTGAGCAGGAAAGCTGGCTGGATGACTTTAGGCTACTCACTCGTAGCCCAATTTGCCTCATAGGGTGGCTGAGTGGAAAATAGGAGGAAAATGTCTTAGGTATGTTCTCAGCCTTGTGTTATTTTTTAAAAATAATAAAGGCAGGATACAAATAAAACATGCTTTTCAATTAATAGCAAATATTGAAGATGGAAAATCAAAATTGAATGAGTTATGGGCAAAACCAGAAAACTGATATCAGATGCAGTTTATACATTTTTCTTCCTTGATTTCTCAAAAGTAAAATTTGTATTTATTTAATCTCTTCATCAGATGACTTTAGATTTCAATTCTTAAGATAATAAATATTGCCATTAAAACATTACAAGAATGGCTAAGGAAGGGGGAAAGGTGGAGGTAGAATCTTTTCTCAGTCCTTTCACCACTTCCAATATGACACGCTTCATCGATTCAATGATTTAGATGAGGGAATGGAAGGGGAACTCATCAAATTTGCAGATGACATTAAATGGGCAGGAATATCCAACACCCCAGAAGATAGGCTCAAGATCCAGGTGGATGTTGAAAGACTTGAACACTGGGCCCAATCTAGAAATATGAAATTCAATGTAGAGAAAAGTAAGGTTTTACACTTAGGCAAGAAAAACCAAACGTACAAGTACAGCTCAATAGCAGTAACTGCCAGAGGGAACTTGGAATCCTAGTGGGCAATCTCTTAAATAGGAGCCAGCAGTGCTGCAGCTGCCAAAAAAGCCAACACAGTTCTGGGTTGCATTGACAGAGAGATAGAATCAAGATCACATGAAGTGTTAATACCAGTTGATAATGCCTTGGTAAAGCCACACTTGGAATACTGCATCCAGTTTTGGTCACCACGATGTAAAAAAGAGGTTGAGACCCTGGAAAGAGAGCGGAAAAGAGCAACAAAGATGATAAAGGAGCTGGAAGCTAAAATATATAAAGAGCAAAGGTTGCTGGAATTGGTTATGCCTAGTCTAGTGAAAAGAAGGACTAGAGGTGATATGAATGTTCTAATATTAAAGGGGCTGCCAGAAGGAAGAAGAGGTCAACCTATTTTCCAAAGCACCCAAAGGTAAGACAAGAAACAATGGATGGAAACTAATCAAGGAGAGAAGCAACCTAGAACTAAGGAGAAATTTCCTAACAGTGAGAACAATTAGCCAGTGGAATGACTTGCCTTCAGAAGTTGTGGGTGCTCCATCACTGGAAGAGACTGGATAGCTACTTGCATAAAGAGGATTGACAATATTGTGGCTGGAAGGAATTAGTATTTCCACCAAGACAGAGGTGAGAAGTTTTGAGCAATGTATGAAGCAATATATGGGTGTAGTAGCAAAAAGGATGGAAATGTATGGAAATGTATACCGGTAGTTAATAGTGTTGATGATAACTAGTTTTAGCTGTTTTCTCTTGTTTCTTTTTTTTTCTTACTCCTTTTTTTTGCACTTTGCATTATGCAATTTACTGCCAATAGAATGATGTGACTATTTGTGCAATTTAATTGACATTTGTACTGTTGGGCTCACAAAATGCTTGTACTCATTTGGGATTCTGAGGTGTTATGAGACAAAAGTCCCATGTGATTGTGCAGAAAAATCAATTTCAATAATACAGCTAATGAGAGCTCTCCAGCAAGAGTGTCTTTAGGAAACAGTGAAATGGAGTAGAGGGTTAAGTAGATAAGCAATCAAAAAGAAAAAGGATATGCATTCTTTTCAAATCCGTACAAATCATGGTCTCGAATAGATATGGTATGGACAAATGAAGAGTTGGGACAGGATACAGAGACTATAGAAATAAAACCAAATGTATGGGCAGATCATAACCCGATGGAAATAGTTTGGAAAGGGTGAAAAAAAACTAGAAAAAGATGGGTAATGAATTCTCATATCTTGAATGAAAAAGAATTTATTGCACAAGCTAGAAAGGAAATGGATTATTTCTTTAAAGAAAACACAAAACAACAAACATCAATACAAATTATCTGGGACACAGCGAAGGCGTATTTAAGGGGACTAGCAATAGCTTATATAGCAAAGAAAAATAGGGAGAAAAGATTAAGGCAAAACATACTACAGGAAGAGATCAAAAAATTTGAATCTAAATTACAAGAACAGCCTCAGGATGAATTGATCAAAGCGGGATTAGCACTAGCTAAACATAAATTAAATGTGATGGAACAAGAGGAAAGAGTTAAAGAATTGAAATTGGTAAAACAAAATTTCTTTGAACATGCAAATAAACCTGGGAGATGGCTCTCTTATTAATTAAAAAAAAAGAAAGAGAAAAAAATCATTCAGGAACTTTATGATAGAAATGGAGAGCTACAATACAAGATGGACAAAAAGAAAGAAATAATTCAAACCTTGAGTCATTATATAAAAAAGATGAAATAGATGGGGAAAAGATTAAACAATATTTAAAGGTTAATGGGCTGCCAGAATTAAAAGAAGGACAAAGAGACATACTGAATGGGAAAATAACAGCTATGGAATTAAAAAGGGTGGTGTAAAAACAAAAAAATAATAAGACTCTGGGACCAGATGGCCTTCCAGGGGAGCTGTATAAAATCTTCCACGAAGATTTTGAAAAGATATTATTAGAGGTGTATAATGATGTGTTGGAGAAATCAAATTTACCAGACTCCTGGATAGAGGCTATTATATCTCTTATCCCAAAAGAAGGCACAGACCCTAAACAAATTAAAAACTATAGGCCAATCTAGCTGCTAAATACTGATTACAAAATTTTTATTAATATAATGGCGGAAAGATTAAAGTTAATTTTGCAGGATATAATATATCCAGACCAAAATGGTTTTTTGCCCCAAAGTCAAATTAGAAACAATATTAGAACGGTGTTAAATGTCCTAGAGTACTATGAAATACACCCAGGAAAACAGGCAGCGTTGATCTTCTTAGACGCACAGAAAGCATTTGATAGCCTCAATTGGCAATTTATCTTCCAACAGATTGAGGATATGAAATTTGGTGAGAAATTTAGTAACATAATAAAGGCAATATATAGAACACAGAGGGCTAGTGTGATAATTAATGGAGAGAACACAAAAAGTTTTGAAATAAACAAAGGGGTAAGACAGGGATGCCCAATTTCACCTCTACTCTTTATTTTGTCTCTTGAAGTATTACTAGTTCATATTAGAGCAAATGAAGAAATAAAAGGGGTACAGGTCAAAGCAGAGGAATATAAGTTACAGGCATTTGCTGATGACCTGGTTTTCTTTATTGAGGAACCTATAGAGAGAGGAAATATTCTTATGGGTGAAATAGAAAAATATGGAATAGTGGCAGGTTTAAAAATTAACAGAGAAAAGACTAAAATGTTAGCAAAAAATGTAACTTACAAACAAAAAAGAAAATTGGAAGAGAATTTGGAATTACAAGTAGCGAAAAAAATTAAATATTTAGGAATTTGGATAATCTCAAGGTATTCCTCAATAAAAGAAGACAATTATAAAAAATTGATATTAAAAATGAAACAAGATCTTGAGACCTGGAGAAATTTCCGATTATCATTATTAGGATTGCAATGACTAAAATGAACATACTACCAAGATTATTGTATTTATTTCAAACAATTCCAATAAAATTAGAGAATTTTTTTAAAAGAATTGGATAAAATAATAAACAAATTTATTTGGGCAAGTAAAAAAGCTAGGATAAATATGAAAACTTTGCAAGACAGTAAGAGTAGAAGTGGACTTGGACTCCCTAAATGGGAAATTTATTGTTATGCAGCAGGGTTATTATGGATCAAAGACTAGATAAATTTGGATAATGATAGGATATTAACAATTGAAGGACAGGATCTACAGGCGGGCTGGCATGCATTCCTGTGGGGGAAACAGAAGAAAATATATACATACTTCCAGCAACATCAGATAAGAGGAGCATTGATTGGGATATGGGAAAAAATAAAAAAAGACACTATAGGAAAATTCCAAATTGGTTTTCTCCAATGGAGGCAGTGATTCACCCTAATACATTAGAGAAAAAAAAGATGATGAGATATAAAGAATTATTGGATAACCGAGGAAATCTTAAGTCAAGAGAAGAGTTGGAGGAACAAAGAATACCCATAGATTGGTGGTCGTATTTACAAATTCAATCTAGATATAATAGAGACAGGCAAGAATATGGAATAAGTCAGATCCCACATTTACTTGATAAAATCCTAATAAGCAAGGAAGGAAAATTATCAAAAATTTATAAATATTTATTAGAAATAGACTTAGAGGAAGAAATAGTGAAGGGGTCGATGTTAGCGTGGGCACGAAATGTGGGGCGAAATATAAATTTAGAGGAATGGGAAAGATTATGGAACGTAAATTGCAAATTGACGCTATCAACTGCATATGGAGAGAATCAATATAAAATGATTTACAGATGGCATTTAACACCGGCGAGATTGGCCAAAATGCATAAAAATATAGACCCGAAGTGCTGGAAATGTAGAATCAGAGAAGGAACATTCTATCACATATGGTGGCTGTGCCCCAAAGCAAAAAATTAATGGGAACGAATAAGAGATTGGATACAGGAGATAACTGAGATAAAAATGGATTTCAAACTGGAGTTATTTCTTTTGGGCATAATAAATTCAAAGATTGAAAAACAACTCCAACACATCATTATACATATATTGACTGCAGCTCGCATAGCATATGCCCAATGTTGGAAGAATGAAAATATACCCACAGATGACATGGTAATTTACAAAATTTTGGAATGCGCAGAAATGAATAAACTTACATTAGAATTAAAAGACAAGGAGGTGACAGAATTTTATGAAATTTGGAATAAATGTTATAATTGGCTAGAACAGAGAAAGAAAAAGATATAATTATCGAATGTAAATAAAATGTAAATAAGATGTAATAGAATGGTTAGAATGTATAGCACGGTTCTGTTAAAAGAAAAGATTTTTGTTTATGTATGTTTAGTTTGTTTTGGTGTATGGTGTAAAAATAATAAAAATTTATATAAAAAAAAGTACATAAGCAATTTCCTTTGTATTATGGTAAATTCCAATTATTCGATATACAATTTAAAAGTACTTTCAAGTTTAGTAGAAATGATATTCCATTTTAGTGGTTTCACTTTAGAGGCCAATAATTTAACAGATCTTTACTTCGGTCTGAATGATGTTGCCTTTCATGAATATTCTGTCACCTGCCCGGAAAAAATTATATTCCTACTTAGCACTCATAAAACATTTATATAAGACTGGCATAATGACATGGAATATAGAAAGTTGGCATACAAATACTGTTGCTTGATTTAGATTATTGTGTTTATTTTGGAACATCTGATAGGACAACATTTTTTTTTATTATATAGGTTGAATAAGAGACACAAAGAAGATGAAATCCCTTTTAGTCACTGCTATCATTACTGCCTTTGTTCTGGCTTTGTTTCTCCATTCAGGTAAGTAACGTGAACCCAACAGGAAATGGAAACTGAATGATAAAAGTGCAGGGACCAGAAGAATAGAAGAGGGAGGTGAAAGTGGCTCATCATTCCAAGGGCTGGCTGAGTTTTAGCTTGATGCTTTGGAATTATATGAATGATATAATTTATGATAGAAAAAATTATATCCTTTTGAATGATAGTGTTGAAGGAAAAATCCTCATCAGGATCCAATCCAAGCTGGGAATAAACCACATGGCAACTGCTTTAGAAAGAAGGTTGTAGTTAATTGAAGAGGAGAGCCAGACAGAAAGATGGCTCTGGGAAAAAAAAGAGTGACCACATGTAGCAGGGAGTGGGTTTTTATGCCTTCTGGTGCTCTTGAGGTGTTTCCTGTTCCTGTTTGAAGCTTTGTATTTCCTGTGTCATGTACTTTGACCTGAGTCTGAGTGTGCCTTTCTGGTATTCTGATCATGGTTGGTTAATCCTATTATGTTTCCTGTCCTTACAATTTGAGTGGGATATTTAGATTTTAAGAGTCTTTGTCTTCCTAATTTCTTCAGTTTCTAGCTGGAAGGCTCCAACCTTCCTGAATGGATTATTACATCTGCATTTCTAAAAGCTGGTTTCTGCTGAGTTGTCTGGCTGGATGTGTGTGTGGAGAAGTTTCTGCCATTTTAAAGATCTTCTCCATTATACCTTTGGGGAAATATATTCTGCCTTTTTAATATGCCCCAAAATATTTCTTTCTCTGAATTCTTCCCATAACAGATTCTTGATTGGAATTATATGAAACTGTCTTTTATAACCAGGCAAATTGTTGGGGCAATCCTAGACATCCAGTTTCAAGGGAATCTTTTGTTGTTTTTCTTTTTGTGTGTGTCTTTGAGTCTCACAGCACGTTCGCCAGCGCCGTAAACCAGAACTGGAAGCCTTTGGCAAGATTTTTTGAAATTTAAACTCCTCTTGTCAGGGGCTAGTTGTGAAACTATGAATGATGATATGATAGTTGTAAATACATGGATTGGTCGCAAAGCTGTTTTTTTAACATTGTTAAAACTTTGAACAATGGCTAAAAAACCAGTAAGAAAGGACTACTTATAATTTGTTTTCTAACAGGGATTCTGTTTCAGAAAGGAACATTTTGTTTAGTTTCTTTTCTTCCTTGATTATTTAGGAAGTGCTTTAGAGTGTTACAGTTGTGAATCTGCTATGTGTAATAAAACTATGACCTGCAGTGGCGACCAAGATACTTGCATGATACTGCATTATGGTAAGTATATAACTTTATCTAATTTGTATTTAATTTCTGACAAAATATACAAATTTATTAACATGATGTTTAGATTGATTTCAATTATTCTGAGCAGCTTAATATGCACAAATGAAGTCAGGATAAAATTTAAATATAGAGTTTCACCTGGAGGGATTAACAATCAAACTGTTTGCATGTGTGCCTCTGAGGTTTTTTTTTTGTTGTTGTTGTTGTTTTTTACTTCTGGTGACTGCCTGGACAAATCCCTGCAGTTTTCTAGCAAAGATTTTTGGAAGTAGTTTGCCATTGCCTCCTTTGTAGGGCTGAAAAAGAATGATTGGCCCCAAATCACACAGCTGGATTTGTGCCTGAGGTAGGACTAGAACTCACAGTCTCCTGTTTCTAGTCTGATGCCACGTGACATGTCGCGATGTATCGTGACTTTTTTTCCATTGCCGGCAATGGGATTGGCACGTTTTCGCCATGTCGCATCTGACCTGCGGGCCAGCAGTTTGACACCCCTGTATTAGAGGCCTTTAGTTACTCTGTGGCACAATAACAACGGAACGGACCTTGGAGGTCTCCTAGTCCAACCCCCTGTTCAAGCAATTTCCCTCTCCCCCACAATTTTTTTGAATTCAGTTGAACTGACAATAGCTACTCTTCTTCTGGTATTTTTTGTTTTCAACTTTTTTGTTTTCTAAAAACTGTTAGAATTATGCTACATAGTTATATTTGTACTTGTAAGTACTTGTTTTACTAAACCAAATGCTTAATTATGCAAACTATGACTTAAAGATTGTTAGTGGGTAGCTAAGAAATCATTGCTTATTTTACTTTTCCCCTTTATTTTGGTGGGAAAAAACTGAATGTTTCTTAGGGGTTTTTTTCTGTCTTATTTGGCCTAAAGCTGTTGTCAAATGTTGGAAAAAAGGAGTGATAGAACCCAGATGGTAAAATCTCCCAGTGAAATAAGATTGATTTTTTTAATTAATGATTTAGGCCAGGGGTAGGCAACCTTGGCTCTTTTATGACTGGTGGACTTCAACTCCCAGAATTCCTGAGCCAGCCATGCTGGCTCAGGAATTCTGGGAGTTGAAGTCCATGAGTCATAAAAGAGCCAAGGTTGCTTATCCCTGATTTAGGCCAATTCAAAATCTTTAAAACAATTTTTAAAAACTCTTTTGTGATTTTATACAAATAAGTAGGATATAAAGACCCCAACAATATCCATTTAACAATCTATAAAAAAACTATGAAATTACTGAACAGACTACCTTATTTTCTTATATATATATTTAAATTAAGTAGGATACAATCTAATTTGTAATCTTTTTTTTTTTTTAAGGTAGTCGAATTATGTCTACCTGCTGGAAGCGTTCTATCTGTAATAACGAGTTTATTTCAGAAACTTTATCACTGAATAACTTTAAATTGAATTGCTGCAACTGGAATTTGTGTAACGATGCTCCAAATGTAGTAGCTAGCAAGATAGCCCTCAGTGGGGCTTTCTTGCTGACTGTTGCTCATATCTTAAAGTTTTTAGTCTGCAACTAAAACGGGGCATTGTTTTTCAGTTTAAAAATATACACCACACTGATGTCTTTTGAGAAAGTGCTTCTGCTGCAAAAAAATTAAATTATTAGGATACAGTATTCAGTAGATAAAATTTATTTGCTGTATTGCTCTTTTCATATTTTTCCTTACATTATTCAATTTCTATTGGAAAACTAGGTTTAATCTGTAAGACATTCATATAGCCAAATGTGAACAAATAATGACTTGCTTGTGTTGGGAACAACTTTTGAGTCTCATAAAATTGCCAATCGCATTTTAACTTGTACGACAATGGTTGCAATAAAAGTGCTATTGTATATTTAAAACTGGACTGGGTTTTTTGTTTACCTTCAGGCTCTTTTTGATGCCACAGCTGAAGCTTCTCCAGTATGCTAAACCATTCTAGTTGTAACAGTGAATGACACACCATCTCCTTGCCACTTTCATGGGTGGTTCTTTATCAACAATTAGTGGCTTGTCTGTCATTAAATGAACTGTCCAAATTCAGACTGGCTACTGTTCCTTAAGTAGCACTTTGAACCCTATTCATTTAGTACTTAGAGTACTATCACTGCTAGTGGGAAATGATACTTTTTGTTTGGATAACATGTTTAAACTTAGAAAAGCCACAGCCACAGTGAGAATAGGAAGGAAGCAGTGGGAAAATGTGTTAATTTGTTGGCTGGGGTCCGCAGTGGGGAGTGCACTGTGCTGGAGTTGGTTGATTGAGTAAGAGAGAGAGAATACCTTTGTGCTCTTGGTTTTTCACCTTCATTTAATTATTATGCTTTTAGAATTATTTATCATATTTTAGAATCATCCATATCCCTCACACAGGAACCCTGGGACTGTACAGTAAAATATTAAACATGAAAACAGTATATAAAAATTTTAAAAATTGATAAAAGAGGCACGTGTGATTAAAATTATTAAAAATTAATTGACAGGTGAAGGGTGTCAGAGTGCTAACTAGCCCCATGGCTGCATGCTCCTATGGGCTCCCCACAAAAGCCACAAAACCATGTTTTCATTCCTTTCTGTAAGGCCAGGAGAGGGGGCCTGCTTCAGTTCTGGGGGGGTGGAGGATATTCCACAGGGTGGGGTAATGGCAGAGAGGCTCTCATCCTGGACCCCACCAGTTGGAATTATTTAACCGGCAGGGTCTGCTATTCATGCTTTTATGCCATTGTAAGCCATCCAGAGTTACTCTGGATAGTGAGATGGGTGGCATATTAATTAGATAGATAGATAGATAGATAGATAGATAGATAGATAGATAGAGAGAGAGAGAGAGAGAGAGAGACAGACAGACAGACAGACAGACAGACAGACAGACAGACAGACAGACAGATGTAGAGCAAGACAGAGCAAGAGTGAGAGTGAGAGTGAGCGAGAGTCTATCCTGATTATCACCAAATGCATTCCTCTTTTGTCCTAACTGGGCTACATAGCTATGTAGATGTTTTTGAAGATTTCCCCCATATGGAATGACAAGAAGGCAAGAAGAAGAACAGCTGTATAATTATCACCAGTAATCTCAGTAATCTTGGAGTTTTTTGTATCTCTCTGCTGTGGTTTACTGACCATCCAAATTTTGTAGCCCTGGAATTGTTCTATAACATTTACATTAATCTGTCATAAGATCCAAGCCAATGTGTCTACATAATTTAGTTTGGAAGGAGGATTAGAGAAACAGAGTACTTGACACAGGACCATAATCTTAGAGGTTTTTGTATCTTTCTGCTGCCGTTTACTGATCATCCAAATTTTGTAGCCCTGGGAGAAGAAATGTTCCACATTTAAATTAGTCTGTATTAAGAGCCAAGACAACACTTTTAAATAACTTAGTTTGAAAGGAGGATTAGGGAAACAGAGTACTTGATATGTGACCATAAGAGCAGATTTTTTCAATGAAAAAACTAGCCAGGTGAGGAGAAGATGTGAGGATGAGAAGTGGGATTAGACATTTTTTGCTTATTTTTTTCTTCTGGTTCTTCCCTCTCCTGATCCAGAAGGTAACTGGTTGCCATACCAGCTTGCCCTTGGGTCTACTGTTGCTGTTGGGTCTGCTGGTGCTGAAGCTGAATCCAGTTCAGTCCAATGACATGTTTTTAGCCTAATACAGACTGCAGGGCAAAGTTTGCATGTGGGTTTTTTGACCAGTTGGGAGCAAGGTGATCTTTGTAGCTTCATAGCAGGAAACTCCCCAGATCCCTATGGAATTTAGAAGAATCTGTGAGACTCCAGGGCAGAAAATCTTAATAGATTTCCCCCCCCCCACCCTTGTAGAGAGGATTATTTGCTAACAGTCTAAACTTCATCAGGAAAATATCAGGATGGAAAAAAGTTGACTTCAGAGCAGGATATGCTAGAAGGACTCGGATGTACTCAGCTCAGCATGTCCCAACAGTGTCATGAAGCTGCAAAGAAAGCCAAGGACATCTTGAGCTTCAAGAAGAACATGGAGTCCAAATCAGAAGAAGTGATTTCCCCACTACTCTGCCTTGGTGATATCTCACTTGCGTTCTGTTTTTTTATCTTTGATTACCAATAGCCTTTTAGGAGTAAAAAATCATGCCTTCTCATTAGTCTTTTTCCTAGTGTGCTGTGATGTATTTTTACTTAAAATATAATAACAATTACTAAACGTGCATTCATATTATGCATACTAGATATACTGTTTAACAAAATAAATTACCTTAATGGGAAGCTTATATTACAGGGGGCACAGACTTGTAGATGCTGAGATGTGTGCAGTTCCCCATACTGTATTTAAATTATTTAAATGTGACATGTTTGTATTCTTTTTAATAAAGAGAAACAGAGGTACATATTCCTTAAATTCTGCCCCAGAGGTTCATATGCCTTAAGTTCCATTGGGTTGTCTTAGTGGCATCGTATGTGCTTCATTAAGTCACATTTAATTTTGAAATTGTGCCCAAGATAGATCCTTAGCAACCCTTCAAAATTACTGATTAGCGTATCCTTCTGCCTGAAAAAGTTTCCTTATCCTGAGAATTTCTTTTAATCCAGAAAGTTCTGTTAGTAATTCTGTCTGTGTGAGATTTTAAAAGTTAGATACAAATTCTGAGGAATTTGGTGTACAAAAGATCAGCATTTCCCTTTAATAGCAGTTTAGCATTCTGTACAGAGATTGCCTACTAAGAATCCTGCTCATAAAGAACTATTTGTCCAGCAATTTATCTTCCATTAAAAAGAAATAATTTATTTGCTTTGTTTCTGATTTGTTTTTCACACTGCCTATGGATCTGTCTGAGCTTGTTTCTCGTTCTATGTATTTTGCCTTGCCTATGTATTGTCCCCATAGGAAAATGGACTCTTCTGGTAGCTTCTGAAAAGAAGATTTTGCTTTCTTGAAGTACACTGAACCACAGGAATTTTATGATTCATGACAGAGAGATGGACAATGTAGCTGGACTTGCATTTTCATATGATATTGCTAAAGATAAATATTTAGACTTATTCAATAATTTTACATCTGAGTTGCAAAAGTCATCCAAGAATGTAAAACTTTATTTGGTACAAAGCCAATCTGAGTCTTTTATTTGATTCCCAAATACATAAATGTTTGGTTATATTAGCAGGAATATAAGAATTAGAGCCACAAATAATAAAAAAGAAACAGCCTAAAGCATACATACTTCACAAATATGAAAAACCATTCATATTTGTCTGAAAATAATAAGAAAACTTTTACAATAAACAGGAAGCCAAGGTAAGAATGGATTTACCATCAAAAAATGAGACAGATGGGGCTGCATTATTTTGCCTATTCAGTTTATATGGTGACTATATAATGCATGCTGTAGGCTTGGAAGAACTGAAGAATCCATCCCGGTTCCATCGGGAGCAATGCTGTGTTTGGAGGCTCCTTTAAAACTCTGCCTGGCATGGGCCCAGGTTACTTGAGGTACCGTCTCACCCCAAAGGGTATGGCCCACCCCAGCCTTGCTGGCAGAGGCGGCATGGTGTGGGTCCTGTCAGTCAAGTAATTTCAGCTAGTGAGGTCCAGAAGAGCTTCCAAACAGAGCCTCAAACAGAGCCGGTCTTTACGCTGGTATTTTTTTCCCCCTCGGCATTTTTGGGAGCAACTGCACTGACACTTAACTCCTTTCCTGAACCCGAAAATAGTTGTAATGAAACTACAATAGTACTGCATAATTCATTTATTCCACAGGAGAGGAAAATAAGTAGAGGCACCATTACATATGTGAGTGGTAAAATATTTATTTATTTATTTATTTGTTTGTTTGTTTGTTTGTTTACCCATCCATCCATCCATCCGTCCGTCAGTTCATTTTGCTGCCCATTTTGCTTTGAAGCAACTCTGCATGGTGTACATCATGAAAGCAATAAAACCATAGAAGATAAATATTTCAAAAAGCAATAAAAATAGAATTGCAATCGGAAGTAATGTTACATTTAAAAGATGGGAAGGGAGGTAACAGGATGTATGGGGGGGGAGAAGGAGGGATTTTCTCTTAATTTATCAACCATCTCCACTGTGATACTCCCCCATTGGGGTTCCAAGCCAACTGGCAGAGCCAAGTCTTTAGCCCTTAATGGAAAGCGAGAACGGTGGGAACCAATTTCAACTCAAGGGTTAAGATGTTCCAAGATGTCGTGGAGCAGTGGTGTAACATGAATCACCCTAAGAGCCCCAAGAACTGCCTATGCTGCTACACTGTGCACCAGTTGTGGCCTCCAAATGCTGTTCAAGGGTAGTCCCATGCAGAGTGTGTTGCAGTAGTCCAAACATAAGATGTTTGGGGCTTGAGTGACTGAGTGCAAGGACTTCCAGTCCAGGAAAGGGTCCAACTGCTGCACAACATGAAGTTGTGGAAAGGGTCTCCTAGTCATAGCTGCTAACTACTCTTAAACAGGAGTCACAAATCCAGGAGAACTTCCAAGTTGTGGACTCGGTCTGTCTGGGGTAGTGAAACCCTATCCAGAACTAAAGTTGTTAAAGTTCCAGATCTTGAAGCTCCATGCACCCAAAGCCACTCAGTCTTTCCAGCCAAAGCCTGTTGCTCCCCATTCAGGCCCCACAGCCTCCAGGCTCTGCAAGAGGGCAGTTACAGCATCACTTGGATCAGCAGAGGTGGAAATATAAAGTTGGGTATCATCAGCATACTGATATTTCAACCTGTGGTGATGAATATCAGTATGCTGATGATACCAAGTTTATATTTCCACCTCTGGTGACCCAGTGGCTTAATATAGATGTTAAAAACAAGTGGAGAAAATGCCAGGCCCTGCGGCACACCACAAAGGAGCGGCCGTCGGTTGGACCTCTCACTCCCTATCAACACCGATTGGGACTGGCCTTGGAGAAAGGAGCCAAACCAACACTAGATCTGCTGCCCAGCTCCAAACCCCATAGCTGGCTCAAAAGGATACCATAATTGATGGCACTGAAAGCCACGGAGAAGTCAAGGAGAGCAACAATAGTTGTACTGTCCCCATCCTGGGCTCACCAGAGATCATCAACAAGTGCAACAATGCTGTTTCTTGCCGGGCCTGATTTAAGAGGTATAGATAATCCATTTCATCCATAAATTGTCCAGCCTTTCTAAATTTTTTAGGAAAACTGGACATAAATTGTTCAGGCGGGTGGGATCGAGTAATAGTTTCTTGAGCAGGGAGTAAATCAGGACCTCCTTAAAAGGTCCCGAGGATGGGGTCTCTTCCTGTAATAAAGAACGTATCACTGCTTGGACCCATCTGACAGTCACCATCCTGGAGGCTTTTACCAACTAGAAGAAACAAGGATCTAATTGACAGGCAGTTGCATTGACAGTGTCAAGGACCCTGTCCACTTCATCAGATCCAACAGAATCAAACTGTTCTCAGATGGTATGAAGCAAAACACTTTACAGACAAAAGATACTTTTATTGGAGGGCTTTCATAAATTACATTAACAGAGTGGGAGACTAACATTCTACAGCAGAGATTATAAAACATTTCAGTCAATAGGCTCCATTGTAACATTTCACGCAAGGCTTAAAAACCCAAATATTAGATTTTGCTGAGTCCTATCAACAGCAACAATGTTGACCATTGAGACCAAAGAAAGTTCCTCATCAAGTAGGGCTGGGCCTTTGAACATTCCTGAAACAAGTACAAGCACAACATCTCTAGTAACTAGAAAAGGGGTCTTTATGTAATATATTCTCCATCTGCTAATTTTTAAATTTTGGCTCTACTTTTAAGAGAGACTATACTATATTAACAAACTTCCACTAACTTTCCAGCCTTACAGAAAAAAAAAATAACAAATCCCTCTTGTGCTGTTTGATGCACTAGAAAATGGCTATATTGTAATTAGGACATCACATTGTATAAAAACGTGTTTATTTCTTTTAATGTTGTGCATACCACCATATTGTTACCATTATATAGTTATCCTAAAATGGACATTTGGGGTGAGGGAAATGGACATTGCATTTGTTATGATACAAATGATGTGACTTATGTATTTGTGTTATTTGGACAATCAATCAAAACAATGGAAGTACATAATTTATGGTGTTTGTATTATAAGCATCATACATAATGCACATAATATTAATATCATCATTCCTTTTACTGGATGCCTAAGTTATCATATGAATCGATTTGTATCTGTTTGCTTCCTGTATCCACCTTATCTCATATATTTATGTGGAAGTGGGAATGGAAATATTTGAAAAATTGAGTATATGCGAGCCAATCAAAGCAAAAAAAAAAATACAAGATTTTCAGCATATACGTAGCTTGTGGAAAAACACTAGAATGAAGATTTCTAAGAAGACAAAATAAGAGGTAATTCTAAAAATATAAAGTGATTCTGAAAAGTTCCTCAAAAGAAGAAATAATTCCCATATGATATATACCAGGCAATGTCACTCAGCTGGAAAAATATCAGGAATACATGCTAATATTATTTGGCTGGGACCAGCTAAGCCTAACAGGAAGCTATAAAATGGGAAGTGTAATACTTCTGAGTCATCACACAGAGACTGAGATATTGTGCAGAGTAAATTCCTCTCCTAGATATTTTTTTTTGGAACATTATTCCTTGCTGGCCAGGTAGACTTTGAACTTGCAGGAGATGCATGACTGAAAAAAAAAAGAAGTGTCATTTTTAGTTCAGAATATAAACAATAACAATTGTAAACCAGAATTTGTTTCTAAGTTAGCACTGATGTTGTGTTAATGACCCTCTTTAAACTTTCAGCATGGAAGTAGCAGAAAATCTTGGAATGTAGGTGGCCTTTTCCACTAAGTTTTCTAATGAAGCTAGAACTACTTACTGACTAAACCTTTGCAAAGCTGTTACAGGTAGTATTCAATTTACAACCACAATTGTGCCCAAAATTCCTGTTGCTAAGTAAAAAACTTGTTAGGTGAGTTTTGCCCATTTTACAACCTTTCTTAACAACCACAGTTGTTAAGTGAATCACTACAAGTGTTACGTTAGTAACACAGTTAAGTGAAGCTGGTGTCCCCATTGACTTTGCTTGGCAAAAGGTGGCAAAAGGAGATCACATGACTCCGGGACACTGCAGCCATTATAAATACATGCCAGTTACCAAGCATCCAAGTTTTTGATCATGTGACCACAGGGATGTGGCAACAGTTGTGTGAAAAACGGTCATGTCACTTTTTTCTTAAAGCCATCGTGAACGAACTCCTCACTTTGTTCAACCTGACATTCCTTTCCTTCTCTTGTGTCATTGAAGATATTCCTTCAATTTTGAGAAAAGGCAAATGCTGCATGCTATCAACTCTGAATGCAATGCCAGTTGGGGTAAGAGCATGTGATCACACTTTATAGTTGTATCTTGGATGGCTCATGAGGTATGAAGCCCAAGGTTGTCATGGTTACAGCAAAATTTTCTTCTTGAACTTTGAAACTCTGCTTAACTATTGTTTCAAAGTTTTGAGAGCTGCAGTATAGTGCACTGAGCTGATAATTTGTCAGGCTCAAGGAAATCCATTGAAAAATACCATCTGCAGCCCCAACAACTATAACCAGTTTGATTTATCATTTATTATAATAAAATATTAATATAGCCGCTGAATTCACAAATAGATGACTGTGCAGCTTACAATATTTTAAAAAATCCACCATGTAATACAAATCCATATAATAGAAAAACCAAAAGCATCCCCCCACCCCCAATGGTAACAGCAACACAATCAGATCAGGTTTTGTCTGCAGGCCTGCTGACAAATCCATGGTTTTAGGACTTTCTGGAAAAGCAACAGGATGGGGGACAAATGTACTCGTGATTGGGGGAATAATGTTCCATAAAAAAGGGACTATCACCAAGTTTTTCTGCCAAGTCTAGATGTTTTTTTTTCTTTTGTTGGTGAAGCTTTGAGATTATATTGCCTCTACCTCAATTCACAATAACTCTGCTAACTGAAGTGAAAGAACAGATGCCCCCAAACATGCTGGAACTTCTAGCACAGCGGTTCTCAACCTGTGGGTCGCGACCCTTTTGGGGGTCGAACGATGCTTTCACAGGGGTCGCCTAAGATCATCGGAAAACACATATTTCCGATAGTCTTAGGAACCGAGATACTAGTGAGAATTTCTGCTCAAGGCTAGGTCCGCCAGCCAGCTCGAGCAGACAGGAAAGCAGCCGCCTTAGCAGCATGGCGGAGCTATGCTACCCATCACAGAGCAGCTACTGCCACGTCGCCATGGCTATGAACTTCCTGCTCGGCGTCTTTCAGGTCCTCTTGCCTCGCTTCCGTCTGGGAGAAGCGCAGGGCCAAGGTAAAAAAAAAAAGCCTGGCGAAATACTCCCGAGGGGTAGCGTCGATCTGTAGCGGGAGGTAAAGGGGGTGGGTGGGTGGGGATCGACCAGAAGGGAACCGGGTCTGATAAGGGCAAAAGTTGAGTGAGGTTTTCCCCCTCGCCCTTCTCTCCGCCTCCCTTTGTGCAGCGGCATCTCTTGCTGCTGCCTTCCCAGTCGCCGAGAAAGGGGAAAAAAAGAGCCGTGAGTGAGTTCCCCTTTCTGCTTTGTTGCTTAAAGCTTTTTTTTTTAAACGACCGCTTGTTCAGAACTCCTCGGGGCTTGTTTGCACGAGCTTGTGGCAGATCAGTAAATAAAGGGGTGGGGGAGCCAAACTGTCCAAGGCGTTTGCATCTTGAACGTGTGGACGCTGCTTTCATGACTTGCCACCACCACCCCCTCTCTTCTCGCCCTACTCGGGCAATGCGATGCTGCTGCTGCTGGCTGAGCTGAGTTGTGGCACCGAGCCGGTCCCCATGCCTCCTGGTTGCCCAGCCGCGCTCTGCCCCTGGCTGCTTTCCGCGCTGCACCGGAGCCTCCCCCGCGCCGACGGAGGGCATCTCTGTGTGTCTCCAGACCTTACTGGACTACCATCCCCAGTAGCCCTAAAAAGCACTGTGGAAGAGTGGGGAATGCTGGGAGTTGCAGTTCATCACCATCTGGAAAAACATGAATCTCCAAAGATCAATCCTTCCTTCCTTCCTCCCTTCCTTCCTTCCATCCATCCATCTCCTTCCCTTCCCCTTCAATCTCTCCTTCCTTCCTTCCTTTCCCCCTCAATCTCCTTCCTTCTCCATCTCCTTCCTTTCCCCTTCAATCCTTCCTTCCTTCCATCTCCATCCCTTCCCTTTCAATCTCTCTCCTCCCTTCCTTCCTTCCTTCCCCCTTCAATCTCCTTTCTTCTCCATCTCCTTCCTTTCCCCTTCAATCTTCCTTCCTTCCTTCTTCCTTCCTTTTCCCTTCAATCTCTTTCATTCCTTCCCCCTTCAATCTCCTTCCTTCTCCATCTCCTTCCTTTCCCCTTCAATCTTCCTTCCTTCCTTCCTTCCATCTCCGTCTCTTCCCCTTCAATCTCTCCTTCCTTCCCCCTTCAATCTCCTTCCTTCTCCATCTCCTTCCTTTCCCCTTCAATCTCTTTCCTTCTCCATCTCCTTCTTTTCCCCTTCAATCTTCCTTCCATCTCCTTCCTTCTCCATCTCCTTCCTTTCCCCTTCAACCTTCCTTCCTTCCTTCCTTCCTTCCTTCCTTCCTTCCTTCCTTCCTTCCTTCCTTCCTTCCTTCTTTCCTTCCTTCCATCTCCATCCCTTCCCCTACAATCTCTTTCTCCTTCCTTCCTTCCTTTCCCCTTCAATCTTCCTACCTTCCTTCCCCTTCCCTCCCTCCCAACATTTTTGAGCAAGGAAGAATAAGCTTCTCCAGCGAGCATTGCTATATTGTTTTTGTGATTAATAACTGTTCTGTCTGGCCTCTCTCAGCTCATTAAAATCCACATAAATATGTCTTTAAGAGGTTTATTTAACACATTTCAAAAGGATTCACTTCAAAGCACGCTGCTGGCATTTTGCTGGCAGGAATGGCCAAGTCTCATTTATTTACATTTAGATTAAAACATGCTCTTCCCACACCCTCCAATTAACTCACTCTTTCTTTATCACATTGTCCAAGATCTCATTATTCTTCCATAGATTTCCAAAACATCAGAAGACTGAATTCAAATGCACTGCTCCAGATATCAGGCTACTCCTTGATTAACGTTGCTCGTGACAAAGGCGTAGTCTCTTTTTCCCCTTCTAATATAGTATCCGATACGTCACTTCCCCCCATTACTTCCTTTTTCCACTTAACTGACACCTTCGCTTATCAAACCTTCGGAATCTCGGATCAAGCCATCTATCTTCTTGATCCAAATCTGACCCCTCACTTTGCGAATCTGACCCAGACTGCCTGTAAATCTCCTCCCTGTCTGTCTCAGCTGCTGGGAGGGGAAAATACCCAGAGGGGCCTGGCTGCTCTTCCTCGGCTGCCGGGAGGGGAAAACACCCAGAGGGGCCTGGCTGCTCTTCCTCGGCTGCCGGGAGGGGAAAACACCCAGAGGGGCCTGGCTGCTCATCCTCTGACACTTCCCAAGCTGGTCTAGGGACACTCACAACACTAACTATGCTTTAATTATGTTCAATTCGTAACAATGAAAATACACCCTGCATATCAGATATTTACATTACGATTCATAACAGTAGCAAAATTACAGTTATGAAGTAGCAACGAAAATAATTTTATGGTTGGGGGTCACCACAACATGAGGAACTGTATTAAAGGGTCACGGCATTAGGAAGGTTGAGAACCACTGTTCTAGCACACCGGTACTGCCATCTATTGGTGATGTATTACTTTGCAGGCATTATTTTTCATTATACTGTATCATCTTATGCAACTCCTCCTCTTCCTTCTCCTTTTGAATGATGTCAAATAACGAGGCAAATAAAAGATAGACTGTCCGGAGGAGGAGAAGAAACAGAAAAGGAGACAGCAACTGAGAAAACTGGGGAGAAGACGCATTGTTTTCCTTCCTTGGAAGCCATTTCCCACAGATGAAGTAATCTGCCCTACACTGACCAAGTGATGCTGTTCAGGTGCTGGCTTAGGGACTAAGGTTTGGATGTGGGGAGAAACCAGTTGCAACGCCACCTGAATAAGATAGTTGTTGGACTTTGGTCCCCTTGAGGTCAAGAGAATTGACATCTTTGATGGGGTGGCACTATCCCAGATAGTTGGTGCTCAAGTTGGCTGAAAAGAGCAGGTGGCAGATGTAGTCAGGAGGACCTTAGCACAAATTCACCTTGTATGCCAATTGCAACCATCCCCAGACTAGGAGGGCCTCTCCTGGTCACTCATGCCTTAGTCAACTCCCATTTGGATTACTGCAATGCACTCTACATGGGGCTATCCTTGAAGACCATCCAGAAACTGCAACCAGTCCAGAATGCAGCAATACGTACAATTTTGGATTCCAATGGTTTGTCCAAGTAACATGGGTGTGTCAGCATACTGCCTTTCAGTAGCTTTCTGGGTACATTTCAAGGGGATGGTTATCACCTTTCAAGCCCTGCATGGCACAACACCAGATTACATGTGGGATCATCTTTCCTTGAGGGTTTCTGGCCACCCTACTAGATTACATAGGGTAGATGTGATCCAGATCCCCTCCCTTAAGTGTTGTTACCTGATGGGACTTTGGAAGCATGCCTCTCATCTAGGATCCAATGGACTTCTACCATTTTAGCTCCTGGAAGGCCATGAAGACCTCACTCTTCCTTCAAGCATTGGACTAGGATAGGGGTTGATTATATTAGCTTGTGGTTGGTGTGAGGAAGGTTGGAAGCCACTGCTTTATTACTGTTGTTGTCTTTTTCTTTTGTACTTTTTTCACTTTTGTCTTTTTTTTGCACCTTCTGAATTTTCATTCTAGGTTATTTTGTGTTAGCTTTTATATCTTTATTAAAAAGTTTCAATAAAATTATACACATATACAACCACAGGCAAAGTAATGTATAAAACCAACATGCATTTTGGCCATCACGGGCTATAAATACATTAACAGATTAATCTGTAAGGTCTTAAGAATTTGCAGCATATCAGGATTGAGATGCCTTTATTTTTCTGATCACTGGTATATACATGAAAGCTGTAAGAAAAGGGGGCTTCTAAAGTTGTAATTTTAAATGAAGTCTTAGTCTGAAATTCTTAATCTAATGTCAAAAATAAACAATTTTCTGAAATCATTTTCTACTTTGCCAGTTCCTTAATTGCATATAGTAAACAAGGGATACAGAAAGAGATCTAGGGATTACACATCATTGGAAAACTATGTGGATGAAGAAAGAAGAGATGAAGCAATGTTTATGTTAGCATTTGTGGACTATGCTGTTTGACACTATTTTTTGATAACAGAAAGATTTTCAGAGTCACCCCCTCCCCCCGAGAGAGAGAGAGAGAGAGAGAGAGAGAGAGAGAGAGAGAGAGAGAGAGAGAGAGAGAGAGAGAGAGAGAGAGAGCTAGTACACGTAATCCTTATCTTAGAATGTAATGAAGCCTACCAGTCACAAGTTGTAGTGCTTGTTAAGTAAGGCACCCACATAAAGACCTCATTTAACAATCCCAATCCCTGCTCTCCCCATTGCAATTGTTAAGTGGGGCCCAGGGTGCTTTAGGGATATGGGGCATTAGGAGGCCTAGCAGAGACCCAGGACCACATTACACCCACTGGGTCCCTTTCCTGCCCCCACTAGGTTTGGAAATTTGTGGCTGCTCTAAAACGGCGCCCACTTATAGGAGGCACATGTGGCCTCCACTCTATAGGGAAGCTGAGGGGTGGAACAATCAGCTGTCCTTTCTGAACATCTTTAGATCGCTGCTTTGCCCCTTGGCTTCCCTATACATTATGGAAGTCATGTGATGCCATCCCAGAAGCAGGCACCATTTTGGAGTGGCTGCAATTCATTATGACCACTCCTCAAATGGTGTCCAATTCCGAGATGGTGCAGCATGGTAGAGCAGGTGCTTCCAGAAGAGATATACTAAATGACCGAAACATGATGAGGATGGGGAGGAGGGTCTGGGATCCAGCTGGGTGGGAAGCAGGCCCAAGGCCAGTGGGGAACCAACAGGGCAGGATAGGAGGGACAAAAGGCAGGGTGGCCTCTGCAGCATCTTTGTTGTCCATTGCTAGTGTGGGCAGATTTCCGAGTGCCTGAGTTTTGTTCACATGATCAGGGTGGCACTGAGCAGGCATAACTTTGGGCAAGGTCATAAGTCCTTTCAACACCTTTGTAATTTTGAATGGTTGTTGGCTGAATGGTTGTAACTCAAGGACTACCTGTATATAGAAGTATAAAAATAATTTAAAATTCTCATTCAGAAACCTGTCAAAGTAAACTACAGGATAAGAAAAACATGACAATGGCATACAAAGCTCACTCTTATTTAATTTAGATGTGGGAATGAGAATGAAAGAGGACTACTAACAGCATTAATGGATGGAATAAGAACCAGGAAGCTAACATTTGATCAAAATAGATAGTATTTGAGTATTTCAATCACATGACGAACTACAAAGCACTAACTTCATTTTAGTTCGTAACCTTCTGCAAATCTGGCAGAAATCTGGTTAGTTTATGCTTTAGTACCATGCATCCCAGAAAATTGGGTTAATTTAGCTAAGTTAACAAGTATCTACTTTGTTGCTGTATGCAATTTCCATATTTCTAACCATGATGGCTTGGATTGCTATGAATTGGAATCTAACACCTGGAGGCCACATATTCCCTGTTTCTAACATATATGACTGAATCCTTAGCTGGAATACTTGTGGAACCAACCGAACACAAATTTCAGTCTATGTTTAAACAATCTACTTAGCCTTGCTTATTTAATCATGGTTGACTGAGTAATTTAAAGTTGATTGGGATTACACAACATATAAGTCCTGAATTATAAATCATTGGCTTTACAGAACATTAAGCCACAAGCTAATCAACCACCTTATAGGCTTAATATGTTGTTTGAATTCAATGTGGAATATAGCTGCTTTATTAATACTGCAAAATCTGTAACAAGATGTTTTCTCTAGGTGACTAAAACAGAAAAAGTTTACAAGGGACTCTATAAAGGTCAGTTAAGAATTGCCTTTACCAGGGTTCCTAATAATGAGTGCTCTGATAGTATACAGAATCAGATAAGCTTATACAAACCTTTTTAGATCTCTGAGCAGGATATGCGAAGATATAGAAGGCAGCAGCCATTATATGTTAAGTCAGGGATACTTTATGAACTAATCAAGAAGTGGATTAACTGGTTTTACCAATCCATGTTCTGAAAAACTTGTTTCACATACTGTTTTGCAACCCACTATATATGTCACTGTCTGGAAAGAGAGCTTGAATAATTGAGCTGGAACAGAATATGACAGCAAAAATGTTAAGGGAGACCAAGAACTGTGAACATATTGAGATAGTATTTTCATCTTTGTTCTTTTTTTAACTTCAAAGATTTGGTACACACCTTACTTATCTATGACTAAATTAATCATGGCTT
The DNA here is from genome assembly GCA_034064705.1 of Bothrops alternatus. NCBI lineage: Eukaryota > Metazoa > Chordata > Lepidosauria > Squamata > Viperidae > Bothrops > Bothrops alternatus. The sequence goes on along the minus strand of JARGCV010000003.1, from coordinate 8,595,295 downwards.
ACTTAATCAAAATGTCTTGATTTGCACAACATATTGAATCAGAAACTAAACACTGGCTCAAAGTCACACAACATCCCTGGCTAACATTGGAATGTTTCGTAATAAGAGGATGTACTCTGAAGGTATGTAAGGACCTGCCTCAACTAGGTCTCTCAAAAAAGCAGAAAAATCTTGACTCTATAATGAGCATGGTTGCAGCCATTTTTCTCTTCATTCTAGTTTGCCACATAGAATGGAGGGAGGAGGGCTTGCCCAGGTACTAGTCAAAATAATCATCTGTCCCATGGGAACCAAGGACATCTACTGTTCCCATGATCAGGGACTGGGCGGTGTATGAACATTTTTTGTACTGTTACTTTGTAACTAATAAAACATGTTCTTTGAGGAATTTCCAAGCCTCGGAGTTCTGCTTTATTTGTCTCTGTCTGTCAGAACCATGACAGTAGACTTACAAAGCCCTTTGTAGCTCTGTGTATTCATGAGATTCCTGCCCTGCCCCTTTTAACTTTTTTTTCTTTTATCAGCAAAGATAAAATACAAAACAGAAAAACAGAAAAAAGAGATTAACAAATATCCAACACTAATAACAAAAAAGCATCTTGTGTACAAAAAAAATAAAAAAACCCCTCCAAATATAAGTAAATCTAACATTAAAACACAAAAATCCACCTTGGCTAAATGCTGAAAGATACATCCCAAAAATAATATGTTCTCCTCCCTTACATAATGAGTCTACAAATAATTATAAACTTTCCCATCTATATTTCACAAAAATGCTACATTAGATAGTAGCATATTTGTATATGCATAATTTACTATATTTGTATAATAATTAAATCAATCCAACATTTGCTCACAACAGATTTTCCCCTTTATTTACCAACCCATGTTAAATCAACCAAAATTTATTATTCCAACTCTATATTAGTGTTTCTCAACCTCAGTTTCTTTAATATGTGTAAACTACCAGGCTGGTTAGGAAATTCTGGGAGTTGAAATCCACACATCTTAAAGTTGCTGAGGTAGCAATAAAAGGTTGGCCTCCCAAGGCTTGGCTAACTGCCTCTTGAGTACGGAGCATTTTTCTTAAATAGATGCTTGCTTTAACATCTGTAAAGCAACAAGCTATATTCACACAACATATTCCTCTATGCTTAAAAGAAGCTTTTTGGCATAATAGAATGAACTATACCAGTGGTGGCGAACCTATGGCACGCATGCCAGAGGGGGCACTGTGAACATGCATGCTGTCGCGCCAGCCCCGCCTCCCCCTGCCCCAGCCCTGCTTCCCCCCACAGCCCCCTCCTCACTAGCAGCCCCCTTGGAGAAGGGTTGTCTCCGGGCATGGCCCGTGCGGAGCAGCACAGCCAAGGACATGGCAGCCGGGCAGCAGGGACAAGATTTCGCCCTTGTACCCCGTCACATGCAGATGATGCTGCAGGGCATGGGCGGAGGGCGTGGCTGCCATGCTGCTGCTGGGCCGCCTGGGCGATTTACTGCAGCATGCCGTGTAGATGGTGGGTGGCCCTGCAGGGGGTGGAGTGAGGGTGGGGGGGGCGGAGTGGAGTGGAGCGGAGCGGATGGGACAGGGGTGGAGTGGGGGTGGCTTTTGGGCACTCGGTCTCTAAAAGGTTCGCCATCACTGAACTATACTGTAATTAACCACACAGGCTGAATATACATAACACCACAAGCCAACAATAAGCCTACCATACTGTACTTTAGTCAAGCATGTTGTATGAAATTAGTCAAGGATGTTCTTGTTCGCTCAACTATTCAACATATTCAGTACATTATCACCAAATATTAAACCTCTGCAGCATTTTATAAATAGGGAATAGTATTTTAAATCAGGCAATTAGAGGTATTTTACTCTGTTTTGACAGAATTTAATTGTTATATATTTAATTGAAGATTTTTTATGTGTGTACTTTTATTCTCTGTTATAGTATTCTATTTCAGTGGCATATGTTATCTACCATATTTTTAGTTTTCTGTTAGAAATAATTTAAAGGATCAGATTAATGTAGGCTTACCAGAGACATCTGGCAAAAGGACTACACATCCTCCTCATGTCCCCAATCTGGCAAGCATAACCTTAAAATTAAATGTCATTTAACTTTTGAGTATCTTGTTTTTTTAAAAAAAACACCACATGTTTTAATAGTAATCATTCATTGTGGCCTTATAAATTGTCTAATTCTTTCTCTTGTCCATTGATAGATTCTACAGCCTAGTTTTATGTTATTTATTACCTTACTCTAGCAATTGGCTTCAATCAGCCCCTTCAATTCTATGATCACTAGACTATAGATTGCATGACTTAAACATTTTTTATGGTGTAATTTGGAAAACATATAGTCAATTCCATATTATCACTAGGATATGTTCTTGAAAATAAAAATTTGTTAAAAAAGTATTGCAATTCAGAAGTCTTCCTCATTCTGGAAAAAGTAATTTCATATATATGTAAGCTTAAGAGCACATATTTGCAGTTTTTCACTTAATTGAAGATGCCAAGAAAGTTAAACAATTAGTGTGTCCTCTTTTCCCCCACTTGACATCTAAACATCTTTTGGCTGTTTAGATATCTGGTAACCCTAGATCAGGGGTAGGCACCTCCCAGAATTTGTGATCCAGCTATGCTGGCTCAGGAATTCTGGGAGTTGAAGTTCATGAATCATAAAAGAGCCAAGGTTGCCCACCCCTGCCCTAGATGAATGGATGAATAATATGACTGTAGAGCAGTGGTTCTCAACCTTTTTCAGGTTGAGACCCCACTTGCCCCGCCCATGCGCGGACCGCGATGGGCCGATCCGCGCATGCGCAGCGCGTGCGTGACGGCCCAAACTGCGCATGCGCGGTGCGCGCACGATGAAAAAAACAAACAAAAAAACAAAAACAAAATGGTGGACCGCGGTGTCCGGCGACCCCCGCGAAACGGTCGTTCGACCCCAAATGGGGTCACGGCCCATAGGTTGAGAACCGTTGCTGTAGAGCCAGTTAGGTGTAGTTGTTAGAGCATTAGGTTAGAAGCCAGGAGATGCTGATTTCTAGTCCCACTGTGGGCGCAAAAGCAGCTGGGTGACTTTCGGCCAGTCAATTTCTCTCAGCCCTAGGAAGGAGGAAATGGCAAAAGCACTTTTGAAAAATCTTGCCAAGAAACCAGTAGAGACTTGACAAGCAATCTCCCAGACTCAGACATAACTGAACAAAAGAAAAAAAAAAGAAAAAGTCTATTCTGTATTTTGATTTGTTTTTGAAAGACTTGAATGTACAGCAATAGCAATTTCAGTAGAATCAAGGTTTTGTAACAGTGAACTGCACAATTTAGATTGCAATCCTACATCCACTTATATTTATTTTTGAGTAAAAATATCATGCAAATGCGAGCAGATGCATAGGGAGGAAGGTTAACAGTGTTCCATGAGCCTCTGCTATAGTCATGCTGGCCACATGACTATGGAAAAGTCTTCGGACAAGGCTGGCTCCCTCTGCTAAGAAACGGAGATAAGCACCGCCTCCTAGAGGCGGACACAGCTGAAAAAGGGAAGCCTTTACCTTTACCATCTCAACTTAGAGAAAAACATGGGCTGAAGCGAGGATCTCAGAAAACAAGGGAAAAAATGGAGAAAAATAAAAATCAATATTTACTAGTCAATAAAAACTTAGACGGTACTTGAAGCGTTTCACAGTGCAAAATGGAGCATAAGGCTGTAGAATAGGGGTTCTCAACCTTGGCAACTTTAAGACTTGTGGACTTCAACTCCCAGAATTCCCCAGCCAGCTTTGCTGGCTGAGGAATTCTGGGAGTTGAAGTCCACAAGTCTTAAAGTTGCCAAGGTTGAGAACCCCTGCTGTAGAAGATCCTTTGTTCCCTTGCACCGTAATTTCCTATCCAAAAAAAAAAAAAAATACTGTTTCCTCCTTTCTTGAAAAAGTTCAAAGTAGCTAGCCATGTTAAAATCTGTCACACCACCCTAATCAGATTAATATTACCTTCCCCCCAAAGACCCGATAATTAGGAATTAACATTAATCCGGAAGTTTATATATTTTTTTAAAAAAATGCCTTTTTACTGCTTTTGAGGTCATAAGCATTTACAGGATCTCAAGCTAATGTTGGGCTTTGACCTCTAAATCAAAGACTATTCTTCACTCAGTGTTTCTCAACCTTGACAATTTTAAGGCATGTGGACTTCAACTCCCAGAATTCCACAGCCAGCAATGCTGGCTGTGGAATTCTGGGAGTTGAAGTCCACATGCCTTAAAATTGTCAAGGTTGAGAAACACTGCACAGCTTTAGTAGTAATTAAAAATGTTTTAACAAATTATTGTATTCATCAGGGCTTTGTATGTACTTTTATCTATTACTATTGGAAGTCGCTCTTCTAAGATCCCAGTTGGCGACGAATTAATATTGGAAAACAACACTATTGATCGCATTGACTTGGCACATCTCTGTTTTTCACCCTCCTTTTTTTTTAACGCCATAAACATTTAAAGCGATTAAATTCAACGCTATTTACCCGTCCCCATCAGAACCGCCTACTTCTGCGAGCCTCTACTACCGCCAGGGGGCGCTCGTCCGCAGCAAACGGCAAGGAGCTATGGGTCTCCGGCTCGCTGCCTGTTTGCCGATTGGCTGAGCACTTGGTTTACCTCCTGACGCGAGGAAGGGCCTGACGTTCGTGCGCTGCTGCCGTAGCCGCGAGGAAGCCTGCGCTTCGGCGCTTGTCTCGCGCGTGGTTCTCGGCACCATGGTCCTGGTCGGCTTAAGGTCTGCCTGGACCGGACCGGGCCGAGGTGGGGCTGCCTCTGCGGCCTCTGAAAAGCAGCCTCAGCAATAGGACCATTCCGTTTCACTTTTCCGGAGAGGGCGGGGGGACCGTGCCCCGGGTTCGCTGCCTCCTGCCAGGTAAGTCGGCCAATCTCCTCCAGTTCCCGTTCCTCCCCCCCCCAGAGTAGAGGGGGGGGTCTGTAACGTCCCAACCGGAAGTATTTTCCCTGCGTCAAGCCCCGCCCCCTGAAGGACGGCTCGCTTCTCTGCTGCCCCTAATTAGCACCTGATGGGAAAGGACTCCATTGTGCGACTTTCGCAGTTGCCGTAAAACGGAGCTTCCTCGGGGTACGGAAATAGGTTTGTTTCTCCAAGCGATGCCTCTCCAGCAGGAGAGGGGCTGACTTCGGAAAGGACGCGGTGGAGAGGTTCGGTTGAATCGGGTGGACTCAACTGGTAAGCCCCAAGAGGCTGGCTGTGCAAAGCCGTGTCGTACTCCGCCTCCTGTATCCGTAGGCTAAATGAATTAAAGAAATTGAGCTCACTTGCAGATTGACCGTAGACATGTTTGCTCAAGCCACTGAGCTAAGTAGAATGCATTGCTTAGCCAGGGTCTTTAAGACTTACTTCGTGGACAAGTCTGATCATCTGTCACACTTAAGTTTGCCACCTGACAGGACTATTTTTGTGAGCAGACACAGCATTCCCTGAACATGGCTTAAGTGTGCATTGTCTATGAGTCTCATGAAACAGCTGGATTAAAAGAAAAAGAAGTTTCTTCCTTGTCAGAGCTTTTTTTTTTTTTTTGAGCCAATACCTGAAATCTGGCCATGCATTGTTTAACTTGTTTTTATTCTGTTAGAGCAGGGGTTCTCAACCTTGGCAACTTTAAGACTTGTGGACTTCAACTCCCAGAATTCCTCAGCCAGCTTTGCTGGCTGAGGAATTCTGGGAGTTGAAGTCCACAAGTCTTAAAGTTGCCAAGGTTGAGAACCCCTGTGTTAGAGCAATGGCCCCCAACCTTTTGGGCACCAGGACGGACCAGTGGAGAGAGGTTCCCCCCGCCCCCCCCCTGGACCAGAGGGGGCGTGGTTTCGCATGCTGCCTGCATCCCACAGATGAGGCTTTGCTTGTTTGTGTGGCCCGGTTTCTGCATGCTGTGGCCTGATGCCGGACCAAGGATCAGGGACCCTGTCCTAGAGAACTCACTGGGGTTTACAGTTTAAAACATTAAACTCATCATCATCATCATTAGGTCCTGTGCAGAGCACATTAGACAGCAAGTGTTTTCCAGTGGTTTTGATCATTTGCAGTATTTTTGGCCTTGTCCCATGGGACATTGGTAATCTTAATCTTCCTTAAGTATTTGGCATCAAGTTTTCTGAGACTGGCATTGTTTCCTCTTTCATCCAGGAGGTATTCAATGTAATGCAATTTTTGGATGCCAGTCTTTAGGCATATATAAGATAACGGCCAATAAAGTACATTCAACATTCATTCACAGTTCCTGATAGGTGTTCTAAATCTGATCTTTGTAGTACCTCTTCACTAGCAAGGCCACAATAGGAGACGCAGAAAATTCTTCTCAAGCAGCATTGTTAGAAAACATTTAACCGTTTAACCATCTTGGTTATACAGTTCCATGTTTCATAAGCCTATATTGCAGTTGGTATGATAATATCCCCGAAAAGTTTTATCTTTGTGGTAATACTCATGTGCTGGAAGAAAAATAGGCCAGCATCATGAGTATTTCAAGAATAGATGCATCAGTGTTTAAAAAATCTTATAAGAAGGTTGGCCTATTGTTAAGTTCTTTTTTACAGTAAAGTATTATAACTTCAATATAATATGAAATAATAATTGCCTATGTGTCCTTAGATAGTCACAGTGATGTTACATTCATTCCACACGTGTTGTTTGCCCTTCTCTGTGACACCTGTGAATGATTGATGGTAACTGATTCTACCCTAGCTTTGAAAAAAGGAATTGCTTACTTGGAAACTTTTGGCTAGTTAATTAAATAAGTATTTTTATGGTTATCAGTAAAGCTGCTTATCTCAAAAATGTCAGTAGTGTTGGGTAGGTCAGGTATTTCTTTTGAGATGTTAGCTTGTTTAATAACACGTGGCACTTATCACTATGATATTCTTATGATTATGATCTTATGATTCTTGATATTTACAAGTATTTAAACTTTTCCTACTATAAAGTTTAATGAGCACTGTATCTGCAGTGGAGCTTTTAACTTTAAATCATAACTTACTAAATTGTAGAATAAAATAGAAAATATTGGAAGCAGCATTCCATGAGATATAAAAGAATTGCTGTCTGCAAAATAATAGTATCTTACTGTGTATCTGTATTACTATTACTTATTTAATAAGCTTCACTCATTAAATAGAGGGCCATTCAGCCATTTTACTGAAAGATTTACTTCTATGTGGTTACATTTAATTTGTACTATAGAAACAGAAATGAGTGTGCCCTATTTCTTTTTAAGATATTTATTGTATTAATTTCTCATTTAAGAAACAGGCCTGTATCCAATTGTTGAAGTGAAAATTGTTTTCTTTCATGGTCCCTGAGCTTGGATGATTCTTCCAGGGACTGTTTGGGGTGTGGGGGATATAGTTTGTGGCATGAAAGGAAAACAGTCAAGATTCATTAAATGAAAGTAATGCATTTTTTCTGTTATTCAGATTTGAGTCTTTAGGGTCTAAAAGAGTGTTTTAATTTGTAACGTTTCAGTGTCGATTGTTACATCATACCATAGTTTTGTGCTATGAAAAATGAGCATAAAATATGGAGATCACATATTATGCCTCTTCTTTCCATTTAGCAACGTGAAGGGCTCTAGCAGAGATCAGTTTTACTTCCCCCCAAACATGTCTTGTTCTACACAACTCCTCCATGATATAAAATAACCTTCTGCAGTCTAAGATACGTTGAACAACAGCTCATTTCATCCACAGCCCCTGTGGGCAATTTATCTTGTTGATAATGATTGATGCTGTAGCCCAACTCATTTAGCTTTATCCATATAGTGTTTAATAATTACTTTTGACATTTTATACCTCGTGGCTAGGCATCTAATTTCCTTAATTTAATTTAAATTAAAATATATTATGAGAAACAAGCATTTTTTTTTCTAATCATGATCCTAAATATTTTTAGGAACCCAGGGCATCTTTGATATTGGGTTTATTATGAAATTAGTTAACAGTTGTACTACTAAGTTTTCAAAAATAATTATTTTCTAGATTGATATGAATGCTAATTTATTATGCTGAATTATGGCAGAAACAATTGAAGTTCAGTTTTGTACTACAGCATGTATATTTTATGTACCTGCACTTTTTATTCCTCCTTAAAAACAGGTTTACAGTCTTTTAAAGCTTGCCTCATTACTTGATTTTCAAGCTGTGGTGGCTATATATTTTTTTATCAATGCATATTGCATAGTATTGTGAAGAGCAAAATGAAGTTGCTTAGGGCTGCCTCATTGATGATAATTGTGGAATATACGTCCTTGGTAAATGTTGCCCTCCCCCCGCATATCATTTTAGCAGTTCTTCTAAAAGTTTTTTGTTTGTTCCACAGTAAAAATTTCTTGTTTGGGTTCAGGCATTATTTTTATATAATACTGTTTTTGGTTCTCTTGATTATTAAATTATTATTAAATTATATGGCATTTAGAATTCAGTTTGGACAGAAAATGTTGCTTAAATAAACCAATATTATTGCTTTTGTAGCCATCTTAAAATTATGTGGAGATGGGGCAGTGGAGATGATTCAGTCCCTAAATCTGAAGTAAGTATTTATTTAAAATCTTATTTACTTAAAATCTATTTGACTTTATTAATTCAAAGTTTCTATATTTCAGATGTCTGACGTATGGGAGATTTCCGAATCCTTGGTGTGACTTTTTATTCATGAGTGAAATGTAAAATAGATAAAGCAGTGGTGACACTGTGTTTTTAGTTTTAGTTTATTTTGTCACTATCATGGATAAGAAATTTCAATTCTAGCATTCATTGTAATACCTAACTTTAAGAATTCATGGAATTCTTATTATTTCTGTATTTAAATCCTGTTTTGGGTTTGTTTTGAATAATGACAAAGTGGGATAGAAATGGTATAAATAATGTATTACAGTAATACGTACAATTTTGATACTGCCAAAATATTTTCTTTGTTACTAGGTTCATGGGCCTTCTCAAGTAGCAAGCATGTCTTTGGCAGATTTGACTGAACAGCTGGCTCAAACTAAACAATTGGTAGCACAACTCAAAGAACTTGTCAAAGAAAAAGAGAATGACTTACACAACAAAGATAAACAATTAAAGGTATTGTGTGTGTATGGGGAGAACTTCCAGTTGTTTTTGAGGCAAACTGCTTTTCTGAAATACCGTCTTAAGTATTTTAGATTGGTATTTGAAATTGTGATTATAACTAGATGCAGCTTCCTTCTAATCTATTTTAGGTTTGCATAAGCTACCACATTTGGTTGTCACTCAAAATGCACAATTATGTATGAACAGATGCTGTTGATATGGTTAAAATTAGTAGTTTTAACCATTCAGTCGTATCTGACTCTTGATGACTATAGGCAAGTGCTCTCCATGCTACCATCAAGGACAGCTTTTTTAGTTGTGAGATGTTAATTTTTATATCAGCTTTGGTGGCATCAAGTTCTTTGCTTGCTCCTTCCTCTTGTTCCACTAACCATTCCTAGCATCATTGACTTCTCCAATGAATTTGCACACGTGACATGGCCAAAGTAAATCAGATGTAATTTTGTAATTTTGGCTTCTAGTGATAGTTTTGGTTTTATATGATTCAGCACCTCACTGTTGGTTGCTCTGGCTGTTCATAGTATACAAAATAATTTACTCCAGCACCATAGTTCAAAGGTGTCAATTCTTCTTAGATCAGCCATTCTTAGTGTCCAGCTCACACCCATACATCATTATAGGGAAAACTATTGCTCTAAAAAAGCCTGATTTTTGTATTTATAACAATATCTCTGCTTTTCCAGATCTTATTTATTAAGCAAGGTTATCCTCCGTTTGATTTCTGGTGTAGAATTGTGATTGTGAACTATTTTTGATCCAAGGAAGAAAAATTCTTTAACTAAAATCAACTTCGTTGATTTTAAACACCTTGTGTCCATCTGTGGTTGTTGTCATTATGTTTCTTTTGCTATGGTTAAAATTATCCTCTCTAAATAGGTAGCTATAGTACAGTGATGGCGAACCTTTTAGAGACCGAGTGCCCAAAAACTGGCTCTGCCCCCGTTCCACCCCCTACCCCATCCCGCGCCCCGCCAGCTGCAGGGCCACTCACCACCTCCAGGGCCCGCCGCAGATCGCCCAGGCAGCCCAGCAGCACTATGGCAGCCATGCCCTCTGCCCGCACCCTACAGTATCAACTATGCATGATGGGGTATGAAGGCAGAGTCTTGTCTACACTGCCTGGCTGCCATGTCCTTGGCTTGCTGCTCCGCGTGGGCCATGCTCAGGGGCGACTCTCCTTCAGGGGGACTGCTGGAGAGGAGGGGGTCGTGGGGGAGGCGAGACTGGGGCAACGTCACGTGTGCCCACAGAGAGGGCTCCGAGTGCTGCCTCTGGCACCCGTGCTATAGGTTCGCCACCACTGTTATAGTATATGATTTCACCTGTCTTGAAAGTTATTTCAAAGGAATATATACTTTTATATTTCATCTATTTAGATATTGATATACATGGTTGCAATTAAAATTATGTCTGAAAACTATTTTGTTTTAAAATAATGTATATACTCTACAGGAAGAAAAAGAAGCTTCTGACACCAAGCTTTCCAAATTAAAACTTCAGAACAAAGCCAAAATAGCATCATTAACTTCACAATTAGAAGAACTTAAGAAGCAACTACCAGGAAATGCAGTACAAGATGGAAAATCTGGTCAAAAGAGAGTGAGTTCTATCCTTAAAAATAATATCGATTATAAGGCAGCTTTCCCTAACAAGTTCTTCTACAGTTGGTGTCCAGCATGGTCATTAGGAGAAAAGGCCTGTGGAGACTCAGTGGGGGGAGGGAAGGCCTAAGGGGACCTGATGGGGGGGGAAGGAAAAGACCAGCAGGTATCCAAAGGGAGGGAAATGCAGCATGGGGGGTCTTGGGGTGAGGGAGGCCTTGGGATGCCCAGGCAGATGGGCCTCGGCCTGCGCTAGACCTGTTTGCCTCATCCATCCCTGATGCACCTCGTGCTCTGTTTAACAACTGATGCATTTGTTTAACAGCTGCATCAGGGAGAGCAGGGGGGGGGCTCATTCAGTTAGGCCATCTCATTTCATGGCTGTCATGACATATGATTGTAGTGTGCAGGATCCGTTACAGTTGTATATCCAAGACTACCTGTAGTTAACTACAACTGAAAAGATAGATTGCTTGTTGAACTGCACGGTGGAAACCTTGTGATGAAAACTGTGATCAGGATTATTTTATATCTGATTTTCCAGGTGTATTTAGGTGTATGTATAATTTAAATCAGTACAACACAATTCTAGAAATGTGTTTTAAAAATAAGTTCATGTATTCTCCTTTAAATGAGCTATTTGTAAATCTTACTAAGTTTTGTTTGACATATGCATATAATATTTTTTTGTGCCCACCCTCAACTCTCTTACTTCATTGCAACCAGGAGAACAGTGCATGCATTCCAAAACATAGCTACTGAAATAAGTCTGAAACTAGCAACTGGTGTTAGTTTCAAATCTAATTCAGTAGCTATGTTTTAGAATTAGTTTGTTAGAAATCATTCTGCAATGGTAAAGGCCCTGTAATAAGATGGCAACATTTAAGGAATCTGGAGTGTATCTATCTTATCCAAATCTTTAAAATTCAAATTTTTAAAAAATAAATCTTCCATTTCTTTCTCTCTCAAAATATGAGGAGGGATAGAACATTTTATATTTGAATTAGGAATGGCTGTTTACTGACCTCAAACAATCAAGGTGCAAGACCTCAAGCTTCCACCATCCTAAGCCGTTAAATAAGTTGTTTTTTAGGACACAAACAAGAATAGAATTAATTTTGTTTTTACTTGGAAACAGCTTTTGGATTTTGTGCTTGACGTGAAAAAAATTGAAACTTTGATTTTGGGTTTTGCTGATTAGTTAGGTTTGTTATAGAAATGGCTAGTACCGGTATATATTATTATATAAAAGTACAAAGTTGAGGTTTTATGCTATTACCTTATTCTGCTGCACCAAAAAGAGTCAGAACTCAATGCTTTTTCTTTTCTTTTCCCTTCTGCCTTACACTTTTCCCCCTTCCCTTTTCCATCTCTTATTTTCCTATTATTTTGTTTCACATTTTTGTATCTTATACTATACTTTGATAAACTAATAAAATTCTGTTTTAGCACACAAACAAAAGTATTCTATTCTGAATACTTTTTATTCATACCTCAAATTCTGCTCTGCATTTCAAAAAAATTGCCCTAGCCAGGTTAAAATTTAAAAAAGAACTCTGAAGAATGTTGTATTATTTTTTAATTGAAAAAAGTATTTCTGCTGTAGTACTGCCTACCAGGAATGTGACTATTCTAAATATTTTACTTTTTGTTTTATTTGAAGCTAACTTTTTAAATGTATGTTTTCAGAGTGATCAAGATAGTGCTGCTGCAAGTCGTGGAAAAATATTGGTGCTCAGAAAGAAGGTTGAAGAACTAGAAACACTGAATGCCCAAAAAAATGAAGAGCTCCAACAAAAGGTAAATTTGTATGAGCTTATTTCTTTATCGAGTGTTGGTGCTACTACTTAAAGATGTATTTTCTGAAATTTGTCTAAAGTTGCTGATCATAAGAGCTGAAACATTCATGTTTTTTATTGATTAAAAAAGAATGTTACTCTAATTTCTCTGTAGTTTGACCTAAATCTCTTGCAACCTATAAAGCAGAAAAAGTATGCTTTACATTAGAGATCCCCAACCTTTGGGGCACCAGTGATTGGTTCCATGGAGAGGGGTTTTTAGGTAGACTGGAGGGTTTAATTTTAAAATTAAATACTTTAATTGGTTATAGAATATCCTTTTCTACTCTGTTGCCTGAAATGCTATAGTACTGTAAAACCTTTATTTCAGTGACTGCCGTTTTGCAGTGTTTGGATGTCACAGACAAAATGTCTGAGTACATCCTGAAATAATGGACAAATCTGCTACATTCAAAGCTATCTGCATGAGGCAGTTAAATTTATCTTAGTTTTAGGGTAACCACAGTAATGTGTCATTTGCATAATGAAGTCATTACTCATCTGATGTAAATTACACCATTTGTGTCAATTTACATCATTTGCATAATTGATAGAAGTGATATGCTAATAGAACAGACATTCAAAGCCAGATACTCTCCTAGGTTTTAATATGGAGAATGAAGTACAATTAGTCCTATTTTAACATCCAGAACTTGGACCAGGAGCTCTAGAATTAAGCAAAGTGGTCAGTAAGTGGGAAATCATGTGACTCTGCTTTCTTTTTCCTCACTCTCCCACCCTTTGGACTGCTCCTCCCGGACATGGAGTAATTTACAAGTTAGGAATTAATGTTTGTATTTACATTCATTGGAGAGGAAGGAATTACAGGCACACAATGTGAAATACATATTAAAAGGAATATGGTGGTGTTGGCAGTCCTGAACTTGCTTGGGGATGAGAGGCATAAGTGTGCTACAAATACAGCCAAATGTGTGCATGTGTATTCTTACTATCTTGGAATTCCTTTGTCTCTAGTATCTCCCCTCTGGGCAATGGGGCAGGGAGGAAAAAAGGGTCAGAAGACATTGTCTACCGATATTATTTGGGTTTTCCCCCCTCCCTTCCCATATTTGCAGAGGGGAGTGTTTGGACATGCCAACACTACACATTTCTTTCTATGTGTAATCTCTATTGTCTGCCTGCTTATTTTTTTTTTGCAGTCCCTTATTCTCTAATCTTTTCTCTCTGGAAATGGGGGAAAATAGGCAAAGGATAGCAAACAGGTACATTACTGACTATAATGGTGATCCTGTCAATGAGGGATGCTACAAAAGTGATAAATGTGGGTATTGTTCGTACAGTTGTTTTTCAGTACTGTTGTAACTTCAAATGATTGCTGCAAGACAGGCAATAAGTAAGGTCTACCTGTAAGACAAATAAATGGTATCTTAGTAAGAATCAGATACCTTACACAAGTGTCATTTTTTTATACATATGTAGGTCAACCCAACGTTTGGGTAAAAAAAAATCTGCCATTAAAAAAAAGAATGAGGTTTAATGAGAGAAAATAATTGAAAGAATGTAATTTTAGTATGATGGATATCTAATTAATTAAGTATTCTAGGCCATATTTTAGGGCAAAACAAAACCTCGTAGGATGGCTTACAGTAATGAAATCATTATACCAAAAGATGTTAATAAAATCGTCAGATGTGTATAATTGAATTATTATAGGTCTGGCTGGAATCCAGGGCACACTTAATGGGAATAAGAATATCTATTGGACACGCTTAAAAGCTAATAGAGGTGGAGGCTGTTCAACTGGTTGCTATTCCTTTCATATCTGTTGATTACTATGAAAAGGCTTGCTTTTAAAGGATGGAATGGTACAAAAAACTGTTGATGCTAATAAAATGTTTCTGATGGAATAGTGGCTTTGCTTCCAGATTGCGGAATTGGATGCTGCACACCAACGGGGTGCTGAACTAGATGCCTTGCTTGCTGAGAAGCAAAAGAAACTAACCGAAAAAGAAGCCTACATAATTGATTTGCAGCTAGCCTGTGGGTCAACTAATGATGCCAAAGAAGTGCTAATACATAACAATGAATTAAAGGTATAACTAAACTGGGAACATATATGCGTTGTTTTATTTCCCATCAACAGTTGGACAGTTTGATTAACATTCTGAATTGACTGTACTGTTGCTTTCCCAATAAACCTAAGAAATATCTGAGAATACCAATCTCTTGTTTGTTTCGCTATATTTTTTTTCATGAACTTCAAAGAAGCAGATTTCCACAAAAGAGGCTTCTTTGCAGAGCATGCAAATTCTAGTTCAGAACCTTACCAGGAAAGTTGGGGACAGTGAAGAAAGATGTAGCCTCCTCCAAGAACAAATTGCAAGTCTTAAAAGCTTTCAAAATAAAGAGAAAGAGCATTTTCAGGAAAGAGAAGCCATGTATACTCAAAATGTAAGTAGGTCTTCAGTACAACATAATGTATTTGCCTTTATGGTGAGATGCAGGGGGGGGGGGAAATAAATTTAATAAATTTACAAAACATACAATTTAAGATTTGCCTGACAGTGGCAATAAGAGTATGTAGATTTTACCCTTTTTCTTAGATATTATTAGATGTAAAGTGGATCTTATTAATAAATTAGATGGGTGTTACTCAAGAGTTATTTAAGGATCCGTTTCATCTATGCTTACTTTCCACTGGAGTATTATGAATCAGTAAGAACTGAATGTTAATTTATATGATTATGCATGAGTCAGCTTTGTGGAAATATTTGGTCTGGTTATTTTTTAGATCCGTATGTTTCAAAATATTATCCAGGAAAAGGAAAAAGAGTTGATGAGACTGGCCCAGAAACATGAACAAGAACTTTTTAAAGTAGCTGCAAAATCTGATGCTAGCGCTGATCTAGAACAGGTAGAGAAAATGTATTTTATTTAGTAGTATTGCAAATGGAATCCCAAGTTGATTTTTGGTATCCCTAATTGTTTGTTTGTTTTTGTGGTTACATTGCCAATTTAAATTTTACAAATGGGTTACATCTGAAAAAAAGGTTAAATTTATCTAAAGGTATACATGTTCTTAAATTGAACTCACCTTGTGACTATAGCCATGCAGGTTTTTTCAGGGTTAAAAAAAGATGTGATTGTGCTTTGTTCTGGTTTTTTTTCCCAGTTTTGCAGTCTAGGCAAACTTGTATAGTATAGTAGAAAGAGTACAGAGAAGAGCAACAAAGATGATTAGGGGACTGGAGGCTAAAGTATATAAGGAACGGTTGCTGGAATTGGGTATGTCTAGTCTAATGAAGAGAAGGACGAGGAGGGACATGATAGCAGTGTTCCAATATCTCAGGGGCTGCCACAAAGAAGAGGGAGTCAAGCTATTTTCCAAAGCGCCTGAAGGCAGGACAAGAAGCAATGGATGGAAACTAATCAAGGAGAGAAGCAACCTAGAACTAAGGAGAAATCTCCTGACAGCTAGAACAATTAACCAGTGGAACAACCTGCCTCCAGAAGTGGTGAATGCTCCAACACTGGAAGTTTTTAAGAAGAGACTGAACAGCCACTTGTCCGAAATGATATAGGGTTTCCTGCCTGAGCAGGGGGTTGGACTAGATGACCTCCAAGGTCCGTTCCAACTTTATTATTGTTATTATTATTATGATGATGATGATGTATATTTGTATAGTATTTAAAAACAGCTTAGTAGAAATAATTATATTTAATTATTTCTGACTTTAATAGTTACTGGTTCTAGATTACTTTGTATAGATATTGAGAACATATTTGTTTCCTGTGATGTCCTACAAATATGAAATTTTGTTCCTGTAGAATAAGTGGCAATACAAGAAAACACTACAGGATGGTGAGTGTTATCAATTCCAAAATGAAATTGCTATTTTCCATTACTTAACAACGAATATATGTATATTTTTGTAATAGTTGCTGAAAGCCTTAAAGCAGAAACTACATGAAAAGGAAGAAGTCATGCTTGGAAGGACACAGGTGATAGTCATGTTGCAACAAGAACTGGATGGCAAGGACCAACAACTGAAAGTAAGAAGTAGATTACATAGTCAAATTGTTGTTGTGGGATAAGTTATTATAATTTTTTTTTAAAAGGTAAAGATAAAGGAGTCCCTGGAGATTTTACTCCACTAGTCGTTGCCTACTATAGGGGGCAGTGCTCCTCTCCATTTCAAGGTCATTGAACCAGCGCTGTCTGAAGACATTTCTGTGGCCGTGTGGCCAGCATGATGTCACAGAACGCTGTTACCTTCCCACTGTACCTATTTATTTACTCACATTTGCATGCTTTCAAACTGCTATGTTGGCAGGAGCTGGGGTGAGGATGGGAGCTCATCCTGTTGTGTGGCACTCGAGTCTCAAATCTGGGCTGTCAGCTTTCCAGCCAACAAGCCCAGAGTCTTAACCGCTGAGTCACCGCACTGCCCATTATAAAAAAAATATTGCAGTTGTAAATTAGAATGCAGTTTGTTAGTCACTTTTTTTTGCCTTTCCTTTCATTGCATTGGTTAATCAAATGCGTTTTGTACTCTTATGTTGTTCTTTTATCCATTGTGGTTAAATGTTGAGACAGTGCTAAAAGAAAAGGAAAACTCACCCGATTTTAATAAAAAAAGATTAAAACATGACAAGAATAACAAGCAGATATTGATAGTCAGAATCTGAAGAGCTTCTACAGTTAGCTTAACTTACGAGTTTTTTATACTTTTCTTTTTTGGACAGCAGTAATTAACATTCTTATATTGCTAGTTTATGGGTGCATATCATAAAATAAACTGAACAGTGATGAAAAATACGCAAATGGGGAGCATAGTTTGCTTAACTATTTCTTAAACTTTTAATATTTTTTTTGCTATAATTTGGACATTTATCTCTTCCCATATACTGCTGCTTTAGAAAAATAGAGGTTTACTGTGGTGAGGAAGGAATCTGATTATAGTGCTTAATTTATTGTTCAAAATGACATAGCATGTTCCTCACCCTGATATTTGCAAACTTTATACCAAACAATAACAATACATCAAAAAGAAGCAACAATACTCTAAAAAATATGAAACAAAATTACTAAAAGCAGTTTAAAATCCCTGGACATATAAATATTGTATAGTTGGTATACTTTTCTTTATAATGTTTCCTTAAATATTAATTTCATTTCAAAAAATAATTCAGGAAAAAATGACAACGATCTGTGAGTTTGATTCTGCGGTTTCCTTTTTATCCCCATCTCCTGATGCTGCCAATTACAGCAAATACATAGTTTTTAGTTATTGCCTTGTTCTAAATGTTCTCTCAAATACAATAAATTTAATAAATATTTCACTCTGCACAGAAACGATATTTTGCTCCTTGAAAATAGTTTTTCTCCCATTTATAATTTTGCGTATCTTACGTGTATTTTGCAAATGCTCCTGACTGAGTCTTTCACCTTCCCCTGCAATACTGTAGAAAAGTATTTTTATTTATTCCAATTGGTTTTAGCCACCCATCTTTCAAAGTTAATTGAGCTCTGTGCTTATAACCTTTTAAAATACAAGGAAGAAATAGATTTCTTTCTCAGGAGCTCAGCATTTCTTACCTTCTACCCGTGAAGATCCTCAACGGAATGAAAGATCTTCCATGGCTTTGGGGAACTTTATTTTTTTTCCCACAGAGGGTGAGGCAGGACACATCTCTCTCTGCTTGCACATGTTAAGGGAACCATTGTGCATATAATTAAAGAAGCTTGCAGTTTTATTGCCTAAACTTCTTTTTTTAATATAAGATTTTATTATTTTTTTCCATACATAACAGTAATAATTTTACAACCAATGTGCTGTCTGAGTTTAGATTCGCTAACACATGTTTAATTCCTAATACTTTAGTCTTTCCTCTAGCCATCGGTAAAATAAATCCCAAGTTTGATAATATTCTGTTTCTTCTTTTTCTTTCAGTCTCATGGTCAATCTGTCCATCTCTGCGCATTCTAGTATTTTTTAAAATTATTTCTTCATCTAATGGTATTCCTTCATTTTTCCAATATTGCGCAAAGTGCAAAATCAAATATAGGCTTTGTTTGTTAGTCTTTTCTGGCATTATACCTAATGTCTAAACTTCTTTTAATTCAGGAAATGAAGGAACAACTGAACCGCCTTGAGTCAGAGAAAGACAATCTTCAGTCCAAACTGGATGCAGAAAAGCACATAATGCGAGCCCAGCTGAGAGATATGATGGAGAAGCATGAGAACGAAATGAGGAAGGCCAGAGAGAAGTATAATGCTGATCTTCAGGAGATACAAGAAACGCATGAAACGGAGCTTCAGGAAAAAGATCAAACACTGCTTCAGCAACAGAAAAAAATTGATGAATTAATTTCCAGACATGAAAGTAATTTGGAGCAAGCCGTTGATTTGGATGCTGTTATTAAGCAAAAGTTGGAACATTTAGAAGGTAACATAATGGAAAACAACCCTTAAAACTTCTTGCTTACTACACTGAATAGTTGATCCCGCTTTTATTAGCATTACAGTTACCTTTTGATGATGAAAAATTGTGCTGAGAGCCACCGTGGTGGACAGTTTTTACATAGTTTTTTCAGTGCAGTAGCATGAAAGATAAAGTGTAGTTATTTCTTCTCCATCCTGTGTAGAGTAGATGGTTATATCTCTTTAAACAAATCTTTTAGTTTCTGAATTTCCTAATGGGCATGATAGTGGAGCAATGATGACACGACTATTATCTTTGGGAAAGTTGAACTTCCTTTAATGATTAATGTGTTAAGTTTAATAGATAATTAATATTTTACTGTTTATTTTATAAAGTAGACTTTTTTTTGCCATAATCCAAAGTTTATTGACAAATTTAATTGTGTGATCTTGGGGGAGACCTCTTGGGGCTACCAAAGAGGAGTTTTGGCAGTGCATATAGCCTATGGTGGAATGTAGTCTGAATTTTCAGGAGGAAGGAACTGCTGTCCAGAGGGCAGAGTGTGAGTGGAGTTTGGAAAGTTTGTTTAGCAGGAAGAGGTTTAAATGGCTCCTCCCTAGCTATCCCCAGAGTATATCCATAGTTATGTAAGTAGTTTAATATGGCAAGATTTTGTCCCTAAGTAACAGTAAAAGAAACTGTCTAGTATCTCACATTGGGCAAGTCTTAGAAAATTCTCTCCTAAGCACATGTCACTCATATGCAAACAGACCAAGTAATATGTTATATTAATAGTTTTGCTGTAATTCTGAATAATGATTGAGTTGCTTGTTTGTTTAAGTACAATTAAAACTGAAAACAGAAGAGGCTAGCAAATCAGAAGCTAAATTCCTTAAGATGAAAGCATGGTCCAAATCCAGAATCAGACAACTTGAAGATGAACTTAAAAATGTAGGTTAAATGTTTATATATAATTTAATTTTGCTTTAGTAATGTAGATGCCAAAGTTCTGTTAAAATGATAATATATAAAGTAGTGTTTTTCTTGATTAAAAGTTGCTTCTTCAGAAAATATTATAGTTGAAAAGTTGATTAGTAAAAATAACAATTTTACTGTGGAACTGATAGTATAATTTTGCTGCAACTTAAGGGAACTGTTTATATTATGAGATCTCCAGAATTACGTATCAGAGACGTTACCAGATTTAACCTTAAATTCTTTTTTTTTACATATATTCTTAATTGTCAGAAATTGACATTTTTTTCTAGGTTACACCAATGAATAGCAGCATAACTGCCTTACAAGATCAGATTTCTGAATTAAAGAATGAAAAAGAAGAGCTGCGGTCAACACTGCACATATATTTGGAATATAAAACTCAAAATGGTAAATAATGATAAACTTTTACTGTCTATCTTAAAATGATGTAAGAAAAGAATGTTTATAGTCTCCATTTAATTGTTCACTTTTCTATTTATGAATTGTAAAGTATAATAAGTAAAATTTGTAGATAAAATCTTTATTGCAACAACAAAAATAACCTCCTTTTTCTGAAGTCATACATTTCCACATTTGATCCTGTCTTTAAGCTTAAAAAAGCATCTGAGCTTTTGCATACAGTTTGCCTTAGTGAGTAGTTTGCCTGGAATGCAAATAAATAACATAAACTTACACTATGGCAGTGTTGGCGAACCTATGGCACGGGTGCCTGAGGCGGCACTCAGAGCCCTCTCTGTGGTCACGTGCGCCATCGCCCCAGTCCTAGGCCTTCAGCTGGGTTTTATAAAACCTTTTTGCTTTAGCCTCTGCTGCCGTGTGAAAAAAAAAAAGGTAAAATCAATCAGTCAATTTCAACTTCTCGCGGGAAAAAAAAATCTTGCAAAGTTGGAATTGATTGATTGAACTTTTTAGTCCCACCCAGTCTGCCGTTACCAATGTAGCCATGCCCACCCAATGGGCCACACCCATCCGGCACCCAACGATGCATAAGTGGGTTTTGGGTTTCAGTTTGGACACTTGGTCTCTAAAAGGTTTGCCATCTCTGCGCTATGACATCTGACAAAAGTTACCTGAGGGAGAATATCATTATATTACAAATTCCAATTTTCTCCTTAGCAAATAATTTAAAATCAGCAATAAGCCTAATTAAAAAGAAAGCAATAGAGGGTTGTTTATTTTTTTTAATAGCCAGGACAGTTAATTGATTGTGTGCTTAACTGATTCTCCCTCGTTCTTACATTAGCTATAGTTGGTCCTGATGCTCATTTGTTGCAGGAAGGGATAGGATCTATCAAAATACTCTCCGTTTTTCTTTGTGGCCTCAGAGTAGAGAGATTACGGATAATATTTTATCTTGTGCTTCCATGTTTCTGTACTTAGAGTTTGAATTTAGACCTGTGCATAATGTCTTAGCTTCAAAAAGTGTTCGGCTTGAAAACACCTATTTCAAGAAGCCTTATTAATAGTGTTCTGAAGCTGTACCAACTATTCTGGAAATAATTTGAACTTGAAATAACACTTCCAGAATGGTTATAACAATATTAACCCATTCTCAAAGATATTGGAATAGTTGTTTTTGACTCAAAGGGAGATTTTCTTTTAAAGCTCGAAAATGTTTTTAATGTAAATGTCTTATACACCGAAAATTTGAACTTAACATTTTCTTGCCTTAACGTATTACAAGAATAGTATATGTATAATGGAAACAATTTCCATTACAGAAGCACTTTTGGCTAAACTGGAAGTTTATGAAGAACAGCAGCGAAAACTTCAGGCAGATCTTGAACAAGTTACGAAGAGGGCAGCTTCACAGGTCTACCTTGTTGGGAATATCTTTAATATTAGTATTAATTATTAATTAATCTATTGTATGTCTTTATGTAGTTAAATAACAATGAAGAAATTGAAAGCAGTTTAAATTTGTTATAATGGGAATAGTTGTGATAAATTGTGAATCATTATGTTGCCTGTAGACATAATATTCTATCTATGCCATTCTGCAAATATTTGAACTGTGGTTCTCAAAAAGGGTGCTAGAATGGTTTCATGAAACTTGTTTTTTTAAAGAAAAAAATCTTTCTTGAATGTTTATCTGCTTTGTTTTTGGTCTTTCCTCTGGCTGAACAAGCTTGTTTCCAAGATCTGCCAGTTCCCTAAAGAAAGGAGTTTTGTATTCAAATAGCAAAGCTTTAGCAATAGGAAACCAAATAAAGATACAAAAAGGATACAACAAGACCTCTTTTTCCAGGGATGAGGAGAACAAATTTACAATATTATGTTTCAGGATAAAATATTATCTTCTTCCTAAATTGGGTATACTTTGGTTTGCTAGTGCTCTAAATATAAGCAAGATATGTATTATTGTATATGGAATATTATGCAACTTCCTAAGGATTTTGATGAATTGCAAAAAAGCATATCCATAGACTTCTAGGGTCAGGATTAGTTGTCCTATAAGGAAAACTTACTTTTGGGAGATTTTATACCTTAGAGAAAGTAAAGCAAGAAAGCATTATAAATGTTTATATAATTATGCATGTGTAGAGAAACTGGATGAGCAGTAAAACAAATTCCTGTGTCACAAAACTAGAGTTCAGAAGCATTGAATGAAACTAAACAGTAGGCGATTCAGAGTAGTTAAAAAGAACTTTACTCCATATCTGTCCAATAAAATAATCAACCATGGCACTATCTTTAAAAAGACATATTCATATAGAACAGGGGTTCTCAACCTTGGCAACTTTAAGACTTGTGGACTTCAACTCCCAGCTTTGCTGGCTGAGGAATTCTGGGAGTTGAAGTCCACAAGTCTTAAAGTTGCCAAGGTTGAGAACCCCTGATATAGAATATGGATAAGAATGGTTACTAATTATTTCAATAATATATTATTGTGATGCCTCAAGCAGTATGTTTCCCAGTGCCACTTACTTGGGAACAAAGCTAGAAAGGTATTTCTTGCACTCAAGTTCTGCTTATGTACTTAACATTGGCTTCTAAGTCAGTATTAGAACAAAATACTCATAAATTTTAATCCGATCCACAAGTTATTCGGTTTATCGGTTTTATTGAACTGATTAATTATTCTCATGTCCTAACTTAACTTGGTTCAGGCTAGTGAATCGGGCAGTGTGGATGAATTACAGAGTCCGCTTTTGGAATGGCAAGAAGCTGTATCTGAATCTGAGGATATGCACCATGAAACCAGAGAGGAAAAATCTGCTATGGCTCTAAGAATGGCACAGATTGAGGAGGAGAGAGAAGGTGAGATATATTGCTTGAAATGTTACTACATCACTTGGATGGATTGTCAAATATTGAAAGCTCATTGGCAGTTTTAGTCAGTATGTGTAAATGTATAATGTATAAAATGTATAAGAATATGTGCATGCGTATATGTTTGATTTACTGTAGCAATCTAGTGAAAATCATTTAGGGAGACATTTTAGCAGCATCTATCTGCCTTTGCCTAGTTTATCTTGCAACCTGATTTAAAGAGTTACAATTACCTGTAATTACTACATATACTGTAGCTAGAAACTAAGTAAAGCAGAGTACATGGAACAAAACTGATAAATATAAAAATGCTAAATATCATACAAATGGATTTGAACACAAAGAATTTTTGTACTTTTTTTTGGGACAGCTGAACTCATAAGACGTCCTTGGCATTGTGCAGATAAAGTACAGTAGTGGCCAAAATTGTGGAAACCTTTTGGGAAAAGTGTACAGTAGAAATGCCACCTTTGGTTAAGTTTCCACCAATTTTTCTTCTAATTTCTTTATAACTGTAGCCTTGTTCACTTAATAATACTATCTTACATCGCTTACCAGTCAACTCTTTGCACCATTACTTTAATTTTATTACGTTTTACAAGGTCATGAAATGAAAAAACACAAAAAAGCCCAACCAACTTGATAGCGATCACATAACACACTGACAAATGTCCTCCTCTCAGCTTCAATACATGACATCAATGACTGAATCCTACTGTGATCTGATTGGCTCATTGCCAAAACAAGATGACACCTGATTGGCTCTCTAAACACTCATGCTCATTGGCTACAATCAGATGAAGGGAAGCTACCTGATATCAACCTAACCAAGTTGTGCTTCCTTTTTCTGGTTATTTGGCTATAACTTTTCATAGGATACAATAATAATTGAACAAACTTTGTTGTGCTACATTCTTGATTAAATTATCTTTCCATTGATAATATAATTTTATGGTACTACTCCCAAAAAAAGTGGTGTTATTAGCCATCAAAAATACACCTTTCTCAAAAGGTTTCCACAATTTTGGCCACTTCTGTATAATAAACACTAAAATAACAATAGTTTTAATCTAATACTATGTTCTGATTTATTCTTGTGGGGCTAGGAGCACAAAAAGGATTTTTCTTTAAATTTTCTTTCTTTAATGTGATTTGTAATTTTTGCACACATTGATTAAATATTTAAATTATTTAAGATACCTTTGAAGGCTTTTTATAGGCAGCTGATTTATCACTCAAAGGTGCTCAGAATTTACAGAATTTAATTTTGTTGGAACATTGCTTTGTTTGCATATATTAAAATTATTTTAGACCATACTGAACAAACATTGGTATTGTAACAGAGATGTCCATCTACATTTGTATTTTTTTCTAAAATCTCTCATTATATGCATATGTTAATTCAGCAAGTTAACTCATAAACGTTTTATATGAGTTGATCAAAATGGCATGTTACTTTGCTATAGGTTAGTTTTTAAAAAATTGATTAATATTTAAAGTGACTCCACAGTACTAATATAAACAAAAATGGTTGTTACCACATGTTGAACACTCTTACTATTAACAGTCCTGGAATACTTCAGTTTCAATTCCAAAAAAGTGCTTCAGTATGCCCAGAGGCACAAATATAACATTTGTCTGTTTCTCTTTAAAGTCTGTGAAGGGCAACCAGGAAACAGCAGGAAATGACGCAGCTACTATAAAGGGTAACAGACAAGTACAATGTTTGTTTGACTGCCTGCTGTAAATATCTCTAGAATCAAGCCTGAAGGGTTGTACAGCCCTAAATCCCATTAGTTGTGTACTTGAACTGAAGTCTTTGCATTCTGTCAATAGGAGAAGGAAATAGATAAAAAATAAACCCTCAAATGGATACAATATTTTATAGGGTAGCAAATTACATGCCATATATTCAGTGTGCTAGACTTCACACATGTGCTTGTATGTTGGCCATATCAGTTTAAAGGCAGATGAAAGGCAACATTTTAAAGTTGTGTTTATATTGCATTAATATGATGAATTATTTATCTTCCTATGTGTTTGGCTTGTAGTTAATTTTGCATTTTCTATTGGGTTAAGCATGACTTTTCTGTTTTGTTCCCCACCGTCATCCCAATGTGGTTAAACCTGATGAGCGCTTGATGTCCCTTCCCCCTCCACTCCTAACCTCCACTGCGATTTGGTCAGCCACTGAGAACATAGTTTCCCATCAGTTTTGTGCATGCAGGATTCTGCAGCCACAACAGCCTATAGCATACTGCTAGTAGTTTTCCTCTGTAGTGTATTTTGCGGAAAATTTTCAGTAGTGTGTTATACCAGTTGTTTGTGGTGCTGTTTTTTTAATTAGCATAAGTTGCAAAAGCTGTTTTTTTAACATGCTTTCTTTCCCTTTGCAATGCCTATGCCTCATTTATGTTAACACAATCATCTCATTTTTGTACTAATAGCTGGCTCCATATTTATCTGAGAAGCCACAATTTATAATAAATCATAGTTTATTATCAAAGAATACCGTTATGCTTTCTTTACAGATTTTTTTTTTTACTTTTCTTTAAAATGAGTTACTGAATCGATTGCCATTTTGGGAAGAAGGAACCGAAACCTTTTTTAAAACCATAGTTAAGTTTTTAAACAATTTTGCTTATTTTTGACTTTGTACTGTAGTACTTAATTCTTATCTTATCCAACGTTTGTAACACCATGGCACCATTAGATGTAAATTATGATATTCAGTTTTTTATCTATCATCTAAATACATTTTCCATCTGAAAATTGGAAAGATGAAAATATTCATAAATTGGGAAATTACATTGTTTCTAAGTTCTACAATTTAGGTAATAAATGTTTCACTTTTTCAATTTAGTTTCTGCTATTTGATTCTAATTATTCTAATTATTATATTAGATATGGCATGAAGTGTTTATTGGTACAAAATCACTGAAGTAAACAAATATGTTGTTATGGGATTGGATCCAAAATTGCATATGGTAATTGTATTGTAAACTGGCTGATTCTATAAACAGGTGTAAGATTATTTTAGCTAATTCTCTATATACATTTGAAAACTTTTGTTTGGGTTATTGGAAAACTTCCTAGGAGAATCTATGTAACTCAATCTACTCCACCAGTGGGCAGAGATAATAATACATAACATCTATTATTTGTTAGCTGGTATTACCTGTGGAAAGAACCAGCTGATGGAACCAGAGTAGTACATATCAGTGGATACAATCATAGCATAATGCACTAGCATGCTATTGAATTGATACTAATACATATTTAAGTGACATATCAGTGATCATAAGATTTGACTTAACACTTGAAGAGGACGAAAATATATATGTTACTGCCTACTCCATAATCTGCACCATTTCAACTGGGTGGTATTAAAAAATTCAAGACTGGCCACGACTGTGTGATTTAAGCATCTATTTACATGCATTGGGATAAAATTTTGGTTGTGGCCCGGGAGAGCCAAGGCTACAGCAAAAAAGAGAAAATAGCACTATGCGAATTGAGTTACCTTTACATTTCTGTAGCTTTAGTGCTGAGTATTAAATATTGCACTCTAATAAATTTATTATTTTTCCTGATATTTTTTGTGTTTTTGGTGTGCCTGATTTTATCATAAAATCATAGAGTGCTAGGGTCGGAAGAGACTTACATGCCTTGGTCCAAGCCAGGGCAAAAATCCTTATACCATCCCAGAAAAATGGCTTCCTTGCAAACCTCCAGCAATGAAAGACCCATATAAGCTATTCTATTGCTTCACAATGTTCATGGTCGGGAAATTTCTCCTGATTTTGAGTTTGAATCTCTCTCTGGCATTTCCTATGTACTCCTGGAGATCTCTAAGATTACAATCAGTGATTCTGAGATCACATCTGCCACTCTTATTTAAGCACCCTAAGAAATGATCCATGCAATTCCACAGACTTATTTCAAAGCAGCTAGGTATTTTCTTACCCAACTCCTTACTTATTTTGATCTTTGCCCCCCTCCCGTCCCCCTAGGTATCTTCTTTTTCAGTTAATTCTGAACCTTAGGCTTCTTGAACCCTTACATATTTAGGTTGTTCCCCGATATATAAAAAAGAAACACTATATACATATATATATAAACATATATATATGTTTTTAAAATTGTTAACAAAGAAATAAGGGATTTCTGAGATAGCTATTTCGAGTTATTTAACTCTCTTCAGTTAGAACTCACCCTTCCGGGATTCGAACCTGGGCAGTCTGCACACTAGGCAGATGCTTAAACCTCTAAGCCACAGGCTCTCTCCTGCTTTGTCAGTAATCAGGGAGGGAAGATGTGTATATAGTGTTTCTTTTTTAGATAGCACCCTGTAAACCCAAATATGGGAGGAAGAATGATTTCTTCCTCCCATATTTGGGTTTACAGGGTGCTATCTAAAAAAGAAACACTATATACATATATACATATATATACATATATATACATATATATACACATATATATACATATATATACACATATATATATACATATATATACATACATATACATACATATATATACATATATATACATATATATACATATATATACATATATACACATATATATACATATATATACATATATATATATACATACATACATACATACATACATACATACATACATACATACATACATACATACATACATACATACATACATACATACATATATATATATATATATATATATATATATATATATATATATATATATATATGATAAGCTTTTAGCTTATCAGAGCACTCTTCATGCAATCATGCTAATTTCTTCCACTTCCACTTCCTCAATATAGCTAGAGCAGTGACATTCACCTCCCCCCTTAATTTTTGCCCAGGTGCTTTTAGTGTGGTTTGGAATCATGTATTTCCATAGAGTGATCATTTTTATGAGCCCTTTTGTTGGATTTTTTTGGGAACAAATTATATTCTTTTAAGTACTATATAGCACAGGTCCCCAACCCACTGGCCACAGACTGGTAGCAGTCTGTGGCCTGTTAGGAACTAGGCTGCACAGCTGGAGGTGAGTGGCAGGTGAGCAAGCGAAACCCATGTGCCCGTGTTCAGGATTAGGTTGCATGCGTGCAACATCCCCTCCCCCATGTCAGTGCTGCTGTTGCCGGTCCGTGGACCCGAAAAGGTTGGGGATTGTGGTGGTAGAACATCTCTGAAGTTATTCTTTCTTTTCTTTTTCCTATTCTGTGAATTCTTTTGCCTTTTCCCCTAGTTCTTCATAGTCTTTCTATATTCTTTTCCATTTCTTTCTGTTAGTCTAAAGTGTCCCATTACTTTCTATTAATGTCAGTAGTTTTGATTACTTGAGTCAGCCTCTCCTTATCAGCCTAAATCTTTACATCTGGAAGATAACACACTTCCTTTGGTACCATGTGCAATCTCTTACATTGTGTGTGTGTATGTGTATCTTGAATTTTGAAAATGCAGTATATAAACATCTTAAATAAAAATACATCATCAGTGATGGACATGAATAATAATAATAAAGTTGGAAGAGACCTTGGAGGTCATCTAGTTCAACCCCCTGCTCAGGCAGGAAACCCTATACAATTTCGGACAAATGGCTGTCCAGTTTCTTCTTAAAAACTTCCAGTGTTGGAGCAGTCACCGGTTCTGGAGGCAGGTTGTTCCACTGATTCATTGTTCTCACTGTCAGGAAGTTTCTCCTTAGTTCTAGGTTGCTTCTCTCCTTGATTAGTTTCCACCTGTTGCTTCTTGTCCTGCCTTCAGGCGCTTTGGAAAGTAGCTTGACTCCCTCTTCTTTGTGGCAACCCCTGAGATATTGGAACACTGCTATCATGTCCCCCCTCGTCCTTCTCTTCGTTAAACTAGACATACCCAATTCCAGCAGCCTTTCCTTATATGCTTTAGCCTCCAGTCCCCTGATCATCTTTGTTGCTCTTCCCTGTACTCTTTCTAGAGTCTCAACATCTTTTTTACATTGTGGTTACAAAAACTGGATGCAGTATTCCAAGTGTGGCTTACCAAGGCATTGTAAAGTGGTATTAATACTTCACGTGATCTTGATTCTAGCCCTCTGTTAATGCAGCCCAGCACTGTGGTGGCCTTTTTGGCAGCTGAAGCACACTGCTGGCTCATATTTAGGTGATTGTCCACTAGGACTCCGAGATCCCTCTCACAGTTACTACTATTGAGCAAGGTACCCCCTATACTATACCTGTACATTTGGTTTTTCCTACCTAAATGTAGAACCTTACTTTTTTCACAGTTGAATTTCATTTTGTTAGATAGTACAGATGTTTGAGCAATTGCAAATTAAACATGATGGATGAAACTATTGGTTCTTTCATAAAATTATTCAGAAATAGATTACAAGGAGTAAACCTGACTTTGCCATTTAATTTAGTGGGCAGGTTGTGTGCTTAGGCAAGCTCTTGTGTACTTAGTTTGTAGAAATGGAAAATATCAGGTTCATTTCCTTGGATTTTTTTACGATAGGTACACGGTACTGCTTCCATCAACAGAGTAGGGAAAATATAGTTCCCTTTCTTTCCTACAGCCACCAGTGCACTTTTAAAATGTTTTCTGAAGAACAAGTGATTTCTCTTCAGCAAATTAGGAAAGCCTTTGGAACTGCAGAGATGAGGAGGGATAAAAAGTGCTGCCAAAGATAGGATTTCCTCTTTCATAGTATTGGATTTTATCCATAAAGTAATCTGTGAAGAAATGCAAAATCTGTTACTACATTATAAAAAAAATCACTGACTCTTGGGTTTCCAGACTTCATGAACTTTATGAAGTCTAAACTTGAATTTTTTTATCACTTATATGTTTTTATTGTTAAAAATGATAACAGTTGTTCATTTTTAGGGAAACCGAGTCAGTGCTTTAAAAAATGAGCAAAGTATGGAGCCAACTTTATCTTAATTTCTTCTTGCTGATTTTTGTCTGCTTTATATTAAACTTTCAAATGTTTGTTCTTCACTAATCATGCAAAACAGATGGGAATGTGCTTAAAGAATTATTCTCTCACAAAAATACATTTGTTTAAGTTACTATATTTTGAAATTATTGTGTCTTATTGACATGAGTCTATTATTTTAACACTCAATGTTATGGTTTAATGCCAATTTGCTGTGTGTAATACAGGCTTGTGACTTCCTCATATTATTTGAAACAAGAGCTCTTTTTGGTAGTAACTAAGCAAAGCTTGTTTAGTTTTATGAAATTGTAGGTACAGATCAGTAGTCTGTGATTATGCATTTGTCACACACATAATCTGTATGGCAGACTTAATTTAAACTTGATTATGAAAGTGGCTGCCCTTTTTGTCAGTATTTATATACAATTTTTTGAAATCCAAAAATGATGCCCATGAGATCAGTACCCTCTGCAGCTTCTTTGGAAATAATAAAAAGCTGATTATGTATTGGTGTTCTGTAGTGGGGAAATCACAAGGAAAATGAAGTTCTAGAGTGCATCTACCCTATAACTTCAAAAACTTCTCTCTGTGTCAGTAATCCCCTTTGAATGTATACAGTTTGTTCGTTTTTTTGTCTGATAATGTGATTGCTTTCCTGTGGCACAAAACTGATTGAGGATGACTGGTTCTTTCCTGGCTGCTCTGATCCAGCCATAGTCTCAGGGCAACAGGAGCTGGAGGAGGAATTGGCCACAGGCCAGGGGATTGACAGGATGCCGCTGGAGAGAAAGAAGACTACTCAGTCCAGTAGGAAACTCCAGGTAAGTTGACAATATATTGGTATCTTAATAGGTATTAGATTTTTGGGGGGATGCACTCTGGAGTATACACTATGTGTTGCATTAACATGTGTAGTGAGACACTGAAGGTAAACATAATTTAATTTCAGTGCTTTTGAAATATACTATTGATTAATTTATGGAAGGTTTCAGTGGAAGTGGGTATTATATAGTAAGATGTGGGGTTTTACGTATGTTAATTTTAGTGTATATATATTTTTCTTTAGGAAGATTACGGCTTTGATGGAAAACAGTGCTATGAAGAGTTGAACATCACTTTAGATAGCACTGATTCAACCGAAGGAGAGAACATGGGAGGTTGGTGGCCAGAATACACTTCTCCTAGTACAGGTGTGGCAAACACTAGACAGTTTATTAAAGCATGCACAATGCCTGTCCATCTTCTTTTTCTTTTTCAAATTCAACCAACAAACCATATTATGTTGTGTTTGTATCTATATTGAATTTTTTTTTTTGGTTTGCCTTTTTATTTCATTTTGAAGCATGTGCGTGCTGGATGAACTGTCTAGTTTTGGTTCAGAACTAGAATTCAGTGGTGATTCAAACATGGATACACCTTTGTGAGTAAAGATTATTTTCATTCATGGTAAGAAAGATTTTTTTTTTTTAAAAAAAATTAGAGTTGTGTTACTGTTTTCAGTTCCAGGGATAGATGGCCCATTTAAGATAGAAAAGGCTGCATGCAGAGACATTTATTTTATAAATTGTTATTTAAATTGTTGAAATGAAGCATCTTATTTGTTTTGTCTGGCTCTCCTAAAGTTCAGTTAATTGCTAACATATTTCACATAATAAATTTTCCTTTATGGTGCTAAAACTACAAATTCTGAAGAGAATATGTCTATTGCTCTTCAAATAAAACTTTTTAAATATTTTATGATGTAATAGACATAACAGTAAGTAAAACTTAGAATAATTTTTTATTAGAAATGTTTGTGTGAAATATTGAGCAGTAAAACTGAGGGTGCAGCACTTCATCTGTTATATTAATTTGTTGATGCTTTTCTAATTAAAGAAGGCTACAGAGGTTAATCATGCAGACCTTTAAAATGATTTTAATATACTTACAAGAAGGCATTATTCTCCCATTCTGTTCCATTAAATATGCATGATACTTTTATTGGATAGTTTGTGCATTTGGATGACAATAATAAGAAACTATTCTTTGAATTACAAAGGTTTACGGACTGTGGTGGAAGAGTTAGAATTGGAAAGAAATAACTTGCAAGAACAGATTCTCTTTTTGGAAGAAAGATGTGGAGACTTGGAAGACAAATTGCAGCTCCAAGCTAGAATGGAAGCTCTGCAGGTATGAGTTAGAACTCTGGTGCCACATTCCACCACTGCTTTTAAGCAATTTGTCCTAACCTGAATTCTGTGGTAAAAGTGAACTGGACTGAAATAAATTTGATTGCCTCAACACAATGCAAAAGGGTAAGATGGAAGCAGGGTAATAATTTAATTCCATTCCCTGAGAGCTTTTTCTTAGGTAACTAATACATACCCTCTCCACCATAAAATTGTATGTCAGCTAGAAGCAGATATAATATTTGTTGCTGACCTTTTTAAATAGTCTTTGTTCAGGTAGTACATGATTATGAACAGTTGTTCAATGATCATTTCAAAGTTACAACAACACTGAATGATAATGTGGCCATTATAGTGTCCTGTAGTCATGAAATCACCATTTACAACAGTCAATGGGAAAGCCGACAAAGGGTCACAAGTCACTCCTGCTCTCACTTTTTTACTGCAGCACCCACCCACTCACACCATAATATCTGCCCGCAGCACCTGTCCATGGCACTTGCCCACCCAGAGTTGTCACCCACAGTTTTACTGACTGGCTTGCTTGCCTAGTATTCCTTCATCTTCCCATTTCACAGTCATATGAGGTCCACACTTAATGATCCATACAACCCTAGAATTACGATGACAAAGGGACTGTTGGGAATGCCATCACTAAACAACGCAGTCACATAATGTACTTTATTGTTGCATGACTTAGTGACAGAAATTCCAATTGCAGATCTAACCTAAGGCTATCTATCATATCATTTAGTATGCATTAACTTGGGTTGGGTGAAAATGAACAAGCCTTGAGTTATGGAGTCATCTCCAAATACTCTCTTTAGCAAAAACATATTCTACTTTCATTGAGACACTGTTTCTACAACAATACTTCAATCCCAAAATTCTTAACTCTACATACTTCATCTTTTTGACATAGGATAGGGATTCCTTATTCACTTGGCATCTTAGAGAAAAAAAATATTTCTTTATTATTTTAATTGTCATGTTTTGTTCTTATTGTGTAATATTAATGTATCAATATTAACTTATATATTAATAAATAGCTTTATTTATATTTTGCTTCAGGTGTGCTGAGATGTACTTCCTCAGAATCTTCTGAATAAAGTCTAGTGAAATATTTTAAATGGCAATAAATAGAAGTTTCAGTATAGGCAAGGAAATAATCACACAATATACAAGGATGGACATAGATTTATTTGCAATAAAAATAACTACATTCCACCTGAAAAAAAAGAATTTGCAAACTGAAACTTGTTTTTGGCTGTTTAGTTGCAAATTAGAAAAAAATAGTTTTATTCTTTGTTCTCTTCATTGGCTAATTTTTACAAGTGCACTGATTTCACGTCATTCAAATAAAGTCTTCATAGACACTGGTTGAGCTGTAATGTTGTCATATAATTACTGCTTATTATTGATAACTGATGAATTGCCTGGAGGGTGTCTGTTATATGTATGTATTTGGATAGATATAGATATATGGAATAGAGGCAGAGAAATGAAGAAGCAGTACTTTTATAATAAAAATAAACTTTGTGCTTATAGACTCTGTAAAACTAAATCTGAAATATTAATTGTATATTTCATTTGCATATAACATGTGAAGCATACTTGTCTTTCTAAGCTTCATGTGAACAGATAAAATATTGAATTGTGTGTGTTACTGATAATTCTATTAACATACTAAATGCACATGTATAATACAAGACAGATTGATCAAACATAAACATCTCAGTGTAAATTTGGATTGTAATAAAGCATTTCAATGCAGGTAACATTTGATGTAGAGGAAGAAGGGCAGCTATTGAGGGCTGTACAGGTGTGTCATGCCCATTCTTAAGTTCTATCTTATTTTAGAAGTGATATTTTATATGTTGTCTAATCTATCCACCTTTTTATGGATTTGGATTTATGTGAGCCTTTTTCTGTTTATTGCTGATGTTTGTTTGCAGTTTAACTTTGTGTAGTAGTGCTGTGAAGTTGGGTAGACTAACCAGTTGGATAGCATACCCAGTTCTGTATGTCAATGGAGCTTGCTTTCTTGCCTTGGTTTTAATTCCATAATTACTTCACTGCTTAATTGTTGAAAAACACATATAAAAATCAGTGCAAGTAAAAGAATGTATTCTAAATTAACAAGTTTAAAAATAAAGCCTTTTTGAGTATAATATAAATTTCTGGGCTTTTTAAAATAGGTTTTGCTTTTCATGACTCCTAATTTGAAGCAAGCTGCTCCTACACAGCATACATGAGCATGGTGTGTTTTATATGAACTTATCAGGGTCTCTTCATTTTGATCGTCTCATAGTAAAATTACTTAGAGA
Source organism: Bothrops alternatus (assembly GCA_034064705.1). NCBI lineage: Eukaryota > Metazoa > Chordata > Lepidosauria > Squamata > Viperidae > Bothrops > Bothrops alternatus. The sequence goes on along the minus strand of JARGCV010000003.1, from coordinate 8,560,644 downwards.
ACCCTTTCAAAAGGAATTTTGAGTATACTAAAAGTAATACAAGTCTTTCTGTAAAAATAGTTCATTAGCTATCATTACAGGATTTTAACTTACGTAATTTAAAGTTAATTATGGTCTTATATTCAGTACAATTGATAAGTCATGTAAATATTTTTTTGCAGAATGAAAACGATCGTTTGCGGTCCCAACTGGCACAGCTTCGCAGCCAGCAAACACGTGATGCAGAAAAACACCAACTTGTTTTTTCTAACTTGAATGAAAAACTTAAAGGGTAAAATAAAACATTGCACAGTTTGATTTGTGTCTACCTACCTACCTACCTGCATTTGCATATAATAATTAAGAAAAACAAACTCTCTTCTCTCAGATTATTGCTATAGTGATTGGTTTCTGGATATTTAGAAATGCTTGAGCCTTCTACAGACAGTCAGAAAACATGATCACTGGTAATCTCATCCCCTACCACCTCATCACTTGAATATTGTCATCCCCCTAAGAGCATCTACACTCTTTATGTGTAGATTTAATCAAATCTGTTGTACATGGTTATGAGATACTAGGGATCAGAATTGAAAACTGACCTAGGCAAAAAGTATAAAAGAAAGTCCTATTCTGCATTGGGTGGTTGCATGCTCTATTTGATATATGTGTATAGAAATAATGCCTACTGTAGCTAAAACTAAAACTATTTTGTGACAGATTAAATGAAAGAAATAGTCTTCTTGACACTTTGCTCGTGGAGAAGGAGCAGAAGCTTTCAAGTGCAGTGGAAAGATTGGAACAAATAGAAGATACAAGAAAATCACTTCAGGAAAAGGAGCATCTGAATAAAGAATTAAGTGAAAGACTTTTGCAAAATGAACAGAAGGTAAGTTGGACTGAGTCAGATAAATAGAAAACATCTTCATTAAACAGTCAGTCAGTCAGTCATACAGCACCATATTCACTGCCCTCCAAAACCTTTAAAATCACATGCAAGTCAATATGTGTAGTCTTCATTTAAAGATTTCTTGTTCAGTATCATTTGAAATTATGATGACGCTGAATGAGAGGGATTTATTACCAGGCCACATAATTGTAACTCTTGTAGCATCCCTACAATGCGATAATCACCATTTGTAACCTTCACTGCTGGCTTCTGACAAGCAGAGTTAATGGAGAAGTCGGTAGAATATCACAAATGGCAATCATGTTACCATGGGATGCTGCAGCTGTGTAAGATTCACTTGTGAACTGCCACAACGTCTGTTGTAAGTTTATTTAGTCATACTATGTTGCATTTTATGATTCCCTTAGTGGCGGAACTCTCAGTCCCAATTACCATCAGCAAATGAGGAGTATCTCATTGTCATACAATAGAGTAATAGATAACAAACAGTAGATTGTTAAAACAGGCTTTCAGTTACTTGTAGTCCAAATGAAGAGTATTTTAACTCTATAACAATTTAGTTCTAAGAATAAGCAGCTTTCTGTAAATGTATTACCTTGGGAAAAATTTAATCATTTTACTTTTTAATGTCAATTATTCTTTAGTTGTAGTTGTACTTTTTTTTTTAAGAAAAGTCAACTTTGCAAGATTATTATATATTATTAAATTGTATGCGCCTGTAATTAACTGCACATTGCTAATAATGAAATAATTTATTTGGTTAATTATAATTAATTATATCAGATTAAAAACATATATTTTTGTGAACCTAGCTGGAAGATGTTTTGAAGAAATGCGGTTCTTACGGAGTAGAATGTTCAGAGCAGAAAATTGTTATCAATGAATTAACAGAGAAAGTGTCTATCTTTAAAGAAAAGGTAAAAAAGCTAAAGCATTATTCTTTATGTAAAAATATAGTTTATGTGTGTTCAAGTCTAGCCATATGTGTTACATATACATACTAAAAAATCTTTCTTAACTAAAGATATAGTTGGTGAAGGAACTATGATTGCTTCCTTAATCCAGGAAATTTTAACTGTATTTTTCTTAATTCCTTGTCTCATGCTACAACCACTTAAGCATGAGCCAGCAGTGTGTTGCAGCTGCCAAAAAAGCCAGTGCAGTCCTAGGCTGCATCAACAGAGGGAAAGTATCAAGATCATGTGAAGTGTTTGTTAGTATCTCTTGATAATGCCTCGGTAAGACCACATTTGAAATACTGTGTCCAGTTTTGGAAGCTTATCAAGGGAGATCCAACCTAGAATTAAGGACAAATTTCCTGAGAGTGAGAAAAATTAATCGGTGGAGTGGCTTGCCTTCAGAAGTTGTGGGTGCTCAATTATTGGAGGATTTTAAGAGGATATTTGACAGCCATTTGTCTGGAATGATACAGAGTTTCCTGCTTGAGCAGGGGGTTGGACTACTAGAAGAACTCCAAGACCCCTTCTAACATATTATTCTGTATTCTAAATTGCCTGAAATAATTATAGAAATACATTGCGATCAGAAAGAGAAGAGAGTAAAAAGAAATGGTCTTACTGTTATATTGGTTGGGTTACGTCTTGGCCAACAGTGAAGTAAATACTTAAATTTATCATTTTTGTTTCAGACTGCGAAACAAGATGCAGCTATGCAGTTGATGCAACAGGACTTGGAACAGACAAATGAAGAACTTGACAGACTGAACACAAATCATTTAGAGGAAAGATCTCAGCTTATTCAAGATCTGCAGAGACGGGAAAGAGAAATTGACAACCTCAGGGAAATGTTGATTGAAAAGGACAAAGAAATTTCTGATCTGTCTTTGAATATGTCTGAGTATTCTGAACAGGTCAGATGCAAAGAAGATGAAATACGGGAGATGGAAAAAGCACTGTCCAAGGCGGAAAAGGAAGTCCAATTGTTGAAAGATGTACAAACAACTGATATGAGAGATGCAAGCATAAAATTTTCAGAACTTAATGAGAAGTTAAGAATAATAGAATCAGAGCTGGCAATAGTAAAAGTTGAAAATGAAGCTAAAACCAGAGAAAATCTGGATCTTACTAAGCAAGTAAAAGAAGCAAGCAAATCAATTAAAGAACTTCATTGTGAAATGAAGAACCATGATATTGCATACAATAATCAGCTTTTGGAATGTGAGTCACAAGTTAAATTGCTTAAAGAACAAATAAATAAATCAGCTGAAAAAGTGCAAGAAACAGAGATAAAACGTAGAGAGGAAATACAGCAACTTAGAATCCAGCTTGACGAACATATCTCTGCAAAGGAGAAACTAAACAATTTGTTGCAAGAGAAAGAAAACAAAGAACAAAGTTTTGTAAATGAATTGAAATCGGTAAAAGAATTATATAATCAACTAATAGTGGAAAGTGCTAAAAAAGATGAAGAATTATCAAATGTATCCAGGCAGCTTGCTGAACATACGGAACATCTAGAAATTGCCAAAAAGTCTGTACAGGAAAAAACAGAGGTCATAATATCGTTAAAAGATGAGCTGAAAGCTATAGAACAGCAAAATGAGGAAGAAAAACTGAAATTTCTTGATGAACTGGATAACAAAGAAAGGGAATGGAAAAAAATAAAAGATGAATTACAAGAGAATCATGAAATAATAAATAAGTTCGAAAGGGAAACACAAGCTAGCATCCTGACTAGTAAGCAGTTAGCAGCAGCTGTTGAACAGAAAGAAAAAGATTTAGCAAGTCAAATTAAAGTGACTGAAGATCTTAGAAATGAGATGCATATAATGGAGAAAGAAAAGCAACAGCTGATCAATGAGAATGAGAGTTTGTCCAAATTATTGGATGTAAAAGAATGTGAACTGTTGAAGGGTGTACAGTGTATAAAAGAAATGGAAAGTAAAATAATTGGTAGTACCAAGGAACATGAACAGTTGATTTTAGAGATCAATCAGGATAGAAAAAAATTAAGAAATAAAGTTAAAGAACTCTCAAAGGTTGTGAAAGAAAAAGAAGATTTGATTACAGAGAAAGAAAAGAAGTGTGAAGTGTTGGGTGAACAGCTCTCAGAAAAAATTGAGTTGTCAAAACAATTACATCAAGAAATACTGTCATTGAACACTCAGCTGAAGGTTGCTAAAGACAGAGAACTGGCAAAAGAAGAAATGTTAAAAAAGGAAGAGTCAGAATATAGTAAAATGGTCCAACAGCTTAGTTGTGAGGGAGAAAAAATGCTGTTGTTGCAAAAACAAGTTCAAGACTTAGAGATGGATCTTGACGAAAAATCAAGATCTCTAGAAGAAAAAGATAGGGAGCATGAAACCTTATTAAAACAAAGAAAAGAAAAGCAAGCTGAGATGGTAGCATTGGAGAGAGAATTAGAAAAGCTTCAAGGTATTGGTCAGCAATTATCACATCAGATTGAAGAAAAAAATGCTGCTTTATTATCTCAGGGGCTAGAGGTGGAGGAGCTTCATAGGCAAATTGTTAAGAAAACTGAAGAATATGCAGCATCGAATGATAAATTAGCATTATTAGCCAAAGAAGTAGATATTTTGAAATCTGAAAATGAGAAAGCTTTGGCCTTGTGCAGTACTAAGTCAGGTGAATGTGAAACTTTTCAGCATCAGTTAATACAACATCAGAGTGAAACAGTATCCATTAAGCATGAAGCTCATGTATTGAAATTAGAAAATGAAAAATTCAAAAGAAATATTGAAACAATTAATTTGGCATTAATTAAAAAATGTGGAGGAATAGCTCTTTTAAATGAACAGAATGATTATAATATTTTAGCTTTTGTAGATTATATTGATAGTGTACTAACTGAAACAGAAACATTAAAAAGTAATTGTCATAATAAAGAATCTCTCCTTTCCCAGCAAGAAGCTTTGGTTCAACAGATTAAAGAAAAGAAAGATTTGGAGGAAAAACAATATTTGCAGACAATTTCAAATCTGCAAAACAAAGTTCAGACTTTAGATTGTGAAGGTGACAAGCTTAAGTTAGAAATACAAGAAAAGAATGAAAATTTGCAGAAGCAAATTCAAGACTTAAAATTGTTAAAAGATAAATCTGAAGAATCTGAGTTACTTAGAGTTCAACTGTCTGAGAATATGAAAATAATTTCTGATCTCCATTGTCAGCTAAAAAGTATGGTAGAAAAGACAGAAGAATTAAACAAATTAATTACAGAAAAAGATATATTTTTAAAACAAAAGGAGGAGGAATATGTTAATTTACAAGCACATAATTCTGAAACTTCCTGTTTTCAGCAGAAAACTATAGAATCATTGATGAGTGAAGCAGCACAGTTAAAAGCAAGTATTATTGAAAAGGAACTGTTGGTAAATAATATTTCTTCGCTTAATAATACCTTGAACGCTGAACTTAGGGACAAAGAGAACGAATATGAGACCCTGAGGAAGCAAGCTGCAAATGTAGAAGAGTTAAATTTGAGTCTCAAAAAGGAGATGTTTGTTCAGGAGAAATTAATAAATGACATTAGTCAGACCCTATCAGAGAAAAAGGGTTCTGATTTGGATAGTACTAGTCTTGTGAAACAAGTAAGAGAAGAATTAAAAATAAATGAAGAAAAAAATCAGTTAATTTCACAACTTCATGATCAAATTAGTAAACTAACCCAAGAAATTCAAAAATTACAAGTCAGAGACCAAGAGAAAGACAATGCTTTCTTATCTTTGCAGGATAAATTTGCTGCTCAGTGTGAGCAAAGACGTGAACTCAGTGCTGTTTTGAGTGAAAAAGAACAACTTATTGATGATTTACGTAATTCTTTAAATGAGAAACATGTTAGTGTGCAACTAGCAGAGAATAATGTTCAGGTTCTTAATAATGAGGTTGAACTCCTTAGAGAAGAACTAGAAAAAAGTGCTGTGTCACTAAAGAAACTTTTGGAAGAAAAAGATGAAAGCACCACCACTAGCCACAAGAAAATTAATTCTTTGTCAGTTGAATTGGAATCTGCAAAATCAGAGCACCGGAAAGCATTGGAACAAGGTGATCAGTGGAAGCAAAAATACGAACAGAGAGAAGTGGATCTACAAGTTGTACAGGAGAAATGCACTGAGCAGATAAAGCATATTGAATACTTAAATTCTGAACTTAACATCATCAGTTCTAAAACCACTCAAGAATGTCACAATTATATACTTTCCATGGAAAAATTGCAACAACAGGTAGATTCTTTAACAAATGATAAAACTGTTTTACAAGATAACTTGATTAAGTTGAGTGAAGAAAATAAAGAACTGGTTAAATGCCAGAACCAATTACAGCAGAAATCAAGAGAAGTAGAGGAACTTCACAAAAAAATAGAAACCAGTGAGAATGAGTCACAAATGCACGTACATGCCATCTCTATGCAGTTGGAAAATGAGAGAGAACAGTTACTGATGCAGGTTAGTGTAAAGAATCAAGAGATCTCTGAATTAAAACTGAAAATTGAAAAGCTAGAACAAAATCTCCTTGGGTTAGAAAACAGGCGGGTGGTAGAACTTGATAGGGCAACTCAGCAAATCAAAATTAGTCTTGAGCAAGTAAGCAGTTTGAAAGATAACATGAAATCAAAAGATACTGAAATTCAATCTTTGCAGCAAGAACACGAGATCATTAACAAAGAGTTATTCAAATGCCTGTCTGCATTATTAAACAGTAGGTACTTCACCAGTAACAATGATAATGAAGCTGGTCAGCAACCAACTGAAACTAAGGTTGTGTTAGAAAAAATCTTTATTCTAATAAATAGTATTCTTAGTAAAGAAGCTGAAGCAGTAGAATTGCAGCGGACATTTTTGGAGAAAGAGGAAGAAATAAGTCACTTGAATAATCAGTTGAAAAACATGCAATCTCTGTGGGAAGAAAAAATGATTGTGCAGAAGAATGACTTTCAAAATATAAGAGATGCTCAGCAATCTGAGACTGAATTCTTATCAAGTAGATTGAGTGCTGCTGAAGAAGCTTTAGGTAAGCAACTGTGTGTTTGTGAAGAAAATGAATTTGTGTTAACAGAAATGAAGAAACGGGACACTTCTCTCCAAGAAAAGATAGAAAAATTAGAAGAAGAACTTCAAGACAGTTGTAAAACCCTAAACGACAAATGTGAAAAAGTTGAAAAACTTTTAGAAGACCTTGAAAACAAAAATCAGATGATAGAAAACTTAATTTCAGAAACTACTCAGCAAAAAGATTTAATTACTACTCTAAGCCAGCAGTTAAAAGAAAAAGATTGTTCAGTTATTCAGATAATGGAATCCATGTCGAATGAAATGGTTAAATTTTCAGAAGAAAAAAATGAACTATCTCTCAAATTGCAACAACTACAAGGCACACAGAATAGTATGACAGAAGAAGCAAGCGTATTATTGCAGCAAATCGAAGAACATAAGAAAAAACTTGAACTCAGTCAAATTGTATTGACCAACAAAGAAGCTATAGTTAAAGATTTGTTGAATGAGAAGGAACAGACAAATGCTACTTTGGAAAAATTAAGTCAGGAAAAGGAAACTCTAAAAAAGAAGCTTCAAGCAGCTTTGATAATAAGGAAGGATTTAACTCAGAAAATTAAGAAATTTGAACAGAGTGATCAGGAATATTCAGAAAGAGAATATAATAAAACACAACATTTGTTGGAGCAAATTGATGAATTGACAAAGCAGTCTAAAAATCTTGAATCTCAACTTAATGAATCGAAGGAACAATTATTAGAAAAAGATACGAGGATAGATGACATGAACAAAATGTTATCTTCTAAAACAGCTTCTTTGGAGATGCTGCAGAAGGAGGTTATACGATTGGAGGAAACTCTTGCTGAACAAAAAAGCATGTCTGATCAAAATTTAACATATCTAAAGGAGAAAGATTCTTTGCTTGCAAAAATGCAATCTGTGCTATCTGAAAAAGAGAAAACTTATACTGAGAAATACTCTCAGCTTTTCTTAACCATAGAAAACCTCAAAATTGAAGCATCAAAGAGAGAAGAAACATGCAAGGAAATGAACAGATCAGAAGCTGGTGTAAACACCGATGAACCTTTCAGTGATGGTGCACATTTTCCTAGTGAAATTAATCAGCTGCAGAAAGAAAAGGAACTTTTACGTAAGAAAATGCAGGTATTACTTGCAGCCCGTAAAGAAAGTACTAAAACAATTCAGAAACAAAAAGAAGAGTATGCTAAGTTACTAGCAAATTTTGATGAACTAACAAAAAACTTTGTGTGCATAAAGGAAGACTATAAAGCCCTCCAGATAGTTCATCAAAGAAAGTGTGAAGAATTTGAATCTACTATGTCGCCATCATACTCTGTGCATGAAAATTTAGAAAATGCTACAACTCTACACCATGGTGAAAGTACTATACAAAAAACATTTGAATCAGAAGAGATGAAAGAGAAAAGTCCTGTTATGGTAGAAAAACCAGAAAGCTTGAGCAAGACGGCAGTAAAAGAGGATGAGAACTATCACAGTCTTATGAAAGAAAAAGAAACATTTAAGAAAGAAGTAAGACAGAAGTCATATGAGCTTGATAGAAAGGAACATGAGATTATGAAACTGAAGTTCAGTGTTCAACAATTGGAACAGCAGTATAAGCAAGACAATGACAGTATGTTGAATCAGAGAGATCATCTTCGACAACAGTTGGAAACTTACAAAGATGAATTGACAGATGTTAGAGCTATTATTGAAACAATAAACGAAACACCTACTTTCCATTATACAGGTGATGGAGATGATCTGGAACAGATTGAAAAGTTGAAGCATGATGTTCAACAAGCCAACATAAAAATTTCAGAGAAGGTTGAAGAGATAAAAAAATTAAGTGATTCTCTTAAGGATTTCACAGGAAAAATTGGCCATGGAAAGGAAATAATGAAAGAAATTTCTCAAGTACAACAAAATTTATTGAAAAATCAAAAAGAAGCAAAACATTTTAAATTAGTGTTTGAAGATTTGAGGCAAAAAATGGAGAATTTCACAAGCAGCCCAGAAGAATCAAACGAACAATTATTCAGCATGAAAGAGGAGTTAAGAGATGTCCGTGAAGAAAATAAAAAACTATTGATAGAATTAAACATGCTGCATGAAAAGGGTTTACCAGTTCCTAACATCAGTGAAAATACGGTATATGAAAGAAGCAGAAAGAATTCTGAAACTGCATGGCTGCATTTTGATAATGTGCAGCAAACTAGAGCTGAGGATGCAGTCATCTCTAATCCATTGCTGGATGTTTCTTATGTAGAGAAAGATTCACTAGACTTTACTTGCATAACAGGAATGCCATCAGAAAGACTAAAAAATCAAGATAATCTCTCATTAGAAATAACTACGGGACAAAATGTAAATGTAGAGAACTGTCAACTCCAGCAACAGAAGTGTGAAGAAAAAATTGGGGACCATCTCCAAAGAAAGCTCCAAGCTGCTTTAATATCACGGAAGGAAGCTCGGAAAGAAAACAGAGTTCTAAAAGGTCAAATGGAGGTACTAATATTAGAAAACAAAGAATTAGTTAATAAGACTGAGGCCCTTGAACTTCTAGTGTCTGAGCTGAGCAGAGAAAAACAAGATTTGAACGAAATTTTGTGTAAAAAAGAGGTACTTGCCACAGAAAGTGCTAGTTTATTAATTGAAAATGAAAATCTAACTGCTGCGTGTGAAAGTCTAAAGTCTACAATGGAAACTATAGCCCAGGAGAAAGAAGCCTTTTCTTTCCAATTAAATTCCTTAAAGGATTCTCAGACAGTTGAATTGACAGGTTGGAAAGCTAAACATAATGAATTAAAGGAAGAGTATGAATCATTACTTCAGGCCTATGAAAATGTAAGTAGTAAAATAGCAGACATGAGGCAGGTTATTGATGTCACTAGAAAAGAAAAACAGGAAGCTCTTTATAAAATAAGTTTGAAAGAGTCTGATAAACAAGAACTTCAAAAGTTGCTTCAAGAAGCCAGAAATGAAAATGCCGTTGTGAAAGACCAGCTAGAACAACTGGTTGAATCAAAAAGGAAAGAAATCACTGAACTATATACTAAAGCAGAAGAGCAGGCTTCTAAGCACAAATTCAGTTTGGAAGAACATAAAAAAATGATTGATGAATCTGCTCTTCAAAACAATAAGCTAATAGAAGAAAACGAACATTTAAAAGAAATCTGTGAGATATTAAAACAAGATCTAGAAAAAAATAAGAAAGAAAATGTATCACTCTGGGAGGATTTTAATCTAATAAAATCTGCTCTGAAAGATCTCCAAATCCAATTGGGATTGAACAAATTTGATGTATCATCTGAGATGAGTGAAAGAGAGTCCTTAGCAAAGTACATTCATTTGTTAACTGAAGAGATCTTAGAAAAAAAAGAGGAAAGTGTGCATATTTTAAAACAAGAAAACAAAATTATATCAGAAAGATTAAAAGATGATCAACATACAGACTATCTATTTAAGTTAGAAAATTATTCTAAAAGTTTTAATCAAGAAATAGTAAGCCTGGATGAGAAAATTAAAATATTAGAAGATGACAAATCTCTGTTACAAGAAGAATTAGAAAATGTTCAAGAAATATCCTATAAAGTAAAAAATGAAAAAGAATTTTTGGAGACTGAGTTGCTCAACCACATTAAAAAAATGGATGAAATGACAGATAGATTGAATGCCAAGGAATTGCAAATTAATTTACTCACACAGCAACTAGAAGATATAGTATCAGAGAAATCTAGCACAATTAGAGAAAAAGAAGAGCAGCAGAATGTTAGAGTATTTGAAGAAAAAATAAAATCTGCTCAGAGGGACAATAATGGGACAAAGAACAAAACAAAGGAATTACAAGAGCTGCTGAAGGAAAAACAACAAGAAATTAACCAATTGCAAAAGGATTCTATTAAATACCAGGTATTAATTTTAGATTTGGAAAAGTCACTGAAATTGTCACAAACAAGAAATGAAAAAACAGAGAAAGATTTAAGCAATGTAGAAGAAAAACTTGCTAAGTCAAAAGAAGAGTTGCGAAATCTAGCTGAAAATTTCTCTTTACTGAAGACCTTGTTGGATGAAGCTAAGGCTGAAATAGAGAAACTAGCAATTGAAAACCTAAATAGTAAAAAAGAACTTAAAAAGAAAGAGAATCAGATATTAGTTCAGAAGAGACAATACGAGAATCAACTTGAATATGTCCTTCAGAAGCTAAAAACAATTTGCCCAAAAGAATGGCCAAACTTAGAAGAAAAATTCCATTTTCTTCAGCAAGAGAAAGAGAAAATCCATGGTGAACATCATATGCAGAAAGAAATTGACATTAGGGACTCTCAGAATAAGAATGTTCCAAATGAGTTGAATGATGACCTAGCTAGATTGGCAGCTTTTCCCTACTCTCTTCCAAGAGACATGGACAGAGTCATTGAGAATAAACAGCAACAGACAGAGACCTGTGATAGATTAATGGCATCCTTACAAGAAGAAACAGAAGTAAAAATGTTTCAGATTCAAGAATCAGAACTTAAAAGTTCTGTGTCAGAAGAAGGCAAGAGTGTAATGCAGGCTTCCATGGATTCACACAATTTCAGTGAGCTTTCTCAAATAAAGGCAGAGAATATCACATTGTGGAATAAACTGCAAATGTTGACAAGTGCTCTGGCATCAAAAGAAGATGCTTTGCATACATTAATTAAAGAAAACAGATCTCTTAACCACCTTATAAAAAATAATACTGTTGAAAAAGAGATTGAAGCACTGAAGAAAAATCTGACAAGAAAAGAACAGGAAACACAACAACTTCTGTTAGAAAAAAGTGAAATTGAAGCTAAGTTGGAAAAGCAGTTGATCATTTCTGATCAAATGAAGATAATGCTGAATAAGAAAGACATGGAAATTTCTGTTCTGATTTCAACAAAAGACACAGACACTTCTGGCTATCACACTCAGATACAAACACTGCATCCAAAGCAAATTTCAGAATATGAGCAGCAGATAAAATGTCTACAGATAGCCAAAGAGCAGTCGGCTGAAACTTGTCAGAAGATGCAAAATGAATTAAAAAATGTACAGATGAATGTTGACAAAGTGTCTCAAGACAGGGCTGAGATCGCCAGTGAAATAGATACCTTAAAAAAGGCAATGTCATCACTTCAGAATGACAGAGATTCCCTTCTTTCTAAACATAAATATCTAGAGTGTGAGCACAGAGTTGCTTTATCTGAGAAAGAGAGATTAATAACTGACAATGCTAATGAGACTAGGACATTGAAACAAGAAATAAGGAAGCTCTTGAATCAGATAGATGATCTTCATTCTGAAAATGCAATGCTCACAGCACAACTCTTAAAGTACAGGGAGGATTTGAATCAAGTGTTGTCACTAAAAGATAACCAATTAAAAGAATTACTTACAGAAAAATTGGACAACATTAAGAGTCTTCAACAGGAAAAATTTGAAGTTCTGAAAAAAATGAAAGAACTGCAACTGTCTGTGAAAATACAGGAGGAGATAATTGAATCTCTAAGACTGGAAAATGGAAAATTAACATCAAAAGTGTGTGACCTAGAGATTCTTATTACTTCCATAAATAAAATGCATTTGGAAGGAAATAGACTTGATCAGAAAAAAGAATCTCTTATTGATTCAGGGCCTGAAGAAAATTTAGAGCAATTACCTGCACACCAGGTTATCAAAGAGAAAATAAATAGAGACAGTGATGCTAGATTACTGGACAATGAAGCCATTGGATTGCCACAAAGGTGGTTAGAAGTCCAACTGCAGAATAAAGAACAGAGATCTGAACTTGAATCTTTTAGAAAAGCTATGATAGCTCTGCAGAGTGATAGAGACAGATTAATAGAAGATTTCAAGGTTTTTCAAAGCAAATCTGCTTCTGAACTTGCATCTGAAAAAAAACGAACTGATAAATTCGAAGTTGAACTCAAAGAGTTTAAATCAAATATTCTTGATGTGATGGAAAAAAATACTTTTTTAAGTCAGACGCTGTTAAAAACTGAAGGCAACTTCACCTTTCACCAGCTGACTGATGAATTTGAAAATCTGTGCAAAAAATTGAATACCCAAAATCTTGAAATTAGTAGACTTTCATCTGAGTGCGAGAGTTATGTTCAACAGACGAATGCCTTTTCTAAGGCTATGGCCAGCCTTCAGGATGAACGAGATAGACTTCAGCAGGAACTTTCCAAACTGAGAGTAGCTCACGAAGCTAAACAGGGCACAAACTCCGTTTCCATACCGTATGACTGCAACAGTGAAATTAGTTCACTTAAACCTAATTTGAAGAGTCTTCAGATGGATAGGGACAGACTGGTAAGTTGATGCCTTACAATATTATACAAAATAGAGGCTAAGGCTGCAATATTATGCTCACCCAAGAGTAGGTAACATTGACTACAGTGGGACTTACTTCTTCAAAGTAGATATGTGTAAGATCATATTGTAGTATTTCTTTCCGTTCCATGCATTGGAATTTACTGGTTGAAAAAAACTGTAATTATAGCAAAATATGCAAAACATAGTTAATTAACTGTGTTTCTCTTCTGTAGGCTAAAGAAGGAACTAATTCTGCAACAACTGACATATTGAAACTGAAAGCCAAAGTGGATGAACTTGAGAGAGACTTGAACCAGACAAAAGCTTTTCAAGAAGAAGCTGAGAAAGAAAGAGCCTCATACCAGAATGAAGTAGTTGCTTTGAGGTAAAATATATTTTAAATGTTTTTTTTATAAAAGCCTTATGATTACTTCTTTTTCCTTAATGTGCAAAAGGGAATAGATCTTGTGCATTACATTTACATTAGTTATTATAATGTATCAGTGGCGTGTATTCGTGTGTGACTGTCTCTCTGTGTGTAATGGTTTGAAAATTTAAGATACCAGGCTTAAAAGATCAGAAAAAGCAACCTAAGCAGGAGGGAAGGTCTCACAGTAATGTGAGAAAATGTGATATAATTAATAGTATATTGAAATCCCAGGACACATTACTGGTCACATTAGGCCAATTAATGACTGCCTGCATGGGTTCATATAATCTATCCTAAATTTCTGGGAGAGATCAGATATAAATATTCTAGTTGAGAAGTTTTTTTTTCTCCGTTGAGACTGCCCTTGCTGTTCAGATTGGATTTGCATTTTTAATTAATTTTACTTTAAGCGTGAGTGCTTTTCTTCAAACCAGCCTTATGAAATTGTAACAAGGACAATTGGTGTTAAGATTAGGTTCATGCAGTTGTCTTAACTCTTTTATCATTATCTTAATGTTTTTGCTCTAGAAAAGAAAACCACCGTCTATTGACAGAATCTCAAGCACTTCAAAATCACTTCCAGGCATCTCTTGTAGAAAAGGAAAAGCAGATGGCAGAACTAAAAAAAATGCATCATGAAGTGACTCAAAGAGCTGTATCTCCTGGTAGCAGTTACTCAGTAAAGGTAAAAAAACTACCCAAACCACATCAAACAAAATGCCCCAAATGTGTCTTGTTTGCATTTTATATTAAATTTTGAATTTATATCCACATCAATTTCCAAGTAATAAAAATTTTGGAATAAAAATCATGCATTAATCTTAAATGCACTTCCAGGGAATAAGTCATTTGAAGAGAATAAAACTAACTGTAATAGAAAGAAATAGCCTAGGAAAGTCACATATTGGAGTTGCCTGACCAAGATATCAATTTCCTCTACCATTAGTCTATAAAACCTGGAATCGCTGCAAAAAGCATAGATAAAAGAATATTGTATTTGCCACATTGCTATAAGCAGTAGAAGCATAAATCCCATAATCTGTAGCTAGGCCTCTTGAGACTCCAGCTCGTCTTTTCAGCCAAAGCATTGTGTTTTCTGTTGTGCAACAACTGTATTCCTATACCACCAGATGGCACTAGTGGCCAATAATATTAGTATTGCAAAGACAATATTTGGAACTAGGGATTTAAAAAAGACACATAACTCTTAATTGCACTGCCACACCAAAATCCTGAGAGCACACTGTATTGCCTCACACTGAACATCATGTTAAGTCATTCCTTCCTCTGAGAAGGGAGATGTTTTGACAAGTTGGCTCAGGATTTCAAGGTAATAAGTTCAAACCAGAATAGACTGCCAAAAAGGATCACATTAAACAAATAATGAAGAGAAAAGAAGTCATATAGGCCAATTTACAGTGCATGCCTTTAGCACAGTGTTTCTCAACCTTAAAGCATGTGGACTTCAACTCCCAGAATTCCACAGCCAGCATTGCTGGCTGTGGAATTCTGGGAGTTGAAGTCCACATGCCTTAAAATTGTCAAGGTTGAGAAACACTGCTAGCAGGTTAGGAATCCCAGAAATGGATAGGCTCCCAGGGAGGATTCTTCTTGGGATTTGGGAATATATCAAAGTTCAAAGTGTCTGAGTTTCTGCTATTTTTGATACTTTTTCAAGGGAGAGAGACTAGCTTGGGGGCACATCATGTCGCTATTGTCTTTTTTATCTTAATAATTACAAGTAGCAGTGCATATAAAAGACTTGAAGTAAGAGTGATTACATTCAATTTGCAAAGTTTGTTAAGTAATCTTTTCTAAGCGTAGAGTATGGAGTGTGGAGAAATTTATAGTTAGTGATAATATTTACAATACAGTGATGCAATTTGCAACATTTATTAAGTGATTCTAAATAATAAATTGGGTTAATACCTAACTCTAAAGTAGGTATGGAGACATTTTATCTTATACCTTTAGAGGAAAGAAAGTACACTATATCATCTCCTTTCCAATTTTTCCATGATGCCACTACAGATGCTTAGTGGTCTTAAATTCTTAATGGGACAGACTTGTATACATGGTTTTTATGTATATTGTATTCCTGTTCAATTCAATAGGCTGACAGTATTATTACAATAATGCCCATTTGCCAGTTCCTAAAGAAAGATTTGATAATTTCTCCAATTGGAAATACTTAATATAGCCAAACCTAATGGGCTTGGGTTCAAGCTCTCATGCATTAGTTATCAACTAAAATAAACATATTAGTACATATAAAAGAATATGAATACAGCATGGTACAGTGCTTATAATACAATACAATGCAATCCTTATTCAATTCCAGGTTAGTCAAGAAGTTTGATAGTATGTATATCTTGGACACATACTATCCTGAGTCTACTACAGAAAGTTGTAGTAGTGATGAATTTTCATATTTGTCTTCTTGGAAATAGATTGATAAAATTGTGGCAAGAACAGTGAGAAGTTCTACAGGATGCATTCTGAATTGACATTGTAGGCAATCACATTGTAGACCAGTGATGGCGAACCTTTTAGAGACTGAGTGCCCAAACTGCAACCCAAAACCCACTTATGCATCATCGAGTGCCGGGTGGGTGTGGTCCATTGGCTGGGCGTGGCCCGTTGGCTGGGTGTGGCTGCGGTGGTAACAGCAGACTGGGTGGGACTAAAAAGTTCAACCAATCAATTCCAACTTTGCAAGATCTATTTTTTCCCGTGAGAAGTTGAAATTGACTGATTGAACCTTTTTTTTTTTTTTGCACACAGCGGCGGAAGCCTAAAGCGAAAAGGTTTTATAAAACCCAGCTGAAGGCCTAGGACTGGGGTGACGGCGTGTGTGCCCACAGAGAGGGCTCTGAGTGCCGCCTCTGACACCCGTGCCATAGGTTTGCCACTACTGTTGTAGACTATGTATGGTCAGCCTAAGTCACATTGTCATGTTTTTATACATTGTGCAAGGGATTAGAATCTGTTACTCTTGCTGGAAGCACAGATGTCTCTGATCAAGTGAAGCATCTGCTAGCTGAAAGAACTCATTTACAGAATGAACTCCAGCGCTGCTTTCAGGAGCTGCACCAGAGAGAATTGAAATTCCAACAAATAAACTCAAAGGTAATTAAGAAGATACAGCAAAATTATTCAACAAATATGGTACTTGTTATTTGTACATGGCTTTTTCCTGTAAATTTGCATCTGTCCGTGGAAATTGTCTTAGTAATAAGTTTCTATTCTTCTACAAGTTAGTTTGAAAAAAATCAGCTGGATTTCACTGTTGCATAAATGTAATAAAAATGTTCAAACTTTTAATTTCATTCCTACTTATGTCTTAGCACAAACCTAAGCTTGTAAGCATTTCTGTGCAGAGTTTAGTAAATGGTGTGAAGCTCAATGTAAAAATAAGGTGAAATTACATTATTGGTATTCTTTCAAATAGTTACACCATTTTGATTTAATATAATGATAATATTTAGATTCTTTTGGTATGTCTGTGCACATTCATGAATTTAATCATTTGTCCAATGTAAATTATTGCAGGCAATACAAGAAAATGCTGTATTGTCTGCTCAACTAAAAATGATGTCCCAAACTTTGCAAGATAATCAACTTCGTTGTAATGACCTCCAGAATCGTTACTTGAAGCTTGAAAGGGATTATCAGGTACAAGTTGTTTCTGTTCAAGATAACACCCAGGTAAGAAAGATTGGCAATTTTGTATAAATAGACACCAAGGAGTAGTCTGCATAGAGAATAGTTTTATGCACATAGTTAAGTTTGAATTAATTTCAGAAGATCTAGGAGTTATCTCTCTACAAGTAGAAGCAAATCACAAAGGCTAAGACTTTGGTTCCAGTTTTTCCAAATAGAATAAATAGTTGCAGGATGATGACAAGATCAAGAAATAAAATTTTCCCCGCTTTCTTCAAACAATATCTCTCTATCTCATATTTTAAAAACCTAGAAGGTAGTATATAGCTACGGCAACAGCCCACTCAAGTCAGAAAGCTTCTGTCTTTGTACCAGTGTTCATCCACAAGGTCTTGTTTGCCAGCTTGCTCTAGGTATGCATTGTCTTTCTTACATGAATACATAATCTTGCTGCTCTTCTTTTGGGCAAGAACATTATGCAAAATGCAGAAATAGAATATTTTATATACAGGTAGTCTTTGACTTAACAACCACTTGTTTAGCAATTGTTTGAAATTACAACAGCACTTTAAAAAAATGACTTACGACCAGTCATCACACTTATGACATATAGCATCCCCAAAGTTACATGATCAAAATGTGGACATTTGGCAACTAGTGTGTATTTATGATGGCTACAGCAGCCCAGGGTCATGTGAACACCATTTGCAACCATGCCAGCCTGCTTCCAACAGAGTCAGTAGGGGCAGCTGGATTCACTTAAAGACCACATGAGTCACTTAATATCTGCAATGATTCACTCAACAACTGACAGAAAGGTTGTAAAATTGGGCACAATTCACATAACAACCTCCTTGCTTAGCAATGGAAATTTTGGGTCCAATTGTGGTAGTAAGATGAGGAATATCTGTAAGGCAAAAAAAAAAAAAAGTAAAGGTATGAGATAAGAAAAAGAAAGTACAACTGAAATCTAGTATTCCTTCCTATATACTATTCACTATGCCTCTGTATTGTTTTTTGACCTTGAAGACAAATCATCCTTCATGCACTGCCTTTTTGTTCTTTAAAGTTTTCACTTTATTTCTTTTTGAGAGTATAAGTTGTATTTAATCACAACCTCAGTTTTCCCCCCTGCTCCTTGATCTATTCACTGTCCTTTCATAAATTTGTTTTGTAATCCACAACCGGAAAATTTTTTATGGTAAATGCAAGTAAGCCTCTTGAATTTCCTTTATTTTTGGAATTAACTATAAAGAAGTGAATGTTACTTATTTTAATCAATGTGGTATATGTTTTAACTTTTGATTTTTATGAACAGTTTTCTCATAAATGGCATAACAGTATTGTACATTAACATCAGTATTGAAAGAGCATGTCATGTTACTGTTTTAGAATGATCTTCCAACTGAGGTTCCTCCAGGAGCTCCTCAAGAAAGGGCTGCAGTTACTGTTAAAATAGATGATATGGAACTCGGTCAACTCAAGAAAAGGTTGCTATTTATTTATGTGGTAGTAATAGTTGTTGTAGTAAAATACATTTTGTTGTTTTAAGATGTAAATCACATTATGATACAATTTAAGGAAAGAGCATTGGTTTAACTTTAAATATTTAAAATAATTCTTAAAATGAGTAATTTTAGTATAGTAATTGAATAAAAGCAAAAACAAATAAAAATAAAAGTGAGAATATTTTTTATGTGTAACTTCCTGTGTGGGGTTTGCACTAGACTTGTAGAGCTGGAGGGACAACGTAATTCAGAGCAACAGACTATAACACAACTGACTGAGAGGCTCTCGGAAGAAAGGAATAGAAGACAAGTTGCAGAAGAGGCTTTGGGACAATCTGAGGAACAGATTAAAAGGTAGAAATACATAGAGAGATCTTTTTGACCTTAATTTTCAATAGGCAAACATTTATGTCACGTTTATGAAAAACACATTGCTACAAGGCCTGGAATGAATTGACATATTTAACACTTCATGATGGACATAGCCATTTCTTTAGATTTGATGCACAACCAAGAATTTTAAAATGCCTTCCTGAGCTATTGACTGTGGGATTTCTGTACATTGGAAACATTTGGAAACAAAATTCAGTCTTACAAATACAACATGGCCATACAGCTATGACAGATAAGAATCTTATAAAATCCAACATTGCCCTAAGGCAGCGGTTCTCAACCTTTTCCGGGGCTCGACCCCGGCCCGCGGCGCGGCGGGGCGCGGCGTGCATGTGCGGCGGGGCGCATCACAAAGGGGAAAAAATGTCCGACCCCAAAAAAAATGGCTGACCCAAAAAAAAATGGTCGACCCAAAAAAATGGCGGGCGCGCATGCGCATCGCGACGGCCTGCATCGCAAAGGGAAAAAAATAGCCGACCCAAAAAAAAATGGCGGACTGCGGTGTTTGGTGACCCCCGTGAAATGGTCATTCGACCCCAAATGGGGTCGCAACCCACTGGTTGAGAACCGCTGCCCTAAGGAGTCATGTTTCAGGAAGCAATTACTAGAGAAAACTTCAGAACATTGATCCAAATATATTATTTTACTACTACCGAAGTGACGAAACTTGAAATGTTATTACATCTCTATAAATAATATTACTTATAGTTATCACTTTCGCGACTGCAGTTATATTTTCTGATACTACTCTTATCTAATCTCTGTATATGCTAATTTGATGGAGGTAGCGTTGGTTCACAAACAAATTAATATACTATTCCATATCTCAGTTTCAGTTATTTTAGCAAATAAATATGTGCTCTTTTTATTATGAAAATTGTGATTTATTATTTATTACCTGTTAACTCAGGTACTTCACTAATAGTGCATATAACATAAATGCATATGATTTGCTTTCGTGCAACTCAGTGTGTTAATTTTGACATGTGAAGCCCTGTTTGGCTTGACACCCAGGTTCTTGCAGGACCTTTTCTTTCAACTCATTAACGTGCCTGAGGTAGTTCTTGTGGGAGATGCTGCTGTTGTAGCCCATTTTCATGAGATGAGGAGAGATGAGCTAGAAAATGTGCTTTTTCGCCTACTCTTTGGAATAGTCTTCCTCTAGAACAGCGGTTCTCAACCTTTTCCGGGGCTCGACTCCGGCCCGCATCGCGCAAAAAAAATGGGCCTGCACCGCCCATGCGCGGCGCGACGGCCCGCATCATGATAGGGGAAAAAAATGGCCGACCCCCCAAAAAATGGCGGGCCCATACCGCGCATGCGCGGCGCGACGGCCCGCATTGCGATAGAAAAAAAAATGGCCGACCCAAAAAATGGCCGACCCCCCAAAAAATGGTGGGTCTGCACCACGCATGCGCTGTGCGACGGCCCGCATCGCGATAGGAAAAAAAATGGTCGACCAAAAAAAAATGGCCGACCAAAAAAAAAAATGGCGGACTGCGGTGCTTGGCGACCCCCGTGAAATGGTCGTTCGACCCCAAATGGGGTCGCGACCCACAGGTTGAGAACCGCTGCTCTAGAAATTAGGCTGGTCCCTTTGGTAATATTCTTATACTGTATAAGCCAGTGAAAGTTGGACTCTTTCAGAAGTCGTATGTAATATGGTCCCTTATTACCATTCCTTCTTTTTTGTCTACTTTCTATTCTTCCTGCTACTTTTGCCTTGGGTTTTTATTTTAGTTATTTCGGGCTCTGATGGTTAGGAGGATTATACTGTAGAGAAATGTTATTGTCGGTTAATGTTCCTTTTATCATAGAGGCTTTATTATATTGTTATCTCAAAAGTGCTTTTTCAAGAGACAACTGAACTTTCTTGTTTTCCTTTGAAGACATTTTGCTTCTCATCCAAGAAGCTTCTTCAGCTCTGACTGGATGGTGGGGAATGGAAGATTTATATTCTTGCAGACAGCTGGCCGTTTGCATTCTTTTAGAGAGTCATTGAAGCCACCTGGAGGCTTATCTGGGTCCTCAAGGTCACTTGAGTGGTGCAAATGTGTGTGGAGCCTTCTTGGAACTGCTGAAAGGACTGTATTGTAGACTGGAGATAGGTGATGTTGCATCCCTCCCCCTCTGTTGACATAGCTTTGACATAGATGACCTCTTTGACCCCCCTTTCAAACCAGCGGTCCTCTCTGTCCAAAATCTGGACTTTGCTGTCTTCAAAAGAGTGGCCTTTCTCTTTCAAATGCAGATAGACTGCTGAATCTTGTCCTGCTGGGTTTGTTCTTTCTTCTGTGTTGTGCCATATGTTTATGAAGTGGTTGTTTTGTTTCCCCAATGTACAGATCTGCACATGTCTCACTGCATTGTGCTGCATATACCGCATTGTTTAGTTTATGTCTGGATGTTTTATCCTTGGGGTGGGCAAGCTTCTGCCTTAGGGTAGTCTTGGGTTTAAAGTGTGCACGTATGTTACGTTGGCTGAATATCCTCTTGAGTTTTTCAGATATTCAGAAGGCTCCACACCCATTTGCACCATTCAGGTGATCTTGAGGACACAGGTACACTTCCAAGTGGCCTGAATGACTCTCTAAAAGAATGCAAGGAATATAAATCCTTCCATTCCCCACCATGAATTCAGAGCTGGAGAAGATTCTGGGATGAGAAGCAAAAACGTCTTCAAAGAAAAACAAGAAAGTCCAGTTGCCCCTTGAAAAAGCACCTTTGAGACAACCATGACCTGGATGGTTGATAATCTCCATAGACATTAAATGGTTGCATTTGGGTCTTTTTTTGTTTTGTCTTTTGTTGTAAGCCACCAGAAGTTGGAATTATTTGGCAGCATCTGCATTTAATAAGTAAAGAAAATAAATAGGACTTTAATAACTAGCTATGTTTCTATATAAAAAAAAGTCTTGCCTGTTTGAAGAGTAAGAAAATCTGACATAATTTGAAAAAAACATTGATATTAAGAATCACGATTCAAAGAAACGTGTACACACATACATAGCTGGTTGTTGCTTAGAAATTTCTGGGATCTTGAACTCTATTAACTTCTCTTTCAAGGCTTGAGATGACTACTTATAGATCATCACCTAGGGATTATGCTGTTCAGATGGAGTCTGATGATGAAAGAGAGGCTCTGGTCATCAACCCAAATGAACATATTGTAGTGCAAAAGGTAAGCTCATAAGTCTTGAGATGAAATGTCCCTGGCTGATGTGAAAATAACTCACATGATACAAAAAAAGCAGAGATCATATAATGAAAATAATTTCCCATTACACTTTGTGCCACTAGATTCTATTGTAGTTCTTTGCTTTATATCCAGGATGAAGTAATTCCAGAACTTTAGCAAAATTCTCAAATGCCATTTGACCTCATCTTTCAACAGCTGCAATATTTGAATCACTTTTTTTAATCACTTAAAAAAAATAACTACTGAAGTGCTACCCTTTGAAATGCCATTGAATTACTAAAATGTATATATTCAAGTGCGATCCTCTCTGTAAATATGCAAACAACTGTGAAGTTTGATTAATACTGGAAGCTCAGTCGATCATAAAAGTCAGCAGGTGTCCTTGAGCCAAAAACTATATCTCCTACAGCTATAATAATAAAAAGTAAAGCAAGCTTAGTTCTTGGAAAAAGAACTATGTCAATGAAATAGATAAAATAACTAGAACTTCTGAGGGTATAATCACTTCAGATGATATATGAGACTTAAAATTGAATACATTCTTTCATTGTTTAGTTTTACTGAGTTTGCACTTGATTGTATGAAAATATTTGTGCAAGCTATCCCGACAATCAGATCAATTATTGCATTATCCCATAAATTTATGTGCCTGTGAAAGTTTTTGCATCACAGTTATTAACTAAGTGTGTATTTACTGAACAGCTCAAATAAAGAGTGTCCAGATTATACTTTTAAACAAAGTGTATTCTTTGATTTTGCACAGGTAAAAGGAGGAGCACTTACTTTTAGGAGATGGATTCGGGGACGAAGTATTTTCTGCTCCAAGTTGCTGACCTCACGGGCAAAATCTCGCTATCTTTTTCTTGGTTATTTGGTGATGCTACATCTTCTAGTTGTCTTATGTCTAGCAGGTGTCTTATAAGTGTACTGAATTTGCTGTGTGAATTATTTTCTTCTAAAATAATGTGTGCCAATTTGAGATAATGGACTTCTCAAAAGCTACTGTAAAGCTATGCACTGGATACAGTTGATATATTTTCAGCATAAGGTGTGGGTTTCAACTTCGTTAACAAGAAGTTTTAGATGTACATTGCAGTTGTTCCAAAGTTGATTTGAGTAGCTCTGTAACAATATAATATTATATTTGCTAAGAAAAAACGTTATCAAAACACTACTAGAAGCTGCTGCAGTTTGGGATGTATAATATATTTGAGGAATATGGAATAGCTGAACACTGTCAAATGGGTTGTAAATGCTATCTTTTCTATATAAATTTATTTTAACAGAGTTGAACTATACATTTGGGGGAAACTATTCTCAACTATTGGGTTTCTTTGCTTCTTGATTATAACAAGGAGCTCACAGAGTGCAATATAGGGAGGGAAAGCTGGAATCATTATGAGTTTCTCAACTTTAAATAAAATCTTAAGAATTAAACTTGTCTGTGATATATTGAATGCTTACCATAGTCTGTGTATGAGGAGATTGGCAATAACTAAATCTTTTTTTTTCTGATAAAAAATAGAGAAGTTTTTGAAAGTTTAAATTTCTTGTTCTGAGTTCTTGGAATCAGATCCAAAACAACAGCTAACAATTTAATTTGTGTTGTTTGATGAGACATAACATAAGGGAAGTTTTTGTGTTGGATAAAATGAAGTTTTCCAATTTACAGTAATTTATTATTTTAGATATAATCTAATTGCACAACATGTTAAGTGTGTGGTTGATAACCTTCCAGGTTTTACCATCTAAATGTCATTAGTAATATCAACAATCGAGATGGAAGAGAGACTCAGAAGAATAACAATGTTCTGTCCTTGGTAGTAGCAATTTGAGAAATTTATGATCTGACTAATAATTCTAAGTACCTTTAAATATACCTTTTTTCTTTATTTTTTGTAAAAAAATAATTTTCACTACTGAAAAGGGGGAATTTTTTCAAGGATAATTAATCACATTATCCAGAGCTGGCACTGAAAAAAGATCAACACTTACAGATAGAGTTCTTTTTTTGTATGGTAGGTCCAGGTGTGACAAATTAACACCTGAAAAGCATCTAATGGGGAAAAGCCAAGGGAATACAAAAGCATCATTACTGAAATCTGTTGTCTGAAAGGATCTGAAACTAGCAAGTAACTTGCAGCTAAATGAAGTGCTGCCAAATTTTGAACAAAATTATGAATTGAACTAGTAAGTTGTCAGATGCAAACATGAAAAAGAAAACATGTGTGCTTTGTGTTTATTTTGAAATCTTCAACTGCAAGTATTTTCTGTTTTTGACTAGAAAAATTAACCTTGGTAAGAGGGGTGTGAGTAGTAATTTTTTTAAAAAAATACCATACCTGCTAAATTGTTACACGCTTTTAATGGATGTGAGGGCGATCTGGCTGCGAAATCTGTCACCCCATTGATCGCCAGGGTTGATTCGGCTGATCTGGCAGGCTAGGCGGGTGTTCCCTTCCTCCCTCACCGCTCCATGTGCGTCCCCCCCCCAAAGCTGCACGCTCAGTGGAAGAGGACGACCATCCCAGATAGAAGGAGTGTACCGATCTTCGGTCAAGGGTTACATGCTTTTAACAGTAACTGAATTATTGAAATGAACGATTCACTCAGAAGAAATCTTAAAAGAAAAGATATTAACAGTGTCCTACCCTCAAGTCACACTAAATAAGTCTGCTCCATCTCTTCATACACATAAAATACTTGAAGATCACTATTATGCCTTGAATTTACAATCAGGAATATGTATTATAATCCCTGTATATAATATGTATTGATATGCAAGAAGCTGCAATCTACAGGCTCTGAATGCTGAGCTATCTCATCTTCCTGCTGAGTAGAAGTACTTTTGCTATAGTCATTCATAGGTATTTTGCAGAGCATGTGAGGGCTGCTTTTTCCAGCCTCACACACACTAGAATACTGAGCCAGTTCTGGAATTGGGAATTGGAATCACTTCAGGTCTCTTAAGTCAGAAAAAGCCTTATGGAGGATTGACGTTGGGAACAGAAGATGTACCATGCCATGTAACTATATAACCATAAGCACCTTGGCCAGGCTGTAATTTTAAAAGAATTGTGGGTATAATTGGATCTCCCAACTTAACATAACTGCTTATTGACACATAGTATGTCTATGTGATCCAGTCATCCAGATCATGGTTGAACTTTCTTGTTTTCTTTGAAGACGTTTCAGTTCTTATCCCAAAAGCTGCTTCAGCTCTGACTGGATGGTGGGGAATGGAAAGATTTGTATTGCTTGCAGACAGCTGGTCCTTTGCATTCTTTTAGAGAATCATTGAGGCCACTTAGAAGTTCCACACCCATTTGCACCACTCAGGTGATCTTGAGGACACAGATAAATTTCCAAGTGGCCTCAATGACTTTCTAAAGAATGCAAACGACTAGCTGTCCGTAAGGAATATAAATCCCTCTACTCCACATCTTCCAGTCAGAGCTGAAGAAGCTTGGATAAGAAGTGAAACATCTTCAAAGAAAAACAAGAAAGTCCAGTTGCCTCTTGAAAAAGCACCTTTGGGACATATAGTGTGCTTTATAATGGATTGGATTAAGTTTAGTTATTCGTAAAATAGATTCCATGAATTTTCAGTAAACCTATTCCAAGAATATCTAAGCCTCTTTTGAGAGGCTGGGTTAAAAAAAAAATGCTGTAGGGCATGTATAACCAAATGAAGAGATAGAAGTAAGTGACCTGTAGTTATGAGTCAGCCACAGTTTTCAGGCATGGAGTCATCCCATCCCAAGATAAGGTAATTATTTTATGTCTGTTTTCTTCCAAAACCTGATGACAACTTGAATGGTACATAATATTGTACCTGGTTACTTTTTTCTTTTGGAACACCGCCAGTTGAGTGTGAGCAGAATTTCTGACAGTTAACTAAATATTTAATAATGCAAATTGGTTGAGGAAACATAAAAGTGAGAAAAAGGATTGGGAAGCAAAGAGGAAGCCAGTTTAACAACCTAGAGTGGGAAAGTATCCAAAAGTACTAGAAATTGTGCCCTAATTTATCCAGGCCTTTTAAATGTCAGTGATAAGCAAACACTGGAAAAAAAATGTTTCCAAAAATGGCAAGGCAGACCTGTGTAGTCTATGTACTCCGTTCCACAAACTGCTGTATAAATGTAGCTGAAGGCGAGAGAGTCATTGGTTCCAAGAGAGCTGTTGCATTTTGTTGCTTCCTTGTATCTTTTGGGTAAGTATTTAGTAGATAACCTTTTTCACATTTAACAATAGCAAATTTGATTTCATTTTTAAAAAGTTGCTGATCTATCAAAGCATATTTTAATATCTTAAATATATTACATTGTTAATTAAATTTCAGTAGTCTGCATAAATTTGTTAATTGAACAATTTTAGCAAATGCACTTAAGCTATGGTATGTGATATTTTAATTCATTTTAATAGTATAGCTAGAAGAGTACAGCCATTAAAATTGGCTTCAATAGTTTGTTGGAACAAATTCTGTTTATGCAAGTATTCATCCACTTTCTGAGGAAATTTCCTGACCTTTGTATAAAGAGGCATGATGCTAGAATTTTTCACATATTCACATTATCTGCTATTACAGTATTTACTTCTTGTAAAATACATTACCTTTCCATTTTCTTTTTGCAATTTGTATGCCAACCATGTCCCCATTTTATTTGCAAATTCAAAAGGTCTTTGTTTTTACATCATTTATGAAGAAATCCATATGTTTTTGGTAGAGAAGCATGCTCTGTATTCTGAATACATTTCAGAAAAACACAGTTCAGTGCATCAAATTTTAATGTTCTTTTCAATTCTAGCTAATTGCACTACACTTTAAAAAAATGAAATATTCACTTTGTCAATCTTACTAAATCACCTTTGGATTTCTTTGAGCTCCTGAACTCTATTGGATGGCTGACTTCTTTTTTAAAAAAAGGGAAGATTATTGGGAACAAGAGCATGTTCTACAATTCAATATGTCTAACTGAGAGATGCAGTAAAAATCTAAAGTATATGGATTCTAATGGCTTCTGACAGGTACTCCACTGAACAATGCCTCCATTGCAAGATGAATGGAAAAAACATGTTTTCAGCAGTGATTTAGGTACACTGGGAAATGGATTTCTATTTCCAGAGAAAAAAATGGGATTATTTCTTTTCTACACATGTTGATTATCAATCTGGCACAAGTGAAGGAAAAACATCTAGCCTTAGAGTTGAACTTCAGAATTTCAAGAGAGGTCTATTGTACTTGTTGTTTATGGTAAATAAACCCAGTCCTATCTCACTCCACTTTCTAGAATAGTTCTTTTGATAAGGGCTCATAGTTCACAAATATAGAATAGTTCTTGTAAGTGAACACTTAGTGGGAACAGCTGCCATTTCAAAGAATTATCCAAAGCTTTCCAGAGAGGGTCTATTTTTAGATCTTTCCTGCTGAGATTGTTTATATTATGGGTGGGTTAGGAATATGCTGCTGCTGTAGAGTAGCTTCAAATAATATACTTGCTTTATGTACAAATTGAACATAATCTAAGCCAAAAGACTTTCTTGTGTTAATTACATAATGATGTCTTCATATGAGAAAAAATAATAGGCAGGCAGCACTGCTCCCTGGACCCACCTCCCAGAATCTAATTACTGAATAAGGAGGTTGTAGATAGAGATATTAGGCATTTATGCAAAATACATCAATAGGATTCTCCTGTTTATGCTAAATATACTAGTATCAAGTGTCGGTAAGTCATGTATTAAGGCTCTGATACACTTTCAATCAACAGTTAATCTAAAAAGTAGGGAAATTTTAGTATTCTCTCCAGGCAAATCTCTTCTTATCTCACCCCCACTAATAAAAGGTGGTAGGGAGTAAATTTAATTATTTTCCTACCATTCTAATAAATATTCCTGTATCTCAGAAAACTTAGCTTAATTACTCAAATTCAAAGCAAGACTGAATTCCCTCCATGAAGGTTAACTTGCCCAAATTTCTGTCGTTACTGTGGAATGCACAAGAGTTAAGACCCTCAATTTCATTTCTCGAGAATTTGATAAATGCCTATCATGTTTGAAGAGATTACAGCTCTCTCACTTCTAAGAGATGTCTTTGGCTATGCAGCTGAACAGACATCAGTGGAGTTAGTTCCTGCTGTAATATGTGAAATGAAGCTGACTTTTCCGCTCCATTTTTTCCCCACTCAACAGTCAAGAATATTATATGAGAATCTTTATAATATTGTGAATCCTCTAAAAATAGCAACTGGATTTGAGTGTAGGCATTGTCATTTCTCCTATTCCCAGCTGTTTACTAGTAGAATGTAAAAAAATCTGTAGCCTTGTGCTCAGGATGCACTAATAGATAGAGCCTAAGATTAGCAATAAATAGATAAGGCATCTAAGAATGCACAACTGTGCTTCAAATGGGTATTCTTTATAAGTGAAAGCCTTCCAAGATTTTTAATAATGTAGAGGATGTTATAAAAAGATTTGTATACATGAAATCATACATATTAATTCAATGTGCTTGAAATCCAGAAATAGGACTCCTGTTATAATGCTATTCTATTTCTGCACATCCATGCACCTTTGAAAAATTATGAGAAGTTGTTTTTCTCCTGTTTTCTCTGCATCCTAAAGCTTTCTCTTGATGTCATTCACACTGTTAATCATTCTTGTTTTATTTATTCTGTTTGAGCTTGCCCATCTGTGCTGCTTGAACCACTGAACCAGCTGTCTGTATAATAAGTACCTCAAGACATCATTTTGAATTATCTCTTCGTTCTTAATATCTATTTCTGGCTATCTTTGTTCTAACAAAAGCTTCTGCTGATAGAAGAGTGGAATCCATTTCCATTGACTTTTCTTATAAACTCCATACTGCTGCTTCCAACTCATGAACAGATATTCAGGAGAACAAGGAGTGTCAAGAAAAAAGCTTGTTCCTTTCACCCCATACATAAAAATCTTATGAGTAGTTGGATATTTTATTTGTATCTTAAGAAAAACAAAAAAGTTCTATTATTGCCCGGAAAGAGGATCATTTAAGAAACAAACAAATGGGTTTAAAGATCTTACAATCAGTTCCTTCTCAGGTTATTTCAGCTTGAATATAATTAAAATCAGCACTATCATATTGATTTGTGTATATATTTTCTGAGTTCATTAGAAGCTATAGTATGTGGTTTGCTTTCTGTTTCTGTAAATGATGCTTGATGGTTCAAATTATTTCCCAACTCCAGACTATTTTTTTTCCTTGACTTTTGCTGAAAGGATAGTGAGGAATCATGGGTGATGATGATGAAACCACAGCTCTTGTCTGTGATAATGGTTCTGGGCTTTGTAAGGCTGGATTTGCAGGAGACGATGCTCCTCGGGCTGTCTTTCCATCTATTGTTGGGCGACCTCGGCACCAGGTCAGTTTAAATAATATAAATAAAAACCCTGAAGATGGATGATTTAAAAAGTCACTGCATTTTATTTGAGTACATCTCAAAATCCATTGAACATTTTTTAACAATTTATAAAATGGGATTGCTCCAATACTATTTTTTTTTAAATCTCCCATTCCATATGTAGGAAATTAGTAGATTCTTAATTGAATTTTCCTTCAACTGATCACTACTTCTGAAGGCAGCAGACCAATTTAGGAGACTAAAACAGGCAAAGTGGTGAGCAAACTTTGTTGTGAATAGAAGAAAATGGCAGGAGATTCAGAGAAAGAGCAAGGAAGTTGCCATCCAGAGGAGGATCAAGATGTACTGCAAGATTGAAGCTTTGTTCTTTTTTTACATGTATTGTGATGAGTTTGAAAATCATGCAGCTGCAACTTCCATCTTGACTTTATTTTACCTTTCTTGTAACTCCTGGCAATTACTATCTTACTCAGCCTCTACTAGTTGAGGCAAATGGCTGCGCTGCCTAGTGATAGGTCTAGATCAGGGGTAGGCAACCTTGGCTCTTATGACTCGTGGACTTCAATTCCCAGAATTCCTGAGCCAGCCACACTGAGGTGAATGGGAGAGGTTTCCAAGCTGAGCTATGTTGGCTCAGGAATTCTGGGAGTTGAAGTCCACGAGTCATAAAAGAGCCAAGGTTGCCTACCCCTGGTCTAGATCTTTGCACAAAATATTTCAGAATAAAATATTGTTTAATTCTTTGAAGTTATTAATGTTGCATATCAATGACTAGAATACAATGTTTAAAACATAGGACAATCATTTCTTTTCCCAAAATGAATGATCATGTAAGATAAATAATGACCGTGTAAGTCACTTGAAATCAACTGATTAAGATAGCTTGTAAGAAATGGAATAAAATTTACGGATTAAAGATACTTTTCTAAACATGATATTGTCTCTATGAATGGTCTTCAGGTGTCACACCTACATGTTAAACCCTACAATGTGCATTTTAAAATGAAAAGTTACTAAATTCTGTTATATAACTTAGTTTACAAATATGGCATAGTTACAGAACTGTTTTTATGTCTTGTAGTTTAATATTCTCCATGTAATAAACTTAGCTTTATAAAAAAAATTCAAAAGAACATCACATCAAATAAATCAGTATTTTAAAATGAAAGCTAAAGAAGCAAAACAGACTTAGCAATTCTAAATGTGTATCAAAAGCAAAGATAGAATAATTGGAAAGTAAATCACATCTTGATGAGTGCTGCTGTGGAGTATTTAAAGTATGGCATAGAATTTGGGCATAATTAAACATTAAATCTTGTTGATTTTAATGGGAGAGCCACAGAACAATCTTACATGCCTATTTCTCAATGCAATCCACAATCCTCCATGGAACCTCAGCTTTAGTCCACTTGCTTGGAAAGGAGTACCAATAAATGTGTGATATAGCAGGTCATTTTTTCCCCCACTGAAGTAAATCAAATATTGAAACTTGAAAGTGCCCTATGGGATTTGTATTGGTCCCACACAATATAGTACAAATAATCCTCACTTATAGTAATTGGGACCAGGAACTCCTTTGCTAAGCAACATAGACATATGGTATGATGTCACATGACCACACTAACTTATGACAGCAGTTCTGACAGTCCTGTCATTAGGTGAATCCTGTATGGTTGCAGCATCTTGCACTCACATGATCTCCATTTGCAATCTCCTGCCAGCTTCCTCACTGACTTTTTTAGAAGATGGCAGTGAATGTTGCAAATAATGATCAGGTGAACGCCAAGCGTGGGAATGCTGTGACAACCACAATTATAAGAACACTTATAAGCACCCCTAGTTCTGTAGTGTCGTGATCCTGAATGGTTGCTGAATGAGTGGACATTAAATGCAGATTACCTATAAATTCACAATGACTGATTCTATCATAGTATAGCCTATGCCCTATGTAATGTATCATTATCAGAGATTTTATAATACTATTGTCTAGGTCAGTGGTTCTCAACCTTGGGGTCGTGACCCCATTTGGGGTCGTGAGACCATTTCGCGGGGGTCGCCGGGCACCGCCGGCCGCCATTTTGTTTTTTTTATTTTTATTTTTTTATTTTTTTTATTTTTTTATTTTTTTTAATTTTTTTATTTTTTGGGGCGCGCGCGCGCCACGCACGCTCAGATCCGCCCGTCGCGCTGGAAAAAAATTCAACCTTGAGCATGCGCAAGATGGAGAACGCTTCCCTGTGAGAGCAGCCGGGCCTCTGATGGGGAATGGCTAGAGACCTCCCCCCAGGGGCCGAGAAACATCTGGGACCCCTGGGATTTTGGCAGCGGAACATCTTAGTCTCCCTGAGATATGTCTGTAGGCTCCCTTCTTGCTGGGAATGGACGAAGCTGAGTGGTGGTAACAGCGTACTTCCCCCTGCGGCCTGCGGTGAGGTGAGAAGCCAGCTGGGAGTCGGGAGGCCACCGCGAAAGAGAAGAGCTCGGCGGCGGCTCCCCCCTCCCCCACCATGTGAACGAGTGACTCTTGAAAAGACTGCTGAGAGGCTCCTAGCTTTGAGAGGCCGCCGCGAGGGGGAACAGCTTGGCAGCTGGCCTCCCCCTCCCCCCTTCTACCATCATTATGCTTAGGTAGGCAGTCGAGAGGCGTTGGTGCTGGGAGGCCGCCGCAAAAGGGAAGATCAGCGGCGCCCCCCCTACCATCATGTGAGCTAGTGGTTCGGGGAGACAGCTGAGAATTGCAGGGGATAGAGGGTGCAGCATGGACCTGGCGGTGAGGGAAACAATGTGGTCATGCTTCCCCCTCCCCTGTGAACTGGTGAACGAGCGGCCAACGGTGAGGCCAAATGGGAGAACTGCAGTGGCCTCCCCCACCCCATGAGCTTTGTGCGGGAAGGAAAGTTGAACTGAGCACTATCAGGAGGGGCAGTAAGACAGCCCTGAAGAAAGAATCCCGGATTATGACTCTGGTGCTGCCCTTATGGACCCCTTTTCAGAGACCTGGTCCTTGCCCCCGGCAGCACATAGGCGAATCTGTGGATAGTGGATTAAACGAAGCAGGATGGAACAACATAGGGGCTTTTCCTGCTCGGACCACTCAAAATCTACCTTCATTATTGTTATTATTATTATTATTTTTACCATCACCCTGATAGAAACTTGGTACTTGGACCTTAATTCAGACTTGACTGCCTGGTTTCTTGCCGGACCCTATCGATTCATCTTACTTGACTGTCTGCTTACTCGAAGTGGATGCTTCTTGCATTGCGAGACTTCCCCCTCTCGCAATTATGGCCCTCTGTTCTATCAAGGGCCCATCTCGAGGATGGACTTTGGAGTCGTGAGAGATGGCATGCATCAAAAAAGGGGCTTTGGGGTTTTTTAAATAGGTACTTAGTCAAAGTTTTAAGGGTGGGGAGGGGTGGGGAAGGGGTGTTTAGGGCAGGGGAAGAAATTGTCAGAAGGGAACAAGAAGACAGGCCAGGCGACAGAAGGGGACGGAGTCCTGAGGGTGCGGATGGGGGGTTGATTAAGACTAACTCAGTTCCAATAAGTACCGTTAGCGGGAGGGGCAGGTATGGTGGGAGCAGGGGGCCGTATCATAATAAGGGAGCGTGCACCCGCTGCTTACGAGCGGTCGTGCGCTCCGACCCCCAAGGCTCAACCTGTTCTCGGGGTTGTTCAGAACCACAGGGACCTGGCTGTAGGCTGATGCTGTGCAATGCCAGGTCTGTGGTAAATAAGGCCCCCCTCATTCAAGATTTAATCTCAGAGGGGGGAGCAGACCTGGCGGGTATAACGGAGACCTGGTTGGGACCAGAGGGCGGTGTCCCTCTGGTGGAAATGTGCCCACCGGGTTTCCTTGCATTCCACCAGCCGAGAGCTCAAGGCAGGGGTGGGGGAGTGGCGGTCGTGATCAGGGAAGGTTTCAGGCCGAGGGAGGTCACTGTTCCTCAGACGGCAGGCTGTGAATCCCTTCTGGTGAAGTGGGACCTAGGGGGTCCGAGGGCGGTGTTGATTACGTACCTGGCGCCCTGCCACGTATCAACCTCCCTGCCCGAGCTCCTGAGCGTTGTCGCCGCGGTGGTGGTTGAGGTCCCCAGGCTAATAGTCATGGGTGACTTCAACCTGCCGTCCGGGGGCGGGGCGTCCGGGGAGGCTCGGGAATTCATGGCTTCCATGACAGCCATGGACCTGACCCAGGTAATTCAAGGCCCCACACACACAGGGGGGAACACGCTTGACCTGGTTTTTGTCTCTGGACAGTGGCTGAGTGGTCAGAGTGTAGGGGATATAGTCATTGAACCCCTGTCATGGTCTGATCACTCTCTCCTATGCTTGGACTTTCGGACCGTTGCACCCCACCGCAGGGTGGCGGAACCGGTGAGATGGTACCGCCCCAGGCGGCTGATGGAACCCGAGCGGTTCCAGGCAGAGCTTGGGCCAATTCCTGAGGTTCTGACACACGACTCGGTTGGAGAGCTGGTGGCGGCCTGGGATAGGGCGGCTGCCGGTGCCCTGGATCGAGTTGTGCCTTTGCGGCCTCTGATTCGGCGTGGGTCTCGACCGGCCCCGTGGTATAATGAGGGGTTGAGAGAGATGAAACGCCGGAAAAGACGCCTAGAGAGCAGTTGGAGATCGAGCCGTGCCGAATCTGACCGAACATTGGTAAGAGACCATATTAGGTCCTACCTAATGGCGATAAGAGCAGAGAAGTGTTCCTACCTCACTGCTCTTATTGCGTCATCAGATAACCGCCCAGCCTCCCTGTTTAGGGTGACCCACTCCCTCCTTCATCAGGAGGTGAGGGGAGACCCCTTAGAGGGTAGAGCTGAGGATTTCGGAAAATATCTGTATGATAAAATCGCTCAGATACGGGAAGGCTTCGACTTCAACTGGGTATGTCCAATGGGAGAGGCGGAGGCTGGTCTTGAGACTGTTACCTGGGTTGAGTTTGACCCCGTGACCCCCGAGGATGTGGACAGGTTGCTGGGGGGACTTAGGGCGACCACATGTTTACTGGACCCGTGCCCCTCCTGGTTGGCGCTGGCCTCCCGGGAGGTGGTACGAGGCTGGTTCCGAGCAATTATCAACGCTTCCTTGAGTGAGGGTGTCTTTCCCGCTGCCTTGAAAGAGGCAGTGGTGAGACCCCTCCTCAAGAAGCCTGCCCTGGATCCAGCTGTTTTATCAAACTACCGTCCCGTCTCCAACCTTCGCTTTCTTGCGAAGGTTGTTGAGAGTGTGGTTGCCCGACAGTTCCCGCAGCACCTGGAGGAATCGTCATATCTCGATCCGTTCCAGTCAGGCTTCAGGCCTGGCTACAGCACGGAAACAGCATTGGTCGCGTTGGTGGATGATCTCTGGCGGGTCCAAGACAGGGGTTGCTCCTCTGTTCTGGTGCTATTGGACCTCTCGGCGGCTTTTGATACCATCGATCATGGTATCATGCTGCAACGGTTGGAGGGGCTGGGCATAGGAGGCACTGTCTTGCAGTGGTTCTCCTCCTTCCTCTCTGGCCGGATGCAGTCTGTGTTGACAGGGGGCCAGAGGTCGACCCCGAGACCCCTCGTATGTGGGGTACCTCAGGGGTCGGTCCTCTCGCCTCTACTGTTCAACATTTATGTAAAGCCGCTGGGTGAGATCATCCATGGTTTTGGCGTGGAGTACCACCAGTACGCTGATGATCCCAGCTGTACATTTCCACGCCAAACCACCCCAACGATGCCCTTGCCGTGCTGACCCAGTGCCTGGAGGCCGTGCGGGTATGGATGGGGAGAAACGGACTCAAGCTCAACCCCTCCAAGACCGAGTGGCTGTGGTTACCGTCGTCCCGGTACAGCCAGCTGATTCCATCGCTGTGTATTGGGGGCGAAACAGTGGCTCCCACAGGAAGGGTTCGCAATTTGGGAATCCTCCTGGACTCACGGCTGTCCTTAGAGGACCATCTGATGGCCGTGGCCGGGAGGATGTTCTACCAGGTTCGCCTGGTGCACCAGTTGCGTCCCTTCCTAGACCCGGACTCGCTACGCACAGTCACTCATGCCCTCGTGACCTCCAGGCTGGACTACTGTAATGCTCTCTACATGGGGCTCCCCTTGAGGTGCATCCGGAAGCTCCAACTTGCCCAGAATGCGGCCGTGCGGGTAGTGATGGGAGCGTCGTGGCGCTCCCACGTAACACCGCTCCTGCGTGACTTGCACTGGTTGCCGGTGGTCTTTCGGGTGCGGTTCAAGGTGTTAGTGACCACTTTTAAAGCGCTCCATGGCATCGGACCCGGATACTTACAGGACCGTCTACTGCCAGCAAATACCTCCCGCCGTCCGGTACGCTCCCACAGAGAGGGCCTCCTCAGGGAGCCGTCGGCCAGAGAGTGCCGGCTGGCGACCCCCAGGGGGAGAGCCTTCTCTGTGGGAGCTCCCACGTTATGGAACGAGCTCCCCCCCGAACTCCGTATAATAACAGATTTACGCACCTTCCGTCGGGAACTAAAAACATTCCTTTTTCGACAGGCCGGCCTGGCATAGAAGCTTCAGTTCCAATAGGGTCAAAATGTTTTAGGGGGACTGAGTATTTTTTAAGATTTTAGCTTTGTATGTTTTGGGTTTTAAATGGGGATTTCGGCCAAATTATTTAATTTATTTTTAATTATTTTAAATTTTGTATATTTATATGTTTTTTAAATTTTAGGCTGTACACCGCCCCGAGTCCTTCGGGAGAGGGGCGGTATAGAAATTTGATTAATAAATAAATAAATAAATAAATAAATAAATAAATAAATAAATAAAATAAAATATAAACAAAATGGCGGACCGCAATGGGCGGATCCGCGCATGCGTGGTGCGTGCGACGGGCGGATCCGCGCAGGCGCAGATCCACCCATCGCGGCCGCCATTTTGTTTTTTTTATTGTTTTTCTTTTAAATTTTTTAAATAAAAAATAAAAAAAACAAAATGGCGGCCTGCGATGGGTGTATGTGCGCATGCGTGGTGCGTGCGATGGGCCGATCCGCGCATGCACAGATCCGCCCGTCGTGGCCGCCATTTTGTTTTTGTTTTTTTTATATTTTTTAAATTTTTTTTTAAAAAACAAATTAAAAAAACAAAATGGCGGCCCGCGACGGGCGGATGTGCGCATGCGCGGCACATGCGACGGGCCAATCCGCACATGCGCAGATCCGCCCGTCACGGCCGCCATTTTGTTTTTTTGTTTTTTTTTATTTTTTTAAAAAAAATTTTAAATTTTTTTTTTGCGCGCGCGCGCACACACGCACGCTCCCGGGTTGGGGTCGCGGCGTGCATGGGCGGGGCAAGTGGGGTCTCAACCTCAGAAAGGTTGAGAACCACTGGTCTAGGTGTTATAGATGTCTGCTTTAGGAAGAGGAGTGTTGACTTATCTATGCAAAGAAAGCAATGAAAGGAATTGTGTGGGATTGCCAAAGACACAGACCAAAGCAGAAAAAAAGAATTTACCCCTCTTGTTGTTGATGCTGATGCTGAATTACACCAGACACTAGTTAGTCTATGTCAGTGGTGGCGAATCTTTTAGAGACCGAGTGCCCAAACTGCAACCCAAAACCCACTTATGCATTGTTGGGTGCCGGGTGGGTGTGGCCCATTGGGTGGGCGTGGCTGCGGTGGTAACGGCAGACTGGGTGGGACTAAAAAGTTCAATCAATCAATCACTTGCAAGATCTTTTTTTTCCGCGAGAATTTGAAATTGATTGAACCCTTTTTTTTTTGCACACGGCGGCGGAGGCCCAAAGCAAAAAGGTTTTATAAAACCCAGCTGAAGGCCTAGGACTGGGGCGATTACACTTATGCCCACAGAGAGGGCCCTGAGTGCCGCCTCTGGCACCCGTGCCATAGGTTCGCCACCACTGGTCTATGTAATGTTTGTGATACAGTGTTAATGGTGATGTTTTCCTTTGATTGATAAATTTTGCAGGGAGTTATGGTAGGGATGGGCCAGAAAGACAGCTATGTTGGGGATGAAGCACAAAGTAAACGAGGAATTCTGACCCTGAAATATCCCATCGAGCATGGTATTATCACAAACTGGGATGACATGGAAAAGGTGAGTGCTTTTTGTGACTCCCGATGATTTGCTACTTTTGAAAATGTCAGGTAATCATACCTGCACCAATGAGATAGCTAATTCCTCTGAACTGGAACCAATCAGAACCAACCAATTTCTTTATGTACAGTGCAATATAAAGTCTCCCTTTCTGCACCAAAAAAACGGGGGATATCCTTGATTATTATTTTTCTTGAGGTCATACTTTTTGTGGCTATGTTATTCCCACACACTCATCTGGTTCACAAGTTCATCACAGCTGGAAATGCTAAGTGTGCAGCAATGCACATTGATATATGTTTGCTTATATTTCTGCTCTGTGAAGAAACAAGATCCCATATAGAAGAGAGGGAGCATACCTATGACAAGGAATAGTCTTAAGCATAGCTCAGTTGTTGCTTCCATGCTGAAACTTTTATAGAGATCCAGATTGAATGTGTGCTCTGTTCTGGCATAATTTGTATTTTCTTGCTTGCTTGCTTCTATGTGATTGCTTTAACAGAAGTCTAGAGACTTTGGTTTTCACATGCTGGCTCATATCTAAGCACTCAATGGAAATGATAGGTTAGGATGAAAATTTCTTAGTTTTTCTCCCACAGCTTTCAGAACCTGCCTCATCCTTTCTTTGCCCCTTTAGCTGATTGTAAGAACTGCTGTGCTACTATCCCAAAGATGCTTTTCCAAAAGGCACCTGGAATTTTATTTTTCTTTGAAAACATTTCGCTTCTCATCCAAGGAGCTTCTTCAGTTATGCATAGATTCTCTCTATGGAGAATCTCCATAGACATGCTGTGCTTTTTTTGAGGACGGGGTGGGGGAAATGGAATGACATACTTCATCCTGTAGATGGTAGCATAGCTTTTCCATAAATGACATTTCAATGGATCCCATTCACAGCCCTAATTATTCCCACTACATCTCGGTAATTCCCTCTTTCCCCTTTCACTTCTATTTCCTGTGTTGTCAAGTAGTTCTAAAGTTTAAAAGGTGGCATCTGTGATACATTCTTTGCTGTGGCTGCTCAATGCTTTGTCTCCTGGGATTCCCAGCTGTGTTTATCCAAATATGCTAAATCATTAAAAACTCAGAAGCAGGGAGGGTAGTTAGCAAGGCTTCCTCTCCTGCCCTCCAGGTCCTCTAACAGTCACCTCTCTGCCTTCATTGGGAAGGGCTGAGTTTTGTTTCAGCATCCACCCGTGTTCAGTAATCTGTAACTTATTATTTCATTTAAAACATTG
This sequence comes from Bothrops alternatus, assembly GCA_034064705.1. NCBI lineage: Eukaryota > Metazoa > Chordata > Lepidosauria > Squamata > Viperidae > Bothrops > Bothrops alternatus. Next base: position 8,521,535 of record JARGCV010000003.1, on the reverse strand, counting down.
GCCATCCATCTTGTACCCAACACTGGGCAGCTCATAACCAAAAGATAAAACAACATCTATGTACCATAAAAAATATTAAAATCACAAGTATTAAAAGCTAAAACAAAATCTGGCACCGTAGCTAAACTTTCTCATGTAGCCCACAACAAATTCATCTCTTCAATCTTACCCTATCCCAGTATAATCCTATGAAATTTCCAAAGTGGAAGAGCTTTCCTTGAAAAAAGATAACGGAAGACTTTGGGCTACTTAAGGACTGCTTTTCTATGGCAGTTGAGCATAAAGACAAATGAACCCAGAATTAGCTCATTGTTCATCAGGTGTCTGGATTAACTGCCCAACTTTTATTACAGGTAGTCCTCAATTTACGGCCACAATTGACAGTATAATTTCTGTTGCTAAGCAAGTTGGTTCTTAAGTGAACTGCATTTGATTTTATGACCTTTTTTGCCATGGTTATTAAGTGAATCACTTCAGTTTTTAAGTGAACCACGTGGTCATTAAATGACCATCTTCTGTTGACTTTGCTTGCAGGAAGCCAGTGGAAAGGTTACAAAAAGTGATCACATGACCTAGGAGGCTTCAGCTGTTGTAAATACATGCCAGTTGCTGAATTTTGCTCAAGTGATAATGGCAACACTGTGACCGTCATAAGTGTGAGGACTGGGTGTAATTCACTTTTTTTCAGTGCCATTGTAACTTTGAATGATCACTAAACAAATGGTTATAAGTTAAGGACTACCTGCATTGTTTACCTCCATAGTCATGGACTGTAGAAATTGATTAAATAATAAATTTAATAATAAATAATAAATAAATCTTCAGAGCTTTCAGAGCCTTTTCTTAAACTGCCTCAGCTGCAACTCAGTCCAGAACCTTAGAAACTAAGTTTATAGTTTAGTCACAAGAGACTTGGGGCAGGTAATCATCACCTACAAAAAATAAGAGGCAAGGAGAAACCCTTTTTCCTAAAGAGATTTTTCCTTTTACAAGAAATACAGAGAAATCACCTTTATGGCAGAAAAAAAAATGACTTAACTGGTAAAAGGAATTACATTGTTTACTTGAGTATCCAATTTATATATCCTTTTTTTTTTTTTGCTGATTTCCACTTGCAATCTAAAATAACATTTTACTTCTGACTTATGCATTAGAGCAGGGGTCTCAAACTACCAAGCCGGGGGCCGGATGCGTCATGCCGAAACCGCGCCCACCCCATTGCTAGCAATGGGAAAAAAGTTGCGGTACATTGCGACATGTCACGTGACGTTGTGAGTTTGATACCCCTACATTAGAGCAAACAGAAGCTACAGTTAGATTGCAGGAAACAGGCAGAAATCAAGATGGTATAATTCAGAATGGGAAGGTGCAATCTCAACATGTTTTTATTGGGAGAAAATGAGAATGTAGTCAGTGGGTCCTACTACAGAGTGGACCTACGTAGGAGACCACAGTGAAAGAAAACATAGAGAAATGAGTAGCTGTATGCGGGAGGGGGCCAATGGGTAAGGTTATATTTGGGTACAACTGGGTTCCTGCTTCTCTTCCAATTGTCATCCCAAAACTAAATCATTTACTTTTTTGTTGGACCTACTTTTCCCTCTCCTTACTTATCTTCTCCCTACTGTTTTTTTCTGTAGTACTATTTTCTCACAGAATTTGATCTCAGGAAGTCAGTAGAAATAGCACTTAGCATATACTGCTTCACAGTGCTTTACAGCACTCTCTAAACAATTTACAGAGTCAGCGTATTGCCACTCAACTATCTGGGTCCTCATTTTACCGACCTCAGAAGGATGGAAGGCTGAGTCAACCTTGAGCTGGTCAGGATTGAACTGGCAGTGGGCAGAGTTTGCCTGAAATACTGCATACTAACCACTGTTAACCACCTTTCCCCCCGTCACATTCATGGGAGATGAGTGGCATATAAACTTAACAAATAAATAAAACGTTGAGAGGGATAAATTACAGGAGCTCCAGTATTTGGCTGTCTCAACTGATTTCTGAGACCCTCAACAGCATTGATCCCAGATTCAATAGCAGGAACTCTGCTCCAAATGATCTAGTTGGCAACTTGAACTTGGACGATAGCATGCACAGAATTAAATGAAGCAGCGAGAACAGAACAACTGTTGTTAGAGCAATTTTGAAACATTGCACACAGATTTATGTGCTGTGGCCAGATTTCTCGTAGTAGATGTCACATGGTGCTAAATGAAATGCAAAATCATGGAGTCTAGATCTGGGTTCATCTGCTCAGAGTGGCATTCAACATATCTGGTGCACAAAAGGGAAAGTACAAGGATTTGGCATTATTTTTAATCTTCATTGTTCTTTCATAGCACGTAGAAGGGAAATCATTCTTAGCTCTTCCTTACACCTATTTTTAAAATCTGAAATGCCATTGCAGGTGGAAAACCAAGTGGTTTCCCTTTAGCACTCATAAAATGCAAAAAATTGGACACAAAATAGGGGAAATCTAGTCATTATATATGAATAGAATGACAAACCTTTGATTTAGTATGTAATATATTACACTTGAATCCCTTGGGCAACTTTTTCTATTATGGACAATTCTGAAAGTCACTGTAATGAAAATTTGTGAAGCAGTAAAAATTTCAAAAATCTCAGATTCAGGTTTCTGTAACAGTGCTTTCAAGCATGGCTGTCTGAAGCATTTGCTGCCAGAGCTTATATGAAAACATATTATGGGAATATTAAGGAAAATCTCATGGGTGTTCTGGTTATGTCTTACCCGCCTGGTGTCACTTAAACGACATCTTCCTGGTAGAGAGTTGTCCCTTAATACTGCTTGCAGCAAAAGTGCTGCATAAGGACTTCCTTTGTAGTTGTTACAGAGTGGTAGGAGTGTCTGTCATGCTCATGTGATGAAGGCTCTGGATAGTGACTGTCTAAATGTTTCATGTATGGGACTAAATGAAACACGCAGCTCCCCAATTATGTGAAATGTTGTAAAATTAAATCAGCCTCAGAGGAAGCATAGACTCCTCAGTGCAAATGAAAATTTGCATAAGAATTCCCATTTTCAGTCATTTTTCATTTTTCATTGATGTGTCATTCTCTATACCCGATGCTTAATAAAAATTGTTCTCCATCTTTAGGTTTGGCATCATTCTTTCTACAATGAACTTCGTGTTGCCCCTGAGGAGCATCCTGTACTGCTCACAGAAGCTCCTTTAAATCCCAAGGCTAATCGAGAGAAAATGACTCAGGTAATTATTGGGATATTGTTTCTTCTCAAATTAAGAACTGCCTTCCTTCTGAGCAAAAAAAAAAACTTGTCATGTAATAACCACAGAAGTATTACTGTTGTATAATAACCACAAAAAATAATTTCACAATAAGCCATCACTAGCGGTATTTATTACTGATATAAAGATATATTAATCTATTTTCTTGTTTAGGGTTAGTTCTTATCTTGCCATATTTGTGCCATAACCTCCTTAATTTAAATCATAGCCTGAGGCAAGTTTTTAATATCCTACTTCTCTGAGTCGAACTACTTTTCCTTCAGTTTGACAGGTGAGCGTTATTACATAGGATGGACAGTGCTATCCATGACACCAAACAAAGATTGTTTTAGCCACACAGCAGGAAACAATTTAAACAAAAGAACTGCAGCTCTGAAAGAGAAGAATAAATGGAAAGAATGAACAAATAAAAACAAATTAAAAATAAGTTATGATTTGTCAGACTGGTTGAAACAAGCCAATGTCGATAGAAATGCTAGCTAAGAATTTATATGGTAGTCTGAATACCTTACAAAACTCCATTTCCCCTCCCCAGTCACATTATGGCATACGAATCTTGCCCCTGCATATCTAACATAGACAATTGATATCTTCTGATGGATATTTTATTATTATGAAATTTATTTGCCACCTATCTCATGTCCAATGACATGGGTGGCTTGCAACATAAAACATTAAAAAAACATTAAAATCATCAATGATAAAATAACACAGCAATTACAGTATGTCAGATATTTTATCCATGACAGTGCAGACAAACACTGTTGCCCAAGAATGCTTTGGGAGGCAAACTATTCCTCTTTTTTGGAACCATCATTTATTTATTATTTATTAATTGGATTTTATTTATTAATTGGATTTCTATGCCGCCCTATTCCAGGAACTCAGGGCGGCTCACAACATAGATAGAAATCTAACATTAAAATACATTATAAAATGCTAGAAGAGGCACGCGGGCCTTGATTCAATCCCCTGTTCACTGCAGGAATCCAAATGGAAGCATATCTGTGCGTGGCTTCTCTAGCTTTCACTAGAGCACAGCTAGTGCAAGGTTTCTCACCACCCCCCTTTGAAATTAGATTTACTGTGAAATTGCTCATAATGATAGATGTTTTTAAATTCCTAATATTTATCTGAAATTTACATCCTTTAACATAATTCCATTGTTCCAAGTTGTATGCTCTTGAGATAATTTCTGTCCCATGTCTTAGCGTAGGACTAAATATGCTGTCCTCCATATTTGGAGTTGCTAAAAATCTTTTAATCTACAGATAATGTTTGAAACATTCAACGTACCAGCAATGTACGTGGCCATTCAAGCCGTTCTCTCCTTGTATGCATCTGGACGAACTACCGGTAAATTTGGATTGTAGTTTCTATTCCCTTTTGTAAAAAATGTATGTCTGTGAATATATCCATTACCTTCCATTTTCTCTTACATCGATACATAGTACAATAATTAAATTGTATCCTACCAAACGTTTGGAGGAAATACTCCTTATTGATTTCATATAGGGAAGCTTCTGTGTCAGTGATATTGTGCTAGACAAATGTTGAAGTGTGGCATATTGTCTCTATTCTTGCATGTGATATTATACAATTAAATAACTTTAGATATTCAAATATGAAAAGTAATTTGAAGCATGGATGAAACAAATGCCAAGCATACTGTAGTACTTGAACAAAACGGATTTTTCTGAGGGTATGTTTGTGCCATGATTAGACACAAGTGGGGAAAAGCCTACAATCTTTCCTTTCAGAGTCAAAAATGTTAAAAAGCGAAGTGTGAGGGCTGCAATGAAAAATATTGACACTCTGTTTCTGCTTTCCTAGGAATAGTTCTGGACTCTGGAGATGGCGTGACACATAATGTACCTATCTATGAAGGTTATGCCCTGCCACATGCTATCATGAGACTAGATCTGGCTGGTAGAGATCTCACTGATTATCTCATGAAAATTCTTACAGAGAGAGGATATTCTTTTGTTACTACCGGTAATCAGCACTTTTCTTAAAGCTGCTTTGTTTGCCCACAATATTACCCATAAAAACAGCATAAAGTGCTACCTGTCTTCTCTCATCAAAAGGTTATCATTAATCTGTATTAATACAATATTACTGAGAAACCTAAGCACTGTTTATGTTTTAGATTAACCAAAGTTGTTCATGACCAACTTTATTCCTTTCTTTATTGCAATTATAGAACCCTTGTCCCTCCTTAACATTACAATAATCCCTTCATCCCCCTATTCAATCTTGTTTCAATTGTCCTCCTTGTTTAATGTTTGTTTGGCTATTTTCAGCGGAGCGTGAGATTGTGCGAGATATTAAAGAAAAGTTATGCTATGTGGCTCTGGATTTTGAGAATGAAATGGCTACTGCTGCCTCTTCATCTTCTTTGGAGAAGAGCTATGAACTTCCTGATGGCCAAGTCATCACAATTGGCAATGAAAGGTTTCGATGCCCTGAAACTCTCTTCCAGCCATCCTTTATAGGTAGGCCTGGACATGTTCCTCTTCTTTGGATGGCTTGAGTCTGCTGAACAAAGATGAAGTTAAGTGGTACAAACTACACTTATGCTTTAAGTGTCCTAGAGCTCTTGTTGAAGTAAGTCATGGAATGTTTTAGTGGAGGGGTCCCCAACCTCTGGGCCATGGTCCACTAGTGAGCTATGAGTTGTTTGCAACCGGGCCGCAGAAACAGCAGGTGAGCGCATGACCATGCTTGCACATCCCCACTCGTGCAGAACCATCTCTTCCCCCTGCCAGTCCACCAAGCTGGAAAAGTTGGGGAACTCTGTCTTAGTGAACCTGTGTATGTGTCTGCCTTGTGACTGTTGCCTAGCTGATTTGTTTTATGGTCAGAAAGAGTGTAAGAATTTTCAAAAAATAAAAATGCCTTTGGATCTGATTTTTATATTGACATGAATATTTGTAGAGTTTCAAATTGACAAGACAGGAGAAATTTATTTACACATCTACACGTAGACTGCTGGGATATAAATTCTGTGACTATTTAATCATGTCAGTAGATACTTTTTGAATGCCTTCCTTATAAAGACATCCAAATAAAATCTGGATGTCTTTATAAAATGGATTTTAAAAATCATGCATTTGGCTGAACAACTAGAATAGATTATTAAACAATATACAATCATCTATTGCATTTTCAGCATATACTCACCACTGACTTGATAAAGCGGTCTGTTTTGAAATCTTTGATCAGTTAATTTTATTTCTTTACAGGAATGGAATCTGCTGGAATCCATGAAACAACTTATAACAGCATAATGAAATGTGATATTGATATCCGTAAAGATCTTTATGCCAATAATGTGCTTTCTGGAGGAACCACCATGTACCCCGGTATTGGTGATCGTATGCAGAAAGAAATCACAGCACTGGCTCCAAGTACTATGAAAATTAAAGTAAATATTATGTTTAATATTGGTCTAACAGATATTTAATAATATATTCCTGAAATATTATCTAGGACATTTTTTTAAGAACGCTGTTTTCATACAGTATATTATCTGACTTCAAAGAAACAAAATGGGGCTCAAATAAAAGGTTTTATGAAGAAAGATACAACTATCAAAGATACAGAAATCAGAACCAATGGCACAGATTCTCTGGTTGGGCCTATCATAACCTGTGACCCCCTGGGCCATTTTATTCTCAATATGACATTGTATTTTTGATACAATAAAAAGTTTATTTACACACCTCGCTATTCATCTTAATGATGTGCTCTTATCTTTATTGACACTGGCATACACAAATTTAGCAAATGTTCTGCCTAGTTTTAAACTGTTTTCCAAGAAGGCCACTTTTTGCTCAGGCAAGAAGTGATATTTCAAAAAAAGTGACTTTTTGATTCTTAAAATAAAATTTCCATAACTTTTTTTCCCCCACCTTCCTGCCATATAGGAATATATTTGGATCACAAGATAAACTACAAGCTGGGTGAAGTGGCAGGATATGGTCATTGGTTGTTCATGGCTTTCTGGGAGCTGGTGCAATTTAATTAGAAAACATTGTTTGTTTTCTGGTTTATTTATAGAGATGTCTGGATGATGCCGTAATCTCTATCACAACTGAGCCCCAAATACCTGTTGCTAAGCAAGACAGTTGTTGGGTGAAATTTGTCCCATGTTATGACCTTTCTTGCCACAATTATAAATCACTGTAGATGTTAAGTCAGTGACATGGTTGTTTAGTGAATCTGGCTTCCCCAATGACTTTGCTTGTCAGAAGTCACCAAAGGTGATCGCATGACTCCAGAACACTGCAACCATCATAAATATGACCCAATTGCCAATTTTGATCGTGTGACCACGGGGATGCTGCAACTGTTGTAAGTGTGAAAAACGGTCATAAGCCACTTTTTTCAGTGCTGTTGTAACTTTGCATGGTCACTAAATTCACAATTTATGATTAATGTATTTTCATGTTGTATATGATCATGATTATCACTATTACTTGTATGTACACTGAGAGCTTATGCACCAGAAACAAATTCCTTGTGTGTCCAACCACACTTGGCCAATAAAGAATTCTATTCTATTCTATTCTATTCTATTCTATTCTATTCTATTCTATTCTATTCTATTCTATTCTATTCTATTCTATTCTATTCTACTCTACTCTACTCTACTCTACTCTACTCTACTCTACTCTACTCTACTCTACTCTACTCTACTCTACTCTACTCTACTCTACTCTATTCTATTAGTTGAAGACAACCTGTACTATGAACCAGCCATACCAGTCAGAAAAAAGGATCAAAGACTTATTGAATAACACAAGTATGATTGGTATGTTAGATTCAGATATTCTGTATGTAGATGCTGCTTTTCAAGTGCTGCTTATGTCCCTGAGCTTTTAGGATAGAGGAGGCTATAAATCATTCAGTATAAACTGAGCTAAAATAAATAAATAAAAAGCTACCACAGAATTTGTCATGAAGTAGATGAATAATTGTTTGTTTTAAACAATTTTTAATTTCTATAGAACCTTATAATTATTATAGATATTATAACTACATGCTGTATTGTCTCCATTTTATACAATAAGAATAAAATTAAATAGAGGTCTCTTTAACCACTACGAGTGATATCAACAGATTTTTCCACTCATTTCTATATTTCTTTTTTACTTTTTCTAGATAATTGCACCTCCAGAACGTAAATACTCTGTTTGGATTGGAGGTTCCATATTAGCTTCTCTGTCAACTTTCCAGCAAATGTGGATCAGCAAAGATGAATATGAAGAAGCTGGTCCTTCCATTGTCCATCGCAAATGCTTTTGAGTATGCTTACAATTTCCTATAAGGGATCCCTTGTGGTTTCTCACTATTTTCTTAATTTTCTTTTCACACTTCTAAAACTACAGTAAATGGTTTTGCCAATTAATTAAGTGCTGTTTTCTGGTGCCTAAAATATGCATCAGATTTTTCAGTCCAATAACAAGCAAAGGGTAGCTATGACCATTGGAAAGCTACTTCTTCAAACTCTTTTTTCCCCCCCTAGAACAAAATGTGCATTAGGAATTTTCCTACCACTTCTGGGCAGTGAATTCAGTATTTTATACTTTATCACAGAATAGCCAGTTAAATGTTCAAGTAGTCCTTGATTTACAAGCTTTCGTTTAGCAACCATTCAAAGTTATCAGGAAAAAAGTGACTTGTAACTGGTTCTTGCACTTACCACCATCACTGCATCCACACATGATCAAGGTTCAGCTACTTGGCAACCAGCATATATTTATGATTGTTGCAGTGTCCTAAGATCATGTAATCTCCATTTTTAACCTTCCCAGCCGGCTTTTGAGAAATAAAGTCAATGAGGGAAGCTGGATTCACTTAATGATTGCCTGATTCACTTAACAACTACAGTGATTTGCTTAACAACTATGGGAAAAAGTTGTAAAATTGAGCCCAACTCATTTAACAACCAGCCTGCTTAGCAACCAGTTATGACCAATGACCAATTATAGTCATATGTCAAGAACTATCGGTTAAGGCATCAGGCTAGATGGATCTCCTGCTTGAACAGGAGGTTGGACTAGATTAGAAGACCTCCAAGGTCCCTTCCAATCCTATTATTTTATGTTCAGGTCAAATCCCAGCAACTTGATAATTAGCCATATAGTATGGTGATTCTGGGAATTGCATTTTAGTAATGTTTGGAGACACACATCATGCAAGCTACAACACTGTTCACTTTCTGGTTTCCTTTCAGCAGGGGTGCATATTAGAATCTTTATGTCTTTGCTTTGGGCTACCTAGTAAATGTATCTAACATATACATCATCTGAAGGGTTGAGGCTGCAACTTAATCTTTTGATCACTGGAAGACCACAAGAAGTGATGCTGAAAAGTCATCAAATTGGTCATAACTGATTTTTTTAGCCTGTTTTTAAGAGGCTTTGATGAGCATAAGATATGAAAGTCTTCTAGAGGAACATGGTTTACATTCTTAATTTTTAACCATAATGAAACCTAGAAACAAGCTGATTGAGGGGCTTTTTGGGGCGGTTATAGTAGCTTTCAGAAATAAGACTCTCAGAAGACACTAGTTCCATTATTCCAATATTTAAGGTTACTCCGAAACCTTAAAAAGTGGGCCAAATCATACAGTCAGTTTTAGTCATAAATATTCTATTGCCCTTTCCAATCCCTTAGTACTCTGAGCAATTTGTGGTAAAATCCTACAGGTGCCTACCTACTCAGAAATATTAAATTCAAGAGACTCCTGTGCAAGTGTATACAGAATTGTGGTTTCCGTGCTGTTTTTGTTAGGCAAAAATGAAAATTTATAAATAAAAATAATACTTCAAAATATTTTATTGTAATTATTGCTGCCTTTAATGTACCTATAATTAAATATGTAGTGCTAATGTGGCTTGCATTAATTGCAACTTTGATTTACCTATTAAGTAGATATAATTAAGCAACCAGAATAGTCTGGTTTAATCTGTTTATGAAAATCATTTAGATACAGTCAAGGAATGCTAATGAATTCACCTAAGTTTGAAGTGAAATTTGTAGCAAACTAAGTTGAAGGGAAATGAGAAAATGAGAAGAAAAACAAACTTTCATAGCATAACTTTTTATCCCTCAGATGTAGCTATCTCATTCAGCTCTTATTTTTGGAAAATTACTACAGTATTGGTAATTTCCAGTTTAACTTGTAACCAGCACACTATAATCAAGTCCTATATCCAGATCAGAGCAAGCATCCATGCCACTTAGTTAAGTTAGTTTAAAAAAAACCACATAACCCCTTGATGTTTATTCTGAAAATATTGGGAAATATCAAATCTGAAACTATATACAAAAATCAAATAAAAGCAATGAGGAGAGGCATGAAGAACATATAAGAGATTTTAAAAAGGTACATTATCTATACCAAAAGACACAGAATGTTCCAGATCACAGGAAATAATATTATTATTAGCATAGATAGTCCTAAAGAAAATAATTAACATTTTTATGTACATAACAGCAACATAACAGAGAGGGAAAGTGGGACACCATGTGATTGCTCCTACATTTTGCACCATAAAGGGAATAATTAGATGGACAGAGGTATGATGTATCCAACAGGCATCACACAGACAATGGAAAAGTTTCAACAGTCTGATCCTACAAGGGGAAGAAACATCTGTTTGTTTCCAGCTAAACTGTACTGTGGGTGATCTTCATTCTGACCTAATGAACTCTGGTTATAATCCATTATTTTAAAAAAATGTATTGCTGTTGTTTTAAAGTTAATACACAGTGAATTACAACAATTTTCCACTGTCTATTGGAAAATGTTTGAACTAGAACTACCATTATTTCTGCATCAATAATACATGTGTGGAACAAATAGTCCTTGTTTACTAACCACTCATTCAGCAACTATTCAAAATTACGATGGTATTGAAAAATAGACATATGACTGGTCTTTGAAGTTGCATAGAAATACGTACACATATACAAGTTTATTTCTGAAACAGATTTGGTTCCATAAGTATTTTCCTTTTAAATGTTAAAACATTTGTTTTTTTTTCTAAAGGAAGAATCACTAAATTATCTACAATCCAAATACTATCATTTGATATGTAACTCGCAGAAAAAGAGAAAATGTACTTAGAAACAACAAAACATTTATGATTGTTTGCAGTGCCCCACAGTCATATGACTGTGATTTATGATATTTTTTTGCCAAAAAATGGCACTTACTTGTAATTTTTGGACAAGTAGAGAAAAATGGGCTTATTTAGCAATTGCAATATTCACTTAATGCTTCATTCCAGCTGTAAGTCGAGGACTACCTATAACCAGTTTGATGTGGTGGTGAAAACACTAGGCTAGAATCCAGGGACTGCAAGTTCTAGTCCTGCTTTAGGCAGGAAAGCCAGCTGGGTGACTCTGGGCCAATCATTTTCTCTTAAGCCAACCTATCTTACAGGTTGGTTGTTGTGGGGAAAATAGGTGGAGGAAGGAGTATTAAGTATGCTTGCCACCTTTATTTATTTATAAAAATAATACAGGCAGGACAAAAATTAAATAAATAATAAATTAAAAACTAGGCCTCCAGGCTCTATTTTCCCAATGAGCTGAAATCAACCTAATTCATTATTGCCATATGATGTCCTTTCCTCAAAATCTTCAGGAATATGTGTGTGTGTCTCTCTCTCTTTTTGGTCCCTTCATGTCAGTCTAACTCCTGACAACTACTTGGGCAGATCCCTGCAGTTTTCTTGACAAGTTTTCCCAAGTGATTTGCCTTTGCCTCCTTCTTAGGTGTCAGAGAGAGTGATCAAGATTATGCAGTTGTCTTTCAGCCTAAGGCGGAAGTAGAATCTCCAGGATACTAGCCTGGTGCTTTAACCATCATTCTCTTTAAGAATGACTAGCAAAGCTGAAAAGATGACCCAATTTACTTCGGGGAGCTTCACATTTTACTGTAGTTTCCAGCTGCTCTTAAGCTTAATTATCAGGCAGAAAAACACCATCCCTGCTGTCTCAAAAGACTGCTTATCTGTGATCAGCTTCCGCATGGTTTAAGAGAACATTCCAATGAATCAACAGTACAGGAAGCAAATGTTCATAAGGGTTTCGATGTCTGATCCAAATTCCCCCTGGAAAGAACCTTGCAATTGATTTTTGCCCAAGAGATGGTGGGACATTTAAATATTGTTCCTCAGTTTAGATTTCATTGGCAGTTGACTATTGTGTAAACATAATGTAATTGTTCACAACCATACTCTGCTGTAGAAGAGGATGTGGAGTGATTTTTCAGATGAAGGCAGGGGAAAGCAGATGATAGTAAGCATCTCCATTTTATACATAATGCAGTTACTATACTAGATTTAGATTTACTAGGATGGGAAAAATTCTTGAATTTCTAAACAGAGATAGGATCACCCCTTAAAGAATAAAGTCTTCTGTATTTTCCAGAAGGTGAATTAGAATTTGAGGATCATTTGGCAAATTGGGTGTTTTGGGGGACCAATACCAATCTGATTTGAGCAGTGTTCAAATAGTCCTTAATACAAGCTAGAGTTTTGTATAGAGTTTTGTAGGTGTGTAAAGCACCTACCACAATACTATTTAATTATACATTTATTAGGTTTATATTCTGCCTTTCCTCCAGGAAAGGTTGTTTCCATAATCATCTAGTGCAGCGGTTCTCAACCTGTGGGTCGCGATCCCATTTGGGGTCGAACAACCATTTCACGGGGGTCGCCAAACACCGCAGTCCGCCATATTTTTTTTGGTCAGCCTTTTTTTTGGTCGGACATTTTTTCCCCCTTTGTGATGCGGGCCATCGCGCCGCACATGCGCGATGCGGGCCCGCCATTTATTTTTTTTTGGTCGGCCATTTTTTGGGGGGAGTCGGCCATTTTTTAAAATTTTTTTTTGATCCGCCATTTTTCCCCCTTTGCGATGCGGGCCATCGCGCCATGCATGCGTGATGCGGGCCCGCCATTTTTTTTGGGTCGGTCATTTTCTTTTGGGTCGGCCATTTTTTAAAAAATTATTTTGGGTCTGCCATTTTTTCCCCCTTTGCGATGCGGGCCGTCGCACTGTACATGTGCGATGCACCCGTCGTGCATGCGCAATGCGCCGGCCGCACCACGCATGCACGATGTGGGCCGGGGTCGAGCCCCGGAAAAGGTTGAGAACCGCTGATCTAGTGAGGTTCTGGAGGTGTGTGTGGACCTGAAACTATATTTTCCCCAGATCCAGAAATGTGGAGAAATGTGCAGCCCCAGTTCAGTAAATATTTTCCTGGCTTGTGTGGGATAATCATATTCTTTAATGATACACTACAGCAAGGGTGTCAATGAAACAGCACCCACCCCATTGCCAGCAATGGGAAAAAAGTTCCAATACGTCATGCGACATCACGTGACATCGCGAGTTTGTCTGCACTACATGTATTTCCCTTAAGGGACCTCTAAATTGGTGTGGTGTACTATATAACGGTATGGAGAATAACAGAATAACAGAGTTGGAAAGGACCTTGGAAGTCTTCTAGTCCTACCCCCTGCTCAGGCAAGAAACGCTATACTATGTCAGATAAATTGTTGTCAAATCTCTTCTTAAAAACCTTCAGTATTGGACAGTGGTGGGATTCAAATATGTGAACAATCGGTTCTCTGTGTGGATGTCGCTTCCAAAAGTCCATTGTAGGTCTGAGCAACAAAAAATTAGCTACAGGTTCTGCTGAAATTATGCGAATCAGCTGAATCCCACCACTGGTATTGGAGCATCCACAATTTTTGGAGTCAAGTCCTTCCACTGTTTAATTGTTCTAACTGTCAGGAAATTTCTCTTAGTTCTAGATTGCTTCTCTATTTGATTAGTTTCTCTCGATTGCTTCTTGACCTGTCTTCAGGTGCTTTGGAGAATAAGTTGACCCCCTGTTCATTGTGGCAGTCCCTTAAATATTAGAATACTTAAAATTAGACTTTAAAATTAGAAAAATAGACTTTTTCTGGAGGTACTAAATCTGAATAGGTTTGAGATGGACAGATAGGTTTCCAAGAAGCAAATAAATAAACTACCCCTGTCTTTTAGATATATGTGTAGAGAAGTATAAAAATTGTTTTCCCCATGAGCAGCATTCAGGAATGTGAATATGAGTCTATTTGAAAGTCCTACCCATTTTGGCTCTCTCTCTGGAAAAGCAACTTTTTTTTGTTCAGATCTCCTTATTTTGTAGCTATATTCATCAGACCAGCTGGAGCTAAAGTTTGAATGCTTAGAATATGAATCTACATCTGGGCAGTTGATTTCATTTTCTCTGTGGAGGGAGCTTGATTATGCTGTGAATATATTCCTAAGTAAATCAATATGCAGAATACTATTGAAAATTAATAGTCTGATATATATATATATATATATATATGTATATATGTTGAAACATGAATTAAGCCTATGCTGAGAGCCGGGCAAAAGAAATGGCGAAGGAAATCAGAGGACTCTGATCTGACAGATCTCTTTCTGCTAAGCATTTCTTTCCAATTTAACTTGTCCTTTGTTCTACCCCTATTAAGTGTTGTGATGTTTCTCATTTGTACATAGACTCCCTCCATGCCTTAAGAATTTTAGCAACAAACTGAAGCTTTACCTTGATAAAATAATCTTGCATCCTACAAGTACCTGTTACACCTTTCTCACAGCCCTAGGAAGTCTTCAGCAGTGTATTTTTGAGTTTTAGCAGGTGCCAATAAATTACAGTGGTGTTCTAACAGGCTTAATAGAATTATTTTACTGGGTAAAAAATCCAAACCAAAGTGATCATTGCAAAAATCAGTTAAAAATAAAAAGTCAACCATTAAAAACAACCCAATAATTAATACTTATCACAAAAATCATAGCCATCATAATTCAGTCCAGAAAAATCACATTATGATTACAACAAAGAAGCACTGACTGCAAGACAAAAAATTGTAATGGAGGCACCACTGAGCATCTTAGAGATGGTACCCGCAAATAGGATATTACTACTGAAAAGGCTTTCTTTTGGCATTAACATTGCCTCATTTTGTGAGGGACATTTCAAATGAAGACTTTAAAGTCTTGATAAATCAATATAGCAATCAATATTTATCTAAGCCATTTGAAGTTTTTATGGTTAAAACCATAAATAAATAAATAAAAAATAAATTTGGAGATGGGTTCTGAAAAAGACCAGCAGCAAATCACTTGTGTAATTGATTGCATTGGTTAGTTGTTTTCCTCTGGATTAATTACAGTTTCTAGACCATTTTCCTGGACAACCTTTACATAGTATTTTGCCACTGTCAAAGCATGTATCCATTAAGCAGCTTCTGTAATTGTAGATATGTCCAGGAGCAGACAGATCCTCACTTAGTCAGTTGTTAGATTATTTAAAGTTTCAAAGATTAAGATAAACAATTTTACCTCAGCTTCATAAACAACTGGCATGCAATTCATAGGAATGGTACGATCCCAAACTGTTATTCTTCAGAAGAGTATGAATTCTGTGGATTGCCTCAAGCTGGATCCTCTTTTGATTTGGCATCACTTCTGTAAAATCTGATTGGTTTTCTACATCTTCACTTTCACCCACCCATTGTGGAATCCAGATGATATCATCCCTTTCCTTAGAGTTTGGGGGAGAAATAGTATTGAGTGATGTCACAATATTGAGAAAAAAGGAAGGGAAATTTCATTCATACTGTCTACTAAACAAGCTATCTGTCAGCCCTCCCAGGCAAACCAGACAGGAAAAACAACAAGATGAACTAATTCAACTTAATTGTAGGCTACATTAACAATATATTGCAAGCCCGAAGACATAAATTTTCCACTTCCATTTTTAACTAATTTATCCCTTATGATGGATCTCTCCTAAGTTTCTTTGTCTGATCATTAAGTGACTGTGGGCTCCCTTCTTATTTAATTAGTTCCTAGGCAGTATCTCCCCCTCTCCTTCCTCAAGGTCATTCATACATTCCATTATGCTATCAGTCCAGGGTGGCATGTCTGCACACATTTATTTGAAAAAGAGAAAAGATTACTTCATTTTTGCATATCTCTACAGTGCAGCACAGAGTAGCCCAATCTCTTCTGTTGTCACAGAATGAGCCTGTTGATAGGCGGACAGAGTCCTGAGCCCCTTTCTGTGACTTTTTTCAATCTTTTGTTGAATTGGAAAGAATAAAAAGAATCCTGTAGAAAGTCAGTAGCAAAGCAGTTCTATAGTGTTGCCAAGAAAAGAACATAGTTGTGTTTATGAAATCATCAGGAACTAAATTGGATTCAAAGGATATTTTAGTTCAGATATGTCAAACACAAGGCCCGGGGGCCGGATGCGGCCCGTGAAGTGGTTTCATGTGGCCCACGAAGCCATCCTGGAAACAGTGAGGGAACGGCCCCCGCTGCCTTGGCCCTGGCCCAGGCCGACCGGGAGGGAGCCAATGTACAATTTTGTGGTGGCCATCTATGCTGAAACTCATTCAGTCTTAGCTCCACAAGGCCGTCTGGAAACAGTGAGGAACCAACCACTGCCACCTCGGCCCTGCCCCCTGGGTGCATGCTGGGGAGGTGTCACCCTTTGTGAGGAATGAAGAAATGCACCCTCGCCTGGAAGTGGCCAGCAAATGGCCCTTGCCTACTTCACATATCCAGCTTGATGGGCTCCGGAGGAGGGGTTTCAGCAGGTAGTGAAGCTCCTCCAGTGGACCATGCCTTTGCACTTGCCCCAGTCCCACCCCCTTCTGCCAGAGACTCTCAGATCTGTCCCACTCCTGCCCAGGCCCCCACAGGCCTCCTTCAATCGAATTATGTACAACTGGCCATGCTCACCCAATAGGCCACACCCACTCCATCCACATCCACCCAGTGGGCCACACCCTTGAGGGCAACCGCAGTGCTGATGTGGCCTTCAATGAAATTGAGTTTGACACCCCTGCTTTAGTTTATATATATATATTGGTCAGAAGATGGATCCATGTGTATAATATTGTGCATATTTAATTATTAAAAACTGACCGAAATTCATCAGTTTTTAAACTCCATTTAATTTTCTTGATGGTGGGCTTGATGGGAGTCCCACATGTGTAAAAAAAAGGGAAGATACCCCTGATTTGTGTGTTTTTACTCTTTAACTATGAATCCTCCCGAGAGCAGTACCTGAATCATGGTATGATTATTGCTTTTCCTTGCTAAGCAATTCAGTGGCAACCCTCAGACAAATTGTGTGGCTCACAATGACCCAATCAAATCAAGGATTGTGTTACCTTGCAGATTTGAAGCACCTGGTTCTGAGATGTAATAATTTGTGCACACAGATTGTCCATGTATCTCTGCCAGACACTATTTGCACATTGGTTCCTTTTTTTCTTTATTTTTCATTTTCCCCAGCCCTCTTGTGAAAAGGCTGTTTAATTGGATATCATGGGCTAAGCCAGTAGTCGGTCTCTTACTCAGAGTGAGCACTGAATTAACATGACATGACCCAGAGATGCAAAGGGATTCCTTTCATTACCTGCATTCTCATGCAAGGGGGGAACAGGAGCCGTGTTTCCAGGACAACCACCAATGAGGCAAGCAGACTCAAGACCAAATTTTCTTGTGAAGGAAATTGGTTCCGACAATTTTCTTTTAAAATGCACTGATGAAATACAAATAAAAAGAGATGTACTTGCAGAACATTGGAAGTGCCTATAGTAGAGTCGGGTAATTATGAAAGCACCTTTAAAGACATTTCCTACTCTTCCAGACAGTTACAGCATTTAATAACATTCTTGTTCAAAAGAAAAGAAACTTGGACAAAGTTCTTGAATGGCCTCTCTCAATGCCATTTCCTCTTCAGCACTGCAGGTTATCTCTAAGAGTTCCCCAACCTTTTTGGCCCGGGGAGGAGGGGGAAAGAGGGAATGGTTTTGTGGGAGGGACAAGCGTGTGTATTGCTCATGCGAGTGGGACCTAGAACACCTGTGACACACAAGTGGGGCCCCAAGAGCCAGTGACGTTCACATGAGTGGGGCCCTGAGCACCTGCGATGCTTGTGTGAGTGGGGCTGTGCGTGCGGGTGCATACGCATCCACCAGCCAGCCCACCAGCCAGCCACTCACATAGCCCAGTTGCGAATAGTAGTGGGCCGTGGGCCGTGGCCTGCAGGTTGGGGACCCTTTCTCTAAAGAACAATCATCATCCAGGTGTGTCTTAGGTTCTTCAGTGCCACAGATGATCACCTGCAGGAAACATTAAATCAGGGTTGATGTTGTCTGACACTTAAGAGTGACAATGTAATCTTTCTCTACTTTTTGTGTTGACATTGCTACATCTCCAGTAAGTTAAATTTACATATTTGTATTGATCAAGTTCAGCATGTGTCTGTGAGGACAGGTAATGAATTTTGTGAAAGGCTAAACTTTGTGTTTCTCCAGAACTCCTGAGCTAAAATACTGTTATAGCTTAAGCCACTTGGAAGCCTAGCTGAGTATCACAAAAGGCATCATGGCAATGCCATCAGGGATTTTTTTTAACTTCACCTGCTGATTAACATAAAGGAAATGTTTTATCTATTTAAATGTAACTGATTTTAAGAAAATTCCAATGGATAAGTAAAAGTGGGAAAAATGTTTTGAATAGAATTAAAAGATTAGATGATTGGATTTATTAAATGGAACATTTAAAGATTAAACATAGGTTTAATTATGGGTAAAAAGAACAGAAAGAATTTGGAAATAAGTGTATACTAATTCAAGAGGGATACGTATTTTAAGTAGTATATTATTTTTTTTCTTTTCCTTTTTTCTCTTTTTTTCTTCTTTTTCTCTTTTTCTTTTTATCTCTCACGTCTTTTCTTTTGCTATGTCTTTCTTTTGTGTCTTTTTCTTACTTATTTTTTAAGATATGAAAATAGATTTAAATACTTTAAGGAAATTAATTCTAGGAAAATTTTAGCCAGTAGAAATGTTTTGAACATTGTAAGGAAAATAAATTTAAATAAGAATTGTAAACAGGATTTGTGACGAGGCAACCAAGATGACTAGATAGAAAAGAAGCATGATACTGATGAGATTATTATTGGTAGAAATTTTAGAAAAATCTTTATATTTAATTGTTACCTATCAAATTAATAAAAATTGTATTCATTTAGGTTGCAAAGAGAATAAGAACATAAGAACATAAGAAGAGCCATGCTGAATCAGGCCAAAGCCCATCGAGTCCAGCATTCTGTGTCACACAGTGGCCCACCAATTGTACATGGGGATCTTGAGCAGAAAGAGAAGGCAAAACCCCCCCTTTCCCTTGACCCCCAACAAATGGTACTCAAGGGAATCCTGCCTGCCTCAACCAACATAGAGGCGGCACATGGACATCCGTTTTAATAACCACCGATACACTTTGCATCCATGAATCTATCTAGCCCTGCCTTGAAGCTGTCAAGGCTGACAGATGTCACGACCCCTTCTGGAAGTGAATTCCATAAATCAACGACCCTCTGGGTGAAGAAATATTTCCCTTTATTTGTCCCCACTTTCTTAGCTATGAGCTTTATTGGAAGAAGAGAAAATCAAGCAAAGTTATAATGTGGATTTTGGAATATAGAAATTAACCATTAGTGATTACTTTGGTAAACAGACAACACGCTGTTTACCAAATATCAAGATGTTTATATTAAAAAATAAATAAAATATATTTTATAAAAAGAAAAGTTTGGGGACCATTGACCTAAGGGATAAAATTCACAGGATAAGTATAAAGATTCAAAACTATGTTCAACATAGTTTTGAATCTTTATACTTCTTATCCTGTGAATTTTATCCCTTAGGTCAGTGGTCCCCAACCTTTACAGCTTGATGGTCTGGTGGCAGGGGAGTGGGAGTTACATGCAAGTGCGGGCTGACATGTGCATGCACATGCATGCCGTTTGTGCAAATTGAGCTGTATGTGCAGTGGCCCACCGGCCCATCACTCAGCCCAGTTCTGAATATACCACGGACCGGTAGTGGGCTGCGGCTCGGGGGTTGGAGACCTCTGCCTTAGGTCTCTGAAGGAAGACCTGAGTATGCCTGGTAGTTTATGTTTTCGGTAACTTCTGAATCTGAAATTAAAAAGAGGAATGCTTGTAATATTTTACCAAAACACTATACATAGTTATATCATCCCGATTACTTTTTGAATCAATTTTCATTCATAAATATGCAAGACAAAAACCAAAAATAAGCCTTCAACACTCTGATTGTTAAATTGAGGTCAGCTGTAGCCTAATGAAAAAAATATACCAGTCCAGTGCCATTTTGCAGACTGTTCTGAAAAGTCCCTTAATCCTCTCAAGCTGCTTTTTCATAGGCAGAAGATGCAATGGAAGCTAAAGGAGAAAATTATGCCAATAAATGTTTGTGGTTTGTATTATTTCTTTGTTCAGGAAGACACAGACTTCAAAAACTGAGATGTATCACTGTTGTCAAGTTTTTGGATGAAGGCTGTATCCCGAAAAGCTGTCTTTTGCTTAGATGACTGAGCTTATCTTCTGAAATGTATAACAGAACACTGTCTAGATTGGGGAAACACTCTTCTTGAACAGAGAACATGTTTAATAATGGAGGGTCAGATCCTGTCAATACGATTATGACCTAGTTTGGCTTGGTTCTTTGTCAGTCTGCTTTGGTTTGCTCTGTCAGTTCAAAGACAAAGAAGGAGAAAATATTTGAGGAAACTAAAAAGTGGTCTGTGTTACATAACCTGTGTTATGTTACCTGCCCCAGAATTCAGCATAAAATTGGGACACAATTTTCCCAAAGCAGAAGTATGCAGTTTGGATGACTTTTCATAAATGGATAAAGTTTGAAAAAAAAATAGCAGGATCCATTTTGTTTATCCAAAAAGAATTTTTCACTCTCCTCAATGGAGCCTATTCTTAGATAAAAGTCTGTATAATTGCACTCTTACTACTGACAACTTTACCTGTTTTTGAGATTTTTGTAATCTTTTAACTTACTTTCCCTGAGCCAATGAATAGGAATGGCTAATAACAGGAATTTGACAAGAGAATTCAGTAGCAGAAAGAGACAAAGATGATAGAAGAGTGAACAGACAAACTTTTTTAAGGACTGCATTTTCAGCTACACAAACTAAAAAGATAATCTGAAATTCTGAATAGCACCTGATTGTAAGGAGTGTGTGGGTTTCTGGACTGATTATTCGTTGTGGCTGTTGCAGAGAATATAGATGGAATATAAGGAAGTGAATTTGTTGGGTAAATACAGAGAAATCATAGAAGTTTAGCAATGGAGTTAAAGATAATGAACAAATGTAAAGATCTGTCTTCTTTATGTTCTCTTTTTAGGCATACTATTAACAAATGTTAGTTAACAATATATCTAAAAAGAGGACAGAAAAAAGACAAATAGATCAGAAATGAAGTCATGTCCTGTAATTCTTCTAGTCTATTGGTATTCTACCCTTAGAACATATATGCCTATATGATTATTATAATAATAATCATTATAAATTATAGACGATACTGAATAATTCCATGTCTGTGTGAAATAAGATGGTGTCCTTTCATGACGTGGTGGGCAAACAAAGACCTAAGTGTTTATTATGAGATCTGACTGGTGATAAGCAAACATAGATGTCAATATTCCCATCTTGCCATGTATTAAACTTTTTTCTTCATTGATTTAATCTACCCAGCTAGGTTTCATGTCCTACAGCAATTGCAATGCCAAGGTCAGGGAGGAGTGGTTGCCATGATGGTACATAAGATTGTAGCAGACATGGGAAGGATTGCGCTAGAAGTGACTGTATGTGAATTCCTGTGTATGAAATTGGACTGCCTGAGCAGGGGGTTGGACTAGAAGACCTCAAAAGTCCCTTCCAACTCTATTGTTATTGTTATTATTATTATTGATCATTGCACAGTCAGCCAGATGTTCAGACTGGATTTGACATTTTTGTCTACCTATCAAGTCCTTACCAAGGACCTGGGATAGGCAGATGGTATTACAGATATCGTTGCAGGATGGAAGGAGTTCCAAGTAAGGCCGCCTTTTGCAATTGACTAATTGTCAATTCCAATGGTGTTCAAGTGTGCTCCAGTTGTTTTGGAATTGCACATAAGGCATCTATTACTATTGGTACTACCCTTGCTTGCCTTTGCTGTTCTATTTCTATTTGTAGGTCTTTGTATTTTGTTGTTGTTGTTGTTGTTGTTGTTGTTATTATTATTATTATTATTATTATTATTATTATTATTATTATTAGTAGTAGTAGTAGTAGTAGTATCTGATAAACTAAGGCTACATTGATATTTAGTACCAATCGCCTATTTGCCCAGCAATGTTCCTTTGAAAGATCCTGGATCTTGTTTCAGGACTGGAGTTGGGTCCAGGTTTTAAATTTTGAATAATTTCCAAGATGGCAGAGCACTTGTTGCAAGTAATCATGGCTCCAACCCACCCAGGAGAAAATGTTCTAGATCTGGACAACTTCAGAACAGATGAGGCATGATGGGAAGGTGAGTTGGACTGAGAGACAGTGGTCCAAAAATGCCCAGCTGGCTTTCATGCTTCTTATCTAGAAATGCTTGTAAGACTAGAAGACAGTCATTCAACAGTTCATGAACAATATTTCTATGACTACTATGACAATATAAATAGTATTTTTATACAATTTCAAATGGAGAGGTAAAATTGAAATAATACTTTCTGTGCTATTTCTATCATAACTTTATCAAGATGGCTAACCATAGCACATAGTCAATCATGAGTCATAATTAAAATGTCATTTCATTCAGAGATATCTTTTTCAGAGTCCAGCTGCTTTGTAAATGGAGTTTAACTCCAAATGTGTAACTTTGGGGTAGCTTTTTACACTGTGTACTATGTGTACTATGCAGACAGAAGAGTTAAAACATTGGCATCCAGCCATGATGATATGCACACAATGAAGTTATCGTACAAATGCCACCATAAGGTTGTGGCATCCGTACAATTGGTGCCAATATGTAGGTGATGGTATTTGCATGGTGATATTGACATGCATATTCTATCATTTGCCCCCAGCACGTTTTCTTCCTGGAGACACCCATGAAAGATGGGAATTGGGACAGCACTCTAGACTTCTTTTATTGTGGATTTTTTTTATTAGCTATTGTTTTAATTGAACCACTCACATTAAAAACTCAATAAATATATTGAATGTGAAAAAAACAAACCTACCATTATATTATGTCAGCGGTTTCCAACCTTTTCTATACCCAGCACCCCTAGAACGCTTCTGATATATTTTCGCACCCCTTACAAAAGTTCAAAATAAAGGCAATGCATATACACTATAATTTTGATTAAATCACATCTCCAGGCTATAGATCTGTAGAAGGAATAGACTTTAATTTATAAATACTATGGCCTGAGATGTTCAACAATCAGAGTGATTAATTAATTAACAAATTTTAATAGCAACACCAAAGCAGTGCAAGGTATTTGCAGTTTAATCTATTTCCTTCACTTGTTTTGGCAGTTGCATTAGTTGTAACCTGCTTTAAAGAATTATGCAGTCATCCAAAAACAAATTTATTCCAAGGGAAAGCAATTAATGAAATAAACACATATTTTGCAAGCTGCTGAACAAACCAAGAATACTGTACCCATTTCACTGTACTGTGAAATGCTTGTGCCTTTGATCTGAGAATTGCCAGCAAAGGGGAGGGAGAATCTTTGACATCTCATCTTAAGATCATAAGAAATACAATATACTGAATTTAAAACCTTTTGACATTGATTCACTAATAGGAAATAAAATAACAGAACCCTGAATGGAGTTAAAATAAAACTGTTAATATCTAGTTTATTAATACCTTTTAGTTACAAATGGGAATTTGCTGTAGGTAGTTTGCAACTATAACAATTCCAATCCTAAGAATAATTCAAGAGTTTTAGATGTAACTAATCCATCTGTGCCAAATTGCAAAATTCAAAAGATGTTTTAATTCAATGTGTTGTCATTTCAGTATTAAGTAGTTTAAATTCCTCCTGTAATAATGCAAATAGCTTTTAGAGTATGATTTTGCAATCAGCTAATTTAAAATATTTATGCCATTAGTATTACCAGCTGTGGCTTATTAAGTATTTTTCAATCTGGGATTAGCCCAGAATATAAATTTGTCATTATGCCACTGCCCTAACATCTGCCAAATGTGTCTTGCAATCTTTGGTACTGGAAAAACAACACTGTAGCACTATGATTAAAAGTGGAGCCAAGCCTGGCACGTGAAAAAAAAGGTCACAAAATATCTTTGTAATTTTTCCCATAACTGATTTTTTGATGAGCATCAGCATTCCAAAGGAAAATTGAGATCCAAATAAAAATCCAGTGATAGAGCTAAAATCCTGAAAAAATAAACGATCCATAGGGTAACTATAGTTTCGATTTAAAAAAAATCTAAAAAGTTTTTCCCATTAAAGATTCTTAATATTTGATTAACTACCGAATATAAATTAAAGTATAAAGGCAGGAACAGTTTTAAAGAATGTTTACTTTAACTGCATTTCTCTTTCCCTATAAGCTCAGTGAAATGTTTAACTATCTATTTACATTTGGTTTATTTGTGATTAAAAAGAAAATACTAATTTGAAATCGTTAGTGACGAAACTTTCTTTGGCACAGCAAGTTCTAAATATGTACTGGAATTTTTTTAAAATTAGAAGAAACTGGAAGATCTTTTTCCTAACGAATTGAATAACAAGTAATTTTTAAAATCTATTTTTATTAGATTTTTCAGTACAGGAAAAATGAACAAATAAAAATATAAAAAGTAAGAAAAAAGAAGAAAGCAATGAAAAAAGATACAATTATGCCTACTGTTCTTCTGTCTATCAAGAAATTATTTTTCCCCTATCCCTTTCATTCTTTTTTAGTCGCCAATATAACAAGTAAACTTTTGAACTTCTGGAGAGCTTGATGGCTTTCATCTCAATGACCCAAATAAAAATATGAGACTCGGAATTGACAGTTTGTCAGTTTTATTCTTCCCTTCAGCAATGGGCAACACAGTAAGCCAGGCTCTGCAGGATTTCTTTTCCTTTCTTCTTGAAGACAACTACAGCAACTCAAACGAGAGCAGTGATTTTTTTTGCTCCTTGATTTCAGAGTTTCAATGTGTAGAAATGAAACCAATCATGAATCACCTTTTGATTGTTTTTGAGAACCTGGGATATAAAAACAGAGGTAAAATGGATATATCCTTTACTATAATATGATTTGTTTCGTTTCGGCTTAATAAAATTAGTTGCAAATGTTTCTGTCAACGCTGTGGCAAACCGAACTGAAGCCATTTTCATTTTGTCTTCATTTTGCCACATTTTAGTTTAGAGGTATTAGATGAAGGAAGAGGGTTGGGGGATGCGTAGTTCTCAGTTAGCCAAAACAATTCATATACGAGAGAATCAAGGTCAGTCCTGATGACAGTTCCCTTAAAATGTAGCTAAATAAATTTCTGTTCTATTTCTAAATTCAAGCAATAGGAAATAAATAATACTGAATTCAGGAAAACATAATAATATTACATACTGTATTAAATGCATCCCATAGTTTGGGAAGAACAGAGAAAATAAGTCCTTTTGTACATCTCTGAAATATATATCTTATACAAGGTGTATTCAAAAGTGCATCTCTTGCAACTTGTAATAAGTGGGCAAGTTGTACTTTGTGATAAAAAAAAATCACCCTAAAGATACCAACAATTGGAAAAGATCCTATGATTGCTTTATCCTTTCCAAAAACACAGGTTAGAGCTTCATTGGTCTCTTGGACCCTGTAGAACCAAAAGCAAGCACCCATGTTTACATATGTCTAATATATAACTAGTAAGGATCCAAGATAATACATGGCAGGCATGGATATTATTCTGCATATAATGGAGCATTCTTTGAAATGCAATATAGACGCTTTCATATATAAGAAACATCAAGACACTGCTATTTTAACAAACTGATTTTGTACTTGACTGCAGAAAGAATAGAGAAATGAAGGCAGTCAAAACCATCCTTAAATCTACATCTTATTAAAGTCATAAATTCTTAGATCTAGATATCTGGGGTAATTGAATGAACATTGACACAGCTGTAAAAATGCTATAATTCTGCAATTAAATGAGCAACTACAAGCACAAAAAACTAATTAAAGCTATAACAGTTCTTGGCTGCACCAACAGACAGATAGCATCAAGATCATGGGAAGTGATAGTACTATTTTATACTGCACTGGTGAGATCACACTTGTGTCCAGTTCTGGTCACCATGATTAAAAAAAATAATGCTGATGTGCTAGAAAGAGTACGGAGATGATAAGAGGTCAGGAGGCTACATCATATGATGAGTGACTAAGGAAACTAGTGAAGAGAAGGCTCAGGGGAGACATGATAGCAGTCTTCTTAATACCTGAAGGACTGTGGTAAGGGGAAAGGATGTTGATTTATTCTCCATAGCACCTGAGGGCAGGACAAGAAGCAATGGGTGGAAGCTTGTCAGAGGAAGATTCAACCTGGAAATATGAAGAAATTCCTGACGGTAAGAACAATTAATTAGCAGAAGAGCTTACCTCCTGAACTGCGGGTGCTGGAGGTTTTCAATAAAAGATTGGACAACCATTTGTTGGAATGGTGTAGGGTTTCCTGCCTTGAGCAGGTGTTGAACTAGAAAACCTACAACAGGCATGTCAAACTCATGACGTCACGTGACGTCACGTAACGTACTGCGACTTTTCTTCCATTGCCAGCACTGGGATGGGTGCGGTTTCAGTATGTTGCATCCGGCCCATGGCCCAGCAGTTTAACATGCCTGACCTACAAGGACCCTACCAGCCTTGTGATTCTATAACATGGACTACATTCTAATTAATTTTCCAGATTCTAATTAATTTGGATTAAATCTGCAATGAGATATTGATTATTGGAGGAAGACAGAAATTGTTCCACCATTTATTCCATTTTTATGGTACATTGTACAGCATTAATTAGACCTTCCCTACCTTAAGGAGAGGTTTTCCAGTGCAATTACTGAAGGCCTATATTCCACTGCACTTGAAAGCAGTCAGTAATAGTTATATATGAAAATATTTCCACTTTAATTGTCATTATAGTTAGATCAGGAATTTCATTCTGTGTTTTTTAGGTCTGAAATGTATATATTAATTTTTTTATACAGACTTCAGACTAATCTCATTTGATGATTTTTTGTTGTTGCCTGTTGTAGTAAAGGATTAACAAGCAATGGTTAAATCTCTAAAACTCTCTAAAAAAATCAGATTTCATATATAAACCTATAGTGGAAAAAACATCCAGTTTTCCCAGTGGCATGAAAGAATAACATCTGGTGCCTAAATTAGGAGAAGGAAAGCCTACAGCTGTGTATCCTAAAGAACATATGCCTATAGTTTGTACATTATAATGGGTTTTTATTTGTATAGCACTTGGATAAATTTGAACATCCAAAAATATGTGTTATGAAATGTCCTCATAACTATTTAATTAAAAAAAACCTAAACATTACCCAGCAAATTGTTATTATTGTGGCTTGAATCAAGAGAAGCCTAGGAATGAATAAGAAAAGCATTTAGCTATTATAATTGTTTTGATTACTTAATTGTGTTATTTTAAACATTATTTCTCTTGACAGAGGCTGAGAATCAATAGAAGGAAAGCAGCATCACTTTTCTCACTGTAAACCCAGGATTTATAGTATTATATCATTAAGATAGTTCCTGGAAATATTAAAAAACAGACACTGCTAATTCTCTTTTTACTCAGTATTAACCATACATGCTGAATATATTCCATTCTAATTAGACTGTTTTAGAAATTTCCCTTGACATGAGTTTTATGGATTCTCAGGATTTTGATCTAAAACGTAACACACCAGACTTTGCTTGTAATTTTTATTTTTTATTTAGCAAACAAATGAAGATAAGCCTTGTTCTTTTTCCTGCTTCCCAACAAAGTAATCAAGAGCCTAAATTAGATGTAGATGCCCAGGCATTTTAAATCAAGTTATTTCTGTACCTGCGCAAATAAGACTTCTTGAATCTAATAAAGTCAAATAGTTCTGGATAATTTTTAATCAATATCCAAACTTCTTTTTAATAAACTGGTCAGGCTGCAGCTTCAGTAGGCTTTGGAAGAAATGTATTATCTGAGCCTGTTTCAGTCATGTTTCAGGATGAAATAGCACTGGTTGCATTTGTTAGTGACCTCTGGTAGAGCCAGGATGGTCTGGTGCAAGTGTTCTGATTTTCCTTGGTCTCTCAATGGTTTTTGATACCACCAGTCATGGTATTCTTTAGGACTGACTATGGGGACTGGGACTGGGAACATAGTATTGTGGTGGTTCTCTTCCTTACTCCATGGCTGGTTCCAGTCAGTGCTGACAGGAAGGAAAAAACCAAATCTTAAGTCCCTGATCTGTGGAAGTCACAGGTCTCATGTACTTTATATGAACCTATTGGATGAGGTCTTCAGTCAACACAGGTCCGTGACAATGATAGTCAGTTATTGTATCTGATCCCTGGTTGACCAACTGATAGTGTCAAAGTCTTTTTCTAAGATCTAAAGGCTGTCAGAATATGGAGTGGGAGGAACAGGCTTAATTTCAATCTTGATGAACTGAATGGCTATGGGTTCAGGGTTTTTCTGATACTGGGGATTTTCTATCATTATTTCTGAACAGGATTGTATTTTCTCAAGCAGAACTGATGTATACGTTGGGGATCTCCCTGGATTCACGGTTCTTGTTCAAAAAGTGGTAATGGTACGAAAACTTTAGTAATAGATGATGCACCAGTTGGATCCTTTCCTGGACTGTGGGTTCGTTCTCAAAGTCACCTATCCCTTAGTCATCTTGTGTGTAGAGTATTGGAATATGTTGAACATGTACATGTTCTGCAGACCATGCAGAAGGTGCAGCTAATCCAGAATAGAGTGACAAGAACAATGATAGGAATTATTTTGTGTGTCTGTGTAACACCTCTGATACATAAGCAATACTGGTTATCAGTAAGCTTCTGAGTCCAGTTCAAAGTAGTAAGTATTGTCAACTATAAACTCTTCATGCCATAGAACTTGGTTATCTGAGACACTGTTTCACTGTCATTGTTTCTGCCCATAAAATTTCTGTAAATTGTGACAGTAAACTTACTTCATGTCACATTTTAGGTAAAAGCATCTAATGGACCCAGGAAGTTGTTCATCATAGTGCTTGCCCTCTGGAGTAGCATCTACCCAGAAATTTGATGACCTGACTTTTTCCCCAGGCCCTTGAAGTATGTGTCCACCCAGAGTAATCTATCTGGATTTGTTTATGGTACATGTCTGTTCCTTTTGTTATTATCAGCAATGATACTTTTGGTTTAATGCTACTCAAAATTTCTGTTGACTTGGGCAGTCTTAGAAACCTAAACAAACTAATAAACATGTAAATATATTTGTACAATAGCCTAGGGTGTTGGCTAAATATAAATATTGTTACATGCTTCATCCCTACTTATTACTTTTCCTCCCTTCCATTCAGTTGAGTTCAATTCTCAGAGAGTGACTGCAGGTTTTCTTGGCAATTCTCTTGGGTTGGGAAAGGCTGTCTTTAATGGCATTTTTCTTATTTCCTTCAGCTACTTATGGAAAATAGATTTTTTACCAGAATGGTAATCTTGATCCTTCAGAGGTACTCTGCACCCTTGCCACTAATGATAATGTGAGTTTGCCCTAGCTTCTCCTGGAAAGAACAACAAACATTCAACAAACAATGTTGCTAGATTTATTTTGGTCCGTGACCAATATACCTCCATCTCCCCTCCTTCATTGCAGAAAAGCTTGCATGTTTACATTCTCTTAAAAATTGAAGGTGGTATTATTTAATCAGAAATAAAATCATTTATGCCTTCTGCTAAATGCACATATATTAATAATTACTGGGACCTGCTTCCTCATGAGTCAAGGAGTTGATGACAGATGCTAATGAGCATGCTTGTAAGCTCTAAGACATATTTTCCTCTTCAAACCTGCATCATTGCTCATTCCTAATAAATACAAAAGCAATGAGATTAAAATTATAAACATACCCTATGTTGTTCCTTGCCAGCTATATTTTTTAAATTTTTATTTTACCTATAATTGTCATATCTTCCATCATAATGTCTCCTAAAGCCAAAGCATCTGCTTTTGAGCTGTATAGCTCAAAAAGAATTGCCTCAAGCTGCGAGATGGGTGGCGTATAAATTTAATAAATAAAATAAATAAACACAGATCAATCTCAGTATATGCTTTATGAGTAGAAATTATGTAGGTGATTTGAATAATGTAGTTTTTAACCAATCAATTTTCTGGCTTTCTTGGCTAGACTTTCTAAACAGAATTATATCAGATATATATAGAACAAATCAGTAGGGAGAAAATTTGGAGGTTAATCCTAATGATATATTATGTATTTCTAATGAACTAAGAATTATGATATAAAATGTTGATTATTTTGGGAAAAATGCTATTATACTAGTGTGCTTTCTACATATATGTATGTTCACACATACAAAAATATTTTAAAAATAAGATTTTACTTTTACATCCCACATTTTATGGAGAAAACTTTGAAATATTGCAGCATTTGCACACAGCAGTTATATATTTTACTTAAAATTTCAGATTTTTTAAAATATGAGGTACTCATGTTAAAAGAACTAAAATAAATGTGCTTGCTGTTTTAATAGATATTCTTCTAGTGCCTTTATGATGGAAATATTAGTACTATGAAGAATAACTGAGAAGACTGGGATTTTGTCAGTAGCCTGTGGAAGTTGAAGTTAAATTGTTTTCATGATGTCTACTATGGGGTGTAATTGAAGAATAATGACATTTATTTCCTATAATTTTTGTGGTAGAAAATTGAAAAATTAAAATCATTCTAATAGGAAAAGCCTCAATAGTTCATCTTTTTTTCATTTCTTGCCAGAAAAAAAGGATAAAAAAGCAGCTCTACAAAAATAAAAACTGAATTGGTGTTTATCTAAAATAATACTAAATATTCTAAATGTGCCCAAATAAAACATTATTTTACAATACAAATGTATATCGAATGTGTTCTTTCTTTAGCGGTATTACATACTGCATCCATAAGACTCTTATGAACTAAATGATAGTTTACTTATTTGAAAGACCTTGTCTTTCACTGATTGTCCCTTTTTCCTTTCCTATATTTGTTTTTACTGTCAACTTCTCTTATCTTTTCTTCTTCTGCCTTTCTCCCCCCCTTCTCTTAGATTTCTTCCTCACCTTCCACAGAAGGCAGTTATTAATAAACCATGTACATGTGTGCCACTGAAGCATCAGTTTCCATTTCATTGCAGGTTTCACCTCTCTAGGCAAGGGAAATGTGTTTGACAGATCTTTGAGAACTTTACAGGATGGGTTTTCAACTAAACCAGAGGGAAAGGTAGAGACACAGATGCAGGTAGGAAATTGTTAGGGATAAGGGACGTAGCTGCAATTACCATAAAATATTGTAAAGACACTAATTTTCTGTGTGGTAAGCACCTCCAGGCATAGCTGAGAGTGATTGTCTATGCAACTGCAATACATAAATTAGAAATGAAGCTGTGAGAAGATTTTTGTGGAGCCAAACTATTTATTAAGTAGTCAAATATGTAGCGAGATACAGAAATGTACAATTGGAACCCCTCCCCCCAAATAGACTGAATGGTGAATATAAGTAATATAAATAGTAAAAAAAAAACCAGTCAGAATGAGGATTTGTTAGAAACATGAGAATCAGTATATTTTATTGCAGTGTAATACCCACTTACAGAAATTCTACCATTTTCCTGGCTGTTTCTTAAACCCAACTTCAGAAATTCCAGTGGATTGCAGTGGATGCGTGGTGAGGCTGGGCTGTTGTTTAGTCGGGACTACGGCCATTAGTAGACCTGACTGGTTGTTCCCCTTGCTTTTCCCATCCCTGAGGGGCAGACAAAACTCACTCTCTGGCCTCTGTGTAAACCATTTCATATCTGTCTGCTTTTTCCTTTTGAAGATGGTTTCCTCC
This sequence comes from Bothrops alternatus, assembly GCA_034064705.1. Taxonomy (NCBI): domain Eukaryota; kingdom Metazoa; phylum Chordata; class Lepidosauria; order Squamata; family Viperidae; genus Bothrops; species Bothrops alternatus. The sequence goes on along the minus strand of JARGCV010000003.1, from coordinate 8,489,197 downwards.
CCACAAGTCCCCGTGCCTTTCTCTTGTTTTACCAGATGTTTGCACACAGAGATGCCTTCAGTCCCCATTCCCCACATTATCTCTTTTGACACTAACACAGACATTTCTGATTTTAATTTTTCCCATTATGGTACCACCATAACTCTGATGCTACAATGATCAAAGCAATAGATCAGGGTGCTATTTTGTGTTTGTGTTCCTCTATAGATCTATGGAAACGTGCAGCAAGGAAGACTTGATAGTTCAGCTTCCCAGAAACAAACTATCAAAGTTCCTAGATTGCAACTTTATGATCCAAAAAATAAAAAAATAAATAAATAAAGGAAAAGGAAGGGAAGGGAAGCTTTGCAATACTATGGTCAGGGGGAAGCAAAGCAAGGAAAGCATATGTTAGGGATAGAAATGGAAAGAGCTGTCTGTGAAATGTGAAGGTGTAATTTTATCAAACGGGTTCTGTGGGATTAAGGTAGGGGTGTGTGTGTGTCTGTGTGATAAACTCACTACAAATGGACTAAGGGAGAACTCTCCCTAAAATGTTCGGGCACTCACCTCCACCTCAGTGTTGCTTTTCTTTTCTTATATGCTGCATCACCAGCATTTGTAAGTATTCCGGGCAGAAAGAAATTAGCTCCCTTTTCCTCACTATATGCACAGGCATGAAACCTAACTCCATGCCTACCCCTGAACTCGGACTAACATTTCTAACTCTGCAAAAAAATAATCATGGTGACTTCCTTCCTTCCTCCCTCTTCACTCCCCTCATTGCAGATAGTTTTTACATTCAGGGGAAAAGATGCTGCCTAGGAAACAATCAGGCATAAGAAGCTGGAGCTCAGAAAGAGAAATTTAGGAAGGACCTACTCTAATGGATCTAGCACATCGCTGTGTCACATGACATGTTGCAACGCATCGCAACTTTTTTTTGCATTGTCAGAGCTGGGCTGGGCATGCCCTTCAGATGATGCAACCGGCCCGCAAGCTGGCAGTTTGACATCTCTGATCTAGTAGTTAAAAGTGGTGGTGGGAAGTTTGTACATTCAGACTTGCAAGATTCTGTTAATTTAGCCTTACAATAAAGTAGAATTAGTTCATCAAGTTGCGTTTCCTGTCTGGTTTACTGGAAGAGCCAACATTATCCCAACTGGTCTGCTTAATGATCAAAGTGGCATCCTATGCACGCTTAAGAGTAAGCCTTATTGAGCTGGGGGAATGAATAAAGACACTGGAGGATAGCACTGCTCAGCTGCAGTGCACATGTGTTCAAATCTCTTTGGAGTGGGGGGTTTCTCCAGGATAAGCATACATTGGAATTGCATTTGCCAAGGCAAGCAAGCTGAAAGAAAATGGGTGCTTAAGTAACTTCAGTCAGACATTCATATGAGACAACACGCATCCCAGAAACATATCCTTCAATACAAGTAATCCTCAACGACCACAACTGAATCCAAAATTTCTGTTGCTGAGCGAGACAGTTGTTAAGTGAATTTTGCCCCATTTTATGACTTTTCTTGACACAGTGGTTAAGTGAACCATTGCAGTTAAGTTAGTAACATGGTTGTTAAGTGAATCTGGATTTCCCAAGGACTTTTCTTGTCAGAAGGTCACAAAAGGTGATCACCTGACTCCAGGACACTGCAACTGTCATAAATATGAATCAGTTGCCAAGTGTCTGAATTTTGATCACGTGAACATTCGATTCATGGATGCAAAGTGTATTGGTGGTTATTAAAACAGATGTCCATGTGCCGCCTCTATGTTGGTTGAGGCAGGCAGGATTCCCTTGAGTACCATTTGTTTGGGGGTCAAGGGAAAGGGAGGGTTTTGCCTTCTCTTTCTGCTCAAGATCCCCATGTACAATTGGTGGGCCACTGTGTGACACAGAATGCTGGACTCGATGGGCTTTGGCCTGATTCAGCATGGCTCTTCTTATGTTCTTATGTTATGTTCTTATGAACATGAAGATGCGGCAATGGTCATAAGTGTGAAAAATGGTCATAGGTCACTTTTTTCCACTGCTGTTGTAACTTTGAACAGCCACTAAATTATCTGTTGTTAAGTCAAGGACTACCTGTATACTCATATTACTTTTATTTTTAATTAGCCTAATAAATTCAACGTGGAAAACACAGGCACAGGGGAGGGGAGTGGGAAGAGGATGGCATTATCTGTTCCTATGCTCAGAAAATAGTGAGTGGCTTGTACCAGGAATGGACCAAGCAGAAAATGCAGATCTGTCTATAATGTAAAGTAATTGTTCATATAAGGTAATAATGAAATGGTGTGTATGAGTGTTCCGTGTTATCCTGCATAAATCACTCCAGCACTTTCAATCTCTTCTACCATGCTTAGCCTCAATTGTACTATTGATGTTAATAGCTGCAACATCTCCTTCACGGCCACTTTACAACAACAGCAACAACAATAATGTTGGAAGGGACCCCCTGCTCAGGCACGAAACCCTATACCATTTTGGACAAATGGCTGTCCAGTCTCTTCTTAAAAACTTCCAGTGTTGGAGCATTCACGGCTTCTGGAGGCAGGTTGTTTCACTGATTAATTGTTCTGTCTGAAAATTTCTCCTTTGTTCTAGGTTGCTTCTCTTTTTGGTTAGTTTCCATCTGTTGCTTCTTGTCTTGCTTTCAGGTGCTTTGGAGAATAGCTTGACTCCCTCTTCTTTGGGGCAGCCCCTGAGATATTGGAAAACTGCTATCATGTCACCCTTCGTCCTTCTCTTCATTAGACTAGACATACCCAATTCCACAACCGTTCATTATATGTTTTAGCCTCCAGTCCCCTGATCATCTTTGTTGCTCTTCTCTGTACTCTAGTTTCTAGGGTCTCAGCATCTTTTTTACATCATGGTGACCAAAATTGGATGCAGTATTCCAAGTGTGGCCTTACCAAGGCATTGTAAAGTGGTATTAACACTTCACATGATCTTGATTCTATCCCTCTGTTAATGCAGTCTAGCACTGTTTTGGCTTTTTTGGCAGCTGCAGCACACTGCTGGCTCGTATTTAAATGATTGTCCACTAGGACTCCAAGATCCCTTTCACAGTTGTTGCTATTGAGCAAAGTACCATCTATACTATACCTGTGCATTTGGTTTTTCTTGCCTAAATGTAGAACCTTACTTTTTTCACCATTGAATTTCATTTTGTTAGATAGCGCCCAATGATCAAGTCTGTCCAGATCCTTCTGTATCTTAAGCCTGTCTTCTGGAGTGTTGGCTATTCCTGCCAGCTTAGTGTTGTCTGCAAATTTGATGAGTTCCCCATCTATCCCCTCATCTAAATCATTGATGAAGATGTTGAAGAACACTGGGCCCAAAACAGAGCCCTGGGGCACCCTACTGCACACTTCCTTCCATGTAGATGCAGTTCCATTGAGGACCACACACTGAGCACAGACGGTCAGCCAACTATGAATCCATCTGGTGGTGGTGATGCTGTCTAACCCACATTTTTCTATCTTATCAAATAATAGGTTGTGATCTACTTTATCAAATGTCTTACTCAAGTCCAAGTAAATTATATCCACAGCATTCCTCTAGTCCACTAATTTTGTCACCTGGTCAAAGAACGCAATAAGATTTGTCTGGCATGATCTGTTTTTGATAAACCCATGTTGGCTTTTGGTCATGACTTTGTTTGCTTTTAGGTATTTGCTGATTCATTGCTTAATTATCTTTTCCAAGATCTTCCCAGGTATTTAGGTCAGGCTGATAGGTCTGTAGTTTCCTGGATCCATTTTTTCCCCCTTTTTTGAAGATGGGAACTACATCAGCTCTTTTCCGGTCCTCTGGTAGTTCCCCAGTGCTCCAGGATCTTTGAAAGATATAGTTCGATGGTTTTGAGATCACATCTGCCAGTTCCTTGAGAACCTTGGGGTGTAATCCATCTGGTCCTGGTGATTTGAACTCATCTATGCTGGACAGGTACTCACTATTTTCTTGCCTATCTTAACTTGTGTTTCTAATCTGTTTTTTACGGTATTGTTTTTGATAGGTTGGACTGTTTTTTCCCTTTGTCTAAATACGGATGCAAATGCTGAAAAGCTCTGCTGCTTAGACATTAGAGCAGCTGAAAACCACAATTTTTAAACTTGCCTTTCTTACCATATACCTATAATGCTATCATTCTTTATTATTCTCAGCAAGCAACATTTATTTCGAGCTGAAAGGATCTTCATGTGTCTTCTGCCATACTTAAATCAACCATCCCCAGCTTGTCCTTGTTATGAAGGGATAAACCTATTTTAGACTGTTAAAAAAATCTGGGAACAGATATATTTTTCGTGAAAGCAGAACAGCTAGAAAGCAACAGGTTTCAAACGCTCCTCTTACAAAGAAGGGAAAACACAATGAACCTTATTAGCACAATACTACTGAAGAACAAATCTTAGCTATATTTTCAAGAAAACAATTAGAAAGCAATGCATTCTGTGCAAAGTGAAGAAAACTGGGTCTTGAAAGAAATTTAAATATTATTTTTCCAACAAATCATTTTATGGTTTTGCCTTTCCAGGTGTTATGAGGCTCTTTAGCAAGAAAGCCTTATTACTTACTGCTGAATATAACCTTCTATTTCTTACACCTTCGCTTTATTTTCTTCACATAACCTCATTATTTCTAAATAAATAATAACATGTCTTTAAAAATCAGACTATTTTGTCAGTGTTTGTACTCTCTGAAAAGACAAGTGCACACGTAACAAGAGCAGCAGCACAGCCAATTCACCAGATATCAGCAGTGCCTCTGCTGGAGTGTGGACCTAGCAGATGTCTGATTAGATGTACTTCCTGGTGCCAGACCTGAAATAAATGAAACAAAATCAGATTTGTATCTAAACAAGAGTCTAGCCTGTGGTCTAAAGTTAGGGAAAGGAGGCACTGGCATTATATTCACAATTTGTGTCTACGATATGCTTTCATTGTAATGCCTGTTAACATCTACACTATGAACAATTGAAGACATTTGAGCAAATGTATCGTAAAGCTCCATATTTCATATGCACTTCATATTGTTTAGATCTTTTCATATATTATCTTGAAAGCTGCTGGGCCAGAACACGATCACTGAGCATGAAACAGGCACGATTTTGTACTCCATTTCATGCATAATCAGACAAGTTTCTCCGAATATCTGTTTTTTTAAACTTAATTTATCTATATGCTACTTGGAAAATAACATTGAAAGAAAAGATAAGGAATCATAATACAATCTCACTTAGCATCTGGATGCTAAGGGAAGAAATTATTTGTTGGAAAAAAATTGTGTTAATTTTCTTGCTTTTATTTTTATCCTGCCTCTATTATTTTTATAAATAACTCAGGGTGGTGAACATACCTAACACTCCTTCCTGCTCCTATTTCCACCAGAAAAACAACCCTGTGAGGTGAGCTGGGATGAGAGAGTTTGGCTTAAAGTCAACCAGCTGGTTTTCATGCCTAAAATTGGGACTAAAGTAAACAGTGGCAAAACGTGGAGACGGAAACAATGAGATCAAAGTTGTAACTTTTTCTAAGAATTCCTGACGCTGCTGCTCGCAGGGGAGAAAAATAAAGACAAAATATGATGATAGGTGTTCTCCTTCACTGTGCAGAAAGAGTGAGTCAGATAAGTACTTGAACCACACAAGTCAGAGTCAAAAGAGACAGAAAACTGACTTTAGAAAAAACGAACACGCTGAGAATATTAATCTAATGAATACGAGGCTTCTTAGGCAGAGAGATGCAGAGAAAGTATTTGAGACAAGGAAAGGAAATACAGAGATTCGTCAACTTCCAAACATTTGTTTAGTGACCATTTGAAGTTACAACAGCACTGAAAATAGTGACTTTTGACATTTTTCACACTTTTTCACATTTAAGATCAAAATTCAGATGCTTGGCAACTGGTTCATATTTATGACAGATACAGTGTCCTGGGGTCATGTGACCACCTTTTGTGACCTTCTGACAAGAAAAGTCAAAAGGGAAACCAGGTTCACTTAACAACTGTATTACTAACTTAACTGCAGTGACAATTGCAGCAAGAATGGTCCTAAAATGGGACAGAACTCACTTAACATCTGTCTCACTTAGCAACAGAATTTTTGCTAAATTTTTGCAATTCTGGTCATACCTGTATAGTAAAACTCAGGTTCTTCCTGTTGTCTCTACATCTTTTGCCCCTAGCCGTCAATAAGTGAATAGGTGCAGAAAGTGGGTTGAATTACATCACAGAAACCATGCTGTCCTATTTTCATTAGGATCCCTAGATTTATGAGACATAGTTTAGTCAGTCAGCTCCTTCTTGTCAGCTAAAAGGAACAGAGAACCTATCAAGTGCTTTAAAAATTAAACATCTTTGCTTTGTCGACTTCAGTTTGGCGTTTAACACAATCATTCCCCAGCATCTAGTAGACAAACTGGGCCTTTTAGGCTTAAACATTCCTTTGTGCAACTGGATTCTTGATTTTCTTACCAACAGGCCCCAATATATGCGAATTGGAACAAATACCTCTAATACCATTTTCTTGAACACAGGTTCTCCTCAGGGCTGTATCTTAAGTCCGCTGCTGTTCACCCTGTTGACCTGTGACTGCTGTGCTAGGTTTGCCACCAACCATATTGTGAAGTTTGCAGATGATAAAACAGTAGTGGGCCTTATTTAGGATGACAAGGTGAAAGCTTACCGCAAGGAGATTGAAAGGTTGGTGAACTGGTGTAAGGAAAACAGCCTAGTTTTAAATACCGGAAAAACCAAAGTGATCATTGTTGATTTAGGAAAAGGCAGGCACAGCCACAGTTCTCTGTGCATAAATGATTCACCTGTGGAGACGGTTACCAGCATCAAATTCCTGGGTGTGCAGCTAACGAGTAGGCTGAGAAACTGGTGAAGCGGGCACAGCAGCACCTGCATTTTCTGCGCCGCGAAAGCACATCTTCCTTCCCCTGTTCTGACCACTTTCCACAGGGGGACAATCGAGAGCATCCTGTCATACAGCATCACAGTCTGGTTTGGAGGCATCACTGCTTCAGACAAGAAGGCTGTGCAGAGACTGGTGAGAATAGCCGAAAAGATCATTGGCAGTTCCCTCCCTCCCATCCAGGACATAGCACAGAAGCGCTGCTTGAGCAGGGTCCGTAAGATTATCTGGGACACTACACATCCTCTTCACGACCTGTTTTCCTTGTTACCTTCTGGGAAGAGGCTTCGTGGTATCCGAAGCAGAACATCCAGATTCAGCCAGAGTTTCATTCCATACAGCATTAACCTTGCGAACTCTCAAGCTTCCTCCTTCCCTTATATATTCAAGATGGACAATATTTAATATTTACTGCTACGTATATGTAGGGATGTGGGTCTATACATATGTTGTTCATAGTATGTTTAGGTGTGTGTCATGTATATGTTTCACTTTGAGAGCGGGCAACTAAATTGCATTTTTGATGTGTGCCATCGTGCCCACAGTATAAAAATGACAATAAAGGTTATCTTATCTTATATTAACCAACTCAGATGGAAAAATGTTTTTATTTTTGTGTGTGTGAATGGATTAATGTTCAATTTCTCTTTTCACTTACTCCAGACAACAAATAAAGGCAACCAACATTAGGAACAGAAGTGCTGTGGCTTGTTACAAACCAAATATATTGTAACTAGTTCGTGGAGAATTTATTATTTAATGACTCACTTAGATTAATTTATTGGATCCTGCATTTCAATTAGGACTCAAGGTGGAGTTCCTTTTTTTCATTCCCACCTCCCCACCAAACAGCCCAATGAAATAGGCTGGGCTGAGACAAGCTGATTGTCTCAACATCACTCTGCATCTTGAAATACATTATTGTAATAACCATGATTACTTTTCATAGTCAACACTTTATGTGGATAGTGCAATGTCTACTTTATTATAAACAAAATAAAACCCAAATCAGGTTTCCATCTCAAGAAATTTACAATTTGAAAACTGAGTAGAGACTGAAAAGAGAAATGCTGAAATTTGAATGGACTGAAATACAAATTTCTAACTAACTCTCTTTTCAGACAAATATCCCCTCCACCAAATGTGCTGTTGATAATGTTATCCATTCAGGCGTGTCCGACTCTTGGCGATTCTCTCCACCTCTTCCGATCTGGCACTGCTTCCACCAAACCTTCCCCTATTATTAATTTTAAAAAAAATAGTATGGGAGATGGGAGATGTTAGGAGCAAATATAAAGAACAGGAATGAATCTATAAGACACCTGTATCTCTTTTATACTTGCATGCATTATTTGGAGATAGTTAATGATTACTTCCCAATGTAGGTAAGCCAAACTCAAGTGCTCTCTGGGAAGGAAACAAATGAGGCCAGCTGTTCTTTGTCAACTTCCTCTAATTGAGGAGGGAATAGGAAAACGAGAAAACCTTGCCTCTTTAACTATGATTCCTTTAAAAAAAAAAAAAAACAACCCATGGTTGTGAACTGCTTATGCATGCATGAAGAAGGAAGGCTGCCTTTTTCTTTTCAGCTCAGAAAATGTAGCCCCTCACAGCCACACAGCTGAGTTAGGTTTCCGCGTCCCTCTCGGAGAGCGCCTTGCTTCCCTTCACCTGGGCCGAGTCGCTGGAAGTGAACCGTGAAGAGAGCAATTCTTTCCCCTTCCCTCCCTCCCTCCCTTCCCACCCCTCCCCGCCAGCAGCAGCAACAGCCAGGCACCGGTCGCCCGTTGTCACATTACATCCATTTTCAGCTTGTGCACGGGAGCGCAGCGCCCAGCCAGCCGGAGAGGGGACGCGCGCCCCCCTCTCTCTCAGGGGCCGTTTTCCCTCCTCCTCTCCCCCCCCCAGGCTTTTCCCAACTCCGCAAGTTGGGAGGCGCGCCGCCGCCTCTCGCACCTGCTCCTTCCCCCCCTCCTTTCTCCGCCCAACTTTCCTAAGGTCGGCTTCTCCGAACATGGGGGGGGGGTTCCAAACGCAGGGGCGAAGCGAGCAGCCGTGTCGGGGCTTCTGGGGCTGAGGCGAGGGTAGTGGCGAAGGCCAAGCGTGTCTCCCAGTGAATAAAGGGCGCCAAAGCCGCCCGCCAACCTGTCTCCACAAGGTAAGCGCCAGCTCTTATCGGGGTCGCCCAGTGCCGCTTTTCGCTTGGTTTACGGGCTGGGCGGACACAAGAGAACGGGAATCTTACTCGTCGCCTCGAAAGGCGAGCTTTAAAGTTGTCTTTTGGCGGTGGGGGCGGGAGAGGGGTGGGGGGGGTCAGACTTCGTTTTGACGGGGGAGCCTGCGAGCACGGCCTGGGTTGGCTTGCCGGTTGGGCTGGCGGTGCGTTGAGGGCGTTCAATGGGTGTTTCTGCCCTCCCAAAGTGACCAGTGATTCTGGGGAAGCTGGAAGAGCCAGCCCTGAGCCTCGGGAATTGCATGTGGGAACCGGCTATCTCGTTGTCCCTCCGGACTTGTGGGGGATGAATGAACAAAACGAAAGAAAACCACTTCGGGAACTGCAGGGGGGGAGAAGCCACCAATATTTAAGCGGCGGTTCTGTGCACAGTTTAATGGGCTATGTCGTTCAAATGGGTCTGCTTCGGGTTCCGAGTATGCCTGCCTAGGCTGGAGTGCAGAGGGCATGTATTGGCTGCAAGTGAAGTCTGGTCGATTTCCATCTGCAGATGGGTGGGATATTAGACCACGGCGTGTTTATTGTTTCAGCCTCAAGAGTTTTGATGTATAAGTACCTTATTGTATGACACTGCTGCTAAGAATAATGAAAAGGCAACATGCAATATGTAAATTTCCCCACCTGAACAAATATCCTGCCTTCAAAGTCAGAAATAAATACCTTTCTCTACTTTACCTGTAAAGAGGGTTGAACTGTGATTAAGGTTAATGGGCAAAGAAAATTTCAGATAGATGGTTATAGATTTTATAAATATATGAATACATCTTTCCTGAATATTAACAAAGACTGAAAAATGAAATTTTTGACTGAGAAAACTCCCCTCCTTTCTGGTATTCCCGCTGGCCTTCTAAACCACTTTTTAATCATTTTCTCCTGAAACAAGTAATTTACTGTAGTTTGAAATAAGGTAACAGTGCGGTAGGTCATATTAAAAGAAAAGGCTAATAACTACATATGGTAGCATGTCCATAGTAAAAAAAAAATCAACAGTAAGTGGCAGTTCTGAAAGACGAGTTGTAATTCCATTTTTAAAGCTATCTGCTTTTTCAGTGTAAAACATTTAACTAATAAAGAACTGGGTATATTCCTCTCTTAGGTTGTGAGGAAGTGATACCTGCTTGATAAACTGTTCAAGGGACATAATTTCTGTTAAAATCTTATACACTAGGAGAATACTCCCAATATGATGTCCACCAGTTTCTTAGTCATATAGTAGTACCTGTGCATTGTTAACATTGGGTGACAAGTAGAAATTCCAGTGGAACAGAATATATGAAGCTCAGGAGCATGTCTATGAAGATTCTCAGTCATCCAGGTAGAGTTCTCTGGAAATTGAGTCGTGGAACCTAGACTTCTTATATTTTCGGTTTGAAATACGGTATTTTTGCTGCTTATCCAAGTTAGCTTCTTCAATCTCAGAGAGATTCAGGAGTAAATAAACCCTGGAATCTTTGGTACTCTCTGGCTTTGTTTGCTTGCAGATGTTTTATTACCTAAAAAGGGAACATCAGTGTGAGTGTGGAGTTTGTTCCCTACTTATATATATAGTAATAAAGTCAGTAAGTCAGTAATATATATAGGGTGTAGGTCTATACATATGTTGTATATAGTATGTTTAAATGTGTGTCAGCTATGTGTACACTTTGAGAGCAAGCAACCAAATTTCATTTTTAATGTGTACCATTGTGCCCACAGTAAAAAAAATGACAATAAAGGTTATCTTATCTCTTATCTTAACTTGTCGTGCTATTGTTAGTGGGGGTGCAGTTTTCTCCTTGGTAGTTCTTTGATTAGGGTACAGGTAGTCCTTGACTAACAACAGTTCATTTAGTGACTGCTTGAAGTTACAACAGCACTAAAAAAAGTGACTTATGACTATTTTTCATACTTATCACCTTTGCAGCATCCCTATGGTCACGTGATCTACATTCAGATACTTGGCAACTGGTTCATATTTTAAGACGGTTGCAGTGTCCTGGGGTCATGTGATCATCTTTTGCAAACTTCTAACAAGCAAGGTCAATGGGGAAGCCAGATTCACTTAACAACCATGTTACTAACTTAACTGCAGTGATTCACTTAACAAATGTTTCAAGAAAAGTTGTAAAATGGGACTTAACAAATTCTTGTTAATTCACTTAACAACTTTCTCACTAAGCAACATAAATTCTGGTCTCAGTTGTGGTCTTAAGTCGAGGACTACCTGGTATTAATCCCTGTTTATCTGAGTGTTGGCTGTGGAGAGAATATGTTCTGGTCTTTTTGTTTTATTTATAAGAGTTTTATCTCTCCCCCCTTATTACATTATAAGTAAATCAAGGCTATATATATATACACACACACACACACACACACACACACGCTGATGTTTTCGCGAGTGTTTGTATGTAGGTCTTTGGTTATTCGGGTTTTCTCCCACGTGAAATTGGAAGTGTCTTGGCGACATTTCGACGAAGTCCCATTCGTCATCTTCAGGCTGGTGTTTTTGGCTTCGTGCTTCTAGGAGCACGAAGCCGAAAACACCAGCCTGAAGATGACGAATGGGACTTTGTCGAAACGTCGCCAAGACACTTCCAATTTCATGCGGGAGAAAACCCGAATAACCAAACACACACACACACACACACACACATATATATGGTACAAAAATAAATAACTTATGACCACCAGGAGAATCCAAGTAGGAAAATACTTTAATAAAACCGAGCTTTCGTTGGGAATTTCCAACATCGTCAGGATTAAAAGCCAGTTAACGAAGATACCTTAAATAGGGTTAGCTAACGCTTGCACCCGGCTCCTAGGTCGCGTCATCGGTCCTAGAAACAGCAGTTTTTGGAACAGAGTAGATGTTGGAGAAGAGTGTGCCTGATGAATTACTCTTTAATTCATATCAATCATTGAGGCATTGACATATCAATCATTGAGGCACCTTGTCAAGAAAAAAAGGCTATGCTGTCTCGTTCTGTCTACACTAGATTGTAGAAAAGTGGTAACTTTTTCAGAGATATGTAAGTATGAAGAAAAAGTCCCAAACATTTTCTCTAGATAATCCTTGCCTTGGGGCAAGCACGGTATTTGTCACAGGCGAATGTTGGAATTGCCTGTTCAAACTATGGCAAACAAGCAGTTTTGCCACATGGAAGTATAATTTGAGAATTGATACGTACTTTTTGTATATGTGCATCTTCATTCAGGCATGCATAGTACAAAAAGACAAGAATAATTTTGCACAGTCCTTCAAGTTCTTTTTTTGTTTCAGTGCCTGGCCAGAGGCAATTCTCTGAAGAGTAAAACTTCTTGATATTTTCAGGTCACAGTGCTCCATTAATTGCATATATTAATGCTGTTATTATTCTCATTAACCAGTAGCTAAATCCATATTTCAGACAACAGATACTTAGGCTCAAGTGAGGATGTTTCAGTGATTACTTAGTAGGAACGTGATGTACATCTTCCATAGTATCTATTCCATAGACAGCTCATTCACATTTGTGTCGGAAGCATCAAGGTGCTTCTGGGTTGAAAGGATTAGCCATTGTCCAGAGGAATGCCAGTTAGAAGCTCCTTTCATATCCCTATTAATGTGGCTGTCATGGTTCTGACAGATAAAACTCTTCAAAAGAACTTCAAGGCATTGTTTACCTTAAAGAATATTTTATTCGAGAAACAAAGTATCGGCACGAACTACATAGTTAAAGCCAAAAACTGATTTCCCCTCCCCCTGGCACAAAGTATTAAAGCACAATTCCCTCCTCCAATTAACAGTCATAAATCACATTTCCCAATTAGCTTCAAGCGTGGGATTTCTCCCTAGTTCTCCAGCCCACCAAATCTTTATCACCTCTGGGTGCAATAACCTTGGATTCCCACGGCTGAGTTATTATGACTAGCTGGACTCTCATCCACATTCCCCCTCCCAGCATCAGCGAACTCTAAAAGCGATAGAGAAAAGATGGCTACATTTCCCTCTGTTGTCAAAGCAAGAACATCCAATGTTAGCAGCATTGACAGTGGCCACCAAAGTGGTACCTATTTATCTACTCACGTTTGCATGCTTTTGAACTGCTAGGTGGGCAGGAGCTGGAGCGAGTGATGGGAGCCCACCCCATCACATAACAGCACTTGGGTCTTGAACAGGCTTGGTGATTGTCGCCCCAGCATTCTAACCCCATGAACCACTGCACTCCCTCATAGACAGCTTGTCCGCGATTAAACAAAATTGGAAGTGATCTTTTTCATAATATTGATTATTGGTAACTTCTTTAATTACATAAAATTAATGTGTACTTGACTGAAGATCATTTGAATATTAGTGATTCATAGTTCTATTCTCAGTATCATGCGTTCACACGTATATATTGAAAGTTGAGCTCATACTGAATTGAAATGTCAACCAAGGTTCAGTAAAAGAATTGTGAATCCTAATTAATTAGTAAATCTTTGACTTGGAGAGAGATTGATTGATAACCTCATTCACATGAGCTGCTACATAGAATACTTTGCCACTTCCTTTTTCCAGGAACTATTTGTTTCTTGGCCTGGTCCTAAGATTTTTTTTTGATGACTTTCAATCCAAATACTAACCAGGTGAATCCTTAATTTTAGTTTTTGAGATCAGCCAAGGTTAGCTAAGTGCTGGTGCTATCATCTGAGCTTTGGTGTGAACTACTATGTGAATATTGAATGTTGCTAATATGTTAAAGTAAGTTGTGTAACAATGGGATGAATCTTGATGCAGAAACCCTTAAACAGTTTAAAGCCTCTTAGTTCTTTTTTGCCATGGAGCCATACACATTTAAATTGTGCCTATTTCCTTTGATCAGTTTAGATTTGAAACTAGAGGAAAAGCCCTTTGGTAATATTGCCAGATTTCCTGGATACAGAAGAGATACAGTTTCGCCCCTTGTGCAACATATTGTCTTTTCTCTACCAAAACATGCTTACTAAGGGAGGAAAATTGATACACAAGTGTATATTATGTTTTGCTTGGAATAGATTCGTACTACATTATTGAATCTGTACATTATTAGTCTTATGTAATACAAGTAACAAAGACACAAATCTGTCACTTGTCTGCAAGTGAGAAAGGAGAAATGCTTACAATTTAGTTATTTGGAGAACTTAATCCATCTCATACGGTATTTCCGAATGTTGTCCTTATATTTGATTCTCATACATATCATCAAGGATTGTATAGTATAGTTCTAATAAAAATCAGGCTGAAGCAGTATATTCCATTTGTCAGCAGCAACAACGAAGTTAAGCTTTTCAGTTGATAGGAGCAGTGTTAATAAAGAGATATTGAAATTCAGTGTGGGAAAACTTTCAAAATTACCAAGAAAAAAAAATCAAAACAAGGGCATCTTTCCTAGAAAGGGAATACTATGAAATACAGAGAACATTGTAATCTTAAGATATTTCAACTGTATGTTTTTGCATTTTTTCCATATATTTCATATAATGTCTATAGAGCCACTTTTGGCAAAATAGGCAGCATACAAGTTTGATAATCAACCAATCTCATTGGACACTTACCATGATTTCCCCCTAAATGTATTCATTTATGTTCTGCTTTTGATGCACAGAGCTCATAGTAAGGCTATCAGGTTATCGCTGAGGGAATGGACATCCTTTCTTTCTTTCTGGTCTATTTTTTGTCATAAAGGGATGCAGTATTCATTCAAGTGACCTTGTAGTAGTTTCCAATCCATAAGAATGTAATTCTAACTGATGTAAATGTCTACCAGGGAACTTTTCAGAACAAAATTAATATGTGAAAAAACTTATATCTAAAATGAAATGATTGTAGCATGTGTAAACACCTTGAAAATTAATTCACGTACTGCTCATGTTTTGGAAAATAGGAATTGTGTTAATATGTTTTCAAATTTGAAATCCACCCAAATGGAGGAATCCAAACTGGGATTTTTGAGATGTTACATCCATGATCTTGCAATCATATTTCAGTCTCTGTGTTGCTTTTTCTTCAGAGTAAAGATAAGCCTGATCTTTAAAAAGTGTACCTATCAGCAATACACAGTGTTGCCTGTGTATACTGATTTGATAGAACTAGATAAAAAGTAAGATCATTTACATTTCTTGATTCCCCAATATTCCACTTGCTAATAAGCAAAGCCTTTGGAGAAGTGCAAAATATCTCTCACAAATGTCATAGAGTTTGAGATGATAAAATGGGCTGCACAGCATGGGCTGTGTTAGAGGAAGTTTATGTGTTTCATTAGCTCATCCATTACTACACTTCATACAGAAATTGAACATAAAAAGATGGGAGTAATACATTTCTTTAGAAGTACTAATTTTCTAGTGTTTTGCATTACATGAAGAACTAATCAAAATGGATAACCATACCTGCAGTTTGTAGTGGATTTCCATAATCTATGCTGTACATCTGTATTTAAATCAGGAGATCTTATTTATGTATTATTGAATGTATCCGTCATCTTGCTTAAACTAGCAAACTTTGCATGAAAGGTTAATTTGCCAGTTTTGTGTCCACTCTGGTTACTTGAAATGTTGCACACTACTTAAATATGTATATGCATGCAGTATTCCATAGGCACATTTTCCTTGCCTGTCTGAGCCAGTTGCAAAGGATTTGAACTAGTTGAAGCAGGACCTGAGCCTATGATATATTACAAGCACACACCCCACCCATTAAATTAAGATGAGTTCAGTTGATTTGAAGGAGAAGATTAAGATTAAGATAACTTTTATACACTGGCGCACAAAAATGAAACTCTGTTGACTAATTTCAAAAGAAAGTATATATCTACCCATACACATACATAACACACAGTATGTCAAGAAGAGGATGTATTAAAGAAAACTCATCTTCCTTTCTTTTCATCGAGTTTAAATTTGTTTCCTCTCTGCTCTTGTATGTTTCATTCTAGTGCCAAAGATAACATCCTACCTAGGTTTCCTCAATTTGCACTTTGCAGATATACATGCCTACAGATCTCATAATTCTCAATTACTATGATCATGATTAGCCCAGCATGGCCAGGAAATGATAGTGAAACACAGCTGGATGGTGCCATATTTTTCTGCACAGTTATGTTGTTCCTTATTTTTTTTTCAGCGATTGTATTGAGAAGAATTTTGCAATTTTGCACCCTTCCCCACCATTCATTCCAGTCCTGTTTTTCTGTTGGCTTCAGGGTTCGAGTGATTGGCAGGGAAGAAGGAGGCTGGGTTACCAGATAACCTGGCTCAGGTTCATTATTTCACATTCACAGCTGGGAATCGGAGATCTGTCCCTGGAACATTTGTTCTTTATAAATAATTCTCATTTTATTTGTGTCAGCTCTTCCTAGAACTGGTATATTGAGGACTTTTCTCTTTGAAACATGCCACAGGTAAGTTTTTACATAAAAGTTGAATTGCATGGGATAATGAGGAAGAAGATAAAGGGACAGTGAGACATTCCTTCCCGTCAACAAGTGTCTTTCAAGGGAGGGTCAAAAGAATTAGACAAGCAGAACCAATGTGATCTTGTCTGCAGTTCTGCTAAAAGATTTCAATTTTGTTTTAAGGGGTATGAATGTCAGATAAAATAATATATGTGTCCGTAGCCATTTTTCAGATCAAAAGTCCTTTTGAAAGTTTTGAACAAATGCCCAATTCTTTTCAAGAAAATTCTTCAACAAAACAACCATGGGATTGTTTCCAGAATAAAGGGCAGCTAGATTCCTACCAAGTATTTTAGTAGAAGAAAAAAGGAATTTTTTCCCCATTTTGCTTCCTATACATATTCACCATATTTATCAGGCAGAATCAAGCTAAGGAGTTTTGCCTTTTTCCCCCCCAAAATCAAATGCATATGTACTTGGTGCATGTTAAGTTAAAATCCCAATTTTATTGGCTTAATCTCACTTTCAGTCGTGCATAAAGTACAATGAAGCAGTAGCTGATTTTATTTAAGGTCAATTTCTGATCAATTAAAATGGCAATTTTTGTTAGAAATGAATATAACTGTAGTTAATGATGTAGAAAAATTGAGACTCAATTTACACAATTGCCTTTTACCTGTTGAGTTTATCTTCATTAAAGCCAAGAGGGTATATTGATTACTGACTACTCTCAAATTACTTCAGTATCTGATCAGATTACTGGTTTCACCATTTTATAAGTCTTAGCAATCATTTAAGTTTAAAAATGTTCTCTCATGGCAATAATGTAAGGAGATGGGGAAAACATTGTATCTAATTCCAGGGTTCAGGTTCCAGGTTTCCCAATAATTCAGAACAGCTGAAAGAAAATAGTGATGAAAATGATCAAAGAACAAAGTACTAAGAAGAGAAGTTGAGGGAATTTGATACACCGTATTCTGAGAAAAAGCTAGTTTGGTGTTGTGATTAAGGCAACAGGCTAGAAACTGGGAGATTGTGAGTTCTAGTTCAGCCTTAGGCACAAAGCCAGCTGGGTGTCCTTGGGCCAGTCACTCAAAAAAGCCCTAGAAATGAGGAAACAATGGCAAAATACTTCTGAAAAACCTTGCCTAGAAAACTACAGGGACCTATGCAAGCAGTCACAGGATTCTACTTAAAGGATTCAAGTCTTTTATTTATAAATACATCCTGAAAACATCGATAAAGGTATTTGAAAGAATACTATTTGGAAATTGACCCAGCTTATTCTGTATTATCCTAAAGTGTAGGACCTATGTGATAAGCTGCAAGAAACAGATTATGGTTCAATGTTAGGAAATATTTTCTAATAATAAGAGCTAATTGACAGTTAAACCGATTACCCAGAGAAGTGGGTTCTGTTTCACTGAATGATTTCAAGCAGAGCCTAGATCAGCGGTTCTCAACCTTTTCCGGGGCTCGACCCTGGCCTGCGTCGCGCAAAAAAAAAAAAAAAAAAGGCCGACCCAGAAAAAAAATGGCGGGCCTGCACCGCACATGCATGGCGTGACGGGGCACATCGCACATGTGCGGCGCGACGGCTCGCATCGCGATAGGAAAAAAAAATGGCTGACCAAAAAAAATGGCCGACCAAAATAAAAATAAAAATGGCGGGCTGCGGTGCTCGGCGACCCCCGTGAAATGGTCGTTCGACCCCAAATGGGTTGCGACCCACAGGTTGAGAACCGCTGGCCTAGATGAATATTCATCCTGGATGCTTTAATTTGGATTCCTTTTTTGAGCAACACTGTTTTTTTCTGCTGCTGTGTGTGCTCTTCTGCACTATGTTTCTATAAGCAAACAAACCAAAGGAAGAGTAGGTGTATTCTTATAGTACAGGTATTCCTCGTCTTATAACAGTTCATTAGGGACTGTTCAAAGTTATAATGGCACTGATAAAAAATGCCTTATGAACGTTTTTCATACTTAGGACCTTTCCAGCATCCCCATGGTCATGTGATCAAAATTTAGATGCTTGGAAACTGGTTCATGTTTTTGATGGTTGTGGTGCCCCAAGGTCATATGATCATCTTTTGTGACCTTCTGAGAAGCAAAGTCAATGGGGAAGCCAGATTCACTTAACAACCATGTTACTAACTTAACAACTGCAGTGATTCACTTAACAAGTGTGGTAACAAAGGTCGTAAAATGGGGCAAAATCCACTTAACAAATGTCTCACTTAGCAACAGAAATTTTGGGCTCAATTGTGGTTATAAATCAAGGACTACCTATACTATATCTGAACCAGTCCATTAAAGAGCAATAAATATATGTTAGGTTACACTGAATTGAATAATAGTACACTTAAATGATTTTACTTTTTAAAGATAATTTTATTGAAAGTTTTAATAAAACAAGAGTAAAAATTAGGATAAACTAAAAACTAAAGAAAAAGGAAGAAACAAAGGGAAGTTAAAGTGCAGAAAGAAAACAAAAGAAAAAGTATAAAATAGAAAGGAAAGAAAAAAGATATAAAGAAGCAGCTTCTCTGATCTTCTTTACGGCAGTTATAAGTAGAATTGTAGATTTACTTGTCTGTAAGGTTACATCATAGCTCTTTTCTTTCTAACTTTTTTAGTCATCAAAATCATAGATCATAAATTCATTTTTTTCTGTCTTATGCAAAAAGTCCAGTAAGGGTTTCCAGTTATAAAGATAATAACTTTTCTTTAATCAAACATCTTGGTCACCTCAAGTTCCTTTATCTTCATTATATTGGTTTAACTATTCCTCCACTGTAGATATTACCAATTCTTTCTATCTCTTGTATGTACAAATAATTTCGCTGTAGTTATTATGTTGAAAAATAAAATTCAGTGACTCTTCCATTTATCCATCAGTCCCCAGTTCTAGTTTCAGTTATACATTAATCTTTAAAATTTAAATGCAAAATCATCTAGCTTTTTTGCACATCCATCAAGCATAGTAAAATGTCTCTTTTTGTTCACATTTTTATTGATTGAAGTATCTTTTTATATTCTAGATAATTTTCTGGTATTTTATATCAACAGTATATAATTTTATAAAAGTTCTCTTTAAGTTTATTTTATTTTAAATGTTTATTAAGATTATTGCATTCAGAAATTTGATATTTTTCTATCAGATATTGTCTCTACTTGAAAGATCATAAAATTGAAAGCAGTTATGAAAACATTTGAAGCATACTTTATCAAAAAGTATTAAAAATTACATCGTTTAACAGTTAATTGCTGCATTCTTTAATTTTTTGCTTAAGGATGTACCTCCCAGTTTTCTATATCACTAATAATTAAAGATTGGTATAGCTTATACAGTATAATGAAAACATGTAAATATATTTTAATTTATCCAAAGAACAGCGTAAGAAATTCTATGTTCCATGTTCACAAAAAAATAAAAATTACTTCTCAAAAGGCACATACCCAATAATAACTTTTGATTGAAAAAAATGTTGAAATGCATTTACAATATGGCATGACCATCTTTTTTTTAAAAAAAAGAAAAAAAATGTTTTCACAACATATCAAAATTCTTGGGCACAGCTGTGTTTTTTGGATCTCAGTTGTTATTGACTTATGCTATGTTTAATTTTTTACCAGGTCTAAGAGAGTTATATGGTAACTCATTAAAAAAAAAGTCATAGGCAATTTCAGTAATAGTTTTGGTTCTGCGAATGCTCTTGAGAGGTAATGGCTTATATAATTTTTACTACTTCTTTATTCTAACTAAATAACGGTGTTATTCTTATCAAATAACAGAGAGCCCTTCAGAAATTCTTAAAGGTTTCAAATGCTTACAATGTTTAAACTAATATTGGAATAGCTATAGCTGGATGGCCAGAAAATTATATCTGCGCAAGAGAAGGTGAAAGTAGGAATGAGTATGTTAAGACATGCATAAATATAAAAAGATACTATAGAGCCTTATTATATACATAAATTAAAGTTGCCATTTAAAATATATTCTTCTATATATTCTCTAGCCAATTTAAACTTGTCTCAGTGGTCACAAAAAGTTTTTATTTCTATTACTTCAAATACATGATGTAGAATTTAGTTTGTTGTCTGCTCCAAAATACTTCTGACAAACCTAATTCAAGATAATATGATGATTCAGAAGCACCTAGGAGATTTTGCAAGTAGACTTAATGGACTCGTTTTTAAAACCACATGAAGAAAACATTAGGAAGTCAGCTTTTGACTTCTTAGGACTTAGGACAAATTGACTTACTGGATTGAAACTACATTTTGCTTGTAGTTCCATATATAAACATCTTCCTTGGCGCTTCCCCCATCCCACCAGGTTTTTTTTAAAGCATCCTAGTCATTACATGAGTAGAAAATCCAACAAAAGGAAAGGTTGTTTTAATCCTTTTCTCTCTTTCTTATTCAAAATGATCCTCTCCCCCTCATATCTCTAGCCTTGTTTCTTCTGGAAGGCTGAAATACACACAGCTCTGTCTGTCTTCTTGGGGTGTAACCCCTCACTGGAACACAAGTTGGAAAAAAAAAACACAGTCTGTTTCAGAAATCAGTTGCTAAATATGACTCTGTCAGAAAAAGTCCTCTAGTATTTTAATTTTTTATCTTGGAAAACAGTACGTCTGCCCCATTTCTTTGCATTCGTGTTTTGCAGATTTCATTGCTTTTTAGGAAATTAATTTATTTTGCTATGCATTCTACAGTAAAAAATTAAGACATTTTCACCAACTCTTTATGGCATAACCTGCGAACATCTGGCTGCTGAAAAGAACCATCATATTGTGAAACCCAGCAGTCACAAATGAGCAAGTTGACTAAGAGTTAAATGAAGCATTTTAACAGTAGCAGAAATTGGGTCAGATAATGAGTCTTTTCTTCTATCAGACTCCCAGAGGTAGAAAAGTGGGTTGGCTATTGAATTACAGTAGCCTCAATTCAACTACCATATTGTCTGCAATGATGTAAAATAATTATGGTATCAGTGATCAGAGAAAAACTTGAAACTTTAATACAGAAACAAAAGGGAGTTAGCCAATACTGAATTATTAATATCTATTCCAAAAGATGTTTGCTTCTCCTTCCTGGTACTTGTATGGGGATATGTGAAAAATATAATTTCTAGGTTAAGTGCCATGTGCATTGGCACACCTATCTATTCAGAAGTTTCACACTGGTTTATTAACTGACATAGACTTTTAGTACCCATGATCATAATAAAAATGAACAGAGGAGTTGTCTGTTTGTATGGAAACCTACAATAAGGACTCCAGCTAAAATTGGACCATTGAGCACAATTTTAATTAAAATGTGAATGTGAAGGAAATAATATATATTAGTGCTTAATGCAGGAGGGGCATTTTCTGGGGTGATAAAGTAGTTAGAAAAAGAAAACACTTGGCTATTTTGAAAATAGAATATTACTCTAGATACAAATAATTTCACTTGATGATGGGTTAACGACTAATTAGTACGGACTTCGGGCCATGATTTTGCCTTTCCGGCTGAGTTCTCCTCCTTGAAATGGCTTTTATATTAAGTTAATAATGAAGATTGCTCTAATTTTGCTGTGATAACAGTTCAAGGCAGGTAGAATAGAGACTTGAATGAATTTATAATTCTCTGAAGATATACAACAAAGTTTTTAGCTCAGCCTTAGTTTATACTGCAAAATGAGAACTCCTGGAGTCATCCAGATTAGATTTGTTTCTATGTGTGGAAAGGCTTGGAGTACTACTCAGTTTGGTACTTAAATTCCTAGCCTCATAATTCTTTAATGCATCATATATAAATGAATTTTGCAATCAGGCACCTTTGTGCCAATCATTGTTCAGTTTCACCCCCCCCCATCCTAGCTATGTTCAGGCCAAATTTATGCTTTATCAGAGTATGGAAATGGGTGGGTTTGTAAATCACATCTTTTGCACTTGGCTCAATTTTTGGTTCTCTAATAGAACTAAAATCCTGAAAATCTGTCTATTTCTGGCATAAACAGTATGACTGAAGCTCCCTTTCAAATCCTGAATAATGGCAAAATTACACTAATGATTAAAGGAAGCTGGAGAATTCAGGTTAATATTTGGCTAGGAGTGATAACAACCCACCCATTATAGTAATGGTAGGGCAGTTAGATATTACTGTACTACGTTCTAAAACAAGAACTTCAGAGGTTAATCTGGTATTTGGCTCTCACATCAGAGTTTGTTGGTAAAAATTACTCAAACGTCTTTACTTTCTAAGGGAATCTCTTTACTGCCTATTCAAATGCAATTTTTGAGGATACACTGAAGTTTCCAGACGATTAAATTGTGTTGGAAAAGGTTATTCAGCCTTATACTTGTTTGGCTGATTGGCTGTGTAAATATTCAGATGTGTTTCACTCAGGAGCACTGGATGAATCAAATCCCAAATCATCCTGATAAAGCTAATGGAGTGCATACTTTTATAGGCAAGTCATTCTTAGAAATCACAATCTGATTGGACCATCTGAGCCCAAAATATGTTGTAAGGACAAAATATTGTATTTATGTATTTAGCAAAAGTTTTTGGGTATACCTTAAAGCAGGGCTTTTCAACTTTTTCATCCATTGTACCACTTTTAGGATATGGCAATATCCGAGTACCACCAGTCGCTTAGCAAGGTGTCAAAAACTTGATGACCCCCGCCCCCAAAAGGAAAAAAGTGATAAAGTACAGGTAGTCCTCGACTTACAACAGTTCACTTAGTGACTGTTCGAAGTTACAATGGCACTGAAAAAAGTGCCCCCCAAGCCACAGCCGAACAAGATACTTGCCTGCCCGGCAGTGCTCTTCCTCCTGTCCGAAGTTTTCATTGTTGTGGGCATTTCTGTTGAGGATTGGCATTGGAGATAAGGTGGGGGGGGAGTTTGTTTTTTATTCCCCCCATCTGCTGGGTGGTTACAGCAGGTTTAGTCACTTCACATGACCCTGGAACACTGTGACCATCATAAATATGAATCAGTTGCCAAACATCTGAATGTAAATCACAAGGCCCTGGAGATGCTGCAACATTCCAGCTGATTGGTGCTTCTTCTGGCTCAGCAGAAGTGCCAGGATCAGCGCTGAGTTCCAGCTGGAGTCTGGTACTGATCCTGGCACTTCTATTGGGCCCTGACAGTCTCAAAAAAGCACTGATCCTGGTGCTTCCACTGAACATTGACAGCCCTGTAGCTCCAGCCAACTCTCTCTCAGGCTTGTGCAGTGCTGCCACTGGTTCAGCTCATTCCCCTCCCCTGCTACCACTTTTCTAGGATGGCCGCGTACCACCTGCCAGGTGCCAATGTACCACAGGTGGTACCCATACCACTGGTTGAAAAGCCCTGCCTTAAAGTATTTGTCTCTCTATATCTGGATAAATCCTGTTACCTAAAGCTTTTAAATGAGCTATTCAACCCAGTTGAATCTGTTCAGTAGCTTCCTAATTATTAAGAAAGTTGGGGTTTTTACTTCAGAGGCTGAAGTGGGCAAGAAGTAAGTAAAAAAATGGTTTTCAAGCTGGCCTGTGTACCCATGATTAAGACAAGTAGTTGCAGTTCATATAGACCATGTTGCCAGGAAAGATGTTAGCATTTTCTCCTTCCATATCTTGGTCAGATATGAATTGTTTTGAGACACATATAGAATAATAGACCGATTCAGAATGGGAGACTACAGTATATCGTCTCATAAAGGCACAACTTATTTCTGCAAGAATGAATGTGACTTTGGTTCTTAGATATTAGTATTAGAAAACTCAATCCATAAATGGAAAAGTTTTTTCACTCAAAGAGTGTGTAGCAGCAGAGGAATGTTCTTTAGCACTTAACCTGCCTCAAGCATCCATGCTTCTAAAAATATTGATTAATCTAACATAATTGGTTAATGTTCACTTGTTAATTAATTTAATGTTCATTAGAAGTTAATGATTTTTCTAAAGGGATGAAAAATATTTCTTTTTTGAGGGGGTAGATGTCTAGTTTTTTTCTTAACTGTAATTATTGCTCTGATCTAGTGATCATGTAGATTCTTGTAGCCCACATATGATAATGTCTATATATGAGATGGTGACCTTAATTAAATACATACATACATACCCATCATGTTATTCCCTTTTGGGATAAGCAATATTGTGCAGAATGCAGAAAAGAAACAGGAGATAGTAGGCCAAAGAAATTAAAAGCCTGAAAAATGTGTGTGTATGTGTGCAAACATACTTAAAACTAGTTTACATCCTGTCTTTTCAAACCATCCTTACTTCCCCAATGTTCATATACAGCTTCATATATTGTCTTCATATTTTCATCTTTTTTGAGGACCCCATCAATTTTATTAACCACAACCTGGAAGGATACTTTGATTCCCACGATGGATGAATGGCTGCAAAAGTTGATGGAGTTTGCAGAGATGGCTAAATTGACTGTTTTGATTAAAGAAAAGAACACAGATAATTTCGTTTCTACTTGAAAATTGCTTTTGGACTTTGTGCTTGCTGTGGAAAAAAATGAAATTTTGGATTTGCTGATTAGCTAGGCTTGATGTTATAGAAATGGCTAGTATATATATTATTATATAAAAGTAAAATGTTGAAGTTTTATCTTATGGCCTTATTCTACTGTACCAAGAGGAATTCTTTTCCCCTTTTCCCTCCTTACCTTTCCATTATCTTCATTTTTCTTTATATGTCTTGTATTTTATATTTTGATAAACCAATAAAATTGTTGTGGCATATCAACCACAACATGTTTGGTCTTTTTCTTGCTTTGAATTCCAGCTGCTGACACTCAATAAGGGATCAGTCTATAATAAAGCTTCCCTTGTCCACAACTTAATCATGGATGCTGATGCTGATGTGACCTGCATCACTGAACTCTTGTTGGGCAAGGAAGGAGGATTCACCTCATTGAAATGTGCCCTCTGAGGTTTTGAATATGACACCAAGTGCAACTTCAAGGCAGAAGTGGGCTTTGTCTTTTGTGATGCTGGGTGGCCACTAGGGGCTCTGCCTTAGATATTGCTGGATATTAGTCCCTTTTTGTGTGGTTGGACCATAGGGATCAGTGGAGATTGCTGCTCACTTACCATCCTCCTTGCAGTGTAGCAGCATCCCTGCCTATTCTCCTAGATTCTGTGCCTGGGCTAGCAATGGAGTTTCCCAGACTTTATGGTTTTTGGAGACTTCAATCTGTCTTCTCTAGGTAGTCAGGTTAGAGGGTCAGAGTTAGTAGAGGAATTTATGGCCACCATGGACCTGGTCTAACTTATTCATGACCTTACTTGAACAGGGGTCGTACATTAAATCTGGCATTTAATCTGGGCAATGGTGCCAGGATTTGAATTTGGGGGACATTAACATCTGTCCCCTTCAATGGACAGCCCATTCTTTCATAATAATAATAATAATAAAGTTGGAAGGGACCTTGGAGGTCATCTGGTCCAACCCCCTGCTCAGGCAGGAAATCCTATACCATTTCAGACAGATGGCCGTCCAGTCTCTTCTTAAAAACTTCTTGTGTTGGAGCATTCACCACTTCTGGAGGCAGGTTGTTCCACTGGTTAATTGTTCTAACTGTCAGGAAGTTTCTCCTTAATTCTAAGTTACTTCTCTCCTTGATTAGTTTCCATCCATTGCTTCTTGTCCTGCCTTCAGGCACTTTGGAAAATAGCTTGGCTCCCTCTTCTTTGTGGCAGCCCCTGAGATACTGGAATACTGCTATCATGTCCCCCCTCATCCTTCTCTTCATTAAACTAGACCAGGGGTGTCAAACTCAATTTCACTGAAGGCCACATCAGCATTGTGGTTGCCCTGGAGGGACCGGGTAGGTGTGGCCAGAGTGGGTTTGGCCTACTGGGTGAGCGTGGCCAGTTCTACATCATTTGCGTCAAGGATGCCTATGGAGGCCTGGGCAGGAGTGGGACAGATCTGAGGGTCTCTGGCAGAAGGGGGTGGGACCGGGGAAAGTGCCAAGGCATGGTCCACCAGGGCAAGTGCCAAGATAGCCACCACAAAATTGTACATTGGCTGCTGGCTGGCCTGGGCCAAGGCCAAGACAGCAGGGGGCGTTCCCTCACTGTTTCCAGGATGGCTTCGCGGGCCACATGAAACCACTTTGCAGGCCTCATCTGGCCCCCGGGCCTTGGGTTTGACATGTCTGAACTAGACATACCCAGTTCCAGCAGCCATTCCTTATATGTTTTAGCCTCCAGTCCCCTAATCATCTTTGTTGCTCTTCTCTGTACTCTTTCTAGAGTCTCAACATCTTTTTTACATCGTGGTGACCAAAACTGGATGCAGTATTCCAAGTGTGGCCTTACCAAAGCATTGTAAAGTAGTATTAATATTTCATGTGGTCTTGATTCTATCCCTCCGTTAATGCAGCCCAGCACTGTGTTAGCCTTTTTAGCAGCAGTCCTAGGGTTCTCCTCTTGCCCAGCCTAGATGATATTTCATGCCTGACTCTGGACAGAGTGACACTGTCCCTGACTGAGATGGTATGCAGTTTGGGGGTTATTCTAGATTCACAGTTCCTTTTCACAGACATGGCTAGGGAGTCCTTTGCACAGATTTCATTTGTGTGCCAGTTGCGCTCTTTCCTGGACTGGGATAAGGTGTAGTCCTTTTAATGATTTGGCTAGGTAACAGATGTGCAGTGAGGAGGCAGAAATATTGCTTATTGTATCAATTCCCCTCATTTCAGACAGTAATAGCTACAATAGTCTCCATGTGTAAAGTTCTATACATAATGATCACTTTCTGCATAAGCTGGATTCTATGTATGGATTCCTGCTGAGGCTTACATTTGATGTATTTGTAGTTATACAACTTGGTTGTCCACATTACACATATTTGGCTAAATAATAAATAGAGCTACAGAATGGTAGAGAATTGGGATTTTCATCAGAAAGGAAAATTCATGAATCATAGAATTATTAATTCTCCTATAAATGGCACCCCCCTAGTATTTGCTAGTTGTGGATCTGATCCAGCATGGAAATGATGGTTTCCATGATTATGATTTGAATAATTGTCACCTTCGGCATAGGTGTAATCACATGCTCTCCTATCATATACATATAAGATTGTATTGCAGAATATTTCACTTTGTTAGTGAATAAACCAGAGAGCGTTGTCTTTTAACTCTTAATTATTTTAAGAAAAAAGGTATGAAAAAATGATTTCTAAAAGCTCAGAGTGTTTTTGCTCCTTCTGTTTTTTAAAAAATAGTTTAATTTTGAAATTGAGACATAATTTAGTTAATATCAGTATATGTGCTATTAATTTGTCATTCATCAGTGCAAAATTAAAGAAAGCATTTCTGTGGTGACTTTTTGGGGCTCAAGTGTCAAATACTCATCTTTGATCTGTGCAGGTCTATCAAAAACAGCAGAGCAATGTATATTGTAAATTCATTTTAACAAAAATCTAAAAAATATTAGGATTTTTTAAAAAAAATGTGCATATGTTATACAGCTTTCATTTTGCCTAGGACTTTTGTATAGCAGTGTGTAGCGGTCAAATTGTTATTTGACTCCAAGTAATTGTTTGCAAAATATTACATCATTGGGACTTGTACATTATCCAAGTCTCACTTTGTCGCCTATTTGTCTTTCTTTTGTTGTCCCAATAACACATTGTCCTTTAGGTGGCTTGAAAGGACTTGGGTTTAACGTTTATAGCTTCTACTACGGAAATTATAATAAGTTTTTCTTTCCCTTTTTCCCCTTTCCTTGCACTTTTTCCTTTTTTCTTCTTTTCTTCTTTTCTTTTTCTTTTCTTTTCTTTGACTTTTTCTTTTCTTTTCTTTGACTTATTGCATGTAAAAATCTTAATAAATGTAAATCAATAAAAAATAAATTAAAATTGTTTTGCTTCAGGTCATAGAGAAATACCTTTTTGCTTTATTTGCATCAAGAAAAAATGAATGTAAAAGAGACAATGATAGTGTGGGCAAAAAACTTTGGATACTCTATAGACTTAGAAGCTTGACAAAAGTTATGGGACAGAAATATTAAACGGACTAAAGCAGCCTCATATAAAGAAAACCTGTATAAAATGTTTTATAGATGGCACATGACACCAGTAAGGTTAGTGAAAATGTTTAAAAATGTTTTGAATAACTGTTGGAAATATAAACAAAAGCCAGGTACTTATTGTCATATCTAGTGCAGTGGAGGCGGCACTCAGAGCCCTCTCTGTGGGCATCTGCACCATGCCCCGGATATGGCAACCGTCCCTCTTCAACCAGCTGCTTGCTAATTCACCGAGGTCCCACGTGGCCGGATGCATCCCAGCACAGCTGGTTTCCCTCCCCCTCATCCCATCCCTCCTGGCCTCGCATGCTCTCCTTTTCCCAGGCACGACCCACTGCATCACCTCCTCAGCTGGCGGCCGTCCGTCCAGCTCAGAGGCGATTTCTCTGACCTGCTGGCAGCAAGCTGCGGAGCCCCAGAGTGCGCCAGTTGAGGAGACGGCAGGCTGTGGCTGCTGACGGACATTGTTGGCCCCCATTCGCTCATTGGCCTCTGTGTGAGGGGGCCGATGGTGTCAGGCAGCAGCCACCCTGGCCCCTGCATCACCTTGCCCTGTGACAATGGCACCCCCACCCTGCCTCACCTTCCCTCCCCTTACCCCATAGGATGAGCCTCCTGCCCACCGCCCCACCTGCCAGAGACCCCCTGGATTTCCCCCAACCCTGCCCGGCCCCACAGGCATTCCTTCCCACGAGAACATCGAGGTGACCACGCCCACCTTGGCCCCACGCACTCAGTCTGCCATGACCACCACAGCCATGCCCACCTGGCACCCGGCAATAAATAAGTGGGTTTTGGATTGCAGTTTGGGCACTCGGTCTCTAAAAGATTTGCAATCACTGCCCTAGTGCAAAGAAATTTTGGTTTAAGATTCATGTATGGCTGGAAAAGATGACTAAAATACAGATAGAATTCCGGCCAGAATTGTTCTTGTTAGGAATATTAGGATCTAACTACGGGAAAGAGAATGAGTATTTAATATTACATATATTGCAGCTGAAAATTTTAGAGTGTGCAGAAATGGACAGATTAATGCTAGAGATTAAAGAGAAAGAAGACTCACTTTATTTTAAAACATGGGAAAATATTTATCAATGGTTAGCAAAATGAGTTAACGAAAACCGTCTGTGAAACTTATTAAGACTGATTTTTTAATGATTAATTGATATGCTATATAACTTTTATAATAATAATAATAAATAAAGTTGGAAGGGACCTTGGAGGTCATCTAGCCCAACACCCTGCTCAGGCAGGAAACCCTATACCATTTCAGACAAATGGCTGTCCAGTCTCTTCTTAAAAACTTCCAGTGTTGGAGCATTCACCGCTTCTGGAGGCAGGTTGTTCCACTGGTTAATTGTTCTAACTATCAGGAAGTTTCTCCTTAGTTCTAGGTTGCTTCTCTCCTTGATTAGTTTCCATCCATTGCTTCTTCTCCTGCCTTCAGGCGCTTTGGAGAATAGCTTGACTTCCTCTTCTTTGTGGCAGATATTGGAACACTGCTATCATGTCACCCCTCGTCCTTCTCTTTGTTAAACTAGACATACCCAATTCCAGCAACTGTTCCTTCTATGTTTTAGCCTCCAGTCCCCTAATCATCTTTGTTGCTCTTCTCTGTACTCTTTCTAGAGTCTCAACATCTTTGTTACATCTTGGTGACCAAAACTGGATGCAGTATTCCAAGTGTGGCCTTACCAAGGCATTGTAAAGTGGTATTAATAATATAATAATATTATAATCTTTGCTATTTTTGCTGACTCTACACTTACTATTATATTGATTATCCCTCTTGAATACTTATATCCAGACAATAGTTGCTTGCTAAAATGTGAAATGTTATTGGGGGCAACCTCATTGTTGTACCTATTCGCACTCTAATCCCTTTCCCCAACCCTATCCCGAATCCCATTACCTATATTGATCCTTCTTCTCCTACCCAGATAAAACTTAATAAAATATTGTCAAAAAAAAGAAAGAAAAAATGAATGCCTGAAATATCCTTTATGTGAAACTGCACTAATATTTGCCTACTTTGCTAAACAAATAAATATTACATAAGAACATATATTACACAATATATAATTAATACATTAATTATATTACTATAATGAAGAAGAACCTACTTATATCTGACATGGAGCCATAGGTTTCTGGATTGCAGAAATAGCAAGTACAAGTATAAACTATTGTCCTCTTTTCCCAATCACAGATAGCATTTAGACTACTGCAAACAAAAGGAGGCTTTGTTTTACAGAAGGCACAGTTCTTTATTGACATTCCTATACTTGATTTTGTAGAACAGGCTTTTCAAGCAAGTTTGCTTTTGGATGTTAGTCTCTGCTATCCAGTCACCAGTATACTTGAGGTTTAAACTATAAACTAATGGTGTATATACAAACAACTTGTTTGAATTGTGTCTGGCTCTTGATATCTATAGGACAAATCCATACACTTTTCTTGCAACAACACTAAAGTAGTTTGCCCTTGTCTTCTTCCAGAACGTCCCCCCGCCCAGTGGAGTCCTTGATGCCTTCTGATCTTGGTGGTTTGCTTGTTTGAGTAATGTTATCAGTGCAAATGAATGTGGGGTTTATATAGAGTAGCTTTTTTTTTTAACATGGTTGTTTTTTCATCAACAAAGTCACTGGGTGAGAACTGGCAGTGTAGACTTCAGTGAAGCAATACAAATATATTTTATTAATAACTATACAATCTTGCATTTATAAACAATTATGTATTAATATATGTCAAAATGATGATCAAATATATTCATTTTGAATTTCCAATTGCATACATGTGGACATGTAATTAATTATCCAGGGACATGTAATTATCTTTCACTTTTCTCTCTTACCTACTTCAAATTCACCAACCAAGAAGCAATCAGTCTGGAGTTAAACTAAGAAATAACTTCTTGAGTTGTCTAAATCTGTATGGACTTATCATGCTATTGCTTTGCCATACATCCAAGATTCAGGGATAAGCTAGTTTCAACAGCCAGATGTATTTTTTTCAAACAAATACTTTTTAGATACCCTGATGACACTTTATAACTGTATGTTAAAGCAGGGCTTTTCAACCAGTGGTACGGGTACCACCTGTGGTACATTGGCACCTGGCAGGTGGTACATGGCCATCCTAGAAAAGTGGTAGTGGGGGAGGGGAATGAGCTGAACCAGTTGCAGCACCGCACAAGCCTGAGCGAGAGATGGCTGGAGCTGCAGGGCTATCAGGGCTCAGCAGAAACACCAGGATTAGCGCCAGGCTCCAGCTGGAGCTCGGCGCTGATCATGGTGCTTCTGCTGAGCGCATAAGGAGCGCCAATCAGCTGGAATGTTGCAGCATCTCCAGGGTCTTGTGATTTACATAAATATGCTTGGCAACTGATTCATATTTATGATGGTCACAGTGTCCCAGGGTCATATGAAGTGACCAAAATCTGCTGCAACCACCCAGCAGATGGGGGGAATAAAAACCAAACACCCCCCACCCCACCCCCGCTGCCAATCCTCAACAGAAATGCTCACAACAATGAAAACCTTGGACAGGAGGAAGAGCACCGCTGGGTGGGCAGGCAGGTGTCTTGCTTGGCTGTGCCTTGGGGGGCACTTTTTCCAGTGCCATTGTAACTTCGAACAGTCACTAAGTGAACTGTTGTAAGTCGAGGACTACCTGTACTTTATCACTTTTTTCCTTTTTGGAGGGGTCATCAAGTTTTTGACACCTTGCTAGGGCGGCGACTGGTGGTACTCGGATATTGCCATATCCTAAAAATGGTACAATGGGTGAAAAGGTTGAAAAGCCCTATGTTAAAGGAATAAACATAATTCCTGTTTGTGCAAATAACTAAGAATTACTGAAATGCTTTCTTTCTCAGATCAGTTGTTTGATCCTGAGGCAGAAAGGATTGATATGGTGAGATACAGTTTATAATATCAGAAACCATGTACTTATTCATTGAGATGCTTGAACTCCAGTGTTAACTCTCTGAACATTATTTATAAATTGTCTTTATGGAAAGGTATGAAAATAAAGTTTCTGAGTGGTATGCCTGGAGCTTCCTCATGCTTTTGCTTACACTATATGGTTGGTATTGAGATGGTTTTGAATGTGAAGGAAATTCAGGTTTTTCATGACATGAAAAAAATTGATTCCTCCATTGCACTTTGAAATGAAAAAGTCCAAGAATATATGCATAATGGGGAGTAGTTGATCAAGCGCCTAGGTGGTCACATATATGGGTTCCAAGGTGGGGAAAGAAAGCATTTATTTAATTATTACATTTTATACATTTCCTCTTAGGAAGTTGAGGCAGGTGATGTTGGAAATCTGCCTTCATTTTATCTTCCTAGTAACAAACCTGTGAAGCAAATTCAGCTGTGAAATATTTATTGTCCCAAATTATCTGGTTAACTCTGTAATCCAGGGAGGATGATCTTGTCTGGCATATTTCAGGAATAAAAGGAAGGGAGGTTTATAAAGCCAACCCACCCCAACTTTCATTAAAGATGAGATTTGTCAGCCTGATTCCTGCATTATAACAAATACAAGGATGATCACATTGTTTCCCTTATTTTAACATACTGTATGAACTAATTGTAATTCTGTGTAATAATGAGCCATAGTAAGGAAATATGTTTCATGTCATTTGCATGAATTATTTTGTTCTCAAGCTAATCAGACATTTACCTGATTGCATTAGCATTTCTTAAAGAATCTTAATTAGTACATGCTATAATAGTATTTTCATTTGCTGATCATGTTGATTTTCTAGCATTTTATCTTTTTTCCTTGTAGTATGCATTCACACTGCCACCTTGGCTTGTTGGAGAGAAAGGGTTTTACCTTTTGTATCATGAACTGAAGACGTTACATGGGTATTGCAACCTTTCTTTGTTCCTGAATGTATTTCATTTTTTCCCTCCCTGGAGATGTTTCAGTGAATAATTTTCATGATAGAAATCCATCTCTCAGTACAGTTATTAGAACTTTTTCTCCCCATAACTTTTGGCCATAAAAGCAAGTTTCCTAAATTAGTCCTGACTTAACCATAGTTAAAGTAAATCAGCAGTTCCTACAACCAATAGCTCTGTGTTGTGTTAGGGCAGCGGTTCTCAACCTGTGGGTCGCGACCCCATTTGGGGTCGAACGACTGTTTCACGGGGGTTGCCAAACACCGCAGTCCGCCATTTTTCCCCATTTCCCCTTGGCCATCGCGCGCGCGCCGCGCTTGCGCGATTTGGGCCGTCGCGCTGCGCATGCGCGATTTGGGCCGTCGCACCGTGCATGCGCGATTCAGGCCATCGTGCACGCACTGCGCATGCACGCTTCGGGCCGTTGCGTGTGCCGCGCATGCGTGATTCAGGCCATTGCACAGCGCATGCGCGATTCGGGCCGTTGCGCCGCACATGCACGATTCAGGTTGTCGCACGCACCACGCATGCGCAGTTCGGGCCATCGCACGCGCCATGCATGTGCAGTTCGGGCTGTCGTGCCGCACATGCACGATGTGGGCCATCACGCCGCGCATGCGCAGTGCAGGTCGGGGTCGCGCCGCGCATGGGCGGCGCAGGTCGGGGTCTCGGCCTGAAAAAGGTTGAGAACTGCTGTGTTAGGGTTTCAAAAAGTGCTTTAAAATTTTTACTATAGCAGTGTCAGCTTAAGCCTTGATTTATGCTGCAGGCTTCCAGAAGAAAAATGCAGTTTCAGTTCATTCAGTTCAAAAGAGATGCTTATGGAAAAAGGTCCTATTTAGCCTCCTCACATTTGCTTAAGCAGAATTAAGAAGATGGCAATATTATGACAGAAGAAGCTCATGGAGCAGCACTTGAATTGAAAATTTAATGGAAAGGCTATTTAATTTTGGCAAAGTTTTACCTCTTTCCCTTTTTGGCACCTTCGAATACTTGACAACAATTCAGAGCATTGAATGGAGCACATTCCTTTTTTGTTTACATATCAGCAGGCTGTTGCCATTCAAGTCACATTTTGCATCTTATTATTTATTTCATAGGTTGAAAGCCTTATGAGCAGAGCAAAATTATCTTCTTGTTAGTTTGTTTTTTGTGGAAATGTAATGTGTGACTTGAGGAAGCATGGCCACATACAGATCTGGACGAAAGACACCTATTTCTGCATGAAAAGATACTTTCTTATATGTTTTCAGGCATTTGTCTTGTCAGCTTAAGAAATCATGTCTGGTAACAGGTTTGAGTAAGTGGATGAGTGTATTTATGTGTCTGAAGTGGCAAATGCCATCTAATAATTAGAGCTACAACAATGAATT
This sequence comes from Bothrops alternatus, assembly GCA_034064705.1. NCBI lineage: Eukaryota > Metazoa > Chordata > Lepidosauria > Squamata > Viperidae > Bothrops > Bothrops alternatus. The sequence continues at coordinate 8,454,352 of JARGCV010000003.1, read as the reverse complement.
ATTTTCTCACTAGAAGACAGTTTGCTGGCAGCTTGCTCTCTTCTGTTGCTAAGAGGTACAACTCACACAATGTTGGCAGATGCCACTTTCAACTGGGGAGTTGCTGCCTGCACTGCTGCCCTCTGCCTCCTCTATTCCACAGCTTCCTTCCCAGCCAGGCCCACAATCTCCCTTTGGTAGATGAGCCTCCAGCATCCTGCTGGGTTTGTTGCACATGTCCCAGGATTGCGCCTGGGCCTGGATCCTGGGCCAGCAGCAGGAGGAAGAAAATGGTGAAGTTAATTTGGGGATGGATGGCAAAGGTAGGCAGAGTTGGCAGAGTGCAGGGCAATCGAAAGGGCAGAGATAGGGAGATAAGTAGATGGGGGAGTTGATGCATACGCTGCGGCCCTAAATGTGGGCCAATTGCCAAGTGCCCAAATTTTGATCATGTGACTGTGAGGAGGTCACTGCAGTGGACATAACTTTGAGTAATGTCATTTGTTCAATGCTGTTGTAACTTTGAACAGTTGCTAAACAACGTGATATTAAGCAAGGACTACCTGTAAATTGCTGGTCAGCATCTTCAAGGTCTGTCTTAGTTTTAGATGTAGATAATCATTGACAAGTTATGACAGATCGCTCAAAAGGTATTTATGACTTAATTCCGATATTCCAATGATTGGATCTGCATGTATATGAAATTACTTTTTCCAGTACTAGAAAGATATATTTTTTTTCAATCACAAGAATGTGCTACGATCAGTTAGGACAACGATACGCTATCTTTCTCCAGCATGGAAAAGAATGGAGAATCCACGAACGGGTTAAAGAAGTCCTCTAGCCCAATTAGACCAAATCAGTCAAGTTGCCATGCCTGTGCTGGACTGGATCACACCCCAGTTTCGATTTGGTCTCAGCCCAGATGGACATTGGTAACTTGGCTCCCAGAAAAACTTTAGGATGACAGGTTGTACTATTTTACTCTCCATTTGTGGATTCTTCAATCTTTCCCTTGCCATCTGGTCAGTGCTGGGATCAGCGCTGTCCCAGTCTGGTAAGAATCTTTGTGGATTCACTCCGTCTGCCTTTGGCAGCATCCCAGCATTTGCCCATCTCGGATTCCCTTGGTCTGCCTTCGGCAGCCTCCTAGCATTTGCCCAGCTGATCGTCGCGATCGCCGCTTTCGGTGCAGCGCGACAATCAGGTTCTATTACGGCTCTCCGTTTGCCTTTCTTCTGATTTTCTACTGATTCTACTGATAAATATAACAAGTTATCTTAGGCATTCAGCCCTCACCTTAGGATTCCTTTGCTGGTCGCCGCGGTCGCCAATTTTTTTTTGAATCGCCGAGTGATCTCTTTAATAGTCTCCTCTCACTCAATTCGGCTTGCAATTTGGGGTTTTTTCTTAATTTTCTGTCCGGCGGTGTGCACCTACCCCTGAACGTTCAGCCTTCAATCTAGGACTCTCTCATCAGCTAAACGTGATCCAGGCCTTTCTCCTCAATGGCTGCGGGTGCCATTTTGGATCGCCACGTGGTTGGCGGTGGTGGTCTCGCCATTGCACTTTTCCCTTTCCAAACCTTCCTTCCTTGCAGATTCCAGTTATTTCCTTCTATTTCTGACTGGTGAAGGCTTATTTAACATTTTCATTTACATACATTACATGGTTTTTTTCAATTCAATTACAGTCAAAAGCACTACTTACCTTCCTTATCTACTAAACTGCCTTAGCTGTTCAGCTGGGCTCAATTGAATTGTTTCATCACAGCCTGTTACTGCTGTCTGCATCTAGTGAACTGGCAATTTGGTCATAGCCATCACTAAGTGAGGCACGAGGGATCCCGTCACTAAAAAAAAAACCAGAAAGAGAAGAGAGCCCCTTTAGTGATGCGCAACATTAGTTGCAAAGTGTGACTCTTTGCTTAATGGTGGGCCAGACTTCACAGATCCTCATGTAGGCCAATACCACCCAAGTGGGCCATAGCCGTATCTCTTGCAGACCAGGATGGCTTTAGTGATCTGCTGGAAAACTCCTGAACAGTATGGTGGACAACACCGTTCCACAGGCTTCCGCTTCAAGTGGAAATAAAAAACACAAGTCACCCAACCAGACAGCAGCTGCAAAAATCAAGGCCAAAACCAAAAGAACCTCTAAGATGGCCGAAAAGCAAGCTGGCCGCAGACATAGGGTGCTAGAAAAACAATTTTCCAAATCCCAAAAGCGGGCGGTGGAGGGTGCAGCTTCCTCACTTCCCCTCCCTCTCACATCAACAGTGGGTCTCCAGAATGGGATCTTGATCAGAATCTTGCACTCAGCTACAGCCAGGATCATCTTTCTCTTTTTGAGGAGGAACTGAGAGCACGGGACCAAGATCCGCTACCAGGGGTCGTGCCCATTCCACCCACAGTGGCAGAGAGCTTCTCCCTTGCGGGCCCATCCCAGATCCCGTCGGCTTCATTTTCCCCTATGGAGGTGGGCCTCCACCCCATGAAACAACCATCATTTACCGACCAACTCCAGGCCATGATTTCCCAGGCAGTAGCTCAAGCTATGGCATCTTCAGTGCATGCTCAATTGACTCCTGGGCCATCAAACCCTCTTCCATCTGCGGGGACTTCATGATCCAGGGATTATCAATACCCAGATCACGCCTCGCCCCCAGGTTTCTGTGAGAGCGAGGTGTCCGAATATTTGGAGCACGACCTTGAGGAGGGGCAGTGGTCGGATGATGATGAGCCTACCACGGAGGCTCCCCCATTGGTAGGCTTGTTCAACCCTACACTCTTTTCCTCCCTCCCTCGCAAGGCCTGCGCCACCAGAAAGATTGAACAGGTGAGACCCCCAGTGTCCGATCAGGCATCAGGTCAGGGTACTAGTCCGCTGTTTTCGGAACCAGTCATAAAGAACCAGCAGATTCCTTGCCCTCCCATGTTTTTGAAATTGGTACAGAATCAGTGGGGATCTCCCGGCACTTTTTCCGCCCTTTGGGGGATAGACTGTAAACTTATAGATACGGTTTCGACCCTGAATGAGGCGCTGGAGGTTCCGGGAGTGGACGAGTCCTTTACTCCTATATTTTCAGATTCCAAGATTCCAGGGGACATGTCGGAGGCACTGAAGGCCGAGGACAAAAAAATCCGAGGTTTCCTTCCGTACCAGGCTTTGGCGTGGGCAATAAGAGCTTCCACATCAAATTCTTTCTTTGCCAGAATCTCCCTGATCTGGCTATGTGAACTCCAGTCCAGAATCTCCCTAGAGGAGGTAAGGGTACATCAGGATATGACCAAGTTGCGGGCGGCCTTGGAATATATGGCAGACGTGTCTCTCCAAGTGGCCAGATTCTTGGCCTGTGCCATAGCCTCCAACATCGCTGCACGTAGGTTATTTTGGCTTAGGAACTGGCATGCCGACACCAAATACAAATGGAGGGTGGCTGCTGCCCTATATCAGAGCGGTCGCCTTTTTGGGAAAGCCCTCACTCCGTACTTGGTGGAAAACAGGGAAAAGAAGAGGGTACTCTACCATTTTTCCAAGAGATTGGGCAGGCATTTCGTCCCATATAACCGCTGTCCTTCCTTTCGGTCGGGACCAGAACCGACCTCAGGAAATGTATCCCGGCCCTTTCCAGCAGAACTGGACCATTTCTTGGACCGATCTGGCTACAGAGACAGGTCCAGACAGCAGGTTCAGAACAAGCGGCCCTTTCGAGGCAGAGGAGGTCGCCCCTTCCATAGGTCAAGGTGACTCAGGGTGGACTCCTCCCATCGGTGGCAGACTGACCTATTACATATGCAAATGGGAAGATACCACCACGGACGCTTGGTTGCTCACCACCATCAGGGATGGCCTGACAACTCCCCCTCGACATTACATCACCTGCCTCTTGTTGCGGAATCCTGTAAAACAGGGTCTCATGCAGGAAGCCATTCAACATCTATTAAGCATAGAGGCCATAGACCGGGTACCATCGGACCAACTGGGGAAGGGGTTCTACTCCATCCTCTTCGTTGTACCGAAGTCTTCTGGGGGATGGAGGGCGATACTCGACCTCAAGGGTCTGAATTCACACCTATCGTATTGCAAGTTCAAAATGCAGACACTCCAGTCCATCTTGGCCAGCGTATGGCAGGGAAACTTCCTGTTATCAATAGATCTTACAGAGGCATACCTCCACATCCCCATTCACCTGGGTCACAGACAATTCCTCAGGTTCAGGTACTCCAACCATCACTACCAATACAAGGCTCTCCTATTCGGCCTATCATTGGCCCCCAGGGTTTTCACCAAGATACTGGGGGTACTTGCCGTGCATCTCAGGTCGGTACCAATTCGCGTTCAATGCTACTTGGAAGACATCCTAATCCAGTCGTCCTCTGCACCGAACACACTGATGGACCTGGCACTAATGATCAAGACGCTACAAAGTCACAGCTTCTTAATCAACCTTCAAAAGAGCCACTTGATTCCAGCCAACTGCCTATTACACTTAGGCGCGATAATAGACACAAACCTTTGCCAAGTATTCTTATCCCGGGAGCGTCAGGTCAGCATCCGTACTCTGATTCTCAAGGTCAGCAGGGAGTAATGGGTGACCCTAGCCTTACTCTCCCAACTATTGGGGAAACTGATTTCCTGCATTGCCATAGTACCCTGGGCCAGGCTTCACACAAGGCAGCTCCAGTGGTTCTTACTCCCCTACCACGGCAGGGCATAAGCTCCTTTCTCCAGAGGGTACAAGTTCCATTGCAGATGCTCAGCTCCCTTCTCTGGTGGCTCTCCCCAGCGTTATCCAAGGGGTCCCTCTTCAGGAAGCCCGTTCGTGTGACCTTGACCACAGATGCCAGTCTATTCAGCTGGGGGGCATACCTTCAACTTCAGTTTGCTCAGAGCCGGTGGTCCCAGCAGGACCTAAAACAAAACATTAACGTGTTGGAACTCAGGGCTATACACCTGGCACTTTGTCACTTCCGCAAAACGATTGCGGGGTGCCACGTGTTGGTCCTGATGGACAACGTGACAGCGAAGGCCCATGTCAACTGGCAGGGCAGCACTCGATCTCGATCCCTAATGTCTGAGGCTCAGTTACTGGAATGATGGACGGAGTGGAATCTCCTTTCCCTGAAGGTGGAGCACATTTCAGGGGAGGCAAATTGGCAGGCGGATTATCTGAGTCATTCTACAGTAGACCATTCAGAATGGTGTCTGCATCCCCATCTCTTCAGGGAGATCACACAGCAGTTCGGTCAACCAAGTGTCAACCTATTCGCCTCCCCAACGAACACTCAGCTCCCACGTTTCTTCTCCCGTTTCCCTGCTCAGGGGTTGGAAGGAATAGATTCCGCAGTCCCTGGCCTGGGGGACTACTGTATGCCTTTCCACCTTTCCCCCTGATTCTGGCAGTCATCAGGAAAATATTACAGGAACAAACGGAGCTGGTATTCATGGCCCCACACTGGCCGAGGCGACCATGGTTCGCAGATCTCGTGAGCCTCGCCGTAGCTCCTCCATGGAGGATCCCTCCAGATTGGATAGTCTTGTTACAAGGGGTCATGCAACATCTAGACCCACAGTGGCTCCAGCTGGCCGCCTGGCATCTGAATGCCAGTTCCTGACATGGGGTTCATACTCCTCAAGAGTGATCTCAATGATTCAGATTTCTCGGCAGCCGGCCACAAATCATATTTACAATGCCACCTGGAGAAACTTCTGTCGCTGGTGTGACCAAAATAATTTGGCCATCTCCTCGGTTACCATTCCGCAGATACTTGAATATCTCTTGGAGGGGGTGGAGAGGGGCCTAGCACCTAACACTATCCGTAGGCAGGTGGCAGCCCTCTCCACGGTCTTCACATGTGCCAATTCCACACCATTGTCTCAGCACCCAAGGGTCTGATCCTTTCTTAAAGGGGTCACAAACAGTAGGCCTCCTGTAGTACATCATTACCCCACTTGGGAGTTACCAAGGGTACTACAGGACATTACAGAATCCCCTTTAGAACCTATCAGGTCTTGCAATTTACAACACTTGTCCCTTAAGGTGGTTTTCTTAGTCATGGTTACATCGGCAAGATGCGTATCAGAATTGGCAGCTCTTTCCGTCAGGGAAGACCTATGCACCTTTCACCAGGACAGAGTGGTCTTACGGTTGGACCCCTCATTCATCCCCATCTTTCACAGGGCACAAGAGATCATACTACTGGACTTCTGTCCTAACCCATCACATGAGAATGCCTTGGAGCAGCAATGGCATTCTCTGGATGTCTGCAGGGTGTTGTGATATTACATTAAGCGGACAGCTGCTTTTCGCAGGTCGGAGGCTCTTTTTGTCTCTTTCTACCCGGCTTCTAGGGGTCTGAAAGTTTCTTCTTCTACCATTGCCAGATGGATTAAGGCCTGTATCGCGGAGTTGTACCAGGTGCGTTCCTTGCCAGTTCCAAGGCATCTGACAGCACATTCCACACACAGTGCTTCTACATCGGCTGCGTGGCATACTCAAACTTCTATTGCTGACATTTGTAGGGCAGTGATGTGATTGTCGCCTTCCCCCTTTATCCGACATTATAAGTTCAATAAATTTGCCTCTGCAGAGACCTCCTTCAGCTGCCAGGTCTTGCAACAGGTGGTTCAGGCAGCATCGACACTTGACCAGCCTGTTTCCCACCTGTAGGGTCACATAGGCTTTGGTACGTCCCATTCATGGATTCTCCATTCTTTTCCATGATGGAGAAGGGGCATTGCCTTACCTGAATGCCTTTTCTCAGCATAAAGAATGGAGAATCCACCCCCTCCCCTTATAATCCACAGTCAGGTCAGTGTCTGTAGTCTGGGAGCCAACATGTCGTACAATCATTAGCTTCGCCCTCTTCGAAAATGGGTGTGATCCAGTCCAGCACGGGCATGGCAACTTGACTGATTTGGTCTAATTGGGCTAGAGCAGTGGTTCTCAATCTTTTTTAGGTCACAACCCCCAATCTGTCAAGCACCGTGCATGCGCGATGCTACCTCCTGCGCCACGCATGCATGGTGCTGCCCCCTGCACCAGCTGAGGCATAGGCCGCCGCCCATTTGGGGCAGTGCAAGGCAGGCCCAGGTGCTCCTGGGCGGCCACGGCAGCGATGGCACAGGGGCACCACGGGCTGGGCCACCCGCCAGGCCCCAAGCGCGCCAAAAACTCTCCCTGCGCCCACCACTGCCCCACTAGCCTTGCCTTCGCTGCCGCCCATTCGGGGCGGCAGCAGGCAGGCCCAGGCGTTCCTGGGCGGCCGCGGAAAGCAGCAGCAACAGCGCAGGGCAATCACCGGCTGGGCCACCAGCTGGCCCAGCCCAAGGGAGGTAAGGCACCTGTTGGGCCCCACGCGCGCTAGCTGCCCTCCCTGTGCCCGCTGGCCTCCCACCTCCCATCCCTGGCCCTCTTTTACTTATATTTTTAGTAGTTGCTCAGCAGGGAGGGGTGGAAAGTTCCAGACTGCTTGCCTTCGCTGCAGACAACTTGCAGCCCCGTTTGCAGACTGGGACTTTTGGTGGGCTCAACAGGGCAGAGACAGCCTGGACAATTCCTATTGGCTTTTGAAAGCCAGTAGAATTATACTCTATTCAAGAGAGTTTATTCAATTGGCTTTCAAAAGCCAATAGAATAAGAGGGAGTAACACAGCTAAGGAAAAGGGAAAAAAAATGGCGTAGCACAGCTAAGGAAAAGGAGAAAAAAATGGCGGACTGCGTTGTTTGGCAACCCCCGTGAAATGGTCGTTCGACCCCAAATGGGGTTGCGACTCACAGGTTGAGAACCGCTGGGCTAGAGAACTTCTTTAACCCATTCATGGATTCTCCATTCTTCATGCTGAGAAAAGGTGTTCAGGTAAGACAATGCCCCTTCCAGCTTTGTGGACTGGTGGGGAAAAGGGAGAGGGAATGATTACACGCAGATGCTGGATGAAAGTGTGTGTGCACACGCTCAGGTCCATTTGCATGAGTGGTGTGCACATTGCACCTGCCACTTGCACAAATGAAGTTTCGTGTGCACACTCACCTGCTGTTCGCGCAAGTGTGCTTCCCTGCTGCTTCCATGGCCCGGTTCTAAATGGGCGGTGGCCCGGAAGTGCGCTGTGACCAGCGGGTTGGGGACCCTTGAGTTAGGCAAATGTCTTCTTCAATTTCAGATTGCAGGGCAAACCAGCCAGTGAGTACTAATCAATGACAGTCACAAGCCTGTTCAGTTGTAGTTAATGCTTATTACGGACAAAAAGAGATAGCTTATAGATACTCAAAAACTAACTCAAGAGAAACACCAACCAAACAAAAGGTACTCGGAGTATACTTGAAGAGGGAAGGGGGGAGGGAAGAACGTTTACTAAAACAGATGTTTACAAAGATTAATACCTAATGTTGTATGCTATGTTCTAGGATGATTGTTTAGCAATAGGATCTTTGGTTTAATGTTAATCACATTAATATGGAACCAGATAAGAGAAACACCAATCAAACAAAGTGTAACAGGAGTATAGTTGAGGCTAGACGCGAGGAGTGGGAAAAAGGCTTACTAATTCAGACGTTTTCAATGACGAATACTTAGTATTGTATATCAGGTGCCATGATGATTGCTGCATAATATGTTTTTATGTTCAATGTTGATGGGTGCTAGATGGACAACATGAAAACAGATGTTTGGTAGCCCTATTCACTGCCCTAAATGTTGCACCCTCCTGAGAAAATCCCTCTATACACCTTTACTCAGAAAGAAGAGAGTGAAAAAAAAATCTCTCTCAGCTTTCTTGCCTTTTCTGCAAGTAACAGAATGAGTGGTATGCATAGTAGGCTAATTTCCTTGTAAGAATGAAAGTATTCAATTTAGAAGGTACAGGCTGTTTATTATGTAGATTAAGGTTAAGGAGCTAACTGATAGGGGAAAGAAAAATACCATGCATGTTGCAAGCCTTAAATCACAGCTAATCTTCAAGGCAGGAATGCATATCTGCACATTCAAACAAGGTAGGACAAAATGGGACTGAATCTACAAAGAAATAACACAGATAAATCCATAATATAAATCGAAGAAAAGGGATGCTAACTTTCATCAATCTCTATCTTTCATTTTATGGCTCTTTTCTCAGTTTGGTCTCTTCAGTACTCAGTAAGCCTTCATAGTACACTATCTTCAGAGCATCTTATTCATTGTTTCTCAGATATTCTTCCAGTGCCTTTTTTTTCCTTCAACTCTCTGATGTACTTATAACATTCCATATCCACCTATTTTCCTTGGTAAGTAGAATCTGTCAATATCACTGCATAATTCATTGTCATGATTTTTTTGGTGTTCCTATCCAGGTCCTTTATTTCTTCTTAAATCCCATCCCATTCCTGCTGTGTATCTAATTACTGAAATTGCCCAGGTATTAATTGCCTTAAAGGTATTTCCACTGAGTTTGGACTTTAGGATATTCTTCACTTACATGATGTATTTACTTCTAACCTTCTTTTTGACTACCTTGGGCTTGATGTTATCAGCTTGAAGGATGTCCAGGCATTTGTAATTATCATCTTCATCCAGACTTCTGATTTTATTTCCACATGGGGCATTGTGATTCCTTCAGTTTTCATTATTTTTACCCCTGTTGACTGGTTCACTACAGTCTCTCCATTGATGGATTTGTAGAAAAGTTTCTGATTTGGAAACTTGGAATTTCTGCCTATAGTGTGCCATTTGAGCTTTGTGTCTATTGAACTTTGTATTTATTGCTTTATTATTTCAGTACTTCCTTAATCTTCCTTCTTTGTAGGTGATGTCTTTTGATCAGGTATTCTTTAATCTTCTTGTTCTTCAGTTTATTTTCTTTCATCTGTTCTAGCTTGCTTGCATCTGATCTTAGTATGCTGATCTTATTTTCCAGCCTGATCTTCCATATTGGTGGTGCAGTTTGGCTTTTTTCCTTCTTTGTTGATTTTTCCATCCTGTGTATTCAGTTAGAACTGCAACTGTGTTGTACATTAGCTGGGTTGTTTCTTGCAATTTGAACTGGTGGTTATATTTGATGTTACAGTATTGGCATCTTTTAATACTTGTGCCAGCTTTTTTTTTAACAAGCTTCAATGCAGGCAAACTTTGTCTGTTGTTTTTGTGCTGTTCTAGATCAGAGGTGTCAAACTCAATTTCATTGAGGGCCGTATCAGCATTGCGGTTGCCCTCGGGCCGGGTGGGTGTGGCCAGGGTGGGTGTGGCCTACTGGGTGGGTGAGGATGGAGTGGGTGTGGCCTATTGGGTGGGCATGGCCAGCTCTACATCGTTCGATTCAAGGGGGCCTGTGGGGGCCTGCACAGGAGTGGGACAGATCTGAAGGTCTCTGGCAGAAGGGGGTGGGACCGGGGAAAATGCCAAGGCATGGTCCACTGGAGGAGCTTCACTACCTGCTGAAACCCCTTCGCTGGAGCCCATCAAGCTGGATATATGAAGTAGGCGAGGGCCATTTGCTGGCCACTTCCAGGCGATGATGCATTTCTTCATTCCTCACAAAGGATGACACCTCCCCAGCATGCACCCAGGGGGCAGGACCGATGCGGCAGGGGCTGGTTCCTCACTGTTTCCAGATGGCCTTGTGGAGCTAAGACTGAATGCATTTCAGCATAGATGGCCACCACAAAATTGTACATTGGCTCCCTCCTGGCTGGCCTGGGCCAGGGTCAAGGCAGCAGGGGCCATTCCCTCACTGTTTCCAGGATGGCTTCACGGGCCACATGAAACCACTTTGTGGGCCGCATCCGGCCCCCGTGCCTTGTGTTTGACATGTCTGTTTTAGATGCTCAGTTATTCTTTTCTTCAGTTCTTTCTTAGATTCTAAAGAACAGTTCTTTGTTCTTTGTGAAGAGAAGGTAGAGGAGAGAGTATCTGGATTGAGAATTAAACGATTCAATAGCTATGCTGACTTTCTTACTGTTTACTCCCTTTGATTTGCCCCTATAGTCTAAATTACTTCTGGCAAGGCTTTGATTTCTTTGCCCTGGGTAGACCTATATGCTTCTTTCAATCCTGCTTCTTGAAAATACTTTATTTTATTCTAAATCTCTTGATATCAAGAAAAGTAAATTTCACTCTGCACAACAGGTATAAAAAATAGTAAATAACAAAATAGTAAAATATATTTAGATCTATCTCATACTGTCTTTTTAAAAATATTTCTAGTTTTTTTTAAAATTCATTATTAAATACTTTTTCCTTTCCAGTCCTAATAGATCTTGTGACAGAGTTTCTTTAGAGTTTAGATGGTTTGGCATTCACTAGACTACAGCACTATAACTAATATCTTTTATTAAAGCTACTGTAAGTCGACAGTGAAGCAGGACTGTAAGGATTTCTATTGAAGAATAGTTAGGATAGATTTGGATTGGTGATTTTTCAGGAGGAGGTTCAAAAAGCCTCAAATGTGATTTATGCAAAACAATATATTTAAATTCATAATTACAATTCAATGCAAATATCAGCATTATAACAAAAATAACTGGACTAAAATATACTGGCTCAGTTTTAAAAGACTTCTAAAATAATGTGACATATTAAAAAGCTGTTCACACACAGACACACACATGCAAGTGAGCAATAAATGTAATTTAGAAAATGAAGCTATGATTAATTCTGTAAAGCTATTAGCTCATTTCTATGTTTTAGTAGCATGTGAATATGCTTATCGGAATGACTATTTTTTTGTGCATGGCATTTGATGGTACTTGTTCCAGCATATTAATGTTTCTATTCTATTACATAAACTCAGTGGTGGGATTCAAATATGTGAACAACCGGTTCTCTGTGTGGATGCCGCTTCCGGAAGTCCATTCTAGGCCTGGGAACAAAAAATTAGCTACTGATTCTGCTGAACTGGTGAGAACCGGCTGAATCCCACCACCACATAAACTCTATTTAGTAAATGTATATCATTAATGAGAAAAACCTAATCATGCATTTTAAATGAGTGGACTCAATAATTATGTTGCTTACTCTTGTAAAGCAAGTTTTGAATTTTAAAAATATCTGGTCTTCTTCTCTAGCATCATTTGTACTCAGCAATTGCTTGAGTATAAAACAAGTGAAACACACCTAGTTTGGGCAAATAATGTAAGTAAAAGATGGACTAGACAAGCTTATTATACTGTCTCCTTCATAGTAGCGGAAGGGGAAACAAAAGATACGTGGTTGGGTAGGACTGAAAATGTTGCTGGAATACCTTTGAAAAAGCTCTGAATTATAGCTGGGGACAGACTGAGATGGTCAACAGCACTTGGATACCTTGATGGCAACTGAGATTTCTTTTTCCTAAGACCCTTAGCAGCTCATTGTACTCCCCTAAACCCTCTCCAAGGAATCGAAGTCTTTCCTGAACAATCGTGACTGCATCATGCAAGTACAATGTTTCGACTTTGGTACCCAAAGGCAAATCCCCTTAAATAAAAAAACACACAAACTTTTGTCACAGGCCTCTAACTGCAGGGCATATAGAAATAAATGTGAAACAAAAATCTGTAAGGACTAGTGTCATACCAACATTGAACTAAGAGATGATGATTATTCTACTGGTAATCCAATAAGCTTTCACATGAGAACAGATTTTTTTTTTTTGGAGATTTGGTTATCTCGTGGCTTTGGAGGATGGATGGATGGACAGATAGTGAGACAGATAGAAAGATGCAAAGATAGGATAGATCCTTGAGCACTATATTGCTAATCTAATTAAATATTCTCTAAAACCTTTTGAAGTTTGTTTCATCCCTGTACTGGTTAACAAAATTCTTCATTTGCGAGATTGGTATCAGTAGGAGTATAAAGAAGCCAGTGTTTATGCTTTTTATTGACTTAGGGTATTATAGAAAGCTGCATTAATTCACAATTCGATGAAGATTAAAAAATGAAATGTACCCTTGGGAATATTTTGGGTTAAAAGAGAAAGTCAGTGTAAACATTCATCTCTAACATGGTATTTCAAAGCTATATTGCAATATTTATCATTAAAAAGGTTTAGTACATCAAAAATAGCAGCACCTCTGAATCAAAATCACCTTCCTCAGATCTCTGTGGGACATGCTTTCTGTATAAGTTCATTTAGATAGTGCCTTGGTAAGGCCACACTTGGAATACTGCATCCAGTTTTGGTCACCACGATATAAAAAAGATGTTGAGACTTCAGATGGCTAAGTACGGCTCCCACCCCATAAGGAGATGCATCGCATGCGATGCAAACAGGCAGTTGCTCATTGAAATGCGCTAAAACAGCATTAGAAGTGAGCAAGGCTTTAACCTCATTGAAACTCTTTTCATGGACTTTAGTCCACTGCCAAGGAGCTTGCTTGTTTAAGAGCCTGTGTAATAGCTCTGCTACTGAAGCTTTATGTGGGAGAAATGCATGGTAAAAATTTAATAGCCCCAAGAAGGCTTGCAGCTCACTCTTAGACTTAGGACTTGGGGCCTGCTGGATAGCTTGCAATTTAGTTTCAGCAGGGTGAATGCCTTGAGCATCAATCCTGAATCCTAAGAAGTCAGTAGAAGTGACTCCTATCTTACATTTATCCTTCTTTAGTTTAAGGCCTGCTTTTCGAAAACAAAGCAAGACAGCCCTTAGTCTTTCTGCTAAATTTTGAGATGACTCCCCAGCAATGAGAACGTCATCAAAGTACCCCAGGAATACCTCGAAGTGTGCTCTCCATGACACTTTGGAATATGCCAGGGGCTACATTTACCCCAAATTGCAGGATCTTGACCTTGAAGGCCCCCCTGTGAGTTACAATAGTCTGGGCCTCTGCAGCTGCCTCATCAACAGATAACTGTTGATAGGCCTGTGCCAGGTCAAGCTTCGCAAAAATGCACCCCCCCCCTTGAGGGAGGCCAGAATGTGACTTACTACCGACACTGGATAAGCATGCTGTTGCAGCGCCTTATTCAGTGTGCACTTATAGTCTGCACATATACGTATGTCCCCATTAGCCTTTAGAGGCGTTACTATGGGGATTTCCGATGGACTAGAATCCACAGGTTCTAGAATGCCCTGCTGGAGCAATTTGTCCAGCTCAGCATCAATCTTGCCCTTGAGGGCAAAAGGTACCCTCCTAGGCTTAACCCTAATGGGCGTGATGGTTGGGTCTAACCATAGAGAAATTGGAGGCCCCTTGTAGGATCCTAGCTCTGAACTAAACACATCTGCAAACTCCTTGCAGACTTCTTCAAGGCTCAACATTTGCAAATGGTGCAGCCCAGTTACCTGGATTCCCAGAGCCTCAAACCAATCGAGTCCAATAAGACTCGTATGTTCACCCCCAACAACCACCACATCTAGGGGACCTTCAAAATCCTTATGCTGTACTCTAAAGGTGGCCTCCCCCTTAACACACACTACAGAATTCTGAAAATCAGTAAGTATTAGATTTGATGGCCTGAGTTTAACTCGAAGGACATTGCTACTGCATATCCTTTTGAATGTGTTAATTGAAATAATTGAGAGAGCGGACCCATTGTCCAACTCCATTGATAGGGGAACCCCTTGCAACATTACATTAATGGAAAGTTTCTTCTTAAGTGGATTGTTGACCCTGTTCTTAGAATACTCCTGCACGATACACAGAAACCCACCCTGTTTTGGCTGGGGCCCCTGGTACTTTTCTGAAGCAATTCTTCCCGAGGTTGAACCTTCTGGTGACCCAAACAGATGGATGCAATGTGGCCCTGCCTACCACACACCCTGCAAATGGCTAAGCGAAACCTGCAGTCAGCTCGCTTATGGCGTCCTCCGCACCCGAAGCATTGAAGAGATGCTGGGGCCTTGTCCAGATGTCCCTTCTGCCTTCTCTCACTTGGCTGGTGAATTCTGTCAACCTCCTCTTCAGGATCCACTTCTGATCTTTCTTGAGCGTCCTCTTGATGGACGGTAGCTGTGTCTGGAGGGTTCTTGGTGAGCCGTAAGGCCTTAACAGCCCCGCCTGCTGCTTCCTCAGCTGTCACCTCTCGTAGCGCGTCTTGGAAAGAGACATCTTCTTTTGCAAAAATCTTCTGTTGTAAGTCTCTGTTCCTTAAACTGCATACAAAGCGATCTCGCAGCCTCTCTTCCAGATCCTTTATTGCTCGCCTTAAGGCTGCAATAAAATCCGCAGCAGATTCACCCGGCCTCTGGTCTCTCTGCTCGAACGCATGCCTCCAAGCAATAACAGATAACTTTGTCTGGAAGTGTTTCTTCAACAGTTTCTTCAAGTCAGTATATATTACTGACTCCAGAGGTGCAGGGACCACCAGATTCTCTGCAATTTCAAAAGCTTCCTGTCCACAGACACACAAAAGAGTTGTAGCCTTCAAGCCATCTTCTCTAATCTGATTTACTCTGAAGTAGTTCTCCACCCTTGCTATGTAGGAATTCCATCTCTCTGGGTGTGAGACATCAAAATCAGACAAACGGCCAATCTTCGCCATCATACTATTACGACCTTCACTACTCGCTCCTCTGCAAACTGCTGTTTGGGGAAAGGGTCCTTTAGTCGAGCTCACCCTCCAGCGACACTATACTGGCAGGCTGGGACGCTGATTTAGATGCCGTCTTCCCCTCTTCAACTTGCAAAGGATCCCACCTTCATGCCAGTGTTGTATACTTCGTTCGCGTGCGAATGATGAAGACACATAGTGATGCTGAACAACTCTTTATTCTCCTTCTAACAACACCCAAGTGAAAACAAAAGGCACGCAAGCCTTTTGATATGGCCAGAAACCCGGACAACGTCAACCAATGAAACAGAGCACTTTTGTGCCATGTGCATGCGCACAAGGCTGGCACCACTTTTGGAATGCCCGGGACAAATGCAACGTCTTGAGCCTGCTTTTGCAGGCTCAGGACACAACAATTATTATTATTTGAACATGTAAACTTCTATTACGGTTAGGATTATTTATAATAGCAGCAAAATAATGACAAAAATACCTTATTGTGAATAATTTATTTTATCTATAGTTCTAACAATTTTAATACATTTGTTTTAATTTACATTTCTGTTAGCTTTTTATTGGCTCCTAACGCAAATGGGAAGAGGAATTCCAATTTCACAAATGGGAATGTACTTGTTTAATATTGGATGTAAGTCCAGTGACAGAACTTCCTGATAAAAATCTGCTTTCCCTTCACTAAGCTACTTTGACTCATAGAACCTCTATTAAGTATTGATTGCATAATCTTTCCTAGTGTCAAATATTTCAATAGCTAATATGCTTTTGATTTATTTACCCTAATTAGCAACTAAATAGAGAGAGTAGACTTTTACAAGTCCTTTTTAAGGGTTAAACATTATATGATATGGTATAGGCCTTATACTGTTCCTATAGTGTTTGTATTCTCTAATCCTTTGTAAAGGCCAAACATAAATTTATATGGGCTTTACAGCATTCCTAAGTGTCTCTGCTGTTCTATAAATCAGGATGAAATACACATTGGAATTGCTTTTGCTTCCAAAGAATGTTAAATTTTCTATTGTAGTAAGTAACATTCCCATTTTAATCTACAGCATTACTGTATTTAATCTACTGGATTCTCTATTTTTCCAAGATTCCTCCCTCCCCTCCCCCAACATTTGCAAAGTTAGTTAGAACAGGCTAAAAACAATTTAAACAAATACATTCTCTTCTCTTCCTGGGTTCAGAATGTTATATGTGGAACTGATTGTTGTCTTTATCTTTTGCATTTTTAGCTAAATGCTGAACATGCCTCGTAGTCCAACATCAAGTGAAGATGAGATGGCTCAGAGCTTTTCAGATTATTCAATGGAATCAGAATCAGACAGCTCCAAAGAAGAAACCATTTATGACACCATCAAGGCGACAGCAGAAAAGCCAAGTAGCAAAATGGAAGATGCCCAGAACAATACATTAGTGATACGGATTTTAATACCAGATCTACAGCAAACTGTAAGGATAACACCATGAAAACATTTCTTGAACAAATTAGTTCAACAGTTTCATTAGAATGTTTAACAATAAAAGACTTGTTGGTAGCTTTTCTGAAATATAAAATCACAGAATCCATACATAGCAATTAAAAAGAATGTGGATAGTAACTTGATGACTATAGGTAATCCTTAGTTAACTATGGTAACTCAAACTGGGAATTCTGTCACTAAACAATACACCTTAATGTTTAAAATCTCTTAGGGTGATAGAAATTTATTATTTGTTATACAGGTATCCGACAGGAGTTACTGGTGCAGAAGGTTTCCATGAATATCAACTTCTAATGGGCAAGAAATTTGTGCCACAATTTAATATAATTTTTTCTATTTAAAAACAATATGCAACACAAACTTAAAATGTAAATTCCTCCAATTATGGCAATGAAGTTCTCCATTCAGAAGTCTGTGGGAAAATGAATTAGGAAAAATATTCTGTAATTTACAAAACAGGGTGTATTTTAATTTTTTTTTAATCTCAAACTGATAAAACATTAGTTCAACTAAACTGAAAAATAATTAAATAAGCAATCTTTCTGTTAGATCTTAGATTCTAACATTTCAGGAAATTCTTTCTAAAAGCCCATAAACTGTCTTCTCTAAGGATAAAGTTTAACAATAAAGATATAAAAATCTGAACAACTAAGGTCAGAGAGCACCAAGGACCTCACAGTTCAACCCTGAGCTACAGATGTTCTCTTCTCATTGTAGACTGCATTCATCCCATTTGTATGCGCCTATTTCATTTTGGAGATTGGCTGTCTTGCTACAGCTGTGCTTGGGAGAAGCTGTCAGCTTAGTGGAGAAAAAGTGGAGCAGATGAGAAAACTGACCATCTATGCTCTCATATCCTCAACTGATCACTTATACAATAAATTAAATAGCCAAAGTGCATTTTATTTTATTTTATCTGCATTTTGCATTCTTATTGCAGAGGTTAAGTACTAAGAATTTAACTAAGATGGTGTAAGCTGTTTCAAGTTCAGAATCTTCTCTCAAAAATGAGTGTGTTTTCATAGATTTTGGCATAGATTTAGTGTTATACATTACACATCAAGTATTGCTCAATGAAGTGCACTTAATTTTTAAAAAGATAGTATGTTTTCTAAGTATATTAAAATTCAGCGTGTGCTAAGCAGTGAACACACTGGGAATTTAATAGCCACATAATTTTCCTGTCACAGTTGTTCTTCAAGCAAGACAAACAATTTGCATAGTTTTTTTTAATTCTCGTTTTGAATATTAGTATATAAAATGCTCAAAATAATTTCACCCTTCTTTATTGGCATGTTCACTGATACTGCAACATCTTCCATGAATGCTAATTGACATAATTTTATCCTCCACATGGCTTGCAAACCTGTATGTTTATTTTGCATAGAAAACAAATACTTCCAATTTGTAGCTAAGAGCATTATCTTGGATAGGGCTATTTATTAAATAGCTTATCTGTCTAAAAATGAATCAGGGTCCTCTAAAATATACACCGATGAAAATAATTTTGTAATCCAAAGTTTTTTACTTGTCACTTTTCTATTACATGGAGCTCATTGAAATGATTTGAAATGGCAGGACAAACCATTCATAAACTGTTTTCTGAACCCTCTGTAGAAATTTCATGCTTTATGATATAAGATTATGTAAACAATTTTCCTTCCTCTGACAGAATTTTAGTTTGTACTTCCTGTGGATCCAGTCATATATTTCTTTATTTTGCTTTTAGGGATTAGTCTTTGAAAGGTTTAATATAGGTTTTACCGAATGAATAAATAAATATATAATCCTCTGTACTGTATATTACATTTTTGTTTAAAAAAAAAACCTAATCCCTCAAATCTCTTGATGAATTTCTAACATAAAATTCCATGAAAATATTTTCTTAATAATAAAGAAATCTTTACTTGACCCAGACTTTATTATTTGTTTTTATAAATCCAGGTTAACTTCTGCTTAATACTTTAGACCAGAAGTTTCCAAATGTTTTCAACTCATAGCATCTACTGTACCTCATAGATGAGACTTGTATTGTTGGGACACGAGAGGATAAATGGAGGCAGGTCATCACTGGTGATGTCATGGGAGCTGGGATCCTGATTCCACAGATGTGACACACCTGTGGAAATTTTGCAGCGCATTCTCAGAAAACTGCTACTTTAGTCTTTGTGTCATTCTACCAAAACTCATGATATAAATGCTTGATGTATTATATTCTGTTTATGACAGCTTTAAACGCTGTGGCTTTACAATATTCTGAAATGGTTGATTGATGCAATGTATTAATCATCATCTCACTGATTAGTATTTGGTAAACATAACATTACTTTAGGATTTAATTTTATACACATCTGTTTATCATGGCCATGAAGCCCAAGAGGTGTGCATCTGGTATATGTTTACTTCTTTTCTGTCATGTTCCCATCATATCCTAAATAAATAATAATACTTTTAGGATTATTCATCTGTATGCTTTCTTGTCAAATCTTTATTAGTAATGTTTCAATTTTAGCTTTGTAAATAATTAGCTAGCTTTCCACAGTCATAGAATCTTCTAAATAGCCTTCCTCTCCCCCCCCCAAACATAATATACTGTATGTGTCTGCCTGTAACACTAACACTAACTGTCATTTATTTTGTTTTTGGCTTGATGTATTTTGTGAAAAAATGCTTGTTAACTTGATACTGCCTATTGGTTAATACTGTATGTAAGCAAGCAGTTTGCTGATATAGGTCATTAGAATTACTTGGTAGACGTATTTGCCCCAATTTAAATATGTTTAGTCAGTACCAAATTCATTTGATCTACTCTGGTTTTATATCTGATTGTTTCCCATTATACATCAAGTATTGCTTAACGAGGTATACTTAATCTTTAAAAAAAGGTATATACTTCAGTATATTAAAATTCAGCATGCACTAAGCAGTGAGCACACTGGGAATGTAATAGTCACATAATTCTCCTGTCATGGTTCTTCAATCAAGAATAATAATTTATATAGCTTTTTTTTAAAAGTAGTGTTCTGCTCTATTCCCTAAGCTAAATTTTAAAGGATACCTATTTAGAAATACGAAACAATTAGATTTTGGGATTAACATAAGATGGAAAAGTTTGACCTCTTTTGGTATTGAAATCCCAAATTGTTGGATCCTTTTTGGCTTTCGATAACAGAAATAACTTCAATCCACCATATCTTTTGTATAGTAGCACACAAATTCATCTGGGATTTGAAGCCATTTTTCCAAGGATCCAGAATTTTATTTGACTCTGGAGTAAACCTTGATTCAAATTAACTAGGTTTATTGAACGAGGTTTAGATTTTAATTTTATTTTCTCCTTCCTGATGCTATGTCCAACTGAATTCAGTTGCATTTATTTCTGTTGATATGCATAGGATGGTATCAGATAAATAGCTACTCTTCTTTTATAATATCTGATAAGGTTTGTGATGTATTTAAATTCAGAGTTCTTCAGCAAAGATTAATATGCCATTACACTTCTTTGTCTCTCTAATCTAGTTGAATTAATAGTATAAAGTGGAGATAAGCAAAGTTATATTTTTGTACATAATAGTATTTGCATTAAATAGTAAAATTAACTGTTCACCTGATATAAAATTGCTGATATATATAGAAGTTGTCATGTATGTTTTTTTTCCCTTACAGAAGTGTATTCGATTTAATCCTGAAGCTTCAGTATGGGTTGCAAAACAACAAATTCTTTGTACATTGAATCAAAGTTTGAAAGATGTTCTCAATTATGGCCTATTCCAGCCAGCAAACAATGGGAGAGAAGGGAAATTTTTGGATGAAGAACGTCTTCTTATGGAATATCCACAAAATGCCAGCAAGGGTGTTCCATCCTTAGAGGTATTTAAAAAAACTTTATTTCAAGTTTAGATACTAATGAGCAGTCATAATTTTAGCAATCTAGTGGCTACAGACAAAGAAGGAGTTTACAGTTTATAGGGTACAATGTCTTTATGAGGTGATGAAATCTAAAATTGTAGCAGCAGAGTAAAAATGACTATGAAAAAAGGCATCAAAACTGATGCTTAGGTGATTGGCAGCTACATACACCCTGTAAGGGCTGGGTTTAGGTGTTGGGGAACATTTGGCAAAATATCCTGCCACTGTGGAAACCTTGCTGAAAGGGATAATAAATAAAAATTGTAAATAAGGACGAGAACAATCATTTTAATCTAACCCCAGTCCTGGGTTTCACTAACATTTCATTCCATTGAATTTCTTCTTCCTGATAAACTTCCAAAATATTTTTATTTTATTTATTTATCATATTTGAAAACCTCCCATCTCCCTCACAGATTACAGTTAGGAAATCACTGAGATCACAATTACACATTTAATGCTCATATCGTTATTTTCAGTACTGTATGATTATTAACCCCTTGGTTCAAAGGGAATATGGGTAGTCCTCAACTTATGACCATAACTGGAACCAGGATCTTGCTCATTGAGTGAAGTGGTTGTTTTAAGGGAGATTTCACATGACTGCCCATATGATTGCTTTGCTTAATCCCAGCAGTCCTGTTAGGTTGTTAAGCAGATGAAGTCCCAGGTAAGGAGTGAGGGGCGCCTCACAGGTTTGGGAGCCACCCTGAAAGGTTCTGCTTAGGAGCTGAAAATTATCTCTGCTGAAATTGAAGCAGAATTTTCAGCCTTTGAGCAAAGAGATACTCATGTGTGGCCTAGACTGATTTCCCCCATTGCCTGAGACCACTGACACTCCTTAGCTTATTGCACTTATTGTCCATTCTTTGCTTGGATTTTGGCTCCCACTTATCTCTGTGAACTGGCTGAAAGAGCTGTCTGCCATAAAAGGTCAGCTCCCTTCTGTACACTCCTTTGGTGGGATGCAGAAATGGATCTGAAATCTTCAGGATTTCATCTCAGTTTCTGTACCCCACTGAAGGAGTTCATCTCCCTTCCAAAGACAGCTCTTTCAGCCAGTCCTCAAGGACAAGAGGCATTCCTGTTGGCAGGCAGCATCTTGCAATTTTCTCTTCAGGCTTCCCCACTGACCTTCTGGTGAAGCCAGCAGAGAAGATTGCAAATGGCAATCACATTATTGCAGGGTGCTTGGCCACAGGTCGTAAGTGCAGACTGATTGTTAAGCACCCAAATCATAATCATATGTCCACAGGGATGGTAGTGCAACATTTTGCAATGGCTAGAAGTTCTTTATGGGCTGTAAAGCACTCTTTCTGAGGCCATGGTAATTCTGGGCTGTTATTAAACTGTTGTAAGTCAAGTGCTACCTTTAATTAATTTTTATAGGTAGACTTAGCCATTATAAAATTTCTAAGACACTGAATTATTCAGTCCATTTATATGGTTGCTTATGAAAGTAAGAGCAAAGCGTAGATAATGCTTCACTGCATTATAACTATATTATACTATTCAGATTATAACTTATCTTGTACAAATGTTGTGATTTTATCCTCATCTACATTATCCTTCTGATAATGTTACTATTGTATAATTGAATGCATTGTATTAAAGAAGATGCAGTAATAAGAAATAATTATTATATTTGTATAGAACTGAGATTCATCACAGTTACAGTTAGTAATATTATGTGCCCCAATTGCTTCCCATAACTAAGTGGAAATTAGAGTGACTTATAGAGAGTATGCTGGTTTTGATTTTTCTAACTTTTTAAATTCTAAGTTCTTACTATGCTTTCCTGTTTGATTTGGATGTTTTGATAGACCTTGATACTTTGGCCAGATAGGTCTATTGGATTTTAGAATTATTTCTCATAGAGCTATTTGTTGTCTATCAATGCTACCTTTCCTTTACTGTAATCATAAACTGAGAGGGGAACCTCGCTATCATTATCTAAACAGGAATGGAAGAATGAAATAAATGTTTTGCTGTATTTTATGATCATTTACTTCAACAATGTAATCTAGTTAATTTGGCTGGAGAGAACAAAAACACGTTTAGACTAAAGGATTATCTATGTGAAATTGAATGTCAAGCTAAACTTCACAATTATATTCATTTTAATAGGCATTCAGCAGGAAAAGTTTATAGACTGACTGAGAAAATTTGAGGCTGTAGTCCATTATAGCAAAAACTTATAATAGGGCTTTTCCTCAATGATTCCTGGTATCTTAAAAGGATGGGGTAAATGAATGGATAATGTTACAGAATTGTTCACTCAGCTATCATCCATAATTCATTATGCTGTGCCCTTTGGCAAATATCACAAAAATTAATCTAAAAAAAGAAAGAAAAAAAACCAAATTGGGCAAGGAATGGAAAGGGGCAGAACAAATTAATTTTGTATAGTGAAGAAGATCATGTAAGCCTTACCAGGTAGGCCAGGCAGGAAACATGACCAGGTAAACTAATTCTACTTTTAATGTAAAGCTACATTAACAGAATCTTGCAAGTATGAAAGTACAATTCTCCTGCCATCACCTTTGCACTCTAAGAATTGAGAGGAGGAGTAGAAACTCTTCGCCCATCTTCCAAAGTAATTCCCGCATACCATTACAGAGTTAAGTACATTTTAGAAAAATATGTTATGTTAAACCCTCATCAGTAAATAACTTTTTTGTTTTTGTTTTTAGTCTTTTGTTTATTTATTTTAGATAGTTGCCCTTCTCACCAAACAAGTGACTGCGAATGGCACACACTTAGTATTCTTTTTTCACAGTGCATATGTGCTGGAAACTAACTTGTTGAGCACATGAAAAACAATTGAAGATGGATTATTTAGATAAGTATTTAGATTATTTAGATAATTTGGTAAACAGAAGGAGAGAAAATAAAGGAATAGAAGGTGGATGAAACCTTCATATATAATTTCCGATATTTTGATGTAATTTTGGCAGATATATTTTAAAATCCAAAAGCAAGCTGAGTCAATATGCTACATGTTACCGCCTTCCTCCCTTGCTCTCGAGGAGCACAAAAATCTTCCACAAAGAAATTTATTATTTGTGAAAAGATAGGAACATTGGCAATCAGATAATCAATAAAAATATTGTACACAATTAAAAAAATCAAAGGAACTGTGATACTAAGGCAAAAATATAGTTAAAAAGTTTAATTTTTATACAGTGAATAGATGAGTTGACAAATTGTGATTACCTGATACATTACTAATGGAAAGTGGGCTGAAGTATTAACTCTGATCATCTCTAGACACAATCTGGTTATGATTCCAGAAATAGCCTGATGTTTTGTCTCTATTGCCCAATTTACCAAAATTTAGAATGAAATGAAAAATGCAAGAAGAGAAGCCGTCTTCTTTGTAAGTATCTGTAAGCATGGAAGATGTTCGTACATGGTTCTATAGAACAGCTAATGCAAAGGCTAGGTTAAAAAAAAACTTAAATGTTTTCTTAGGCATTTTATATTTCTTTTTATAAATCTTTTATAATTATTCAAATAAATGTTGAAAAACTGATTTATCTCTTGCATAATAAATGTTTCCCTGGAAATTATTTCTAAAAATATAAGTAATACTAACATATTGTTCACTTTTCAGTTTTCCTACAAGAAAAGAATATATAGACAATTAAATCTTGATGAAAAACAAGTAGCCAAATTCCACACTAAGGTAAGTCCAAGTTGAGAGAACCTGCTCTTGTTTTCTGATCTACAATTGTAGTAAAAGACTTTTTATTTTTGTTTGAACTTGCTATTGATATTTTAACAAAAATCTTTGATGTTGATGATATACTGTAGACTTCTAGTTATTTTAAAGAGAAACAGATAAAAACAATGTATTTAATATGTTCCAAGAATCTAGAATTTCTAACAGAACAGGGTAGACTATGACTTTTTGCAGACAAAATATGGATGGAAAGTAGAATACAACTTTTAGAAATTTTCTCATTGGAACTGTGAAACATCAGAAATAAGTTCATATACTCAAGTCAGCTAGAAAAGAAATTCCAACATCTCACATCTACATCTTCCCAAATGTAAAATCATGTGCTATAATCCAGTTTAGTAAAATGCATTTTCACAATAAAAGAACTGGAACGTATACAAGGCCAAGTTCACAATCATCTACCGCATGTAGATATATAATCTAAACTAACACTGCCAAAGTCAAGGGGCTTTGGAAGCTAGTCCAAAACACATATGATGATGGGGTGATAAAACTGCCAATCAAAGGAGGGAAATGCTGTGGGAGGATGGAACTGAGGAGAGGAGGATATGGAAAGCAAAAAGTAGTCATAGAAGCTTACTTTTTGGAGAACCTGCAACCTATTAGAAAGATATAATTATATTTAGCATCAGGGAAGGCAAGTATTGACATGCTGTAGATACACTGTAATACGAAATGAACCAGTTGATAACTAAAAGTCACTGGTAGTTGGACAGCATATAACTTTAATTCATTAATATTGTTATTATAACTCAATTATAATATTATTATAATTGAATAATATAATTATTATTCAATTGAAATGAGAGTTAGGTTTAAGATTAGGGTTATAAAGTGACTGATCCATCCTTTATCTTTCCCCATGTTTCACCTACTCATCTTCAAATATATCTCAAAGGCACAGAAAAATGAGGGTTGAAATTTTATGATGGTAGCAAGAGAAACAAATATTTGAGGTCTTCAGAGTTAATGAATAACATTTTAATTTTGAAAACCCAAAAGATGCACCCACAGCAAGGAGGCTCCTGGCAGGTTCTGTGCTAGTTCTTTGTTTAAAATACTGTTTTTAATCTTATAAGTTGAAAATAATGTTAACAGTAGCATCTGGAACAAAGAGTAATAATGTCAGAATGGCAGCATGCACATGATGACATCATTGGCACAAACACTGCTGTTACAAACTTTTATTAGGACATATGACAATGTAAATTGCAACTTTCGTGTGATGGTGATGTTCCTTTGCACTGAGTCATAAAAGGCAAGACGGTAGTCACAGCAGTTGATTGAAGCCTCACCTCTTTCTACATGTGTGCAATGTCAATGAACTCTCCTGCAGACATTTATATACATGAATGTTAATCTATGGCCATGGACTATCTCAATTAGATGCAATATTGCTGTAACAAAAAAATATATCCAGAAATGATCTATAATTCAAACAAAATATTTAGCAGAATAACAATAAGGAATATTTATGCAAACTAGGGAAATAAAACGTTTTATAAAACAACCTAATATGCATTGATTAGTTGATTATTTGCAAATTAGCCTAATCTCCATTGGGCCTCCAAGCCATGGAAATTTTACAGACTTGTGTTTTAGCAACTGCAAAAGAATCTTGCTTCTAATTCTGCAAATAGCATGTAGCCATCATGACTGATAATCATTAATCATTTTATCCCTTATAATTTGCTCAATGTTAATTAACTCATACATTTGTTAGATTGCATGTTAAGTAATTCTCATCTTTCTAGAATGTCCTGTAAGACCCTACCTCAAATTTACAACCTAATCACTATTGTAAAATGAAATCCGGAAAGCATTTTATGTCTATGCATTTCAACATCTCAATAATACATATATTCAAGCGTGCATAAATTTCATGTATGAAATATACTCCTTTGCGATTTGTCCCTGAACTCATATTTCAGAGGTAAATAAGTAGTAAGTGAGAAGATATGTTGAATAGGGACAGTTTTGTGAATATTTATGTATCTGAAAATCTTATTATTTTTTCCTCTAAGTGAAATGCTTATCCTACAATAAATATTTTTCAAATTAATATTTTCAGGCTAATTTTCGAAAATGTATGGATCTTATTCATCACCGTTCAGTTGAAAAACTAATAAAGATGCTAGACCGAGGACTTGATCCTAACTATCATGACTTAGAAAGTGGAGGTATGAAGTAAACCAAGCTGTTAGTAAGAAATTTATTTAATTAAAAATGAAAAATGTTAAATGCATAAACTGTTGAAAATGCATAATAAA
Source organism: Bothrops alternatus (assembly GCA_034064705.1). Taxonomy (NCBI): domain Eukaryota; kingdom Metazoa; phylum Chordata; class Lepidosauria; order Squamata; family Viperidae; genus Bothrops; species Bothrops alternatus. The sequence continues at coordinate 8,427,501 of JARGCV010000003.1, read as the reverse complement.
ACCCTATTAGTCAATTTCTAGACAGTTTGTTTTTATTCTTGTCTACTCTAGAAACCCCACTAACTTTGGCAGCTCAACTTAGCAATACTGCAGAAGTAATCAAAGCACTGAAAAATGGAGGAGCTCACTTAGATTTTAGAGCCAAAGATGGAATGACAGCATTACATAAAGCAGCTAGAGCCAAGAATCAACTGACCCTAAAGGTAAATTGAACAAGGCATATTGTTTAATAAAAAAAATATTAAGTCAAAAGTTCTGTACTAATTTCTAGTGTGCTTAATGGGTTTTTAAATCTAGATTTGCTCAAAGGTTTCTATCTTTGGCTTTTGGCTTTCAATACTTATTTTCAGAGAAGAATTCATTTGGTAGAAAGGAAAAGGATGTGGAAACTTTACTTTGTTAATTGTCATACAGTGTAATATTTGTCTTTAGGAAAATGGAATAGTTCAAAGGTTATTAATCAATGTGATTTCAATCAAATACGTTTCTCCTGCTTTTTCTTTACTAATCACTGATTTGGCTTTGTAAATTTGAAAGCATACAGATTATGCTTGTAATACAAGCACAGATTCTAAATTCAGTCTTCTGAATTATTAGAAATTGCAATATTAACCCTATACATTTTGTAGTGACAAAAACGTGCAAAAGGTGAGAAAAGAAGAAATGCATGAATCACCGGTATCCCCTTTCTTTGTCTGTATTGTGAATTTGGAAATCAGACTTTCTAAGTAAAATGTACTTCCCAGCAGCTTCCCCACATGGGGGGGGGGGAAGAAAATTGCACCAATAAAAGCAGTATTCTTTTTTTTTTTATAATAAAAATTCTTTTATTAAAACAATCGACATTGGACATAAAAAAACATATTATGCAGCAATCATCATGACACCTGGTATACAATACTAAGTGTTAGTCTTTGAAAACGTCTGAATTAGTAAGCCTTTTCCCCCCTCCTCGCGTCTAGCCTCAACTATACTCCTGTTACATTTTATTTGATTGGTGTTTCTCCTATCTGTTTCAATATTAATGTGATCAACATTAAACATAAGATCTTATTGCTAAGCAATCCTCCTAGAACATAGCATACAACATTAGGTATTAATCTTTTTAAACATCTGTTTTAGTAAACGTTCTCCCCTCCTCCCTTACATCTTCAAGTATACTCCGAATACATTTTGTTTGGTTGGTGTTTCTCTTACTGATGGCACGATTCAAGTCTGCCCCTTTTCTAGGTACTTCATGATGTCTCTTGACTTTCTGAAAGAAATGGTGTTGGGTTTCAAGATTCTGCAGACATTACTGGGACTTACTATTATAGTCTGATTTTTTTTTAATCCCAAAGACAAGCTAGCAAAAGTCATCTGGGCTTAATACAATGTATTTCCAAGTAAATAGTCATGCTATACTACTCATACCTTTGTGTATTTAACAATCAGAAACACACTTGCTTTGCAGAGCACATAAACATATAATGTGGTTTGTTTACCTTTTCTTAATGTAATCTGTGAATCCAGAAAATTATGGTTTGCAAACCATAATTTGTGGATTAGTATTATTTATAAAACCGTCATTCTGTTTAGTCAACAAATAATTGCTTAACCAAAAGGAAACAAACAATGTAGTTATATGGTTCACTATATTCTCTAAGGGCTGTTCTCAAATAAGAATTCATTGGACTGCATGATCAGTTTACCACTATACTGAAAAGGATAAAATATGAAAATAACAACCAATTCACTTTAAGAATTTTGTTAAAACTTAAAATTACTTTACAGACTCTCTTAGATCTTGGAGCATCTCCAAACTATAAAGATAACTGTGGGTTGACACCACTGTATCACACTGCTGTAGTGGGAGAGGATCCTTCTTGTTGTGAACTGCTACTACATGAACATGCTACGGTTGGTTGTAGAGATGAAAATGGATGGCAGGAAATCCACCAGGTAGAAAAGATACCCTAAGATAATTATTAATTTTGCTGAGACTTTTATCTTTTGCTCAAATATTTGTTAATTGTATAATTTATGTAATGAAAAGATATGAAAGAGAGGTTCTGAAATCAGTTGCTTCAGTAAAAATTGCTTTAAACAAAACTGTTGTTTACTAAAATCATACAACAATTTGAAACATATTTTTATTGCTATATAGAATACATACATACATACTTTGAGTTCTAGCCCTCTGGGTGACCTTGGACCATTCATTCTCTCAGCAGAACTTATCTCACAGGGTTACTGTTGTGAGCAAAATAGAAAGAGGGAGGCTAGTTGTGTTCGCCACCATGATTTCTGGATAAAAATAATAAAGGTGGAATACAATATAATACAGTACAGTACAATATAATATAGTAGAATGCAATTCAGTATGATACAGATGATATACTGGATATTAATTTGTATACTAACGTACTGCTCTAGTGCCTGTTCACTCTTGCACAGAAATTATTTACCTGTGTATTCATTTCCATGAAAGTGTCAGCTTTTTGATGACCTTTTATCTGTCTCAGTGAAAATATTCACGATGTTACAATGTGGGTCTTTTAGGTGTCCTTTGCTCAGTTCAGCTTTATTATGAGGATATGATTTATTTATTTTGTTTTAGTAACTTCTTTAGTTGTGTCTGATGTTTCTCTAAATTGCTGCTTTATGTTTCTTGATAATAGATGTTAATTTTGTTAAGAGAATGAAAATGTTATTTACTGTATTGATAAAAAAGATAATAAAAAGATAATAAAAGATGTAGGTACATGTTTACTTCTCTTTGAATGAAAGGTGTCATAGAGTGACAGCTAGGTCCCATAGTTCCAGTTGCTGAAAAGAGGCTCTTTCACTAATAGAATGGAATCTGCTTCAATTTTATAGCAAGTGCAGATATTTCTTTTAGAACAATCATCCTACAGTTCGTCTCAGTGCTTACAGTGCCCTCTTGAGCTGATCAATAGAATTAACTTCATGAGGCAATGCTGAACTTTCTCATTTAGCATATAACATCAGTAATTCTGAAAATTTCTGAGGAGCTAACTAAGCCATAGGTGTGCTCATATGGTTTAGTTAGCACAGTTAGGGTTAGGATTATTAAGTGATTAAAATTTTGGCAGTAATAAACCTTCTCCCCAACTGAAAAACCAAGATAAATATCTTTAGATGTGAAGAAGAGCAGATTTCCAAAAGAGATCTATATAAAATGCTTTTAGATTTATATCTTGAATTAAAATATCACAAATTTACGTGTAATTTGCCCTTTAGGGCAGTGCTACACTTCATAGACACCTTTATGTATCACACTCATTTCTTGTCTTTCTTGTGTAAAACATTTTGCTTTCATTTTCAGTAAGTCTTTGTTGACTGTCATAAATTTAATTATAATTTTCTAATAAAACAGTTCTGTGCATTCTGTATTTCCTAGGTTGCGGTAAGAACAATCACAAAAATTCAGTGTTAGTACTTTTTTAGCTACACATGTAATGCTAAACTTGGAACCACAATTGAGAACAGAATTTTGGTTGCTAAACAAGTGGATCACACTCAAATTTACAATGTTTTGGGCCACAGTTGCTAGGTGAATCACTGCACCTATTAAGTGAATCTGACTTCCCATTAACTTTTCTTGTCAGCTTCGAAGGTTGTAAATGTCAATCACATGACAGTGTCAGTGTTCTTCTGTTTATAAGGGCTTCGGGTGTGAGTATGTCGAGTGAGGGTCTTTATATCTTTTTCTCTCTCTTTTGTAAAATGTTTAGAGGTTAGAGATAAAGTATAAATCTCTAATTCAGTTATTAATCCAGTGTTTTCAGTACTTTTGAAAATGTGCCCACTAGATCACTCACAGTTGCAGACGGTCACTTTATTAATTATACGGTTGGTAATAATACCCATTTCATCTGTTCCAAGCAGACATAGCAACCTTGTCAGCTGGTATGTTACGGAATTATAATTTTATGTAAGTTTTCAGGCACCAAAAACCAACATTTTAACATCTAAAAAAGCTTTAGAATTATTTTAAATCTTAAAAAAATATTAAATGGCTCAATCTCACAAGTCTGCACACAGTACATAGTACGGTTGTGAGATTTTGACCATTAAAAAACAAACAAACTAGTTAGTTGGCTGCCTGTGTCAGTATTCACCATCTATAACTTGTGTATATTGTATAATACTCAAAGCTTTAAAATTTCAGGGATATAAATGGCATTTTATATTATAATTGACTTATTTTTTAAATTAAAACAAGAACACTTTATTTTATAGGCTTGTCGATATGGGCACGTCCAGCATTTAGAACATTTTCTGTTTTATGGAGCAGATATGGGAACTCAGAATGCATCTGGAAACACAGCGTTGCATATCTGTGCACTTTACAATCAGGTTAGTTATTATAGCTCTACATGGGGCAACCTTTGAAGAATGTCCGGAGACTGCAGGTGGTTCAGAATGCGGCCGCGCGAGCCGTCTTGGGTCTCCCAAGACATGCTCATGTCACTCCAGCCCTCCGTGAGCTGCACTGGCTGCCAATTGGTCTCCGAACACAATTCAAAGTGTTGGTTATGACCTATAAAGCCCTATATGGCAATGGGCCAGGATACTTGCAGGACCGTCTTCTGCCTCATGAATCCCAGCAACCGGTTAGGGCACATAGGGTTGGCCTCCTACGGGTCCCGTCTGTTGGACAATGCTGTTTGGCGGGACCTAGGGCTAGGGCCTTCTCTGTTGCTGCCCCAGCCCTCTGGAATCAACTTCCCTCAGAGGTTCGTACTGCTCCTTCCCTCCTAGCTTTCCGAAAACTTTTAAAAACACATCTATGCAGACAGGCTTGGGGCTTGTGAGCTGCGCTCTGCCCCTGGGCCTTTGATTGGGACTGTATGTTGTATGAGTGGGTATAGTTTTATTGTTTTTTATATTGTATATTATTATTTTAACTAATTTATATTTTGTACTTGTATTATTTGCTGTGAGCTGCCCTGAGTCTGAGGAGAAGGGCGGCATATAAGTCAAATAAAGTAATAAAGTAAAGTAAAGCTCTGCTATTGACAAATACTCTTTGGGTTAAATGAGTTTTGCTCCATTTTACGATCTTTGTTGCCACAGTTGTTAAGTTAGTAACATGATTGTTAAGTGTATCTGGCTTCTCCATTGACTTTGCTTATCAATAGATCACAAAAGGTGATCGCGGGACCCCAGGATACTGCAACTGTCACAGATATGAGTCTGTTGAATTTTGATGCTGGAACAGTTGTGTGATAAGTAGTCATAAGTCACTTTTTTCAGTGCTGTTGTAATGTTAACTGAATGAACTGTTGCAAGTCAAGGACTATTTGTAGTTACTCCTGCTAATGTATATAATTTGTTGTGTGCATAACATGTGTTATGCATGTGTCGATGTTTTGTTTATGGACATAGAAACTTGCTATGATCTAGTTGTTTCAAGTCTGGAATATCATGAACTACTTCCTATTCTGGAAAATTTACCAATAGAAAAATATCATATTATCTCTTACAATAGATCAGTATGATCATAAAATAAATGGCGTGTTCACATATTTTCCAGAATATTCTGCTATGCAGGTTCTGAGGTTTTGCTTGATAAAAAATACAGGAAACCAGAAGTTGCCTTCAAGCTCTACGTTTTTATTCAGCTGAACAATGACCGGCTTCTCTAGAAGAGAGAAAAAGCCCCAAATATCAGAAAAGCCTTATTCTTATACTTTCTTTGATTACATAAACAATTCACCCAGCAAAGCTGACACACATAAGATAAAGACTTCACCCTTTAAGGCTGGCACACTGTAGATAAGAAGGAAGAAAACAGAAGTAGCTAAAAATGTGCCCTTTTGGGTGTTCCCCCAAGACACCGTATGTTCCCTTTTGGGTGGTTTAGGTATTTCCCTAAGACACCATTTGTTCCTGGGTGGGTTAGGATATTGAGTTTTTCCCTATGCTGTCCTTTTATGACCTTGCATTCATTGTTCTGCAAGTGGCCAGAGATAGTGGGACCATCTGCATGTATTCACAATTAATACTGTCCTCTAAGTCTGGGTCAACAATTCCATGTCTGGAATGCTGATTTTTATACACCAATGATGGCGAACCTTTTAGAGACCGAGTGCCCCAAAACCGGCCTGGCCCCGCTCCATCCGCCTGCTCCCGCCCTGCTTCGCCCTCACCCCTCCCACCCTCAGGGCCATCCACAGCATGCCGCAGATCGCTCAGGTGGCCCTGCAGTGCCATGGTGGCCATGCCTTCCACCTGCACCCCACAGCATCATCTGCTGCCCAGCTGCCATGTGCTTGGCTGTGCAGCTCTGTACGGGGTGCACCCCTGGTGACTCTTCTCTGAGGGGGGCTGCTGGTGAGGAGGGGGCTACAGGAGAGGCGGGGCTAGGGCAACAGCGTGAATGCCCACAGAGAGAGCTCTGAGTGCCGCCTCTGGCACTAGTGCCATAGGTTCACCACCACTGTTATACACAGCTATTTGGGGGAAATTTTAGGCAGGGTTTTTGAACACTTGTAGCAGCTGGAAACAACATGATTCACATGTAATGTTGGTTCCTTTGCTTGATTTTTCCTTAGGTTGATATGTGGCAAGTATAAATTACAATTTTGAAAAAAATCTGGCTTTGAATTATGTTTGAGCAGGCCAGCTGGTGTAATCATGTTTGGATGTTGGTTCCAAAGTAGTAGTAGTAAAAAAATTGATACAAAGTTTTAAAAGGTGACTTATCTTAGGGAGTCAGCTATCAAAAACTTTAAAATGTATGCCATAATGCATGTATTTGGGGTGCCTTCAATATATTTTATTCTTTGGAATAGTGTCAGGTACTTGGATATTCCTACATTTAACTAGATCAAGTTAAAGCAGCAGTTAATAATTTTATGGCTAGTTAACAATTCTGTATCTTCTTGAAATGTCAAAATGGGAGTAATGAAGAGATGAAGCTATGATTTGGGTGCTGAAAAACAATAGGAGAAAATAATGAAATAATAACTGAGAAATTTAATGGTTTAAGTTGGCTAGATTTTTTTCATACAAACAGCTGGAGGTTTTACAGGAGGAAGCAGAAGTTAATTATTCACTCTGATAATTTCACCCACCAAATGAAAGCAATTTATTAATTAGTTTATATATAACCATATTTGTATAAATATAGTCTGAATCTGAGAACATATTTTTATGCTATATATCTCTGGCTGTTTTTGATGTTATGCATAAATGATGATATCTCCCAGCATCACACAAATTATCTTTATCAGTTTGTAAAACAATAGGTTTTACATTTATGACAAACAAGGTTTTAGTATTAGATCAGTCCCCAAAACTTTAACATTACAATGTTGGGTTTCTAAGGCTGCTCTGTGTTAGAAATACACAAGTGATAAGGCCCATTGTAACATCCATTAAAACATCTGCTTCTTAATTACTGCTCAATTGTGAAAACCTCATCAAAGCAAATATTTCCTTTTCCTTGCTGTAATAAAATGTCTCTATATTTTAAAAAGGATTAGTAGTTGGAGATAAATTTATCAGTCTGATTAGAAAAAAATGCAAAACGACACGTATCATGGCTAAAAAAGTAGAATAACTAACAAAGCATTTTCTGCTTCAGTCCTATGTTTGAGGATAGAAGTTGGAAGATAAATTATATTTCATTTAATTTTTACTACATTATCCATCCTTAAATATGGGTCTAGGACAACTTGCCATGGCCAACTCAGTGTGGCCAACTCATCATGGGACAACTGGACATGGGATGGAATAAGAGTTACACTAATATCGAAGTAATGGTGGAATAGAATCATTAAAGAAAAGATGCAAAAGGAGGAACAAAAAAATGTGAATGACAAAAATTAAAATATTTTTTAATTATTTTAAATAATTACATTGAATTGTTGAATTGTCCCACAGCAAGTTGTCCCGTGATGAGTGGGTTGTGGCAAGTGAACTGTGGTGAGTTGGCTGTGGCCAGTTGACCATGGCGAGTTGGCTGCGGCAGGTTGGTCCATTTCATGATTTGAGTTCTTAATGGATTGCTCTGTCAGTGTTGATGAGGGTGGTCTTGGGGGTTTTGGTTGGGCTGTTAGCTTGTTTGGCTATTAGCATGTTTGGCAGTTCTTTGTTTACTTTTTGATTATTGGTCTGATGTTAATCTTGATATTAATCTATGCTGGTGGGGAATCCATGCTGGTCTTTTGTTCCCTTTTTGGCCTGTTGATTGTCCCTTTTGTATGATAAGTAGATGTTGTTTATGTCTATGTGCCTATTATTGGCTGATTTGCCAGAGTGCCAGGCTCCCAGGAATTCTCTAGTTTTTTGCCACTTTGATTGGTCTAGGATGGACAGTTTCCCAGTTGAAATTATGTTTAAGTGTGAAATTAAAGAGTTTTCATCATGTTCTTCTAACTGCTAATTGGTTTTAATGGAAGTATTCTGCTAGTCTTTTGCCTGTTTGTCCCACGTGTATGTTGTAGATGTTTCCTGTTTTGTCTTCTGGGTCTTTTGGTTTAATTACAATGTTTTGGAAAGATTTAGTTTGTTTTAGTTGATGCCATGTGGCATGGCATAGTCTTTGGTGGTTTCTGAGATACTTTTGATATATGGCAGGATTATCCTTTTTATAACTTGTGCTGGTTATGCTATATAGGGAATGAGTGATCAGACACTTTTTGATGAAGTTGGGTGGATATCCATTTTGTTGGAAGATATTATATAAATGTTCTGTTTCTTTTTCTGCTGTTCAGGGTTGCTGCACTGCTTGTCTGAATAGTGTTCTTACGCAGTTTCTCTTGTGGGAGGTTGGGTCACTATTGTGGTAGTGGAGAGGTTGGGTCACTATTGTGGTAGTGGAGCACTTGGTTGATGTGGATAGTTTATCTAGTTTAAACTGTGTAGCTTTATTGGGCAAGATTTTCAAAGTGATTTTCCATTACGTCCTTCCAAGGATTGAGAGAGAGTTACTGGTCCAAGTCATCTGGATGGCTTTTGTTCCAGGCAGGACTAGAACAATGTTTGATTTTATGTTTTACAATCATTCCTTAAGGCAGTCAAAGGAACACTTTGAAAATCTGAAACAAGCTATTATATAAATACCATCAACAAACCCTCCATCGGGCTAGTGATCTCCAGATGTTTTAGCCTATAACCTCGCTTATTGGTTATACTGGCTGAAATTGATGGGTTTTGAAAAAACAACATTTCTGTGCATAAGCAAGAAGTCTGACTCTGTACTATATTCTTGTTCAGCTGTTTCAAACTTAAAATACTTCCAAAATGAATAGGCTGCCCCACATCATTCCTCTCCACATAGAGAAATAGTTGTGAAAGAACCCCAGAAAAGGATGGTAACACTACCAATCTCCAGCTTAGCCTGAGACAAAAGAATTGGGTATTTCCCGTAGTCCAAAATGGACCAACTTTGATCCATGTTGGTTTAGGAGTATGTATGTGTATGTATGGACTACTTTTCTCATTATTTGGATGTGTATTTTGGATTGGGCTTAGGGGAAACAGTTCTCACAATGACAAACATCAGTTCAGCCTCAGTTAGCTCTTAACTGATAAACACAGTAATAAAATGCCTTTTTCTGAAAACCTAGTTCCTACCTAGGAGAGATTAAGATTATTATTAACAATTTTAAAAAGCCTATGCCTTCAGATGGTCTGCTTACTATTATTCATATAGAAACAAAGATTGTAACAATCTACTTATTTACAGGACAGCTGTGCAAGAGTATTGTTGTTACGGGGCGCAAATAAGGAATTAAAGAACTATAGTAATCAATCACCATTTCAGGTAAGAATAACTAAAGAAAACAATCTTCTTTGTGTATATCAGTTTAAATTGCAAAAGAATATCCTTTATATTAGTGTATTGTGTACAAAGTATTAATGTGAAATCAAAGTACTGTATAGAGCAGTGTGGTGACCTAGAAGTGGACCTCTCGCCTCACATTCAGGAGGCTGTGAATTCGAGCCTTGGTAGCTGCAGATATTTGTCTGCTATGAACTCTGTTTGGGGGTCAGGAAGGGCATCCAGCCAGTAAATGCTCAGTTCCATTTAGTAACCTTGACTCCACCCCGGATGAAAGGGATTGCAGGGTTGTCAAAAGAAAAAAAAATTACTGCACACTAATTTTCATACATGTCTATACTACTCTTTGTGAAGATCAGGGTTGTTTAGAGGATGTATTTCTTATACTTACAGTAATTTTGTGATAGATGGAAGGCTAAAGTACATGAAATTCTGGTTTAATAGAATTTTGGCTTGTTCCATTTTGTTACATTTTGTAAATATATGCCTACATAATAAACTGTGCAACATACCAAGAATTTAATGCTTCCACTTGATGTGCAAGGTTACAACATAGAATGAATAAAATATTTAAATGTACTATTTTTGTCATTTTTCTTGGGAAAATATACTAACATAGAGACCAATTTCTGTTCCAAATTAAAGTAAACAAGGATAATTAGAAATATGGTCAGAATTGTTTTCTTCCTTCCTGATTTTTTTTATCAATTCAAGTAGCATAAAAATGTTGCATTATTACAAATTGAATTATGTAATTAACATAGCTGTATAGACGTATTTAGCTGATTCTAGTGCACTAAATAAGCTCTTATGCATGGTAGACATGCTCCAAAACGTTCACCAATCTGGAATCTGAAGTAGCATTATCTGGAATTCTATCACCTTGAATCACTTATAGCTTTACTTAGTGTAGTATATAAAATGATTTTGAGACTCTAGTAATTTCTCAAGGATACTCAGTAAGCTTCAGATGTGAAAAAATGATTTAAATTTGAATTTTCCATATGGAAAAATCATACTAGTATCTGTGTATCTTTATACTATAGACCCGTGGTGGCGAACCTATGGTACGGGTGCCACAGGTGGCACGCAGAGCCCTCTCTGTGGGCATCGCCCCAGTCCTAGGCCTTCAGCTGGGTTTTATAAAACCTTTTTGCTTTAGGCCTCCATTGCTATGTGCAAAAGAAAAAAGAAAAAGGTTCAATCAATCAATTTCAACTTCTCGCGGGGAAAAAAAAGATCTCGCAAAGTTGGAATTGATTGATTGAACTTTTTAGCCCCATCCAGTCTGCCATTACCACCGCAGCCATGCCCACCCAGTGGGCCATGCCCACCCAATGGGCCCTGCCCACCCAATGGGCCACGCCCACCCGACAATACATAAGTGGGTTTTGGGTTGCAGTTTGGGCACTCGGTCTCTAAAAGGTTCGCCATCACTGCATATAGACACCGTGCTCTCTATTGTGGAATATTGGCAACAGTACTCCCACCATGCAAATGATTATCTAGGTTAAAACTCTTGAGTTGCATAAAATAGTGTAATTATGCATGGGGTAAAACGGGCTTTAGTTAGGCTTATGGCTCAAGTTTTTGATATTTACAAGACCATTTTTTCCAGATAGATTCTGCTCATTCATTTTGGGTGAACAGAGTGTCTAATGAATGGTAAAGCAAGAAAAGGGCATGAAAAGAGGTATTCTCTGTGAGGTATGCCCTCTTCTGTGTCCCTTTTACAAATTTGGAAATTTGTAAAATGTAGCTTTTCTGGACAGTTTTTGGAAATTAAATAGTACTAGAGTCATTGGCACCAGACAAGAAAATATAGTATGGATTATATTTTATTCTTGTGTATGTTATTAACTTATTGCATTATTAAACTTTGTATATTTACAAATGAAACGTTCTCAAACCACTCAGTTATTGATCACAGTTTACTCTTTCCTAAACTCTTTTTATTCTTCCCTCAAACACTTCCTTAAACACTTCCCCTTTTCTGTTGTCAAAGTCTCCAGAGTATTAACAGGAATCTAACATCCCCCCCCCCAGTGTTAATTAAATTGCTAGGTCAGTAGTCTAAAGGCAATAGTCTATCACCTTTTTAAAAACCGAAGACAATAATGCTGCTGTATTCAGGGATAAATCCAGAATGACTGATATGACTAAAATAAAATTACAATACAGAGGCTCACAAGGTTAGCTTATTCTTCAACACTTCACCACATAGCAGATCTTTACTATTCTTATGGAGGCAAATATTTTAACAATACTGTTTTCTGATTCTGTTATCCTTTTGGGTACATTTCTTAGGTCATTACCATATGTTGTTGTTTTTTAACTAGTGTTCGTATTTTGTGCAACACTTAAACCTTTTCAGGTTTGTAGCAGTGCATATATGCTATAAATAATAAATACTAACCAAAACATGCAAAATGACTTTTATTTTATTCTTAAAACATTAGCATTGAAGGCTGAAACTGTCATGAATAAAAATAGAGCAAGGGACCCAGTTGATGTTTCCCTACCTTACCAGAAGTAAATAGGAAAGTAGGAAAATAGGAATCCATAGGCTGGTGATAGCTGCATGTTACCTTCCAGTGAATGGTAATACAATAATGGAATGGGATGAGATTTTGGAGAAAAACTGAACACCCCGAGTCAATGTGATCCAGATGGAAAAATTACCTTCTTAGGTAACATAAATGAATAGATGGCAATGATACAAGAGTAAAGAAAAAAAACTTCATCATATGAAAATCCAAGAATGTTTTAGATACAGGTTTGTATGATGAATATTTGCTTATTTTGATACACAGATTAAGCCCATGTCTATCTGTGAAAGCATGGCGGAAAAAAAGAAACATGATTGATTGTGTATGATGAAACATTAAGGGAATTGACAAGACTTACTGAATGTGGGACTGATCATCCTTTGATGGTGCCAGAGTGGATCTTGACACTATCAAATGGACCTGGGAGAAAAAGAATGGAAAGAGAAAATGTTATGGAAATGTATGAGAAGAAAAGTGAATTTCCTAAAAGAATGAATAGAGAGCAAAGAAAGGGGATCTGGAAGTTGCCTGATACAGAATGAATTATATTACAAAAATAAATATGGGGAAATATGCAAATAGGACATATAAAAACAATGCTTGGTGAAATGAAATGAAAGAGACTATAGATGAGAGAAATATATGACAGTGTGAAAGGAATAATGAGAATAGAAATAAAAGACTTGAAATAATGGATTCAGAGTGCCAGGAACCATTAAGATTAAAAGAGAAGGGAAAAGGCAAGTCAATTTTGATGGAAACTGAAACTGTTTTAGAAGTGGGCAAAGAGGGTTAAACAAAGACTTTTTAGCAGAATGAGTGGAATTGAGAATAAAAGCAATGAAATAATTTGCTAACTCCCTTGGCACCGTGGCCTGGAATCAAACATGACTGGACAGGGAAACCTTTATTTTCTATTGTTTATTGAAATATATGGGATATGAATTACCATCAGGATAGGCTTATTACCTGACATCTTTGAAATCCTGGCAAGAATTTTGTTCCCATTCTACCAATATTCTTTCTTCAATTCTATTCTGTATTTCACTATATTCCATTGTCTCCAGACATCCCTTTTATTCTGGAAGGTTTCTCTGTTATTTGTGGGACTCTTTAATGCTGCTTCCATGCATTTTATGCTTTTTCTAACTGCTGTAAGTTGACTGGAATTGGCAGTTTAGGAATGTAGCTAGTAAAAATATTTCCAGTATTTAAGGCAGTTAAACAAATTTGCATGCTGTTAGGACAGTGATGGCGAACCTTTTAGAGACTGAGTGCCCAAACTGCAACCCAAAACCCACTTATGCATCGTCAAGTGCCGGGTGGGTGTGGCCCATTGGCTGGGCGTGGCCCATTGGCTGGGCGTGGCCCATTGGCTGGGCGTGGCCCATTGGCTGGGCGTGGCTGCAGTGGTAACGGCAGACTGGGTGGGACTAAAAAGTTCAATCAATCAGTTCCAACTTTGCAAGATCTTTTTTTTCCCGCGAGAAGTTGAAATTGATTGATTGAACCTTTTTTTTTTTTTGCACACAGCAGCGGAGGCTAAAGCGAAAAGGTTTTATAAAACCCAGCTGAAGGCCTAGGACTGGGGTGATGGCGCACATGCCCACAGAGAGGGCTCTGAGTGCCTCCTCAGGCACCGTACCATAGGTTTGCCACCACTGCCATAGTGTAAGTTTATGTTATTTATTTGCATTCCAGGCAAACTAGTCACTAGGGCAAACTGTATGCAAAAGCTCAGATGCTTTTTTGAGCTTAAAGGCAGGATCAAATGTGGAAATGTAAGACTCAGAAAAAGGAGGTTATTTTTGTTGTTGCAATAAAGATTTCTGCATCTATTTTATCTACAAATATTTTTTTTTCATATGGCGGCGGAGGCCTAAAGCGAAACGGTTTTATAAAACCCAGGACTGGGACTGGGGTGACGGCATGTGTGCCCACAGAGAGGGCTCTGAGTGCCGCCTCTGGCACCTGTGCCATAGGTTCGCCACCATTGTGTTAGGAAATAAATGATTCTGAGTTACCTGTACTTGACATCTCCAAGTAGCAGAGATAGAGTAGTAAAGGGAACACAGATGTCTTTCTGGATAGAAAGGATAGTTTCTGGGACAGCTGCTTGTCAGGAGGAGACATGAGACGGAAGTAGAGTGACTGTGTGTGTGTGTCACAGGAGAAACAGCTGGTTTGCACTAGCAATGCAGTCATTTAAAAGACATTAAGTATGACCAATCCTAACTTTCTTAATCCCCTTGAGATATTATCATATTTACATATGTAATGGAATGTGAGAATAACTTTTGAAGGGGAGGGGGAAAGATGATTCCTAGGAAACAATCAGATAAAAGGAAGAAGAGCCTGCAACCTAGTAAAGGGTAGAGAAAGAATCTTAGAAAGGATTCATCCTAACTTATTGGGTCAGAGGACCCCAACGTTTTGGGCACCAGGGACTGCTTCTGTGGGGAAAGGTTTTTCCATGGATCAGAGGAGGTGTGGTTTCACAAGCTGCCTGCATTCCACAAATGGGGCTTCACTTGTTTGTGTGGCCCGGTTTCTGGCATGCCACAGCCTGATGCCGGTCCATGGACCAGGGGTTGGGGACCCCTGTATTAGGTGGTTAAAAAGAGATGGAGGGAGATTTCTACTTTTAGACTTGAAAGGTTCTGTTAATGTAGTCTTATAATAGAGTAGAATTAGCCTTTCTTGTGTTTCTTGTCTGGTCTACTTGGAAGGTTAACAACAGTTGAAAAGAGTTCTTTGAAAACAGCGGGACAAAGAAAACTTCTCAGTGAGTCATCCTTTCTGAATCACAGAAAGTGAAATACAGAGGAAAATAATACTTTTAAAAATATTTTAAAATCACAGTGAAGAACTTAAATTTTGACTAAGAAAGTAATAAACAGATAAAGGGAATTGTATTAATTTCAAAGACAAAAATTTTGAACAAAGTGCTTTTAGTATTTATATTGGAATAGTTAAATAAACCAACCTGACCTTCCTGGAAATGTCAACTGTCTGACATCAAAGGGAAAAAGATAACTGGTGGAATTTACAAAACAAGGAGTCAACTGTAACAGGATGTGGAATGTGTGATTAAAATTATGGAAAAATAGATGGGACTAAAGCCTTAAGGGTGTAAAGAAAGTGAACTAAGAGAGAGAATCTCTCTCTCTCTCTCTCCCTCCCCCCTCCCTCTCTCTCTCTCTCCCCCTCCCTCCCTCCCCCTCTCTCTCCCTCCCTCTCTCCCTCTTTCTCTCTCTCTCCCCCTCCCTCCCTCTCTGTCTCTCTCTCTCTCTCTCCCCCCTCCCTCCCTCCCTCCCTCTCCCTCTCTCTCTCTCTCTCTCTCTGTCTGTCTGCTGTTTACCTTCAGCTTCCTCATTCATTTATTCTTTTGGTTATAAACAAACAAAAATAACAATCACCAAAAAAGGTATACAGGTAGATCTCAACCTATGACCACAATTGAGCCCAACATTTCTGTTGCTGAGCTAGGTAACAGTTA
Organism: Bothrops alternatus; assembly: GCA_034064705.1. NCBI lineage: Eukaryota > Metazoa > Chordata > Lepidosauria > Squamata > Viperidae > Bothrops > Bothrops alternatus. The sequence goes on along the minus strand of JARGCV010000003.1, from coordinate 8,411,654 downwards.
AATGAGTTTTGCCCCATTTTATGTCCTTCCTTGCCACAGTCAAGTGAATCACTGCAGTTGTTAAATTAGTAACATGGTTGTTAAGTGAACCTGGCTTCCCCATTGACTTTGATTGTTAGAAGGTTGTAGAGGTGGGCACATGACCCTGGGACACTGCAATCATTGTAAATATGAGTCAATTGCCAAGCATCAGAATTTTGACACATGACCATGGCAGTAAGTGTGCAAAACAGTCATAAATCACCTTTTTCAATGCTGTTGTAAATTTGAATGGTTACTAAACAAACTGTTGTAAGTCAAGGACTACCTGAATAGCAATGTGAGGGAAGGAGAGGTTCCTTAGAGCAACCAGTATGAAAAGGAATTACCCTAGAAATATTACAAAAAATGTTTGAAGAAAATGATAAAGCCTGAAATTTGAATTTCTGAAAACTGTCAAAAGTGAACTGCTTATTTTTGAAGTGAGAATCGAAAAAACAAGTCAGTAAAGATGGAAATGAAATTCTGCAATCACTGAGAAACTGTAAATTTACTGATCAAGATTGTCTGGGACACTAAACATCCTCTTCCTTGTTAGCTTCATGGCTTCATGGTATCGTGGTATCCATAGCAGAACATCCAGATTCAATCACAGTTTTGTTCCATACAGTATCAACCTTGTGAACTCTCAAGCTTCCTCTTTCCGTTATACGTTCAAGATGGACAGTGATCAATATTTATATGTATTTATATGTAAGGGTGTAAGTATATACATATGTATGTATATAGCATGTTTATATGTATGTTATGTATGTGTACACTTTTGAGAGCAGGCAACAGAATTTCAGTTTTAAAGTGTGCCAGTATGCCCACAGTAAAAAATGACAATAAAGGTTATCTTATCTGAATAGGTCCAAGAAACTTCTAAATATAGGTTCCTCATTCAGTTTAGTGTAAGGATAAACATATGCAATCATTGCTATCCATTCAAGTAGATAGAAAAATCTGTACATTGAATAGAAGAGTCTGCAGGGCTAGAATGGAATGGGAAGTCATATTTACTCCTCATACAATGTCTTAACATATGAAGGAAGAACTATTACTGATTTTGATTTGATGGAATATTAATATTTTCAGGCACCAGGCTCTGAATGTTTGAGACTGAGGATCAAATATTATTCCTTGAGTATGAAAAATTAAAGATAAACAAACTAATGACAAGCAGCCTTAGAACTGGCAATGATGATATTGAACGTGTGGATAGCTTCTGATGTTTAGAATCAACCATCAATAGTAAAGGAACCAGCACTCAAGTAATATGCCACAGAGTAACAGTCTTGATCCAGCAGCCACGAAGGCCTTGGAAAAGATTCAAATGCAGTATTTGGTATGTCCCTATACTCACAAAGATCAAAATCACAAAAGCCATGGTATTCCCTCTGACACTCTGTGGAAACAAAAATTGGACTTTAAAGAAACAGCATAGAAAGAGGGTGAAGGTTCATTCTCCGAGCTTATGGGTTGGTTTCCAAAAGTTTCATTACTAGGCTAGGTAACATCTTCAGCGAAGTTTAGGGGAATGCTTAGGAAGTATTGTTGCCTTTGAGATTTGGTGTTGAAGGAGTTTCTTGAGAATGTTGTGGACCGACTCAAATTAGCCCCCCACTTTGGACATATTCCAGCTCTCTGGAAAAGGCTCTAATATTGGCAAAGGTGGAAAGAAATTTAAGAAAGGATGGCTGTCAGTGTGACAATCTATGTGGTTGCTAAAAGTCAACAAGGACTTGTTGTATATCATCATCAAAGTACTGTAAGTAGATTGATTGGGACTGATTGGCGATTGACATGTGCAGTGCCATGCAATTTTTGATTTCTAAGCAAAAGCTATTTCTCAGATAATCATATCATGCGGATCCATTCAGGTTTATATTTGATTTAGATGAGCCATTGCCTGCAATAAAAAGAATTTAAAAGAAGCTTCTTTTTATAAATTCATATATTTTCTTTTGAAATTAAATTGAGACAAACTGAATGTTTGATTTTCTGTAGAAGAATGAGAGGCAGAGCCTGGAAAGGAATCAACCTGGAGTCGTTATGTTTTCACAAACAACCAAAGTCCAGTTATTGAATACCATTAACTTTTCACTAGTGCCATTTTAGTGCTGACTAAATTCTTGTGTAAAGGCATGAGCAATAAATTAACTTAACTTAATGCATGGTCCTGATTCTTTGCCCCTGACATTTTTTGCCTTAAAATAAATTTTACAAAACAGAAAAAGTCATATAAAGTAAAATCATATCTTTGATAAGAAGAAGTGCATTAATTTCTTTAATTATAACCAGGCAGAATTTCATTCAATTAATACCACTTTAAAAATTATTTCTTAGTTGTATTATCTAACCCTTTATTTGAACGATTTCTCAGTAAAAATAATGCTGTTGTAAATACTATACATACTGTACATATTACAATAGGAGGAAAGGAGAGGAGTCCCTGCAGATTTTGCTCTGCTAGACCTGTGGTGGCAAACCTATGGCACACATGGCATAGGTGGCACGCAGAGCCCTTTCTGTGGGCACGCGCGCCCTTGCCCCAGTCCTAGGCCTTCAGCTGGGTTTTATAAAACCTTTTCGCTTTAGGCCCCTGCCACCGTGTGCAAAAAATATATATGGTTCAATCAATCAATGAATTTCAACTTCTTGCTGGAAAAAAAAAGATCTCGCAAAATTGGAATTGATTGATTGAACTTTTTAGTCCTACCCAGTCTGCCGCTACTACACAGCCACGCCCACCCAACAGGCCATGCCCACCCAATGGGCCACGCCCACCTGTTACCTGATGACACATAAGTGGATTTTGGGTTGCAGTTTGTGCACTCTGTCTCTAAAAGGTTCACCATCACTGTGCTAGACAATGCTCATCTCCATTTTGAGGCCAGGAGCCAGCACTATTAAAGACATTTCCGTGATCATGTGGCCAGCATGACGTCTCAGACACATTGCAATATTTACTCATTATTTCACATGCTAATTAAAAACAAGCCAAATATTTTCTGTGATACATAAAGTATTATAAGTGAAAACTACCATCTTGTGTTATACTTCCAAGATTTGGAGGAAGCCAATTCTAATATTGTACCATTGATATAATAATTATGCCTGTGCTTGTTAGAACAAATTGGCACAATCCCACATAAAGCTTATGATTGCAAAGTAGTTCTGGGTAGAAATTACAGACCTATTTGAAAATGGCTCCCAGTGTTCATTAAGTAGATTGTGATAGGTATTTCTGGCTAGTCTCACAACCTATAATTTAGGATTAATCTGGGAGTACAAGGCTCACCAAATAAGCATGGCTGAAAGCTCTCTATGAGAAAAGTATATTATATCTTCTAGCTACTATTAAACAAAATGATATGGAAGAACAATGCATAAATATTAACTTTTTTGCTTTTTTTTCAAGAATTAGGAGGCGTTGATGAATTTGAATCATAAAGAAAGGGTTTGTTTTATATGAAAAATTATTAATCAGATGAAGGGTTAAATGTTTTTTTAATGCACAAGGAAATCTCATATCATAGGAGTTATTTTAGAAATACACAAAATGAATCAGTTTTTATTAGTATTATAAAAGGAAATTGTCATATCATTAAATCCATTTTAGTTTACTTTAGTTCAATCATGTGGTTAAAGTAAAAGTAAGACTGGGAATATTATATGCCCTTTGGTCTCCTGTGGAATCAAACTGGTTTGATAGATAGTAATGATAATGTAGTAGAAACTGACATGGACCAAAACAGAATAGATTTTATCTCTTTTTCTCCTAACTTGAGTCATAGGATTCTTTAAAATGGCTAGGTTTTCTGTACCACCCATACCTAGTTGTATCCAAAATTTTATGAACATAATTGTCTATATTATAATACCATGTTCAAGATTGAAGTATAACAGAAATAATTTCTCTGTAGCTCTAGTTATACAGTATAATTCAATAAAATATGAATTTATGAACAATGTGTGTGTTTTTGCTTACTGTTTAGTAGTGGTTATGGACAGAAAGATGTGGTTAAGATTGTATGAATACTAGTTTTGGGAGACTTTTGGTAGGACTATAGGATGAGAGGCAATGATTTACTTTTATCTTTCGTGGTCTACAATCCTGTTCTTATCTTCCAGGTAGCAGTAGCTGAGAATATGTTAAATGGAATTAGGTTTTGTTCTTTTAGAAGGTGGTTTTGGGGTTATTTTTAGGAAACAAATGTACAGACTTATCTGCTGGAGAAGCTTCCTTTAAAAAAAAAAAAGATAGACAAGCTGGTCTCTTTTTCGCACATTATAACTGAACCTCACTTTGAAAATTCCTTTCCTAAAGCAGCCCCAAATGATTGTTCTAATAGAAGGTAGGTCATATCTTGGCAATGTATGTTTCTTAAATTTCTTGTTTGACTTTTAAATAAGCTTCATATTTATGAAATTGTACAATGGAAAGGCATCCCTTTAAAAAGAAATATTGCAATGTTTTAGCAAATGTAGTCTGATAAATGTTGGATTTTCCCCATGATTTAAATTTGCAAATGCTAAAACTAGTTGTTGAACAAATATATAATCACTATTCTAAGACTACTGCCTGTCAATATCTTAACCACAGATGGTACCATGAATCATAGCTTGAATGAAGAAAATGTTAAGAGACTAAACCAGAGTTGCTAGGAGAATTTTTGTGCACAAATACAACATGTGATGCTAAATTTTGAGACAGAATCAGTATGTTTTAGGGCTAAAAAAATTCTGTGGCAGAAAGGAAATAGATTAAAAAGACCAACAAAAAGAAGTTTGGTATTTATCAAGGACACAAGATTTATATACAGTCAAAATTGACTCTTGAAAGAATCTGAAAGGTAAAGCTCACAAAAAAAGGGGGGGGACTAGGACTGCTTGGTAGAAATGAAAAGTTAAATTGGTGTGTGTGGATGTATGGCTATTTGTACAGCATGAGTTAAGCTTCTATTAATTGTGGTTGTGTTAATTACATTTCTATTTTTTTTTCTTGTTTCCCTGGCTGTTTCTAAATGTTTGCATGTCTTACTCTAATCAAGTACTTTAAACTTGTATAGTTTTTGGAGTGATATAATTTTAATGGCTAAGCATGGACTTAGCAGATTACTTTGGAAAGTATAGATATAGTTTAGCAAAGTTTAATAATTGCATGTGAAATATTCTGGGATATTAATATAAAACTCAAAATTGCATTATATTTTCAATATCTGTCTTAAAACATATTCTAAGACATAATCTAATTGGTTTGAAACCTGCAGGACAGCTTTGTACATACTATGTAGTATAAAATATTTAGGGAAAATATGAGTGTCAGTTGTCAAAATGATTTTCAGATATATTCTTTGTATATCTTGGGATGTTTCATTGGAATGCAGATGATTTACAGCAGTTAATATCATAGCTCAAAATAATCATAAGCATTGTCATATAAGTAATTTGTTTAATGTTTTATAAATGCTAGCTTTTTACTTTTAAAAATAGTATAAACCTGTGCTTTTAAAGTATAAGTGTAATGAGTATTTATGGCAAAAAAAATTTCTTAGGCTATAAAACAGATCATTTACTGTGTTGAACAAATTTTAGTGTTTTGTTATAACAAATTCAAAAAATCCAGATACTTTTTTGAATTAAGAGAGGTCCTTCATGTTCTCTGATCTTGGTTATTTCTTTGCAGACATTTCATTACCCAAACTAGGTAACATACTCAGGGCTATTAATGAAATGTCTGCAAGAAGCTCAGAGAGCACCAAGGACGTCTCATTCAACTCTAAGCTACAAATATTCTCCTTTATTGTTATTTTGAGTAAGCATATTAAAGCTTGTGTACATTAAACATACAGAGAAGTGATGAATTAAAAGATTAAGATACATCCTTATCTTTTTAGAAATTATTATTTCTAAACTTGTTGGTTCTCATATAACAATAGCTCTATTTGGCTCTTCCAGTCCTAATCAGTTTAAAAAGGAGTTGGTTAAAACATGCTAGTGTCTATTCCATTCATCTGAATCTATAGAATGGATATAGAGATTTATTTTTTTGCAATAGGAATTGCTGTAGTTTCACTATTTATGCACTATGAAATAAATGAAATGAAATGAAATAAAGACCTGTAGCTTATATGATAGTAGTGTTATGTAGAGAGAATCTATAACATGAACATTTCTGAAATTAGCATTGCAAAATGAGCAGAAGTTGCTATATGACTCACAGATAAACATGATAAAGGCCTTTTAAACAATCCCACTTTAATATATACTCATAAATGCTTTCTTGGGTGATTCTTCAGTTACTAGCAACTGCTTTTCTATGTCTATGTCTATGTCTATGTCTATGATAATTCCCCCCCCCCCGAGATTTTTAACCAAAAAAGAGGCAGCCAAAGATAAAAAAAGGAGCACATCATGAAGGAAAACAGAAGCCAGGGTAAAACCAGGTTCATAAATAGAGGCTAGGTATAGAGATTTCAAAGGAACAGGAACATCAGGAACAAAAAGAGATGACTATTGACAGTGAATATTTGAGCCATTTTTGTATATAATTGGTCCCATTCTTGTTTTCCACTTCAAATAAATTCAAGTAATTTCAGGAAGTCTATTTTTCCCCTTCTCCTACTCCCAAGTAACTTTTAGACTCTAGTGCAGGGGTGTCAAACTGCCGGCCCGCGGGCTGGATGTGTCATGGCGAAACCACGCCTTTCCCATTGCTGGCAATGGAAAAAAAAAGTCACGATATGTGGTGACATGTCACCCCACTCTAGTGTCTACCTCTTTCAATATTTATAATGTTATTATCATGAAGGCCACTTTATTGTGAGATCAAATGGAATCCACCAGTAATTGTGAAAATCTAGACTAAGTGACAGAAAGTTATCAGTATTTAGATAATTTATGTTGATGATTGTTTGAGAAGCTATATCCAATAGAATTATAGTCAAACTCTTGCTATTCAAGTAATTGATTAGGATGGCTAAGATAGTTTCTAATAAAAATCTGTCCAGAAACCAGTTTGAAATATATCCAGGCTTTTGAGAAATAATTACAAAAAACTTTAAAGTTTTTATCTAACTGATCATTCCAGTCTCCTATCATCTGTTTAGTAATCTAAACCTCCTCCACAAATTCTGGATTTCAGAAGAAGGCAGATGGAGATTGCTACCTTATTACAAGGCTTAATGGACAACGATTTTCCTCTCTGAATAAATTAATGTTGGACAGTGTTGTTATTGTTTAATACTTTGTATTGAAAGTTAGATCTTTCTTTGAAATGATTTCATCAGACTTCATTTTGACATCACAGCCTTTTCAAATGTTATTTTCTAACATTTATATTACATCACCCCATTATATGTCTTGATTTTAATGTAGGCTTACTTAATTACAAATCATTTTATTTTGTACAGAAGATATTATTATTACAATTATTATTTTGATGGAGCATCAAACTAATGTTGAATAATTTCTTGAAACTTTTTGCCACAGTACAAACTATACAGTATGATTATATTTTAAAATTAGTCTTGTTAGTTGTTGTGACCAACATAAAACATATCTGACAGTATTTAAAGTACCTAAACATAACCCAAAGTACTAACCAGTCTGCTATAAAAAGGTGGCTATTCTGCCTATTCTGTCAACATTTTATGTTTTATTTTGATTTTTAAAGATGGTGTTGGCATAAACTAATTCTCATTTCTGGCCTTTTTTCACAACTGGTCTCCAAACTCTTTTTCTTTTCATCATGTTTCTCAGGATTGAGTTGGCATCCTAATACGAAGGGCAGGGTGTAAAAGTAAGGGAGGGAGAGAGGAAGGAAGGAAAAAAGAAAAGAAAAGAAAAAGATCTTTCAAGCAGCTGCATTGTTTCCCGGTGATCACACAGCAGCTGAGAAGGACAGCCCAGCTGAAACATATTGCACATTAATTCTGTAGTCATACCATCACCATTTGGAGGTTGAATGTAAAAGTGCTGCTTCAGTAGTGAGACTTCAGGTTTGAAAATTTTGATTTAACATGAAAAGCAGGTTTGGTGTTAAATCTATTTATTTTACTCTATAAATTAAACAAGAATTGTTCTTTTAATGGTGTTGTTTTAATCCCTAGAAATTCAAGGGATAGTGGATTAAACTTCAGCAGGAACTGATCTTTTGGTGAAAATGTGAGACAATGGATTACTGTAAATTCTAATATGAGACATTGAATCTCTCCAATTAAAAGTGAAAAAGGAATTGTATCATGTATATTAAGCTACAGGGGTAATCACTGAAACACGTACACTGACATGTTACTAGCAGGTACTTTAGATGTATTCATTAAGTTATGAATACACATTTGCTAACATTCATCTACACTATGAATAAACTTTTCCATGGTTTTAATTGTCAGGTACGAGGAAGTTTCATCATTGTCACATATAAAAAAGGCCGTGAAAATATTGTTTGATATTTTTAATGTCAATTACTTTTTAAAATATATTGTTAGTAAAAATATCATTAAAATAGATTGTTTGCATTAGATTGTATATGGAAAAAAATCTGATATCTTCTAAAACATGGGAAACTGGGATGCTGTCAGAAAAATTAGCTTCTTAAAAGTAAGGAAAAGTTGCACATTTGCATAGGATAGCAACATTAGATTGCAAGGGTGTTTTCTCATTTATACTAATATTAATTAAAGTTGTATAGCCACCCATTTCACCAAAAGTGGCTTTTGTTATGCATACAACAGTCAAATAAAACATTGCATCTAAAAACAACAAAAGCAAAGAGGATAAGAATGGCCATCTAAGTATGTCTCTGATTTGTGGGAGCCCCAGACCTGGTAATATAACCAGGACCAGGTCTGGAGGTGAAGAATGTTACACAAGGTGGATGCTATGGCAGAGAAGACATGTAGCTGATGGTACCCACAGCATATCTTCTCTGCCAGATCTATTGGAGTGGGCTGATGTAACTGGGGAGATGGGGTCCCTCAGGTAGCCTGGCTGTGAATGTCCTAAAGGTTAAAACCAACCCCTTGAATTAGACCTGGAAGCAAACTGGCAACCAATACATTTGGTAATATTTATTTTTACTTATGTTAATATTCAATGAACATAAAACACTAGGTCAAAAACAGCATATCTTTGCCACTGCAAGACCTGATCAAAGAACCCTTCAGTATTGAGAGATGACTTTTTATGACTTCACAGATTTGGAAATGATTTGTTGTTGTTTTCTTGGGGATAGTTTGTTCAACTTTCCAGCCTAGCTTATGGAGATTTATGGATGCTTTCCCACTGATGCTAAGACTAATCCTGCTTAGTTTGCAAGATCACCCAGGGTCTTTTCTTTTCTCTATTATTTTCTCTATCACACAATACTAGGACAGTTCATAGGTAAGAAAGTGAGGACAAATAAAGGGAAATATTTCTTCACCCAGAGGGTTGTTGGTTTATGGAATTCACTTCCAGAAGAGGCCGTGACAGCTGTCAGCCTTGATAGCTTCAAGGCAGGGTTAGACAGATTCATGGATGCCAAGTGTATCGGTGGTTATTAAAACGGATGTCCATGTGCCGCCTCTATGTTGGTTGAGGCAGGCAGGATTCCCTTGAGTACCATTTGTTTGGGGGTCAAGGGAAAGGGAGGGTTTTGCCTTCTCTTTCTGCTCAAGATCCCCATGTACAATTGGTGGGCCACTGTGTGACACAGAATGCTGGACTCGATGGGCTTTGGCCTGATTCAGCATGGCTCTTCTTATGTTCTTATGTTCTTATGGTCAGTTAGAAACTGCCAATTAGCAGGCTAAAGAGAAAGCTACAGGAGGTGAAGGTAAATAAAGATAGAGATGACAGGAAAGGGAAATAAATGAAAAGGGCATTTGAAAAAGAAGTTCACATTACTTATTTAGAGGTTCTGAAGATAAGAATGTTTGTAGATTCAACAGAAAGACAAGTTGGATTAATAAATGATACACTTTTCTGAAAATTCAATTTTCATGACAGATTTATTGTGTTACATCAGACTTTTGTCAACAGCATTTCAGTTTAATAATTATACCTTGTCTCTCTTTAAATTTTAAGTGGTAAATGTTGAATGCTGATTAAAACAGTTTGTCATTGTATAAATATGAGGTAATGCTTTGGGGTATTCACGAAATACATTATTCATAAAATTTCAAAATGAAAATAGGACGTACCAGCCCACTTAAAAGTATTCCAGGGAAATATGCTGAATGCTATGTGAATGGAACAAAATTTGCAACATCTTGCAACATTTCAAAATTTCCATTGCTATGGAAAGCAATTGTTAACTGAGCTTTGGCCCATTTTTGTTCAGTGGTCACTGAAGTTTTTAAGAGAACCATGTGGTCACTAAATTAATGTCTTCCCCCATTGACTTTGCTGGTTGAAAACCAGCTGGGAAGGTTACAAATAGTGATCACATGACACCAGGGCAGTACAACTGTCATAAATACATGCCATTTGCTAAGTGTGTGAGTTTTGATCATGTGACGATGGGGTTGCTGCAACTGTCATGTGAAAATGGTCAAAGGTTGGGTTTTTTTCAGTGCTATAGTAATTTTGAATGGTCACCAAATGAACGGTTGTAAGTTGAAGATTGCCTGTATTATCCAACATTCCTATCAAATGGAGATTCAACATTTTTGCCAACTGCTTTTCAGAAGGTATTAGCTACAGTAATTCATCCAAATTAATTTGGGTTTTTAAAAAGCCATCAAGCTTTTAACGCTATTAGACTTATGGGGAGTCATTTTAGCATTTTATTGTGATAACAATGGATCCGTTCTATTGCCTTTGTTAGGTGTGAAAAAAGTCTGATGTGAAATTTAGTTTAATTCAACAATAGATTTTTTATATCCATCAATATTTAAAATGGACTCCAATCCAACTGTTGGAGAGGTAATTTATTGCATACTGTGCAGTACGTTACAGATACGTCTGATGGAGTTCATGTTTAAGCAGCAACAGTTTGATAAGCTGGATTCTTGGAAGGGAAGTTATGGATTAAAAATGGCATTATCAAACATAGACTGTGTTAAATTTGGGCTGCAGCCAAAAAGAGAAAAATGTACTCCTAGAAGAATGTGGGTGTGTTGATTAATGTTTAACTTAATACATGTTGTCAATTTTCAATCTTTGAATTGGCTTTGGGGGAAGGAAAGAGGCAATAAAATTTCTTACATTCTGTATTTAATGTAAAAAATGAGTTGCATTAGCTGAGTTAATTACTATGAATTTTGTAATATAATTTTATTGTTTTTTCACTTTTTAATTTTTTTATTCTTTCGTTGTTTTTCTGATGACTAAGTTTTCAGTTTTTAAAAGAACCTAAGTCATTAGTCTACATTATTTAACGACTGATTTTTTTCCTTACTATCTAATTTGAGTTGAATTGTTTGAATGGTATATACACATTTGTTTTCCTACTTTTGTTCCACTTTATGTGTACCTTTAAGAAAAGATGGGTTGCCATCAGAGAAAGAACCAAGACTCTTGATTTGTATCAGAGATTCCTACAGGAGAATTTAGGTAGTCCTCATATTATGATGATTTGAAGTTATGGTGGTGCTAAACAAATGGAATTTATATCCAGTCCCCTAAGTTACAGTCACTGGCAGTCACATGATTAATATTTGGGTGCTTGGTAGCCTGCACACATTTATGACTGCAGGGGCACTTCAACCTCTCCCCACCACTTGTCTCCTTTATATGTCTTGGCCTCTTGCACTCCAAGGCTCCTGCTACCCTGCTCTCTGTCACTTTCAGCTTTATATTCACCCCCTTCTTGCTTCTGTTGACCAAGCATCACCAGCTGGGCCCTTCACAAGGAAGTGCTACCCATACAAAGCTTCCTTCCTGCATTTGAGTATAGCAGTTTCCGCCCAAGCACTCAGGAAGAAGACTTGTATGGCAGCAGCTGCCTTGAAAAGAGCCAGACTGGGCATACCTTGCCAGCAGTGCAAGCAAGAGGATGGCAAAGTTCAGCTGGGGAAGTGGAGCACAGGGAAGTGAGGACCTCAGACTGCAGTGTGTGTGTGTGGCTTTGAACTGTGCTGCTTGGGTTATGGGCTGATCTGGATGCTGGCCTGAAATGGCTCAGCTGTGCACTGCAGCACAGCTTCGCACTGCACCTCAGATGCTTCTTGTAACCCCGGAGTTGTGATGTTCCAAGAAGCCCTGGCTTGCACTGAAGCCAGGGTTTCTTGGCACACCATAAGTTACCAAATGCAGTTACTAATTTAAGGGACAACTGCTTTTCCAGAATGATATACTGCATATTGGATGACTTGCTTTTTTAAAAAAAGGAAACATCCACCAAACCTTGGCATTATATGTTCACTCACATTCTCTTTTTATTTCGCTATCGCCTTCTTGAAATTCTAATAACGTCCAGTCAAAAAGATAAGCAGTTTCAGATTCTGAACATCTAGAAGGGAGAACAGTTTTTCATAGAAATGTAAGATGATCGGAATAATATTTATCAAAATCTAGTAATGTTTACAGATAACTGAATAGTTAAATGACTAAGTGAGACAAGATCATTTCTAAAATGGAAATTATCAAACAATTCTTTGTATGGAGATTTCAGTTGCAAACTGAAAATGCAGTGTAGTTCCTAGACTAATACTGTTAATGCTCCAAAGCAGCTTGGGCTTTATTAAGCTTAAATTGAGTGGATTATCACATGATATAATCCAGGGGATAAAAAGAAAAAATATCATCATTATTACCACTACCACCACTTCCTTCTTCTTCTTCTTCATCATCATCATCATCAAACAGGCACAAAATAAATAGTAACAGTAATAAATACCTGCATAAATAAATAAATTTATTTATCTATTAAATTTATAGGTTTGTCCAGTCTTTATGGCTCTGGGCTAAGTGGATTATCCATGCCTGTATATTAATTTCAAATCATTATTCTGGGTGATAAGCTTCACAGGGTATGTTTTCATTTACAGTGAATGGAGAGTTATATTTAATGGCTAAAATGACCCCTTCCAACTTTTTGTTCTAATATTGTGTGATCATATTTTCAGTTAAAAACATAGCATTCAAATAATATTTTCCTTTTTCTAATAATTTTTATATATAAAAATCAAATTCTGCAGTAAGGCTTTAGGACTGCAAAATTAAGAATTGAAAACTGAAAAAAGTTTTATCAACATTTGTGGATTGATAATAACATATTCTTCTATTATTTGCTTTTTATATTTGCATTTTATTCTGGTACTTGCTTGCCTATTGGTGGAAAAATGTTGTCACATGTCACTGTTATGAAGTGTTGTTGCCAAATGTGCTTTTGCTAATTCTTTAGCCAACATACATTTTTGTGAATCATTCATTGAACAGTCCTGTGTTTAAAATCCATGTTTACAGAAATTAGAGCCGCTTTTTAATGGGTAGTATGTATATGACTGGGGAGGTATGGTAGTTTGGTGGCTTTAATAGACACTGGTTGTTTGAGTACTACCTCTATGTGACGGAGTAAGCTCCTGCCTCAGCCCGTGCCAGTCCAGCAGCTTGAAAGCATGTAAATGCAAGTAGATAAATAGGTACCACTTTGATGGAAAGGTAACAGCATTCCATGTTTTGCCTATGCTCTGCCCTTCAGTGTGACATTATGCTGGCCACAGGACTGTGCAATTGTTGGACTGCACTGGCTCAGTAGTTTAGAGAAACAGAGATGAGCACTGCTCCCTAAAGTTGGCTCTAACTAGCAGAGTAAAACCCCAGGGGCACTTTTATCTTTTTATGTACATGAGTCATTAGTAGTTAGAAAGCATACAGAAGATTGTGCTGTAGAGGTCTCTCATCATCTATATATGCCTAGAATTTGAAACTTATAACATGCTGTACACTAAATATTAGATATAACCTGTTTTATAATTTTTCAGGTGGCAATAATTGCTGGAAATTTTGAGCTTGCTGAATTTATCAAGAACCATAAGGAAACTGATACTGGTACGTACATTGGGATTTCTGTTCAATATTGTATGGGAGTTATTGCACTAGTCAATTATATAGAATGAGAATAAAATGAAATAATTTTTGTATTATATATTAAATAATTGTTGATATATAAAAATTGATTAAAATATACTTTGAAAAACTCCAAAAATATTTAATATTGGAAAATATATTTTAAAATATTCATATAAAGAGAGGTAAAGAGTCATGTGCATTAAGCTTCATGAATATGTCAACAAGGAAAGAGTAATGGATATTTCAACAAATTAATTATTTTATAATATTTATCAAAATGTGGAGTCCTGGTGCTCTCTAAGCTTGGTTGTTTGCTTGCAGATGTTTTGTTACCAGACCAAGTAATACCTTCATTGTTATAAGGGAGGGATTTGCTCTATGTTTATATTGCTACTTACTACAGACTATTACAACCACATGGCATCATCATTGCATGCACATTCACTCAAACCATTAAAATATCTTAAGTAAATCAAAATGCCCTATAGCACCAGAAAACAGAAATCTTACAAAACATACAATGTAAGGATTGTAACATCCACTGCTTTCTGGCACTGAATGTAATAATTATTTTGATAACAAAATGTCTGCAAGTAAAAACTCAAGCTTAGATGACATAAAGGACTTCAGAGTTCAACCCTGAGATACATATATTCTCTTCTATTGATATCTATCAAAATGTTACTTTTGTCAGAAGAGTATCAGAAAAAAAAATAGAAAATGTTTCTAATACTCTTTTACAAACCTGGGGAAAACCAATGTAGTGCAATGCAATACATTGTCTTTTAAGAGTTTTTACATCTAGAAGATATGTCAAATGTGTGATTGGAGAAAGAGGGAAGATCTTTCCTGTGGTGGGAATATTTTTGGGTTTTGGATCTTTTTATTTAGAGAATATTGAAAGGAATGCTGTGGATATAATTTACTTGGACATCAATAAGGCATTTGATAAAGTAGAACAGAATCTACTACTTGATAAGATAGAAAAATGTGGCTTAGATGGCATCACCACCAGATGGATTCATAGCTGGCTGACTCAGCATGTGGTCCTCATTGGAACTGCATTTGCATGGAGAGAAGTGTGTAGTGGGGTGCCCCAGGGCTCTGTTCTGGGCCCAGTGCTCTTCAACATCTTCAATGATTTGGATGAGGCGATAGATGGGGAACTCATAAAATTTGCAGACATCATCAAGCTGGCAAGAATAGCCAATGCTTCAGAAGATAGGCTTAAGATACAGAAGGATCTTGGCAGACTTGAACATTGGCACTATCTAACAAAATGAAATTCAGTGGTGAAAAAAGTAAGGCTCTACATTTAGGCAAGAAAAACCAAATGCACAGATATAGTATAGGTGGTACCTTGCTCAATAGTAGTAACTGTCCTAGTGGACAATCACTTAAATATGAGCCAGCAGTGTGCAGCAGCTGCCAAAAATGCCAACACAGTGCTGGACTGTATTAACAGAGGGATAGAATCAAGATCACGTGAAGTGTTAATACCACTTTATAATGCCTTGGTAAGGCCACACTTGGAATACTGCATCCAGTTTTGGTCACCATGATGTAAAAAAATATTTTGAGACTCTAGAAAGAGTATAGAGAAGAGCAACAAAGATGATCAGGAGACTGGAGGCTAAAACATATAAAGAACGGTTGCTGGAATTGGGTATGTCTAGTTTAATGAAGAGAAGGACGAAGGGGGACATGATAGCAGTGTTTCAATATCTCAGGGGTTGCCACAAAGAAGAGGGAGTCAAGCTATTCTCTGAAGCACCTGAAGGCAGGAGAAGAAGCAATGGATGGAAACTAATCAAAGAGAGAAACAACCTAGAACTAAGGAGAAATTTCCTGACAGAACAATTCATCAATGGAACATCTTGCCTCCAGAAATTGTGGCTGTTGTATACTGGAAGTTTTTAAGAAGAGATTGGACAGCCATTTGTCTGAAATGGTATAGGCTTTCCTGCCTGAACAGCAGGTTGGACTAGAAGACCTCCAAGGTCCCTTCTAACTCTATTATTATTATTATTATTATTATTATTATTATTATTATTATTATTATTATTATTATTATTATTATTATTATTATTATTATTACTACTACTACTACTACTACTACTACTATTACTATTATTACTATTACATGTATTCCTCGAATTATGAATGTAATGGAGCCTGTCCATTCCATTCATAACTCGAAAACTTGTAGAAGTGAATGTTGTACCTTGAATGCGATTCACTCCCTCTTCATTAAGACGCATATGGCTCATTAAGTGAACATGAGGTATCTCAGGGTGGGGAAAGCCATGGAGGGCCTATTGGAGGAACAAGCTCCCAAGGCCTCCCTGACCCACTAAGTCACCTCATGCTTCCCCCTCCCTTCCTTCCGCGCCAGACGCACCTTGAAAACAACCATATCCTCTCTGCTGCAGTTCCTGCTGCTGCCTGGATCCGAGGCTGGGGGACGCTTCTGCATGCCTCCAGAGGCTGGATTCAGGCATCTGAGGCCTTTTCCAGGCTGCTGCTGCCCGGAAGTGACGGATGCTTCCGTGTACCTCGAAGTATTGAAGGCCTGGTGCCTAGGGAGACCTGGAGCAGGGGTGGGAGGGAGGGAATAATCAGGGTGAATGTTGCAGTACCACTGTGGGTGAACGACTTCCATGGTGTGGCAACATTCGTAATTTTAGGGCTTGCTCATAAACACTAGGGGGCGCTTATCATGTAACTTCGAACGTTTGCTAAGGGAACGCTCGTAGCTCGGGGATTACCTGTATTATTATGGCTATATATGTGGTATACTTCGTTCGCATGCGAATGATGAAGACACATGGCGATGCTGAACAAACACTTTATTCTCCTTCTACAACAATCAAGCGAAAGCAAATGGCTCGCAGGCCTTTTTGTATGGCCCGAAGCCCGGACAGTTACAACCAATAGGAACAGAGCGTTTTCACGCCTTGCGCATGTGCACAAAGCCAGCACCGTACTGTTTGGTCCCGGGCAGCTTTTGCAGGCTCAGGATACAACATGTGGGTTTTACCAGCTCCAATTTATTCACAGCAGTAGACTTAAACAGAGAAAACACATTTTGCCACAGTTATACTTTTGATTATACCCAGTCTCTGTCTCTCAGCCCTAGGACTAAGAAGGCAATCCACTTCTGAGAATCTTGCCAGGAAAACTGTAGGGCAGTTGCCAGAAGTCAACACACACACACACACACACACACACACACACACACACACACTTCTGAAGGCAGGCAAGAGAAAAATTTGCATTTTATCATTATATTCACACATTTTTAGATTTTCCTTTATAGACAGGGAAACTAAGAAAACGTATAAAGCTAAGACCTGTTTCCAAGTAAAAATAGCATCTAAATAAGCTCTTGGTTTGTATCATTTCATTAGTACATCACTTGCTGTACACTCGTAGAGCTATTTTTAGATCAAAAAATGTCCAGTATGTGTGTTTCATATCTTTTAAAAAAATCAAATTCTTACTTGGAAAGATACAGATACTTAAATATATTTTACAGCATTTTTTTGATAGGACAAACAAGATCCTGGTCTTTAATATATAGACATTTAATAAGTGAATAAGGTTTTTTGGCTAAGCCATAAGTATTTCTTTGATAGGTGCAGTGCTTTTTTTCTTAAAAAAAAAAAAAAAGGTGCCAGAACTCACACACGTCATACAACCTGCCTTGCCTACCCTACAAGGTTCCATCCAAAAAAGGTGCCGGAACTCTGTTCTGGGCATTCTATGAAAAAAAAAGACCTGGATAGATGCTTGTATTTTAAGTATTGCACTAAATGTGATTTATTTTAAGTTATTCAAATTTCTCAATTTTAATAAGCCTTTTATATAAATATTATAGATACATCAGAGTATTTTTAATAAGTACCTTAAATTATTCTTGAGAGCTGCATCATTTCATTTACTGCATGTTTTATAACCAATGTTCCATCTTTTAAGAGGAAAAGTCTTTAGTATCCAAAAGATAAATATCCTTGATTGACATGTTATCCTTGCTTACTGTACTGCAGTTAGTTGTCACATTTTATGTTTTTATTTATCTGAAGGGAAAGTAATAGATTAAATGCTTCGATGAATAAAAAAAGTTAATCCCTGATTGTTTTCATCCAGTCTACAGCTGTCTGTGACTAAATGAGCACTGAAGCCTTAGAAAGCATTTGCCATACAGCATTTACTAGGGCCTCTATAGGATGGAGACGCAAAAAACTAGCAATAATATATATAGGAATCTGGACTATCTCTTTAAATACTGGTCTGCACATTTGAAATATGTTGCAAACCAAGAATCGGTTGACTTGGATAATCTATTTTTAAATCTTTTTATTTTGTATTGCCTTGGCTGTTTGTGATGAGATTAATTATCCGATGGATTAAATGACATGGGTTGTTCCTCTTCAAGTGAACAAGGTTTGTTTTATCATATTCCTTTTCTTTCGGCTGCTCTGAAGATAGAAACAAGAGGGATTTTATTTTAAATATGAAACACATTGAGGTGGTGGTGTGTGAGTTTTGGTAGTTGATTAGCAGACTAACTAATACTTAGATACTGTTGCTAGGCTTCAAGTCAGAGTTCTTGTATCCCTCTATAATTATGCAGGAATGTGTATATGTGATGATTTGTGGGTGTTTCAAGCATTTTTTAAAATTTAATTTTATATATGTGGATACCAAATGGTTGCGGATGCATTCAACCCATTCTTTATTATATGTGCTATATTTGGCATTTCCTTTAGAATTAATATATTGGTATTCCAGATATCAATGCACTACACATACTGCTTATAATGGAAAGTGGTTTTTGTTTATATTTTGAAGAAACAGCTGTCGTTTCTGCTTATTTGCATCTTAAGCATTTATTTCGAAGCCAGAGTGATTGAGGTCAATATTACTGCTTCTTAACTAAGAATTTGAATTAACTACCATCTGGTTTAATTCTATTCATTTATTTATAGCATTTCAAATGAATTGTTCAAGAATGGGATTTATAAAAATATAGTTCTTTCAGATTAACATAGGTATCAGAATTTTTAAAATCCTGATTTTCACCAATTGAAATTAGAAATACAAAAGGAACCTTAAATAAAACAGTGAGCAGCATGTGTGAGCTGCACTATTTTTATCTTGTCTTCTTAGTAGAACTAAAAAGGGTAGGAAGTATTATTGTGGCCATGTTCATTCACCATTGTAGTTATGAGTAATCTTAATCTTCATTCAAATGCTATAATGAATTTCTTATAGCAGTTTTATTTTAAAAGCCAAAATAAAAATAATACTAACAGTTTAACATGCTTACTTTTTAAGCAAAAGATGTCATGAATCTAAAGCCATGGTTCATCTGAAACCATAAAATTTTAAACTTTTTGTTCTGAACCAAGAAAAGAATATAACACCTATAATTATGCATTATCAAGATGATATCAAATATGTGGCAACTAACTGACATGTAAAATATGAATGTTAAATAGAAAATAGATAAGCTACTTCTCCTATTTTGCTTAATAGAATGCATAAATTTTCATTGTTATAGAACATAATGTTCTCCTAATCTTCTAATTAAAGGGGGAATGATGGCTCAGCTGAAAAGTTTACAGCCTAAGTTCGAGATTTGAGTGGTGAGTGACAGGGTGACCTACTGTCCTTGTCCCAGCTCTTGCCCACCTAGCAGTTCAAAAGCAATAGCAGACTTATACACCACTTCAGAGTGCTTTACAATCCTCTCTAAGCAGTTTACAGAGTCAGCATATTGCCCCCAACAATCTGGGTCTTCATTTTACCGACCTCGGAAGGATGGAAGGATGAGTGAACTTTGGCAGAGTTAGCCTGCAATACTGCGTTCTAACCACTGTACCACCACAGCTCATAAAACATGCAAATGCGAATATATAAATCGCCAAGACACGCCATGAAACAGAAGTGTGCACCATGCCCTAGAGTCAGATACGAGTGGACAGGGAAACCTTCACCTTTAATCTCGTATTATTTGTATATTTTAATTGCTCAGTCATTCTTCCCCACATTCAAACAATTTAAGGTATTCTACATCCCTGAAAATACTTAATAAAATTCGTTCGTCATACAATAGTTCAATTGTTAGGATTTTTGGCTGCATAATTTTAAAAGACTTGTCAAATGCCATAGTGGAATTTGAAATAACAATATTTTACTGCTCTGTCATTCAGTAATTGTTTTTCTGTTTTGCAATGGCCCACTGAGTCGACAGAGCAAAAGATTAATAAGAAAAGAAGTTCTGAGTTATGGCTGTCTAAGGACATTGTAGGAGGAGAACTTTCATGCTTTTTTGAAGTTTTAATTATTTTCTGTATTTTTAATAGGAATTAGAATGGTAACACCATATAAAATAATATCTGTTCTAACTTTTGAAAGGAAATAGATTTTATAAAAGAAAGAATGGATACATTGTAAAGTGTATAGAAATTAACCTAATGAGATAAAAGTTAAAAGTAACAATTATATGAGCTGTATTGTTTTCATTTATGATGGAATGTTATAGCATCTTTTTCTGATGTTATAAATGTTAGTATACCCAGTGCTTTTTTCGTAAAAAAAAAAAAAAGAGGTGCCGGAACTCACACACGTTATATAACCCGCCTTGCCTACCCTACAAGGTTCCATCCCCAAAAGGTGCCAGAACTCCGTTCTGGGAGTTCTATGACAAAAAAAAGCCCTGAGTATACCTATTGATCATTCTTTTAAAAAGCACATTGACTTAAGTTTTTTTAGATGATGTTACATTTTTCTATGCCTTTTAAGCACAGAATTTTAATTTTGCTAAATAGAGACAAAAGAAAATTGTGAAAACCAACCCCATAATATGTAACACAAGTCATCCTTGACTTATGATTGTAACTGAGTCTGTAATTATGATTATAAGTTCTGATAGTTATTAAGTGGGTCATCATTACATGACCACACCTGATTTTACAGCTTTTGTGCTGGTGGTTAAATGAATGTGGCAGTCACAAAGCAAATGCTGTGATTGTTAGGCAAGCCCATTGTTTCTGGCAAAAACATAAATTGTGTTCATGTGACTGCAGGACATTGCAATTCGATGTAAATGTGGGCTAGTTGCCGAAGGCCCAAAATGTAGTCTTGTAACTACATCAGAACTTCAAATCCGGATCATAAGTAGCTTTTTTAGGTTCTGTCCTATCTTTGATTGGTCGTAAATCAAGGAATGCCTTTATTGTACTTATATTAAAATTGAGTAGGGATTATTTTTACAACCTACAGGTTAAAACAAAAATGAGGATGTTTGGGTCAGTGCAATTAAAAACAACTAGTTAGCCTGCTGAACACTTATTATTATTATTATTATTATTATTATTATTATTATTATTATTATTAATTTGACTTCTACTTACCCCTGATTCAACTGCTGTAGTTTCAGTCTTATTGCATCCATCTACTTCTGCAACCTGGTTTGGATTGATCACCACATGAATCACCACATGGATTATTGTCCTCTTCTGATCTGTGCATATAAGGAGCACCAACTTTTTAAATAACTTGATTACAGTTACTTAAATATGAGCCAGCAGTGTGCTGCAGCTGCCAAAAAACCCAACACAGTGCTAAGCTGCATTAACAGAGGGATAGAATCAAGATCACGTGAAGTGTTAATGCCACTTTACAATGTCTTGGTAAGGCCACACTTGGAATACTGCATCCAGTTTTGGTCACCATGATGTAAAAAAGATGTTGAGACTCTAGAAACTAGAGTACAGATGATCAGGGGACTGGAGGCTAAAACATATACAGTAAAGAACGGTTGCTGGAATTGGGTATGTCTAGTTTAGTGAAGAGAAGGACGAGGGGGGACATGATAGCATGTCATGCTAGTGTTTCAATATCTCAGGGGTTGCCACAAAGAAGAGGGAGTCAAGCTATTCTCTGAAGCACCTGAAGGCAGGACAAGAAGCAATGGATGGAAACTAATCAAAGAGAGAAACAACCTAGAACTAAGGAGACATTTTCTGACAGTCAGAACAATTAATCAGTGGAACAACCTGCTCCAGAAGCTGTGAATGCTCCAACACTGGAAGTTTTTAAGAAGAGGCAGGACAGCCATTTGTCTGAAATGATATAGGGTTTCCTGCCTGAGCAGGGGGTTGGACTAGATGACCTCCAATTTTCTTCTTCTTCTTCTTCTTCTTCTTCTTCTTCTTCTTCTTCTTCTTCTTCTTCTTCTTCTTCTTCTTCTTCTTCTTCTTCTTCTTCTTCTTCTTCTTCTTCTTCTTCTTCTTCTTCTTCTTCTTCTTCTTCTTCTTCTTCTTCTTCTTCTTCTTCTTCTTCTTCTTCTTCTTCTTCTTCTTCTTCTTCTTCTTATTATTATTATTATTATTATTATTATTCATACTCCTATATGCTTCATTGAGCTATCAGGATCACCTGGCTTTCCCTCTTGTCAGAAGGGCCATCTGACATTTTGCGCTGACTCTTTAGAACCAACACCCTCTGAATTATGTTTGGAGTCAGTCCCCTGAGGCTTAAAAAAGCCCTTTCTATTTTCCAGGATGTCTATTAAGCTCAAAGAACTTTTATTTCCAATGGCAGCGCGCAGTGCCATTTTAAATTACAGTCATGTTTTGGGTTAGATAATATTTTTAAATTGATTTTTTTTAGTGATGTAGATTGAGACTAATTTATATTGCACTGTTATTTTTATTGTTTTGCTTGTATTCTGCTTAAGTACAAGTGGCTACCAGATAAAAATGCTTTTCTTTCTCCTCCTCCTCCTGCTCCAAAACATAAGTGTCAGAACAGTTTTACTTGATCTTTCTTTTGTTCACCTGAAAATTGCTAACTTTGAGCTATCTGAATTTTTTGTATTGTTTTCTAAAATTGCCACTGGTATTATAGCCTCAAAATCACAGTGATTTCAGGAGCACTTTTGCTGCTCTGTTTCTCCATCTCTGCACTTTCTCTTCCACTAAATCTTATCTAATAAGGTCAAAGAAAGGTTTTCTAGCTCCATTTGGTATTATTTAATTATGATGCTCACATTTTAAATAGATAATAATGAACATGCTTTATATTTCTTTCTTTCTAGCTTAGCTGTTCTGGATCTGCCATTTTACTTCCTCTTTCTTTTTCTTCTGAAATATAACATCCTTTGACTTGTTGCCCTTTCACTTTTAATTCTTTCTCATCCCCTCCTTTTTTGCAGTTTCTATAATTGGCCTATTAATTGCCTTTTCTTTTATTATTGTTATTTATCCCAAAAACATTTCCCAGAAGAGCTCCTTGCTATTCCTCCCATGCTCCTTGCAGAGATACAGAAGTATATTTTTGAAATGATGCTTGCTATTTCTTTTTACACAAATGTGCATATTTTGGATTGTCTGTACTGTGCTGACCTCAGTCTGTCCTCTGCAAGAACAGTGCTGGAGAAAGTAAATGCGTGTATGAATGTTCCCGAATTAGTGATGTAGCTTTGTAAATTTAACAGTAAGAAGATCAATTCAGAGAAAAACCTGAAAGGGATGGGCCAAGCTGCTAGCACCAAATTTAGCTTACATTCTGTTTGGTGCTCCAGATGGAATTAAAAAAGCTCCAAGCATGCATGGCTTGGGAACAAAGAAGATCCTGAGATTAGCAATTTCACATAGAGAAAAAGAATGAAAAAGAAGGGACACAGACTAAATCCCTTTTTAATCTATATTCCACTATATATTGAGAGTAAATGTAAAGTGCTGAAGAATAAGAATAATCTACATCTTCAACAGCTATTTATGTTATAGAAAGGCTTAGCCATAAATCATGGAAAATTGCATGGAAACTATGGAGATTGTGGGGGAGGGCAAGGATGGGTGGAGCAAGATTAAATCAAGAAAGTATGTGATATTGGGAATCAAATTATTAATCTGGAGTCAGTTTTCTGTATAATAGAAATGTTTGAAGGAACTATCTGCAATCATTAGTAATTGAACGACTATGTGTAATTGAACGCCTAGGCCAGGGCTGGGTAGGAGGAGAACCAGGCTGGACCAAAAATAATTATGACCCTGTACACTATATGCATGCATTTGATCAATATGAATGTGAGATCAGAATGGCTTTTTGTGTATTGGTAGGGACATGGGATGTATGGAAAAAGAAAATATTTGTGCCTGTATCAGTACTTGGGAATAAAAATTAGCTTATATGTATGTAAAGGTTTTATAGATGCTTGATTTCTTAACCATGTGCATTTTTTCACATAATATCCTGAGGCTGGGTTCCTCACTTCTTGAAGTAATAGTCTCTATGTGAATTTTGGATCTAATATCAAGAATTTGTTCAATTTTATAATCTGTACAGAGAGGCTCTTTCGCTCAAAATGTACATTTTTAATTTTTTTTTGTCCTTTTCCAGTATTTGCTTGATCTATATAGTACTGACAAATGGCTCTGTCTTCCAACTCTTCTGATTCTATTTTAAAATGTGCTGGGATTCGTATAAATAGTTTGGGCTGTTTGTAGATACCAGGATGCTGAAACAGGTTTGTTTTGCTATTTTGAAGACTCTAAGGCTTGCAGAAAAGCAACTGTCAATAAGATATTTCATGGTCAGTAATTAGTGCTTTGTTCTGCCCTCTCAATTTTACACAATTGAGAAATATCCTTTCTTTTTAAAAAAAAGAATTAAGAGATAAGTAAATTGATGGCGTTTTTTATATTTGTCACAAAGACACGTGTATACAGGTAGTCCTTGACTTACAACCATTTGTTTAGTGAATGTTTGAAGTTGTTTGAAAAAGTGACTTAGGACCAGTTTTCACAATTATGACTGTTGCCGTATCCCCATGGTCATGTGATCAGAATTCAGGTGCTTGGCTATTGGCATCTATTAATGGCAGTTGCACTGTCCCAGGGTTATGTGATTGCCATTTGTAACCTTCCCAGCTGGTAAGCATTGACAAGCAGTCAATGGGGAAGCCAGATTCACTTAACAACCGCGTAATCCATTTAACTACTGCAGTGATTTGCTTAACAGCTGTGGCAAAAAGGTCATAAAGTGGGACACAACTCGTTTAATAATTTGTCTTGCTTAGCAATGGAAATTTTCTGCTCAATTGTGGTTGTAATTCAAGGACTACCTGTATGCATATTAATGTCTAGTGTCATGTCTAGAATCTTCTTGAGTTAATTAGTATGTAATTTTACTTTATACTTATGACAGAGTTGGGAATGGAACGTTGTGTTTGATTGGTCTTTATCAGGTTGGGATCAACTGGATGCTTAGTGGAAAGATTCTCATAAGCACATCTAATCATGCTTAGTTTGGCTATCCAGTGCATTACATTTTGTATATGTTCTGCTCCATTGCTGATTGGCTTCATCCACATGCTTCACTGGATATTCATATTCACTGGACACTATATCCTGTTTCCATATGTTGCTTCTATATTCTATCTATGCTCCAGCCCCTATATAAATGCCAGGATTTGCTTCAGGTAGCAGTTCTATCTGGATGGGATTGGGTTTCACAATCTTTAAAAGCTTCTTCAGGTGGAGAAAAAAAAATCTATAGTTCATTTCATGAATGAGACTGGTATCTATATAAACATGATCATCTGCCTTATAGCAAATGCACATCCCAAGGTGGTGATTCTGACTTATATTAATCTATGTATTTTTTTAAAAAAAATAGGGCAGGGTAGGGTAGGATAGGATAGGATAGGATAATAGGGCTGGTAAGAACCTTGGACATCTTCTAGTCCAAGGCTTTTCAACCAGTGGTACAGGTACCACCTGTGGTACATTGGCACCTGGCAGATGGTATGCGACCATCCTAGAAAAGTGGTTGCGGGGGAGGGGAATGAGCTGAACCGGTGGCAGCACCACACAAGCCTGAGCAAGAGATGGCTGGAGCTGCAAGGCTGTCAGGGCTCAGTGGAAGCTCCAGGATCAGCGCCAGGCTCCAGCTGTAGCTCAGCGCTGATCCTGACACTTCTGCTGAGCCCAGAAGAAGCGCCGATCAGCTGGAATGTTGCAGCATCTCCAGGGTCTTGTGATTTACATAAAGATGCTTGGCAACTGATTCATATTTATGATGGTCACAGTGTCCCAGGGTCATGTGAAGTGACCAAAGTCTGCTGCAACCACCCAGCAGACGGGGGGAATAAAAACTAAAAAAACCCCACCCCACCCCCACTGCCAATCCTCAACAGAAATGCTCACAACAATGAAAACTTCAGATGAGGAAGAGCGCGGCTGGGCGGGCAGACAGGTGTCTTGCTTGGCTGTGGCTTGGGGGGCACTTTTTTCAGTGCCATTGTAACTTTGAACAGTCACTAAGTGAACTGTTGTAAGTCAAGGACTACCTGTATTTTATCACTTTTTTCCTCTTTTTTTGGGTCATTTTTTGACACCTTGCTAGGCGACTGATGGTACTCGGATATTGTCATATCCTAAAAGTGGTATAATGGGTGAAAAGGTTGAAAAGCCCTGTTCTATTCCAACCCTCTGCCTGAGGTAGGAGACCTGTACCATGCAGACAAATCGTCATCCAATCAATTCTTGAAAACCTCTAGCAATGGAGCACCCACAATTCTAGGAGGCAACTGTGCATTGATTGAAATTTCAGGAAATTTTTCCTTAGTTCTGGGTTAGATCTCTCTTTGTCAAGTTTCTGCCCACTGCTTCTTGTCCTAACCTTAGGTGGTTTGGAAAATAAGTTGACCCCTTCTTCTTTGTGACAGCCCTCAAGTACTCGAAGACAGCTGTCATATCACTCCTAAACTTTCTTTTCATTAAGCTAGACATAACTAATTCCCTTAACCATTGTTAATTCATTGTACATTGTAGCTTCCACACCCTTATCTTTGTTGATGAATTCTTTCTAAGGCCTCAGCAACTTTTTTGTATCTTAGTAACCAGAATTGGATGCAGTATTCCAAGTATTGGCTCACTAGTGCAGTATAGAGTAGTATTATTATTTCTTGTGATCTTGATGCTACCCCTCTGTTGATGCATCCTAGAACTGCATTGGCCTTTTTGGCAGCTGCACCATGCTCCCGGCTCATGCTTAAGTGGTGCTCCACTAGGACACATAAACCCCTTTCCCAGTTGCTACTACTGAGCCTGGTGCCATCTATTCTATATCTATTTATTTGGTTTTTCTTAATGACATAGTTGGGAGACTCTTGGTATGTGCTCTTGGCATCTGTGGCGGAAAATTAAATGTCCATTGTACAAAAAATAAATCACACAGACATAAATAGCACCCAAGAAGCCAATTCAAAAGGTATATTAACTGTGTTAAACCTAAGTTTAAAAGTCCCTCCAGAAGAACTCTATTTTTACTTGCTTCCAGAAGATCATTGGTAGGGCAAATCAGAATTTTAGTGCTTTTCCTACCTTGTTATTACTTTTTTAAAATAAATGGTTATAGCACTGTGCCTAGTAATGTAAGATGTGACAATTCTGATTCAGATCTATTTTTACTATTTAATTCATTAGAAGGCTCTTGGGCAACTCACTACTGTCTCAGGATCAACAGTGGATCCCTCTCATCTTCAGTACAGGAATAATTATAATGATCTATCTTAAGAATCTTTCCTGGTTACCAGTCCTTAGCCCTTGTAGCAATATAGTATAACTTCTTCCCTACTTAGTGACATGTGGTATTGACTCTCCTTGCTACACTCTAGATTCTAAACAAACATATTGTTCTTATTGGTGGAGAGGTGGGTTGAGACTGAGAGTCCTCATTTGCTGGTGAATAGCAATGAATGCACTTTTCCTTTTCCCTCCTAAAATACAGACATCTCCATGAAGAAGCTACCAGTAATTGAGTAAGAATGGGTCAGTCCCCCAAAACACAATCTCATTTACATAGTGATATTTAAAAGGTTTAAGTGAATTATTTTTATGATCAGGGATATTGGGAAATCTTATACCATTTCAAAACTCCATAATGACTCAATAGGCTTCAATTCTAAGTCCTTTCCCCATAGTTTTTAATCAGAATTGTTATATTTGAAATACACGTTTTATGGAATATAGGATAATTGATGTTATTTTGATACCATTTTTCAAATACTGTTGATTTTTTTCCCCTAACAAACATTCATGAACTTAAGAAGACTACAATTGCCTTATTTGAGAACAGGTTAGAATATGTGACCAATTCTAAAGGAAGATAATTTTGAATTATTTTATTAATAATAATATCTCCAATCCAATCCCAGTTTGGATCACACTATATGTTTGAAACTGGGAGAAATGTGTAATATTGGAGGCTAGAAATAGGAGCCTTTTCTAGACATATAAACAAAGGAGTAGTTTTAAATATATGTTGTAATAGTAGACAATTTATTTCTTAATATTGGAGAAGGATATTATTTCTAAGATTGCACTTATTTGCATTTATTTATAGTAGTTTTACATTGCCTTGCAAGAAATAGCAATTAACAGCAAATTGGAAGCAGTCTGGTAACACCTTTTCACACTAACAATTTTTATTATTTGTGAACTATATATCTCTTCATTAGAGCATAAAATAGCTTAAGCAATGTAAATTGGAATGAAGCTACGGGTGGGGAGAAAGAGTGTTTATAAAGAATAAGTTACATGTGAGATAGATTGCAAATGCCTCATCAAGTAGCAATGTGTTCAAAACCCATGCCTGAAATGCCTGAAACCTTTTGATGTAGCTGAATTCCACAACCTTCCACAACAGTGGCATGGAGTTCAATTGTTTTGAAAACAGCTGTCTTGAAATATAGAATCAAGTGCTATGGGAAGTTAAAATGTTCTGATATTGTCTTTTTTGAGTCCTGATGTCCAACTCCCTGCAACAAATCCAGATCTTTACTTTCCCCGACATTTACACCAATTGTGCTACCGGTATCACAGGACCCAACAATTTCACAAACAAAATTAGAGGTGTCTTCACATGCTTTTTGTCTAAAATAATATATGCCATCATCTGCCAACTATGCCCTCTAGATGATTAGGGGACTGGAGGCTAAAGCATATAAGGAAAGGCTGCTGGAATTGGGTATATCTAATTTAACAAAGAGAAGGACGAGGGGGGACATGATAGTAGTGTTCCAATATCTCAGGGGCTGCCACAAAGAAAAGGGAGTCAAGCTATTTTCCAAAGCACCTGAAGGCAGGACAAAAAGCAACAGATGGAAACTAATCAAGGAGAGAAGCAACCTAGAACTAAGGAGAAACTTCCTGACAGTTAGAACAATTAACCAGTGGAACAACCTGCCTCCAGAAGTGGTGAATGCGCCAACACTGGAAGTTTTTAAGAAGAGACTGGACAGCCATTTGTCTGAAATGGTATAGGGTTTCCTGCCTGAGCAGGGGGTTGGACTAGATGACCTCCAAGGCCCCTTCCAACATTATTATTATTATTATTATTATTATTATTATTATTATTATTATTATTATTATTATTTGAACAAATGGACCAGACTTTGTACAAATAATTAATGAACACAGAATTGACATCATGCATATAAAGCTCTGCCTGTTTCCCATATTTATGGATTATTTTTATTTTAAATTTAGTCTTCAAAAGCATTAAAAAAACTTTTAAAAATGGGTTTCATATTTCAATTAGTTCTAGCTTTAGCTACAATGCATGAAATTGACATTGCTGTATTATAATAATAATATGTAAGTTTTCAAATGGTGTATTACTGATCGCCCTTCATAAGAGATATGATAGCTTAAATCAGGCCTGCAAACATTTTTATCTCCTTCCTTTAATTTCTTTTGATTACTGTTTCTTACACTTTCCATACCTTGCATAATGTTACATATTCCAGTAAGGAACATCAAGATGGATATACATGTATGTAAGTTGTTTTTAATCTGATTTCTATGCAACATTCAATGCCCATTTTTCATGCCAGAATTGATATTAGAATGAAAATCACATGAAATTAGGCAAAGGGCCACCTGCAGTTCTAAGACTGCACGTTACCTATCCATACCTTACAATTTGGAATGTTCATTGCAATTAATGAATATTTGCTTTCTTCTTTTTCCCTATCAGTAATACACAATATACAATTGATTCTAATATCAATTCTGGCATGAAAAATGGGCATTGAACGTTGCATAGAAATCAGATAAAAACAACTTACATACATGCATATCCATCTTGATGTTTCTTACTGGAATATGTAACACTATGCAAGGTATGGAAAGTGTAAGAAACAGTAATCAAAAGAAATTAAAGGAAGGAGATAAAAGAAAAAGAAATCTGACCAAAATTAGTTTAAACCAACATCATTTACTAAATCTCAGTATCCTTCCAACCATTCTTGAATCCTTGCATATATGACTCTTGGATTCATGTAGTGCAGGGGTAGTCAACCTTGGCTCTTTTATGACTCGTGGACTTCAACTCCCAGAATTCCTGAGCCAGCTGTGCTGGCTCAGGAATTCTGGGAGTTGAAGTCCACGAGTCATAAAAGCCAAGGTTGACTACCCCTGATGTAGTGTAGTGTAGCCATCTCATCAGTTGTCCCTTTCTCTGGGAGATCCAGTCCTGCTGACAGCCACATTTTAAGGGACAACCAGAAGTTTGATGGAGATGGGGACACTTTTTAAAGTCCTGTATGGCCAAAAGCCCATGATTTCTGAGATAATCTACTCTGGGTAGATAAGTGGGTAGATCAAAAAGAAAAGACATATTAAGAGTCACTCCTCCAAAAGAATGTGAGATCATGAATCCTGGGCATTCCAATATATGAGCCATTTCAGTGATGTCCCTTTTTCTGGAATAAACTTCCTTGAAGCATAAGCTTTCCCTGCTATATTTCCAAAAAATAGTCAAAACATGGCTATTTTAGAGGGCTTTGTAACATGGAATGGAGAAATAATCTTAACTCTTGAGGGCATTGGTGCTGTTGAATGATGGAAGGTCAAAGCTTGTTAATTACTCAGATTCTTTGGATTGGAGCAGGATAGCAATCTGAGTAAATGAATGCAACATACATACTTCTGTTGGATTCTGCAACATTATTCCTCTGTTTCAAGTAGTTTTCACATTTCTTTATGTCCATTTTTCATTCACTCTTTGGTGGTTTAATACCTTTTTATACAGGTGTGTTACTTCTTGCAATCATTTTATTTCACTATTATTGCCTTCACGTTTTCCATTTTTTATCCATGTCAGTTGGTTCTAAAACAATGCATTCACTATCTCCCAAGAAAAGAGGAGGGGCAGTTGTATTATATATAAAACATCACTACATCTCTACAGAAATGAACAAAACCAAGGATGAAAGTCTCCTAGAATCCATATGGGTCAATATACAGGGGAAAAAGAACGACATTGCTATAAGTGCATACTACATGCCACCCAACCAAGCAGAATAAATAGATGAACTCTTTGCTAATCAATTAACAAATGTATGTAGGAAACATACCACAATAGTAATGAGAGACTTTAACCACCCTGATATCAACTGGGAGACAAACTTTGCAGTAAGTGAGAGATGAAACAGATTACTAACCAATTTAGCTGACAACTTTGTCATTCAAAAGGTAGAGGAGGGAACTAGAGGAAAAACTATACTGGACTTAATTCTTACTAATAGAGAAGAAGTGATAGAGGGAATTGAAGTTGCTAGAACCTTAGGTGAGAGTGACCATGTCACACTGGAATTCAATATAATGCAAACACAACCAGTAGAATATAATCCAACCAGTGTCTTAAACTTTAAAAGAGCTGATTTTAACAAACTCAGAGAGAGGCTAAGCAAAATTTCATGGATAAAAATCTTAAAGGGGAAAACAACTCAAGAAGTGTGGGAAACACTGAAAAATATAAGCATAAAAGCCCAGCCCAGGGCAATACCACTAAAAAAGAAAAACAAGAAATCCAAGAAGAAACCAGCATGGCTGCACAAAGATCTCTCTGATAAACTGAAAGACAAAAGGATAAGTACAGAAAATAGAAAGAGGGACACATAATTAAGGCAGAATATCAGCAGATAGCCCAAATCTACAAAGATGAAGTCAGGAAAGCAAAGGCTCAGAATAAACAAGGCTTGCAACAAAAGTCAAAGATAATAAAATTTCTTTCAACATATAAATAGCAAAAAAAAAGTCCAGGGAATAGTCGGTCCACTAAGAGAGAAGATGGCAAGGAAGTAAAGGCAGTAGAGAAAAAGAGCTGTTTAGCTCATTCCTTGCATCAGTCTTCACACAAAAAGAAACTATAGTCCAACCTACCAAAAACAACTGTAAAAGACAGACTAGAAATAAAAATTAAAATAAGCAAAAAAATGGTAAGGGAATACCTGTCTGACCTTGATGAATATAAATCACTGGGACCTGATGGATTACATCCCAGAGTTCTGAAGGAGCTGGCAAATGCTATCTCAGAACCATTGTATCATATCTTTAAAAAATCTTGGAGCAGTGGGGAACTACCAGAGGATTGGAAAAGAGCTGATGTGGTTCCCATTTTCAAAAAAAGTAAAAAAAAAACAAAACAGACCCAGGAAACTACAGACCAATCAGCCTAACATCAATTCCTGGGAAGATACTGGAAAAATAATTAAAAAAAACAGATCTATGAACATCTAGAAACAAAGTTATAACTAGCAGCCAGCATGGGTTTGTTAAAAACAGATTGTGCCAAACCAATCTTATTTCATTCTTTGACAAAGTGACTAAATTAGCAGACCAGTGAAATGCTGTGGACATAGTATATTTAGACTTTAGCAAGGCATTTGACAAAGTAGAGCACAACCTACTCCTTGGTAAGCTAGAAAAAGGTAGAATAGACAACATCACCACCAGATGGATTTGTAACTGGTTGACAAACCGTACTCAACAAGTAGTCCTTAATGGTACTACATCTACATGGAGGGAAGTAAGCAGTGGGGTACCACAAGGTTTTGTCTTAGGCCCAGTACTCTTCAATATCTTCATAAATGACTTAGATGAGGGAATAGAAGAGGATCTCATCAAATTTGCAGATTACACTAAGCTGGCAGCAATAGCAAACACCCCAGAAGACAAGCTCAGGATCCAAAAAGATCTTGACAGACTTGAACAATGGACCTTATCCAACAAAATGATATTTAATGTGGAGAAAAGCAAGGTTTTACACCTGGGCAGGAAAAACCAAAGATACAAGTACAGATTAGGCAAAACCTGGCTCAAAAACAATAACTGTGAGAGGGGCTTTAGAATCCTAGTGGATGATCACTTAAACATGAGGCAGCAGCCAGAAAAACTAATACAATCCTTGGTTTTTATAAACAGAGGCATAGAATCAAAGTCACGTGAAGTATTAGTACCGCTTTATAAAGCCTTAGTAAGGCCACATCTGGAATACTGCATCCAGTTTTGGTCACCACATTACAAAAAAGATGTTGAGACTTTGGAAAAAGTGCAAAGAAGAGCAACTAAGATGATTAAAGGCCTGGAGACTAAAACATATGAAGGACAGTTGCAGAATAATGGCCAGTCTAGAGAAAAGAAGGACTATGGGGGACATGATAGCAGTATTCCAGTATTTGAGAGGCTGCCACAAGGAAGAGGGGATGAATTTATTTCCCAAAGCACCAGAAGGCAAGACAAGAAACAATAGATAGAAACTAATCAAGGAGAGAAACAACCTGGAATTAAGGAGACATTTCCTAATAGTGAGGACAATTAACCAGTGGAACAGCTTGCTTGTGGGTGTTTCATCACTTTTTAAGAAGAGACTGGACAGCCACTTGTCTGACATAGTATAGGGCAGTGATGGCGAACCTTTTAGAGACAGAGTGCCCAAACTGCAACCCAAAGCCCACTTATGTATCATCGGGTGCTGGGTGGGCATGGCCCATTGGGTGGGACTAAAAAGTTCAATCAATCAATTCCAACTTTGCAAGATCATTTTCCCGCGAGAAATTGAAATTGACTGATTAACTGAACCTTTTTTTGTGTGTGTATGGTGGTGGAGGCCTAAAGCGAAAAGGTTTTATAAAACCCAGCTGAAGGCTTAGGACTGGGGCAGCGGCACATGTGCCCACAGAGAGGGCTCTGAGTGCCGCCTCCGGCACCTGTGCCATAGGTTTACCACCACGGGTATAGGGTCTCCTACTTGAGCAGGGGGCCAGACTAGAAGACCTCCAAGGCCCTTCCAGCTCTATCCTGATTAATTAATTAATTAATTAATTATCAGAGTCTTTTATCATAAGCAATCACATCAATTATGTTTTACAATTATTTCCTTTAGAAAGTACGATGGAAGGAAAAGAAACAAAAATACCAAAGGTTAGGTAGAGATACATAACATACATAACATAACATAAAGCTATAATCCCAAATTTTTCATCTGTCTACTGGCAGCTTTGGCCTGCTTTCTTTTGCCAGAACTTCTGACAAGCTTAGATATTATATCAGAGCATACAAATTAATCCTGGCTGAGCTAGCAAAACAGGAATTCAATATGATTCCTGTAACAGATGTAGCATGACAATAAAAATTATAGGGTGACATTCACAACTAATTTGATATCAGTGGATTAAGTTTCTTGAAATAGAACAACCTCTTTTAACTTGAGTTGATATATATCAGATCAATTGGAAATGACTGCTGGAGGAAAGCTCATTCAAATAAATGAATACACTATTAAATCTTAAATGTAGTTTTTATATTACTCTGGAAGTTTTAAATTATTCAAATAAGTAAAATATGAAATTATATAGAATCAAATGAAGAAATAGATAAAATATAAAATATACAAGAAGAAGGAGAAAACAAATTGCAGGCAGAAAAAAAATAAAAGATATATAAAGACCCAGGGTGTCTTTCCCGCTGCCTTGAAAGAGGCAGTGGTGAGACCCCTCCTCAAGAAGCCTGCCCTGGATCCAGCCGTTTTATCAAACTACCGTCCCGTCTCCAACCTTCGCTTTCTTGCGAAGGTTGTTGAGAGTGTGGTTGCCCGACAGTTCCCGCAGCACCTGGAGGAATCGTCATATCTCGATCCGTTCCAGTCGGGCTTCAGGCCTGGCTACAGCACGGAAACAGCATTGGTCGCGTTGGTGGATGATCTCTGGCGGGCCCAAGACAGGGGTTGCTCCTCTGTTCTGGTGCTATTGGACCTCTCGGCGGCTTTTGATACCATCGATCATGGTATCATGCTGCAACGGTTGGAGGGGCTGGGCATAGGAGGCACTGTCTTGCAGTGGTTCTCCTCCTTCCTCTCTGGCCGGATGCAGTCTGTGTTGACAGGGGGCCAGAGGTCGACCCCGAGACCCCTCGTATGTGGGGTACCTCAGGGGTCGGTCCTCTCGCCTCTACTGTTCAACATTTATGTAAAGCCGCTGGGTGAGATCATCCGTGGTTTTGGCGTGGAGTACCACCAGTACGCTGATGATACCCAGCTGTACATTTCCACGCCAAACCACCCCAACGATGCCCTTGCCGTGCTGACCCAGTGCCTGGAGGCCGTGCGGGTATGGATGGGGAGAAACGGACTCAAGCTCAACCCCTCCAAGACCGAGTGGCTGTGGTTACCGTCATCCCGGTATAGCCAGCTGATTCCATCGCTGTGTATTGGGGGCGAAACAGTGGCTCCCACAGGAAGGGTTCGCAACTTGGGAATCCTCCTGGACTCACGGCTGTCCTTAGAGGACCATCTGACGGCCGTGGCCGGGAGGATGTTCCACCAGGTTCGCCTGGTGCGCCAGTTGCGTCCCTTCCTAGACCGGGACTCGCTACGCACAGTCACTCATGCCCTCGTGACCTCCAGGCTGGACTACTGTAATGCTCTCTACATGGGGCTCCCCTTGAGGTGCATCCGGAAGCTCCAACTTGCCCAGAATGCAGCCGCGCGGGTAGTGATGGGAGCGTCGTGGCGCTCCCACGTAACACCGCTCCTGCGTGAGTTGCACTGGTTGCCGGTGGTCTTTCGGGTGCGGTTCAAGGTGTTAGTGACCACTTTTAAAGCGCTCCATGGCATCGGACCCGGATACTTACAGGACCGTCTACTGCCAGCAAATACCTCCCGCCGTCCGGTACGCTCCCACAGAGAGGGCCTCCTCAGGGAGCCGTCGGCCAGACAGTGCCGGCTGGCGACCCCCAGGGGGAGAGCCTTCTCTGTGGGAGCTCCCACGTTATGGAACGAGCTCCCCCCCGAACTCCATATAATAACAGATTTACGCACCTTCCGTCGGGAACTAAAAACATTCCTTTTCCGACAGGCCGGCCTGGCATAGAAGCTTCTGAGTATTTTTTAAGATTTTAAATTTTGTATGTTTTGGGTTTTAGGATTTTGGCCAAATGATTTAATTTATTTTTAATTATTTTAAATTTTGTATATTTATATGTTTTTTAAAGTTTAGGCTGTACACCGCCCCGAGTCCTTCGGGAGAGGGGCGGTATAGAAATTTAATAAAATAAATAAAATAAATAAACTTCCACTCTATAAAGCAGTTTCATTATCCCTTCTCCTCCTCCTAAATTTACAACATGATTCTCTTCTTCCCATATTCATATTCCCATATTTTTAATCAGTAAACCCATAAATCACCATTTCATTTTTTTTCTCTTTTCAGCAAAAGTCCATATGCAGTTTCCAGTGTTTTAGAACAGGGGTCCCCAATCCCAGGGTGGCAGCCCACTACCAGGCCACGGAAGTAACTAGGCCACGGAAATACAAAAATACAAGAGAAAAAAAAATACAAAATATAAAGTGTAATATGTTTTTACAACAGTAAACAGAAGCAATTGTCTATGTTTATATAATATAAACATTATATACATGCACACGTGCATATTCTAATACACTGTTATAACTATCAGTCTTTTTTGTATATTTTGTATAAATGAGTCCCATATTTCATTATACTTGTCCAAAATGTATGTTTATAGGCTATCTGCTATAGGTGGCGAGTGTGATCAGATCTTCAATCCATTGAGTGAAGACGGTGATACGCTTATCTTTCCAATGCTGCAATATCACTTTTTTAGCCATAGTAAGGGGAAAAAATTCATTCGTCTTGTCTGGTTGTCAAATCCCTAAGTAAATGTTTAGGTATAAAGTTCAAGCGAATATTATTCTCTAACAATTTTAGCTTTTGTCACAGTCACATTTATATGGTCCATTACTTTCTTCCAAAACTTAGTACGTAGAGGACATTGTAAAAACATGTGTTTTAAAGAAACATTAATCTTATTGCATCTCCAACAAAATAACTGTCTTTAACAGTTCTTTATATATGAACATAAAGGACTCTAATAAATTCTACACATTATTTTTTGTTTTATATATTGAAGTATAAAGTGCACTGATACACTCTTGTTGTAGAAATTAAGATATTCTCAAGTTGCTTAAGCAACATAGGAACCTCTAATTCTTTATTCCATTCATCTCTTAGCATGTGCATATCGAACTGATTTATTGATAAAAAATAATAGTAGATTTTTTTTTAGTTGTAAAGCATTTAACAAGTAGTTCTAGTATCTCAGGTATCTCAGAAGCTGAAACTGCTCATGGTCCTAAAATGTTCCTTGCCCTTTGCCTTTGATCAAAACTTTAGAATGCTTTCAAGTTTCTCAATAAAAGGGACTTTGCAAAATTCATGATCAATTATCCCAACTGTATTAAAACCCAGGACAATGGTATTCTAGGATTATTATTTTTTCAGAACATGCCTAAAAGCGCCATAGACAGGGTGTTGACCCGGAGTAAAAGTTTAGTTCCCTAATTCATTTTTTAAAAATGCTAGCATGTTAGATCTGCTGGAACAGTGTAACTATTAATTCACATATTGCAAAGTATTTTGACTGGAAAGTGCTGTGCTGCATGCATATCTTTGTTTGCTTTAGCAGCCTTCACATGCCATGTTTGTTTATGGTTTTGTAAGAACTACTGCCATCTCTTCTTATTATGATGACACTTGAGCCTTGAGGCTGTCAGTGAAACAGTCTGTCATCTATTTTTTTATCTACTAATGTAAAACTTCTGTTTTAAGAACCACTGAAAATATTCTACATCGTAGAGAAGAGATTTTGAGGGTTATCCTTCACATGCTAGTAAATCAGCTATAGGCATATGCTTATATACTAGCTTTTCCAAAACCAAATTCAGTTAGTTTAACAACTTTCACAATAGTTTTCTTATGTTCTCAGCTGTTTATTAAAATGTACCCAATTTATTGTGTGGTCAAAGTTTTCATACTGAAACATTCAAGTTTGATAAGGAATATTTTTGGTAAACAAAAATTATATTTCTGTGACCTGAACATTGTGCAAAAGCTTTCAAATGTTGGCCTTAAACATCCCAGATTGTAGGCTTCAGATTTGTGCCAGACAAGGCAATTCTACTGCATTGTTCTACCAATTCTCATTCAGATTAATGAAAGAGGTTGCTTTAGAAATTACGGTATATGAAGGGATAAGAGTGTCTGGCTGGTATGTCAGTTGATGCCCTACCTAGTATGCTAGGTGTTTGCAAAGGTAATTCATGCTTTACTAGCTGGGGAAGGTAAGGAGGATTTAGAACAGGCATGCCCGTGGGCCGGATGCATCATGCCAAAACCATGCCCACCCCATTGCCGGCAATGGGGAAAAAGTCCCAATACGTTGCGTGATGACACCGATGTCGCGAGTTTGACATGCCTGATTTAGAGTATGTAAGTGGTATATTCCTAAAGTTTAAGAGCATTCTAATTGGGCCAGACAAGCTCCTTGATATAGCTTTCTTTCCTCTGTGGGCAATATCAATAGTATAATAATATTGAAAATCTATGTGATCACTAGGAGATGAAAATGAGTTAATGGCAGATAATCAACATTTATATTAGTATATAATAATAGTATGGTATTATTTATGACTAACATGTTTTCTCTGAACAATTAATATAATGGTATCTCTGAGCCAAAGATGAAAGTTCATAGAATATTAAAAAATGACGACACATAGTGAGTCACTTTTGGACTGTAACAGCTATAAAGGATGTTGACCTAAAATACACTTTAATATTAAATAGCAATATTACACACTTTATTCCCTTCAACTGAGAGAAGAGGGTGGAAAGTTACACAATTATAAAGTTTCCAGAGAGGATAGAGTAAATATCATAGTGTTCATGCATGGTTATGAAATCTGTTCAATTAATTATTATATACCCTCTCCCTCTAACTATGCAGCTAGTATGAATCAAGATATCATGCCATATTTTATGGACAGATTACAATTTGCATAGCTGGCACTGTTCATCTGACAATACAACATCTAACAAATTTTCCAAGCTGTGGCATATATTGCAAGATTAGGTTGGGACTCAACAAAAAATGGGCTTATATCTAGTAAACTATGAACTATAATGACATCATGGCTTTAGTATTACAGAGAAATAATTTCAGGGTAATCACAGAAAATATATATCCCAATAAAACTGAAAATAAAAACTAAAAGGTCTAATTTTATTGGGATCTACCATTCTGTATATATTATATTTCTTTATCAGGAATAGAAATTTTCCACTACAAGTCCTGCTATGCTGCCTCTTTGTGGCAGGATGATCAAAAAGCAAGGAGTATACAACAAAACTATAAAGGATATAGCAAGAGCAATACTTGTGTACAATTCATTAATGATCAGATAGTGTAACCCAGAATTCAAGGACAATCCTTTAATACAATGATTACCATAATTTATGTAAAACAAGAGGTTGATGAGTTTTATGATCATATTTAATTTGAAAGTGAGAGAACACGGACACAAAATGTGCTGCATGCTGTGATTGGGACTGGAATATCAGCATTGGAAATAGTAAGAAAGAAAACATAGTTGGCTTAGGAAACAAAAACTGGAAATATTGAGGAAGAAAACATATAGTAATTGACCTAGGAAGCAGAAATAAAGCAGGAGAATGGCTAAATAATTTTTTACAATCCAACGATTTCTTCATTTCTGACATAGTCTTCAAACAACCAAAACCAAGCTTATATTCATGGAAGTGATTACTAAATGGACTACCCAGAAATTAAATTGACTATTTTATTGGCACAGGGAATTGGAAGAGCTTAGTGCATGTTTCTGCATCAGTTATGTCTTGATGGCTTCTGGATGACTTCTCTAATGGCATCTCCATGGCTCCCTTTACTAGCAAAGTCATTGATTAATCCAGCTCATATGAGAAATCTCTCTTTTTTTAAAAAAAAAAAATGAAATAAGTTTTAAAACATCTTATTATATAATATTGATGTCTACCATCTAGCTAGATAAAACAAGAAATGTTATTTTATTGGAGAAATGTTGTGGAGATGCTCAGTTATCTGCGTTATAGTTGTCCCAAATGTGCTTTTTTCATCAAAAGGCAACTGGACTGTTTTATTGGAGAAAGTGATTTTTATTATTTTGTGTCTTCCTGTGTGTACACTTCAGATATACTTCCTGTCTTAAAATTATATATTTTTGGCAATGGATGAGACTCAATTCAAAAAGGAACTGACAATTATAAGCAATATTTAAATGTTCTTGGAAAAGTCTCTTTTTTCTGACAAGTTTAACACTATTTGTAATTGGCATCTCTAGCTGTCAGATTTTCATATCAGCAGTCTCTCCATATAAGCAACCAAGGCATTTTACCTGCAGCTGTTGGGTCTTTGTACTGCTGGTTTTAGAAATGTCAATAGGAACAATAGGAGCCCCATCTTTTTTCTTTCTCTTTCTTCCACCTCCCTTACATCACTTCCCTCCTGATGCTTGGAAACCTGCTGGGTGCCCCTGGGAAAATTACATGTTCCAGGATCCCTGGTGCCTAGAAAGCTACTACAGCTGCCTTCTAAGAACAAGCAGGCAGACCTAAAGGGTGGGGGAAGAGAGAGAAAAGAGAAGGCAGAAACAAGGCCTCTCTCCTTGTTGCTACTGTAGGAAAAGCCAAAACTATATAAAAATAAAGATCCAGGAAAATAAAAGTAATTCACAAATCATATTTTTCTAATGTATCATATTACATTTTAATTTCACATTGCAAAATTGTTGATTATAAAGTACATCACTTTTTTTGTACAGCTGAGTGCTACTTCATCTAGTAGCACTAAGTCCAGTTCTTTCTTTGAAAATATGGTTTAGAATTGCTTTACTCCGTCTCATCCCATTAATAATATCTGGAGAACTTCAACATTTTTTATGTTAAAGTAAGTGATGTAGGGTAACTTGAATTAAAGAATAATATTCTTTGGTCATTAGCCTACATGTTTATTGTTATTTAGAGACTGTAATAATAATAATAATAATAATAATAATAATAATAATAATAATAATTATTATTATTATTATTATTATTATTATTATTATTATTATTATTATTATTATTATTATTATTATTATTATTATTATTATTAAGTTGGAAGGGACCTTGGAGGTTATCTGGTCCAACCCCCTGATCAGGCAGGAAACCCTATACCATTTCAAAAAAATGGCTGTCCAGTCTCTTCTTAAAAACTTCCAGTGTTGGAGCATTCACTACTTCTGGAGGCAGGTTGTTCCACTGGTTAATTGTTCTAACTGTCAGGAAGTTTCTCCTTAGTTCTAGGTTGCTTCTCTCCTTGATTAGTTTCCATCCGTTGCTCCTTGTCCTGCCTTCAGGTGCCTTGGAAAATAGCTTGACTACCTCTGCTTTATGGCAGCCCCTGAGATATTGGAACACTGCTATCGTGTCCCCCACGTCCTTCTCTTCATTAAACTAGACATACCCAATTCCAGCAGCCTTTCCTTATATGTTTTAGCCTCCAGTCCCCTAATCATCTTTGTTGCTCTTCTCTGTACTCTTTCTAGAGTCTTAGCTCTGTCCTTGATATCCAGCAGGTCCCCCCCCCTCTTTTTGGCAAATTGCTGTACTTTCTAGACTTGCTTAATTTTTTTTAAAATAATCTTGATTAGATAGCTTGGGGATGATGAGGCTTAGAATCTTCACTTATTTTAGCCATGAAACATCTCTCTTTAGCAATGCTAGAAGCTAGGCCAGAAAATTTCTATGGTAGTTGGAAAAGGAATTGCAAACTTGGATCTGATTTTGCAGTTCCTTTTCCAACTACCATAGAAATTTGGGAGCTTATTTTCTGATAGGAAATATTTAGTCTGACAATAGCTTAAATGATATAAAATGTTTTACTTAATTAAATTGCATTTGTTGCTTAAGCATTCAGTTCATAAGGGCAATCATTCAGATGGATTCCTCCCGTTTGAACTGTGCTGCCCTCATGCTAAGGTTTGCAATAGTTTAGCTATGAGGCCAGGAAATGATATTCTTGCAAATCTATTGTGAGACAATTTTAGAATAGTAATGGTGGGTTGTTCCCTTTCTGTCCAGCATTACTTCCAATGGAAAAAACAACCTGCACTAACTTTCCATAATATGTATAAGGCAAAGTTCAGTACTCTAAGCATTTCCTCTTCTATACTTCTCCTATTCTCTGTGGACCAGTCAGATGGATGGATGATTGGATGGATATACACACACATATAAGACACAGACACACATACATAGACAGACACACACACACACACGCACACATGGTTAGGGATGTAGTTCACACAGAGATTAACAAAGCTCCCTAATGCTTTGTCCCATTCTTACATGAGTATTTTTCTTTGACATATGACTATAAAACCATCAATTTCCAGAGATTAATAGCCTTGTGGCAAAACAACAACAAAATATCCTGTCATTCAGAATAGAGTTCACACACAGATCACTAGCTGGCTTTCCTACTTAATGTGACTTTCTAATACACCCATTGATTTGTCCTCTGTAATTTTGTTGTTATTATTGATTGTTGCCCGCTAAGAACAAAACAAAACTCAGCTGACAATTCTACTTTGTTCAAGTCAGTTATCTAGTCTCTCTTGTAATTCAAGCTAAAATGAACATATAGTGGGGGGGGGCAATGCCCAACAAGAAGACAAGAGTTTTATATTGCTATGATTAAAAAAAAGTAACCTTTCCAAGAAGTTTCATGAAAGGCAGATTGGTAGATTTTCTTCCCTATTTAAATAGTATTCTTGGATCAAGTAGGAAGTTAACTCTATGATTCTATAAGTAACAAACAATATGAATTTCACTATTGGATGTAATGAGAGAAATACACATGAATTGCATCCAAACAAAGCGCAGACAATACACATGAACCATGGAGATCACTTTTTGTGTTCTGTTTTGTTTTCTACTTTTGATATAATGTGTGTTTGATTCATAAGGGGCAGAAGACTTCCAAGTTGTTGCATAACAGATATCCAAGGCATGGGAAAGTGGAAAAATAAGAAACTCAAAATAATTATATCTTGATTATGTTACATATTGGTTGATCTAGGGAGAGGTGTTCTGTGGTTGATAGTTCGGTAAAGTAAATAGCCTGGGAAAATACATCTGTACTCAGTCCTAAAACTGAATGAGGCATCTTGGGTACATGAACATTTTTGTGTCCTGTGGCCTGAATTGGATGTTCCCAAAGGTTCTGAAAAGACTTACAGCTTAAACAGTAAAAAGAGGGTGGAAAATCCTAGAAAAATCAAGACATTAATATAAATTACCTAAATATATTTCCATATTCATGTAATCAAGTAATAGTGTGGCAAGTTGTGCATTAAAATTATCTCTGCTGGTTAAACATTATGAAATCTATGCCAAATATTTCATTTTTAATAGGTAGAAGAAATAGCTTTTTCATAAAAAAAATATACAACTCTTGAATCCAGTATTTTTTCATGATTTTTTTTCTCTTTTTATTTGTTTTGATATTATAATTACTTAGTTAATTAGTTGAATCTTGTTGCTTTTAAATTTTATTTTGTGTACTTTTTTCTGTACTTTAAAAAAAATACCCTTATAGCTTGATATAATTGGTACCTGATGAGAACAGAAATTGCCTACCATTGTTTTGAAAAAATTGTTTCTGTGATTGTGTATTGTGTTTAAATGAATTTAAATGTTTCTTCCAAGCAGGCTGAATGATGAAAAATGGTTCTATTCATGAGTGGTTGTAAACTAATCAGCTTTATAATGTATAGTTTAATAGAGGAGCGCATACATCCCTACGTTTTAACTGCTGTTTGATGTTATGTTTTGTCTGTGAATGAATGATCATGGTTTTAAAGGGACCTTGTAGTCCAATTCTTTACCAAGTGCAGGAATCCACTACTATGTTGTCCCCAATAAATAGCCATCCAGCCTCTGTTTAAATACAGCAAAGTGAGCCTATCACCTCCCAAGGTGTCTTTTTCACTGTTGAATAACTCTTATTGCCTGGCTTTTTTTAAAAAAAAATGCTCAATCAATAAATACTTCCTTGTAATTTGAACCCATTCTTTCCTGCCCTGTCTCTGCAACAAATATTTTTTGTCCCGAGGCAGCTATTTGAATGGCCTGCTGTTTTTGAATAAATTATTATTCAAAATAATCATCATTATTTGGATTGAGGAAGAGGATTATACTAGATTTGCAAAGAAAAATAATCCTACTTCTAGCCTTAAAAGATTAAAGCCACAGGCACTGGCCATATGTAGAGTGTAAGGAAGATGGCCTTGATGGAAACATGCACTTAGGCAAAGACAGTGAACCGGTTTTCAATAATGCTTATTAAATCATATCTGCTTTCCCCTTTAAGACTTTTAATTCTTCTTGTTTGTTCCCTGTACA
Source organism: Bothrops alternatus (assembly GCA_034064705.1). Taxonomy (NCBI): domain Eukaryota; kingdom Metazoa; phylum Chordata; class Lepidosauria; order Squamata; family Viperidae; genus Bothrops; species Bothrops alternatus. The sequence goes on along the minus strand of JARGCV010000003.1, from coordinate 8,366,971 downwards.
CTTCATTCCTATACAGGCACATGGCTTGACATATTCCTTCTTATATTTTGGTGCTTGTTATTGGGTCCCTTCATATCCTACATATCCCTTCCATTCCTAATTTCAGTCATTGGCACTTTCTGAGCTTTCTTATCTCTCCTCTATAGAGCCCAGCTTAAAGCTCTGGATCAGGGTTGCTTTCTAAACAAATTTCTTCCCAGTTCTAGTGAGGTGCATCCCATCATTTTCCAGGAATCACTTTATTTCAGAAACCCATTCTGTTTTCAAGAAACTCATACCATTCCCATGGGCACCATCTTTGCAGCCAGTTATTCATTTCCAGTATTTTTTCTCCTCCTGGACCATACTTTTTAACAAGAAGGAATGAAGAAAGTCATCTGCTCCTTCATCTTCTCACCGTCTTTTATTTTTAGGGCTGGGGCTGGTTTTATTATTTTATTCCGATGTAGATTAGTAGAAAAGAATGTTTGTCAGTGGTTCCGAATGTTATTTTGTTTCTCAGAGGTTAAAAAAGGGTTCACCCTCTTTGCCTAGGTCAGGGGTAGGCAACCTTGGCTCTTTTATGACTAATGGACTTCAACTCCCAAAATTCCTGAGTCAGCATAGCTGATTGAGAAATTCTGGGAGTTGAAGTCCATGAGTCATAAAAGAGCCGAGGTTGCCTACCCCTGGCCTAGGTGCATGTTTGTGAAAACTTATTTTCATCCGGGTGTCCAGAAACAATGGTCAAATCTTGAAAATCATTTTGAAGTTCCAGATAATAAGAGTCCTCCTGAATAGATTTGGGCGGTGATAGATATCTTCTATTTTTCCATAAAGGGTTTTCTTCTGTCTTCTGGAAGGGTTTTTGATGCACTTGTTCTCCTCTACTTGATATGTGCAATTTAAGAATTCCCAGCCTTCCTTGGCTTGGGTGGGAGGGGGTGGGAGCAGTTTTGTTTCTAATTTCTTCAGTATCTCTTCCAGGAGGGCAATCACCCTGTACTTGCAGTATTTACAGTACTTATCTTCAAGGGGAAAAACAAATAAGATCTGGATCAGTCACACAAAGTCACACAAAGTGTACAGTCAGCTACAGTCAGAAGGATCTCTATCCTTCTGAGTGTAGGTTCTTCCTCTCTTTTCTCTCTCCTCTATCTTCTTCAGTCTCCTTGATCAAATTACCATATTCCCCTTTTGCATATCCTGTTCCCTCAGCAACCTTTAAATTACCCATGTTCATGTTTTAAGAAATTTTAGCAAAGCTCGCTTCAAAGTTTGTTTGGCTTGGTTAGTGCTTGGTTTAATCTCTTTGGGGAGTTGTAACATCATCATCATCATAATCATCATCATCCTGCTAGATCCTGTAGATTTGCAGTGTATACAACAATATAAGATTACAATAAAACATTCACAATAAGAAAATTAACATGGGACTATCACTCTCTCTTAGATCAACTTGTCTCACAGGACTGTTGTTACAGCGACAAAATAGTTCTTGTAGGGTGCTTAAAAATAAGAGGATGCTAAATAAAAATATTAATACAAAACACATCACAGCATCTCACAGCTCACTTTATGTGGAATAAAATCCTTCATGCTGTTTTTCAGAGTAGTGAATTGAACATAGTTATTACATTCTCTCAAAACAGAAACTAATGCTCCTCTATTTTGAAAATTAATCCTGAATGTTTTAGAGGAAGCATGTCCCTTTGATTTTATTGTATTTTATATTTATATATATATATTACATTTTATATATCATCCTTCAGAACTAATACTTTCTATACTATTTTAAAAAACATTGTTAAAAATACTATCTAAAAACTGGAATTATAAAAATTACTATAAATCCTAAATATATATAGCATAAGAAGAAATTAAGTAGTGACAATGAGTCCTAGATAAAAAAAATCATTCAAAATAATTTTATATTGGCTTCTTTAGATTTTATATTCATTATGGGATGCCGCTGCGTATAAAATAGCCTTTAGTTTTAGCTTTAAAGCAGCATCTTGAATCTGAGAATTTGCAGGACCAAACAAAACAGAGACAATTTTTTTTACTTGTATTTAATGAAAATGTAAATTACAGTGTCTCTTGCTAAAAATAGAGTTACTTTAAATTATCTGTTCACCATTCCAAACATATTTTCACATCTTCATTCTCTTAATGGAATTGACTGTATAGAAAATGGCAAATGCTACCAACCAACACCTACATATTTGTACAAAGATAACCCTGGAGTGCTGCTGTGAGATTCTTTTTTTAATCATCTGTTATTTATACAAGTATGATTCATTAACAGTTGTTCTTACAAAGAGGAAATGCAGCCGACTAATACAATTTAAATGTTCTGATTTTTTGGTATTAAGAAAATCATTTATCTCTCAAATTTATTTTTTTAAAAGAAAAGATACCAATTCATTTGAATGCATTTTCTTAAAAGTCCATACATTAACATACATATAAGCGTCACATTATTTCTTTTCATGATAAAGGGACGTGAGACAAAGGATACAAAAAGAGTTTGAAGTAGTATGCAAAATAAACATCTGGAGATAAAGAGCAACAAAGTCGACTGCAACCTCTTGGACTTTTATGTCCTTGCAAAGCATCCTTGTTCTCACCACATTCATGCATGCCATTCGTTCTTTAAACCCACCCTGTCTTTCTTTTTTTCAAGATCTCATTGAGTCTTACTCTCGCCCAAGGGTGAACCATTCACTAGTTTTTTATTCTTGTTTATGCTGGTTTCCATCATACATTCCTCTCTTACTGCTTTCAGCAGCCAAGCTTTAATTTCTTGTTTTTGTAGAATATTCCATTATGAAACCCATTCATGCTATCATATGCTTTTATTGAATGTTCTCACATTCGTATATTTCCCAATGAGCTTCCAAAGAGAAAAAAAGTCTGGTTTGCACACCCACTGTAGAGAGGATGGCCCTGATGTAGAAAGACAAGATCTGTTACCAAGGCAATGAGCAGATAAACATTGCCAAGACCAGATGAGGGGAGATGGGCTTGAAAACTTCTCAAACACCTCCCAAATTTACTTAAAAGATAAATGAGGGAGAGGAGAAGAAGCCCATTCAGACTTGCAAGCTTCCATTAAAAAAAAGTCAGTCTTAATAAAAGTAGTTTTAGGCACACCTGACATCTGTTTCTTGGTTTGGACTGACATACCTGTCCAGCATAACCCAGTAAATTTATCTCATTGTCACCTCAAAATTCTGCCAAACATTTTTTGAAGCATAGTTATTAAACAAATCTCATGCAGCTTTTGCATTCATTGCTGCTCCCTCCCCTTATGTAAGGGAACAATAATAGCGTTCTTCCAGTTGTAAGCAGAGATACAATCTTCACATACATGATGAAAAGTTGCACAGTAAGATAAATAAAGCACATCCATACTTTAATGTTTCATGTTACATTTTCCATACCTGCAGGAGTTGATTTTTTGGTTGGGTCTATCTGGTGGGCTGAGACCAAAACATCTTGCAAAGTCTGGTTGTGTTGTACATCCTCTTCTTTTTACTGTTTAATAAATTAGGGTGGTGTCTTTCTAAGCTGCTGCTGAATGGTATCAGGATATTCTGGCTTTAAAACATGTTTTATTCTTTGTTGGCTTGGCAATGGGGTTTGCATGTATTCATCAAAGTCATCTTCCTTATGCTCTATTATTAATTATTCGGATTGAATTTAAGATGCTGGTTTTGTACTATAATACCCTTCACATCTTCTGTCTTGAGGGCCACATTCTCTGGCCAACTTTGGCCCATTTGATTAGTTACAGTAATGAAAACCTGCTCCCATACTTTGGAGAGGTTGGGGAGGGGTGTTGGGCTGCTGAGGCAAGAGACACTGCGGTTTCATAGCAATGCCAATATTGTGGAATAGCCTCCTTGTGGAGATTAGGATGGCTTTAGTTGGCTTTCCACAAGCTTCTAAAGACTGAGCTTTTTCAGACAATCTTTCCCAAATTTGAACGGTTGTTATATTAATTATTTTTCTATTTTTATAATGTTATCTTTTTAACTTTATATGAAGTTTGTTTTATAATATATTTTTAATGAACTGCCAAGACTCATTTTAAGTGCAGCAGCATACAGATGTTTAATTAATAAATGAATATCCATAGCTATATAGGAAAGGTGGTAACTGGCCCAGGGTACTTTTGGATGCTTAGTTGTTTTTTGATGCCTTGTTGTATGTTTATTTTGTTCTTTTTTAAAATACTATGTGTTTTAACAATGCTATGTTGTTTTGCACTTAGTATTTGTCTCTGAAAGAGAACTTTGCATTGCTCTTCCTTTAGTAATCCAGCCTGAGGTTACTAATTCATAGGCCTGGATAAAGTTAATCCAGAAAGACTGTAGTTGTATCAGCTGAAGCTGTTAAAGTGTATTTTTGCCAACTAAGGCTATATGGATTTTCAGTATCCAAGCTCAATGTACAAGTGCTTTCAGACTTTGTAGTTCTTTGCCGAAAGTGTACCTATCTATGCAAATGAGGTCAATTACATATATTGTATACATACATCCCAAAATCAGGAACTATATATCTGTAGAACTAAAGTCTCATTGGGAATCAGTTTTAGTCATCTTGCTCTGATCCAACCTACTGTATAGACCAGGGGTAGGCAACCTAGGCTCTTTTATGACTTGTGGACTTCAACTCCCAGAATTCCTGAGTCAGCTATACTGACTCAGGAATTCTGGGAGTTGAAGTCCACAAGTCATAAAAGAGCCGAAGTTGCCTACCCCTGGTATAGACTTTAGGTGTACATGGCTACATGATGATATAATTGGAAAGATATAGATCTATGCAATATTAATCCTCTAAATACACACTTCCCCAAATTCTCTATTAACCATTCCTTGTGGTCTTGTAAATGTTACAGTGATAGGACAGGCTGGTTGGAAAATGCCCAGGACCTATGCAGATGTTATCCTGCTTCTTTAAGCTCTCTCCCAATTCAGCACAGTACTTGGCCATAAAAGCTGTGCTGAGAGACAGTTTGGGTGTTGGTTTATGGGAGTGAAGGAAGGCAGTGTCTGTTTTTGTGTGGAAAGCAGCCTGAAGCAGCTAGAAAAAGATACTTTCTCCAGTAGCAGGACTCATAAAAAATAGTAGTTGGCAGAGTAATAGTAAGAGGTTTGGTAGCAGTGGAGAAGAGTGGAGTAGGGGTGAGCAGAGAGTACTAGCACATGAATGCTTGTTCGTTGCCTAAGGACCTGTTTTATTTTGACACACTTGTGTTTTGGAGCCACTGACTTGGGGCTTAAAAAAACCTGTGACAGTTACATAGTATTATGGCTACAATGATGTCCCACAGTTTAGTTTTGAAAGGGGTTGAAACAGTTTCCTGCTATTGCTAAATAAACTCTTCAGGTAGAAATAGAAGCACAACGAAACAATGATTCCCACTCCAGCTGCATGAAATTAATCCAGGAGGAACACAATGTTGGGTTATATCTCAGAGTCACTGAGAGATCAAGGAGAAATGGAACCATACTTTCTCTGTCTCTCTCCTGTGACATGTCACTCCCAGGATGACTGAAGATAATTTCTGAGTTGACCATACTTAAATCCAAGACTGGAGTTAGTCAATCCAGAATAATCAGTATTTTTTTTTTCAGACAGCTTGCTTGAAAAGGAGATACTCGTTACTGGGCAATAGTTGTAAAAATCTCTGGATTCAGGAAAGGTTGCTCATCAGAGCTTACTACATGATAGCTTTTTCAAAGGCAACAGGGACCATTCCTCTGTACAATCCTGCAGTCACCAGCATCTCCCCCTTCGCTGCCCTGATAGTTGATCAAGATGACAATGATCAAGAAGTCAAGCCTTCGACTGCTTTTGGTGTAAATCTTGTCAATACCTTCAAACAACATAAGCAGAAACTCACAATGCTGAGAAAGGCAGAATATTGGACACCTCAATAGGTGTTCAGATCACCATGGAGACAGATGATTTTATCCTCAAAGTATATTAAACCTTCAGTGCCAAGTATATCCCTGATGGAATTCTGTTCTCTTCCAAATACTAACACTTTATTGGAAGACAGTTTTATTTCATTTTACAATAAGGTGTATCTTAATCCTTTTAGTTCTTCATATCATTGTTAAATGTACAAAGCAAAAATTTGTTTTACTGATGGACTTATTTATTGAAACATAAACACATCCCTCTTGCTTTCAATTATGTCATTTTAAAATGCCTTAAAATAAAACAATGCTTTAAAATAAAGTAAAAATTAACTTTACAACAAATTTCCAGTTTTAACTATACATAACATATAATAATAAAGTTGGAAGGGACCTTGGAGGTCATCTGGTCCAACCCCCTGCTCAGGCAGGAAACCCAATACCATTTCAGACAAATGGCCGCCCAGTCTCTTCTTAAAAACTTCCAGTGTTGGAGCATTCACCACTTCTGGAGGCAGGTTGTTCCACTGGTTAATTGTTCTAACTGTCAGGAAGTTTCTCCTTAGTTCTAGGTTGCTTCTCTCCTTGATTAGTTTCCATCCGTTGCTTCTTGTTCTGCCTTCAGGTGCCTTGGAAAATAGCTTCATTCTCTCTTCTTTGTGGCAGCCCCTGAGATACTAGAAATAAATGTTATTGAGCTCAATAGAAGTTAATTTGGAAAGGCAATGATGTGTAGATTGATCTGTAAAATATAGAGTTTTCCTGGCATGAATCCTTATGAAGGATAGTGCCAATAAGCCTCCCTCAAAATAATTCTAAAGCCAAGGTAAGAAAGCTCTTTTGAGAGTCATTAATGGAAGCATATGGGAAGAAGAGTGTCAGATGATGCTCTCAATACCTGGGCACATACTTGTTAGAGAAAGATGAGCATCAATACAACCCCACCAAACATTATTGAAAGTCATCAGTCTTATCAGTCCTAAGCCAGATGACTCTCAGAAGGGTAAATGTAAAATGCAGCCCACCAAAATCCTGAGATTTCTATGATGCCTCACCGGCATATGTTGGTGTCAGTCAGGATTAGGTTTCCCAGTTGCTTACTTGAGTATAGAGAAAAATCAAAGGAGAGCCGAAGATTCTACTTTCGGTCTAGCTACGTTGTATCCAGGTAGTCCTTGATTTACGACCACAGTTGAGTGCAGAATTTATGTTGCTAAGTGAGAAATTTGTTAAGGGATGTGTTTTGCCCATTTTACTTTTCTTGCCACAGTTGTTAAGTGAATCACTGCAGTTAAGTTAGTAACATGGTTATTAAATGAATCTGGCTTCCGCATTGACTTTGCTTCTCAGAAGGTCACAAAATATGATCACATGACCCCGGGATACTGCAACCATTATAAATATGAACCAGTTGTCAAGCATCCAAATGTAATTCAAGTGACCATGGGTGTGCTGCAATGGTCATACATGTGAAAAATGGACATAAGTCACTTTTTTTCAGTGCTGTTATAACTGTGAAGGGTCACTAAGCAAACTGTTGTAAGTCAGGGACTACCTGTACATAGGAACACAATCTTTCCTGTAATTCAGGCAGCAAAAATAGCAATTTTTCTAAAAACCAAATCCTGATGCTGATTCTTCCATCCCAAAAGTGTACTGGATTTTTACCAGCATTTGTTGTGGCTATGTACAGAAAATATGCAATAACAAATGTTCCTCAAGCAGCTCTGTTCATAAATCCCATTGAAAGATTGCTGATTTATTCTGTGAGGGGGAAAAGATAATTGGGTTCAAATTAGTTCAGTCAAATATATCCATATCCATATTTTTTCAGTCATTCATATATATATATATATATAATGTGATTTAAGAAGGACTTTGGAGGAAATAGTAATTGGGAAGGTGTAGGGAAAATGTTCAACTATACAAATGGAAAATTCTGAATTCATTCTTCATATTAAATTTTTAAAATCTATGTTCGTCTTTCAACTGTGCCAAAACTGTGACAAGAATAATTTTTTGATTTACATAGTGTGCTGACATGCAAGTGTCACTAACAAAGTCTCATGTGGGTGATTTTTGAAAAATGTTATGATTCGTATTTCAAAGGCTTAATTATTATTTGGCAGATGAAAATAGGAATATGTCTGTGTATGAACATAAAGGGTAAAGTCTGACAACCTAATCCATGCTATGCTGTATAGTGGTAGCACAACACAAATCTGCCACAAATATAAAATAAGAATTGATGGACATAAATATTTCAGATATATCATTGAAGTAAATCATAGAGATGTATAATATTTAGAAGAGATTGATCCCTTTTTACTAAGATTGGGAGTATGTGATTTATTTATTTTTGTATAACTGAAGTTACTGATACAGTTTATTAAAAAAAAGTTATAAAAACTGTATTGAGCAAAAGGTCTTTCTTTCATTTATACACCATCACTGCAAATATTAATCACAAACTTGCTTTAAAAGACAGCCAGTATGACCCCAATTATTTTCTATCCTTCATCTCCTTGTCTGTGTTTTTACCAAACACAATAAGTAGATAAATGTAGAGAAACCTAATCAATAGTAAAAACATCTCATTTATATTTATTATAAAGGAATTTGGAAGAGAATTTGAGATGAAATGAAGTGCAATGCCTCTCCCTTTCTCTGTGTTAAATATATACAGTACATGGAATAGATGACTAGAAGTATTTCAATTTTTTTAAACTGCAATAAATGAACGATGTGCTTCCTATGCTTTGAAAGCAAGGCATAGGGTTATTTTTATCACATGCATATATTTATAACAAATACTAACGTTGCTTTTCTTAATGTCCAAATGAGTCTCATGTAAATTTGTTGTTTCTAATTTTCAACTGCATTTTTCATCTAAGGGAATTTTATTCTGAGCAATTATGCAAAATTATATATCAGATGTTTAAAATAAATTCCAAACCTAAAAAGTAATACGGTGGCTTATTAAAATTTAGAAGATGATGCATCACTAAAAATTAAGGGAAACATAAGCATTGCAATATTGTGGATCCTAAGTTCTTTGCATTACATACTAACCACTTTTTTGCAGCAATTGTATCAGAACAGGGTAAATATTTAATTTCCTATGAATTACATTTTTCCTTTTTTCACTTCCTGAAGAAAACATCCTAACAATTAAAAGATCCAGAATTTAATTGTAGATATTTTGCAAACAACAAGCTGACAATGTTGAAGTGAAACGGTTATTAGTAATTGGTAATAAATTAGAAATAAATCTATTTATTCATGGTTAGGCCAATTATTTCTTTATCACAGTACAAAATTAATATTGTGGTTGAAAGTACAAGTAAATTTGTATATAATTATCTCAGTTTTCTTAAGGAAATATAGTACATAATATCATTTTCAGTGTGCCATACATAAAAAAGAAAATGCTACTTCCAATTTATTTTTTTATTTTTATTACATTATAGATTGAATCCCTGGTAAATCTAAGCAAAATATTTATTTAATTTATATAAAATCAACTGTTTTCCAAACAAGTGTTTACAGTTACAGTCTTCTAAAAACATATATACCCAAAGACAGTTGTTTTCTGAACTATCTTCCCCAAGGTCTTCACTGCTCACCTACCAAGTGCTAGTTATATTAGTTGACTGTTAGTTACTGTTAATAAATTCTAAAAGGCAGAAACTTTTGAAAAACCACAGTATTCCAGAATAAAGCTTATTTTTGTTAATTATGTTTCAAAGATTATGTCTCAAATTCACTGGAGGAAAAGAGAATATATACTCTAATCAAATAACTGTCCACAAACTACTAAAGAATATATGCAAATGACCTGTGAACTTAATAATGAAAGTCATGCCCCCCCCGAAAAAAAATCGATTAAGATTAAATATAAGGAAGACCAAACTAATGACAGCAGGTACAGCAACAGCCTTAGAAAACTGATGTGAAGTTTTGGAAATGGTGAATTACTTCTGCCTTTTAAGATACACTATCAGTAGCACAGAAACTGGCAGTCAAGAAATATGCCACTGACTAACACTTGGTAGAGTAGCAATGAAGGCCATAGAAAAATATTCAGATGCCAAATATTCAGATGTTTATATATACAAAGATCAGAATCATGTATGTCTATGAAAGAAAACATAGGACTTTGAAGAAGCTGGATATAAAGAATATTGATGCTTTTGAACTTTAATGTTGGAGGAAACTTCTGGGAGTACCAAAGTTAGTCAAGAAAGGTAACAAATGGGTCATACAACAAAGTAATTCAGAGTTCTCACTCAAAACAGAAATGGCCAGGCTCAGATTATAATATTTTGGGACACCTTATGAAAAGATCTGCTCTCTTTAAAAGTTTATAATGCTGGCAAAGAAAGCAAAGTGGATGACCAACAGCAGGACTTCATTACAGTCACAATGGATGTAACATCGTTGTGATTATCCTGGAGAAGGTCTATTTACTGTATATAGTCTCTAATGAGGTGATATCTTGATGGTACATAATTAATGAAACTGAAGAATAAAAAGACACTGCATTTTTAAAAAATACGAATCAACATGAAGAATATGAAACTTGAAAAAAGTTAATTGTAGACCACAAAGGCATAGGAATACAAGTAGCCCTTAATTTACGACCTCAATTGAGCCCAACATTTCTGTTGCTAAATGAGGCAGTTAAGTGAATTTTGTCCCCTTTTGTGACCCTTCTTGCCACCGTTAAAGGAATCACTGCGGTTGTTAAGTTAGTTACAAAGATGCTAAGTGAATCTGGCTTCCGCATTGACTTTGCTTGTCAGAAGGTTGCAAAAGTGATTCCACAACCCCAGGACACTGCAAACGTCATAAACATGAGCCAGTTGCCAAGCATCTGAATTTTGATCGCCTGACCATGGGGATGCTGCAATGGTTGTAAGTGTGAAAAATGGTCATAAGTCACTTTTTTCAGTGCCATTGTAACTTTGAACGGTCACTAAATGAACTCTTGTAAGTTGACAACTACCTGTACAGTAGAAAGGGGTCCCCAACCCCTGGTCCATGGACTGGTACCGGGCCGTGGCATGCCAGCAACTGGGCCACACAAACAAGCAAAGCTTCATCCGTGAGATGCAGGCAGCACACAAAACCATGCCCCCTCTGGTCCGTGGAAGAACCTCTCTCCCCAGAACCGGTCCCTGGTGCCCAAAAGGTTGGGGACCTGCAGTAGAGCACATTGTGACAAATCTGTTTGTAACTTGTCAGGAAGGATTTAGGATTTAATGATGATTGCATTTCATCAGTTCTGTATCTCTCTCTCTCTCTTTCAAGCTTTTTCTCCATAGTTTGTGAAATGCTGCCCTGAGAGAAAAATAAATGACTATTCTTCTATTTCCAGATGTTAATTTTGTCGATATTCGGTCTGCACTGTCTCTCTGTTTCAGTCATCCCTATTTTCTTACTCGTAAATCTCTTATTTACAAAAGCGGGAGAACATTTGAAACACTCTGCTGATGGTGTTCACATGACTAATACTATGAAATGCAGGAAGGCTTTTTGAGCAGCTCCAGTCTACGCACAGTTGGCTCCCAGCTGACAGACAGAATGTGGGGTGGGCTTTTTCACCAGAATGTTGGGAACTGGCTGCCCAGCTATGCTTGTAGTTATACAGTGCCCAGAAATCTGATGCTTATGCCAGAATTCAGGCAGTTAAATAGTATAGAAACTGGGTAGCTTTTATTCCTGTTTCATTTCAGCAAAGGTTATATAATGAAGGGATTGCTGCTTAAGTAAAAGGAAAAATGAAGTCTTTGTTAAATGCCTTAACAAAGAAAGAAGGTAAGCACTGAACACAAAGCACATGATGCTTAAGAACTGCTATTTTTTTTCTGCACGCTTAATGTGGTCTGCTAGTTACTATAGTTATAGTAAGTTCCTTATGTATTTTTTCTAGAATTCCTTTATGTTAGGCTTCCTTTTAGACAACTCATTATAAGAGCTTGCCTGTAAGTTGCTCGCTTTAGTATGTTTTTTTAATTATTCCATGTGTAAAAAATTCTGTTATTTCCTAATGTATGCTTTTAGTAAGTGTAAGGAATTCCTTAGATTTATATATTATTAAATGTTTGTGGAAGAACATTTTGGAGATGATGAGATCTTTTTAATGTATCATAATCATGATAATTATTTAGAGTGATGCTGTTTATGTATCGTCTTCTAAATCATTACAACTGATTATGGGAAAGGAAAGGAAAAGTCGAAACCTATCCTACATAACTTGTAGAATATATACTGTGATTCTGTAAGTTTTCATATGCAATTTTATTACAAAAATAGTACATGTGGAAGGCACATTGGAAATATCTGTCCAGTTGTATTGTCCAAACTATATTGGGAAAAGAGACGAAAACACATTGAGCAGGAGAGGCTTATTCTGTCCTTAATTTTTCTTGTAATACTTATAATACGTATAATATTTAAAAACCGTACCCATTTTAAACTTAATATTTAAAAGAAGGTTTTGTCAACCTCAGGTGAAAATAATTCACAAACTAATAAAATCTATATAATAGTGCCATGTTGTGAGAAAAGAGGGGATGTGTTCCTAAAGAAAATTACTTGGTACATTGTTTCTTCTTAAATGTAGGAGTCTTAATGTCGATTTTCAGTGCAATTTAGGAGAAAATTAAATTGGATTGAATCTGTTTTATTCTTTTTGTTGTTTGCTGTATAATTAAGCTGAGATCTGTACATGGTTTGAATCCTTGTTTGGAAAGGGGAGGGAGGGAGAGAGAGAGAGAGAGGCAGAATAGGAAACTGTGGAAGCATTTTCCTGGAGAAGGGAGGCAGGGTTACTCTTTCTCTGATTTCCTGTTCCCCTCTGCAGCTTTCCAGGTCCCTTCTCACAATGTTCTGGAAGGTCATTCCAGAAGAGAAGATGACAATGGAGACTGCAGGCTGAAAGGGGAAATGGAGAAAATTGCTCTTCCTTCCCTTGTCCTTTAGCACCAAGAGACATCCAGACGAGTTCAGTCTGGTTCCAACTTGTTGAATTCAGCACTTCTGCACCATTTACAGTGCTTTCTTTTATTAGACCCTTGGAAATAGGATGACTTTCACTCAGAAATGATAAGAGAAGGAGCAGATGCTTTTAGGTTCTGCAGTTTCTTCAGCAATGCCCGATCATAGGAAAGAAGAAATACGCCAGTAGTCTAGTCCTTACAAGCTGGGTTCATACAGAAGATAGGGGGAATTTAACACACTCATTTGTCACTCATTTTACCTCTTCTCATTTCTTCTGAATTACTGAAAGGGGAACAGCATCAAAGCTTTCAGGCTAGCATTCCCCTTACATGATTTTGAGTATTAGAACTAGGAAGAGGGCTGAGACCAAAATTCATTAAAGGAGGAAATGAATTATAGGCCTTTCAACTATACTGTTGCTGAGCTAGAAATGAATCACTTCTCAAGACCACTGACATTATAGACTGAGATCTACAGCTACTCTCAAACTGAAAAAACTCTTCATGGGGATGTTTCCTAAGTCAACATGTGTGTTTTGTTTTAAATGTTCTGGAATTCATTCCAGAATATGTGAGGAAACTTCATTTAAGGCAGAATAAACATTGATAGTCTTTGAGCTGGTACATATTCTGGAAGAATGCAAACCAAAAAGCAGAAGAAAAGCTAGTCCCTCTCATGAAGTGGAATTGCTGTCCAGAAGGTGTTAAATGAAAAAATAAAGATATAATGATTTCTTCTGAAGTGATGTAGATCGTTTTAGTTATTAAAAAAGATAAAATCTTTCACGAAGCATAATCAGTTTTGAGTGACTACATGGACATTCCTAGTGTTCTTGGCAGTAATATAATAACGGTTTGCCACTGTCTTCTTTCAGGATGTTTTTTAAGCTTTTCAGTCTAGTCTCTCCTCCTGTGAGCTGTTGGTCATCTTCCGTTTAGCTGCTAACCAGATCTTACCTTAGTTGCAGCCAAGTGCTATTATTTCTTGTTGCTACATATGCAAAACATATGTGAAAGAATTCAAGAAATTCAGTTAATGAATAAAATGGTGTTGTTTCTTAAAGAATGATGATTATGGGTATCAATATGTAATCTTTATGAACATATCTGAACTACATTAACTCATTAACCGATGGAAATAGAAAAGTGTATTTGTTGTAAGCCGCCCTGGGTCCTAGAATTTTTACTTCTGTAAAAGTTAAGAAGTAGAAATTCAGGGCATCCGCAAATCCAACATGACCTAGTTACTAAAAAAGGCTGAAAACAGGTACACAAGGTTTTCTGCAAAAGAGGCAAATTATGTCATATGTCATGATGTCACAGAAAGACAAGACTTAATACTTATATCAGATGTAAAGACAAACTTACATGATAGACATGACATTTTGACATCTCTGAAGCTCGCCAGAGACATATTGATAACAAATTCACATCATCCTCTTGAGATACCGGCAGAAGGGAGGATTTTTGTCTGTTCTACCAGATCCAACAGACATCCAACAGACATGCTCTAGGTATTTTTTTTAATTAATCAGTATTATATTGCTGGACTGAAGAGGTATGTCTTCTCTGTCACAACACCTGCGCCATAGAACAGCCTCCTGCCTGAGATTTGGAGGGCCCCAATTCTCTTAGCCTTATGGAAAGTTGTTAAAATTGGGCTTTTCTCTTGTTTGAAGCCCAGTATATGTCTGTCTGTTTTCGTGGAATAGTTAGGTTGTTTTTCTTTTTATATTGAATTATTTGAAATGGTTACAGGGTTTTTATATGGATATAGATTTTTCTCCATCCAGAGTTATGCATTTAAGATGTATGGCCGTCTTAAAAAAAGAAAGAATGTGAAGGGTTTTTTTTGTTAAAGGTTTGATTAGTTCTATTATTGCATAACCATAAGCATTGTACAAAAGTAAGGAGTAAAAAAAGAGTTGCAGGAAGATAATGCAAAATATACTGTTAATATTCGATATGCATTCAGTAGTGCATTTTCCCTGTTCCTTTCATTTCCCCCCAACCACTAACTACTCCTTAGATATTATACTTTATTTTTTCAGTTTTTAAAAATTCTATTTCTATTTTATCTTCAAAACTCAGATTCTAAATGTCTTAGTTTGCCTTGTTGTATAATATATTGTATGTAATGGAGCTTGCATGGCCCAGTTCCGAAAGGCCTTGGCCCAGCACTAGACTGCAGACTGGGGGTTGGGGACCCCTGGTATAGCACATAGTTGAAGCACTTTCACACTGGGATAGGAAGAGATACAGTAGAGACATGTCTGAAAAGAGAAAGGGACTTTTATAATTCCTTTAGAAATGTTGATCGTTATTTCTTTAGATTGCCCTTTTCATGGCAGTTCAAAAGTTTAATATTCTTCAAACAATTTTTACAAATATTAATTCATGTGAAAGTTGATTTTGGGAATATTATGCTAACACAATGCTTTATAAGATTTGGGAACAAGATTCAAAGGTTATTGCAGGGCATGGCTTTTTGTGTAATATTCTTTTATAACAGTTCCCCATTTGAGCTGCTTGCATTCGTTTTTGTTCATGTCCTAATATTTGTGTATTCTCTCTCTCTCTCTCTTTTTGGTAAAATATAATGTCAGTGTAATTGTTAAATGTGGATTTGGCACAAATAGAACTAAAGTTTGAAAGCTGCTTCAGCCTAGCTTACAATCATTTGATTCCATTTTTTAAAAAAAGGTTTTTCTTTTTCATGTTGTAATTTTTAATATTTAACAACGAGCTGAGTATTTATTTAAGGATTCCCCCCCCCCAGATGATTGAGTGAGAATGAGTGAAGTTAACTGAAATTTTTTTAACAAGTGCCATAATAGATTCACTGGTGGAAATACATTTTTGGTTATGTTTGAAAGAGGTCATAGTTTCTGTTGATTTAGCAGATAACCAACATGTAGTTCTGAAAAAGGTGAGAACTTTGCATGCTGGGCAGCCTCCTGAACATAGGCCAACATGCAAAGCCAGTACATTTTATAAAACCTCAGATTCCTTCCACAAACAAGATTGCTGAGATCTCACCTGCGCTGTTGTTTCTCATGATGCTACAGGGATGCCACGTCATTAACTTTCACTACAGCTGCTGCTCCAGAGGAAATGCTATAATTCAGACATGTCAAACTCGCGGTGTCACGTGATGTCACGCAACGTATCGGAGCTTTTTTGCCATTGCCGGCAATGGGGTGGGCGCGGCTCCGGTATGATGAAACTGGCCTGCGGGTCGGCAGTTTGACACCCCTGCTATAATTAATCAGTTTTGGTGAGCTTGCCTGAAGAAACAGAGCAAGTAGTGTTCTAGTATCAAGGGAGCTTCATTTTGTCCTGCCTTCTGGTATCTCCCCTCTAGATCCCTCCATCACCCTCTCCCATTTTTAGGAGTGATCAGAAAGGTGGCTTTGCCACATCACCCACGTAACGGGATTATGGGGTAGTGAGTTTTTGGAACCAGTGTTTTTACTGTACTCTGTTGGACAGCTGAACAACCTTTCTATCCTCCCCTTATTCATCTCAGTCCAAGGGAACAGCAGTAAAGACACTTGCTTGGCAGCATGAAATTGCTGAACAGGGCAGTAAGGTTAAGCCTGGTGATTATGCAGAGATTGACACTCCTGGATTTGCAGAAACATCAGTAAATGAAAACCCCTGTTGAGGATACTAGCATTTTTTTGTTTCTTTTAACCTCCTTCTCTTGAGGAGATATCTCTAGGGTGGAATCTCGTATTTTATTCTGTGTCTCTTGTAACTGCAAAGCAAGCTAGCATAGCTTAAGGGCCAATTGTGGGTGAGAAAAATCTGTCAGCCAGTTGTTTTCTGTCATAAATAAGCTATTTTGCAGGATGAGAAACTTTCTACTCTTGCCATACATAACATAATGAAACTATTCATACTTCTCATTGTTCATTGGTCAGATATTTTATCTTCATTGCTGAACAGAGATATATTATTACAGTATTCTGTCTATACAGATAGTTCTTGACTTAAAACCATTTGTTTTAGTGACCATTTCAAATTACAAGTGATTTACAACTGGTCCTCACACTTAACGACTGTCTCAGCCTCCACACTGTCATGTGATCAAAGTTCACATGACAATTGGTGTGCATTTGCAACCATCACAGCATTTATTTATTTATTTATTCTATTTTATCTATCTATCTATCTATCTATCTATCTATCTATCTATCTATCTATCTATCTATCTATCATGTATCTATTTATTAAATTTATTGGCCACCCATCTTACCACTGGATAACTTTCTCAACTGACTTCCAACAAGCAAATTCAGTGGGGAAAGCTAGATTCATTTAGGGACCATGTGATTCACTTCACTGCAGTGATTTGCTTAAGAACCATAGCAAAGAAGGATGTACAATTGGCCGTGACTCACTTAACAACCACCTTGCTTAGGAATGAAAATGCTGGTCCTAACTGTGGTCCAAGGGTACCTGTAACGAGTACAAGATTATTCTAATCTTATTAAATCTGGTTCTTTTTAAAAGTTTTTCCTGTGGAAATGATTTTTAATTTGAATTGTTCTTTAAATACAATTTCAACGTTCACCTTGATAGGCTATCAACTTTTAATATTCTATATGCAAAAGTTAAAAGGATACTACGTGGCACTGAAATGTTTGCAGGCTATGAAAAGTCTTTTTAAAAGATCAATGCTTTTCTCTCTTCGATTGCAGTGCCATTCAGAGAGGCTCCCACCTACTCAAACAGACGACGGAAACCTCATAGCACTTTGGCCACACCTCGCCTCTTGCTTCGGTCTAATAGCGATAACAATTTGAACATCAATCTTCCTGACTGGTCAGCCTCCCCTTTACCCTCTTCACACCGTAGCCTTTCGCCTCACCTATTCCAACAGATGCAGAATAATCCTAATGGAACTGTGAAAACTGTCGGAAGTTATACTTCATCCTCGCGGAGCCGCTCTCCATCATTAAACAGGCTAGGAGAGGATGCAAAGCGCCAGCAGCAACGGCACATCTGGTAACTTTGCTCTGTTGGCTTTTTAATATGAGAATTTTACTGTAATTTCTACAAGTCTCCTGCTATACCGTCTCCTCTATGCCTTCTTTTTCCACACCAGTATTTCTCATCCCCCAAATGAATATAAATAAATGTTTCTTCCTGCGGTGTGCGTTGGTTGGAATTCTAATGGAACATAGAATATGGGCATTACCAATAGCTTTCAAGATTCTGGGAAACTGTTATGGAGCTAGCTAACAGCTCTTTTTGAATGTAAAGGAGGAACAAGGATGAGTTTGTAGCTAGTTTTCTAGAGTAGCTCCCCTGAAAATTCTGATAGTCTGATACAGATTATGGATTATGTATCTCTTCCCCTCCCCGATCTTACTGCTTTATGTGGAGACCCAGGAGACAGAAGGAACTTTGCTCATTTGCAAAGTGAATGAAGTTGCACAAGGGAGGCTGCTTGTAAGTAGCATGTGCCCTTCAACTTGTAAACTCTGTTATTAGGGATGATATGTCTTGATCTGTTTGGGTGATGTGTGTATTTAAGGCTTTCTGAAAACTGCAGTCTATTATTGTGGGTCTCAATTTGTGTTATAATTTCAAAAATGAAAGAGGAGTGGAGACTTCATTATCTAGAGTTATTTCCCATCTGCAGTTTGTTTCTATTGTGTTTTCCCCAAAATAAGGCCTGGTCTTATTTTTGTTTTGCCTCCAAAAAAGGGACCAGGTCTTATTTGGGGGGAGGGTCTTTTTTATTCACCTCGCGGCAGTGGAACTGACAGCCCCGCACAGCCAGCCCACTTCTTCTGTGGCTGAAGGAGCAGCTTCATTCTGCAGTTGAGAATGGAGCTTTGGCCTACATTTCATAGTCAGAGGCCTTCTGGAAAGGCTTCTGACTGCGAAATGCTGGCTGGGGGACGCTACAGAAGAAGTGGGCCAGAGAGGAAGGGCACCCCTGCCCTAGCTTGATTTTTAGGCATGAGCCTCACCCCAAAACTAGAGCTTATTTTCAGTGTAGGTCTTCAGGAAAACACGGTATGTTTTTCTCAAAAGCATTATAATTGCTAGAAGTGGGCGATAATTATGATTTTACAGCATATAGCTGAACTTTGAAACTGACTTTGGCCCACAGTGTTGGTAGCTTATAAGGACTCATCTATACAGCCTCATTGCTCCAGTTCCAGGATATCCATTAGCATATTCTGAGGACATATCCTCACAGCATCCATCTCTGTGTCAGCCTGATATGTAAACAGAAAAAGATAGCCCAGCATTAAAAGAAAAAGGGATATTCTAGTGTGCATGAAGGAAGAGCCTTCAGTGGACTGCAGGGATCCAATTGGCCTACTGTTGGACCACATCCTTTTGTTTGATTGGGAGATTCTGGACCTCCCATAAACTGTTTTGCTATGGCTGCCAGAAGGATTGCATATTTCATTGACCAGCCTGTTTTTTTGGGGGGTGGGGGAGGCATTATTTATGCTATACCCATTTTGTGGAATATTGACCATAAATAGAATGGCTTGTCTCGAGCCTGAGCAATGGGTTGGACTAGAAGACCTCCAAGTTCCCTTCCAACTCTGTTAATTCTGTTAAGCTAATCAAGGAATCTCAAAATGACGGATGTGACTTTGTTGTAAAAGGGGATGTAGTTTTTTTTTAACAGGAATGGATAAATTGAGGGAAGGAAATGAAGAAGAAAAGAATGATGTCAGCAGAAAAGACACTTGAGTTAGCAACAGGCAACTTTCTCTCCCAATGCAAATATTGAATTAAAAGGAAGAGAGAAGGTCCTTGGTGGAGATTCTGCACATGCTGCTTGTAGCAGGAAAGGATGTTGCCTGCTGCTTTATTCAGTCAGAAAGTGAGCTGGAAAACAACAACAAGAAATATTCTTTCATACTGTGAGCACCCAAAATAACTGATAGCTCCCCGCACCCCACTGCATTATTTTTTTTATGCAGGCAGCAATACTACCAGTGTAATTCTTGAAATGTGGCAATTTTTAAGGAACATACTTTCCTTCCATTTGAAGGAGAGGAGGAAAGCAGATCAATGTAGCTGCTTTAAGTACAGTAAATCTCACAAAAGAAAGCGAATGTATCAGAAGAAAGCGAATGTATCAGAAATTCATGGGGCTTTCAGTGCAAAAAATACTGCAATTAGCCAACCTTCTCTCCTTAAAAATCTATCAAAAGTTTTTTTAAAATTGTCTTAAGCTGCTAGATAGGTAGCAGATAATGCTGCATGGTTTTATGCTATGCTGTTGGGAACAAATATTTGTTTAAAAAATAAATATGTTATAAGAAAGTTAAAAGATGAAACACAACCATTCTATTCTGCTGTCTTTCAGTGCCAATTATAATCCCAGTGCCAACAAGGACATTATATCCGCTTTGGATTATCAGGGTCAAAAACGCAAACTGTATAGTGCTGTACCTGGAAGACTATTTATTGTTGTGAAGCCATATCAACCTCAAGGAGAAGGGGAAATTCATTTGCACAAAGGTGACAGGGTAAAAGGTCAGTTTATTTTCTGTTCAAAAAATATTGGATAGTCATATATAATTTTTTGAAGCAGGCAACCGTCCCCACATAATGCTATTCCAGAACTTTGGATTTTTAGCTTATGATTACTAAGTAATTGGGCAGATAAAAGACAGTTGAAGTTTTCTTGTCTTCAAGGAGTAGGCATGATTGTAAGATAAGATCTCCAAATTTCCTACACTTAATTATTGATGTTGAAATTGATTTTATCCTGATAGTGATCACTCCTCTCTTATTGCAAAATTATCTTGTAATGCTCTTGTATTTAGGCAGAATATATCCTTGCATTATGAAATAGTCTTGGACAGCAGCAGCAAGTGTGAGCAAGTTACTGCCCATTCTTTTAATTTGCTGTATATTCCCGCTTAAATAGCTTATTTGACCTGCAAAGGATAAGAGAGAAATACTGTTTTTCCACAAAAGATCAGCATTATCCTAGAACTGTTAATGGATAAAACAAGCAATACCAGAAGTAAATCAAAATCAAATTTCTGGTTTGATCCTGAATACATTACAGCCAAGATTAAATTGATCAAAGCCTGCATGATATTCTAGTGTAATAATGTGCAGCATCTGCAAGAGGCAATACTCGACCAGAAGAAATATAATATGGCTGTAAAATGAAAGAAAAAACTTGAGGTAAAAATAGTAGCAAATGATAGAAAATTAGCTCAATCAATTAAAGATAAAAACTGCTGCAAAAACTGCTGCTGGAGCAAGGACTAATTTCATCAAGACCTGGTTGACAGCTTCAGAGCTTTATCAAGTGAGACTAAATAAATAATTCAAGCCATTGAACTGTAAAATCACATAAGGTTTGGACAGATCCTTATGATCCAATCCTTTTCCCACTGCAATAATCCACTATTACAGCGTCTCTGTCATCTGGCCTCCATCAAATGATAGTCCAACATCTCTTAGAGAAGTCTTAGAATAGAATAATAACAGAGTTGGAAGGGACCTTGTAGGTCATCTAGTCCAACCCCCTGCTCAAGCAGAAGACCCTATATCAGGGGTAGGCAACCCAAAACACTCAAAGAGCCACTTGGACCCGTTTCCCACCGAAAACAAAACACTGGGGGCCGCAAAACCCTTTTGATATTTAAAACGAAGATAACACTGCATATATCCTTTTTTATCTTTATATAGGTCTTTGGTTCTTCGGGTTTTCTCCCACATAGAATTTGAAGTGTCTTGGCAACGTTTCGATGAAGTCTCATTCATCATCTTCAGGCTGGTGCTTTTGGCTTCTGCTCCTAGAAGCCAAAAGCACCAGCCTGAAGATGATGAATGAGACTTCATCGAAACGTTGCCAAGACACTTCAAATTCTACGTGGGAGAAAACCCGAAGAACCAAAGACCTACATACAAACACCCGCGAAAACCTCAGAAAACATATATATATATATATATATATATATATATATATATATATATATATATATATATATATATATATATATATATATATATATATATATATATATATATATATATATATATATATATATATATATATATATATATATATATATATATATATATATATATATATATATATATATATATATATATATATATATATATATATATATATATATAATATTAAGGTAAAAAAGGATATATGCAATATTATCTTCATTTTAGATGTCAAAAGGGTCTGTCTCTCTCTCTCTCCTCTCCCTCTCTCCCCCCCCTCTCTCTTTCTCTCCCTCTCTGCATCTCCCAGGCAAGCTGCCCTTGTCTCCATCCTGCGCCCCCTCCCCCAAAGAGATTGACTGGCACAGTTTGTCAATCGCCACTCTTCCTCTTCCTCCTCCTCATCTCCCCCCATTCTGGCTTCAGCACAGAGTTTGCACCAGAAGAAGAAGAAACGGGGTGCTTCCCCCCCACCCGCTGTTTCTCTTCCTCTCTTCCTTCTCCCCTCACTTCTTTGGCGCACGTTTGCTGGGAGCCCACCCAGATTTGAGCTTCTTGGATTCCTACTCTTCCTCCCACGCTCCTCACCCCCACAGATCCCTTCTTCCTCACCCAACTCCCTCCCCCACCCCAACATCAGCACTGACCACCCCTTTTCCCATCCTTCCCATGAGCGTGCGAGGGCATGCCTAGCTTGTGATGGGACCAGCATGGAAGCTGAGGCCACTGATCACGAAGAGGGTAGCAGCCCAGGCGCAGCAGTAAGAATGGTGACTGAGACCCCCCCCCCCGCTCTCCCCTCCCTGGGCAGGCAGCGAGCTTGCAATCGCGCAGAGAGAGAGAGAGAGAGAGAGAGAGAGAGAGAGAGAGAGAGAGAGAGAGAGAGAGAGAGAGAGAGAGAGAGAGAGAGAGAGAGAGAGAGAGAGAGAGAGAGAGACCGGCCCGGGACCTCCCTTCTTCCAGCCAGGACCCTGGTGAACAAACCTATCAGGTCCATGCCCAGCAAGACATTGGGACTCTGGCAAATGACTGGGCTCCCCTCCTCTGCCTTAGCACTTGGGGGCAGCTCCTCTGCACCCCCCATGCCCTGTCTGAGCCCCTCCACCCGGCCTGATCCGGACCCTGCGGGCGCTCAGCTGAACAACACTGGGGACGGCTGGCATAGTGCAGGCAGTACCAGGGCCAGGTGGGACCCCACAAGAGCGTCCAGCCGGTCTCTCCCCCCTCCCGACCTTCATGCCCACCTGGACTGCAGGTATTTGCGCCGGGCCGGGAAGGAGTATCTCTCTCACCAGCCCCGCCCTTCCCCACGTCATCATGTGAATGCCGGCCTGGCCAGCATAAAAGATGGTCAGGGCCTCCATTCTCGAGCTGGGGGGGTGAGTGGGCAGCAGGGAGCCGTCAGCTAACTTGCACTTGAGCCGAGGGAGAGTTCAGTGCCTGGTTCAGCACCAAGAGAGCCAGGGAAGCGGCGCCACGTTTGGACAAGCATGGCCCTGGCGTGACTGAGGTGGATCTAGCAGCTGCGGTGAGAGGGCGCCATGAACGGGTACAGCTCCCCGTACCTGTACATAGGCAGCCCGGTGGCTCAGCCAGCCCGGGTGCCCCTGCAGCGGACGCCAAAGTACATGCGCTACCGCAACCACGGCGTGCTCTCACGGCTGAAAGGCCACAAGAGTGGCAGCGTGTCATGGATGCCCAGGTGGTGCTGCACAGCCAGCAGGCCAACTAGAGCCTGGAGAGCCTTTTGCCTGACACGCTGCGCATCCTGCCTGCTGCCCCCGCCACCCCCATGCCCACCTCTGCTATGCTACCGCCACCACCCAGGGATGGCCTGTTGTGGTACTAGCCCTCCCCAGCGGCAACATGGCTACATCCCATGGGCAGAGGGCGAGCCTGGGCAGTGTGGAGTTCCAGCTGGGATGGCGGCCAGCGATGGCATCGTTCCCTAGGCCGTCCCCAGGCCACTCCCTGGGCAGCCGAGCTAGCCACCTTCTCGCCGCCAGCGTCTTTGGGCCTGAACCGCTGCAACAGTTCCCTGGGGGGATCCCGGGGTTTCCCCGCGTGGCTCCCCGACCACGTGCGCCTCAGACTGAGCCAGCCTGGGAAAGTGATTTCCTGGGCGCCTTTCTCCCAGGGTCGGGGCACCCGGGTGCAGGGCCAATGAGGAACCCTGTGAGAGGGCAAGTCCCATGAGAGAGAGAGAGAGAGAGAGAGAGAGAGAGAGAGAGAGAGAGAGAGAGAGAGAGAGAGAGAGAGAGAGAGAGAGAGAGAGAGCGCAAGTGCCTCTCTGTCTCTCTCTCTCTCTCTCTGCAAATGGCAGAGCAGGCTCCGGAGCCGCAGGAGTGGTTCAAAGAGCCGCATGTGGCTCCGGAGCCGCAGGTTGCCGACCCATGCCCTATACTATTTCTGACAAGTGGCTGTCCAGTCTCCTCTTGAAAACCTCCAGTGATGAAGCACCCACAACTTCTGAAGGCAAGCTGTTCCATTGGTTAATTGTTTTCACTGTCAGAAAATTTCTCCTTATCTCTAACTTAAATCTCTCCTTGGTCAGTTTCCATCCATTGTTCCTTGCCTAGCCTTCAGGTGCTTTGAAAAATAGATTGTCCCCCTCTTCTCTGTGACAGACCTGATATATTGGAA
Source organism: Bothrops alternatus (assembly GCA_034064705.1). NCBI lineage: Eukaryota > Metazoa > Chordata > Lepidosauria > Squamata > Viperidae > Bothrops > Bothrops alternatus. The sequence continues at coordinate 8,342,448 of JARGCV010000003.1, read as the reverse complement.
CACTGCTATCATGTCACCCTGGTCTCTCTGTTCACTAGACTAGCCATGCCCAGTTCTTGTAACCATTCTTAATATGTTTTAGCCTCCAGGCCCCTAACCAATTTTGTTGCTCTTCTCTGCATATTTTCTAGCATCTCAACATCTTTTTTATAGTGTGGTGACCAAAACTCAATGCAGTATTGTAGGTGTGGCCTTATAGAGTGGTACTGCCATAGTACCTCATGTGATCTTGACTCAATCCCCCTCTTAATGCAATATAGGATTGCATTGGTTTGTTTGGCAGCTGCTGCACATTGCTGGCTCATATTTAATTGATTGTCTATTAGGACTCCAAGATCCCTCTCACAGTTACTGCTATTAAGCCAGCTTTCACCTAATCTGTATGTGTATGTTTGGTTTTTCTTGCCTAAGTGTAAGACTTTACTTTTCTCTACATTGAATTTCATTTTGTTAGATAGGGTCCAATGTTCAAGTCTGTTGAGATCCATCTGGATTTTGAGTCTATCATCTAGATGGAAGTCTGTTCCATCATTGTACAGCTCTTGTTGTAAGAAGACTTTTTTGTTGCTGTTCAACCAAAATTTGTTTCCTTGTAATTTCATCCTATTGCTTCTCATACTGTCTTTTCTAAATTTCTAAAAAAAATTGTTCTGCTTTTAATAATGTGTGAGGGCAGATATTGTGTTTCACCTCAGTTTTTGCATCTTCAGGCTTAACATACTTGGAACCACTTAACTTTTCTTCTACATTTCTCCCTCCAGACCCTTATTACAACTATCAGTTTGGGATATAAGTGTTATATTAGCAGATTTATCTATTTCCATGTGTTTACAGTATAGAATTAGGAGATAAATGATATATACCATGTTATTTACTTTTCAAAATAATATAGTTGCTCATGATTGTTAATATTTGTAATAAAGGATCTTAGTCATGCTGATAAGACTAGTCCACAATAGGCCATAATTTTCCATTTTTGTGAAAATTATATAAACTATATGCTAATTAAATATGAACATTCAAGAGCTGTCCTTAATGCTGAATCAACCTATCCATTGACCTAGGTTTCTTTTAACCAAATATTTTCTTGGTAAGAAAACACCCTTGAAATATTGAGGGCAGAGAGGTGTTTGCAAAAGAGAAGATATGGTCAAAGTGGCACAAAAAACAGCATTGTTTAGTAAACATTTAATGTATAGACTTGAATAATGGTATGCTGCCCAGTAATTTCTTATGAGATGGGCAGCCATAAAAATTTGATAGATAGATAGATAGACAGACCACCTTGCCAATCTATTTATTATTGTAGTTATTAGCATTTAATAATTATAGTAGCAAATAGAGGGGCAGGACACATATTAATAAAGAAAGATTTGCTTGAAGCTGCTTGCAAACAGATGGATTAACTAATATGTTCTGTTATAACCAACATAACACAAAACTGTGCTCAGGCCATCATGGTTTCCATTTGTTGCCGCAAGAGCAAGCTGAACAATATGCTTTCTCACTTAGTAATCACAATACTAGAAAAGCAATCCTGATTCCCAAAGAACCAGTAGTAGCTAATATAATCTTCTCCATCTGTCATCCTCCATATACTGTATGTTGCACTAGTTTGTTGGTCCACAACTATCATGGATAACATTATTGATGTATGATGAGAATTGCATTCTAATAAATCACCAGATTTGGAAAAATGGGGAAAGAATGAAAAGCACAGCACAGTGTTGCTCCTACACCCCTTTCTTTTCTTTTTTCTATAATTCCTGGCACTACGGAAAAGACATGCGAAACAATCATAGTGAACGCAAGGTTTTCATTCTTTTCTCAAGGGTATGATGATAAAACTTTAACTAGGGTTTTGGCTTCACTACTCATAGTGACTGCCTGTTGTACCCAACACATACTTTGCTCTGGGTCTAAGGACTTTTGCTCTAATGGAGAAAGCTGATAGAGGCAAATTCATACTCCAACTACCATTCCCTGAACAATGGTACATTAATCTTAAAGAGATTTTCCAGCCATTATGTATATAAAAAACCTGCAGAGAAAAGAAAGAGATGGGAGATCCCCATGTAAATGCTGCATTTTCTTTTCCTAAAATCATTCAGATAAATCTTAAATTTAAAGTTAAGAACCTTAGCTAAAAATCATTTTCCTGGTTTTCAGACTCTCTCTGCTGTTATAGCTTCATAAACCACTATACTCCCTTAGATGCAGTCCTTTAGATATCTTCATGTGATGATGTCCCTCTTCGCTGGTATGACTGCCTGCAGGGCTGTCTTTTTTGCTGATTAATACACAACTCTAAATATTCTACAATTTTTAGTAGAGATTATATCCAGTGATACAATCTATAAATACAATTGTTATGGAGCTCTTGTATAAGGTGTGAAACTGGTTTGTCCTTGCATGCTGAGTAACAGTTGTACAAATGTTGCCCTTTGCCTCTTCTACCCATGCCAGCACTTGCCCTGTGGTGTGGGCATGTATCTTAATCTGCTTCATTATATATTCCTAGCTGTGTATAGTAATAGACTAAAAATAGCCTTCTTAAAGTCAAGTTTGAATTCTGATGTCTTCACTGACATTTCCATGCAGTTTTCTTGGCAACAGTGCAAAATTAGTTTTCTATTGCGTTCTTTCATTCCATGCAAACATATATTCTTTTAACACTTTCTGTTAAGTGTTTATAGCATATACATAAATTCTGTTTCCTGTTTTAGATTGGTTGAAATCCTATCTAGGACATGAGAGAATATCTTTGCCGGTCCAAGCATCAGCATGCTCCAGAATGAGGGAAAATTGCAGTTTGTATTGCCATAGAGTTCAGTTTGGAATCCAGTTTTTATTAATTCAAAAGATAGATCACTTCACCATTGTTTGATTAAACAGATTGTGCTGCTGTCATTGGAAATCACCTAAAACTTCTGATATAATTAAATGAAATTTAATCCATTTTTTCTGTGAAATAGTGACTAAAATCATGTGTAACATACTGTGTGTCTATCTAAGAAACCATAATATTTCATAATATTAGCAATAACTGTTTTAAAAGGGGATTCATTAAAATATGAATGTGCAAATATTTATACATGTATTTGTTTATGTGTTCATATCTATTTCAGCAGTTTATATAAACAGGTGAGGCAAGACACGAAGCCTGCAAAGTGTCAGGATTAGGAGATTTTCAATAAATAATACACTGTTTAAGATTTGTTTAGTTTGTTAAAATTTGTTTATTAAATTTATATAGTGTCCTAATTCACAGGGACATTTTAATCAGTTAACAACTATAAGAAACAGCAAAATAATTAAATTCAAAGTAAAAATAGAACAATGTATATATAAAAATCCATACACTGTCAGCTTACTCTCCAAATATTGTCTGGAAGAGCTCCAAAGGCAATCAAAGAGGGATCTCCCTGCTGCTAAGACTTGACCAGGTATGCAGTGGAACCATCTGCCAATTCATTCAGAAACTCCGCTAAGTACCAGTTGGCGGCAGTTGTTATTGTCTGAGCCAGGAACTGATCTGACTAGAACAAAGTGCTGGATGGATGTAATACCTTCCATGTCCAAGTCAGAACACAGCTGTTCCTAGGCAAAAACAAGGTCCAGCATGTAGCCTGCTGTTTGGATGTGTCAGGCCAGAAATTACCTGGAAGAGAAAGATGGTTGTCATGGAGACCAGGAACTCCTGAGCAAAACATCCAATTGTACTCTGTTCCATCCGTACCAATATTCTAAAACCAGCAGTCGCACTGAACTACAAAAAAGTAATACTTATAAGCATTCTTTAAAAAACAAAAGTTATGGGACACGAATAAAGGAATTGATGATGGATATGAGTATTCTGTGGTATTGATATTTGGTGTATGTAGCACTTTCTCCTTTTGTGTTCCTACACTGTGCCAATGAGGTAGTTTCCTAGTTTCTTGTCTCACAGTTTTCCATCTCCCAATGTATCATATTCTCAACGGTATTACAAGATACCATATTGAAAATTAATGGGGCCAGGTCAGAGCAGGACCATGCTAATTAATATCCATTTATTATGCTGAATTTGTGCAGTTTTAGTTTAACATATCTGGAAATACAAGGCTGGACAAGCTTAAATCATGCATCACATGATTTGGAGGGTAGACATTGTTCCAAGAAAGCTGAAACTGGGTCAAGTTCAGGTAAAGATTTAAAAATACATACAAATTACTGCATTAATAAACTATTAGGTAATCTAGTTAAATATATCTGTTGTTTTGAGCCATTAGTCATGCCCAGTGACATCATTTCTGTCTAACACTCATGACACAAAGAAATCCACAGCTGATAAAAATAAATTTTATATTTGGTGGGGGTGCTTTTTCTACCAAAGCAATCCCAGTGATCAAGGTGGAGTCTCAGACAATGTCTAATTCAGACATTGCTACAACTTAACTTTTATTGCTTTTTTCCTACTACATTGCTATGTTAAATTAACAATATTATCAATACAAACCAACTTATGCCATGGTAGCGCAGTGGTTAGAATGCAGTATTGCAGGCTAATTCTGCCAACTGCCAGCAGTTTGATTGTCACTGGCTAAAGGTTGACTCAGCCTTTCATCCTTCCTAGGTCAGTAAAATGAGAACCCAGATTGTTGGAAGCAAAATGCTGACTCTGTAAATCACTTATAGAGGGCTGTAAAGCACTATGAAGTAGTATATAAGCCTAGGTGCCATTGCTATTACTATGCTTAATCTACAACTTTAAATATATTTTGTGAGATAAATGTGATTCATAGTAAGCTACTGGACTACTTCTCAAATGGCTTCTACAAAATATTCCTCAGTTTTCTCTCTTCTCCCATAATTTGATTGCCCAGATTTTACACCTTCAGATGAACAATTGAAAAGTTCAAGGGATGAAAAAACAGATAGTTGAGGCTTGATTATTAAAGATAAACTTCACAACCAGCTTTAAAATTGACAGTAAATATATTGAAGTGGTGGATAACTGTCGTCTTTTAGCATCAATTAGCAACAATTAATGAATTAGCAATCAAGAAAGGCACTGAAGACTAGCACTTGGTGGCATGACAATGAAGAAATCTGAGAAAGATATTCAGATGCCATGATGTTTCAGACAATTTGTTTTAATGATGACAATCTATGGAAGTAAAAATTGGGACCTTGGGAAAATAGGTTAGGGTCTTCCAGATAAGAATCTATGGCAGACTAGATGTCCCTGAAGGATTGTAGACAGCATTGCAGTGGAGATAAGTCAGATGGTGAATTCTGACCACCACCATCTTTCCAGATAAAGGAGAGATTGTGAGACTGCCCACTTGTACTCCAGACAGCTGCAGGGAATGAGATTTTCATGATTGACTCATGAATTGAGCTGTTGAGAGTTGAAGATTTTTAATCAAGTTCACAGCTGTAATGCAGCCTAATGTATTGGAAGATGAGGATGACATTGGGAAATGAGGGAATAATATGCTGCGTAGGAATAATTAAGAAAGGGAGAAGTCCCAAGAACTTAATGGTTGGAGAAAAAACTTAGGAAGAACCCACCCTAATGGATCAGATGGTGAAACATGGTGGTGATGGTAATAGTGAGACTTCAGACTTGGAAGACACTATTAATGTAGCCTTACAATAAATATAAATAAATTACAATAAATTTAGTTCACCTAGTCATGTTTCCTATCTGGTTTAGTGGGGAGAATTGACATCTATATGGACAAAAGGTTCACAGAAGGCTCACTTTCTTAATCTTTTTCAAATGTAATTAATTTATAGCTAAATAGAGATTTTCTGACTGGCAAGATAAGAGAATTCCATCTAATGAGTCAACATTCTTTCTGGACTAAAAAGAAAGAAAGAGTTTTAAAGACTTCAAAGCTTTTGAGAAAATGCTCAACAAGAAAGTTTAAAACAGATAAAAGGGATAATTATTTTGAGAAGTAATTTTGTGATGAAAGTGCTGTTGAGGAAATTAGAATTAAAATACAGAAAGAAACCAGACTTTTATGGGAATAATTCTTGTTTACTATTAAAGACTCAGACAATTGATGCATTTTACAAAACAAAAGATAAAGGTAATATGAGTCAGACAGTAATGCTGAATATAACTAGAGATTGCCATTTGAAACAAAAATATTAAGGGCACAGGAAGACATAATAGAAAAAAAATATGAAAGTTTTGCATTTTTTTTTCTTTCCCTTGCAATTGAGACACTTTCACTTTGGATAACAATATTACAATGGCAACCATCAGAAAACCAGCAAAAACAGGAGGGGAGGAGAAGATTGCTAGAACAATTTGCAAAGAGAAGAATTACACCATCAGGATTTGCTTCAGAAAAAGCACTAAATTAGCTGAATAACTTGATACTAAATTGACTAAATTACTGGATACTATATTGAAAGCTTTGAAATGGATGAAAGACGTAAAGATGAAAGAGGAGATGAAAGGGGAATTTAAGAAAAAAAGCTCTGTAAAACAAATGTCTGGATATGTGAACACATTAATGATAAAGTGGAAATTTTGGAGAGTAAGAAGTATCTATTTAAGTGTCTATATATTATTAGTGAATGATATATTAATTAATTATATACTCACACCTCCACCCAGCACAGATCAACTCCGTAGCCAAGACACTCATCTCCAGAACCAAATGCCTAGCTGACGAACAACACCTAAAAACCGAACTACACACTCTCACTAATGTACTAACATCCAACGGATTCCCAAGAAATAAGATTTACAACTTAATCCAAAAAGAAACTCCCACTAAAATCCAAGACAGAGAACAAGAAAACGGCAAAGCCCTCCTCCCATACATAAAAGGCACCACAGACAAAATCAGCAAAATCCTGCACAAATATAACATCAAGACAGCATTCTGCACAAACAGAAAAATATCCACCATCCTAATAAACCCTAAAGACAAAATTGAGTTAGAAAATCAAGGAGTATATGAAATCCCATGTACTGCTTGCCCCACTACATACATTGGACAAACCAACAGAAGAATAAGTGCACGCATTGAAGAACACAAAAACTCAGTCAAAAAAGAGGAACCAACTTCTTCCTTGGTCCAACACCTTAAAGCCACAGGACATGAAATTGATTTCAAAAAGACCAGAACTATCGCCAAAACTGAACACTTTAATAACAGAATAATCAGAGAAGCCATCGAGATAGAAAAACGCCCTCACAGCATGAACAAACGAGATGATACCTCCCGCCTACCAGCCATTTGGAAACCCGCCCTTATTGACAAACGAATTCCTAACACAAAGAATGACACCAGAACCACACAGGATGCCACCACCACACATCCACGCAAAAAGCAAACCCAAACCCACACCGATGATGAGGCACGACCACAGACCAGGAGCCAGACCACAGCTGCATCATTGGCCACTTTGAATCCCTCCAGCACAACAAAGCCCCCACCCAAACAGAACACTCCCCCAGCCAATCAGAACACAGCCAACCCCCCAGCCAATCAGAGCACAGCCAAGCCCCTAACCAATCAGAACACACCTCCACCCAATCAGAACATAGCCAAGCTCCCAGCCAATCAGTTCAAACCCCCTCTGGCAGTTAAGGGGAGGAAGCAGCTGCGACCACACATTGCTCCTAGAAGCAGAAGCCGAAAGCACCAGCCTGAAGATGACGAATGAGACTTCGTCGAAACGTCGCCAAGACACTTCAAATTCTACGTGGGAGAAAACCCGAAGAACCAAAGACCTACATACAAACACCCGCGAAAATACTACATACTAATAAAAATAAATAAATAAATAAATAAAAAATACTACATATTAGGCAGTGATTTAACCACCAAGCCACAGGTTCTCCTCCCCTCTTTGTCAGCCGAGGGGAGGAGAACCTGTGGCTTGGTGGTTAAATCACTGCCTAGTATGTAAGACTGCCCAGGTTCGAATCCCATAAAGGGTATGGCTAACTGATGAGAGCAGAACAAGCTCGAAATGGCCATCTTAGTCTCCCAATTTAATTCTTTACTTCTTTGTCAAAAAAAGAAAATTTGAATATATATATATATATATATATATATATAGTATATATAGTATATATATATATATATACTATTATGTATTATAATAATGTAAGATATTAAACATATATTAAAATTAAATATACTTAACTATAATATGCAAGGGAATGTGCTTTTTTGAGGAAGAATGAGGGAGAAGCTTTACAATATTCCAGTCAGATTCACCCAAGGCAAGGAAACAAACATTAAGATCTGTCAGGTGTCTTTAAAAAGAATCCTTAGTAATATTTTAGTATCTTTCAGTTTTACAGTGCCCACATTTAAAAAGTAATGTCTATGTCCACATTTAGTCTTTTAGGAACATGTGCTAACATTGTCATTTTCTTTAGCAGTGAAAGCATTTTTATAGAATTCAAAAATATACTCTATACGGATTGTGTGTTGCATGAACATGGCTTTTCAACTAAAGCTGTTAGTCACTGGCAAAAGTGCCTTTTCTTTGAATAAAAATAGTGGTATCATTTCCTACCCACTTTATAAAAGGCTTCACTTGCAATTCATGTAACACTCACTTTGAAGCAGTATCTTTGAAGCCTCACTGAATTTTCAAAGATTCATTTTCTGGAATTCCTGATAACCCATTTTAAGATTCACTGAAGGAACATCTGTTAATTGTGTGAAAAATGCTTTGAATGTAAGGCACTTTTTATATTAGATTATTTACTTTACTTGTAAGTATGTTTTAAATTAATTTTCTTAGTCCTGTGTCAAAACATGTTTTATTAATACAGTATGAATATTGTATACAAATGCTTATATTATGTAGCACCAATCTCTAATGAAACAACTTGCCCCAGAACGATGTTAATCAGCCTCTGGTGACAGCAACTTGCCTAAAGCAATGGTAGCCAGACTCTGATGGCAACAACTTGCCCAGAATGATGGTGGTTAGTCTCTGGTGATAGCAATTTGCCTAAAACAATGGCAGCCAGTCTCTGGTGGCAATAACTTGCCCAGGACGATGTTAATCCATCTTTGATGACAACAGCTTGCCTAGAACGATGGCAACCAATCTCTGACAGACGCCTCCCTTGTTCGGTCTCCTCGCCCCTCTCTGACCTCATTCCATGTAATCCCTTTTTATCTCCCCCAGCTGATCCTATAAAAAAACCCTTACCTCCCACTAAAAGACATATGTCAAACTCTTCCCTAATTCTCCCTCTGCCTAACTTACTCCAGTGTGGGAACCCAAACTACCCTCTCTCCCTCTCTTCATCTGGCCTGCCCGCAATGAAAGAGAAAGAAACAATAAAACTTCACCTTTCCCCACCTCCCCCCTTTCTCTCTCTCTGTGTGTACCTGGCCTGCTTCAAGCAAACAGCTCCAACCAGCCCCCCCCTCTGCCTGACCAGCTTCAAGTAAAAGCTCCAGCCAGCCACTCTCACCCTATCTCTCTCTGCATGGCCTGCTTCCAGCAACTACTCTCACCCTCTATCCCTCCCTGCCTAGCCTGCTTCAAACAAACAGCTCCAGCAACTACTCTCTCCATCCCTCCCCCTTTCATCCAGCTTGCCTGTAACAAAGCAAAAAAAGCAAACGTGAAAACCCCAGATTCTTATTCTCTCTTCGATCAGCTGGCTCAGAACGGCAAGCTCCACTAAGCCTTCTCTTTTCCTCCCTTCTATCAGCTTCCTCCTCCTTTTTCTTCCTTCCTCTGAGCTATGGCAGCTGCCGGAGCTCCTCATCTTCCTGCCTAATCGGCAGGCCTCCTGCAAAGCCTCTCAGCTGGCCCCATTCTCACCCCGACTCCGCTACAATTATATTGCATTTTTATTCATACTTAGGCATAAAATTATTTGAATACGTTAATTCTTGATGTGTCCTTAGTTTATTGAAAAAATTATTATAGGTTTATCTCAATTAGTTCTGATGACAATCATTCAAATAATCGTATTATTTGAATCTGCGCTGTTCAGAGTGATGTTTCTATGGAAAATAGGGTAATTAATTCCAGTGCTACAGAAATAGGCAATGAAAAAATTTAAACATAATTTTACATGTTTATTAATGAAATATAACAATAACATTTTAAAAAGAATATATATAAAATTTAAAATTTAAGTAAATCACAGAGTAGTTATAGAAAGCAAAATAAAAACAAAAAAATCTAAGTATAATTCTTAAAAGTAAGCTTACACTGACAAAAAACCTCTTTATCACATAATTCAGGATGTGCTAGCAAGATTGTTATCTACCCTATTCTGCAGTTAACTTTATGTGGTTTTAGTGATTTTTATAGCATTCTAATGGATCATGACCTGCCATAAAATCTATAGATCACATAAATATTTAAAATAAGTAAATTAAATGAACAAAGGACAAGCTGGAGGATAAGCCCATATCCAGACTGTACCTGCTATCTCCTGTATTCTATTACCATTCTTCAAAATAAGCTTCTTTTTTTACCCTTCCTTTCCCCATTTTGCTCACATGACAATTAGTGTCTAAAACCACAACGACAACTGCATATATGCTAACTCAATGCAGTCTAGCAATAAAGAGTTTGAACTTATATTAAACATAACCAAATATCAATTTGAAGTTGCATTAGTCGCAACCTACCCATTTAAGTTTGGGGGTTATTATTTAAACTTGTACATTAAACAACACAAACTGAATGGTATTTTCCTATTTTACTTCTAGTTTTGAGCATCGGCGAGGGCGGATTCTGGGAAGGCAGCGCCCGAGGACATGTGGGATGGTTTCCTGCAGATTGTGTTGAGGAAGTGCAATATAAGCCAAATGAAAGTAAACCAGGTGAGATGGTGCAATTCAAGAGTAAGCTATGCTTACAATTTTTCATGGGGAAGTACATGAGTGTTTGCTGAACTAGAAATTACTCTAAAAAAAGAGTAACTATAGATGTTTTTAAAACTATATATTTACATTATTATGCAGATATTTCTTCTCTAGAAGTATGTGGAATCAGTAAAAGACTTAAATGATGTACAATTTGATTCTTCACTTAAAAAATTAATTATGGATGATTTAAAAAAATATTCATTTTTCATTGAATATGCATTTAAATCTGTGATGAGCTATTAGGTGACCTCTAAATGATTTCGGCAATTTCTAGAATTAATTGGCCGAGATATATGGATGGCATCAGCCTGTCAAATTCTTGCTTATGAGTTTAATTCCTATTTTAGTCCCACCTCATTTTAATCAAACAAGATTAATCTCACATTAAGAAGGTCCACTTTCATTACATTCACTTCTTTAAAATGAGAGTGAAACCAATGAATGAAGTTGAGGCTTAATTATAGTCCACAAGGTGCAGCTATTTCCCCCCAAAACTTATTCTAAAGGTTTCAATAATAAAGTTCTGTTCTTGGCTAAAAACAACCTTTCACTCTATATCCAAGGCTGATTTAGGTTCAGCAACAACACCCTTTTGGTGATCTGTGCAAATATATATTAATATTTCTGATGTATCTTATGCAATTAGAATTCCCAAGCATGGAAAAGCTTTTACTTTAGGCATGTTGTAATGCTCCCCCTTTGCTGCTTTTGCAGAGAAACTGTAGAAAGTTAGTATATTTTAAATGACCGTGTTCTTTAATGTTCATTTGATAGAGATATTCAAAGTGCTCTTATTTCCTCAATACTGTATTTGGACGATTGCCAGGTTGCATAGATGAATCCCCTGTCTATTTATTATTTTTGGAGTATAATTTGTTCACCACATTTGAAGTCATCCTATTAAAAATTGCAGCATGAAAAATCCATCAAGAATTTTATTTTTTCAGGTTATAGTGTATTTTTATTTCATAGTTTTTTTTGTTTTAGTATTGATACTTATTAGAATGCCAGTATATATATTTCAATATTATACTGTCCTAGCACTGTATTATTAATGCTTACTTTTAGATGTGTTATCTAAATATCTACAATATTTTATATCTCATCGATTTGATTATTAATATTATTGGAAGGGCCAGAATTCTCTCCGTATTTATCTTCACTTCTTGTGTATGATTGAAATAAAGACTTGATTTGATTTATTATAATGCTAGCATTAAGTGTCCTACTTGGGCAGAATGATGGGCTACAAATGAAGTAAATATATAAGATAAAATACCCTATAGAAGATAAGATTTTTGTTATGCAGTAACCGTGATTTCACAGGTGGTACTGTTCATAATCCTTATTCTTCTATTTATCTATTAAGGAGAGAAGGACCTTTGGCATAGATGCCAAAATTTCTCTTGGTTGATCATGTGGAGAACCGTCTGTCTGGAAACACTCTAAGGATATATTCAGTTCCTAATTAAGATATTAAAGATATGGTTTGACAAGTTACTAAAATTTAGCTGTGGCCCTGATCAGAACTAAACATAAGTGTCTTCATTAGTATTATTGTACCCTTGCACTGAGGCAGCGTTAGTTATGCCTTGAAAATCTTGCTTGGTAAGGGAAATAGGTTGTATAATAAGAAGTACGAACAATAATACTGTAGCACAGTGAATTCCTTTGGATTCGTCAGGAAAGTTTAGTGTAGCAATCTGAAGTGTAGTTCAATTGCTTTTTAAGGCCAGTTGAGAAGAAACATGTTAGACCAGGAGAATGTAATGCAGTAGAAGCGAAGTACTCTTAGTAAGTTCTAGTATTGTTGGAGTAAATTGAAAACACCATGTGATAATCTAATTTGTTTAAAATTAATAAATTGGGATCTCTGAATATAGATTGTTGGCATGAAATATAGTCTATTAGATTTCAAATGGGATCACATGATTCTGGACAGTGCAACTGTTATAAATACAGATGCCAACTGTCTGAATTTTGATCATGTGACTGTGGGGATGCTTCAATTGCCATAAATGTGAAAACTAATCATAAGTCTCTTTTTTCAGTGCCCCTGTAACTTTAGTCACTAAGCAAATGATTGTAAGTCAAGGACTACCTGTATCCCCATTATACCAGATCTTCAGGTGATGCTAGTGGACAATCACTTAAATATGAGCCAGCAATGTGCTGCAGTTGCCAAAAAAGTGCTAGGCTGCATTAACAGAGGGATAGAATCAAGATCACATGAAGTGTTAATACCACTTTACAATGCCTTGGTAAGGCCACACTTTGAATACTGCATCCAGTTTTGGTCATCACGATGTAAAAAAGATGTTGAGACTCTAGAAAGAGTACAGAGAAGAGCAACAAAGATGATTAGGAGATTGGAGGCTAAAATATATGTCTAGTTTAATGAAGAGAAGGACGAAGGAGGACATGATAGCAATGTTCCAATATCTCAGGGGCTGCCACAAAGAAGAGGGAGTCAAGCTATTCTCCAAAGGCAGGACAAGAAGCAATGGATGAAAACTAATCAAGGAGAGAAGCAACCTAGAACTAAGGAGAAACTTCCTGACAGCTAGAACAATTAACCAGTGGAACAACCTGCCTCCAGAAGCGGTGAATGCTCCAACACTGGAAGTTTTTAAAAAGAGACTGGACAGCCATTTGTCTGAAATGGCATAGGGTTTCCTGCCTGAGCAGGGGATTAGACTAGATCAGGGCTTTTCAACCAGTGGTACAGGTACCACCTGTGGTACATTGGCACCTGGCAGGTGGTATGCGACCATCCTAGAAAAGTGGTAGTGGGAGAGGGGAATGAGCTGAACCGGTGGCAGCACCACACAAGCCTGAGCGAGAGATGGCTGGAGCTGCAGGGCTGTCAGGGCTCAGCGGAAGCGCCAGGATCAGTGCCAGGCTCCAGCTGGAGCTCAGCGCTGATCCTGGCACTTCTGCTGAGCCCAGAAGAAGCGCCAATCAGCTGGAATGTTGCAGCATCTCCAGGGTCTTGTGATTTACATTCAGATGCTTGGCAATTGATTCATATTTATGACGGTCACAGTGTCCCAGGTCATGTGAAGTGACCAAAACCTGCTGCAACCACTCAGCAGACGGGGGGAATAAAAACCAAACACCCCCACCCCACCCTCGCTGCCAATCCTCAACAGAAATGCTCACAACAATGAAAACCTCAGACAGGAGGAAGAGCGCAGCCGGGCGGGCAGGCAGGTGTCTTGCTCGGCTGTGGCTTGGGGGGCACTTTTTCAGTGCCACTGTAACTTTGAACAGTCACTAAGCGAACTGTTTTAAGTCGAAGACTACCTGTACTTTATCACTTTTTTTCTTCTTTTTTGGGGGGGGTCATCAAGTTTTTGACACCTTGCTAGGTGATTGGTGGTACTCGGATATTGCCATATCCTAAAAGTGGTACAATGGGTGAAAAGGTTGAAAAGCCCTGGACTAGATGACCTCCAAGGTACTTCCAACATCATCATCAACATCATCATCATCATCATCATCATCATCATCATCATCATTATTATTATTATTATTATTATTATATGCCATTTTCTGTTTATGGTGACTAGCAAGTGCTGTTTGGAGGCATAATACATTTAATACTGGACTTAATATATAGTTAGAAACTGGGAAACTCTGGATTCAAGTCCGACCTTAGCCGTGAAATCTGGCTGAGAGACCTTGGGCCAGTCAGCTCACCTCACAAGTTTGTTGTTGTGGGAAAAATAGGAAGAGGAAAGGTGTGTTGGATATGCTTGCTGTCTTGAGTTATTTGTAAAAATAATAAAAGTGGGATACAAATAAATAAAAAATATTTTGCAAGACTGGCACCCGTTGATAGTGTTAAGTTTTGCATTGGTTTAGACCAAATTATATTTGTAATGTTAATATCTACTCTTCCAGTTTAGATATAAACATTTGAAGTTGTCTATCCTGGTAATCTACCTTAATCTACATTAGCAGACTTGGCTACTTGGCTGCTCATCCTTAGTGCCAGATAAAGTTTTTTTTTTCAATAAATTTTATTTTTTAAAACAACAAAACATAACACACATACACACACAGTGTATACTCCTCCTTTTTTTAAACAGCAATTTTGTAATGGTAATCTTCTATTATTTACATTTCCCCCCCCTTATTCTTCTTTAAACATATTTGTCCTTGTTGTTCCGTTGTTTCTTATTTGCATTTTTCTTCCTTCATACTATATTTCATACTAAAATAATACATATTATTATTATTATTATACATTATTATACACACATTTTCCATTTTTGACCTTTCCACATTTATTCTCATTTATTATTTCTAATCTCCAAACAGTCATACCACTTATTCCATATTAGATAGTACTCTGTGTCTTCCTTTTCTTTTATCTCTTTTGTTAATTTGTCCATCTCAGCACAGTCCAGGATTTTTCTTATCACTTCTTCCTCTGATGGTATATTCTCATTTTTCCAGAGCTGTGCATATACTATTCTTGCTGCCGTTGTTATATGTAGAATTAAGTACCGTATTTCTTTACTATATTTTCTGTTTAAAATACCCAGCAGAAAGATCTCTGGTTTCCAGTCTACGGGTTGGTCTATTATTTCTTCCATCCATCTTCTTATTTTAGTCCAGTATTTTTTCGCAACTGGGCATGTCCACCATATATGAGACGTTCCATGTACTTTTTCACATTTCCAACATGTTGGCGAATTGTTCTGGAACATCTTGGCAAGCTTTGCTGGTGGAAGATGCCATCTTTAAAACATCTTCAACTGGTTTTCCTTGAATGCCGCTGACATAGTCAATTTTATGTTTATTTCCCATATTTTTTCCCATTTCTCCAATTCTATATTATATCCGAAATTTTTTGCCCATCTAATCATTTTGTCTTTAACAACTTCGTCTTCCATTTTATATCTCAATAAGTATTTATATAAATTGCTAATTAATTTTATTTCTGTTCCATGTATAATTTTATCCAATTTTTGTGGCTCTTTTTGTATTTCATATAATTTTTGGTCCTCTGTATATTTAGATTGAATTTGTGTAAATATCCACCAGTCAATCTCTCTGCCTATGTCTTGTTCCAATTCTTGTTTTGTTTTCAGATTTCCCTGTTCGTTTACTAATTCCTTGTATCTAATTATCTTATTTATATCCAGTAGATTTGGGTGTTTCAGAGCTTCTGTTGGAGATAACCACATTGGAATTCTTATATAATGTTTTTGTTTTATTTTTTTCCCAAGTCTGTAGCAATGCATTCCTAACTATGTGTCTTTGAAAGTATTTGTGTATTTTATATTTTTTGTCCCATAGGAATGCATGCTACCCCGCTTGCAAATCATGTCCTTCTATTGTTAAAACTCTGGTATTTTTCAATTCCATCCATTCTTTTAGCCAAGTTAGGCTCGATGCTTGGTAGTATATTTCCCACTCTGGTAACGCCAATTCCCCTTTATCTTTCATATCTTGCAAGAGTTTTAATTTAATCCTGGGTTTTTTCCTTTGCCATAAATTTAGTGACCAATTTATTTAATTCTTGAAAAAATGTTTTCCCTAATTTTATTGGAATAACTTGAAACAGAAATAATATTTTTGGCAATATATTCATTTTGACTGTAGCGGTCCTCCCTAAAAATGAAATGTGTAGATTTTCCCAATTTTCCAAATCTTTTTTTATCTGGTGTAATATTTTATCATAATTATCCTCCTTAATCGAAGAGCACTTCGCTGTAAGCCAGATTCCTAAATATTTTATTTTATTAATTACACTTATCTTTGTTTTGTCTTCCAGTTCAGTTTCCTGTGCCTTTGTAAGATTTTTGGTTATTAATTTGGATTTATTCTTATTAATCTTAAGTCCGGCTACCTCACCAAATTCTTCTATTTTTTGAATCAATTTAAGGCCGGTTTCTAATGGATCTTCCAAAATGAATACCAAATCATCAGCGAAGGCTTTGACCTTATATTCTTCCTTCTTAATTTTTAAACCCTTTATTTCTTGGTCCTCTCTGATTTGTGTCAGGAACAAGGCCTCGGGGAACAAGGCCTCGCTGCTTGAAAGCTATTTCTTGTTCCAGCCCCCTGAACCTCTCCCGGAGTACTGGTAATGAACGAAATTCAGACCCTGGACTCAGGCTGCTGCTGCTTAATGCCAGGTCAGTGGTAAATAAGGCTCCCCTCATCCAGGACTTAATTCTGGATGAGGAGGCCGACCTGGCATGTGTGACTGAGACCTGGCTGACCCCAGAGGGAGGAGTTCCCCTCTCTGAGATGTGTCCAGCTGGGTTTCATGTATGGCATCAGCCACGACCCCAGGGAAGGGGGGAGGAATGGCAATTATAGCTAAGGAGTCACTCGGACTGCGCAGACTCGCTGCTTCTGAGATATCAGGTTGTGAGTCCCTCCTTATGAGGTTGGACCTAGGTGTACAGGTGGGCTTGTTGCTTATGTACCTGCCTCCCAGCTGCATTTCAACAGCCCTGCCCATGCTACTCGAGGAAGTAGCCGGGTTGGCGGTTGAGTTCCCCAGACTCATAGTCTTGGGGGACTTTAATGTGCCGTCACTCGGTGAATCCTCTGGGTTAGCGTGGGAGTTCATGGCTACCATGGCAACCATGGACCTGACGCAAGTAATCGAGGGCCCAACCCATGAGGGGGGACACACACCTGACCTGGTTTTCCTCTCGGAGCAGTTGAGATATGATCTGGGATTAAGGGGCTTAGAACTGTTGCCTATGTCATGGACAGATCATTTTCTGCTGCGGCTTGAGTTTATGACACCTCTCCTCTCCCGCAGGGAGGTGGAACCGATTAAATGGTTCCGCCCCAGACGCCTGATGGACCCTATGGGTTTTCAAAGGGCGCTTGGGGAATTGCTGGATTCGCTCATATACAGTTCGGCGGAGTCCCTAGTGACGGCCTGGAATATGGCCACTACGGGGGCTCTAGACCGGATTGCACCGTTGCGACCTCTCTGTGGTAGCAGATCCAGGAGATCTCCTTGGTTTACCGAGGAACTCAGGGGGATGAAGCGCCAGAAGAGACGTCTAGAGAAGCAATGGAGGGTAAGCAGATTCGAATCTGATCGAACCAAATTGAGAGCTTATATTAAGACCTATTTGGAAGCGATCACTGCGGCAAGATCTCAGTATCTTTCCGCATTGATCGCGTCTGCGGATTCTCGCCCGGCTGCCCTGTTTAAGGTGACTCGTTCTCTCCTTGATACGGAGAGGAGGGAGGAACCTTTGCAGGGCAATGCTGAGGAATTTAACATCTTTTTCGCAGACAAGATCGCTCAGATCCGGGCTGACTTGGACTCCAATTGGAATGCAGTATCGGCTGACAATGAGTCAGTCGAGACGACAGAGGCCCGTCTTAGTCTTGTGGAATGGGATGAGTTTGACCTGGTAACTCCTGATGATGTGGACAAGGCCATTGGAACTGTGAGTTATGCCACCTGTTTATTGGACCCATGTCCCTCCTGGCTGGTTTCGGCTAGCAGGGAGGTGACACGAAGCTGGGTTCGGGCTGTGATTAACGCTCCGTTGAGGGAGGGGTCCTTTCAGGCTCCCTTAAAGGAGGCACTTGTGCGCCCCCTCCTCAAGAAGCCTTCCCTGGACCCGACAGTTTTGAATAATTACCAGCCAGTCTCCAATCTTCCCTTTTTAGGGAAGGTTGTTGAGAAGGTGGTGGCATTCCAACTCCAACGGTCCTTGGAGGAAGCTGATTATCTGGACCCTTGGCAGTCTGGGTTCAGGTCCGGTTACAGCACGGAAACTGTTTTGGTCGCGCTGACCAATGATCTCTGGCGGGCCCGGGATAGAGGTTATTCCACTATCCTGGTGCTTCTTGACCTCTCAGAGGCATTCGATACCATCAACCATGGTATTCTTCTGCGCCGGTTGGAGGGGTGTGGAGTGCGGGGCACTGTTTTATGGTGGTTCACCTCCTAGCTCTCTGGCCAGTCGCAGTCGGTGTTTGCAGGAGGTCAGAGATCGGCTCCAAGGCTCCTTCCGTGTGGAGTGCCTCAAGGGTCTGTTCTCTCACCTCTGCTTTTTAACATCTACATGAAGCTGTTGGGTGAGATCATCCGCCGACACGGGGTGAGTTGTCATCAGTATGCTGATGATACTCAGCTTTATATCTCTACCCCGCATCATTACAGCGAAGCAGTGGAAGTAATGAACCGGTGCCTGGAGGCTGTTGAGGTCTGGATGGGTGCCAACAGGCTCAGACTCAATCCTGACAAGACGGAGTGGCTATGGGTTTTGCCTCCCAAGGACGATTCTAACTGTCCATCCATTACCCTGGGGGGAGAAGTTTTGTCCCCCTTGGAGAGGGTTCGCAACTTGGGTGTCCTTCTTGATCCACAGCTAAGCTTAGAACACCATTTTTCGGCTGTGGCGAGAGGAGCATTCGCCCAGGTTCGCCTGGTGCGCCAGTTGCGACCCTATTTGGATCGGGAGTCACTCCTAATAGTCACTCATGCCCTTGTCACCTCGAGATTCGACTACTGTAATGCTCTCTACATGGGGCAACCTTTGAAGAATGTCCGGAGACTGCAGGTTGTCCAGAATGCAGCCGCGCGAGCTGTCTTGGGTCTTCCAAGAGATGCTCATATCACTCCAGCCCTTCGCGAGCTGCACTGGCTTCCAATTGGTCTCCGAACACAATTCAAAGTGTTGGTTATGACCTATAAAGCCCTTTATGGCAATGGACCAGGTTACTTGCGGGACCATCTTCAGCCTCATGAATCCCAGCGACCGGTTAGGGCGTATAGGGCTGGCCTCCTATGGGTCCTGTCCATCAGCCAATGTCATCTGACAGGTCCTAGGACAAGGGCCTTCTCCGTTGCTGCCCCAGCCCTCTGGAACCAGCTTCCCTCAGAGGTTCGTACTGCCTCCTCCCTCCTAGCTTTCCGGAAACTTTTGAAGACCTATTTATGCCGACAGGCTTGGGGGGTATGAACTGTGTTCTGCCCCCAGGCCAAGGAATGTGCTTCCATCGTTGATTGTGTATTTGATTGTTTGCATGTTGTATGTATGGATTTTTGGATTGGATGTTATCATTATTATTAATTTTTATATGTAGTTGTATTGTTGTTGTGAGCCGCCCCGAGTCTTAGGAGAGGGGCGGCATAGAAATTTGATAAAATAAATAAATAATAAATAAATAAATAAATAAATAGAAGAGGGGAAAGTGGGCATCCTTGTCTTACTCCTTTGGTCATATCAATTTTTTCTGTCATTTCATCATTTATAATTACCATAGCTGTTTGTTTAGTATATATTTTCTCAACCATCTTTCCAAATTTTGTCCCAAATTCCGTATAGTTCAATTGTTATAATCAGGGCTTTTTTTCTCATAGAACACCCAGAACGGAGTTCCGGCACCTTTTTTTTTTTTTTTTAGAAATAAAGCACTGGTTATAATAAACTTCCAATTCAGATTATCAAATGCCTTCTGGGCATCAAGAAAAACCAGTGTAGCTTGTCTTTCAGAATGGACTTCATAAAAATCTAAAGTGTTCATTATTTTCCTCATATTATTTTTTTATCTATGCCAGATAAATTATTAACAAGATCTTGTTCCAGCTCTAGATCTTTTAGGAAACTCTTGTCCATTTCTCTGTTTTTAAGAATGTGTATATTAGTCAAACATTTAATTTAAAAATACTTATTAATGAGTTAGTATTTTAATGTAGATTAACCATAAAGCACTTTCCTGGTGATCTATTTGGTAGAAATGTCCTTAAATTGTGGCCTTTCTGTTGAAAGAGGGTGTGCCAAGAAAAAATGCTTCCAGTATTGCTTTCTCTCATTGTTTCCTATGAAGAAAGAGAAAAGTGGAAGTAAATTGTTAAATTGCAATCCAGAGATTGTGTTTTTATCTGCTGTTAAATTGAGGGATGTGATAGCTGTGCTTTTCACATTCCTCTTTTTTTCTTACCCATCTCCTTTCCCTGTCTCTATTATCATCTTCATATTGCAGTAGTTGGGAGGAAAGGGAGGAAGACTGGGTTACCCAACTAATAAAATCTAAGTTTCCCTTAATTAAGTGGCAGATTAAAAAATTGTAATCTCAAATGTACAGGCCGTTTGGACACACCTAATGATATAGTCAGTGCTTTTTTTCTAAAAAAAAAAAAAAGAAAGGTGCCGGAACTCACACATTTCATACAACCTGCCTTGCCTACCCTACAAAGTTCCATCCCAAAAAGGTGCCGGAACTCCGTTCTGGCCATTCTATGAGAAAAATATCCCTGGATATAGTATTTGTAGAAGAATATTGTTCTAAACCAGTGTTTCTAAACATTTTGCTCTTAGGAACCCTTCCAATTTTTAAAAATTAGGGAGCATCCCCCAAAAGTATTTATTTGTATGGGTTATATTTATCTATGTTTACCATAATGCAAATTAAAATGGATGCATTCATAGAATGTTTATGTATTGAATCATGTAAAAATAGCAATAATAAATTCATTTATAACATAAATTAACATAACATAAATTAAATATTTTTCATAACTGTTTTAAAGAAATATAATGGAAGAGTGTACTTGTTTATTATTTTTGCAAATATCTTGAACATCTTGCAAATAACTTTGATTTCAAGATCCCCTGAAAGAGTACTCCCGGGATCCTAGGACTGCACTTTAAGAAACACAGCTCTAAACTATATTGAATTTTTTTTTCAATCATTAAATGAAGACATTTCATGTTCCAAAAGATTGGAATGCAAAGGGCTTTTTTTTTTTGTAGCTAGCTGCCTTTCTATTTCCATTTTTCCTACTGCTGAAGATTCATGTGATGAAAATAAATGCTGCCTACACCTCTTAGGATTCTTGGCTCCTGTCATCTACGGCTGGCCAAACAGACAGATTGCAGTTTCCAGATGAGATCTAATTTGCAAACCCAGCATTAATAACTTAAGTTTGGAGATAGAAGTTTGTTTCTGTTTTCACTCAGTAAATTTGATAAAGAAGAAAAGCAACAATCCTTTAACGGTAGAACAGCTGGGATCTATGAGCCCCTGTGTGAGAAAGTATACATCTGTGTATGTATGAAATTCTATTTTAAATTTAAGATAATACATTTCCAAATTCTGTAAATGAGCTCCATAGAGAGAGACTCTAGTGCAAACCTGTATGGACTTATTGAGAAACAAATGTCACTGTTGTCAATGGCCTTTCTTATTTTGTTGCATTTATATCTTGCTTTTGGTTTGGGGAGTTTATATTCTTTTCTCCACTCTATTACAGGTACAGGTGCTCCTCAGCTTACAAAGAGAATTTCAGCCATTGAGTGAAGTTGTCATTAAGAGAGACACCAGCATACCATTTCAATGACAGCAGTCCTGGCTCTCACAGTTGTGGTTGTTAAACAAATGTGTTCATCATTAAGCAGATGGAATGAAAGAGCTACCTGCGAAGTTGGGCAGGCAGCTCTCCTTCATGAGCAGAAGGAAACTCCAGCAGAGAAAAGAAGTTTAGATCTTTTTGATCTGAGTGTCTTTTTTCCAGCCCACTGCAGGAGATCTCCTCCCCAACATGCACAGAAAGGATCTCCAGCAAAGGGCTGAAGAAACTCAGAGCATGATGATCCATGCTTCTTTTCTCCAGACCGCTGTAAGAGTCTCCCCTCCATGCACAAAGGGAGGGGAAATCTTTCAGAAGGCAGCAGCTGCTTTCAACCTTCCCTGCTGCCTTCTCCATTGACTTTCTGAGGAAGCTGATGGAGAAGATTGTAAATGGCTATCTCATGATTGTGTGGCAACTGCTTGTGAGAGTGAACAGGTTGCAAAAACCTGAAATGTTGATCACATGACCATAGGACAAGGCAGCAGTATAACTTCAGTGACAGGTCGTAGGTAGTTTTTCAAAAGTCTGTCATAACTTTGAAAACAACCAGTCATAAATTGAGTACTACCTGTAATCCTCAGCTAGCCACCACAATTGGGACCGACAAAACAGTTGTGAAGTGAAGCAGTAGCTAAGTGAAACCGGAACTGTGCTTAGAATGTTATTTCAGCTTTTCTTTGCTTTACAGACCTGCAAAGTCTATAAATGTGAGGATTGGTAGCAAAGTTACTTTTTGATCTCGGTTTTAATTGTGAATAGTTGAGACAGTTGCTAAGAACAGAAGTAGGATTCCTGAAAATATTAGTTAGACCCACTTTTAGCCAGACCCACTTTTTCACTAATATGGCAATCTTTTTAGTCAAGACAGTATAGGCCTACTATTCACCATATACAGAGTCCTTATTTTGCAACTGCAGTTGGGACTGGTGAAGCAGTAACTAATTGAAAAATCACATGACCATGACCTTGTTATTTTGCTTCAGCTTTCCTTTGATGAGCACTGCTGGAAGGATAGAACTTGTAACCCTTTTTCCTCACTCCTCTGCCCTTTGGAATGGTTAGCCGGCACTGGGATTATCGTCAAAAAGAGAACTGATGTTTGTATTTACATTCATTGAAGAGATAGGGACTACCACTGAGTAAGCAGGTGTACAACAGGAAGTACAAATTGAAAGAAATATGCTAGCACCGGCTGTTTGCCTAGTATGCTTGGGGCTGACAGCCAAGAGGCTGTTTAGGAGGCAAAAAGAAGCCTTTGGGTGAAGGTCTGGTCAGTGTCAGGCAATAATGCCTGCCAACCAGTGAATGGTTCTAATCAACTAATTAAGGTTGCAGAGCTGAGCTTGTTAACTTGTGGCTAGCACTTTTTGGGGATTTGTTGCATCATCAAGAAAAGCAGCTCAGAAGAGACAGCTTGTTTAGGTAATCTTTCCACTTTGAGAAGGTGGTGGTGGTAGTGAAACAGGTCAAGCATGGGATTAACTGACTAATGGTGAATATGTGACTGAGGGCGATGCTGCAAAGGTCATAAATGTGAGCATTGGTCACAAAGTTACTTTTTCATCACCGACATAACTCTGAGCAGTTACTGTCTGTGGCAGTGGCTAAATGAGGACTATATTGGATTACATGTGTAGGGAAACAAGTGACTTTTAATCTTCAAATGAGACTTTCAGTTGCACTTGAAATATTATTCTCATTGAGTTTAAGCGCCAGGAATTTTAGCTTGCGTAATAATTCAGTAGGCAAGATTTGGCAATTGCACGATGCTACAAACAGCCCCTGTTGTAAATACGGTTTGATAATCCGGCCCAGCATTGATGTTATAGATCGCGATGAACTGTGGGTACATAATCACTGATTAGTGAAGCCTTCACAGAATACAAGACTGAAGAAAGCTTTTGTAGTTAGGGTGGAGTATGAAATCGGTTTTTTAGATTGTGGTTTTCTAGGCTTAGAAACATTATACTCTTGCCTTAAGCTGAGTAGGTTACTCCTCAGCAGTCTAATAGATTATTTAGCAGTTATAAGATTGTGCATAATTTTTAACACAAAAAATGTTCAATGGCTTCTCTGCCGTTACCCTGACCTTTGGAAGATTCATCCCCAGAGGTGAGCTGAGCCCTGGTAAGTTTGTGGGGTTTCTTTTTTAATTACAAATTCACCTTTTTTTCTTTTTTTTAGAAGCCATAAAAGGGGTTTCTCCTTCCCCTTTCTTCTAAAGTTTGCCCTCAGCACAGGTTTGGAGGGGGTGGAGCTTTCTGCTGCAGCCCCCCTGCTGGCTAATCCCTGGTAGCTGGGAGCAAGCAGCTCACTCTTCCTTCTGGGGCAAGGAACCTGCTGAGCCCTGGTAAGTTCGTGGGGTTTCTTGTTTAATTACAAATTCACCTTTTTTTTAGCAGCCATCGCACGCCTGACGGTGCGTGATAAAATCCTAAAACAAGTAAGAAAAAAAAATCCAAAAAGTAAACTGAGACCAAAACAAAAAATTTGAACAACCCCAAAAAGCTGTGTGTTTTTTTAAAATAATAACTAGTATAATAATAACAGCAAACATATAATAACAAGAAATGGAGATAGATAGCTAGCAGACGGAGGGGAGCTTCCCAGTGTTTTGTATTGAGTGTCACATGTATGACTATCTGCCTGCTGGACAGAAGTCTTGGGTGTGTGATCGGTGCAATGAGCTCCTGGCTCTCAGGGAACAGGTTCTTTCCCTTGAAGCCAAGGTAGCAGACCTGGAGAAGCAGAGAGAGATAGCGAGGCAGGAGAAGATCTTCAGGGATGCAGCAGGAGCGTCCCACTCCATGCTGAGCAGCTCTCCAGCTGCTTTGGAAAATGGAGATCTTGGGCAGGGAGGACATCAATCTGTGGAAGAGGGACAGGCTCCCTTAGTTGAGACCCCTTCCCTGGAGGATGTGCCCATATCCTCTTGCACCGAGGATACTTCTCCGCGGGTGGTGGGAGGGGGGCTTCTTGTAGTGGGTGATTCAATTGTTAGAAATATAGAGAGACGGGTTTGTGATGGAAGCGTTGACCGCATGGTAAACTGCCTGCCAGGTGCAAAGGTTGCGGACATCACGAGGCATCTAGACAGGCTGATAGACAGTGCTGGGGTGGAGCCAACTGTTGTGGTACATGTCGGTTCCAATGACATTGGAAAAGCTAAGCGGAAGGTCCTGGAAGCCAAATTTAGGTTGCTAGGTAGAAGATTAAAGTCCAGGACCCCCAAGGTTGCATTCTTAGAAATGCTACCTGTTCCACGCGCAGGGCCAGCTAGACAGGCAGAGCTCAGGAGCTTCAATGCGTGGATGAGGCAGTGGTGCCGGGAGGAAGGGTTTAGATTCATTACGAACTGGGAAACATTTTGGGACAAGCCACATCTGTACAGAAGGGACGGGTTACATTTGAACCATAATAGAACCAGACTGTTGGCGATTAATATTAAAAAGGTTTCAGAGCAGCTTTTAAACTGATTCATAGGGGCAAGTCGACAGGAGCTGGGCAGCTTCCAGTTCGAGAAGGCGCACTGCCTAATATGGAGGGAGGGAGTTATGCACACATTGGTGAGTCAACAGGAAAACTAAATTGTAATAGTCAAGCAGAAGGACATGGTAGACCATCTACAAATTCTACAACCAAATTCTACAGTCAAAATCCACAGTCAAAGTTGAAAGTGCACCAGAAAATTACATATAAAGGTCTGTACACAAATGCTAGAAGCATTCGAGCAAAAATAGGGGAATTGGAATGCTTGGTGAAGGAAAATAATATTGATATTATTGGCATAACAGAAACCTGGTGGACAGATGAAAACCAATGGGACACAAGGATTCCAGGTTACAAATTGTACAGGATGGACAGGAGAGGGAGAAATGGTGGTGGCGTGGCCTTGTACATAAATGAGGAGTTAGAATCTCATGAACTCGAAATTTAAGAAAATTCAAACTCACCCACAGAAACATTGTGGATAAAAATCCCAGGACAGGAAACTAATCTGACGTTAGGGATCTGCTATCGCCCTCCCAACCAAACTCCAGAGGCAGATTGCTATTTGGAAAAAGAATTTAAGGAGGCCTCAAAAAGAAATAGGGTAGTCATAATGGGGGACTTCAACTATCCCCAAATAGATTGGGTAAATTCTTGTTCTACACATGAAAGAGAGACAAGGTTCCTCGACATGTTAGCCGATTATTCCCTTGAGCAGATGGTCATGGAACCTACCAGGGGAAAGGGAAAGGGGATCCTGGACTTGGTTCTAACTAATGCACAGGATTTGGTTCATGATGTGCTTGAAACCGAGCCCATAGGAACCAGCGATCACAACACAATAACCTTCAACTTAACCATGGATAGCAAATTGTCGGTGAAAACTAACACAGAGACCTTAAACTTTCACAGAGGAAATTTTGACAAAATGAGGAAAATAGTAAAGAAGAAACTAAACGGAACAGTAAAAAAAGTCAAATCCCTCCAAAATGCTTGGAAACTGTTTAAAAATACGTTACAGCAGGCTCAAATAAAATGCATTCCTAAAAGAAGAAAGAGGATTGGAAAGTCCAAGAGGATACCAGTATGGCTTACGAATGAGGTAAAGGAGGTTATTGGAAAGAAGAAAAACTCATTTAAGAAATGGAAGGCTCTTCCTACCGAGGAGAACAGGAGGGATCACAAACTCTGGCAGACCAAATGCAAGGCGATAGTTATGAAAGCCAAGAGAGACTTTGAGGAGCATATAGCCAAGAATATTAAAAATAATAACAAAACCTTTTTTAAGTACATCAGAAGCAGGAACCCAAACAGAAAATCAGTTGGGCCACTTGATGACAATGGTCAGAAGGGGATAATCAGAGAAGACAAGGAGATTGCTGAGAGGCTAAATGACTTCTTTGCCTCCGTTTTCACCGAGGAGGATAGAGAACATCTGCCTGCCACTGAATTAGTTTTCCCAGGGAGGGAAATAGAAGAATTAAACCTGATAGAGATAAACAAGGAAGATGTTCTTGCATGCCTTTCTAAACTAAACGTCAACAAATCGTTGGGTCCAGATGGCATCCACCCTAGAATTCTCAAGGAACTCAAGTGTGAAATTGCTGAACTTCTAGCTAAAATATACAATCTTTCTCTAAGATCAGGCACTGTACCGGAGGATTGGAGGGAAGCAAATATAACCCCGATCTTCAAGAAAGGATCCAGAGGTGATCCAGGAAACTATAGACCAGTCAGTCTAACCTCAGTTCCAGGCAAACTGATGGAAACCATTATTAAAGATAAAATTACAGGGCACATAGAAAAACAGGCATTGCTGAATGAAAATCAACATGGTTTCTGCAAAGGCAAATCATGTCTTACTAACTTGTTAGAATTCTTTGAGGGTGTAAATAAATACATAGATAAAGGGCCCCCAGTTGATATTGTATATCTTGACTTTCAAAAGGCTTTTGACAAAGTTCCTCACCAAAGGCTCCTAAAAAAGCTCTCCAGCCACGGAATTAGAGGACAGGTCTTGTCCTGGATTGGTAACTGGCTAAATTGTAGGAAGCAAAGGGTGGCAATAAATGGACAATTCTCCGGATGGAAAGAAGTGAGAAGTGGTGTACCCCAAGGTTCAGTTTTGGGACCTTTACTTTTTAATTTATTCATCAATGATCTGGATGTAGAAGTTAATAGTGAGGTAGCCAAGTTTGCTGATGACACTAAATTGTTCCGGGTTGTGAAAACTGAAACTGATTGTCGGGAGCTCCAGAAGGATCTCTCGAAATTGTGTGAGTGGGCAACAAAGTGGCAAATGCATTTTAACCTAAACAAGTGGAAAGTTATGCACATCGGGGCAAAGAACCCCAATTATACTTACCAACTGATGGGGACCAAACTTTCTGAGACAACCCAAGAAAGGGATCTTGGGGTTTTGGTGGACAGCTCGATGAAGATGTCAACCCAATGCGCAGCAGCAGTAAAAAAAGCAAATTCCATGCTTGGCATGATTAGGAAGGGAATTGAAAATAAGTCAGCAAGTGTTGTATTGCCTCTGTACAAATCGATGGTGAGACCACACTTGGAGTACTGTGTACAGTTCTGGTCACCGCACCTCAAGAAGGATATAATGGAACTGGAAAAGGTGCAAAAAAGGGCAACAAGAATGATCAAGGAAATGGAGCGCCTCCCTTATGAAACCAGATTGCAACGCCTTGGTCTCTTCAGCCTTGAAAGACGGCGTTTAAGGGGTGACTTGATCAAAGTGTATAAAATCATGCATGGGATAGAAAAGGTGGATAGAGAAAAATTCTTTTCTCTATCACACAATACCAGGACAAGGGGGCACTCCCTAAAGCTCATAGCTAAGAAAGTGAGGACAAATAAAGGGAAATATTTCTTCACCCAGAGGGTCGTTGATTTATGGAATTCACTTCCTGAAGGGGTCGTGACAGCTGTCAGCCTTGACAGCTTCAAGGCAGGGCTAGATAGATTCATGGATGCAAAGTGTATCGATGGTTATTAAAACGGATGTCCATGTGCCGCCTCTATGTTGGTTGAGGCAGGCAGGATTCCCTTGGGTACCATTTGTTGGGGGTCAAGGGAAAGGGAGGGTTTTGCCTTCTCTTTATGCTCAAGATCCCCATGTACAATTGGTGGGCCACTGTGTGACACAGAATGCTGGACTCGATGGGCTTTGGCCTGATTCAGCATGGCTCTTCTTATGTTCTTATGTTCTTAGAGGTGAGTTAGGCCCCACTCTCCTGGCTTTTCAGAAGTGTCTGAAGACCTGGTTTTGCCGACTCACTTGAGGCTCACACAGGAGCATGCAGCTGTTGGGTTGGTTAGTGCCTTTTTAATTTTATTAATTTTATCCTTGTTTTAATTGCCTCTTACTGGAATATAATATTCACATGGCTTCTACACCTTTATGTTTTAATTGTAGGCCGCCCAGAGTCACTTTGTAAGTGAGATGAGCAGTACCCAACTTTGATTTAGTGTATAAAGTAAATACATAAATATGGCTTCTTCAAAATTAAGATACGATTTCTAAAACAGTGTTTTATAGGTAATACTTTATCAGCAGTTATACTTACAAATAGAATTTTGTTCTAACTGTTCTATTGGATAGATGGTCACTAGATGGCGCTTTTTAAGTACAAAAGAGATAAATTGGAAACCGTTTCTTCAGAACATTTTTCACTTTCTCCACATACATATCAAAGCAGCTTGAAAGCTAATCTAATATAGTTTGGCAAAATGGAGTTACTAATCAGGCCAGAAAGAAACAATGTTATTTTAACTGAAGCTAATAAATTAGTATGAAATGTGTCCATAAATATCTGTTTAGGATATGTGGCAACGATATTCCTGTGTTACAGAAGAAATTCACTTGAAAGATTAATACAGGTAGTTCTTGACTTATGACCAGGCACTCAGTGACCATTCAAAATTATGATGGACCCCCCCTCCCCAAAGGTACTTATGACTCAGTTACAAATTATGACAATCTCCTCCCACAGTCATGTGACTGCATTTCAGGTGCTCAGCAACTGGCCCACATTTATGTCTGTTTGCAGCCCCTGACAGTCATGTGACCACAATTTATAAGATTATTGTATTATTTACTTATGTTTTTTTGGCAAAACCATCCCATAGCAAACAATGGGTTCACTTAATAATTATGGCATTCATTTAATAACTGTAGATTCACTTACTGAGTCTATTCCAATTCCTTTCACAAAACAGCATGAACAAAAAATATGTTATCTATTGTTTTATAGCACTCCATAAAAAATATGTGCTCAGGTTTTAAAATATCTGATTAGTTTTTAGGCTAGTTTGAAGAGTCTATGTCCTATTCATTTATTTATTTGCTACAATTTATGCTTCCTTTTCCAATTGCAGAAAAAAAAACGCAAATGATGTCCTAATTTTAATGTATCCTTATGATTTGTAAATGTGATTAAACTAAGTTGGCCACAAATTGCTTTATCTGCTTTTCTCCGCCATGATACACATGCTGTGTTTTGGGAACAGAGATTGAAGTTACCAAGTTTTGAGAAGAGCAGCTTGTGGATAATTAATGGTTGTGCAAACTGTTTTCTTTCTGCTTTTATTAGACAAGGGAGAAGACACATTTTAAACAACCAGTCACAACAATGACAAACCTAGTCATTAACACTCAGTAAATGCTGTCAGGGGAAAAGCCATGTAGGAGCAATTCCATCTAGGAGTTAGGTCAGTTCGGTCATAGCTGTTAACATCAAGGAGCAATTACTGCAGAGAATTCTGAAATCAAATGGATTTGTAATTCTTTGGGAGCAGCCCATTTTAAGGGATCCCCCACTGCTGTGAAAGTTTTCAACTTCAGTAGTAATAGCTATGTCTTTAGTAGATAATGAATGTTCCCTGAGAAGAAAAATGGAACTGCTGGTGAAGATGCAGTATTTTTAGAACAGTGAAACTATTATGAAAGTGCTTGTGATACTTACTTCAGACATACCTTGCTTGTCCCAAATCAAGTTTTCTGAGCCAAGCCACATGTGATATTAATCACGCACTTCAGTAATCATAATTTGCTTGGCAGATTTATTTTTATTATTTGAGAGCAGGAGGAACTGCCAGATGCCTCCTAATCCACACTAAGGTCCTATGCCATTTTTTTTCCTGGTGGAAATCTTAATTCCCTGTTTTATGTCCTTGGAAATGGTTAATGCAGTAAATTTGTTTGGTAGCTCAGAGAGAAGGAGTGATTAGTTATCTACATAGTGACTTATTGGCAGTTTCCTGTGAATTGTAGGTTAACATGGGGAATGTATAAGATTCATCAAGTATATTATTCCCAGAACAAATGTAACCTTCAGGACATCACTGGGACTGAATAGGTCTACAGTGACTAGATATGTTCATGAAATTAGAGAATAGTTTGCATGCAAAGTTGATTTTGTTGGGTTTATTTTCAACATATGATGAAAGTTAGGACTGAAGTACATGCTACATTTAAGTAACCAAATGTAACTAGCTATAAATGTTAGAATTATGTATTCTTGTCACTTATAATGCCATTGTTTTGGTTCAACAGCAGTGGTATAACCTGTAGCAGTAATCTTGGTAAGTGAAATGTATATAAATTAAGATTGTGTCCTGATGTTAAGAGTAAAGCAGAATATGCAATTAGTTTCTTGTCAACAGCAACATTTTACTTGAATGATATAATAGAACCTAATTCCAGATATAGTCAGATCTAAGTGCTTCAGACCATATTTAAATATATTTAACTTTAATAATCAAAACTAAATTCTCTATATATTTAATTCCAATATATTTAATCATTTCCCCCTGTTGAACATTACTATTCAGGAGCAGATTTTGGAAGAAGCTTTAATGTGTTACTGTTTTTGTCATAAAAACAAAGAGAAGAAAAATTACCAAATTCAGAAATGTTAAAAATAAGGGGGAAAATAGAGAACACCTCTGCCCCCTCAAAAACTATAGTAAAATAATGTGGCTAAAAATGCAATTCATAAAGAGCAAACTAAATCTTGACCATATGGAGTAACCTTGAACAGATTTTCCACACAATGTTGATAAAAAGCCAATTCATGTGTAAAAGTAAATACATTTCCAATGTGGGGTTCCTGGAATAGGGCGGCATAGAAATTTAATAAATAATAAATAATAATAATAATAAATCAAATATAGTAGTCTTTTCACCAGAATAAAATTCTTTTAGCTTCAAATCACTCATAGTAAATCTGTAGTTCTTTATACTTCAATGGATTCCAAGTTTTTGTATATCATTTAATATCACATTCACATCTTTAACTTTATTTTTCCAACATAGTTACCTATTGAATTAACATTGTGAATATTAAACCAAAACAGTGCAATTGCCAAGCAAGCCAAACCCATTTGAATTTTCATCCAATGAGGTATCTAATGAACATGAAATAATTTGCATCTTGTTATGATAAGATACTAATTTGACATTCTTAAAGCTCCAGTCCATA
Source organism: Bothrops alternatus (assembly GCA_034064705.1). Classification (NCBI taxonomy): domain Eukaryota; kingdom Metazoa; phylum Chordata; class Lepidosauria; order Squamata; family Viperidae; genus Bothrops; species Bothrops alternatus. The sequence goes on along the minus strand of JARGCV010000003.1, from coordinate 8,310,232 downwards.
AATATGTTAAAACCGGATATTTTAAAATGTTCCAAATTATTTGTAATTTTGAGTCTATCCAGATTGCTTTTGGTCATCCTCTTTTTCTCTTTCCTTTCACTTTTGCAACCATTATAGATTTCTTTAGAGAGCTAGGACTTAATATAATATATTCATATAATATATCCAAAATATTAAAGTTTGTGCCTTAAGAGAGAACTCTGGGTTGATTTTGTTCTGTGTATGATCCATTTATTTGTTTTCTTAAACTATCCATGGTATTTACAGGAGTTTTCTCCCATGCCAAAGTTCAAATGCATTAGTATTCTTTCTATCCCCCTTCTTCAAATGTTTCATTTCTTAAGGCATCATAGAGAAAAACATTGCCTGCACAATATTGATCTTTAAAGATACAGATATGTTATGGGCTTTGAGTATCTTTTCTGAGGCCTTCATTGCTACTTTGCCAAGTGCTAGTTTTCAGCATATTTCTTGATTGCTGGTTCCTTTACTGTTGGTAGTTTATTAATCTAAAAAAGTGAAAGCTATTCATTTCAGTATCTTCACTGTCATTTCTAAGGATAGCTGCTGTGCCTATTGTCATTACTTTGGTCCTCTTTATATTAATTTTAGTCCCATTTTTCAGTCTGCTTCACTTTCATTACAAGAACTTTAAAATCATTTAGCTATCAGAATAGTGTCATCAGTAAAGACCAAATTATCTCTCTTAAACCCATCCTTCTTCCAATTCAGTACTTAGCATATATGGATGTAGAACTTTCTTCAGTCTGGACCAAACTGTTTCTACATGTCCAATTTGTAGATTCCTGACCTATTTATAGGTTTTGCATAAGTGCAGTGAGATGTTCTGAAATTCCTATTTTCCCTTGTTCGTAATTTTGCTTTATATGACCAGATATATAGTATGAAGTATGATTAAGCCTTTTTAAAAGATACAAATAGTCGCAGCAAAAAGTATTTCATATAACTATTTACAAAATTCCTTAACTTTATTTCCTAAATGTTTACATTGATTTTTTGTTTTCTTTTTCTACTTAGCATAAATGATAAACCAACTTCAAATGCACTTGTTAAAGATTTCCATGTAATACGTCTGTGTGTCTTGTGTTCACATTCATGATCATAGTGATATGAGTTCAGAAACTGAAATATATGTATTACATTAAATCATAGGCTTATAGCTTTGTTGGTTATTATGAGCTCAATTGACATGAAACTGAATTGTGATCAACTAAAGGATTCAAAACTCCAGCCATAATTATCTGATCAACTAACTGCCTGACTAGGAAGATAAGCAAAACATTGGGGTAAAACATCTGGATGACCTTTAGTTGGACCTTAGTTGTTAATATGTTCTATCCTACAATTACAATCCCTAATTACTAATATTAGAAGAATATCCTTCTGAATCACTTATTTCTTATTGCTCATATAAGACTTATTAATTAGGGTTACTCCCCCTTCCCCAAGTAATCTGAAATTGCCATTTCATTTAAGTGTTTCCTAGATTTTTTTAAAAAAAAAACCTGTTTTCTACTGTGAGTCTGAGATTCTTCCTTTAGAAAACATGTTTTTAAATTACCCAATTTATATTAAAAAAATATCTCTTTTAAGACCATCTAAAGCCAGGAAATTACTGATATCAACATAAAAATTATATGTAGAAAAACATGCTGAAACCATTGTACAGACACCCGATAACAAGCTATCAGTCTAACTGTTTTTAATGTAAAATGGTAGAGGAAACTATAATGGGATCTTTTTGGACTAAATCTATCCAAAGCTTATGTCAGAGAATTTCATCATATCAGAATCCATGGATAAACAAAACATGGATTTAGAAAAATTATAATCATTTTGTTTTGCTGATTAATGTGCCCTTTTAAAATGTACATTTTAAAACTATCGGTTCAAATCCAGAAAAATCTTACTATATTTCCATGCCAAAGAATCAGTTTTTCTGGACATTAGTAAAATATATCAAGTAATGGACCACTGTTTCTATGATGAATGAAAGTGGAGCCCTGAATGGTATGGAGCTTTTATCTTCAGGTTTTATCTAGGTTGTAATGAGAAAAATTCATCTTGTTGCAGAGACAATAGGAGGCAGGAGTATTAGGTATGTTGTCATCTTCAATTTTATATAAAAAGGGATAAAATTATTGTGATGATGATGAAGAAGAAGAATTTCCACCAAAACTTGATTTAAGTCAGAATTATAGGATATATTCAGGAAACTATTTCTATGTTCTAAGCCCTGCAAATGAGACATTTCATTTTGAACATCTTTATTTCCTTTTAGCAGCCTGTCAACATCCATAGCAAATTGTTTATCAACACATTGAAACTGATTCATTCTTTTCTCATGAGATACAAACTACCATTTAAAATTCCACACTATTCATATTCAGGAAATCAATTTGTGCTATTATTCCTTGATCAAATTTTGTACAATCTCTTCATTAACAAGAAAAGCTTTTAAAATTACAAAATTTAGATACTATCTCTGAAATCTCAGAAAAGTCAGGGGTTAATCTAACCATTTGGAGTTCCTCAGGGAAGGGAGAGCTGCTTCAATTCTTTTAATGAAAACTTATTTTCTCATTTTCTAATGGAAAACAAAGATTGGAGAGTGGAAAGTAATTTCCTTCTCTGACGGGTGCTTTAGAACCCTATTGTTTTATCTTGTTCGACTGTATAAAAATGGAACATGCCTGGACATTTTCTGCACTAGATATACTAAAAAAGAACTAAGAATAAGCCACAGAACACATTTACCCCGATGATATCTCATAAGCCTCTAAATGAAAACCACATTTTTTCATGAATTTTCAGATATTGTTTGTAGTGCCAAAATTAGATATCTCAAAAGTATGAAATTTGTATCTATGAGGACAGTATATTTGAAAATGTACATAGTGCAAAAATGCATGAAGAGAAATGTGCACCAAAAGTGTACAGATTTTGGGTTGATGATGATTTTAGATAGTCCAAAACAAAAATAAAGCCAAGCATATTCCTATATTGGATGAGAAGTATCCAAATGAAAATAATCTACCTATCCTGAAATAAAGAGTGGTGGATTTGCCCATATTTTTAATGAACTAGATTTTCAAAATAATGTGACTATAATTCCAATATCCCTAAAACTGAAACTGCTATTAAAGCTTCAGAAAATATAAATGGAGCAAAATGTACGAAAAATAGGCAATTTGCCATTGACTAGCAGTAATATTCTAGAATCCACCAAAGATTGGTTCATACCTAACATACCTTATTCTTTTCCTGTTACAATTAAGCATTTGGAAATCAGAAACAAGCTTAATATACCATCTATGCCTATCCACATTCCAAACCAGGTCACTGAATTTGTATTTCTAAACTTCTTATTTTACAACAGATCTGGCATTCACATACTATTAGCAGAACATAGTTTTGTTATGTTAATAGCAAAAAGATCAACTGGCTAAGAGTACTGAAAGTATTAATATCGAATAGATTGGGTTTGTATAATGTGCTAAGTAATTCTTTGGTTTGTTTACTTTTGACTTAGTATAAAATGTGATCTCATTTTATTTTATAAAGCCTGATTTACAGCCTATATTATGCATATATCAGGCCACTGTGGCTTTTTTTTAACGAAACCATCAAGACATGAGGGTCAAAATATTAGGTATCCACTGTTAGATATCCATTATTGTTGGTGATCATTCTTGGGTGCCACTTTTTTTGTTTCATTCATTTTGTGTAGTCTTATTTTTCATTCTTATTTTGTATTATTATATGGGCATTTTCTAACTGAGATCACTGCCAAAAATTGCTTATGTAAGATAAGCAGCCATATAAATTGAATAAAGTGGTATACATAAATAAATAATAGCAGCACATTTCTTGATAGAGTGTGTTCTTTATTTCTCTAAATGCTGAAAACTGCAATCTAAAAATAAATCCTTATTAAAAAAAACTACAAATAACATTCATAGCAGGTTCATAGATGAGCATCCCCACCCCTTGTGCATCACCCAGATAGTTTTTGATTTTATAGCTTTGTCTATATTGTTGAATTGCATGTCAACATGATAATACAGATACCAGTACCACTTAAGGACAGCACATATTTATTTCTCTAAAAAGAGAATCCTGAAGCAAAGACCCTCTATTACCTGGACTACCTCTTTCTCCTAGGATTCCAAACTTGAATTCAGAATAGTGGATGAAGTGTTCTTTCCCAGCCTTGGTCTTCTCTCCAATTTTCCTACTAGCTTGGAAAATGTAAAAGCTCTCTAAAATTTCTCTAGTTCTAGAAATTGGGGTGGGTGGGTCTCTGGGATAGTTTTATTCTAGACATGACCCCATGTTGGCAGGTGTTCACAATATTTGTTCATAGTTCTGACATTCCATGTACCCATCTTGGCAATATCATATTTTTTTTTGTTCTTTAAATGGCTCAGTGTATGGATATTCATCCTTTCAGTTTTAATCCAGACTTATCATCATCACCAGTGTTTCTAACACTTGCCCTCTGTTCTTGTCAACCCTTAAAGGTAGATCAGACCATGAAATTAATGTAATGTAGAACTGTACTACATTTATGTAAATCTATAGTAATAAAATCTTGCATCTTGCAAATCTGAATATACTTCCACCTTCCCTCTCTTTATTTTTGTGAGTGCTAAGGAAGGTCTTGTCTGAGATGTTTACTGACTCAGACCTTTCTTATCTGTTGTCTTGGGAGCAACACTACCTGTCTCTTAAAGCCATCCCCTATGCCAGTGGTGGCGAACCTATGACACAGGTGCCAGAGGCGGCACTCAGAGCCCTCTCTGTGGGCACATGCGCCATCGCCCCAGTCCTAGGCCTTCAGCTGGGTTTTGTAAAACCTTTTCGCTTTAGGCCTCCACCGCCGTGTGCAAAAAAAAAAGTTCAATCAGTCAATTTCAACCTCGCGGAGGAAAAAAAATTCTTGCAAAGTTGGAATTGATTGATTGAACTTTTTAGTCCCACCCAATCTGCCGTTACCACTGCAGCCATGCCCAGCTAATGGGCCACACCCACCTGGCACTCGACAATGCATAAGTGGATTTTGGGTTGCAGTTTGGGCACTCAGTCTCTAAAAGGTTCGCTATCACTGCCCTATGCCCTTCACAGTTTTTCTCCAGTACCTTATTAGATGTGATCCAATAAGGCAGTGGTTCTCAACCTTCCTAATGCCGTGACCCCAACCATGTCGTAAGTCGAGGACTACCTGTATTTCCCTGCGGGTGGGGCAGGAGGAGGGGCGGGGTTTGCTCGCTCTCATTCACCATTTGGTGCAGTGGTAGGCAGGCCCAGGCACTCCTGGGCGGCCACGGCAAGCGGCAGCGACGGCGCAGACCGACCACTGGCTGTGCCACCAGCTGGCCCAGCCCAAGGGAGGTAAGCCATCCACCAGGCCCCACGTGCGCCAGCTAGCCTCCCAGCACCCGCCACTGCCCCGCTAGCCTTACCTTGACCACTGCCCGTTCGACACAGCGGCAGGCAGGCCCAGGTGGTCCTGGGCGGGCCTCCCACCCCTTACATTTAGTAATAGGTGGAAACTTCACAACAGCTCGCCTTCGCTGCAGACAACTAGCAGCAACGTTTTCCGACTGGGACTTTTGGTGGGCTCAGCAGGGCAAAGACAGCCTGGACAATTCCTATTGGCTTTTGAAAGCCAATAGAATTAGACTGTATTCAAGAGACTCTATTCTATTGGCTTTCAAAAGCCAATAGAATAAGAGGGAGTAGCACCGCTCATGAAAAAGGGGGAAAAAACAAAAAAAAATATATGCCGGACTGCGTTTCAAAAGAAAAGTATGAGGAAAAACTCCAGGACTTTGGCGACCCCTGTGAAATGGTCATTCGACCCCAAAAGGGGTCGCGACCCACAGGTTGAGAACCGCTGCAATAAGGGGATAGGGACTTAATTCTGCCCTTCTTGAGTATACATTTATATGGTTTTCTTAACAAAATACTGGAGTGGGTTACCATTTCCTTTTCCAGTGACGTGTACATAATATGAACCCTTGTCTATGACCTGCAGGCCATGGGTGGTGTTTTTTGCAAGTGTACAATTTTAAGAATGTATCTCATAGCATCATTGAGATAGATAAAGAAATAGTCCATGAAATGATCTTACCAGGTCAGGAAGAGAAAATGTCTCTAGTTTCCCTTTCCTTTTTTCATTCTGGCAGTTTACTTTGAGTCCCTGTCTTCTGTATAGAGTAGCTTTCAAAAAAGATTACTGATGACATTTAAGAAGATGAAATAAGTGAAGCCAAGCTTGGTTACAAATTTTATTTTTAATATATTTTAGTTAGTACAGAGTCAAAGAAATATATTGCTATGGCTGCTAAAGGCCAAAGTCAGCAACTGGCATAGAAAGAGCATTGCTTCTATTGGTCTGCACGGAGGTGCCATGTTTTGATTTTTATATTGGGCAGTGTTGCCAATTGCCTGTATTAATTATATTTTATAGTGGTTTACAGAGTTTGCCAGATTAGAACTATAATGTTTTATGTGCAACAATAATTTCTATATCTGAAATTTTAGGGAAGTAAAGTCGCTGTAAACTAGAGTATTGAACTGTATATTCAAATATTACATTAGTAATGGATCTCTTTTTATGCGGCAGATCTAGTAGTAATATAACATTTTATCTCAAATTTTGAGGGTTTTTCATTATCCACTAAAGTCTAGCAAAAGAAGATTAACTCTTTGAATATACACTGAATACTTTATATTGAATGAATGTCTGTCTCTCTGTGCAGTTTTTGCTAGCCTAATGTTTCTATTGATATAATGATCTGTGTGCCATGGAGCAGCTGCTTTGAATTTAATGGTCCTTGTGGGAATTAGATTATTTCTATATACCACTAACAGCATCATAAATTAATGTTAAACCCTCTGTTTCTCCCAGGAGCAGAAAAGTACAATCCATATGTGTCCCAGATGCTTCTATCAGAGTAGCATTCCTCAAGAATAATACAGTATAGTCTTTCTGTTGAGATGTCTTCCTGGCATTAGCATTGTCTTATCATGTCACTAATATGTAAGTTAAACAAACTGATAAAAATTAAATATTATTTCATTTCCATTGTCCCTAAGTGTATCTGCTTCCTTCCTTGCACTGCTAAGTTGTATTTTTAAAGGAAGATTTCAGTCCATTTGCAGCAAGAGTAATGTGTGTGCTGCTATGCCACAATTTCAGTATACTTCTTTACCTATTTCATGAGCAATAATAAAAATTAGCCTTGGATTTTAAGAGTAATGCTTGGATAAGATGCGATAGAATCAAATGCTAAAAATTGCAGTTAAAAATAAAATAGAAAAAAACCTACAAGCATCCATGGCATGTTTATGGAGGCACATCCCCAGCCCCTGTGCATCACCTAGATCAGGGGTGTCAAACTTGCAACATCACATGATGTGTCGTGACGTATCATGACTTTTCCCCATTGCCAGAGATGGCAGTTTCGGCATAACGCATCCGGCCCATAACGCATCCGTGGGCCAGCAGTTTGATACCCTGACGTAGACAGTTTCTGATATTATACTGGTAGTTGTTCATGTATGGTTGAGTTGCATGACAACAGGAAATATATGCACTATTTAAAGAAAGTGCCGTCTTTAGCTACTGTCCTTATGTATATTGTTCTAGGACAGGCATGTCAAACTCGCGACATATACGAGTTTTTTTGCCACTGCCGGCAATGGGGTAGGCGTGGCTCCAGTATGATGAAACCAGCCCACAGGCCGGCAGTTTAACACCCCTGTTCTAGGAGCATTTTCTAAGGCATTCATTGTTGCCCTTCAAGGGATCCCTCATCACCTAATTTGATACCAAGTTTGGATTGCTATTTATCTTGCGTCTGAACAGCCACTCAAATGCCTAAGTTTGAAGAAAGACCTTTGGAGACTTTATAAGGCTATCTTGCTGTTACTTAAAATGTTTGCAGTTTTATTGCATCTTATAAACAGGGCAGTAGGAAGAATAAATGTTTTTTTTTTTAAAAATTTCTCGTTATTGAGAATAAAAATAACAGAAACTGCTTGGAGCATCCTTGTAATTGATATTGTCTTTGCTGAACAATGGTTGATTGATGTTTGTGATGCACCTCACTGAATAAAGTAAGTTTTGTTAAGAAATCATAGCCCCTGCACTTGAATTCCATTATAGGCTGTTATCTAATGAGGTCTTGTTTGGAAGCCACAACATCTATCTAAACTAGTTCTTTTCTGCACATGAAATATCCTTTATTTCTTCGTTGAATGGTATTATTGTTGCCTTTTCTCCCTTTCAGTTTCAGGATCCTCATGACAGAGAAAGGTTTTAAAATCACTTCTACGAGTTTCTTAATTTGTGTAATTATCTTGAGCTTAGATAGTTTTCATCTGCATTATATAATATCTGTGTGTAGCTTGAGGCAATTCTCAAAAGGAAAGACTCAGAATTTTGCTTCTATTCAGTTGGAGTTCAGCTGTGATTGAAGTTGTTTTTCTTTTAATTTAGGCTAGTAAAGGCTTCGTGATAGCATGTCATGCTCTACTTGTTCTGGTTCAGTTTAATGTGGATGTTTTAATAGTATGAAAAAAATGCATACATAATTAGGTTGGAAGTAGTGAATAATGAAATGATATCAAGATTATATTATATTATATTGTATTGTATTGTATTATATTGTATTATATGTATTATATTATATTATATTATATTATATTATATATTTATTATTATATTATATTATTATTAATAAGAATAATAGTAAAGTTGGAAGGGACCTTGGAGGTCATCTAGTCCAACCCCCTGCTCAGGCAGGAAACCCTATACCATTTCGGACAAATGGCTGTCCAGTCTCTTCTTAAAAACTTGCAGTTGGAGCATTCACCGCTTCTGGAAGCAGGTTGTTTCACTGGTTAATTGTTCTAATTGCCAGGAAGTTTCTCCTTAGTTCTAGGTTGCTTCTCTCCTTGATTGGTTTTCATCTGTTGCTTCTTGTCCTGCCTTCAGGCGCTTTGGAAAATTATATTATGTTATGTTTATTATATTATATTATATTATATTATATTATATTATATTATATTATATTATATTATATTATATTATATTATATTATATTATATTATATTATATTATATTATATTATATTATATTATATTATATTATATTATATTATATTATATTATATTATATTATATTATATTATTATATTATATTATATTATATTATATTATATTATATTATATTATATTATATTATATTATATTATATTATATTATATTGGAACAATTTAACAATAGGTTAAAGCTGGTTGTTATATTATGACTGGATGCTATCTAACAAGATGATTGAGGTATATAAGTTTTAGGTGGTACAATTGTATCTCAGGTTTCTAACGAAGTGTTTATATTGAGTGTTCTGACCAAATGAGAATCATGTAGCTTTGGAAAATGAAAAAGGAAAACAAAATTTCACTGTCCTGACTTCTGACATCTTCCCATGTTTTCATCTTAATCATGAAAAGGTTCAGGCATTTGACTGATATTAGCTTACCAAAAGATAAAATACAAAAATAAAATAAAAATAGGAAAATAGGGGAGGAAAAGGGAAAGAGGAAAAAGTGTGAGTAAAGGGGGATAAAAAAGAAAAGCATTGACTTCTGACTCCTTTTGACAGAATAAGGTAGAATAAGCTAATACCATACAACCTTGATGTTTTACTTTTACATATTAATGTATAATGGTATTTTCTGTAACAACAAACCTATCTAATTAATCATTTAGATACAGAAATCTCCAGGGTTTTGCTATCTAACCTGCAACTTCCATATAAAGATGAACGTTTTAATTTTCTGGCTTTTCAGCTTTATCTTGGCTTTTACTTTGACATGTTTGTATGTGTGTGTATGGATGTGTGGGATAGATTCAGTTATTCCCTTTCGCCCCAAGGCATTACAGATACAACTAGAAAATTATTACTTGTCATTTGTCTGATATCTTAAAGGTTTGGCTCTTATTTAAGGCAAATTTTAGTAATATTTTTCCAGTGTAAAAGGATACAAGATACCTGTGGAATATTAGGATGGATCACATGAAAAATTTATCTTTTGGGATAATACTGGTTTAAAAATTGCAAGTTTTTTTAAAAAATGAGACATAAGGTGGTATTAATATTCAAGACAAGCTTAATAATTCTTGAAAATATTTGATGCATTCTAAAAAAATGGTTTGACTTAACTGCTGAATGGCAGTTTATTCAGTTAAAATATCTGTTGGTTTTCTCCATTTGGACCTGACCTTTTAGCAGCTTCTGAAACACTCAAATAACTTTTGGGAAGAGTTTGGGAAGAGTCTAAAGGCATATCTGCCCTCCTAGGCTGGTCTTATGTGAGAACCAGCTTCTACAGTACACAGCACCCACACTTTATTTGACTTCCTGCACAATGGCAGGAATATCCCCTTGGTTGAATTGCTGCCCTGTCACTCTCTAATTTGGAACAGGTTATAACATTTGTCTATCATATAGAATAGTATTGATTTGAAACCTAGCAATCAATAAGTTTATTTTGCCAAGGCAGTTATAACTTTGAACTATTGTTAAACAAATGGTCGTAAATTAAGGGCAACATGTAGTCTCTTATAAAGACAGATTTGCTGATCTTTAAAGTGCCACTCTTCTCAGATTTAGCTGATCTCACTCTTCATTCCATAGTGATTTATGTTTCTACCAATCACACTATGCAGATAATTTTATTTTGTAGTACTAGCCATTCAGAATGATTTAAAATATTCCCTGGAAAGAATTGGTGAAAATCATTGCTTCTAATTTTGGCCATGGACATTATGCTGGCTTGTCTTAAAGCAGGGGTTCTCAACCTTGGAAACTTTAAGACTTGTGGACTTCAACTCCCAGAATTCCTCAGCCAGCGAAGCTGGGAGTTGAAGTCCACAAGTCTTAAAGTTGCCAAGGTTGAGAACCCCTGTCTTAAAGCATTTTAGCATATGTTAATTCTCTAGTGCCAAGCAGTAATAATATCTATGTCTGCTATTAAAATCTTGACATTTATGACTTGGCACAAGTTTCAATTTAAATAGTGTCACAAAAGTATTATCCATATCATAATGAAAATGTACCTTTTGTGTTGACTGAAAATCAAATATTTTTTGATCAAATATCATGTATTCTCTTATTAAATATAATCCAGATCTGACTCAGCTGTTTTTAAGGCCTCAGGAGAAGAACACTTTTAAGAGTATATAAAAGTTGAGCTTCTTTTTGAATTATCGTGGACTTTACATGTGTAGGTATGCAATTGATACTTTTTGAAATTCTCTACAGCTAGTCCTCAACTTACGACCACAACTGAGTCCAAAAATCCCATTACTAAGTTGATCAGTGTGTTACACCCTATTTTACAACCTTTTGCCATGATTGTTAAGTGAATCACTACAGTTGTTTTTTTTTTTACATTGGTGTTTTTTTTATTAAAAAAATTCTTTTATTAAAACAATCAGCATTGAACATAAAATCATATTGTGCAGCAATCATCATAGCACCTGATATACAACACTAAGTATTAGTCTTTGTAAACGTCTGATTTGGTAAACATTTTTCACTCCTCACATCAAGCCTCAACTATACGCCTGTTACACTTTGCTTGATTGGTGTTTCTCTTATTTGTAGTCTATCCACTGTTTCTGGTCTATCACATATTATTCATCTCAGTATTATTACAATCTTTTATAATCCCTAACCAAAGATCCTGAGGTAGAAATTCAATACTATCACTACAGTTGTTAAGGGAACTGTGTGAGCGTTAAGCAAATCTGGCTTTCTCCCATTGATCTTGCTTGTCAGAAGCGCCCTAGGAATGTTGCAAATGACAATCCCAGGAAAGCTGCAGCCATCGTAAAATCCTGCTAGTTGCCAAGCACTCAGAGTTTGATCATGTGACTGTAGGGAACACTGCAATGGTCATAAGTGTGAGAACAGGTCATTATGACATTGTAAATTTGAACGGTCATTAAATGAATGGTTGTAAGTCAAGGACTACCTGTATATACTCCAGAAAAATGTTATAATTATTTGCTTTGTTTTTTTCACCAGTCTCGCTTGACCTGAATTATTGCTCAGTGTTTTTGTAAAAAAAAAATAAATCAGAAAACTATTTAGGTGAGGATTTCAGCAGAAACTGAAAGAGTTATAAGCTTCCCAGCCCACACACCACACTTCCAATCTGGATTTGATCTTTTGTATTTATTCTAGAGTAAAAAAAAAGGATAACCACTAGCCAGACCTTTTAAATAACATTTGATTGGTAAGAACCCTCCATAAATAAATTATTCTGATATACGGTGGTCACAAGTAATTATGCTGAACTAGCTAATCTTAGGTCTAAGATTTTACACTTAATTTTAGGACTTGGCTCGAACATCAATCAAAGAAGCCAATACTTTTCTGGCCTTACAGTATTAGTGGACAGACAATATAGTTATGCTTTAAAAGAGGAAATTAACATACAGTATTAAAGCCATGGCAAACCAAGCGTGTTTGGCATTTGTGGGAGGAGAGAGAATTTGCATTTGAAATGCTTTAACTTCTAGCATGCACTCATCAAGGTTATTTTTATTATGGGCGTGTTAGAGACAGGGCAAACCGAGTGGGTTTTCATTGCTGCTAGAGCAGATTTTGTTTAGCGCTGAACACTAAAATGTAGAAACGATAGCTATTAGTAACACAGCACAGCTGGGTTGAATCATTCTTTTTTCTCTCTAATGGCATTCGTAACTGCTCTAGGTTTTCAGGCATCCTTCACCCGCACTTACTTACTTTAGTGACTGATGCATTTCCATGGAAACCTTTACTAAAGACTCGGGGAAATGTGATGGTACACTGTGAAATGGAAGGATACCGACTATATTACTGAATCTTTAACTTGCATACGATAACTGATTTCCTGATTTACACTGATATTTTGATCTCAAAAAGTTCTTCTCACAACCCCTCAATATAATGGATTTGAAGATTTGAATGGCTGGGTTTTTTGTTGTTGTTTTTTTTTTTGCTTCTTATGGATAGATTTCACAGTAGTAATGAGAAACAGTTCAATTTGAAAACTGGGGACTATGTATGTTTGTGATGGTGGAAATATACAACAGATGCAACTGAGATGGTTACATCCAAGTTAGAAATTATGGCTGAAAATTCAAGACTCAAGAAGAAAGTTCATTTTGGAGGTATTGTGTAACTTTGAAAACTTTTGAGTGTGTATACCTGTGTATGTGTAGTGTTGTCAGTATGAATAAATGTGAGAGGTGCTCTGAAATCAAACTGTAAGAATACTTTAGCGCCCTTCTGCTTATATTTATATTATTAAATGATAATTCTCTTCCAACATACGTGTCTATTAGGAAAACTCATTAGTTTCAGACAGTTCTCAAAAATACTGATGTATGTGATTGGATTAATCGCTTCCAGTATAAAGTACTATTGTAGAAAATAGGAAATGGGTGAATTCCTTTGTTGTCAGGATATGTTTACTTGCTTAAAATGGAGGACTTCTTCCTGTTTATGCTCAGTTTTGTAGGCGATTACTGTGTTTGAAGTCTACTTTAACCCCCTTGCTCAGTGCAAGGACCCATTAGCCCATTTAGAACAGCTGGCTATCTTGTCCCAGTTTGAAAACTCCAACAAAAGGGAGTCTACCACAGTAGTGGGCAGATTGTTCCATTGCTTAATAGTTCTAAAAATTAGGAAATTCTTTCTAATACTCTGCCTGAATTTGCCTTCTTATATTTTCATGCAGTTGATTCTTGCCCTGCTCTCAGTTTCAGTACATTGCCTATAAATTCATTTGATGTTATAATTTTGAATGAGGATGTAGTCCATACCCATCAATGAATTAATGTAATGATTTTTCTTTTATTTTATTTCTATTGGATTTATGAGATAAACTTGCTGGTTATTATTTCTAAATATTTTTCAGTTGTTTCTGAATTTTGCCATGAATTATGTCTTTCTCTATTTTATTATTATTAGTATTTTCTTAACAGTAATTTTTTTTAGACAATAGAGGGTTTTGGAAATAGATACTGAGCCAGAAGTTAAAATCTTTTGTAAGGTATCCAACATATACTTTAAAATATTGGAAAAATAAGGCTTCAGCCTTATAAACACTCATCTAGAGATAAACTCAATGATACTTTTATTAATTTATAAATAATCTGAACCCCTCTCTAAATAGATATGGGTCAGATTTTTTATAAATTAGTATTAAGTCTAAGTTCAGTGATTCTAATGAAACAAATAATTGCTGTTGAAGAGGTAACTATGTAGCTATATAGCCATTTTAAAACTAGGATATCTATTTAGTTGGATTCTAGTTAGAATTGTGGATTTGTGGAGGCAGATTTATATACTCTGTGCTATGCTAGTTTGATTTAAAAGAGCTATTTGAAATATTCATTAAATATTTAATTATTAAAAGTTTATTATTTTTCTACCTTTCATTATTGCTTTGCATCAGTAACTAACCATTTTATTTTAAATGTTACAATAGGTATTATTGTAGTTTATAAAGTTCAGGAAATCTTTTCATCCCTTCCTCCAAGCACTAGCTCCCTATAATGTCCCAGAAACTGAAAATTGGGAGAGTTTGATGTCACTTTGCATTACTCTTTGCACTTGTACTTACCGGTAGCAATGTATAGATTTGGAATCTTTATTTGGTTTAAAAATAGCGTGAAGAGAGGCAACAACTATCTGTCCAATAGTTGTTCCATGTTTGGTACATGTCAATAAATCAATTTAAGACATTAGGAGTGATAAGAGCCAAACCAGAAGTTCATTTTTAGGAGATTAGTTAAGTACAATCAGTGAAGTGTAATAACTAATTTTATTATAGTTTGAAAGTACTCTAATGTTTGACTTCAATTCATTGGGGATTATGAAGTTGAAAACCAGGATACTGACAGAGTAAAGTTTGAAAGCTATGTTAAAATTTCCATATTTCACTTCTTGATATCCTAATTAGATGGTTATAATTGTTACAAACTTAACAATGAGAAATATGAGTATAATAATAGCTATGAATAAAGAACTC
The DNA here is from genome assembly GCA_034064705.1 of Bothrops alternatus. Taxonomy (NCBI): domain Eukaryota; kingdom Metazoa; phylum Chordata; class Lepidosauria; order Squamata; family Viperidae; genus Bothrops; species Bothrops alternatus. Next base: position 8,295,113 of record JARGCV010000003.1, on the reverse strand, counting down.
TAATCCATATTCTGTTTGCCTTTGATATTTTAATTATTGCCCTTGCTCACATTGTTCCATTTTGCAATGTTTAAACAGCTTAAAGTAAATGCTGGCATGAACTTACTTGAAATTAATTAATAAATAATACATTAATAGCATAATAAATTAATTGAAACACGCAGTTTGAAACATAATTGTTGAAGATAGTATGTAAGCATGAATTGGTTACTTATCTAAGTGACCGTGATATGAATATGGAAAATATATAAAGACTTAATTTTGAATTTATAAGCTTCATTCATTTTAATATCCAACAGAGGGCATTATTCTTTTGACTATCAATATCATATTCATATTGGGTATATTGAATATAAAATTATATTGGTTATACTGAATATAAAATTAAAGGACAAGTGATAATGAAATGGTAGTTATTTACAATATTAATATGGATCTTATTTTTTTGGCTTTTGGAGTTTTAATATGGGGATTACAGGAAAATACAATTAATGTTGAGATTATCAGTTACTTTAAGAAACTATTTTTTTTATAGAAGACAAATTTTCTACAAATTAGCAAATTACTTTTCTCTATAAATATCCAAACAATAGGATGCCAAAATCACATCTAATATGTCTTATGTCAAGCTGCATACTGATATATATCAATTTGAATTTCAGGTTAAAAATTCAAAGAGCAATAGGTGGTTTCCAAAGGAAGTCCCTTCTCTTGGCATAATATTTACAAGACAACATTTTTCCAAATTGTTTATGTTGAGAGTATATATCATGGTTCCTACATGCTTTGAAAATACTTTTTAAAAAGGTAGATAAAGATGTTCTGGAGAATGAGTGCAGCACCTCTTGAAAACAGACATGTTGGTTTTCAGGCAAATGAAGTGGTCTGGAAAAAAAGACAATAACTATTTTAAAGAAGTTCTGCAACTGTGCTCTTGTGTTTTTGGAAACATTGAAGCATACACAGCTCTAGAATATATAATACCAGCATAAAATTTTCTTGCTTGTAGTGAGCAATATGATCTTTCCTTCCTTTTCTTCATCTCATACGTCTGCCATATCTGCCCCAAAGAACATACAGTGACTATATGTGGTAGAGAGAATTGGTTCTATCAATCATAGTTTGTGAATAGATATGCTTACAATTTATTTTATATGCATCCTTGATTCCAGTATGGCTTTCTTTGTTCAGTGATAAACATACACAGAGAATAGAAATATTTGCTTATCCAGCATTTCATAGCATAAACCATGTTTCAGGTTTTAACACAATAAAGCAATATATGAATATCATGTTTGCTCTATATACCTATATTTTTATACATGAAATCATTTACATATGAAATCTAAAGAGGATTTAAGAAATTTCATGCTTGACATTTTGCTAATTCATTCTGTTATTGTAAACAAATAATTTTATGTATAAAATTAAGCTGTTATATATGTACAGTTTCCAAAATACAATTTTATATATAAATATGTAAATGATTTCATATATGTATGTGTGTTTATGTGTGTGTGTGTATATATGTATATAGAGAGGTGTGTTTGCATATATATATATATATGTATGTATATGTGTGTGTGTGTGTGTGTGTGTATACACACACACATATACTTGTTTTCTGAGGTTTTCTCAGGTGTTTGTATGTAGGTCTTTGGTTATCTGGGTTTTCTCCCGTGTAAAATTCGAAGTGTCTTGGCGACGTTTCGACGAAATCCCATTCGCCATCTTCAGGCTGGTGCTTTCAGCTTTGTGCTTCTAGGAGCAATGTGTGGTCGTAGCTGTTTCTTCCTTTTAACTGCCAGTGGGGGTATGAACTGATTGGCTGGGAGCTTGGCTGTGTTCTGATTGGGTGGAGGTGTGTTCTGATTGGTTAGGGGCTTGGCTGTGCTCTGATTGGATGGGGGGTTGGCTGTGCTCTGATTGGATGGGGGAGTGTTCTGTTTGGGTGGGGGATTTGTTGTGCTCAGGTTAGTCTGAGTTGCAGGGGGATTTGAGATGGTGAGCTGCATTGCTGTTGTTTGGCTTCGCGTTTGTGGTCGTGCCTCATCTTCATGGTGGGTGTCAGTTTGCTTCATGTATGGATTGGAGGGGTTTAAAATGGCTAATGATGCAGCTGTGGTGTAGCTTCTGGTTTGTGGTCGTGCCTCATCATCGGTGTGGGTTTGGGTTTGCTTTTTGTGTGGATGTGTCATGGTGACATCCTGTGTGGTTTTTGTGAGTGTAGGTCTGGTGTCATTCTTTGCGTTAGGGACTCGTTTGTCAATAAGGGCGGGTTTCCAAATGGCTGGTAGGCGGGAGGTATCATCTCGTTTGTTCATGCTGTGTGGGCGTTTTTCTATCTCGATGGCTTCTCTGATTATTCTGTTATTAAAGTGTTCAGTTTTGGCGATAGTTCTGGTCTTTTTAAAGTCAATTTCATGTCCTGTGGCTTTAAGGTGTTGGACCAGGGAAGAAGTTGGTTCCTCTTTTTTGACTGAGTTTTTGTGTTCTTCAATGCGTGCACTTATTCTTCTGTTGGTTTGTCTGATGTATGTGGTAGGGCAAGCAGTACATGGTATTTCATATACTCCTTGATTTTCTAACTCAATTTTGTCTTTGGGGTTTCTTAGGATGGTGGATATTTTTCTGTTTGTGCAGAATGCTGTCTTGATGTTGTGTTTGTGGAGGATCTTGCTGATCCTGTCTGTGGTGCCTTTTATGTATGGGAGGAGGGCTTTGCCGTTTTCTTGTTCTCTGTCTTGGATTTTAGTGGAGGTTTCTTTTTGGATTAGGTTGGAAATCTTTTACGTGGGAGAAAACCCGAATAACCAAAGACCTACATACACATATACATATACACACACACACACACACAAACACACATACATACATACACACACACACACAAATATATATATATATATGTGTGTGTGTTTGTGTGTGTGTGTGTGTGTGTGTGTGTGTTTTCTGAGGTTTTTGCGGGTATTTGAATGTAGGTCTTTGGTTATTCGGGTTTTCTCCCGCGTAAAATTCGAAGTGTCTTGGCGACTTTTCGACGAAGTCCCATTAGTCATCTTCAGCCTGGTGTTTTTGGCTTCGTGCTTCTAGGAGCAATGTGTGATCATAGCTGTTTCTTCCTTTTTTTTGAAAAAGTTTTATTAATTTTATAATCATAAACAAAAAAGAAAAACAAATGGAATACCACTCAACTTAATACAATCTTTTACAACTTTCTCTCATAAAAAACAAAGCGTACATTCTTTTAAAATACTTATTATAACTATGGGTGTTGCTCGGCAGCAACCCCTTCACCACATCCCCCTCTTCCTCCCTACCTACTACAATCCCCCACCCTCTCTCTCCCTCCCTCACTCTCCACCCTCCTCTCCTACCTACCTACTTCCCTTCACCTTCACTCCTCAGTCTACCCCCTCCAGATGTGGTCCAGAGGTACTGTCCAAGCAACCCCTCTTATATCTATTAAATATATCGTTCTTATATATTACCAATATTGCAGTTGAGTAGACCATTACACCCCCCCTACCCAGCCCCCCCCGACTTCCCAAAGTGAATACAGGGTAAAACACAAGAAAACCCACTAAACTAAACAAAACTATTATATAAATCCTAATAACAATTTAACTATATTTTCAATCCAACATATAAAAATTTAACTATATAGTAAATACAATTTCTTAAATTGATATTTCCCTTGTATATACTCTATCCATTTTTTCCAGTCCAACATATATTTTTCATTTGAATGATCCTTCAAGTATGCAGATATTTTAGCCATTTCTGTCAAATTTATAACTTTTGAGGTCCATTCTTCAATAGATGGTATTTCTGGCTTCTTCCAATATTGTCCCACCAACAGTCTTGCTGCTGTAATCAAGTTCAAAATTAAGTTCATCTCTATGGTGGTGCAGTCTTTTATAATACCTAGCAAAAACAACTGTGGTGAAAATTCAATACGTTTTTTCAAAATATTTTGAAGTATCCAAAAGGCCTTAATTTTTCTACAAGTCCACCATACATAAGTAGCGTCCGTACATTCACATCTCCAGCACTTAGATTGTAAGTTAGGGTACATATATGATAATTTTTTCGGATCCAAATGCCATCTATAAAACATTTTATAAAAATTTACTCTTAAATGTTGCGCTTGTGTGAATCTTAAATTTTTCACCCAGATCCTCTCCCAAGTTTCCATCATGATTGGTTGTCCAAAATTTTGTCCCCACTTTATCATACAGTCCTTAACTAATTCAGTTTCAGAATCAATTTCTATCAGTACGTTATATAATCTTTTAATATGCATAGACCTTTGGTCTATAACTTGTTTAACTAAATTTTCATCTATTTGAGATAAACCTATTTTCAAATCTTTTTGCCATCTAGTCTGCAGTTGTAGATATGAAAACCAAGTATGGACTATTCCTTCCTCACTTAACATGTTCAAGGACTTTAATAATAATGAATTCCCTTCTCTAATTAGGAGTTTCTCATAGGGCACCACGTCTTGAACTTGTACTCTATTTATATTCTCTATTGCGTGTCTGGGAACCGTCCACATAGGAATTTTTTCATTTAATATATACTGATACTTTTTCCAAACACGCAACAAAGCATTTCTCAGTAGGTGCTCTTTGAAACTCCTATCCACCTTTTTATCATAAACTAGATATGCATGCCAGCCATATAATAAACCATACCCTTCAATATTCAATATTCTATCATTAGTTAGATTAAGCCAGTCACTTATCTAAAACAGCAGCGTGGTAATATAACTTAAAATTGGGCATTTTCAAACCACCTCTTTCCCTTATATCCTGAATAATTTTTAATTTGACCCTCGGTTTCTTGCCATTCGAAATAAATCTATTAATACCCTTCTGCCACTCCTCCAAATTCGCATCCTTTTTAAGTATAGGTAACATTTGAAAAAGAAATAAAAATTTTGGCAATACATTCATTTTAACTGCCGCTATCCTACCCAACATAGATAATTGTAATTTTTTCCATTTATCCAGTTCTATTTGTATCTTATTCCACAAAACTTCATAATTATTTTTATATAATTTCCCATTAGAAGCTTCAATATCAATTCCTAAATATTTAACTTTCTTAACTATCTCACACCCCGTTATTCTTTCCAAATCTTGTTTTGAATTATTATCTAAATTTTTGACTAACATCTTTGTCTTAGATATATTTAATTTAAAGCCTGATACCCTACCATAATTTTTGATTATCTCCATCAAACTCTGAGCTGACTGTGTTGGTTGAGTCAGTGTCACAAGTAAATCATCAGCAAAAGCACATAATCTATAGTCATGTTGTCTAATCTGTATACTTTTTAAGTCATCTGAAACTCTTATCCTATTCAATAAAACCTCTAAAGTTAGAACAAACAACAAAGGGGATAAAGGACATCCCTGTCTAGTGCCTTTCTCTATATTAAATGAATCTGTTAAATGCCCATTCACAATGATCTGACCTGTTTGTTTCTGGTAAACTGCTAGTATAGAATTAATAAACTGATCCCCCATTCCTATCCTAACAATTAGTTTTTTCAAAAACAACCAATTCAGTCTATCAAAAGCTTTTTCCGCATCCAAAAACATAAGAACTGCAGGCACCTGGATGTGCTTATCCAAATATTCTATTATGTTAATGAGTTGTCTAACATTAGTTTTCATCTGTCTCCCTTGTAAAAAACCAGTTTGGTCTGAATGAATTATTTGTTGTAAAACTGTCATTAATCTATTAGCCATGATTTTTGCAAAAATCTTATAATCCGTATTCAACAATGAAATAGGTCTAAAATTTTCTGGTTGAGCATTGTCTCTTCCCTCTTTGAGAATTAAAGAAACATAGGCTGTTTTCCATGAAGGTGGAACCTGACCACCCTCTTGTATATTAACAAATAGCTCTCTAAGAAGTTCCACCATTTCCATTTGAAGATGCTTATAATAAATTGCCGTTAACCCATCAGTCCCAGGAGATTTTCCCATTTTCAATTGTTTGATCACTGAAATTATTTCTTCTGATGTAATCATTGCATTTAACCTATCTCTTTGTTCATTGGTAATTGTCAATACATTTTCATTTTGCAAAAAAGTATCTGTCTCATTCTCTTGTATCTTCTCTTCAGCGTACAACTTGGAATAAAATTCTAAAAAAACTTTTTAAATAATTTCTTGTTGGAACACCTCCTTCCCTTTGTATTGTATTTTATCAATTATACAGGATTTTTGTTTTTTCCTTAATGTATAGGCCAACCATCTGCCAGGTTTATTAGAATTAAAAAATGTATTATGTTTAGCATATTGTATATTCCTAGCAACTTGGTCGGTCATCAACAAATCAAATTGTTTCCGTAGAATCTTAATCCCCTCTTTAATGTTTTTATCATCTGGTCTCTTTATTAATAATTGCTCTTTCTGTCTTATTTCCTCCTCTAATTCCTTCCTTTTTTCTTCATTTTTACGTCTATACCTTTTATTCATGTCAATTAAAACCCCACGCATAAACACTTTGCTAGCATCCCATACCATTTCTATTGTTGTATCCTTATGCAAATTTAACATAAAAAATTCCTTCATAACATTTTTACATTCATTCACATTTGTATCGTATTTAAACAGATTTTCATTAAGACTCCAAGATCTTTTAGAGGTCTGACCTACCATTAGTTCCATCCAAACCGGATTATGGTCTGTTAAAACTTTGGGTAGGATTTTCACCTTCTTTAATCTAAAAATAAAGTCACTTGTAGTTAATATGAAGTCAATTCTAGAAAATGACTGATGTCTATCAGAGAAAAAAGTAAATTCTTGCTCTTTACCATGTCTTTCTCTCCATATATCTATCAAATCAAAATCATCCTTAATATCAAAAAAAGATTTAGGCAACATGGAACGTGTTTGAGGAATTGGTGAAGACTTCTTCTTATCTAAACCAATATCTATAACACCACTCCAATCTCCCATTAAAATACAAGACCTATAATCAAATTGTATTAACTTTTTATGTAATAACTTGTAAAATATTCCTTGTTGTTGATTTGGTGCATATATACCCATCAAAAGAACTTTCTTCCCATCTATTAAAATTTCAATTGCTAAAAATCTACCTTGAATATCTGATTCTATTAATTTAGCTCTTATATAGTTTTTAACATAGATAACAATTCCATTCTTCTTCTCAGCAGCCGCTGCCACAAAATGTGAACCTAATTTGTTATTTATCAAATATTTCTGATCAGTAATTCTAATATGTGTTTCTTGTAAGCAGATTATATCATTTTTACATTGCGTCAAATAGTGAACTATCTTTTTCCTTTTCTGTGGAGAATTTAAACCATTGACATTCCATGTCAAATATTTATTTGACATGACTAACTTGAGAAAACTTTTGCAAGGCCAAATCAAGTTTTTCATCCATTTTCTTCTTTGGTCTTGCTCCCATGGCTTCCAGACGTGTAGATACAGCTTGGATTGGACGTAATTGTTGTTCCTTTTCTTGTTGTTCCATGCGTTTAGTAGTTGCTCTTGTTTGCCTTTGATCTTTAGACTTCTCTACTTCCAGAGGCTGAAAAACATCAATGCTCTGCGCGGGCAGCTCCATGAAAACTCCTTTGTCAACTCCTGATGCTGCAAGGGGTTGTGACTCTGAAGACTGTATTTGTTGTTTTAACGCCATATCTCTCTCTTTTGGTAAATCTGCCCTTTTTGGTGTTGGAGATGGGGGTTTACCAGCCTTCAACACATTCTCAAAAAAATCTTTCGCTTTCCCAACAGAATTCAAGTGGTATCTATTACCCTGGTAAAATAATGACAGTCCAGCTGGAGCCTCCCATCTAAATTGTATGCCATATTTTTTAAGTTCAACCACCAAAAATGCATAATCTTTTCTTGCTCTTAACATCTTCGGAGGAATCTCCTTCAAAACCACAACCTCCTGGCCAGCAACACTTAATTTCTTTTTTTTAATTTTTTTTAAAATAAAAATTCCTTTATTTAAACAATCAGCATTGTACATAAAATCTTTGTATGCATCGAACATCATAGCGTCTGATATACAACACTACGTATTATTCTTTGTAAACGTCTGGTTTGGTAAACATTTTTCATTCCTCACTTCAATCCTCTATTATACACCTGTTACATTTTTTATTCTCTATGATCCCTAACAATAGGTCCTGAGGTAGTAGTTAAACATTAAATATAAGATCATATTAATAATCAATCATCATAGAACACAACATATAACACTAGGTATTAATCTTTGTAGACGTCTGGTTTGGTAAATATTCTTTACTTCTCACTTCCAGCCTCAACTATATGTCTGTTGTGTTTTATCTTTTATGATCCCTAGCAAAAGATCCTGAGGTAGGGATTCAATAACCTGGGGTAAAAATTCAGTCTGTTTTTTCATTATTAAAGTAATCAACATCAAGCATAAGATCATATTAAAAGCGATCATCGTAGAACATAACATACAACATTAGGTAAACATTCTTCACTCCTCACTTCAAGCCTCTACTATACACCTGTTTCATTTTTAACCTGTATGATCCCTAACAATAAGTCTTGAGGTAGTAACACTTAATTTCTTATTATAAGATGTTGTAAGAACGTAATTTCTGAATCTCCTTGTAACAAAATAAATCAAAATGTCTCTAGATAAATTTCTTTGTCTTGCAATCCATGAATTAACTCTATAGATCCTGTCAATCTGCCAAGAGACATTTTGTACTCCATTTTCTAAAAATTGTGCCAAAGCCTCTTCAAAAATTCTTCTCAGGTCATCCTGATTCTCATTTGCAACTTCTTTCAGCCCTCTGATTCTAATAGCGAACATCATTTGATTGTATTGTACCATAACTGCTTGATCTTGTATATCGCTTTTAATTTCATCAAATTTTCCCTCAATTTGTTGCTCAATCCCTTTCACCTTTTCTTCAACTCTCAAAGTATAATCCCAAACCCCCTTAATAGCATCCACAATATCTTCTCTTATCACAATATTGTAAGTCTCAATTGTTTCTTTAATTGTCTCCAATTCATCAGTTACGCCTTTAATTTGTTCCTCAATCTTTCTCTCCAATTTTTCAGTCATTGTTGAAAAAGCAGCCTGGAAATCTTTCATGGTAAACATTTCTGGAGGAGATTAAGTAGACGAGGGGGCTTGAGATTCTGTAGATGTTAAAGAGGCTGGGGGAGCAACAAGAGTACTTAGTTGTAATTTAGAGGGCTGAGCCGGGGAAGATACTGCCACCTTCGCAGAAGCAATTTTAGTTTGTCTGGTAGCCATAGTATATTCAGTCACTTTTAAAAAGTTAATTTAAATAAAAAAGAATCCTTACAAATACGTTGCCAAAATAATGTCCTCTTCTTATCTTCTTTCAAGTCAAAATTTAATTGTAATTTATAGGGTTTTAAAGTTTAAATCTGAGCAGTTGCTCTGGCTTTGCTCTAAGAAAAAAAATCACTTTCACTTTCCCCGTCACTTTCCCTTTACAGTGAAAGCGATCGCCATCTTGGATACATTATGTTGATTGTAGAAATATGTGGTCAGAAGTAAAATAAAAAAATACTTGCAATAAAGAACTCCTGTATTCACTCCGCCTGCATGCAGGTCTCTCTTAAGAATTTATTTGAAGCAGGGATGGTCGCGGCGTCTTTTTCTGTCAGCCGACAGAAGCATCCCAGGGCAGGAACGTCTTCGAGCGCCTGGGGAGCTCTCACTCTTTCCCCCTGAAAACTTTTTCAGGGGGTTTTTAGAAGAGCTCAACCCACGCCCGTTGCTCTTCACCCCTTCTTCGCCCAAAGGGGGGATTTTTCACCGCAAAAAACTGCTGATGTTCGCTGTTTTTGCGGCTTTACAAAACCCCGGGAACGGAGCCTCGGAAGGAGGCTGTGGCGACGCCAGCGGAGCCACTGGAAGTCCGCTGGATATTTTTCTGTTTGTGCAGAATGCTGTCTTGATGTTGTGTTTGTGGAGGATCTTGCTGATCCTGTCTGTGGTGCCTTTTATGTATGGGAGGAGGGCTTTGCCGTTTTCTTGTTTTCTGTCTTGGATTTTAGTGGGGGTTTCCTTTTGGATTAGGTTGGAAATATTTTACGCGGGAAAAAACCCGAATAACCAAAGACCTACATACACATATACATATATATACACACATACATACATACCTACATACCTACATACATACATACATACTTTTCGGCTTCGTGCTTCTAGGAGCAATGTGTGATCATAGCTGTTTCTTCCTTTTTTCCCCTTTTTAGCTTTTTCTTCCTTTTAACTGCCAGTGGGGGTATGAACTGATTGGCTGGGAGCTTGGCTGTGTTCTGATTGGGTGGAGGTGTGTTCTGATTGGATGGGGGAGTGTTCTGTTTGGGTGGGGGCTTTGTTGTCCTCAGGTTAGTCTGAGTTGCAGGGGATTTGAGATGGTGAGCTGCATTGCTGTTGTTTGGCTTCGCGTTTGTGGTCGTGCCTCATCTTCATGGTGGGTGTCAGTTTGCTTCATGTATGGATTGGAGGGGTTTAAAGTGGCTAATGATGCAGCTGTGGTGTGGCTTCTGGTTTCTGGTCATGCCTCATCACCAGTGTGGGTTTGGGTTTGCTTTTTGCGTGGATGTGTGGTGGTGACATCCTATCAGAGCACAGCCAAGCCCCTAACCAATCAGAACACACCCCCACTGGCAGTTAAAAGGAAGAAACAGCTACAATCACACATTGCTCCTAGAAGCACGAAGCCGAAAACACCAGCCTGAAGATGACGAATGGGACTTTGTCGAAACGTCACCAAGACACTTCCAATTTTATGCGGGAGAAAACCCGAATAACCAAAGACCTATACACACACCTCTCTATATACATATATACACATACATATATATATATATGGAACAAAAACACATGCCTGGAAAAAACTTAATTTTAAACATTTGCCTATGTTTTTGATAGAAAGAACAATTAAAATTAATAATTCCCATATCTCCATCACAGGTTGGTATTCTATTGCCCATCTGTTGTGGTTGTTAATTAATAATTTTTCTATGTTCTTAATGAATGTTACTCTCACAATTTTGTTTGTGTGGTGTGTATGTGTGTGTGCGCACATATACATATATTCTTATAGTTCTATCTGTATATAATTAAGAACCAAAACACAATCATTTTACTCTTTGAATTTGTCCTGTTCATTTTTTCCCCAAAAATTTCGCACACACATGGAGCCAAAAATAATAAAGGTCATGATATAATTCCAACAACTATTGATTTTGTAGTTATTATAATTTTGTAATTTATAGATTCAATATTTGCAAACCACTAAATTTTGCCTATAAGTCTGGCAACATATCTAATCAAATGTAGCCCACAATAGTTTCCTTGGTGACGAGTATATAGCTGCTAAAATAGACTACAGCTTAAAGAGTACAAACAAAAAAGCAAATAATCCAGTGTTCCTGTTTTCTTAAATGTTGCCATAAATTATACAGATTTGACTATTTTTAATGCAGATTTTCTACAAACACCATTTTTCTGAAATTGTTAATTGTCTGACCTCAATGTGTGATTAACAAGAAATGAGGTTTTAAAAAATGTTGTGAATCCTCTACAGACACTAAGTTGTTATCTTCTGCATGAAGTATTGTGTTCTGAATCTCACAGTTCTTTAAGAGATATCCAAACTGCTGCTAAGAAAAGGGAAGGTATACTGAAGAAAAGAGCGTATCAGTTTTGGTTGTAGATTGTTTTAATAAGAACATTCCAGCTTTCCAAATGGGTTGAACTCCAATTTCTATAATCATTACCTGACATGATAAAAGCCAAGTCATTAGGTTGAGGTATTAAATTGTGTTCTTTTTACAGCCTATTAAGAGAGAACCTATTATTATTTATCTGATTTACATCCTGATGGACAGAATTACATTCACTTAATAAAATATATGATATTTCTGCTTTGTTGTTTTTAAAGATGTGTTTAGTTCTTCTGTCTCTTGAAGGCCCCTGGCTAAAAACTGATTATTGATTATTATATGGGATATAAGTACATTTATATTTATACCTTTTTCTCACTGAGTCCTCTTTTTATTGGGAAAGATTATATATTTTTCTCTCTATTGAATAAAAGAAACCTCCCACTTTATGATGATCCTAAACAATATAATATACCTTGCTCTTTGGATTATCCTGCTTCTCCCAGTAATTTATATTTCCTGTAAATGCACTTAGATGTTTAAATTATTTTAATACAATTTTGTTTGCTTTGCAAACCTTTTGAGAGCTGACATGGTATAAAGCTTGTCACTTGCACATTTTTGTGTTTCCTTTCACCCACTTTCAGTACAATAATAGAACTCTGAGAACATACCTATAGAAACCAATTTGTCCCTACAGCTGACTTTTCTAAAGAATCTATAATTTTGGAGTTTACAGGCACTGTCAGAGTGAATATGCTGGTTTTTAAAATATATATATATATACACATTCACCTGAAAAATTAGACTTAATGTTTTTCTTGCATTATAACAACTTATGGCAAACTCCACTATAATCAATTCAGAATTACCTTGGCATGTGCTTTCTTCAAGAACTCTCCCCCCTTCCTCTCCCCAGCCTTCACTCCAAAAGCCTTCCTTGGGAGTTTTCTCCTTGCTCACAATGACACAGAACCTATGCATGGAGGCAATTTTTCAGAATGTCTTATTTCAACTGATTTTAAATATTTCAATTTTTTAAAATACCTTTATTAAATTGTATAACAAAAAGATAAAAGCTAACAAGAACTAGTAATCAAGAAAGAGAAGAGAAAAAAGAATAGACAGAGAGCAGAATGCAGTAAAATAAAGAAAAATAGAAATATAAAAAGGAGTGACTTATACATGAAACCTACATGAAACCAGTGCTTTTTTTCTAAAAAAAAAAAAAAAAAAACGGTGCCAGAACTCACACACATCATACAACCCGCCTTGCCTACCCTGCAAGGTTCCATCCAAAAAAGGTGCCGGAACTCCGTTCTGAGCGTTCCATGAGAAAAAAAGCCCTGCACGAAACTCTTACTCTACAGTAACAGCATAACATTATTTTTAAATAGTCTATTAGTATTAACAATCATCAAATTTACATATATATAATTTCATTTTTATCTGTTTCACAGAAAAAGTCCAAAACGGGTTTCCAATTAGCATTAAAATTAATCAATGTACTTTCTCTAATCAAGGCTATCAATTTTGTCATCCCAGTCAATTCCACCAACTTTACCAATGATTCTTCCATTATCGAATCTTTCCACATTATAAAAGTCCTGCCATTATCGTATATAAGAATAGAGTTTCATGCAATTTTTCCAATTGTTTTTTCATCCGCCCCAACAAAAATGTCTCTAGTCTCAACTGTATATTGATCTTCAAAAATTCTCTGAATTAATATATGTATTTGAGTCCAGAATCCCAAAGGTGCTTTTTCACGAGAAAACTGGACTTTCTTGTTTTTCTTTGAAGATGTTTTGCTTCTCATCCAAGAAGCTTCTTCAGCTCTGACTGGATGGTGGGGAATGGAATGACTTGATTCCCTACCATGCAATCAGAGCTGAAGAAGCTTCTTGGATAAGAAGCAAAACGTCTTCAAAGAAAAACAAGAAAGTCCAGTTGCCTCATGAAAAAGCACCTTTGGGATAACTATGACCTGGGTGACTGAGAATCTCCATAGACATTGAGTCCAGAATATTTTTTACAAGTCTTTAATGCCTGTACTTTACTTATTTTATTTTCCACAAAATACATTTAAAAATCCCCTTCAGTTTCTCTCATTTGTATAATATTAGATTTCAACTAATGATGATGCTAAGGATGATGCATCTCTATTGCATACTTGTAATTTATAAACGAGCATCAAACTCTTTAACGAATCATAAAGGCTGAAAAAATGTATTCTTCCTTGAACATGTAGAGACAAGAAGCATTAAGTCTTTAATTTAGTCTCTTTTATTTATGATGCTTTGGGTCATAAAGAGCGTCCAGAATTTATTTGGAATATATTTGGAAACAGTCAAAAATGACTTTAGAAAGGGGGGGGTTACCTTGGATCTTCTGTGTTTTTCATTGAGTAGATTTTTGCACATAAGCCTACAAGCAACATGTTCACCCCAAACACTGACAGAGTTGATAGAATATACTGAAATGTTATTGCTAGATAAATTGCCAACATGTAGATTATAGTCAAAGCTTCAAGAGTGTTGTATCTGTTATGAGCCAAACCTTTCCAGCTTTTAAAAAATTACCCAGATAGTTTGAGAAGTTAGTAAAGTTATATGGTCCTTTCTAAAGCATACCACTTTTGGTAATGCTTAATTTTAACATATTTTTGGAAATTATATTATATATTTGTGGGATAAATATGTAGTTTTCATGAGGTGATTAGCCCATAGCCAAGATGTTCTGCGGGCCTGATCTACAACTAAAATTCTTATTGTGTTTTTTTTGTATACACACGTTGTAAATAAGAATTTATTATCAGTAAAAGTTGAAACTAAGTCCTGGTTATTTATAGTCATCATTGACCCATTTCAGGTTAATTTAAAAGAGCATTTGGTTATCTTTCTGGACATGGAATATGTTTAAAAAGAATAATCTATCTTCATTTTAAACAGAAACTCGAGCAGATAGAACAAAGAAATTGTTTAGACATTATACTGTTGGATCATATGACAGCATTGATGCTTCAAGGTAAGATGCTTTTATTTCATTTCATAATGTGAATTGTATATTTTTTCAGTACTTAAAAAGTAAACATATGTAGACTTGATCTTCAAAACTCTTAAAGGAGTATGTGTTTTTCACTCCCCATTTATAAGCCCATTTATTGGTTACATAGCATCTTTTGCTAGGATAGAGAATAGCCAAATGTCTTCCCAGAGTGAACAAAGGATGATGCCACCACAACCTGTTTCAATACATTTTATTAGTCCATAGTATCTCTTGCTTCAGCAGGCCAGCTAATTTATCCACAGATAAATTCTTGGAGTTCTTTTATAATTGAAATTTAATAATTGCCTATAGATAGTCCTTATGATTGTTGAAGTGTAGAACCTACAACATTATTTATCTAATCAAGAACACCTTCAAAAATTATTCCTCTTTTTTTCCCCCATCAGTTCCTGTTTCTGGAGTTACATCCTAATGCTATATAATATGTCACATTTTAATACAGTTTTGGAAAAATTGTTTTGGGGCATTCTGTTAATTCTTATCTAAAATGCTGGCTTGCTGCTTCTTGTACTTCCTATACTTATCTTTGAATTGCGGTAATCTTGTATGACAGTAGTCCCCAATCTTTCTGGCACTAAGGACTGGTTTTGTGGAAGGCAATTTTTCCACGGACTAGGAAGGATGCTTTTATGCGCAACATGGATCCCATGCATGTACTGTACAGAGAAGCTTTCCTTGCTCACCTGCCGTTTGTGCAGATCTGTGGCCTGGGAGTTGGGGACTCCTGTTATATGACATATTCAAGAATAGAATATGAACTGGTTTTGAAGAGATAGCATGAAGAAAGAGGTATACAATTTTAGGGTGCTTGTGGATTTGCAGCCAGAAATATTTTTACCCTTGAAGAATCTTCAGAAAATACAACCCCTATTCCCAAGTGAGGACCACATTACACAGGTCCTGTAATGTACTGATTGCCAGTTTGTTTCTGAGAATAATTCAAAGTGTTGGTGAATAGATAAGTTGGATTTTTTTTAAAAAAAAATTCCTATCTAGGGAGCTAACTTGGCATCTTTCTATTGATATTCTGCCAATCTTTCAAGCCATTTCTTTTTAGGAAATCATTCTTTAAATGGCCTTATCCTGGAGAAGGTCTATGTGATTGCGAGCAGTAGATACCAATTCCATGGGATATAATCCATTTTTGGGTGTAAAATTAAGATTGTATATCCCACCTTCATCATTTTTACTAAGTATTTTGTAATAGCTTTTAGAATTGCTTTTGCTTTTCCCCTTTAAACATTCTCTACTGATTCATTTAAGGTTAGAAATCTCTATAAAAATTTAATTTTCTAGTTTAAGTATTTATACATAGATTTCAGTGAATTACACACATATTAATGGAGCTGTTTTAATAACCTGCCATTTATCTAAAGTTATAACTGCATGTGCAATTCAGTTTCAATGTGTAACTTCCATGCATAATTTGTTCAAAGCAGGTGTATTGTATCTGAAGTGTTGTTCTCTTTCTTCAGTAATATTAGCATGGACATGCAGACTTGGAAAGGGGAATACATTGTGCATATTTTATATAAATGTAAAAAAATCTAGCAAATTGTTTACTCTGAAACTATTTTAGAGCAGTTTGAAACTAGTATGGTGTACAATAGAATGGCAGGGTATTTCTTTGTTAAGTACAGCATGATATACACAGGAGAAAATAATAGCGAGCATAGATAATATGTTGGCAGCATTTTAATTAGAATAAGGTCAATAATTGATGGCCCTTCAAATGTTACAGCTGCCAGTTTCTATTCAATCATGCTGTCTCAGATGCTGAGAATTTTGGTTTAGCTACATCTTGAAAGGTAAAGTTTCCCAGCCTCTGACTTAGTAGAAGATTAGACTTTGCTTTTCCATCCCTTTCCCAAATCTTTGCACCCGGTTTTAGGGGTGCAAAGGATGAGCCATGATGGAGCAGATTAGCCTACTTGATGACATTAGATGTCACTAGATATTTGTCTATATCAGGGGTGTCAAACTCGCAACATCACGTGACGTGTTGCGACGTATTGTGACTTTTTTCCCATTGCCAGTAGTGGGGTGAGTGTAGTTTCACTATGATGCATCCGCCTGCGGGCCAGCAGTTTGACACCCCTGGTCTATATGCACATAGTTTGGAATATATCTTATCCTTAAAGGAACAGAGTAGAAATATTTGGCAAAAAATATTTGGAAAGGCATGGAAGAAGTTGACCAGTATAGATAATGGTCAATGGGTTGAATGGTCTAGTACAGGGGTGTCAAACTCAATTTCATCAGCATTGCGGTTGCCCTTGGGGGCCAGGTGGGTGTGGCCAGGGTGGGTGGAGCCTACTGGGTGGGCGTGGATGGAGTGGGTGTGACCTACAGGGTTGGCGTGGCCAGCCCTACATCATTCATGTCAAGGGGGCCTGTGGGGGCCTGGGCAGGAGTGGGACAGATCTGAGGGTCTCTGGCACAAGGGGATGGGACCAGAGCAAGTGCCAAGGCATGGTTCAATGGAGGAGCCTCACTGTTCCTCTCAGGCCATGCGGGGGGGCTGGATGGTGGTGGCCGGAGCCCTGGGCAGCAGAGGTCAAACGCCCAGCCTGGCCCTCGAGCATCCGCAGCACCAAGCCCAGCCCTACTTCTCCAAGGGCGCACACAGCTGCACTTATCTCCTCCTCAAGGCTGCTGCTGCTATGCTTGCTCTCCTTAGCCAGGTTGCTCATGATGGGTACGAGCGCAAAGTCAGAGGGAGGCCCATTCCCTCTCCATGGGAGGAGACCCAACTTTGTATCCAAAGCTTCCTTAGCAATAGGATGGGAGACCCCCAGGATAGGCAATGAGGAGGGGGCAGGGCAGGACTAAGGCAGGACTTCCCTCAGACCCTTCTTTCCTTCTTTCCTTCCTTCCTTTCTAAGTACAGAGTGGTGGGGAAATATTTGAGATGAGGAAGGGAGGAAAACAGGCAAGAAACGCAGCTGGGGAGGTTTCACCATTCGTGAGGAATGAAGAAATGCACCATCTGCCTGGAAGTGGCCAGCACATGGCCATATATCTGGCTCGGTGGGCTCTGGGGGAGGGGATGCCATGAGCAGCATGAGAGTCAATGTTACCTGCGCAATGCCTCCCAGCCCCCAGCCTGCCCGGTTTCGGCAGGCAGCGAGGTGCTCTCCTCACAGCCCCGAGAGGCTGAGCCAGGCAGCGCAAATCTGTAAAGAAGCACAATGCCGCCCAGCCCCCAGCCTGCCCGGCTTTGGCAAGCAGGGTGCTCTCCTCACAGTACCGAGAGGTTGAGCCGGGCGGTGCAAAGTTCACCAGCTTTGCACTTTTCTGCCTGTTGAAACTGGGCAGGCTGGAGGCTAGCCAGCATTGCACTTCTTATCAGATTCGTGCCACCCGGCTCAGTTCTTGGCGCTGTGAGGAGAGCGCCCCACTGCCTGTTGAAACCAGGCAGGCTGGGAGCTGGGCAGCATCACGCTTCTTTTTGGATTTGCGCCACCCAGTTCAGCCTCTTGGCGCTGTGAAGAAAGCATCCCACTGCCTGCTGAAACTGGACACGCTGAAGGCTGGGCGTCGTCGTGCTTCTTTTCGGATTCATGCTGCCTGGCTCAGCCTCTCAGTGCTGTGAGGAGAGTGTCCCTCTACCTGGCAAAACTCTCCCCCAGAGCCCATCAAGCTGGATATGTGAAGTAGGTGAGGGCCATTTGCTGGCCACTTCCAGGCAATTTCTTCATTCCTCACAAAGGGTGACACCTCCCCAGCATGCACCCAGGGAGCGGGGCCGACGTAGCAGGGGCTGGTTCCTCGCTGTTTCCAGATGGCCTTTTGTAGCTAAGACTGAATGTGTTTCAGTATAGATGGCCAGCACAAAAGTGTACATTGGCTAGGGCAGGGCCAAGGCAGCAAGGGCCGTTCCCTCACTGTTTTCAGGATGGCTTCGTGGGCCATATGAAATCACGTCTGGTCTAGTATAAGAACATAAGAACATAAGAAGAGCCATGCTGAATCAGGCCAAAGCCCATCGAGTCCAGCATTCTGTGTCACACAGTGGCCCACCAATTGTACATGGGGATCTTGAGCAGAAAGAGAAGGCAAAACCCTCCCTTTCCCTTGACCCCCAACAAATGGTACTCAAGGGAATCCTGCCTGCCTCAACCAACATAGAGGCAGCACATGGACATCCGTTTTAATAACCACCGATACACTTGGCATCCATGAATCTATCTAGCCCTGCCTTGAAGCTGTCAAGGCTGACAGCTGTCACGACCCCTTCTGGAAGTGAATTCCATAAATCAACGACCCTCTGGGTGAAGAAATATTTCCCTTTATTTGTCCTCACTTTCTTAGCTATGAGCTTTAGGGAGTGCCCCCTTGTCCTGGTATTGTGTGATAGAGAAAAGAATTTTTCTCTATCCACCTTTTCTATCCCATGCAAGATTTTATACACTTCGATCAAGTCACCCCTTAAACGCCGTCTTTCAAGGCTGAAGAGACCAAGGCGTTGCAATCTGGTTTCATAAGGGAGGCGCTCCATTTCCTTGATCATTCCTGTTGCCCTTTTTTGCACCCTTTCCAGTTCCATTATATCCTTCTTGAGGTGCAGTGACCAGAACTGTACACAGTACTCCAAGTGTGGTCTCACCATCGATTTGTACAGAGGCAATACAACACTTGCTGACTTATTTTCGATTCCCTTCCTAATCATGCCAAGCATGGAATTTGCTTTTTTTACTGCTGCTGCGCATTGGGTTGACATCTTCATCGAGCTGTCCACCAAAACCCCAAGATCCCTTTCTTGGGTTGTCTCAGAAAGTTTGGTCCCCATCAGTTGGTAAGTATAATTGGGGTTCTTTGCCCCGATGTGCATAACTTTGCACTTGTTTAGGTTAAAATGCATTTGCCACTTTGTTGCCCACTCACACAATTTTGAGAGATCCTTCTGGAGCTCCCGACAATCAGTTTCACTTTTCACAACCCGGAACAATTTAGTGTCATCAGCAAACTTGGCTACCTCACTATTAACTTCTACATCCAGATCATTGATGAATAAATTGAAAAGTAAAGGTCCCAAAACTGAACCTTGGGGTACACCACTTCTCACTTCTTTCCATCCGGAGAATTGTCCATTTATTGCCACCCTTTGCTTCCTACAATTTAGCCAGTTACCAATCCATGACAAGACCTGTCCTCTAATTCCATGGCTGGAGAGCTTTTTTAGGAGCCTTTGGTGAGGAACTTTGTCAAAAGCCCTTTGAAAGTCAAGATATACAATATCAACTGGGGCCCCTTTATCTATGTATTTATTTACACCCTCAAAGAATTCTAACAAGTTAGTAAGACATGATTTGCCTTTGCAGAAACCATGTTGATTTTCTTTCAGCAATGCCTGTTTTTCTATGTGCCCTGTAATTTTATCTTTAATAATGGTTTCCATCAGTTTGCCTGGAACTGAGGTTAGACTGACTGGTCTGTAGTTTCCTGGATCACCTCTGGATCCTTTCTTGAAGATCGGGGTTATATTGCTTCCCTCCAATTTTCCGGTACAGTTCCTGATCTTAGAGAAAGATTATATATTTTAGCTAGAAGTTCAGCAATTTCACACTTGAGTTCCTTGAGAATTCTAGGGTGGATGCCATCTGGACCCGGCGATTTGTTGACGTTTAGTTTAGAAAGGCATGCAAGAACATCTTCCTTGTTTATCTCTATCAGGTTTAATTCTTCTATTTCCCTCCCTGGGAAAACTAATTCAGTGGCAGGCAAATGTTCTCTATCCTCCTCAGTGAAAACAGAGGCAAAGAAGTCATTTAGCCTCTCAGCAATCTCCTTGTCTTCTCTGATTATCCCCTTCTGACCATTGTCATCAAGTGGCCCAACTGATTTTCTGGTTGGGTTCCTGCTTCTGATGTACTTAAAAAAGGTTTTGTTATTATTTTTAATATTCTTGGCTATATGCTCCTCAAAGTCTCTCTTGGCATTCATGACTATCGCCTTGCATTTGGTCTGCCAGAGTTTGTGATCCCTCCTGTTCTCCTCGGTAGGAAGAGCCTTCCATTTCTTAAATGAGTTTTTCTTCTTTCCAATAACCTCCTTTACCTCATTCGTAAGCCATACTGGTATCCTCTTGGACTTTCCAATCCTCTTTCTTAGTTCTTGGTTACTATCTCATTTAGTAACAGTTCAAAATTATGACAGTGTAAAAAAAGTTTTACAACCAATACTTGCATTTGCATCCACAGCAGCATTTCAAATGTGATCACCATTTGGGCACTTCATATCTGACAGATATTTTTGACGAGTTGCCACATCCGTTAATTATAAGCTTCCCTTGTGAGAAGCAGAGTTAATGGAGAATCAACAAATCTTGGTTTGTATGATGTCTCCCTTAATGACCATGATGATTTGCTTAAGAACTGAATGAGAAGTGACATCATAAATCTGTCATGGTCACCTGATTTTTCACTTAGTGACCACAAATATTTAGTGATGGCATTACTGGTCCCAATTATGGTTGCTGACCAAGAAATACTTATACAGTCAGGGATATCAGAAGTCAAGAAAAAAAATAAAAGGAGAGATAAAATAGAAAACAGAACATCTGTAGAGCTTCAAAATGAGAGCCAGTTGTGAGTTCTAGTCCTGCTTTGGGCATGATGCCAGCTGGATGACCTTGGGTCAGTCATTCTTGGACCTAGGAAGGAGGCAACGGCAAACCAGTTGTGAAAAACTTTGCCAGGAAAACTTCCAGGACTTGTCCAGGCAATTAGCTTCCAGTTTGTTGATTTTGTAGTGTGTGAACCATCTCAAGGTAGCCATCTCTTTGATCTTAAGCTAACAGATTTTCTGAAAACTGAAATATGTTCTTTAGAGAATAATAATAATAATAATAATAATAATAATAATAATAATAATAATAATAATAATAATAATAATAATAATAATAATAATAATAATAATAATGCAGCCTAGCACTGTGTTTGCTTTTTTGCTTCCCTATACTATACCTGCACGTTTGGTTTTTCCTGCCTAAATGTAGAACCTTACTTTTTTCACCATTGAATTTCATTTTGTTAGCTAGCGCCCAGTGTTCAAGTCTGTCCAGATCCTCCTGTATCCTAAGCCTGTCTTCTGGAGTGTTGGCTATTCCTGCCAGCTTGGTGTCATCTGCAAATTTGATGAGTTCCCCATCTATCCCCTCGTCCAAATAATTGATGAAGATGTTGAAGAGCACTGGGCCCAGAACAGAGCCCTGGGGCACCCCATTACACACTTTCCTCCATGTAGATGTGATTCCATTGAAGACCACACGCTGAGTACGGCAGTCAGCCAGCTACGGATCCATCTGATGGTGATGCTGTCTAACCCACATTTTTCTATCTTATCAAGTAGTAGGTTGTGATCTACTTTGTCAAATGCCTTACTGAAGTTTAAGTAAATTATATCCACAACATTCCTCTGGTCCACTAATTTTGTCACTTGGTCAAAGAATGCAATAAGGTTTGTCTGGCATGATCTGTTTTTGACAAACCTGTGTTGGCTTTTAGGAATGACTTGGTTTGCCTGTAGGTGTTCGCTGATTCTTTATTTGATTATCTTTTCCAGAATCTTCCCATGGTATTGAGGTCAGGCTGATAGATCTGTAATTTCCTGGATCCATTTTTTTCCCTTTTTTGAAGATGGTAACTACATCAGCTTTTTTCCAGTCCTCTGGTAGTTCCCCAGTGCTCCAGGATCTTTGAAAAATATAGTTCAGTGGTTCTGAGATCACATCTGCCAGTTCCTTGAGAACCTTGTGATGTAATCCATCTGGTCCTGGTGATTTGAACTCGCCTAGGCTGGACAGGTGCTCACTTACCATTTTCTTGCCTATCTTAACTTGTGTTTCTATTCTGTTTTTTATGGCACTATTTTGATAGGTTGGTCTGCTTTTTCCCTTTGTGTAAAGACAGATGTGAAAAACGAGTTAAATAGTTCTTTCACCCACTAATGGACCAATCGTTTCTTTCACTTTTTTCTTGTTTTTTACATGTTGAAAGAAGCTTTTTTGTTATTTTTGACTTTGGTCCGAAGCCTTAGTTCATTTTGAGCCTTAGCTTTCCTCACTTCATCTTTGCAGGCTCGGGCTATTTGCTGATATTCTGACTTAGTTATGTGTCCCTCTTTCCACTTTCTATACTTGTCCTTTTTATCTTTCAATTTATCAGAGAGTTCTTTGTGCAGCCATGCTGGTTTCTTTTGAGAGCTGTTATTTTTCCTCTTTGTTGGTATTGTGCTAGACTGGACTTTTATTATCTCACTTTTCAAAATTTCCCAAGCATCTTGAGTTGTTTTCCCCTGGAGGATTCTCATCCATGGAATCCTTTCCAAACCCTCTCTAAGTTTATTGAAATTAGCTGTCTTGAAGTCCAAGACTCTAGTTTGACTATGTTCTAGTCTAGTGCATGTGCTTCCATATTGTTGAATTCCAATATTGCATGATCACTTCCTCCCAAGATTCCTATGGCTTCAACACCTATCATTTTATCTCTGTTAGTGAGAATTAGATCCAAAATGGCTAATCCCCTAGTTCCCTTCTCTACTTTTTGGGAGACAAAGTTGTCTGCTAGGTTTGTCAGGAATCTGTTTGATCTTCCACTTGGTGCAGAGTTTGTCTCCCAGTTGATGTCAGGGTAGTTAAAGTCCCCCATTACTATTGTGATGTGCTTCCTACATACCTTAGTTAACTGACCAGCAAAAAGTTCATCAATTTCCTCTGTTTGGTTGGGTGGCATATAGTATACACCTATGGCAATGTCCCCCCGCCCTTTTATCCAAATGCATTCAAGACAGTTTTCATTATTGTTGTGCTCTATTTCTGTAGAGATGTAGTTATTTCTTATATAGAGAGCAACTCCGCCTCCTCTTTTATTTGATCTGTTTCTTTTAAATAATTTAAATCCCTCTAGCTGTGTGTTCATGTGTGGGTTTCATCCCACCATGTTTCCGTAATGGCAACAATATCATATCTGCCCTCATTAACGTGAATTTCTAGTTCACCCTGTTTGCTGTTCATACTCTATGCATTGGTGTATAGACATTTGAGTCCTTTATCATCGACCCGGTGTTTACTTTCTACATAACCTGTGTGGTGCCTGAGTTTTTCTATTGTCTTACCACCTGTTTGGTTAGTGGACTTTGTGTGGCACTCACTATTAGAAGCTTAATTTTGCTTGACAGCAAGGTTGATGTTCTTGTCCACACACACATCTATGTTACATGCACTGATATCCCTATAATTTTTAGATTTCCAGGGACAGGGATGTTCTGTATCAATTAGTTCACTGTCCCCACTGTTTAGTTTAAATATTCCTCCAGAAAATCTGTGAATTTATAGACGAGTAACTCAGTCCCTTTCTTGGATGGATGCAAACCATCTCTTTTATACAGTTTTTCATTGGACCAGCTGCAGACATCGTGACTAATATAACCAAAGCCTTCCCCTTTACTCCACTCCTTTAGCCACATATTGAATTGTGCTATATGCTGGCCTTTTCCAGTTTGCTCCTTATGCACTGGTAGAACCTCTGAAAAAATAAGCCTACAGCCTATTCTGCTAAGTTCCTGCTCCAGGCTCTGGAAATCATTCTGCACAGAGAGTACATCATTTTGAGACAGATCGTTAGTGCCAAGATGTACAATAGCCTCCACATCACAGTCCTTGCTGGCATTCTTGATTATTTTACAAATACGCTTCTTGTCCCTACTGGAAGTAGCACCTGAAAGACACCTGATCTCTTTCGAAACCTCTGTGTCCTTTCCTAAATTTACATCCCTTATACCCCTTATTTTATTAAGATTCTCCAAAGCATTGTCTCTACTTCTTTTAATAGTGGTAGTTGAACAAGAATAATAAAATGAATAGAGAAAACCTATGCATTATAAAAAGCTAGATATCGTACCTGCCTCCCAGCTGCGTGGCATCTGCCCTGCCTGTGCTACTCGAGGAGGTTGCTGGATTGGTGGTGGAGTTCCCCAGGCTTATGGTCTTGGGGGACTTTAATCTGCCGTCACTCGGCGAGTCCTCGGGGTTGGCACAGGAGTTCATGGTCACCATGGCAACCATGGACCTGACCCAAGTAGTGCAGGGTCCGACGCATGAGGGTGGGCACGCCCCGGATATGGTTTTCCTTTCGGAACAGTTGGGTAATGATCTGGTTTTAAGGGGCTTAGATACCTTGCCTTTGTCGTGGACTGATCATTTTCTGCTACGACTGAATTTTACGGCCCCAATCCTTCCCCACAAGGAGGTGGAACCGATTAGGTGGTTCCGCCCCAGATGCCTGATGGATCCAATTGGTTTTCAGACGGCGCTTGGGGAATTACCGAGCTCGTTCATCCACAATTCGGCGGAGTCCCTGGTAGTGGCATGGAATTCGGCCGCGAAGGGGGCTATTGACCGGATTGCGCCTTTGCGACCTCTCCGTGGTGCTGGCCCCAGGAGATCTCCTTGGTTTACCGAGGAGCTCAGGGGGATGAAGCGCCATAAGAGACGTCTAGAGAAGCGATGGAGACGAAGTAGGTCCGGATCTGATCGAACCAGATTGAGCTCATTTATTAGAGCCTATTTGAAGGTGATTAAGGCGGCAAGATCTTTGTATCTTTCCGCTTTGATCGCGTCTGCGGAATCTCGCCCAGCCGCCCTGTTTAGGGTGACCCAGTCCCTCCTTAACCCGATGGGTCCGGGGCCTCCCTTGCAGGGTAGCACCGAGGATTTTAACAACTGTTTCGCAGACAAAGTAGCTCAGATCCGGGCCAACCTAGACTCCAATTGTATAGCAGAGTCGACTGATAATGATTCAGTCGAGGGGGCAGGGGAATGCTCTTGTCCGGTCATCTGGGGCGAGTTTGAGACTGTTACTCCTGATGAAGTGGACAGGGCCATTGGAGCTGTGAGTTCTGCCACCTGTTTGTTGGACCCGTGTCCCTCCTGGCTGGTTTCTGCTAGCAGGGAGGTGACACGTACCTGGATCCAGGAGATTGTCAACGCTTCTTTGAGGGAGGGGTCCTTCCTGGCTCCTTTGAAGGAGGCACTTGTGCGCCCCCTCCTCAAGAAGCCTTCCCTGGATCCAGCAATTCTTACAAACTATCGTCCGGTCTCTAACCTCCCCTTTGAGGGGAAGGTTATTGAGAAGGTGGTGGCACTTCAACTCCAGCGGTCTCTGAGGAAGCCGATTATCTGGGGCCTCTACAGTCCGGGTTCAGGCCTGGCTACAACACCGAAACTGCTTTGGTTGCTCTGATGGATGATCTCTGGCGGGCCCGGGATGGAGGCCAGTCCTCTGTCCTGGTGCTTCTTGACCTCTCAGCGGCGTTCGATACCATCGACCATGGTATCCTTCTGCGACGGCTGGGGGGAGTGGGAGTGGGGGGCACCGTGTTACGGTGGTTCTCCTATCTCTCTGGTCAGTCGCAGTCGGTGTTAGTGGGGGGTCAGAGGTCCACCTCTAGGTCACTCCCTTGTGGGGTGCCTCAGGGGTCAGTTCTCTCCCCCCTACTTTTTAATATCTACATGAAGCCACTGGGAGAGATCATTCATTGGCATTTCCACTCCTGCCCAAATCAGTGAAGCGGTTGAGGTGATGTGCCAGTGTCTGGAGGCTGTGAGGGTCTGGATGGGCGCTAACAGATTGAGGCTCAACCCTGACAAGACAGAGTGGCTGAGGGTGATGCCTCCCAAGGACACTTCTATCTGTCCTTCCATTACCCTGGGGGGTAAAGTTATAAACCCCTCGGAGAAGGTAGTCCTCCTCGATCCATGGCTGACATTGGAACATCATTTGTCGGCTGTGGCGAGGGGGGCATTTGCCCAGGTTCGCCTGGTTCACCAGTTGCGCCCTTATTTGGACCGGGAGTCTCTACTCACAGTCACACATGCCCTTGTCACCTCGAGGATCGACTACTGCAATGCTCTCTACATGGGGCTACCCTTGAAGAGTGTTCGGAGACTACAATTAGTGCAAAATGCAGCTGCGCGAGCGGTTGTGGGCCTGCCTCGTCGGGCCCACATTTCGTCAACTCTCCGCATGCTGCACTGGCTGCCTATTGGTGTCCGAGCGCAATTCAAAGTGTTGGTTATCACCTATAAAGCCCTTCATGGCATTGGATACTTACGGGACCATCTTCTGCCACATACTTCCCTTTGACCAGTGAGAGCGCATAGGGTCGGCCTCCTCCGGGTCCCGTCAGCGAAACAATGCCGTCTGGCGGGTCCTAGGGGGAGGGCCTTCTCTATTGTGGCGCCCACCCTCTGGAACCAACTGCCCCCTGAAGTCCGCGTTTTCCCCACTCTCCCGGCCTTCCGGAAGAATCTAAAAAGTTATCTATGCCGACTGTGATTGCGTGTGAATTATGAATGTGTTCGGGGTTTTTTTAAACGTTTTGTAGATTGCTTTTTGATTTTAAACTCTGTGATGTTCTTTTGTTTATGTTGTTAGCTGCTCCGAGTCCTTTGGAGAGGAGCGGCATAAAAATTTAATTAAAATAAATAAAATAAATAAATAAAGTAACCCCAATTTACCTTCAGTTTTATCACTTTCAAATAATTCCTAGGAGCCAAGTCTGATTTGCCATTGCCTGAAACTATTAACTGTGTTTAAGATGAAGCTGAACCTACAATTCTCCCTCAGTTTTCTAATCCTCACTAAATTGTCACATTCATTCTTTCCAGGTGTCTAAACTGCACTGTAAAGGTTTTGTAATAATAGAAACATCATACTGAGCAAATGAATAGAATCTGGATTTCAGATGGTTGTTCATACAGCAATCACCACACCTGTAGCAGTTACTAGAATAGACGTATTAGTTACAATCCATGGGATTAAATATGAAGCAAAATGACCCTCCTTTTCCCCCTTGGGAGCTGCCTGAATACATTTGGTTAGTTATTGGGTGACATAGATTGATGTACTAAGTTATCACTAGTCTCTACCAGCAAGGATTTTTTTCAAAGTTTTATACATGAAATACATTATATTTTATTTTGGGATAATTTTTAACAGCAGAAATGAAATATGTGATGATCCCAATGCAAATACCTGCTTAAAATTAATACATATCAAGGTATACAATTATTTAATTTGCTTTATTGGCAGAGCATGGGAGAAGGAAACAAGTAGTAGTAAAATGTTGCAGGTATTCCTCATTTGTGGACTGCATTCAAAGTTACAAAGGTGCTGAAAAAGGAGATATTTCAGCAACTGCAGCATTCCCAAGTCATGTGATCACAATTTGGATGTTGGCAACTGGCACACATTTATGGCAATTGTAGCATCCTGCAGTCATGTGATTGCCATTTGTGACTTTCAGAACCAGCTTCTGTCAAGCAAAGTAAGTGAGGAAGTTTGCAGGAAATTGCACTTATGTGACATTAGGTCATTAAGTGACATCAACTGGAATTGATGTAATAAGTCAGGTATGATCATATGATTCATTTTATGACTCCAGCACTGGAATTGCTGGTCTCTATTGTGATTGGTAAGTGAGGAATACCTGTTTCTGATATAAAACTATAGAACTTATCTTCAGTTTTAAATGTTTCACTATTCCAAGTATACTAAAACCAATCCTATTATTTTCAAGTTCTATACATGAAAAAATAGAAACAAGAATTCTAGATTATTGGTAATAGCTTTAAAGTTGGATATATTAAGAAGGGAAGGTAAATTACTTAAAAAAGAAAAATCAGTGGACCAGGGGTATCAAAATTTAGCACTGTAAGTTGAAACAAAGGATGTTGAAAGCAGAATAATGATGTGTATTTGGATCAAAGAGAAGAATGCTGAAATAATCCTAATCCTGTAGGCAAAGGAAGTAGGGTGCATTAAGACAAATGTTTAAAGTAGTATTAAGACTATTAACATATGCTAAAATGAAATTAATGTAATAAAAGATAAAACATGGCAAAACTGAAATACCTTACCTTCCTATCTGACACTAGATGCCTTCAACTTTCAGGTATTTCAAATACACAGTGAGAGAGAGAGGGAGAGAGAGAGAGAGAGAGAGAGAGAGAGAGAGAGAGAGAGAGAGACAGACAGACAGACAGACAGACAGACAGACAGACAGACAGACAGACAGACAGACAGACAAGATCAGGGGTGTCAAACTGCGATATGTTGGGACATGTCACGTGACGTGGCGAGTTTGACACCCATGGACTAGATCATCTAATCCAACTTCCTGTGCATTGTAGGAATCGACTACTACAACATGATTAGCTGGATTTCCAGCTAAGAATAAGCCTGCTTAAGACTTCCAAGTTTTGGTTTTGGATTTTTTTTCTGCAGTGAATTCTTCTGGCTTAGAAATATGATTAAATCTTCTTCCATACATAATATGTGTCGGAAGTCTTTACACAGATCTTTCATAATATTCAAATGTAAGGACTGTGAAAACCATTTAAAACTTTTATCTTGTGAACCTATAAATTCTTCATCATTGATTTGGAAGTATGCTTCAGATGGTTGTTTTCTGAATGATCCAACTTTTCAGTTTCAATTTCTAGGACATTAGCTTCTTAGATATGTTCATATTTAATTGAATCCTTCTGTCTTCCACCTGCACAGTATTTTCTATGCCTCTTGCTCTCATATAATCCTAACGTATGACTTCCGCTTCTGGATCGCGGCAAGTTCAGCCATAAAAAGAGATCTCTCTCTTTGTCAGCTGTTTTCCCTCTGCCGGTAGACCCTTATGCGGGTCTTAAATCGCCCTGGAGGAGCAACTATCATTGAGGAGGCTTTTGCTTGGCTCTGGTGGAGCGGCGGCTCCCCCTACAGTCCGAGCTAAATCCGTAGGGCCGACGGAGAAGATCAGCCAGTAAAATGGCCGATCACTTTGCTGCGCCAGTCGAAGTCAGAAAATCATCTAAGAATAAAAAGAACCACCGTGGTGAATCCGGGTGAGACCTTTCCTCCCTCTCTCTGTCCTGACTATTTGCCTGTAAAAAGTTTTTGATCACTTCCCTGTCTTAAGAGAGCAGCTTCTGTCTACTTGGGAAATAAAGTTTTAAAAGAACTAAAATAATTAAAGTTTTATTGACTATTTGATTTTTTTCCTTTTTTGGGGATACCTAGGGACCCTGAAAAAAAATAAAAAAGAAACGCTATATTTTTTTTACTTTATCTAGTATACTGGAGATACCTGCTTTTGCTTTTTATGTTTCCCGAAAGAGATAAATTTTAGAGTTTACAGAAAGAGTTTACAGTCCACTGAGGACATCTTGTGGCAAAATGTGCCATTACAACTGTATTATTTTTTTTGCTATTTGAAGATGAATTTGACCTTTGGAAGTGGATATTTGTTGACCTTTTTGAAATATAGCCTCCACTAAAAGATTAAAGACTATTCTTGATCAAAGTCTATTTCACCATTGAAATGGAAGAAGCTTATCCACAGCTCGACTATGAACTTAATATTGGAAAAGATTTTGGAAACTACAAACTATATGAAAACTTATATCAAATCTTGGAGAAAAATTAAAGATGATACTAGAGAACCACAAATTGACTTTCAACCATTGGTTCAAACTACAGACCAAAGAATAACAGAGGAAGAACAGAACAACCCTAGAGAGATTCCCACTCAGCAAGATATACAACTGAACGAGACAGAGGAACTGCACTTACAATTCAATTATGACCTTACAGTAGAAACTACTGAGCAAATTAATTCTACACAATCCTACTTACAATCTATGGAGAACATTGATGATCAAAGAATACCATTAACTGAACTATTTGATCTCCCAAAATAACAGAGCTTGACATTCAGGTACAAGTTATTGAAAATTGGGACAATATGGACAATCAACTAGCAACTTTAATAAGGAATAAAATTGACTATACTATTCAAACGATATTGGAAGAAAGAGAAGAGAACTTTGATTATTTTGATGTATTGAGAAATAGCTTTACTCAAATGTTGAGGTTTGATGATGCTGAGGCTTTATCTTAGAAACCGGTTTGGCATAGAAAGAAAGCTAGAGTTAGGTTTAAAAATGTGGTTTAAAATTCCACTGAATGGGTTAAAAAGGTTGTTGACACTTGGATTGTTTTAATAACAAATGAAATAGGTAATTCTGTAAAAGGATATTTTTGTAACAATACTTGATATTAGAGATGATAAGTAGTTGGAGGGGTAAATTTTACTTAATTGATTGATACAATATATACTTAAAATAGACAGAAATGTAGTACTTTGGATTGATATCTTTATTTTAACCAAGATAACTATTTTGTAATAGAGGGAGAAGAGGAGGTATTTGTGATAAGAGAAATAATAGTATTAATAAATGATGTATTAGTTTAAGCAATAGGCTATATTTAAAAAAATGTAAGGATGTTGCTTTTTGGGGTAATATATTTATTTTAGATAGAACCATCATGATAGGGAAAAGAAAAATGAGGGATGCCCGAAGTGTTAATATGTCTATATAAGCTTAATTGGAATATGATAATTTCTAAAATAGTAAAGCTTAAACAGGATTTGGATTCTTATAATTGAAATGTGATTGATGACCAATTGGATTGATTGAGCTTTTTTTATAAATGTAATAATTTTAATTGGTAAAATAATATGTGGGAAATAGAGAGGGAACTTTTAAGGAATTAATCTGTGTGATATATGTATGATTTTGTTCTTGGATGATTGATAGCCCAATCACCACATTGTTTCTTAAGCACTTTTATGTAAAAATGAAAAAACCAATAAAATTTCTTCATAATAAAAAGTCCTAACGTATAATGGAGCCACCCTGAATGGTAATGTTATCATTGTGGAGCCAACAAGGTCAGCTGTAGGCATAAGCTGAGTAGATACAGGCCCAGGGCAAGACCCAGAACGGCCTGCCAGAAGTGCATGGACTTCCGCTTTCAGAAATCCATTCTGGGCCTCAGAGGCCCAGGCCCAGAACGGAATTCTGGAAGCAGTGTCCACACAGAGAATCGGTTGTTCACATATTTGAATCCCACCACTAGATAGCACCATTCAGCAGAGTGGCCTAGGGATGCCATATGCCCTTGAGCTGGCATTGCAACTTAAGATAGCAATAGCACTTAGATTTATATACTGCTTTACAATGCTTTAGTCTTTACTGTTTTGGTAAGCAAAGTGGTTTTCAGAAAACTGAATGTGATGTGGAAAAGTCAGTTTAGTTAAAATTCTCAATGGTTTTCTGTTGTTTGTTTTTTTTAGAATAGTGGAAATTAAAGAGAATGGACTCAGGTTTTACATAATGCATTTTCATCAGCCCATATGATTATAAAGTAACACTAGTTTATACATTTTTTTACTTTCAAATAATAAATCTCTAGGAATTAAATCTAATTATCTAGTAAATGTTTCAAACCTTTTTTCTCAAAATATATCTGTGTGGCTGTGGCCATTCATTTCAGATTGATCAAGGTTTCTTTTCCCTACTTTAAACAATGATACTTTGTCTGTCTGTCTGTATCTCTGTCTATCCTTCTGACAATCACATGATAAGGATAGATAAGCAAGTCCAAGTCATTTAAAGATCATTGTATAAGAAACACTGTACTACGGACAGTTATACTAGCATTAGCTAAACCGTTTAGCAAGATCTTTGCATTTATCTATGGGATTTATTTCAAAGATCTGACAACTTTAGGAACTGTTTCGCAAAGATTTTTCTTGGTGTTCTTCCTCTTCCCCTGATTTTGACAATTATGTGTAACTTCTGTTATCCTTTAGAATAAGTCTTAGAATGGAAAATGCATGCAGGAAATGTTTAAAGATTTCTTAATAGCCTTCCCCTGCTTTGAAAAGGTGTCTTAATTTTCAATTGCTCAGACAGCTGCTTAGAAGAGGCCCCAGTTGTTGATAGCATTTGCTTGTTTGTTTGAGCTTGTGCGCTATGACTAACTTACACAATATATTCTATAAAATAAAGTTAAAAAATACATAAAAATCAAGCAAGTACCAGACAGTTCACAATTCTTGATTGCCAGAGACAATAAAACTTAAACAGAACACCAAATTCCAAGAGAGAATATTTGTCCCCAAGGTCCATTTGAAGAATCAGTGGGTTTTAATTGCCCTTCCAGAGACTCTTGTTGGAATCATATGGATCTCAGGAGGAAATGCCATTCTAAGGAAGGAAATGGAAGGGGGGAGGAAGAACAGTTTAAAAGGACTACCTTCAAGGTTCCCAAAGGCGACATTCCCTAAGTCAGTGGTTCTCAACCTTTTTAATGCCGCGACCCCCCAACTGGTCATAAATTGAGGACTACCCAACCGGTCGTAAGTCGAGGACTATTTCCCTGCCCAGGAGTGCCGCGCATGCGTGGTGCCACCCCCTGCACCGGCCGAGGCGTAGCTGGCAAGGGGCAGCGACGGCGCAGGGCGACCACTGGCTGGGCCACCAGCTGGCCCAGCCCAAGGGAGGTAAGGCACCCGCCGGGCCCCACGCGTGCCAGCAACCCTCCCTACGCCCACTGGCCTCCCACCTCCCATCCCTGGCCCTCTTTTACTTACATTTTTAGTAGTTGCTCAGTAGGGAGGGGTGGAAACTTCCAGACAGCTCGCCTTCACTGCAGACAACTTGCAGCACCGTTTGCAGACTGGGACTTTTGGTGGGCTCAGCAGGGCAGATACAGCCTGGACAATTCCTATTGGCTTTCGAAAGCCAATAGAATAAGAGGGAGTAGCACAGCTAAGGAAAAGGGGGAAAATGGCGGACTGTGTTGTTTGGCGACCCCCGTGAAATGGTCGTTCGACCCCAAATGGGGTCCCAACCCACAGGTTGAGAACCGCTGCCCTAAGTAAAGGGGCTTAAAAGGACTTCATATTGTATACACAGAAAATTAAAAAAAGGCCCAGATCCTGAGCCATGCAGGAAATTAAAGGTGACAGCCAGTAGTCTGATTTGCATCCTAAATGTGCAACTTTAAAAGCATACTTAATATTCTTGCACTTCTTTACATATTAAAACTTCTTTCCATATTAAAATTAAGACAGTTAAGAAAACAAGTGAATATGAAGGATGGTAATGGGCAGTAGGAATAAACCTGAGGAACAAGAGGAACTGTTACAACCAGTGCAATGGTGAGATAAATTAAATCTGAGTTGGGGGCAGATGGGTAATTTGAGAAGGCATTTCAAACAAGATCCTCCCTTGTTCTCATGAAAATAAATGGAGGAGGGAGGAGGGAAGTACATTTAGATTTCTGTTACTGTAATCTTGAATTGGAGTCTAGGAAGAGTCTGTTTAATGCAGGGGTTCTCAACCTTGGCAACTTTAAGACTTGTGGACTTCAACTCCCAGAATTCCTCAGCCAGGAGTTGGGAGTTGAAGTCCACAAGTCTTAAAGTTACCAAGGTTGAGAACCCCTGGTTTAATGTAATGGCTAAGGTACTAACTAGATTAGAAACTGGGAGACCACGAGTTCTAGCTCTGCTGTAGACATGAAGCCAGGGAGGAGGCAATGCCAAGCCACTTCTGAAAAACCTTGTCAGGAAAACTGCAGGGACTTGTCAAGGCAGTCACCAGAAATCCAAAACTCAGAAGTTTTTTTAAAAATGGAACTGAAGCCCAATTTGACTTTCTAGTTAGGTTCTTATAGAAATTTCTTTGATTTTCACAAATGTTTCATGAATAATTCCAGCCACTGTGACTATGATTATCAAAAATATATTCTCTTTTTGTGTGATTCATGAAATCAAATCAAAAAGGACCTTTTGCCCTGGTTTGCCCACTCTTGGAGGCACTTCTGCTACTGTAGTTCAGCTGATTCTCTTCTTCTGTACTTAAAATTAAAACCTTTCTTTTTGAAGGCATTAAATACTTAATGATCTGTGGGTGCTGATTTATAATGTTAGCATCTAAATGTTTTCTGTATCTTGATAATGAATGGCAAGCCATGGAGCTGATGGTTATGGTTGGCTGCAAAGTGGGATGGAAACAGATTTTAAAAAAAAAAAACTTACATGACCCAGTTATTTATATGAACAGGAAGAGATTATGTGAACCTCAGTCCTTAGGGAAATAATTGTGCCATTTTTCAGTATCTGCTTTTTTTTTTCCTTCAGGCCATTTTCCTCTTAGAACAGGGGTGGAAACCTGTATTCTATGGGTCACATGCGGGTTCCAAACTCCCCTTTTGTTTCTTTTTTTTGTAATCGCCAGTTTGAAAATAGGCTATTCATTTTCCTGTCATTTTGTGGCTGGGAATGCACAAAAACTGTAGTTTAAGTCTTAAAATAGACTTATCAAAGTTAAAAGAGAGAGAGAGACTCCACCCCAAAATCCTCCACCTCCAGAAAAATCTGCCCCTGCTCATTTTGCATAATAGCTATAGTTATTTCAGCCCTCGGTCTCCCCTCCCGTTCGTTAATATGGTTCTCAGCTAGAGAATTTGTACATCCCTTTCCTAGAATTTAGCCTGGAAATGGCTGGTATAATTAGGACTCTTTCCTGTTTAATATTGCTTGACAATTCCTACATTGCTCACAGTACTATTTTGCTGCTTGCACATGACTAAGTATGGTGCTTTTCAACTAGTCAAGTATTTCGGAGATCTTTTAGACTGTTTCATTCAAATGTCATAGATGTGTGCTTGCAAGAATCCCATTTGTTGTGCATCGTATTCCTTTATTTGTAGGGTAGATGTTTCTTTTGTTCTCATATTGTGGGTGTTTCACATCTTGCTTTGCAGTTGAGTAAAAAAAATATTCAGCGGAGAATCCATAAATAGCCTAGTAAAGATGACAGTCCTCTTACTAGATATGTATATAGAATTCATTTTGATTTTGACTATTATTTGTTTGGAGGAAAGAGAGAATAATATTGTCCAAAGAGTATTTTACAAGCATGTAATAGCTTCTAAATTTATATCATATGTCCAATATTCCAATATACTCTTTCTGGAGTATAGAAAAGAGCAACAAAGATGATTAGATGACTAGAGACTAAAACATATGAAGAACAGTTGCAGGAATTGGATGTATCTAGTTTAATTAAAAGAAGGACTAAGGATGACATGATAGCAGTGTTCCAATAACCAAGATGCTGCCATAAAGAAGAGGGTCAAGCTATTTTCTAAAGCACCTGAAGACAAGATGAGAAGCAATAGATGGAGATTAATCAAGGAAAGAAGCAACCCAAAACTAAGGAGAAATTTCCTGAAACTGAGAATAATTAATAAAGGAAACAATTTGCCTCCAGAAGTTGTGGGTGCTCCAACAGTTTTTAAGAAGAGATTGGACAACCATTTGTCTGAAATGCTATAGGGTTTCCTGACTGAGGAGGAGGTTGGATTAGATGATCTTGAAGATCCCTTCCAACTCTGTTATTGTATTATTCTGCTATTTAGTTATTTTGTCATTCTGTTACCAGTTGGCTGATCTTTTTGAGCAGCCATGCTACTATAATGGATGAAATATTTTGCTTTGAATGGTCTGTGCCTAGATTACTTGAAGATGGAGATAGGCAACTCAAGCATTTGAATAGGAGATGGAGATGGGGGGGAAGGGAAAGATGGATTGTCAATTTTAAATAAGGGTAAAATTCTAATCAAAATTTACCCTTATTCTTACTATAAAATACTATCATGTATGAGGATAAATAGTTTAGCTTTATGAATGTTTAAGACTTGCTTTTATTGTACTTTTTCAAAGTACGAAGGTAAATTTTTGTTGTGGCATTTTGTGTTTAGCCTATCTGGCTTCCACCTTGTTATAAAATGGTGAGTGAAATACTGAAGGTATTTCATAAAGCATACCTAAAAACGATATTAGAGATAATTCACATTATCCAGAAAAGTGTAGGACTTAGTTTTTATTTTCTCACTATGTATATATTTTTCTGGATTTGATATGTTTATGTGAATGTTTGCAATTTTGCAATTTTACATATTTACTGAGACATCAGTTCAATTATAATTAGTATAATTTGTGGTGGTAGGTTTCATTTGTTGAGTTCTACTGGAATACTAGGTTCTAGGACTATATTCAGTTGTCCATGTATTAATTAGGCAGTTTAAGTATCTGAAGACAATTAATAGATATTACATAAGATCAGATTTTATGATAAGTCCTACCTCATGATAGCATTTATTTTATACTTCTGTCTTTGAGTTCAGGAAGGCTGTTGTGGGAAACAGAATTTCTTACTTTGATTTGACATTTTTGCAGAGCATTAAAATCACTTCTATCCAACATGTTTTGAATATTAGCAAAGAAAAGAAGAAAGGTCAAAGATTTCAGCTGTTCATTTTATATAGGTCAATCTTACTTTAGATTCCCCGAGGATGTGGCAAAATAGATACAATTTGACCATCTTCACTGTCTATGTCAGAGCTTTTCAACCAGTTGTATGGATACCACCTGTGGTACATTGGCACCTGGCAGGTGGTACGCAACCATCCTAGAAAAGTGGTAGCGGGTGAGGGGAATGAGCTGAACTGGTGGCAGCACCGCACAAGCCTGAGCGAGAGATGGCTGGTGCTGCAGGGCTGTCGGGGCTCAGCGGAAGCGCCAGGATCAGCGCCAGGCTCCAGCTGGAGCTCGGCGCTGATCCTGGTGCTTCTGCTGAGCCCTGAAGCAGCACCAATCAGCTGGAAAGCAGCACTGATCCTGGCACTTCTGCTGAGCCCAGAAGAAGCGCCAGTCAGCTGGAATGTTCCAGCATCTCCAGAGTCTTGCGATTTACATTCAGATGCTTGGCAACTGATTCATATTTATGATGGTCACAGTGTCCTGCTGCAACCACCCAGCAGACAGAGGGAATAAAAACCAAACACCCCCCCACTTCACCCTCACTGCCAATCCTCAACAGAAATGCTCAGAACAACGGAAACCTCGGACAGGAGAAAGAGCGCCGCTGGTTGGGCAGGCAGGTGTCTTACTCGACTATGGCTTGGGGGCACTTTTTTCAGTGCCATTGTAACTTCGAATAGTCACTAAGCGAACTGTTGTAAGTTGAGGATTACCTGTACTGTATCACTTTTTTCCTTTTTTCCTTTTTTGGTCATCAAGTTTTTGACACCTTGCTAGGCGACTGGTGATACTTGGATGTTGCCATATCCTAAAAGTGGTACAATGGGTGAAAAGGTTGAAAAGCCCTGGTCTATGTCATGTTCTTAACTTGGAAAGAGACCCTGAGGCTAAGGATTGTTTTATTGTTGTTGATTTAATTTCTAAGACTGTAGAACAATCATACACAACTACTAAGACTAACTGCACTTTTGCATACCAATTCCAAGCCGATGCTATTATCATATGACATCCAAAGAATTCTTATTACATCTCAAATACTTGACTCTTGGTAGCTAGCAGTTAAAACCAGAATAAAAAAATTAACCAAACCATAAATGATACAAAATAACCATACACCAGCACTAACAATCATTCCAATCAACACAACATGAAATAGGCTCACCCACACCAAGGAGCCCAGGCTCAATTCCAAAACTAGGTCTTTAGGATCTTGTGAAAAGCCAGCAGAGTCAGGGCAAAAGTGATCTCCAGGGAAATGATGTTCCAGAGAGTGGACACCATGACAGGCTCTCTTTATGGATCCCTTCAGCACTCCCTCACAGATGGAACTCAAAGCATGGTTCCCCTATTGGATCTCACAGGATGGATAGATACGACCAGGGAGAGATAGTCCTGTAAGTAACCTGGCCTCAAGCCATGAAAAGCTGTAAAAGTAACCACTAGCAACTTGGTGTTTACCTGGAAGCATACTGGTAGCTAATGCAGGTTACAGACCAGAGGTGTCACATATGCTAAATGGTAGCCCCATAACTGTTCATGCTACTGCATTTTGCACAGCTGAACCTTCTTAACACTCTTCAAGCCCTATGTGGAATGTGTTGTAGTAATTGAAAAACAATACTCCTCCTCATTTTAAAAAAATAAAAAAGTCCTGTGTCTATCCCTCAAGGTATCACAACTTTGTTCAGTGAAGCTCTGCATATTCATTGATTTGACTTGATACATGATTGTTATTATTTTGGGTTCCTCATTAGTATTAGCTGAGTCTTTTTGCTGGTGTTCTTCCATGGCCTTGGGGTTATTTTGTGATTCCCCACTGACCCCTACAGTACTTTCTGAAGATGCTTCATTTACAGTTTCCTTTTCTTTTCTCAATCCTTTCTGCTCGAAAGCTGCCAGTCCCTCAGTTACCCCTAAAATAACATCTGTAAGACTTGCTATCTTAAATGAGTGGAGACCTATTCATCATGCATATGCACTAGCATAGCTCAAGTGGTGCCTATGTAAAGATGGGCATTAGAATTCAAAGCCATTGATTTTAATAGAATGTTTATTTAGGGAGCCATTGGGTGAGTTCAGTACTTTGGCTAGCAGTGGGCTGTAGCAACCTGGAAAAGGAAATTCAGTTTCCTTTCCTCAGAATTTTTTTTTTTTAAAAATTCTTTTATTGAAACAATCAACATCAAACATAAGATCGTATTAAAAGGCAATCATCATATAACCTGCAATACAACACTATGGATTAGTCTTTGTAAACGTCTGATTTAGTAAACATTCCTCTTATATATGTTCTAACTACTGTTTCTAGTCTATCACATATTGTTCATTCGAGCTTCAGAGGTAAATTCGTCTCAGTAGTAGTGCAATCTTTTATGATCCCTAGCAAAAGATCCTGAGGTAGAAATTCAATAACCTGAGGTAGAAATTCAGTACGCTTTTCCAATATTAAAGCAATCAACATTAAACATAGGATCATATTAAGAAGCAGTCCTCATAAAACATGAAAATACAGCATGAGGTATTAGTCTTTGTAAACGTCTGGTTTGGTAAACATTCTTCGCTCCTCACGTCAAGCCTCAACTATACACCTGATACATTTTATTTGATTGGTGTTTCTCTTATATATGGTCTATCTACTGTATCTAGTCTATCACATATTGTTCATTCGCGCTTCAAAATTAACTTCGTCTCAGTAATAGTGCAGTCTTTTATAATCCCTAACAAAAGATCCTGAGGTAGAAATTCAATCCGCTTTTTCAATATTAAAGCAAACAACATTAAGCATAAGATCATATTAAGAAACAATCATCATAGAACATAAAATACAACATTAGGTATTAGTCTTTGTAAACGTCTGATTTGGTAAACATGCTTCACTCTTCACGTTGAGCCTCAACTATACGCCAGATACATTTTATTTGATTGGTGTTTCTCTTATATATAGTCTATCCACTGTTTCCAGTCAGTCAAATATTGTTCATTTGAGCGATATTTCAAATATGCCGATATTTTCGCCATTTCCGCCAAGTTTATTACTTTCAAAGTCCATTCTTCTATAGGTGGTATTTCTGCAGGGGACAAACTGCAAGCGAAATTGAGTGCCTTTGAAACAGAACAGCCAGTAGGGGGTCACTCTCCAAAGCAGAGGATTTTTTTCACTAACTGATTTGCAATTTTATCACAGTATAGACTAGGGGTAGGCAACCTCGGCTCTTTTATGACACATGCACTTCAATTCCCAGAATTCCTGAGTCAGCTCTGCTGACTCAGGAATTCTGGGAGTTGAAGTCCATGAGTCATAAAAGAGCCAAGGTTGCCTACCCCTGGTATAGACGTAAGTCTATTAAATCGTAGGTATTTCAAGGTGGATGTTATGGGAGAGAAA
Organism: Bothrops alternatus; assembly: GCA_034064705.1. Classification (NCBI taxonomy): domain Eukaryota; kingdom Metazoa; phylum Chordata; class Lepidosauria; order Squamata; family Viperidae; genus Bothrops; species Bothrops alternatus. The sequence continues at coordinate 8,254,718 of JARGCV010000003.1, read as the reverse complement.
CCATACTGCATAGGAAGGAAGGAAAAGTCATGACCACAGAACCAAGGGTCATTATGAGGTGTAATCAGTGCTTTTTTTGTAAAGAAAAAAGGTGCCGGAACTCACACATGTCATACAACCCGCCTTACCTACCCTACAAGGTTCCATCTCAAAAAGGTGCCGGAACTCCGTTCTGGGAGTTCTATGACAAAAAAAAGCCCTGGGTGTAATAACACAGGAAATTTCATAGAGAAAGGAACTGTTATGTGGTAGATAATCTTAAGTGGTTATATCAGCTAAGAAAGCAAATTCCAGCTAATGAGAAAAATAATTACCATTATTAACATTGTAAGAAGAAAACCATGGTATTCAATGGTAGGTCTGGTGGCAGTTTTTCAACTACATATTTTACTAAAAGGTATAAGCTTTCGTGAGCTACAGCTCACTTCATCAGGTGAATGCAGTGGTTAAACTAATGTATTGCATTTCAGTTTAAATTTTGTATCATCCCAAGTTAAACCCATAGGGACCTTTTAAATAAGGCTGAGAAGTGGTTGAATCTAAAATATGAACAAGTTCCCACCTACAGTAACAGTAAGCACTACTGGAAGATCTCTGAAAGTATTTTCAACTAGCAAAACCCTTTAATGGGAATTATTTGGCCATTATAAACTTGTAATCAAACAGATATACCCAAGAGACAGTTTGGTTATTTAGGAAACATATTAGCTAGGACTCCAGGGTTTATTTTATAAGCATCCTACCTGCCATTAGTTTCTAGTCTAATAGTTCAGTCTTCCTCCCGCACAACATTCACAGTTCCCCCTCTGCACAATCATCCTCTGCTTCATCTTGTAAAATGTATTGGTTTTCTCTTAAATGCAGGCTGCTGCTGAATGAAGGTTGTTGCAAAATAATTAAATTGTTTGCAAACATTACACTCCCTTTTAAGTGCAGGGCACTAGATATTCTGATGGAGGATGCCATATTTTGTGCAACTAAAGATCTCTAAGTTCTTTAGGATTACCCTAAGGGAGAGAACTGAAACAAACTTCATAGGCTGGTTGGTTGATTTCTTAATTCCACCATGCTGACTATATTGGTTGCTGTACATATGATGTATAGTGGCAGTTTCAACTGCATTACTTTATCCAGAGTAAAATCAATATCCTCCAAAAGTGATTTTTATAATTTTGGGTCTGCACAACCTGGGGATAAAAAAAATATAAAATCCCTTTTATCAGGGATTCAATGAATTGGCCAGAATTATAATTCAGCTTAGCAGCTTTAACTCACTGAGGAACTCTTCAAAAGATTCATACCTTTTTTGAAGTCTTCTATGAAACTTAAATCTCTCAAATGTCTCCTTTGGTGTTGGTCTGCAATATTTTGTTAGACAGTTCCATTCTTTTTCCTTTCTTGAGTAAATTACATGCCATTAAAAACATAAACTGCTGCCTGCCCAGCTACATTGAGGCAATTTCTCATTTTTGTGTATCTTTTTTGCTGTACAACTTGGGGCAAGCATATGATCAAAAGTACTTATACTTGTTGCAGGATTCAGCACTGTTACCATCTCTTTAGGAACCTTTACTTGCATCTTCTATTCTGTTTTGGTTTTTATTTTATTTTGGTGTTTTCTTGTTATCCCATACTTGCTTCGGTGTGAAATCCTTGAATTACTAAAAGAGGAGAGTCCTGAATACTTTTACTATTGTTGATTTCAGCCTATGTAGGAACCATGGACACATGTTCTGGCTGGTTCAAAAAAATCTAAAAGCAGTAGTGCTACTCCACAGATCATGCTTCCTTTTGAAAAAGGTGTGCTGATTTCTGCAATAACAAGATGATTGCATCTCATTTCAAGAAAGCAGTGTTCTAAAAATGAGATTTGTTTCCAAGTCATTCTTTTGATGGATTTCAAAAGTTCTGAAACAGTTTTAGTTCCTCTTAAGTGAGACATATTTCCTATATTAGTTCTGCTTTACCTCAACCAGACTGTGTACTTTTTTCTCCTGATATACCATCTGAAAAATCTTGCTGACACATACTATTGTTTCTTTTGAATTTTTTTCATTTGAATCATTTTGCCTATGTAAAGGTATTAAAATGTTTCCAAAAAAATTTTCTATTGCTTGAGTCAGTATTGATTGAAATTTTAGTCTGTTTTATCACATGTTTCATGAAGTCTCCAGATGACTTATGCATTCATGACATGAAATATCATAAGTATACTAAAATTATTACCTAGTTGGGCTATCCTTTCAGAGGTGATTGATATTTGAATCCTCACGCTGAAAATGCAAACATACTAAAGTTGCAATCTCTTGAATTCCTGAACCCCGGGTTTATATTTAATTGAACAAGAAATAAACTATGAATAGGATCTAGATGAATATGCAAAATAACAAATGGGGGATTTTTGTTCTTGCAAATATTATAGATTGGGTTTCCTGAATACAATTTATAGTTGTGGAGAGTTGGATATATTAGTTCAGATCATGAATTTTGCACTATTAATCATACTTCCATGTGTAGTAAACATATTGTCTTAATAATTTAAAATACCTGAAAAAGATAGGACAATATTTGCAAAAGTCCTTTCTTTTTTAAAACATACAATTTAACCAGATCTATTTATTACAATCTTAAATCTTATTTTGCCTTTCTGTGCCAAAACATACTCAGAGGAGCTTATAGCAAAAAACTCTAATTTATAAAACCATTAATGCAAAGTCAAAATAAAACTGAAAAATGGTGGTTGAAACAATGAAGAGTTTACTGGAAAATCTTTATATAAAATCACCTTAATCTCTTATTAAAAGCAATAATAGGGCCAAAGTTAGCTTCTTAATAGCAAGGGGATATAGAATTGGTCTCCAAAATGAATTAAAGCAGATTTCTTAAGCAGCTTTGTTTGGGATGAGATATTTCACTTCACATAGGTTAATATGTCCTATTAAAATTATTTTGCTCATTAAAATTTTAACCAAAATATGATCAACAAATGAAGATCTTTTACCTGTCCTTCACCATGATGTTTCAGCAAACTGAGTTTATAGCTATTAGCTTATAGCTACTTGTCATGGTTCCGATAGATGAGACCAATTAAAGGAGAAATCCGAGGTTTGAGTTTTCCTCTAAGTAACAGCACGATCAAAAGTGAAACCAAGACTAAAGTTCCCTCCAAAAGCAACAGTGTTACAAAGTTAAAATTCTCATCCCAAATCTATGCAATCAACTACGTTTCCTAATAGAATAGTTTGGCGAGCTTTCTAACAGAAGGGCCACACGCCCCCCCAGGTGAGGGAACAGAAATTATCTTGGTTCCCACGGGACAGAGGATTATTTAGGCTAACATAGAACTTTCCATAACTCCTTCCCCCAATCTTGTGGAAATCGAAAATGAACAAGATGGCTTCAGTCAGGTTTGTTGCAGGTTTGACACTACTTTTATGATCAAGGAATTCTGCAACATACATATCTACTTATAAATATCACCTTCTCATTAGCATGTTCATGTTCCATCTGATTGGGATGCCAAGATATCTACCAATATTGGAATGAAAAAGGAAAACCTGAAAGAAATCCTACGGGTTGTTGATTTCCAGGCACTACTTGGGACAGTGATTAATTCAAGCACAATGGGATGTAAAAGGCCTAACTAGATATTATCTGAGAAATCAGTGACTGAAATCACCTCTAAGGGATGTGTGAGAATTAAACTCTAATCCAAATTTTCCCTCCTTCCCCTGGGTAGCTCCTTTTAGAACAAGAAAATTACAGTGAGAATTTGTTACTGAATCTCCAGGGCATTATCTAGTTTGGTCTCTGTTGCATTCAAATGCTGTGGGAAAACTTAACTAAAAATTATCAGCAAGGGCAAGATATTTTATTCTTTATAAACTATTGGATTTAAAATAAGAAGCATCTGCTGCCTTGCTATTTAGCACCATTTGCATAGTATGATTGTATTGATATGATAGTAGCCGAGATTAAATTACTAAAACCTCTAAGACATTTTGAGTATTTTTGGGAAACAGGAATAGTCTGGAGGTTGTCTGAAGGTTGAATCATTGCAACTGGACTATTTTTTGTTGTCGTTAGCTTAGTTGTTGTTAGTCCAGGCAGCTTCCTCAATGACTCAACCTTCAGACAATTTCAGACAACCTTCAGACATTTCTACCTGGATGATTGAGAATCTTCATTGACAATTTGAAACAGGAATAGGTTAAAGAGCTCCTTTAGTGCCCCCAACCAGTTATGTCTGTGTGTGTCTTATAACTTAGTACAAAGTTTATTTTTAGTTGTTCAGGTCTTACTATTTTTTAATTTAAAAATAAGTATTTTCTCTAAATTCTAAATAGAAATACTTGCATAAAATGGTGATAAAACCTTGTACACAATGTTTGCTATGAAATTTGATAGGTTTCTGTTTTTCCTGATCTTCATATCCAGAAATTTTGTAGATTTTTAATACATTCCAAAACTAATTGTTTTTCCTCAAAAACTATATAATAGGAAATAGACTGTGCCAAACTTTTAAAAGAGGTGCTTTGCCTGTTTTAAAAGGTCAGGGTGGTTTAAACAAATTTAAAATGGGGGAGGTACTTTGCCAGTTTTTGCAAGGTATTTTTCCTCAAATTTTTAAAATAGTTGTGTCTTTTCATAAGCTTGGCATGGCTGCTTTGAAAATTGCTCTGACTCTGCATGCATATGTATGAACAATCATATTTCAGTTGAGATCACCAGCAAAGTGAAATGGCTGTGCATGCTAGAATGTAAGTGTGCAAGTTTGCTAATTGTTATTACATTTTGAGAAATATAATGGTATTTCCTCCTTAGAAACAGCCCTTGCGTTTCTGGGATAATAGTAATGATTTGAATGCAGTGCTAAATTCATTATTGGTGTTAAACAAATAATTAACATTTCTCTCATGAATCAAGTCAGGGCTACACTTTATATAATCATATTTCACAGGTAGATTGATTGCATTTCCTGGCACATTGGTAATCTATCAAATGTAGGATGTATATGAAATTTAAAGCTCCTAGTTACTGGGATCATTTACCTACACTTTGAAAAGGGAAAGCACTAAAAATAGGCATTTAGATAGATCTCAGAATTTGTTCTTCTGGTTATAATATTTATGTTAGGGACATACTGCAGTGAAAATTTACTGGCATACTGTAGTTTGTCAGCATTTTGGAAGAAATTCAAAGTTGTGTATATTGCTTCTCCCACAACATGCCCTCTGTACAAGCAAATAATTGGTAATTGCAGTTTTTTGGACAAACTTTTAAAATATTTAATCTATTGGAGAGATAATTATTTATACAAAAGTACAGAGTTCTGTTAATAGATCCTGTAATACTGTGGATAAATGTTTAGTCCAGATAAATTCTATAAACTAATATTAAGAAATTAATTCTTCTATTTCTTTGTGAACTTAATCATAGCATAGAATGTGCAATCCAGACTATTCTTTTAAATAATTTTATTGTGCTAAACTAATAACTAAAATATAAGTATATACAACATTGAACTATGAATAATATTAATGAAAGAATATTAGCTTCAATCTTAATAATAGTAAAATAGAGGAGGCAAAAGGAGAAAAAGTCAGGCCTGGAAACTTAAATTATAAGGAGAAACACTTCCCAAATTTTGACAGGATAGTTCAAAACTATTTTTTCCTTATCCTATTAGCCAAAAAACCAGAAATCAATTATTGGTATATAAAGTAGTCCTTGACTTACAACGAAGTGTGCTTAGTGACCGTTCAAAGTTTCATCAGCACTGAAAAAAATGACTTATGACCATTTTTCACACTTATGACCATTGGTCATGTGATTTACATGCTGGACAACTGTCTTACATTTATGACGGTCGCAGTGTCCCAGGGTCATGTGATCCCCTTTTGTGACTTTCTGACAAAGTCAATGGGGAAGCCAGATTCACTTAACAACCGTATTACTAATTTAACAACTGCAGTGATTCACTTAACAAATGTTGCAAAAAAGGTTGTAAAATGGGGACAAAACTCACTTAACAAATTTCTCACTAAGCAACATAAATTTTGGGCTCAATTGTGGTTGAGGACTACCTGTATTTGATAGATAATTATAGGTACTATATATCAATAATACAATGTTGCAAATCACATATATATTTTCCTTCTATAGCTGTGTAGTCAACCCCCTTCTCTGAATAGTCCATACTTCTTAGTAGACCAATAAATTCCAAATAATAGCAGTAGCATCTTTACAATGTGGCAATTGATCCAAAGTAATATTAATAATCCTGTTCTCATCAAATGTTACAATAATCAGACAAGACCAAATCACATGAGTTAAAATTCCAGTTCCTAAATTGTACTTCAAACAGCAAGGTGATAGTAATCCACCCTTATTAAATATTCACTAAGGTGTACAGCAGAGTTCCCCAACATTTCCGGCTTTGCAGACCGACGGGGGTGGGTTGGTGGGGGAGGAAGGGATGGTTTGCACAAGTGGCTGGTAAGCACATGGGCGCAGCTCCAATTGTGTGAGCAGCATGCACACATGCCTGCCACTCACACAAATGGAGCACACTTGTGCTCGCCTGGTGCTTGTGCAAATGAGGATGCACTCGTGTGCTCGCCGGCCATTTCCACAGCCCAGTTGCAAACCCCTCATAGCCCACTAGTGGGCCCTGGTGTACAGCATATAAAGCTAAATTTACGATTGTACTAGCTTCATTTTAAAGTACTAGGAAACTATTTTACATCATTTAAAGTACATTGTCATTTACCAAAACAGGATATTAAGTCTTATTATACTCCAGAAGTCGCATGTACTTACTATCAATTTTAGTTACTTACTCCATATTTACAAAAGGTGTTACTGATTTAGGAGCCAGAAACCATTCTTAACTTCTAACTATTTAGAAGTAACACAGAATCTGAACTACAGAAACTGAATAACAAATGGTCAACTTGAATACACTGCCAAGAAGCTATCTGTTGGAAATCAAACTCACTTTTAAATTCTGTGAACACTTTTAAAATGCCTTCTTCAGAACTAAATTGATTCAAAATAATAATGCTGTCATAAGCCCGCTTAACCCCAAGAGCAGATTTAAATGCTACCTTTAAGCTCAGATTACATTACTGATAAAGTTTTCATGGGTAAGTGAATCAAAATTATCATTGTCAGCCCTACAAGATAGACTCGACTTGATAACCCTTATAGGTGAGAAATACTTTTATTATAATAGTTTAGTAACAGCCTTTTGCAACTCTGGATGGGCTTCCCCCTTCCTCACTCTACCTTTGTGTGAACTAGGAGAGATTTGTTATTTTCTCAAGTTGATTGCCTAGCCCAGGTTCAAGCCCCACTTACCTGACCATTGCCATGGTAGGGTCTCTTCCTCATGTCCTTCAAATCATTCCCTATGCTCTTTGCAATAACTGAGACCAAATCATTTCCAGTATTCAGGCTACTTAAGCTAAATGACAGTGCCAATATGTTGCCAGAATTTAAAACTTTGACCAAAACTCTTATGGACTATTAACAATCCAGATCTAAGCCTCCACTCCAACATACAGTTCCAATCTTATGCAACACTGAAGATGTTTTTTTAGGAATCTGCAGATTCTAATCTGAAAAATTTAGATTCCACCCTCTTTGCTGGGATTCTACAGCATAAAGTACTTACGCCATTACTTTGGCTTCATTATGTTTCAAGGCAACAGGAATATACTGGCACATAAGAACTAAAAAAGAAAGGTCATACTGCTTCTTGAGTTGTTTGGATTAAGGAATCCAGATAGACTTCTCAACTCCTAGATTTATGAATGGCGATACCTAAGTCATTAAGTCATTAAAAAAATGACTTGATCCATTTCATTCCTATCAATAGACCAACTATGTTCCTTTATTTGCCAAGTATAGATTATGACTTTTCTAATAATTAGTTAACAGTTTCTGGTCTTCACAATAGTACGTAAGTGATTTTAGAGCTTTCCTTAGTTCTATGACCAAACATGGAAAGAATGACCATTCATCAGCATTAAGATGAGTTGGGATATGTTCTTAGGCAATTTGGGAAGATGAAAATCTCAGCTGGTAGTGTCTTGTACAGGTAGTCCTCGATTTATGACCACAACTGAGCCCAAAATTTCTCTTGCTAAATGAGACAGTTGTTAAGCGAGTTTTGCTGCATTTTACGATCTTTCTTGCCACATTTTCAAGTGAATCATTGCAGCTGTTAGTTAGTCAAATGGTTGTTAAGTGAATCTGGCTTCCCCATTGACTTTGCTTTTTGGAAGGTCACAAAAAGGTGATCATGTAACCGTAGGACACAGCAACCATCATAAATAATTGCCAAGCTTCTGAATTTTGTTCACCCATGGGAATGCTGCAACGGTTGTAAATGTGAAAAACAGTCATAAGTCATTTTTCCCCCAGTACCATTGTTATATTGACTGGGCACTGACCTTAATAAAGAATAAAGGAGTGATACAGGCACTCTTCCTCTTCACAAAATCTTTAAAAACAAACCTGTAACTATTTTTTTTTAAAAAAAACATTGGCAAGTTGCTTTATGAAAAGTCAGAGATAATTTGCCCCCAGCTTTTTAAACCTATGAATATGGGGATCCAAATGTTAAGATGATGGCTGAAAAGCAAGTATTTAGATTTGAAGTATGTTCTGACAATCAAACAAACGCATAGATTTGGAGATGTTGATGCCAAGAAAATTGTCTGACAATGGTTTTTTGAATTCCTACCTTATAGTATCCACAGTGTGTTTTAAGCTAGATAAAGTTATGTGGGCCTTGAGTCATACGTCCCTTACTCCACATTCTCCCAACTTAAAAGTTTCACATAATATGGTAGAAATTACAGATAGTTCTCGACTTACAACAGTTTGTTTTGTGACTGTTCGAAGTTACATTGTCACTGAAAAAAGACTCTCAGAGTAGATGGGGGGGAAATGGAATCTGATGTACCGTGTTGGCTATCTCAATCCTATGTCCTCTTTCAATATTCCATGGTCTCTTAGATAAGATAAGTCTGAAAAGAATCTTGTTGTTGGTAAAGATATGTTTGAAAAGAATAATCATACTCTTACATCTCTTTTTTGCCCCCTCAGATAGAATTTCTTGATTTAAGAATTAAATTGTAACTCTTGTTAAAAATACATCAACATCATTTTTCTGTCATCATTTAGAAACCTGGCCAGTTGATTAGCCAAGAAGCCAACCTGACTGGCTACTTGCCATATTTGTTTTCTTGAAGGAGTTTCCTCAGAGAAAGCTGCCTGTTTTGTATCTATTGGTAGAAAGTTGGTGGAACTCTTTGTTATACTTTTCTGCATTTCAAAAATTATAAATTTTTTGTGCAAGTTGCCTAGATCCTTAGTTTAAGATACAAACCAAATTAAACCATTATATATATATATATATATGGACACGTGGTATTATCCTTAGAAATTGGTTCTTTGATTCTACAGGACCATTTCCAAAATTTCCTTTTATGTTATTTCTCATTGCCAGAGCAGTAGTAATGCCATTTCACCACCATATTAGTTCATTATTTATTATTTGTTTTTAATGGACATTGCCTAATATATGAAAATGCTTTTCTAAACTTAAAAACAAAGCAGAAATCATTTTTGTTTCAAAAATGTTTCCTAGTTAAATACAGAAGCATAATTTAAATCATGTATTTAATTAAGGTATGTAATATAGTTATATAATGTATAATTAAGGTACATTAAGGCATAATAAACACTATAGTTTAATATTTTAGCTTAGAATATATAACTCATTTATTCTTTGAATAATTCAATTTCTTAAAGAATTTTTTAAAATATCACCTATGTGAAATGTCAGTGAATTTTTAACAAACCCCTTCTTTTTAAGCCTTGCTTTTACTCTCTTTAGTATTTCACTGCGCTGGTGTTCAGGAAGGCACTGTAATTTTTGATAGAAAAAGGTGATCATGAACATACATGCCTTGTTACTATTTAAATTATGCAGATCTTGATGCTGTGAAAATTTGTGCTTGATGACGCCAAGGCAGCTGCACGTTGTTAGCATTGTAGGCTGTCAGATGATCATGTGGGATTCTTGCAGTATGCAACATTCAATAGGATTGAAAAGGGCTTTTGATGCAAGGCATAGCTTTTGAATATATTTGTGCCTTTTAGCTCCTTACTACAGCAAACCAAGCTCCCTTTAAATTTTAAAATGCTGCCTCATTTTTCTTCTGGTTGGTTTCATTTTGGCTTCACTAGAAGATGCATCTGGTACATCTACGATTGAGGAGTTTATTAATGCTACTGTTGTTCAGTTCACTTTCTTTTTTGTTAGGGTCCTAGCTAGCACACAAGTGACATGATCACACATTTGTTCAGCCACCACCATGCATGGTTTCTTCCTCAGCCTTCCCTGCATTGTTCCCTCTGTTAAGTTGCACTGTCATGTTCTCCTTTGCTATTAAGCCTTGTTTCTGTCTCTTTTCTTCTTCTGTTGTTTGCTATGACATTTTACCCATGTTTGGTTACTGCACTATTATTTGATTAACGGGCTGTGAGGATGATGAACCTGCACACTGGAGGAGCAGCTACTACGGTGGTGATGAAGGGATATAATAACGGTCGCTATCCTCGGAATTCTCTCTACAGTGACTGCATTATAGAAGAAAAGGCAGTGGTCTTGCAGAAAAAGGACAATGAAGGATTTGGGTTTGTGCTCAGAGGGGCCAAAGGTATGTGGATTTTTTTAATATCTGTGTGATTGGGGGAGTGCTTGTGTGAAAAATGGCAAGCATTTCTGAAAATAAACAGGCATTATTCCTTATGCCTTTGGTTGCTAGACAACAGTGTTCTCTCTGTGCAGTAGAGTACTGATATGGATTTACTGGTTTCTGATCAAGCAGTTTTGAGATAATGTGTGTCTGTCTGTGTCTGTGTGTGTTCACATTGTGTCTGTGTGTGTGAAAGAAATAATTGATTTGTGGAATAATTCAGAGGAGAAGTTGCCTAAATATTTTGCATGCCTGAAACCATCTTTGCTGGGGAAAAATAATCAAATTGCTTCATGTGAAGTGTTATTCCACTAAAATAATGTGGGCTAGTTGAAGGGGCATGTTGACTTTTTTCCTTGAAATGGTTTTGCAGCTTATTCAAAGTAAAAAACTACTGCAGAAAATCAGGTCATTTTTTGTATTTTCATAAGCTGCAGGCATGTCAGATGGCCTTTTAGTATGTATATTGTTTAAAAACTGCTTGTGTCTAAATGTGCCATTTCTTTCCTATATAAAATCTGTTTCCATAGATTTATACAGTAAATATAATGATCTGTGATCTGTTTTACTCTTTTGGCAAAATATATAAGTGGTGGTATATTCCAGTATCTGCTATTAACCTCCCCCTCCCAGTTAATAAATGGGCTGTTCCTTAGATTGCTGTCTTCAAGGAAAGGCTATACCATATCTACTTTATGGAGGAATCTCCACACCCTTATCTAGGAATACCACTTTCCTCACTAGAGTGTAGCAAACACCTATTGGGTTCCCCTAGCTATGTAATAGATTAACTCCCCTGGCTAAACATACGTTTTGGTGGGGTCGTCTGGAAACCCAGTGACTTCATCACTGTGTCGATCAGCTGGTGCTGAGCTATCTATGCAGCAAACAGAGCTCCCTCACTATACATCTTAATTTCACATAGAGTGAGTTCAGATTACATATTCAAATACCCATTGAAAACATTTACTTCAAACTGTACTATTTTTTCCCAAAAGTGCTTTATTTTTATCTAAATTGTATATGGCAAACATAAAGCAGAATATGTGTCTGATGCACAATTATAGGATCACCCTGTTGGATTTAATGGCTTTCCACCATACTAAGTGCTAACCATGTAATTACCTGCTTTTGAATACTTGAAATTCTTGATGCACTTGTATGAGGGTTTAAAACACTATTTTCAGATGTAATCTCTACGTTATCAAATTCATGGCTTCCTGTTTATTAGCAATTAAATTCAGAGCTTTGTTCATTTGCTGATTAAACCCAAGAGTTTATTAATATGGAAGAAAATAGGAAGATGGAGAGAGAGGGGGGGCGCAGTGGAGTACTTAAAGGCTTTCTGGCCTTGTAACAGGCAATGTTTTATGAAATAACATTTCATGTTTTAAAAGTTTATTCAAATATGTCATTTATTATTCCCAAAGCTGATACACCAATTGAAGAATTCACTCCAACGCCAGCCTTCCCTGCTTTGCAGTACCTGGAATCAGTTGATGAAGGAGGGGTAGCATGGCAAGCTGGCTTGAGAACAGGAGACTTTTTGATAGAGGTAGGAAAATATGGTTAATTATTCTGGTGGGGATGGAAAATGCTGCCCCAGTTTAGGGAAACTGTTCTTTCTGTCTTTTGGCAGCAAGGCCTACAAGTAGTCCTCAATTTACAACCATTCGTTTAGTGACTGTTCAGAGTTAAAGTGCACTGAAAAATGTGACTTATGACCAATCCTCACCCTTACAACTGACACAGCATCCCTGTAGTCACGTGATCAAGATTTGGGTGCTTGGCAACCAGCATGCATTTATAACAGTTGCATTGTCCTGGGCTCTTGGGATCATCATTTGCAACTTTCCCAGCCAGCTTCTGGCGAGCCAAGTCAGTGGGGGGAGGGAAGCTGGATTTGCTTAACAACCACATGATAAACTTAACAACTGCAGTGATTCGCTTAACAACTGTGGCAAAAAAAGGTCATAAACCTGGCCACAACTCATTTATCAATTGCCTTGCTTTAACAACAGAAATTCTGATCTCCATTGGGGTCGTAAATTGAGGACTATCGTGCAATTACCAGTTTGATGCCATTACTTTTTTGCATATTTTTCTTAAATGTCTTATTTTTAATCCTATTGCTTAAAATAGTAACACAAGTTGATGTGTGAAATTCTAGACCATGATGTGTCCAACCTTGGCAACCCTGACAACTTTAAGACCTCTGGCTGGCTGAGGAATTCTGAGAGTTGAAGTCCACAAGTCTTAAAGTCACCAAGGTTGGATGCCCGTGTTCTAGACACTACATTGTGTTACAGGCGAGAAGCCTCCAGGAGAGTGTCTATTAGATTAATTCTTCTTTCTTTACTTTGGGTAAATTTGATTTAAAGAAGAAATGATGCATTGTATATAATACTGAGTCTAAAAATGAGTACTAGTTATTAGACGTATAGTTTACATACATAGCAGCAAGTAAGAGCAATTTTGGTGTAAAGATAGTAATTCCATCTTTATGGCAGCAGACTCCAATATCCCCCCCCGCCATCATTGGAAAACTTTGTATATTCATTTTAATGACAGATATCCTGGAGTTTGATTGGTTTTTAATCACCTGAATCAAATTATTAGTCATCAGGCAGTAAATGTATAAACATGTTTCATAAAAAGGGAGCAGAATTTTGTCAGATATCTGATTTCAAATGTTTATTTTCAAATATAATTTCCAGACTTAAGGTACTTGGTTTTTCTTACGTTTGTGCATGTGACAGCTGGATTAAGACACCTGTACATTTTAGCCTATACTCTCAGTGGTAAACCAGACTTCAAAAATAGAAACTGATATCTTTCTGATTTCTTAACATTAGTTTTGGGCATTTATATATGCATTTAGCTGATTTGTGTTCTTCGTTATATTGATTTTAGCAGTATATATTGGAATAAAATGCATTGGAAGTTTGGTCTTTCTGTTTGTATAATCTCTGATTATTTGTCTTTAGACATTTTGTGTAGTACTGATTTGCAGGTTGATTGTCATACTATTGTCAATTTGCTATTTAGAGAGTTTATTTGGGAGATTATTGCATGGATATTAAAATTTAAACTTCAGCTTCAAGGGCATTTTAATGTTTAGTCATTGTTCATAATGCAGTAACTAACCACATGTGTATGACAGAATATACTGCAAAGGATTCACCTATGGTGATCATAATTTAAAGACAAGATTAGGCAGACCTGAAAACATGAACATGGACTGTAAGATTTTGAGACTTTGTTCTGTGAAGAGCAAATATTTAAAGTATTTTTGGGTGTCCTGAGGTTTCAGAATAAGTTTACCATGAAGAATGTATAGATTGCTGCTTAAGAAACACAAGCCCCAAACCTCTTTCTACTGTAAAAGTTGTTAAATGTGGTTTTGGATGGTGGGCAATGCCACAAACTGTAAGGGTATGCCAACATTGCAGTGATACCTCTCTTGTGTTGCTAAAAGATATAGAGGAACAATTATCTAGGGTTAGTGTTCATTAAACTGTAGAATGATAAACTCGGAATTTACAAAGTTTAGGCAAGCTTATGGGGCTTTGCGTACTATAAGAGATTTTCTAGAAACTTACTTCAAACTTTTGGTTATGCAGATCTTTTCAGCTATACATTAGATCTTTCTGGGGAATGGCTTTTTTTCTTTCAGCAGTCAGTCGTCTTGAGATGCAGTACTGTATATAAACTTTTTTTTCACTTTAGTTTGTACGCATGTAGCAAGTAAACAAGTAAAATATGTGCTGGGAGAACAAGGTTGCAATGTTTGCATGTTCTTTGGAAGTAAAACTTATTAAAAACAATGACATCTAAACAAAAATTGAATAGAATTGTTTAAGTATTCAGAAATCTCTGAATTCCCTGAAAATTTGTTTCAGAGATTTCTGAATACTTAATGGAATGTCTACATTTTATGGTTGGCAGAGTAATAAATTATTATAATTTGGGAACTGAACAACACCCTTAGCAGTCCAAGTAACTAGAAACAATAAAATTGAGGGTTGTTGTAGGGAGGAGGAGGAGTACTAGGCATGTTGTTTTTAAAAATAATAAAGGGATAAAAAACAAAGAAGAAAGAAGAAAAATAAATGAAAACTGTCCCAGGTGAGCACTGTGATTGAGCATAAGCATGATCAGGGAGTGTCTCTCAGATATTATTGTCTGTGAAGATTTACAGTACAAGTTCCTAGATCTCAAACACAGAATACTATATTACATAATTTTGTAATATTTTATCAAATAAATCATTTTTTTCCTTTAAAAATGCTATTATTGTTTTGTCAGATTTTATTTTAGACATCATCTTTCAGGGTCATGTTGAAGGTATATTTCTATTTATGTAATAGGACCTCTTATTTCCGTTCTCTTCCTCTCCATCTCCAAATCGCCACTGCACTGCATCCTATCAGCTCTGGATGACCCTCTAATCTTTTATTACAGCAAATCTCTGGAGAAAAAGAGAATCTGTTCCAAAGTATGATAGAAATATAGCTTTCACCAGCTGGTTACTTTTGGATGCAGCCCAAGATATTAATGCTTTTGTCTAGTATACAATTCAGTTTTTCTATTAAGCCCCATTATTTTTAAAGATTGCTAACATAATCAAATTTTAAAATAAGCCCCTATATTACAATTTTTCACTGTACTGAAAAGAGAACTCTGCAAAGATTATCCACTTCAGCCATTTTTTAAATAAGAATATACAAAAAAAATTGGCTGAGTCAGTCTGTCTTTGGCAGTGGAAAACAACAACAACTGGCACTCTGTCCCACATAATGCTTACCATGATGATGGATCAATTGCCTGCACTTTTAATTACCATATTAATGTTACACAATATTAATTCTAAATTATAACATAAGAATCATGAACATTATATTTTAAATATATTTGTTAATGAGGAATAGTCCTCTGAATTCACAGTTTTTCTGTTAGTATGTATTTAAGGAAGTTGCTTGGATTTTTTTTTTTAATTACATACATATTTCATCTGAAGAACAATTAATTCCAGTAAGAACACTAAGGAAGGTTCATGTGTTCTTTTCACTGCTGTGAAATTGGATTATGATAATGTTGGCAGTGACTGGCCTTAATGCTTGTTGCCAAGTGATAGAAAATCCTCAGTGAGTCAGATATTTATAATATTATATGCTTTCCCCCAACCTCAGCTTATAGCTGGAATGCTATTATTGTAAAGGAAAAGTAAACTTTTTAATAAGGTGTTACTGTGTTATTTCATACAGGTTATTAAATGCTTGTTCTGGGTCTTTGAAAATACATTTTAAACAGAAACAGAATAATTTCCAGTTATGATTTTATAAATGCACTATAAATGTTTATTTCAAAGTATGCTTCCAAAAGTTTATTTGCTGATTCAAAAATGAAGTTAAAAGCATGAGGTATAAAAATAAATCATAGACGTTGGTGTTCAACCATTAAATTAGAACAGAACCAAAAACATAATGAAAACTTCAACAGCCTGTGAACCTTTAATAAGAGAGTGTTCAGCTGATACTGCAAAGTTTACAAGTTTATAAAGTTTACAGTTAAACTTCTCTCTGGAGGATGTTTCACATATCTGGCACTTGTAGCAATAGTAATAGCACTTATATTTTTATACTGCTTCACAGTGCTTTGCAGCCCTCTCTCTAACCGGTTTACAGAGTTAGCATATTGCTCCCAATTATCTGGGTCCTCATTTTACTAACCTCAGAAAGATGGAAGGCTGAGTCAATCTTGAGCCGGTCAGGATCGAACTCCTGGCTGTAGGCAGAGTTTGCCTGCAATACTGCATTCTAACCATTGTGCCACCACAGCTCCTTCAATAGAACCACTTGTATTAAAAAAGCTTCCTTTTCCTACTTACAATATCATTTATTTGCGCACACAAGAAGCCTGACCGTGTCTTTTTGATCAGCAGAGCAAAGTGGCTTTTTTCTGACAATTTTACTAGTTGGTTCCCGAGGTTGTTTCATGCTTAATGTGGCAATTATGTCTGACTATATATGTATAGTGAATGTGTATCATTAATTATAAGTATTGTTCTTTAATAGACTATTTTTGCAGGATCAGCCAGTCAAAGCTTCCAAGTATATACAAATTATTTGTTAGAGTATATTCAGCATGTTTATTTCTTCTCAGGTATCAATTATGCTACTTTAGATGCATGACAGTATTTTGATTTTGAGATTTTTCTGAAATTTGAATTGTGTGCTTTTTCCCCCCTCAAAAAAAAAAAAGCTTACTGGCAACACTAGCCTAGTTAGTGCAGAGAGCCAAACTGCTCTGTATAGTGTTTTGTTTTTTTAAAAAAAAACCCTTAAAAATTATTCTTACCATATCTGGATTTGTTTTTAATTTTTTTAAGTATGAGAAGTTTTGTTCGTTTATCTTTTGTGTAGAAATATTTGGCTTTGGGGAAAAAAAGAAAAAAGCAATTAAAATGTCACTTTGTCCCCTCACTTCTCATTGCACTACACAGAAATGGAGAATGAAAAGTAATAAACAATAAAGATGAAGAGTAATAAAGAGAAATTACCTAACAAGTAGTTAATATCTTCTTCCACCTGTGCTTACTGGATAAAATAAAACAGTCTTGAATTCTGTGACCATGCTTTCTTGGCCCTAGAGTTCTCCCACTACTGCAGGAAGGTGGACCTTATTTGATCAACCCATCCCATGTACCTGATGAACCCAGTGTGGTTTCGAAGGCAGCTTGAGTTTTTTTCCCCCCTGAAACTCTACTACATAGCTTTGCAGAAGCTCTTGTTACAACTTGGAATGTGCAGATGATGGGTACCGTGGAGCATATCACATCTGTGTGGACTGTTTGTGCATGGATCTCATAGAGCTTCACTAAGCTTTATTAAGTGGCTTAGAGAGATGGAGTGACATATGACTGTCATTGGAGAAAGACAAAAAGTGAGGGTGACTGAGCATAGGTAAGAACCTATACTAAGACTTAACCTTCTGGTGATAAGGGCGGTGAAGCATAATTACTTCTCTGATCTCATTGCATCTGCAAGTAGGACACCAGTTTCCCTGTTTTGGATAACAAGATTCCTTCTGGGTAAGGAGTACCACCTCTTCCCATATTAATCACTGCTTTAACCCCATGGTATTAGACAACTTTTGTCTATTCTCCAATCTTACTTTTTTAGGGAAGGTTGTTGCGAGGGTGCTTGGCACACAGCTACAAAGAGCCCTGGATAAAGCAGGTTATCTAGACCCTTTTCAGGCTATGACACAGCACTGAAACTGCATTCTAGTCCTCCTAGACCTCTCAGCAGCTCTTGATACTATGGAGCATGATATTCTTCTGGATCCACTCAAGAGTTGGTAGTGGTAGTCACTGTATTAAAGTGGTTCTACTTCCTCTGTGGCTGGTTGCAGTCAGTGTTGATAGCAGAGAAGAGGTTGAGTCCTAAGCTTCTGAAATGTGGATTACCTCAGGGCTCAAGCTTTTCACCTCTCCTTTTGAACATCCACATCAAACTGCAGGGTGAGTCATCTGTTGGTATAAGTACAGTATCACCAGCGCACTGAAGATACCCAATTATATATCTCCATCCCTAGTCAGATAGACAGGCGATGCTGTGGGGGTGTTGGTCATGTGTCTAAAGACTGTAAGGGTTTGGATGGGGAGGAACCAGCTTTGACTCAACTCTGTCTGCTTGCTGCCAATTGAATGGAAAAAGCACTATGATGGCTGAAACAGTAAGAGCAGAAATATCTCTAGTGATAGAAAATTGACTTCATTTGGATGAACTTTTCTCCTTTTTTGCCCTTAGCCTCTCAGGAAAGCTAGACCATTAAAAGGTGGAGAAATTTGCTAAATATAGTAAAAATTAGGAGAAAATTATAGCTGTGGTCCATTAATTACCTATAGTTTTATTATTTTTGGACATAAATATGAATTTGCAGCAATAAATTATTCTCTGCTGTGCATGTGCTAGACCAATTGCTACACTTACGCTACAAGCTGTAACAACTTCCTAAAATCAAAGAAAATACAAAACTAGGACTTTTTTGCATTCATTGTTTAACATCCAAGTCATACTGTAAATAATTTATTTATTTGATTTTAGCACCACCTGATTCAAGATTGATTGTGGAATTGTGTACAAGCAGAAATGAGTATTACATTACATGAGATGCAGTTGGGTCTTTATGCAAATCCCATTTAAACTATTATTTATCTGGAAATATGCAAGTTAAATATACCTATGTTTCTTAAATTACATATTAAATCTAGTTTCGGTAGTCGTTAAGGCACCAGGCTAGGGATCTGGGAAACTGTTCTAGTCCTATCTTAAGCTCAAAGTTGGCTGAATGACTTTGGGATGAACACTCTCATCTCTAGGAAGAAGGGAATGGCAAACCACTTCTGAAAGTTTTACCAAGAAACTTTGTGCAGGAAAATGTCAGGAGTCACAATTAACTGAAAGGCATAACCACCCACCCACCTCAAGTTAATATAATCCCACTTGATTTCTATGGTGAGAAGCTCTGCTCTAATAAATGTATAATTTATTTATCTTTGTCAGTTCTGATGTATCATCTTCTTGTTGGGATATGGCCTGAGTCCAAGATGCACACTTTTTATGAGCAAATATCTCCACTGAAGTTTCTAAAACGTTGGTAAATTTTGCAGTGCTGAGAAGCCAAGGGATTTCAGTGTGTTTAATCCATGAGATTCTGATTGTTTGGGGGAATAGTGCTATTTACTGCCTGTTATTATGTTATTAAAGGTTTCCTCTGTCCAGTCGTGTCTGACTCTAGGGAGCAGTGCTCATCTCCATTTCTTAGGTGAGGGAACCAACGTTGTCCATAGACACTTCTGTAGTCATTTGGCCAGCACACAGAACGCTGTTGCCTTCCCACCAAAGTGGTACCATAAGTATGCTTTTGAATTGTTAGGTGGGCAGGAGCTGGAGCAAGGACGGGAGCTCACCCCATCGTGTGGGCGCTTGAGTCTTAAACCCTGGCTGTCAGCTTTCCAGCTGCGAAGCTCAGTGTCTTTAACCACTGAGCCATTGCGCCCCCCCAAATATATCATTATAATTATCATATTAAAAAGACCGTCTACTTTATTCGATTTTAACATGGTTTACCATCACTTTATCTCATTTGTTCCTTTGTTTTATTCTACTTAACAGTATTAGCTGTACAAATATGTATTTTCTTTTTTCCTTTTAATGCAGTACATTTATAAATCAATAAAAATTCCAAACTTGAAGTTCTTTAAAAATGACTGCCTTTGCCAACTTGCTGCCCCCATTTTATGAAGGAAACTCTCGTAATTTATAAAAGAAGCTGGCAACACAGAGTTTGCTTTTGTATTTTCAGATAGCACGCCTTGTAGCTCACCAAAACTTAAGAAGGTCATTCCAAAAGTCACTTTTTAAAGGGATTGTTTTGAAGTATATTTTAAGGTTTGCAGCTGCCATATTACTATTTGTATCTGTATATAATCTGTATATATAAGATGCATTTACAGTACAGGTAGTCCTCAACTTACGACCACAACTCAAAAATTTTGTTGCTAAGTGAGACATTTGTTAAGTTGAACTTTGCCCCATTTTATGACCTTTGTTGCTGCAGTTGTTAAATGAATCATTGCAGTTGTTAAGTTAGTAACACGGTTGTTGTGAATCTGACTTCCCCATTGACTTTGTTTGTCAGAAGGTCACAAACAGTAATCACATGACCCTGGGACACTGCAACCCTCATAAATATGAGTCAGTTGCCTAGCATCTAAATTTGGATCATGTGACCTCAGGGATGCAGCCACAGTTTTTCAAACTTACTGCAGCAAACAGTAAGTTTGAAAAACGATCTTAAGTCATTTTTTTCAGTGCCATTGTAATTTTGAACAGTCACTAAATGAATTGTTGTAAGTCAAAGACTACCTGTATAGATGCAGATATAGAGTAGTTGGAAACATTCAAGCAATCAACTGCTTGGAATTTGTTGGAGGTAGAAATTTCATCCTGCTGCAAATTGCAGGTTTCTGAGGAACAATTTTTCTTAGGACTACAGCAGGGGAAGAAAGTGCTCTTGAAATTCCTCTCAGTGTCTTTCTTTCTCTTGAAATGCTGATAATTATAAGCCTTCCCTCTCCAGCAGCTATTTCTTTTTTTAAAAAAAAATGCACATGAAAAGCCAAGACACATTTAATCCTACATCCAATTTGACCATGAATATTAAGTACTCATGATACTCAGGATGGCGGGGCCTGTCTGCTGATTATAAAATAAATGTGTACTCAGATACTTTCTCTCTCATCTTTATATCTTGACATTAGATTGAATTGAATTGAACTCGGAAACAAGGAAGCTGCCTGTGGGAATGAATGAACACTATTAAGCTCCTTATTCAACACCGAGTGAAGGCAATGTAGAAGTTTTTTCTTATTGAGCAGATAAACATCCTAGTTCCTTTTTGTTGCCTTGATAATCTTTTCATATTGATGTGCTTACATGCATTTGTATGCCTCCTGTTCTACAACCTTAGGCAGAAACCAAATCAACCACCATCAGGAGAGAGTAGTTCCTAAGAAAAATATTCAGAATTATTAATAACACATATTACTGAATTTTTTTCCCCTGCCTGAATCTTTGCTGTTTTTCTAAAGATACTATAAATTTGATCTCACTTTCTCTCCTGGTCTCATTCCTGCCCCCAGCTTAATTTTGTAGTTTCACATAAAAATATCAAATATAATCAAATATGTATCAATAAAAATGTATTGACTTTATATCTATTGAATAACCATGATTTTGATCATAAATGAAACAAAATGTGAAGCTTACTGCATTTAAAAATCTGTTGATTAAGAACTGTAGTTGGATTGAAATAATAGATGCAGTGTAAATCTACTGTATACAGTTTCTAATATAAATATAACTGATTGTGTGGACTAGAGCAAGGCTTTTCAACCAGTGGTACGGGTACCACCTGTGGTACATTGGCACCTGACAGGTGGTACGCAACCATCCTAGAAAAGTAGCGGGGGAGGGGAATGAGCTGAACTGGTGGCAGCACCGCACAAGCCTGAGCGAGAGATGGCTGGAGCTGCAGGGCTGTCAGGGCTCAGCGGAAGCGCCAGGATCAGCACTGCTTTCTAGCTGATCGGCGCTCCTTCAGGGCTGTCAGGGCTCAGTGGAAGCACCAGGATCAGTGACAGGCTCCAGCTGGAGCTCGGCACTGATCCTGGCACTTCTGCTGAGCCCAGAAGAAGCAGCGATCAGCTGGAATATTGCAGCATCTCCAGGGTCTTATGATTTACATTCAGATGCTTGGCAACTGATTCATATTTATGATGGTCACAGGGTCATGTGAAGTGACCAAAACCTGCTGCAACCACCCAGCAGATGGGGGGAATAAAAACCAAACACCCCCCACCCCACCCCCGCTGCCAATCCTCAACAGAAATGCTCAGAACAATGAAAACCTCAGACAGAAAAAGCACTGCCGGGTGGGCAGGCAGGTGTCTTGCTTGGCTATGGCTTGGGGGGCACTTTTTCACTTGGGGGGGCACTGTAACTTCGAACAATCACTAAGCGAACTGTTGTAAGTCGAGGACTACCTGTACTTCATCAGTTTTTTCCCTTTTTTTGGTCATCAGGTTTTTGACACCTTGCTAGGTGACTGGTGGTACTCAGATACTGCCATATCCTAAAAGTGGTACAATGGGTGAAAATGTTGAAAAGCCCTGGACTAGAGGGACTTTTAGATAGACGTACAGATTTGATCACATCTTGAGTTGCCTTTTGGTGATCAAACAATTCTGTTCCTTTGAATTTTCCATTGTGTGAGATCCTGGCCTCCTTTTATTGTAGTTGTATGGTTTGGTAGAATGGGAATCCCTATTTACAGAAAGTGAGTCTCAAGGAAATGAAGCACTTGATACTTTTGTCATGCTCTGAGTACACAGTCATGGGGAGCTTCTAGTTTAGCCTACCTCCCAGTGCCCAGTATCTAGCTATTATGATTAGATGTTACCACCATCTTAAAAATTACAAATACAGGGTAGATAGCTAGCTCATCAGTTGCCACTTTGAAAAATACTTTTTGTATACAAACATACAGACATATTTCTCAGAACAAAAAAAGCTTTTGTTCTGAGTGCAGGAAGTCAATATAAATGATCCTTGCAAATTAGCAAATTAGCTCAGATTGGTTGAGTCATCTCTGTCTGTTGTTTTGGTATCAATTCTCTGTAAATGCTGAAGAATTGCAAAAAAGTTGTACACAAGTCTTGGTGATCACAAATTATCATGCTCTCCTTTGGTTTCATTTTGAAACCAAAAAGCTTCAGAAAGAGGAAAGATAGAAATGGTTTAGGGATGGAATCCAGGGATTCTCTACCACTGATGGAAGGTATGCTGAAATCTACTTAGGTGCCATTAAATTTTAGCCTAATATATTAGACCAGGAATCACCAACCTGTGGTCTGCAGCCATGGGGTATTGGCCATTGGGCTGTGTGAGTGGCTGGCCAGTGCACGTGCGTGTACATGCTCTCAGCCCCCCACTCGCGCTAGTGTCGCAGCGTCGGGCGGGCACTAGCAATGCTGTGAGCGTCGGTTGAGCACTAACATCACCATGAGTGCACCCCCACTTGTGCTAGTGTTGCAGTGTCATGCTGGTGGTATTGTCGTTGCAAGCTCACACTAGCATTGCAGCATTGCATGGGCACTAGAATTGCCCAAGTATCACATGGACACTTGTGAGCCTGTTTGTGTTGTATGGGCTCTCGTGGTCCTGTTTGCGTTGCACATGCAATCACGGCCCCGCTCATGTGAGCAGCCCCATTCACACATGCGCATACTCGCATGCTAAAGGCACCTTCACCCTCCCCCTGCCCCTGGCCACCAACCCAGAAAGGTTGGAGACCCCTGTATTAGACCCTCCTTTATGTCTAAAGCTAATTTAATTTTTGCCTTGAAGAAAAGTATTGATGACTAAATTCTTTTGAAATTGGATCCAAAACTTGCAAACAACTTTGGTGAAAGCAACAAGCTTCCTTTCAAGGATGAAAAGGTTAATGATGAAGAGTTACATCATTGCATTTGGGGCATTTCTTAGGGATTTGAAATCTTGTTAATTTCATTTTATTGTAAATGGCTTTTTCTAACTTACTGCTTAGTTTCATCATAATACTTTTAATCTGTTGAGAAAAAGTTTTATTTCCTAATTTCTTCCATATCTGCTGTGCAGTGTTTGTTGCATGTATATGTCCACATATTTCTTTCACAATGGTAGAGTTGTATAGTCATTGAACAAAAAACTGCCTTTATAAAAATACAGTATTTTTATATATGCTTGTTGATGAGTTATTCTCTTCTTGCTGGACATATGGGCTGGACTAAGACAATAAATTTGTCTGTATTGCAACTGGTATTAGAAGCCACGGGTTTCAACTCATTTAAGCATAGAGTTCCTGGTTGTTTGTGAGACCATGAAGATGCTATCCAGTGCTATTTACTGTCTTCTGATTGTCATCTTATTTTTTTAAAAAATATGTCTTATTTTATTTTAACATGTTTTACCTGTAATTTTACTATATTTATTCCTTCTCTTAATCTTATTTATTAGTCTCACAAATATGTATTTCATTTTTTCTTTTTTATGTAGTTTTTGACTCTCAATTGATTACTTAATCAATGAAAGTTCCCTGAAAGGGCAACTTACAACATTGCTGTCTCCACCAACCTGGTTACAGAAGAGGCTGGCAGCACTGGCTCTGCTTATTTATTCCCCTTCTATTTACCTTATCTCTATTCATTGAACAGCCAACTATCATCAGCCTATGGGCTTTTAGTTTGATATGCACTGAAAACAATTATTATGACAGATTCTGACATTCATTTTAGTTTTTGCATTCATAATTCAATTTATGTCTTCACTTTTCTACATTCTCTGCTCCAGAGGATCAAACTACTTTCAACTGAATCCATTATATCCTTTTGCCTCCTCTTAATTTCACAAAGAAATTTCTTTCATTTTCCTCATTACTTTATACACTTTACCTATTGCTCTCTTACATTCCAAGTAATAATTTTCCATTTGCTATGGTTAGCACAAAGTGGCCCTATAGAAATTCATCTCTACCACACCCCTAATTGGTTTCATCAATTGAAGCTTTTATGTTTTTAATACTTTTAGTAAGATAAGGAAACTATAGACTGGATTAAATCCCTAGTCATATATGTCCCATGGGCAGCACTTGGAGACTGTTATTGCATGCAATTATTTGTTTTTGTTTCTGAATAATACACAATCCCAGATCTTGTGCTCTCTATAGATCAGTGATGGCGAACCTTTTAGAGACCGAGTGCCCAAAACCCGCCCCCTGCCCCTGCTCCGCCTCCCATCCTGCCTGCTCCACCCCTGCCCGCCCTCTGCCCCGCCCACCCGCAGGGCCATGCACCGCCTCCATGGCCCGCTGCAGATCGCCATGGCAGCCCTGCAGCGCCATGGCAGCCACGACCTCTGCCCACACCCCGCAGCATCATCTGCACGCTATGGGGTGTGAGGGCGGAGTCTTGTCGCTGCTGCCTGGCTATATCCTTGGCTGTGCTGCTCCGTGCAGACCGCGCCCGGGGGCAACTCTCCTCCAGGGGGGCTTCTGGTGAGGAACGGGCCGTGGGGGGAGGCGGGGTTGGGGCGACGGCGTGCGTGCCCACAGAGAGGGCTCCGCGTGCCACCACGCATGCATGCCATAGGTTCGCCACCACTGCTATAGATTATGGTTTAGCAGAATTTGGGAATATTGTTGTTAAGTTTTCTTCAATAAATTATAATTAAATCAACCATAGTTAGAACTCTAATTAAAAAACCATTAACATAGTGTGTGAACAAAGCCAATCTCTATCATAAAATTTCATTCTACTGTTCATCACTATCCTAACTTAACTAAAAATTTAAATGATTAAAGTTGGTTCTATATGTAAACTGACTAACACTTTTAGAATGACTCATGTTAACACCTATGAGAAAAGCCTCTTCTTGAATGCTTGAAAGGCAACACAATACAATACTTTCTTGTTTTTAATCAAGTCACACCAGATTACTTCCTTTGATACTCTAATTAAGGATACATTTATTTATCCGTTACACTTGAACACAGCAGCATATCTGCCCCATCACTTAATATTCACTTAGCTACGCTGTCAGTATATTATCACCCAATTAACAATAAGCAGCTATTTTTGTGGCATATTTCCTCGACTTTTTCAAGGTTTTGTTTTGGTATGAATTTTATTGATCATCAGTTTAAGCACTTTGAATGTTCCATGCTTAGTTTCATGCAGAAACTTGAAAAAGATGCAGCTGCCTTAAAGAGATCCTGTACATGAACCACCATGCATCCCAGAGCACTTGAAAGAAAAACTCATGATAACTAGTGTTGCTGCTGCATTTCCCCCCTGAATTGATGATGCAGGAAGTTTGATTCTTTTAAAAATGTACTAAAACATTTTCTGATTTGTTTGTTTCTCGTATGATTTTTATACTTAGTGTAACAATTAATTAATTAAATTAATTAAATTAATTAATTAAAACAATAGTTTCTGGAGGAAAAGTTAATAAAATGGCTACTGCTTTTGTGTATAGCACCTGCTTCTATTACCTCATGGATTCTGTAGAAATCACTGTGAAAATACTGTTCTAGTATGCTAGATAGAAGCAAAAAGTCTACTCTAGATTTTCTTTTAAAAAATTAGGTTTTAGAAAACATCTGCTTCTGTACTTAAATCAATATACTTAGTTAGTATTTGGAAGCTGTCTGCTATATTCTAAAAGTTTGGAAAACATTTTTTGATTTGGAAGAAGTCAAGGATTATGACATATCACATTCATAAAGGACTTCCTTAAACATTTCTCTATTCTTGGATCTCCAACATGGTATGCTTGGCATGCTTCCTCCCCAATTTACTTTCTAAAGAAAAAGAAATATTTAACCTCATAATTTCAGTGTGCCACAGGGAAATATACAACAGAAGCTTCAATTGGCAAGAAAATCTTTTCCACCCATAAGTAATGTTTATCTCTTTTGCTTTCTCCTTGGTTCTGATTTATGATTTTCATGATCCAAAAGGTTTGTGGTGCATAAATCCATTAGCCCGGTCTTTTCCAGTTTGATGTATCTGGAGGTCACTGGATTGAGGAAATCTGATTTAAATTCTGATAGCTTTTAGCCTTAGAGCCTTAGAGTAGAGGCTAGAGAGTCATTAATTTTCTGTAGTCCTACTGTGAATCAGTTGTGATATTGAAGCTTATTAATATGAACATCATTAATTCCAACAGAATTATTTAAGAGGCAGTATCTTGATGGAGTAGCATATATTATATTAAATGGCACCTTCGGCTGATTAAAAGGTAAAGTGACATACATTTGATAATTATGGAAAAAGGTTTTTCATGAACTCTCAGAACTGTAGAATTCAAAGACTCATAGGATAAACCTATATCCTAATTAAGCAAGTAATATCCACTTGCCATATTTGTTGAATATGCATGTTTTCTATTCAGTTGTGATAACTATTATACAGTTCAATAACTTTTCTGATTTATCTAGAGAATGAAAAGTAACTAATCTATTTTAACATATTTCTTTTGAATGGTTAAGTAATTGAACATTATCAAGTAACTGAACTCAGGGCAACCTGCTACATTTAAATTTTAATAATTGCAAAAAAAGAAAAGTAAATTATTTTTAGTGATATATCCTCCCCTTCTCTTTCATTTGGATTGCCAGTGATCATACTTGAATTCTGCATCAAACATTAGCAATTGCTATTATTTCTGAATGCTAAAAACTACATTCTAGATGTGATTGTTGTGTGACATATTGTAAATAAGATAGCTATTCTTGCTTGAATTTGGTTAGACTTTGTGGATATACTGTCAGTTTTGTCTTTGTAGCATAGTCTTCCAGATTGATATCACAGGGAAAGTATCTCTTTTCCAGTGCTGTGCTAAGCAAAATGTTACAGAAAAGGCAAACATACCTATAATGGTCATGAAGAACAATAGTTGCCAATTTAGATCCATTTGACTTAAAGATGGGCATTAGGTTCCCTCGGCCTGGAAACTAACTGAAGCAAAAGGAATCATAAATTTATTGCATGATTCACAATTAGAGTCTTATAATAATAGGCAGCAAAGAGAACAATAATGAAAGTTACTAGATCAGCGATTCTCAACCTTTTCCGGGGCTCGACCTCGGCCCGCATCGTGCACGCGGGGCACAATGGGGCACATCGCGCATGCGCGGCGCGACAGCCCGCATCGCAAAGAGGGGGAAAAAATGGCCGACCAAAAAAAATGGCCGACCCAAAAAAAAATGGCGGGCCCGCATCGCGCATGTGCGGCGCGACGGCCCATATCGCAAAGGGGAAAAATGGCCGACCAAAAAAAAATGGCAGGCCCGCATCACGCATGTGCGGCACGACAGCCCGCATCGCAAAGGGGAAAAAATGGCAGACAAAAAAAATGGCCGACCCAAAAAAATGGCAGACTGCGGTGTTTGGTGACCCCCGTGAAATGGTCGTTCGACCCCATGACTCACAGGTTGAGAACCGCTGTACTAGATTATGTCCAATCCAAAGTTCTTTTTTGAGACAGAAATGCCCAAGTTTATATTGCAGGGGAAAATGAAGAAAAAGAAAAGAAGGAAAAGAATATGGTCAATAGCAAGGTAGATAGGCTTCATAACAGTAATAATGGGTATACCATTGCAAGTCCTAGAAGACCCAGGTTGGGGAGAGATCATCTGGAGAGGGTTTTTCTATGTAGTCACTAGGAATCAACAATAATGTGATGCTAAAAAGTTTTAGATACATAGGCAGAAACAATGTAACAGAATACTTGCGATAAACAGAAGACTCCTGTATTCACTCCGTCTGTAGAAAACTTCTATTATTCATTCTTAAAAGCAGAGGCGGTCGCGACGTCTTTTTCTGTCAGCCGACAGAAGCGTCTCTGGGCAGGAGCGTTTCAAGTGCCTAGGGAGCACACCCTCTTTGTCCCTGAAAATTTTTTCCAGGGATCTTAGAGGGGCTCAACCTTGCTCTTGATGCTCTTCACCTCTTCTTCGCCCGAAGAGGGGATTTTTCACCGCAAAAAACAGCAGATGTTCGCTATTTTCTGCGGCTTTACAAACCCAGGGAACGGAGCCTCACGGAGACTCTAGCGACGCCGGTGGTGCCACTGGAAGCCTTTTTAAAATCAACATAATTCTTTCAAAATGGCGGAGTGAAAGTGGTGGAAAGTGAAAGCGAACTTTCTCTTCCTCTTTCGAAAGCCAAGCCGCAGCAACCATTTTGACTGGAATTTTTACTTTATAAAGCAAGTTGGAATTTATAAGAAAATAAGAAGAGGAGTAAATTTGGCAATAAAAATTTTTTTCTCTTTATAACTAAAATATTTAAAATGACGACAAGACAGAGGGCAGCTATAACGAAGGCAGCTTTGCCTTCCCCAGGTCAGCTCTCTAAATCACAATCAAGCACTTTGCCTGCTTCCTCAACCTCTGCACCCCCGATTCCCACAGAATCTCAAGCTTCTCCTATACAAGCCCCTCCAGAAATGCTTACAATGAAAGATTTGCAGGCTGCATTATCTACTGTATTATCCACAGTGACTGACAAATTGGATAAGCTGGAGGAAAAGATGGAAGAACAGACAAAAGATTTAAAAGACATGATAGAAATTCGCAATAATGAGATAAGAGAAGATATTGTTGAAGCCATTAAAGGGGTGTGGGATTATACTGTGGGAGTTGAGGAGAAGTTGGAAGGTATGGAACAACAGATGGAGGAAAAAATAGAAGAGATTAGAACTGATCTTCAGGATCAGGCTGTTATGACACAATACAATCAGATGCAGATGGCTATCAGAATCAGGGGCTTTAAAGAAATCGCAAAGGAGAATCAAGAGGAATTAAGAAGAATTTTCGTTGAAGTGTTGGCAACTTTTTTGGAAGATGGAGCTCAAAATGTTGCCTGGCAGATTGAGCGGATATTCAGGATGAATTCACGTATAGCAGCACAAAGAAATTTGCCCAGAGACATTGTGATATATTTTAGTACAAGAAAATTTAGAAATTGGGTTCTTACTAAAGCTTATAATAAACAATTAAGCGTTGCAGGTCAAGAAGTACAGGTTCTGAAGGAGATACCTCCAAAAATGTTGAGATCAAGGAAAGACTATTCATTTTTGACGGAGGAACTTAAAAAAAGAGAGATACAATATAGATGGGAGGCTCCCTCTGGACTTTCTTTCTTTTTTCAGAATAATAGATATCGTTTGACTTCAGTTGCCAAAGCGAAAGACTTTTTTGAGAATATATTGATGGGTGCTAAATTTACATCTCCAAGACTTAAGAGGGCGGATCCTGCTAAAGATACAGAATCATCACAATCTATGGAATCTCAACTAATATCAACGCTAGATTTGGATAAAGGAGTCGTGGTTGAGCATATTGCTTCCTGAAATTAATGTTCATCTAAACAGGGCTGATTCCTCTGATAAACAAAGATAACTTTCAGTTTTCATGGAAAATACATATCAGAGAAAAATTGACTTCATATGGCTTCTCTGGTGAGACATTTCAAAGGGTGGAATACAACAACAGACAGACACAAAAGGGGAAGCAAGGAGACTTCTAGATACAGAAAGGGAGCATGTATAGCAATTGACATCTTGGAGGCTTAGCTTCAGAACTAGGTTAGCTGACTCTTGACAATTCCTAAAGTATTATAGATATTTGTCCTAGCCAAATTTGATGCACTGCCATAAATAGTCACTGATGGCAGATGCCAAAAGACTCCCTATCATAAAAGAGTCTGCCCTTGTGATTGATGAATGAGACATCCTACAATACTGTCTTTTTGATGGGAGTTTACATGCTGCATGAATTAGATTCCACATTAAACAAAACAAAACTACCAGATAGATAGTTTTGTACAATTGTTTATTTTTTTCTTGGCAGCCTACAGGGCAATTGTTACTTACAATGTGGCCACATTTTGCCTATTAATAGCAAATACTATCCAACATTCTGAGCTCCTTTAAAAAATATATACACTATTTTAGAAAAATATTTATTTTATTTATTTTATTTATTTTAATTAAATTTTTATGCCGCTCCTCTCCAAAGGACTCGGAGCGGCTAACAACATAAACAAAAGAACACCACAGAGTTTAAAATCAAAAAGCAATCTACAAAACGTTTACCCCCCCCCCCGAACACATTCATCATTCACACGCAATCACAGTCATCCCCAGGCCTGCCGGCATAGATAAGTTTTTAGATTCTTCTGGAAGGCTGGGAGAGTGGGGGAAACGCGGACTTCAGGGGGCAGTTGGTTCCAGAGGGTGGGCGCCACAACAGAGAAGGCCCTCCCCCTAGGACCCGCCAGACAGCATTGTTTCGCTGACGGGACCCGGAGGAGGCCGACCCTGTGCGCTCTCACCAGTCGAAGGGAAGTATGTGGCAGAAGACGGTCCCGTAAGTATCCTGGTCCAATGCCATGAAGGGCTTTATAGGTAATAACCAACACTTTGGTTATTTTATATCTTCACATAAATGATTTGTTGTGATTTCTTTGATTCTTTCCTACTGTTGTATCTATGAATTATGAGAGGGTTTATGTATATACGCTGGTTTAATACCGTAATAAAATATTTACATATGGTCGTTGCTTAATGACAACTCATTTAGTGACCATTCAAATTTAAGATAATGTTGAACAAATAATATTGATGACTGGTCCTTGAGGTTTCAACCATTGCAGCATTTTTCACGTGGTCACAATCTAGATGCCTGGTGTCTGGCTCACAATTACAAAGTTGCAGCATATCATAGTCACATGTTCATCTTTTGTGATCTTCACTCCCAGCTTCCAACACAAAGACAATGGGAAAGCCAGCACGAGGTCATAAATGGAGACTGCATCACATCACACTTAATAATGTTGTGGGATTTGCTCAATTTGTCTCATCTCTTTAATTTTTTTTGAAATCCCTTAAGGTTATGCCATCAGGCCCAGGGGCCCCTGTTTATTGAGGTGGATGTATTTATACTCTCTTTTCTTGGTGTGTGTGTGTGTGTGTGTGTGTGTGTGTGTGTGTGTGTAGTAAATTAAATAAATAATGATGGCAGGACTGCCATACTTACCATTGTACCAATGAAGAGGAATATTTGTAGCTCAGGGTTGAAATGAGTGGTCCTTGATGCTCTCTGAGCATGCTTGTTTTTTTTTGCATCTGATTAACAAATGCAGGGGCGAAGGCAGAGAGTTTTCACATTCATTTAATGTGATTCAATCCAATGAATCCTCGGGTTACAAATGTAATTGGCAGGCTCCATTATATTTGTAACTCAAGGATTACCTGTACTAAAAGTTA